>OX422224.1:127271661-128700258 GCA_949130495.1 Sambucus nigra | reverse complement strand
AAAAAAGGTAGACATAAAACCTAAATCCAACCATATATGCATATAAAGATAAATGCAACAAAGAATACATAAAAAAATAATCCTTAATCAAAGGATGCACCTATCAACGACTGTGATAATAGGTTGGAGCTAAGGCCAAGAGTGGGGTACCAGGATGGCGGATAGAAACAAGGAGAGGGGAGAGATAGAAAGGAGAGGGGGATAGCAATATGGCAAGGAGCGGCAACAGTGAGAGGGGACGCTGAAGGGATGAGTGAAATGTAGAGGGAGGGATTTTTGTGGTGCTAAAGTGAAAATAAATAGAGAGAATAAGAGGAAGGGTTTGAGTTTCTCTCCAATCTTAGATATGGAACAATCTCACACCCTTAGAAATTAATAGGAGGGCAAACCATAACCATTCGATCATTTAATATCTTTACTTGGTGTCTAAATTCTCACATCTAATTGTCTTATGTCCTTATGGAATAGTACAACTATACTATATATATAAATGTGTGTGTGTGTGTGTGTGTGTGTGTGTGTGTGTGTGCTCGTGTGTGTGTGTGTATGAAACAAAAATGCAACATCGATGAGTAAATACGACTCTGTGGCTAAAAGTTGAAATATTCATCTGATGGAGCTTCAAATGAATCACTCATTCTCAATAGTGAACAAATTAATGTTCATAATATAACTTCTTATTAGATAAGAATAGAGAGGTATTTTCTTGTATTGTATTAAAGTCTTTTCAGATTTAATGAGACATTAGGGTGCATAAAGTTTATTTACCCCTCAGTGGGGGGTTTTCCTCATAGATATATCTTGTGACTTGATTGAATGTTATTTACTACGATTTTTCACATCTATAACACACACAACACATAGATCTAAACTTAATCCACATAATTTCATTGATATTGACCATTAGAATTGTATCGAGTTAATTTGTTTCACAATTAACTAAGATTTCCTAACCGAATGATATAAGTTATCGACCTCCATGCTTAAATCATCTCACCTAGTTGTATGTTTTAAGGAAAAATTTCCATTCGAGTCAATTTTATGTATATTATATTTATTATGTTTGGGTAAAACTTGTTTAAGTCATAGGTGTAATACCCCGTGAGTTTAATGACTTTTAAAATGAGTTATATTTTAAATTAATGGATTAATTGGATTTTATTATTAATTAATTCATTGGGGTTTTATCCTAATTGAGGATATTAAAATGTATGATTATGAATATTACTTAAAGATATTTAGGTAATATATGAATGTGATGATTATTAAATATTGTTGTTCGGTAATTTGGATTTTTTTAGTGAGACGTGGTATGGGACGTGTTGGGACTAATTTGTTAAATTAAAAAGGAAATCTATTTTCTATCAACTTTATAGTCATTTCAACTGCGTTGTTGCATCCGGAAGGTTTGAAATAGTCAGAAAAGTCTATTTGGATGTTGGATTTGGGTCTCGGGTCATTTGAAAATGAATAGACCACCCAAAAGGGCATTTTGGTCATTTTTATAGGGGGATGAATAGTGATTTAAGATTTTATCCTATTATAAGTATTTGGAGATTAAGTGCACGTGGGTTATTCATCTCATCTAAATAAAATAGAGAAGTCATCTTTCTAAAGAGAGTGAAAGGTTGCTTGGGAAGAGAAGAGTTTACTTGGGAAGGAAAAGAACTAAGAACCAAATGTCACCACCACAAACCACCACCGGAGGCTGACCGGAGAAGGGAGAACCACCTGGGATATATTACACCAAAGGATCAGAATTTCATAAGAGGCAAGTGTTTGATAGTGGCAATTTAAGTTTGTATATTGTCCGTGTTAGAATAGTTATGAAAATAGATGATTTTTCATGTTTGGAAGAAATAATGGAGTTGTTAAATGGATTTCTGGAAACCGAACATATATAGGAATCAAACTCATATTGTAGGTAGTTAGTAATCCACGAAATAATCATAAATACGTTGAAGAAATTATGAAAACCATTGATGTGTTCTTAAAGATAATATGTTGATAATTTTCTGGAAATAAGGATATAAACATGATTTTTAATCCAAGCTCTTGATGATTCTAGGATGTTTAGATCATTAGAAATCATTTGTATATGTTGATACATCATGTAGTAAGGATTATAAGTCATTTGGGTTGTTAATATGAAGGTTTGAATGATAAAAAATGGTTAAACCCGTAGTTGCAGAAATGCAGAAAAACCAAGCTGTTACCTGAGTGATCGATCGATCGACCCCATGCCTTCGATCGATCGACCTCCCCAGAATCCTTGAAGTTGTTTCTTTTTAATGTTGGTTCTTATCTCAAACCTTTTGTAGATCTTTGGTTATTATTAATTGGATATTATGGGACTTAGAGAAGATCAGTAAGCCCTAGATAAGGTTTGAATTAATTTGGTTAAGATTTAATTGATTAGAATAATGATAATTAAATTAAAGGAATTTTGGTTGCTAGATTCATTTGTTGGATTTTAATTGGTATGCATGAGGATTAAAAATAAGACCAGTAGGGGTGATTGAATATATCACCTGGCTATCCTTAAGTTTACAAGAGGGTTTAATCCTAAGAGAAAGATGATGAGTTTATAAGAGATGTGAAACTATCAGTTTTAACCCTAATTAAAAAGGGAGAGTTTAATTCGTAGTAATTCAGGAGATATGATGATATGGACCAGTAGGGTATTAGTGACTTCTTACTGAATATTTGTTGAGGAAAAACCTATTTGAACCTTTAATATTGAGTGAGGCTCGGAGATAATTAAATTAAGAAGTAAAGTTATGATATTTTAATACGTGGGAATTAAAGAGATATAATGCTATGTATGGGAATAATGTAAGGGTAATTTGAGTACCTTGTTGATAGTATATTATAGGTGTGATAATTCCTATTTGAATGTTTGATGATTATGTGTATGAAATACCTAGCTTACTTGCTATCGATGGGCGGTTTGCGCGTGAGGGCAGTCATATCCTGATGAATCCATGGGATCTTTGATTTGTCGCGCGAGAACATAGGTTTATGAAAGACTTATCGGGGATTTGATAAGTCCGCTGACTGTGGGTACGTAGGTATGTACGTGACCCATGGATACGATAACTATGTTCGTCTCCAAGTTATTTGTTGATGTTTGTGGTTCGAGGAATCCTTACCAAACCTTTAGTCCCCTATTCGGCGACCGGCGATAATAGGACATGATAGCAGAGTAATGCATTGCACCGCAGCTGTGACTCAGGGTGCCATATTATATATGAATATATATATATATATATATATATATATATATATATAAAGAAATAAATGAGTGAATGGTTATATTGTGGTTAAAATCATCTACTGCGTGATAATTGTGGATAACGGTGAATTGAGAAAATAATTGAATTAAGATAATGAATATTTATTGAAGAGATTAATTCATATTAATGATAAATGATTCATGTTATGGGGAAACGATTCATATAAATGATAAATGTATAAGAATTATTATATGACGTATGGTATGGGACATACGTGGTTATAATCTGGGATGAAATCATATTATGGAAATTAATAACGAGGAACCATTAACTAGGAGGTTAATAGGAAACGTTAAGTGTGCACTCTAGTTGAGAGGTGAGAATAGCAAGTGAGAGTTGGATACTAACATGTACATAATAAATGCTTTATTGCACTTGTTAAATACTTGCTATTTTAAAAATCATTTTCATTATCGGGCTCTGACCCGTTTCCTTGCATATTTTCTTTTCTATTATATCTCCTATATCAGGTGTCCAACAGCAGGGATGCCAACCTTAACGAATTTCAATGAGCTATGGAGCTATGGAGTTTTTCTTAGACGCCTATATTTTTTTGATTCACAGTATTTTCTTAGTTAGGGCATGTCGCCCAAAGGACTTCAGTTATCACTTTCTATCGGAGTCATATACTATTGCGTTCGTGTCATTTTAATATATTTGTTATTGTTGGGATTACTGTAATGGATTAATATTATTTGGGAATGTTTATTCCAACTGCATGTAAATTCTTTTGAGTTATCTGTTCGGTTATCTGTATTGTAGAATAAAATGTGTTGTGTTATTCTTAAATTGTAAATGGATTTTGTTGAATTAAAATTTGGAAAGTTTTTAACACCAGCTTAATTGGGTATTGGGTGAGTTGTAAATGTTTTTGACAGTGATGCTAAGAATGAGCCAACTGTATATTTTGTTTTAATTTGGTATGGGACTGGCCACCCGGTATTTAATTAGGTGGGGTGTTACAATAGGTTAGGACTTGAATTGTTTATCCTTCAAGCTCATGATAAATGATTGAAGTCCGTACAGGTCATGTAAAGAGACTTCATTATTATGCTCTGTTATGTGTCGAGTTTCGTCTTCAAAGTCCATGGGATCTCAAGAGGTATGGATGACTATTTAGTTTGATCCGTGTGATCATTTATGTGTTATTTTAAATATGTTTGAGGCCATTTTTCCATAAAATATTTGAAAAGACAAAAGTATTTCCGTTAAATTCATTCGAACAAAATTTTCTCGTCGTTCAAAGGAATTTTTTAAAGTGGTTCGGATGAGTTTAAAGGTTAGTTTAAATGATAAGATTGTTTTCGTTCGAACCAGCTTTAAATGAGCATTGAATGAGTTGGTTCTGTTTCATAAGAAGATTTTGTTTGAAGGTTGTTTGGTCCACATTCAAACGAGTTTGTCTATATCATTCGAACAAGATTTATTTCATTGAAATGATATTTTAAAACAGGTTTGACTGATCCTAGATTTTTTCGTTCGAACGAGTTGTTCTTGATTTTTATGCCACTTCATTTTTCGTGACTTCTGTCAATAGGAGTGTTGACAACTACTTTTAAGAAGAGGTGTTTGCAAAAGAAGTTTAAAAGAACATATCTTGTGCCTACAAACCCTAGTTTACACCTAAATCGTCTGAGATCCATATTTCATATAAATATTCTTGTTTCATATCTCATGTTTGAGCACGAAAGTTTGTTTACGCTACATCTCTGCTAAGTATTATTTCCAATAGTGGATTTCATGTGCGCTATGGTTTGGCGTAGTGGACTCCCTATTGTGGTGACAGTTTGCAAAGCCAAGATCGATGGATAGCGATACTTGTGAGGAGCACTCATTATGGAAATTTGTGAGTGGACTCCCACGTGTCGCTATGAACAAGGCCAAAGTAGTGTATATAGCATATAGGCTTAACGGAGCTGAGTCGGTTGTGTAATATATTTGTTATCCTTATGTAATTCATAGATCATAGTGAATCACATGGCTGGTTCATCCAAGGTTTTTCGCATTATGGGTTTTCCTTATAGATCAACGTATTATGTAATTTCTTTATTTTACCCTTTCTATACTCACTTAGATACATATTTTAGGATAAGATAGAACTTGTTAAAATGTTTACACAACATTCAGTTTAATTGGTGCATGTTTAATTGGGACAAGACTTTAATTAAATTTTAAAAAAATTAAAAATTGATACATGTTATATAATCTATATAATCCTTTAGCTGAATAGTACATTCAAACAGGTATCAGATCTAGTGTCAATAAGTTATTTATGAATAAATCGTGGATGTTTATTTTTATAGGGTCGGACATTTTTGTATGTAAAAGTTACTTTCCTACGTGGACCAATGAAGAATGTACACCCTTCTTTCTATGTGGCTGACCAACCTATTTGATCGGCTTTAGAGATAATTAGTCGGCTAGAAGTCCGACCAACCCTAGAAGGACAATTTATGAAAATACCAATAGCTACTCGGATGGAATGCCAACCAGCATTGAATTTGAAGAGTTTCATTTATTGTACACGGATTTAAATGCCTATCTATATAAGGGTTCTCCATCTCTAGGGTTAACACCTCTATAATTAAATATTACTCCCTAAGATGAAGGTACAACTCGAATCATTCATATGAATACCATACTGAGATTTTGTAAACACTGCTGAATAAGAACTAACAATCGACGGTAGGCTTTTTTATAGTTGAACCACTCTAAAAACATGGTCTCTTATGTGTGTGGTTTGAGTTACTTATATTATATCTACCTGTCATTATATATTTGGAGTTAGTCCATTTTTAGACATCAATAGATTGGCTCCATCTGTGGGAACATTTGTCTATCATCGTTCTCTACCATTTGTTTCATTTCTTCGAAAAATAACTGATCATGAAAATAGCGCTCGAAATAAAGGCAATATAGTCATTTCATCTGCTCCTCCTAGTGCGCCAGACTTACATGGAATTCTTCTCAACATTGCTAGAAAGAAATAAGCAATGCAAGAGTTTGTCAAGCAATTGGCCCACACTATACAAGCCGAATCTTTTAATTCTTGAAGGGATATGCCACCACAACCAGTTAAAAATGAAAGAAGTTATAATTCTTGACCTTCTCATGATTGGTCATATCGTACTGGGGCAACATCTCTATTTCGGTTAATGGATTACTATGATGGTGTATCTTTTTATAAAGAAAGACTAAGTTTGCTGGAAAGGCTAAGCGGGGAGTCTTTTTTCGATCGCCTCGGCCCTCGAATAACTAGAGAACATCATAGGAAGTAGGAGCTTCATAGAAAATACAGATAAAGGTCCACAAGATCTAGGGCCACTATGAGGGGCTTTGTATGTGCCGAGTAGACCTATCAGGAGGAGAGTTCAATACATAGACATAGTAAATACACTAGATCTACCTCGGCCAAGTCTAAGATAGAATAACATGCCTAGAAGGGATCAATGCAATGCTTGGAAGATAGGCTAGGTGAAATAGCCAAGACCAAGAATCCATTACAAAGGAGTTTCATCAAAGGATCACCTTTCATCTAGGAAATTGTGAAATACCCCACACCTTACAAGTTTAAGTCACCAGTGGTAACTCCCAAGTATTAAGGGAAAATTGATCCAGTTATTCATATAAAGTAATATTAAGCTTCTGTCGACATCTACTCTGTGCCCGATGAAATGAGATGTAGAGCTTTCTCCAATTCCATAACTAGATAAGCCCAAATATAATATAATAATCTCCCAAGAGGTAAAATCTCTAGTTTTCATCAGTTAGCTAAATTATTCATTCATAACTTTTGTTATGGGGATAAGCTAATCAAGAGTATTATTCATCTCTTGACCGTGCGATAAAAGCCGGGAGAAAGTACTAGAGAATATATTACTCTTTTTAACAATGAAAATCTAGAGGTAGTGGACTATGAGGAGAAAATAACCATTGCAGCACTTATGAGTGGGTTGCTCACTAAAGATATCTACTATGCTTTAGCGATGAATCCATTCAAAACTATGATGGAACTAATGGCTAAAGCTGGAAAAATAATGAATGTCGAGGAAGCCATGGTAGCAAGGAGTCTCATCAGATCAAGGGTCAAGGTCAGAAAAATAATTCTAATTCCTTCGGGAAGGATAAAAAAGGAAAGAAGATGGATCGAATCAAGAAATATAATGAACATACTCGGCGTAAGAAGGGTGTTCACCATATCCTGGAGGAGATTAAAGGGAATGGAGACTTGAATTGAACTAGAAAGTTGATGACACACCCCAACAAGAGGGATAAGTCCAAGTACTATGATTTCAATACAGATCATGGGCAGAGTAGCAACAACTGGATTACATTAAATAATGAGATTAAAAATCATAGTTGGCGAGGAAAATTAATCAAGTTTGTTGATCGGAATGACAAATAAGATGATCAAAGGAGGTTTAAATCTCTAGCCCGAGCAAGGGACGAAATAATGATTTTGAAGAACATCCAGACTTTCCAAAGAATTTAATGATCCATAGGCAAAGGTCGGCATTAAATCCTTTGAATGCCAGTACATTACAGGAATGGACAAATCTAGTGATAGTCGGCAAGATCCAGACGCAAATTCAGAAAGAAAATATTATTTGAATGAATCTAAGGCATCCCCAATAGTTAGATAAATTAATATAGCCGAATCTAGAGATAGTTGGACAAGAAAAGTCAGCAGAGATACGATAGTGATCGAATTCTCTAAAAATGATCTGAGTGTGGTCCTTTATCCTCATGACGATCCGTTGGTTATCACATGCAGAGTTAATCATGGAAGATTCACAAGGATCTTAATTGATAATGGGATTTTAGCTGGTGTAATGTTCAATAGCTATTTCAAAAGCCCAGGGATGAAGAACCTCAAGTTAGAACCATACCATAGACTTCTCATTTGATTTGCATGGGAGAATATCCATTGAGAACCATTAAGCTAGAAGTCACCTGGCCGACAACAGGAGAAAAATAATTCGCTTCTTTGTGTTAGAGAAAAATATCCCGTCATCTTATGATATCATCTTAGGAAGAGTCGAAATAACGTAGTTAGAAACTGTGCCCTCTACAGTGCATTAATGCATGAAATTTCCATGAATTATGGGGTTGACATAGTAAATGGCAATAAAAAAGAAGCTAGAGAATGTTATTATACTTCAGCCGACCCACATAAAATTAAAATGAAAGATACAAACACTTTCCACATTGACACTCTGGACCTTCAGAAGGAGTTGGTAAAAGGGCAAGTTATGGATGAAACGAAGATATTATACAGGACGATGAGGAACCCAAAAGAACCCCCAGATTTGTTATATGTTATCTCCCTATCTCAAATAAGAATTTATTGTATTCCTCATAGAGAGGAAAAATGTGTTCGCCTGGAGCCACAAAGACATGCCGGGGATTGATCCAAACTTTCTTTGCCATGAGCTTAATATATGCCCAGATGCCAAGTCGATCAAGAAAAAGCTAAGAGTCTTCAGCGTAGAGAAAAATATGGCAATCTAGGAGGTTGTTAAAAAATTATAGTGAGAATGGTTCATAGAAGATGTCAAATACCAAAGATGGTTGGCCAATGTAGTCATAGTAAAGAAGAATAATGATAAATGGTGCATGTGTGAATTTTACTGATCTCAATAAGGCATGTCCAAAATATCATTTCCCTTTAGCAAGGATTGATCAATTAGTCGATGCCATGGCAGGCCATGGGTTACTTAGTTTTCTAAATTCTTATTCTGCTTATAATTAGATTAAGATGAAACCTAAAGAAAATGAAAAAAACTTCCTTTATTACCAAATGAGGAAATTAATGTTACGATGCCATGCCTTTTGGATTGAAGAACACTATAGCTACCTATCAGAGACTAGTGAACAAGGTTTGTAATGGCCAGATCGGTGGAAAATGACGGTATAGGTAGATGATATGCTCACCCAGAGCAAATATAATACTGACCACATTACGGATTTGGATTAAGCCTTTGATCAACTAGAAAAGCACCAGATGAAGCTCAATCCAACCAATTGTATCTTCGAAGTACAAGAGGGAATGTATTTGGGGTACATTTCCAATCAAAGGGGGATAAAAGAAACCCCTGACAAGATTAAAACCTTTCTTGGAAAGTAGTCCCTAGCCAACATGAAAGAAGTTAAAAAACTTACAACAAGAGTAGTTGCATTGAACCGTTTTTTTCTCCCGAGCAACTGATAAATGTCGTCCATTATTTAAGGTGCTTTGAAAGACCTTTGAGTGGAATGAATGTCAGAAGGCCTTACTAGAGTTGAAGAAGTACTTGGTCTCTCCCCCACTCCTTTCCTGACCACTCCAGGAAAAAAAACTATATTTGTACTTGGCTATTTCAGAGTTAGCTTTCAGTTCAACTTTGATCCCACTAGATAGAGATGTTTAAAATCCAGTTTATTATACTAGCAAGGTATTTTAAGGAGAAAAAAAATTAGATATCCACGGTTGGATACGTTAGTCCTAGCTCTTATTCAAGCCTCTAGGAGGATAAGACCATACTTCCAAGCCCACACCATTGTTGTCTACACGAATTTGACTTTGTGACAAGCACTACATAAACCAAAAATGTTTGTCAGCTTAATGTCTTGGGTAGTTGAATTGGGAGAGTATGAAATTGTTTATGAACCCATAGTTGCAATAAAAGGACAAGAAATGACAGACTTTATTACCAAATTCACATATTCTGAGGAGCAACCTAGTCCACGTCTTCCTGCCGAGCAGACTTCTACGGAAGAGGGATTAGCCCCAAAGAAAATGGATACTAGGGATGATCAACCTAATTCATCGACAAATCAAGAAACAATTCAATAAAGTAAGAAGATGTTAAAGCATGGAGAACTAACAGAAGAATATTTCTCGGATGACATTCCAATTTAGTAGTTATTTGTAGATGTAATCTCATGTACTACTAGAAGTCGTTCATGTCTCATCATCAACACTCCGGATAACTTGGATGTGGAATATTCTATAAGATTCCAATTTAAGTATTCCAATAATGAGGTAGAGTATGGTGCATTAATAATAGGACGGGAACTGGATCTATCACTAGGCGTTGCCCAGGCATTTGTAAATAGTGATTCTTAGCTGATTGTTAATCAAATGCAGTAAATTAATGGCGTCAAAGGGGAATATATGACGATATATCATAAAAATCCATGAAGGTTGTTTATCTATTAACTTCAGTCAAGATTGTGAGGATTCCCAGAATAAAAAAAAGGCCCAAACAGATGTTCTTGCTCGGCTAACTTCAATAACTCAAACAGAACTAGGGCGAACAATCCCAGTGGAGATTCTTACCCACAAAAGTAGTGATATGATGTATATCGGTATTATATCTATGGATTTAGGTCCTTTATCTATGGATCTAATTAGGAATCATATTTAAAGAGGAACACTACCATCTGACCAGAAAGAAACTAAAAAGATGAGGTGCAAAGTAGCTTATTATGTGTTAAAAAAGGGCATTATGTATCGGTTAGGACATATTGTTTCTATAATTCATTCTATTCATCCAAACGAGGTAAATGATTTGATTAAAGAGGTGCGCAAAGTCTCATGTAGATCTCACACAATTAGAAGGTCTCAAGATCAACGAATATCAATGCAAGGTTTGTACTGGATGACTGTGAAAGCAGACTGTGTTGCTTTTACAAAGAAATGTGATAAATGTAAGAAGTTTTCTACGATCTACAGAAGACCAGTAACAATTCTAATACCCATCACTTCTCCATGTCCTTTATCTATATGGGGAGTTGACCTGGTCGGACCATTGTTGACCACCAATAGAAGATTCAAGTACCTGGTTGTAGATTTTAATTATTTCACCATATGGGTCGAGGCTCAACCCTTGGTTAACATGCCTTATCAGAGGGTTTTCCTATCCATATGGAAGAAAATCAATTGTAGGTATGGGAAGCCCTATGACTTCATCACCGACCATGGAAATCAATTTGAAAATGAAGAATTTGAAGTGTACTGTATTTGGTCAGGGATCCAGAAATTTCATTTTGCACGTGGCATCCATAATGTAATGGCCAAACAAAGATCACCAAAAAACCTTGATAGATGGGTTGAAGAGAAGGTTGGACGAAGCTAAATGAAACTTCATAGTGTCTTTTGGTCATATATGATTACTCCAAGAACAATGACAAGAGAAACCCCATGCATGTTAGCTTTTGGCACTAAGGTAGTAGTAACACTGGAAATAGGTTTGATGACTCACAGGGTACTGAACTTTGACTCAGCCAAGAGATACCTCATGAGGTGACTAAATCTAGACATGGTAGAAAATGTCTGAGAAGATGCTATTATTCGAATGGATTCTTATCAATAAAGGACTACAAGGTTTGATATTCGAAAAGTCAAGCCGACTAACCTGAAGCAGGGTGATATGGTACGTAAGAAAGTAGTCCAAAAAGTAACAAGCTGGAACCTAACTAGTATGGTCCATACCGTAACTCGACGTTTATCCAACCACGAACTTATCGTTTGGAAACATTGGAAGGGGAGGAATTCAATAATTTCTAGAAAACAGACCATCTGCGCAAGTATTATCAGTAGTTCAATTTTTGAAGAAAAATTCCATCTTTCACGTAATTGGTTAATCAAGTTAATGAAATTTCAAGTTTTTAATCCATTATACATCCTTTTTGTGTTTTATTTTTTCGAGAATGGTGGCTACACCTTAACCAGAATTAATTAGCATTTTTAATTCAAACTTTTCCAGCCCCAGAAAAGTTTTCAAAAAGTTCCTCGCCAAAAAAGAGCATGGTTCAAACTTTTCAAAAGTTTTCCGACTTCAGAAAAGTTAACTTCATGTATGATTTATCCTCGGCAAGTCACGAACAAGAAGTAAATAAATTTCTTAATTAGAGATTTCACCCGACCAAGTTAACATACGAGAATAATTAGACATTCCTAACACAGTTGGTCGCCTACAACTTAGTACAATAAAGTTATTTATAGTTTTATCTAAGTGCATTAGTCGAATCAATGGCCGTATATATGATTCAAATCTGAATCAAATATTAAACATTTGAGAAGGTTATTAACTAATCATTATACAGGTTACCTAGTCGGCAAAAATATTAAAATTGACCATAAGCTTGAATAATGAGAAATTAACCAAAAATAACTTCATTTCATTGATAAAAATGTATTACAATAGAAATAATTGATCAAAATATTGTACAAGAAGTATAAATTTATTATGTCGGTTGATTTCTTTGTGCCTTATTCATTACAATAGGAGGATCATCGAGGGTTACAGAGAATTTATTGTGTTGAAATCTCTTAGCATCTTCCTATTCCTGATGCTCAGCCTATCAAGCAAATAAGGGGGACGAACTATCTCAAACTCATCATGGAGATCATAATCCCCTAAATACTTAGTTATCAGGCATTGGGGAATGGAATTGGGAGGAATCCATTTTGTGTCCGATTTAAAAGGAGTTTTGTCATAATCCAAGAGACCTAGGTCATTCCACTACCAGAAGTCAATGTTTTGATCATACTTCAACAAGATTAACAAGTTGGTCCATCACCATTTATAGCGTTCATGATTGCTGATAAAAAGACTTTTGCGTATATTTGTGTCGTTGCTTGAAAAGCCCTTCTAATCAAAATCCTTATGTACCTACAAATATAATAAACTAAAGTATAGAGGTAAGTAAGGGTATCAATCCACTTTCTAGGGAGTAATGCAAATGGAACAAATTCAAATGTAATTCACTATTTATTTTCTTTTTGTTCTCTTTCACTTTTATAATTTTTTTAGCTTTTTCAATATTAAAACAATAAGGTGAGGTGAGATCTAAACTAAAATAAACTAAATGTAAAATGATAATAACTAACTAGAAAGTAACTAAAATGAAAATAAAGTCTAACACTAAAATAAAAGATAAAGTGAGGCTAATAATTGTGAGAACAATCAAGGAGTGGGATTACACCACAAATTTTAGTTATTCTAATTAATTAATTTAATTATTTGAATTCTCCCAAATTAATATTAAAATTACAAACCAACTCTCGTTGCAAGTGTAATTAGAATAGTAATCTTTTAGAAAATTAAAATTAACACCTCACAACTCTAGAAAATTAGATCTACACTCCTTTTAATTAATCACCCGCTAGGATCGATCAATTAGAATTTATGTCAATCTTAGAAATTAAATTTAGAGTTGAAATTCAAATGATAATACCCCACTTAAGAAACCCCTATCTCTAGTTCGAATCTAAAATGGGTATTATCACTAGAATTTCGATTTTCTCTCGAAAATCATTTACCCTCTCTCGAGGCGTAAATCTAAGGGTGAGGGATCAAAATTAACATTCAAAGGGATAATTCAAGTAAACAAGCTAATTAAACTAAAATAATATCAAATAAGGGTTTCACCCCACCCCTTGAAAGGGGTTTTAGCCTAACATGATATGAAATATGACAAATTAATAATCAAGGCTATTAAAATAAAAGAGAAGAGAATAGAACAAGCAAACCAAATCTCTTTGAGAAAGTTGAACTCTAGTCTTCCAATTTGAAGCATACACCTCTCAATTTGAATGATCAACAAATACACATGAAGCACTAACACACAAATTGATTCTCACTAGAATTACTTTCACTCAATTTAAATTGAAAAGAAGAAAATTAAAAAAACTAATTCTAATTCTAACCCTAAAATTTCTCTCTACAATTTCCTCTCTCTAATCTAGAATTTTCCACAAATGAGGTCTTCATCTTCTTTTTATATGCAATGGAGCAAATGGGCATAATTGGAAATTGGTTAGGGTGTGCACATGAGGGGTGTGAGGTCATGTGGGTGAGGGTGGTGAGGATAAAATCTGATATGGTTTGAGGGTATAATGGGTATTGTGGTTAAAAAGGTAGTTTGAGGGTATTTTGGGTAAATAGGTAAAAGGGGTTAGTTAGGGGGGTAATTTGTTGGCATTTGGTTTATGTTTTATGCAGGTCACGTTTTTGTAGAAATGGGAATGGGGTCTTTGCAAAATGGGTTTTGTGTTTGATTTGGAAAATGGGTATGGAGTTGGGTAATAGATCCGGGTCAGGGGAGGCGGCAGGGTCACGCCGGGCCGGAGGTATAAGGAAGGGGGTTCCGGACGCTGGTGGCCGCCAGGTTTAGGTCGGAGTATGAGAGACGGGTAGGGGTTTAGAGGGTTGTAAGGGAGGCGAGAGGATGAGGGCTGCTGGCCGGAGTGTTTCGCCGGCGAGGATTTGGGTTTCGCAGGGAGAGAGAGAGAGGCTGCTGGGTTTGGGACGGTGGCAGGCTTAGGTGGGTTTTTCGCCGGCGGATAAGGGGGTAAGGACGGTGGAGCGACGCCGGCAGGGTTGATGCCGAGAGGAGAGAGGGTCGCAGTTGGCTGCGAGGGTCGCCGGAGCAGGGGTAGGTCGGGGTCGCAGGTAGCAGGCGTGAGAGGGAAGGAGTTGTGAGATTAGAGGATGGAAGATGGAGAGGGAGGTGAGAGATGGGAAGAGTTTGGTTATGGGGGAAATGGGTAAGAGGAGAGAGAAGGTGGTAATGTATGGTTTTGTGTTTATTAATGGTGGGTGAGGAGAGAGAAGGTGAGAGGTTGAAGATGATATGGGGTATGGTTTTGTGGGTGAGGTATAGGATAATAGGTGTGAGGGGGTGTATGTGTGTGTATCTAATTTGAACCCCTAATAAAAATAAAACTAAAAATAATTAATAAAAATAAAATCCTATTAAAATTATATTCTAAAATAAAACAAAGACTCAAATAAAATGAAGCTAGAAAGAATTAAATAAAAATAAAAATAAAATCTAATAAAACTTAAAATTAAAATCCTAAAAAGAAAATGTAAAAACTAATAAATAAATTAAAATCCTAATAAAATAAAATAAAATAAAATGAAACTAAAAACCAATAAAAATCAAAATCAAAATAAAATTATACTAATAAAAATAAAAATAGAAAATAAAATCTAAAAATTATAAAATAAATCTAAAATAAATCCTAAAAATAGAAAAGACTCAAACTAAAAATCTAAAAAAATAAAAAAAGGCAAATTAGACACACACGGGGTTCGGGGGTAGGTTTAGGCTAGGGTTTAGGCTCAGGTGAGGTTCTTGGGGTACAGGATAAGGGTATTTAGCTCCATTAAAATGCACAATTGCTTTGAAATACGCGTTTGAACACCGCAACGTACATTAAACCTGCATATTAAACATTTAAGCACATAAGACCCATATTGTCGAGAAATAGCAACTAAAATACAACTATTCGGGGTATAAAATGTACAGTTTTGGGTGCTTATCAATTGCTTTGAGCAATATGATCATCCATGTCGGCTAAGGCCTCATTCTGACCCTCCATCCAAACTTCCCTAGGTAGTTTATAAAAAAGGAATGTTAGCCTATCCACTTTATTTTAAGTTTCTTAAGGACAATATCTTTGGCTTTTAACTGGGTAACAGTTTTCTTAGTCCTTTCTTCCTCGATGGTTGGCCGAAAAATTATACTTTGTCTGGAAGTTTTCCCAAATTTGGTCTTCTTCTTCAATGCTTCCAGTTCTTCTAATAGCCTTGCATTTTCAGTCTCTAAAAAAGAATCACCTTCATCTTGACCTGAAGTAGTTGATCTCTTCAGGCTATCAAGTTCATCTCTCAAAGAGTTATTTTCTTTTTCAAGCATCGCAACAATTGATCTGACATTCTACATATCTTATTTCAAAGACAGTTCCTCTTATTCATAGCAGAAGTAATGTCATTTAATTTTTTTTCAAACCCCCAACCTTCACTTAAGGCTTTATACTTAGCTTTCTAATTAGAGTGAAGTAAGGCCATGCACAGTTTGTGATCTTTTTATAGTTGCTCAATCATTTCATAATATGTAGCGTTATTAAAACAACCTTATCCAATAAGCAATGAAGATGGATATATGAATGTCTCACTTGGTCGAAAACATCTGGGTCAAGCAACCCTGATAAATCTTCCTCGGACAAGGGAATATTTCCAGCCTCTAGAAGGTTTCTACTCCACCTGAGCATGTTAGATTAAACAAAAATTATGGCCCTCTTCCTAGAATCAAACTATAAGTTACAAATATATAAGTTTATAGGGCAATTCCAAAGGAGTAGAGAATATAAGAAATATCAAATTGGCAAGAAATATAGAACATTCAAAGGCATAAATATCTTAGATTATAAAAATGATTCTTTCATTGATTAATCATTAAGTATAAGAATTGATACATCACCAAGAAAGGAAAAGCGAAAAATTAAACTTGTTGAAAAGGAGCCAGACCTTCTTCTTGTCCTTAACCTGGTATTGGATGGAAGCTGGTTGGTCGCACTAGCGTTAGGCACTAATGAAAACTCAAGAGGCACCATAGAATATTCTCCATATCCTTCCTGCATATCAAACTCATCATCCACTGGGTCGAGCACTAGCATCTTGGCTCTGCAAAATTTCAAAATTTTCTTCTTTTTTGACCAACTTTAGGGCCTCAGTCCACCTTTTCTTGAAGGATCATGTTTTGGCATAATCAATCTGAGTAGAGGCAGCACATATGGACTTCTCCCAACCCTTTTCAAAGGAAAATTTGCCTTTTACCTTCAAAGAAACCACCTTTTATGACTAAGTTGTGGTATATAAAAGCTTATCCTCGACATCCCTAGCCCTGCCTTTAGCCTCATTCAGCTTCTGCTTGATAACTTTTACCCTCTCCTTAACATCCTCTATTTGACCCTTGGCCTTAGTATCTTGATCATTAATAACCTTCAAATCCTTCTCCAAGGATTTCTGCCTTGCCTTCAATGCTCGTCGATAATCTTCCATATAATGCTTTAGACCTTCAAAGGCCTCTTCCACTTCTCCTAGAGAAGAACACAGTTGGTCGTCCTTCTCCACTATCTCGTTAAAGTTAATCAGGAACTGTAAGAAGGGAAAAGATCAGATATTAGAAATATTTTATCAACATGGAGAAGAAAGCACAAAAGTGAGAAAATTACCTGTTCCAAGTTATGGAAAGTTGCATTAGCCAGCTTGGACCTAGACATGGGGGCTGACGCAGCTTTATCAGTAGGAAGTGTGAAAATTTACGTTTACTAAGTTTTAAACTAAAAGTTAAATGTTAAGAAAACTCTGAAAGATAAACTCATTGAATGAAACTCTTTTCAAATATACTACACAAGATGTGTAAAATTCAACTATTGTATAGATGCGACATTTGGTAGATAGATTATCCTAGGTTTTTAAAACTAAAACCTATACTAATTCTTTGAATATGAAACCACACATATAAGAAATTAATAACAGTTCGAACAATTTTGACACAATGTTTTTTAATGTGGTATAAGCCCAAATTAGGAAAAACATCCACGATGACCTCTACGTCACAATATAAAAATCCACTAAAATCAAACAACATTTATAAGATTACCAACACTAAACATGAATTCAAGATCCTAAGCTAAAAGAAAAGAAATATAGCGACACAAGCTTCTCTCTCTAAGGTATTTCTGATCTGGCTTTGACATTCCTAGGAGTTTCCTTGCTTTTGTCCTTGCTCCGTGTTCCGAGTGGCTCAAACAATACAATATCTCTCAAATGAACCACACGTTGTCTAGTTGTTCGTGTGAGAGTGTAGTAATTTGATTATAACTACATGCAATATATCCAATGGCTTTGTAAATAGATCATCCAATTTGTTTTTCTCTCTTTATGTACTCAATATTAAGCTCTTTGAATTATGCAAGCTCACGAATAAATTGATGTCTAATCTTTATGTGCTTAGTACGTGAGTGTTGGATTGGATTTTTAGATATATTTATCATACTCTAGTTATCATAATACATAGTCAATTTATCTTCAATGATACCACAGTTACTAAGCATTTGCTTTATCCATAAAAACTGGGCACGATAGCTTATTCTAGCAATGTACTCAAACTTATCTATAGAAATGGATATGTGGTTATTTTTTTTACTACTCCAACCTACTAAGTTGTTTCCTACATAGTAACAAACGCCAGGCGTGTTTTTACTATCATCTGAACATCCTGCCCAATCGGCATCAAGTAACCGACAATGGAACTAGTGGTGACCTTGGTATACCAAATATCAAAATTTAATGTACCCTTAAGGTATTTTATAATTCCTTTAACACATAACATTTGGACTTCTTTAGAGTACACTGGTATCTTGCACAAATGCACACCACGAAGGAAATATTGTGTCTAGAAGTAGTAAGATATAACAGACTCCCTATCAAACTTCTATATAGAGTCGGGTCAATGTCTTTCCCATTTTCTTCCTAAGATAATTTTGTGGACATGATCATGGGTGTACGTGCTATTTTTGTAATACCCCACCCTAGAAAATTGGTATTTAATGTTATTTTAAGTGTTTTGTCTGAAGGAAAATTCTTGGAATAAATAATCCAAGTGTACCATGTCAAGTAATACGTAAGGTGGCATATTACGTAAATGGTTCAAACGGAAAAAAATCCCACAATGCATGTATCGCATTAATGCGTATTTAATCTCTAATAGTATTGGATAGGATGACCATTAAGTTTGAGGAAAAATATCAAGAAACGGATGTGACACGGACAAGGTTAATACGACGCGACATTTAAATGGTACGAAAAGAAAAATATCGTAAAATGGATTAAACGAGAAAGTTTTATGTTGCATGTTTCGTATGAGTTTTATTTTGAGTTTATATAATTATTTTAAGTACTTTGATTAAGTTTTACGCGATTCGGATAAGCAACGAGTGCTACGCGATCCTGGGTATAAATTGTCTGACGGTGCGCGACACTGCGAAAGTCCAGTTTTTCACGAATTGTTTAGGACAATTGGTAAGTCAAAAAAAATATTCAAACCATATATTTAGACTCATAAAAATATAAGGAATATTACCATGGGAAGAAAAATCGAAAAAAATATATTTTGCCCAGAGGTTCCGATTCTTGTATTGGACAATTCGGGAGGCCAAACAACCATTACAAATATTATTTTTTAGCCAAAATTATGCAAGAAATATGAATATCAAGTTAAAAATTTCAAAAAAAAAATATATTTTTAGAGAGAGAAAATGACGCAAATCATCCTTTTAGGGTTAATTTTGGGTGAGTCTTGAGTGTCACATGTGCCAAGGTTGCTTGCATTGTATTATCCATTTTCCACTTAAATTGCAGACCTTGAGAACCCTTTTGCACCATTTGAGACACACAAACTCTTGGGTGCTTGGTCAAGAGCGGAAGACTACCACAAATGCCTTATAAGAGAAATGGGGGGGGGGGGGGGGGGGAGTTGAGTTGGCCATTAATATCTCTCTTTTTTAATCGAATTTTCTTCATCACCATGGTCAAGTAAGAGCTCTTCTTTCACCCAAAATCCTCATCATCTTTACACCATGAAAACACCATTTTGGAGGTCACAAACACCATTAAAACACCTTGTAGTTTTGGGACAGTTTGTAGGAGAGTTTTTGAAAAGCTTTTGATGAGGTTTGAGAGTTGTAGAAGGGGGTTTTGAGCTTGGAGATGGAGAAATCTTGGATCTTTCTTTGGAGAGATTTAAGTAACCCCTTGAGGCCACCTTTGGAGGTGGGAGTTTCTCCTCCTACACCACCATTTCAACCACAATTTTGGAGATACTTAGGTGGGAATACTAGCCTTGGTTTAGGTTTGAAGTTGAGTACAGCTTTGGCTACGTTAATTAATTGTATTAGACTTAATATATATGTGTGATGTTTGGTAGTTTTCATCTATGGGGTTTTCTAGTTGAAATCTATTATTTTATTTGCAAATGGGTTTGAAAGAGATATTTCAAATGGGTTTTGGAATTGATGAAAATTCATATTATTTTTCTACACATTTTGCGTGAAATAATGTGTAAAAAAGTGGGTGCAAGGCACTTATGGGTTTAATATTTTCACCCTTCATGTTTTGAGTAAAAGATGCATTTAAAAGAAGGTTTTAAATTAGTTCTAAGAGTGTAAAATTTTCTGAACACTATTCGTAGATATTTAAAAGAATGTTTTGAGTAAAAAGAGGCATTTAAAGGAAGGTTTTAAATTAGTTCTAAGAGTGTTAAATCTTTAGAACACTATTCATAGATATTTTATGAAATAAAATGGGTTAAAAGTGTGTTTTGAAGAAAGAAAATGCGATTTCTATGATAAGTGATGTTTGAGCTTATTCATATCATTTGGTAACTTGAATATACATTTTCCTACATTAAATAAAGAGTGTTATATGTGAAGGAATGCTTTCATTTTAAAGGGGTATTTTAAGGTGTGTGAACTCATCATAAGTAAATAAAGTGGGTTTAATGAGAAAACAAGTGAAAATAAAGTCTTCATGTAAATAATAAACGTAAAGAAGGCTAAGTGTGAAATAAATGACTAAGTATGGGTCCTTATGCGAAAAGTCATAATTACAGCATGTAACACTAATTTTGAAATGTAGAGTGTCAAATGTTTAAATGTAGACTAAAATGCATTTTTAACGTTAAAACTCATAATTAAAGTGTGTAGGCTTAAACATGAGAAATAAGACTTAATATGTAAAAATCATGATTTTATATATTAAAAGGGTTAAAATGTAAAATGTATAATTGTTGACAAAGTGGTAAGTTGAACAAGTGTTTTAATGACTAATATGCCTAAATGTTGAGTTTGGAACTTGAAAGGGGTATTTTTGTGAATAGCACTTGAATAAGGCTAAGGTTGCATATTTTGTTAAAGAGAAAGGAGTAAATTGGTAATCTACTTAAAGTGTGACATTTTTATGAAATAAAAATGTTAAAGACTGTTTTCATACTGATGTGAAAAGAATAATTTAATCCCTTAAATCAGAAATGATTTTCGGTGTAAAAATCAGCATGTGCATGAAAAAGGACTTTAATGGAATATAATAATTTCCCCCCCTAAATGTATAAGGGAAAATGGGCGGTTAAGTCCAAGGCTTTGGCTTCGGCTCGAAAAGGGAAAATTAACGTGAACATGAGAAAAGGTTGAACACATTGGAAAGGATAATGGAAGATACAAATGATGCCAGATAGATAATTAAGCAAGGCATGACGTCCCTAGTGGTCAAAAATCCCAAAATAACTACAGTAGCATATGGAGGTGGAGACTAGTGGTGAATGGACATGAAGTCCGTGGTTGTTGGCTAAATCCCAAAGATAATGACGTAATTGAAAACTTGACAAGGAACGGGTTATAAGATGAAAATAACCTAACTTGCGTTAATAATTATTGTTTCTATTAATGTAACATGGACAAGTAAATTTAGAATAATGTCTAATGTCCATAAGAAAAAAAAACTGAAATGGTTAAGCAAGGTGAGTTAATGATATTAAGCTACCTAATAAGGTTTGAATCACAATAAACACAAGCGTGTGTTACATGAGGCTTAAAAAAAAGAGCATTTTTTTCTAGACACGGTATCTGAGTGTGTTAAATGGAAGTCCCGAAGTATGGTTAAGTAACACTGGCGTGAGTTAATGAACGTTGAGTAATAAACATTTTGGAAGTAAATTAAAGGTTTTCCTTAACGAATGTCATTTGTCTAATTGCATGAGTTAATGGGAACGAATGCTAGTTTTGAAAGCATGATAATAAAAATGACTATTTTGTAAGGTCGAGCAAGTCAAGTTGTATCAATCAACGTTTTTGCAATGAACGGTTAAATACATTGGTACATGTATTTTCAGGGGTATATATGTAGATGTACACATATTTTCACATGTATGTAGTGTAGGGTGTGAGTACTCCTTTCTTTCTATCGTAACTATACTGCATTTGTATATGATCCCAGTGAGCATTCGTCTCACACCCCTTCTCTTGTTGCGGCAGGTTATATGATGTTCCGTACTTTGAGAGCGTTATACAGGTAAGTAACTATTTGGATTTGTGATTAGTAACTCTGTTTTATTTGGCCTTCGGGGCACTTTCCTTGTGTCCTATCACGTAGTTAATATATATTGGACCTGCATGGTGATAAGTGCAACGTTACATACGAATAAAACTGGATTAAAATATTATTTAGGGTGTTCCATTGCACTTCACAATTAACGTACAAACTGGATTGGGTTAGTCCTTCAATAACCTTTAAATTTGGGTCGGGACATTACAATTTAGTATTAGAGATTTAGTTCCAATGTTCCTTTCCGGTGTGACGTGGTGAGGACGGTGGTACATCTTCTCGGCATAAATGTTGGTTTGGGCCAATCATACTAGACAGGTGATGCTTTTGGCACGTATTATGACGGTAATGTCAATGATGATATCACGATGTGCAACTCTTTTTGAGATGATAAAATGGCTAGGTTAGTAGTCATTCCTGTTTCACCGAGTTTGTACATTAATGAGTACAGGTGCTATAATAAATCATTAGCGGTGACAATGTAGTCTCGTGTGAGATACTATGTGGCAATTTGATGGCTAGAGAAGCCTTAATTGTAGACGTCTAGTAATGTTCGTTTCATCTTAGTTGGAAAGCTTGTAGATTCATCTATGGGGCTAGGTAATTAAGTAGTGTATTTATAAGTATTGATCCTATGGACATTAGAATGCCTAAGTATCATGATGATGATTTAGGTAACTTAAGAACAAATCTAGGAAGTCCTTGGGACTTAGTGTTTGAAATGATGGTGTTAACTTAGGGTTTTAAAAGTAATAATGTAGTATTTAAGAATATAATCTTCTGTGGCATTGGGTGTGTAGGCCTAGATGATTTTAGGCAATACTTGAGGTCCCGTATCCTACTGAAGGTTTATAATAGTGTTAACTTGTAGTTTAGTAAGTAAGGGCAACGGTTGCATAGCGAGGCACATTAGTTGTCGTGGCTGAATAGTCATTGAGGTTAAATGATAGGCTATAATGAGTTTGATCTTGGGTTAGTGTTATGGATAGACATATGAAATCATGATTGCGCCTTGGAGATATGTACTAAGGTTTATCTAATGAAGTGTGAGTGAAAGTAATAGGCTTTCCCTAGTCATGGCGAATTCAAGGTTATACCACGTATTATGGTGTTGTCATCGTCTCTCGTTGATATTACGGGATCCCTTATGACTTCAGGAATATGGAATTATGATTGGTATGACACATAGTGATTGGGATTAGTGTTTGAACTTTGAGGAAATAATTTAGCGGCCATACTTGATTGTTATACTTGACAGGATTTTTGTCATGATGACTCCTACTCTAGGATGTGTATGTCCAATTGGAGAAAATTAACTTGGTGACTCTTTCATGAGGCAGTGGAAAAAAATTATCGTGTTGAGGAACTTATAGGCTATTAATGATTGAAATATGATTTATTCATGTCATTTGTTGTAATACCTTGGAGTTAGTTCCATAATTTTGTTTATAAGTTTGTGTTATGGTATAATTTTGTTGACAATGTAGAAAACAGGTCGCTAAGTGTTAGGTTATGCACTTGGGAGACTTAGAACACGATGATGTTCATCATGGTTTTAGAGATAGAAATCGGGATGGAGTGTTAGGCCTGATTATATAACCTGCGCGTGCTACATGTATAGCTTAGTATGACTCTAGTGAGTAGAATCATTGGGTATTAGGCCTGGATAATGCTTGAAAAAAATCGAGGTGTCATTATAACTAGTACGATAATTATGATTTGGGATCATATGGGAAATTACTAAGGATTTTAGCGATGGGGTAAAATTACGTGAGTGTTGTGTTTCACTAGATGAGAAAAATCTCGAGGTTTGAAAGTTAGCAATCTCATGTTGATATTGTGGAGACTTGAGTATGTTAGGTCAGTGATTAACATTAAGCAATGAGAAATGTAACTTCTCTTTGATATGAGGGATAAAGAGTAACCTTAGTCTTAAGGAGGGAAGACTAGCATTTTAGTTTCCTAAGGGAATCGACTCGGAAGTCGTTGTTCGTAGAGAAGGATAATTATGATTGATGATCCAATCCAAGTCACGTGGCTAGGATAATACTTTAACGTACATGTAGGTCAGTGAAAATTTTATACTTCAAGTGTACGTTCCGGTTCGTACTTCGCGTGGAATGGTTCGCTATCCGAATTCGATTATTTTATTCTGGCGTGACAGTCGCCTGATTCGTTGCACCTTATTGTGTCCTCTTTTATCTCGGTAATGGGAGTTATTTCAATTATGGGTTGGTATTCAGGTGTGGCGTTATATAGCTCAGTTGTGATGCCGGATAAGCCAGGTAGAGGCTGTTGTGTCACGGTACATGAGTATGCTCTTCTTCGAAAGCACCTTTATTTTACACCGGTTGGTGTGTACGCATGGTCTCGTGATTTGTTACAAGTAGTTTGTATGTGTACTTAATAGCTTTAGGTTAACAAAGTCGTTATTTAACCAGTATAGCTAGTTATGACGTATATCATGGATTTGAGTTCACGACTCTAAGTTATAAATACTACAACTTGATGGAACATCAAATGCTAGGGTTTCACTTCGTATGTAAATTACGGATTGAGAATGTAGTCTCCCATATGCATTTGGGTCACCATAACTAGGATGACTCTAAGCTAATGCTTAGTCTCGTAGGAGATATAGGTCGGATAGACCATTGGGATTCAATTACTGTCTCGAAATTTTTGATGTGAATAGTTATTGATGCTAGGCAAGACTCAAATCATTTGACGAAACGTAGGCTTGTAAATTCCGATGTTCTGAATAATTCATGATAATAAGTACTTTGGTGTTTGCATGATATTTGGTCACTATTGTTTATATAGACATGTTAGTCATGCTTGGGAGTTAACAATAATATCTTAGGATCCACCGTAGTTGTAACTGATTAATGGCATGAAATATTTTGGTTAGACTATAGTGTTAAAGACATCTAGGATTCGAATATAATTGTTGGATGATTGATTTGTGAGCTTGATGATCATAAATTTCGAGGAAGAAATTTCCTAGGGAGGTAAGAATGTAATACCCCACCCTAAAAATAGGTATTTAACGTTATATGAAGTGTTTTGTCCAAAGAAAAATTTGAGGAATAAATAATCCAAGTGCAACACATCAAGTAATACGTAAGGTGGTGTATTACGTTAATGGTTTGAACGAAAAAAAATCCCATGATGCATATGTATCATTAATGAATATTTAACCTCTAATAGTATTGGCTAGGATGTCCATTAAGTTTGAGATAAAATATCAAGAAACGGATGTGACACGGAAAAGGTTAACACGACGCGACATTTAAATGCAACGAAAAGCAAAATATCGCAGTATGAATTGAACGAGAAAGTATTATGTTGCATGGAATGCACGAGTTTTATTTTGAGTTTATCTAATTATTTTAAGTACTTCGGTTAAGTTTCACGCGATTCGGACAAACAAAGAATGCTACGCAAGCCTGGGTACAAATTGTCTGACGGTGCGCGACACTGCAAAAGTCTAATTTTGCACGAATTGTTTAGGACAATTGGTAAGTCAAAAAAATATTCAAACCATATATTTAGACTCATAAAAATATAACGAATATTACCGTGGGAAGAAAAATCGAAAAAAAATATTTTTCCCAGAGATCCCGATTCTTGCGATCCGTGTATTGGACAATTCAGGAGGCCAAACGACCATCGGAAATATGATTTTTAGCCAAAAATATGCAAGGAATATGAATATCAAGTTAAAAATTGCAAAAAAAATATATTTTTGGAGAGATAAAATGACTCAAATAATCCTTTTAAAGTTGCTTTTGGGTGGGTCTTAAGTGTCACATGTGCCAAGGCTACTTGCATTGTATTATCCATTTTCCAATTAAATTGCGGACCTTGGGAACCCTTTTTCACCATTTGAGACAAAAAAAACTCTTGGGTGCTTGGTCAAGAGAGGAAAACTACCACAAATGCCTTACAAGAGAAATGGGAGAGAAATTGAGTTGGCTATTAATATCTCTCTCTTTTCATCAGATTTTCTTCATCACCATGGTAAAGCAAGAGCTCTTCTTTCACCCCAAATTCTTAACTCTTCTTCCCCACCATCATTACACCATGAAAACACCATTTTTGGAGGTCACAAACACCATTAAAACACCTTAGAGTTTTAGGATAACTTGTAGGGAGAGTTTTTGAGAAGCTTTTAATGAGGTTTGAGCGTTGTAGAATGAAGTTTTGAGCATGGAGATGGAGGACTCGTGGATCTTGCTTTGGAGATAATTTGGTAACCCTTTAAGGCCACCTTTGGAGGTGTTGGTTTCACCTCCTACACCCCCATTTTGGAGATACTTAGGTGGGAATACTAGCCTTGGTTTAGGTTTGAAGATGAGTATAGTTTTAGCTAGTTTAATTTTATGTATTAGACTTAATATACGTGTGATGTTAGTTAGTTTGAATTTATGGATTTAACTAGTTAAAATCAATGGTTTTATTTGCAAATGGGTTTGAAAGAGATATTTTAAATGGGTTTTGAAATTGATAAAAAT
The DNA here is from genome assembly GCA_949130495.1 of Sambucus nigra. Lineage (NCBI taxonomy): Eukaryota > Viridiplantae > Streptophyta > Magnoliopsida > Dipsacales > Adoxaceae > Sambucus > Sambucus nigra. The sequence goes on along the minus strand of OX422224.1, from coordinate 128,673,510 downwards.
TCATATTATTTTTCTACACATTTTGGGTGCAATAGTGTGTCAGAAAGTGGGTGTAATGCATTTATGGGTTTATTATTTGCACCCTTAAATTTTTGGGTAAAAAGAGGAATTTAAAAGAAGGTTTTAAATTAGTTCTAAGAGTGTTAAATTTTTAGAACACTATTCATAGATATTTTATGAAATAAAATGGGTAAAAAGTGTGTTTTAAATAAAGAGAATGCGATTTCTATGATAAGTGATGTTTGAGCTTGTTCATGCCATTTGGTAAATTAAATATGCATTTTCCTACATTAAATAAAGAGTTTATTGTGACACCCCGCCTAATTAATCCCGGGTGATCAATCCTAAATCAAGTTAGAACAGGTTTCTCATTTGGTCCATTCTTAGCATCACTGTCGTCTTATTAAATTGCTAACCACCTAAGTGAGAAAAATAGACTGGTGCCAATTTTTTTTTCTTTCATTATTTAAACAAAACCCATGCGGATAATAAAACAATATAACAATCACAGATAACTGAAATAATCATCCACAAGTAAAAGTAATTAACCGAATAAACCATCGGTCCAAATAATAAATCCCGTAAAGACAAGAATGAACTCCTAACAAGTCTACTACAAATAAAATGGAATGTGAGCAACATGCTCGAATAACTAATCATGAATTTCTACATTAAGAATGAAGAATGAGGCGTCTATCAAAGCCCCGCAACATCCACGTATGCTGCAGGAACGGATCCCTGGAATTGAGTCAAGGCTGGCGTCCCTGTGGCTGGACACCTAAAAGGGTTTTTAAAAGTTTTTATAGAAAGGGTTAGTACCCAAAAACATTTGAAAAATATTTAACAAATGATTAACTTGCAGTAATAAATAAATATGCATGCTCTTCATATTTTAGTTAGTATCGCACTCTCTTGAGAACTTCCTTACCCCTCCTCTAATATATGCTACTAACGCTTTAATTAAATTACCTAGTTATTCATCTCATGACTAGATAATTAACAAAGTTCCTTTATACCCACCCTACTCTAACTGAGTATGTAGTGTTTATGATTTTTAAGTTATTAGTAACATCAACTTAACTAAATCATTTCCCTTTTTATATTCATATAACTTCTACACTTGTTATACATGTGAAATAACTCAATTTTCATTAATAACCCGTATATAATTAATTATCTAATTATATACTTATAATCATATTTCAGCATTCACAATCATACTGTAATATATATAACAACTTGCATCCTCCCGAGCAAAATACTCCCGGAATGTAAATTCTATAAAGTGCTATCCCACTAGGTACAATCACATAGCCTAGATATCCCAAGTCAGAATTTTCACACCAACTTGATAAAAATAAATAATTGGAGGCGGTCATATTCCTTCCTGAAAGTGAGATGTCCCTCACCCATATAACGGACGCTATGACCTCGGGAATATACTCACCTTACTCCTCAAGCTAGGGGATTCATCCACTCCGCGCAACCTCCCCCTATAGCACCATAGTATAAAATATCTAATCATTGATATTAATTGTGCACACCATATATATATACTATCACCTCCGTATATATAAATATAAAGGTCCCGGCTATACCGTTCGCAAAATCCGTAACATAAGCCTATTAAAATTATTAAGAGTTTCTGGTCCAACTCTAAATATTAATTAAATTTCACCTTAATTAATTAAGTTATTTTTGGTGTCGCCCCCACCATAAATTTGGACTTACTCTCGTAGCCCAAAATAAATTTACCCGAGTCAAAATTCCCGACTCTAATTTATTAGCCTCAAACCCTAATTAATTTATCTACGATTAATTAGATTTACTCTCATGTATTTAATTTCTCAATAATTAATTACATAAGATTTTTATATGATTTTCCCCTCTTATATAAGTAACTGGCGAAACTGCCAAAATCTGGCTACCGTCGATCGATCGACCCCAGACCGTCGATCAATCGATCGAACATGTCTTCGTCTTCTTCGCGAAGACAGGGCAGCCATGGACAGAATTTCTTAAACCCTAATCTCTGCTAACATGAATTTTAAGCCTTTTTAACCCCAGTACATATTAGAAACCTTATTAGGATTCCCCAGAAAGTCCACAACAATCATCAATTCGTCCATAAACTACTGATTTATAATTTTGGGGAAAAATTCATCTTTTTCCTTAAACACATTTTTACTCCAAATTTCTTCATCAAATTCGTTCTAATTTATCTGGATATCATTCTAACAGATACACATCAATATTCCAATATCAGATTTTACATAACTCCTCATAAATTCGGGCAAATCAGATTCATGTTTTCTTTTGTATTATCAAAACCCCATGTTTATGCCATGAAACCCCAAAACGAATTTTAATTCATTACATCATGCAAATATGAATTGAAAGAAAGATTTAATGCTATTGCAAGTTATTCACTTGCCTTAGGTTTCGTAGTGTCTGAATTTGCGATGGATTCCAAGGTTGAAGATGACCTTGTTGGTTCTTTGAGATCCCCAAAATGGCTTTGGCTGCTGCTAGGGTTTCCTAACCCTTTAATTCGTTTTTCTAATTAAGCTCAGCCATGCCCTTATTTCTTTTTATTATTTTAATTATTCAATTCCCGTTTTTCGACTAATGGGCCAAGCCCAAGTGACCAAAATGCCCCCGAGTGGGCCCGACTATGTCTAAAAACGTCCCGTGACCCGTTTACTACCCCCGGGTACACTTTTCCGACTATCTCTGCCCATCCGGACTCAACTGTACACTCAGAATTTGCATCCGAATTAATTTATAAAAATACTTATCCCCCACCCAATATAGTCTATACCGACTTCCGGATGTGATAAGTACATACCTCGTCATTAATACTCAAAACGACGAAATTACATTATTACTATTCACTTAGTAAATAAATTTTTCCCTAAATATTAACCATTCAATCCCAGATTAATATTTATATATTATTCTATCATAATTAATTCATTAAATTACAACACACTAATAATTTAGAATATCCGAATTAATTAAATTTTAAATGTACCAAAAATACGGGGTGTTACATTTATATGTGAAAGAATGCTTTCATTTTAAAGGGGTATTTTAAGGTGTGTGAACTCATGATAAGTAAATAAAGTGGGTTTAATGAGAAAACAAGTGAAAATAAAGTCTTTATGTAAATAATAAACGTAAAGAAGACTAAGTGTGAAATAAATGACTAAGTATGGGTCCTTATGCGAAAAGTCATAATTAAAGCGTGTAACACTAAGTTTGAAATGTAGAGTGTCAAATGTGTAAATGTAGACTAAAATGCATTTTTAACGTTAAAACTCATAATTAAAGTGTGTAGGCTTAAACATGAGAAATAAGACTTAATATGTAAAAATCATGATTTTATATATTAAAAGGGTTAAAATGTAAAATGTATAATTGTTGACAAAGTGGGAAGTTGAACAAGTGTTTTAATGACTAAAATGCCTAAGTGTTGAATTTGGAACTTGAAAGGGATATTTTTGTGAATAACACTTGAATATGGGTAAGGTTGCATATTTTGGTAAAGAGAAAGGAGTAAATTGGTAATTTACTTAAAGTATGATATTTTTATGAAATAAAAATGTTGAAGACTGTTTTCACACTGATGTGAAAAGAATAATTAAAGCCCTTAAATCAGAAATGTTTTTCGGTGTAAAAATCAGCATGTGCATGAAAAAGGACTTTAATGGAATATAATAATTTCCCCCCCTAAATGTATAAGGGAAAATGGACGGTTAAGTCCAAGGCTTTGGCTTCGGCTCGAAAAGGGAAAATTAACGTGAACATGAGAAAAGGTTGAACACATTGGAAAGGATAATGGAAGATACAGATGATGCCAGATAGATAATTAAGCAGGGCATGACGTCCCTAGTGGTCAAAAATCCCAAAATAACTACAGTAGCATATGGAGGTGGTGACTAGTGGTGAATGGAAATGAAGTCTGTGGTTGTTGGCTAAATCCCAAAGATAATGACGTAATTGAAAACTTGACAAGGAATGGGTTATAAGATGAAAATAACCTAACTTGCCTGAATAGTTATTGTTCCGATTAATGTAACATGGACAGGTAAATTGAGAATAATGTCTAATGTCCATAAGAAAAAAAATGAAATGGTTAAGAAATGTGACTTAATGATATTAATCTACCTAATAAGGTTTGAATCACAATAAACATAACCGCGTGTTACATAAGGCTTTAAAGAAAAAGAGTACTTGTTTTTGTAGACATGGTATATGCGTGTGTTAAATGGAAGTCCCGAAGTTTGGTTAAGTAACAGTGGCGTGAGTTAATGAACGTTGAGTAATAAACGTTTTGGAAGTAAATGAAAGGTTTTCCCTAACGAATGCCATTTGTCTAACTGCGTGAATTAATGGGAACGAATGCTAGTTTTCAAAGGATGATAATAAAAAAGACTATTTTTTAAGGTCAAGAAAGTCAAGTGGTATTAATTAACATTTTTGGAATGAACGGTTAAATACATCGGTACATGTATTTTCAAGGGTATATATGTAGATATACACATATTTTCACATGTATATAGTGTAGCGTGTGAGTACTCCTTTCTGATGCTCATTTCTATACTGTATTTGTATATGATCCTACTGAGCATTTATCTCACATCCCTTCTCTTGTTGCAGCAGGTTGTATGATGTTTCGTACTTTGAGAGAATTATACAAGTAAGTACCTATTTGCATTTGTGATTGGTAGCTCTGTTTACTTGGCCTTGGGGGCACTTTCCTTCGGTCCTGCCACGTAGTTAATATAAATCGGACTCGCATACTAATAAGTGTAACGTTAAATACGAATAAAATTGGATTAGAAATATTATTTAGGGTGTTCCATTGTACTTGACAATTAACGTACGAACCAGATTGGGTTAGTCCTGTAATAACATTTAAATATGGTTCGGGACATTATAGGTTTACAGTTCTCTACCCTTAACTTTTTAATGAGATTGGTAGCATATTTATATTGTGTGATAAATAGTCCATCCCTAAACTGTTTTACTTATAGTCCTAAGAAATATTGTAGTTCCCCCATTACTGACATATGAAACTAAACATGCATAATATCAGAGAAGTCTTTTACTCGATTAAAATGAGTTGATACGAATATGATATCGTCAACGTACAATTGGGCCATTAAGACATTATTTTTTATTTTCCTAACAAGTAAGGCCTAATCGTTTTTACCACGAATAAATCCTTTTGCGATCGAAAATGTAGATATGCATTCATACCAAGCTCTAGGATCTTATTTTAGACCGTAAATCTTTCTTAAGCATAAAGACGTGATCAGGTTGTGATGGATCTATAAATCCGTTAGGTTTTGCTACATATATCTCCTTAGTTAAAACTCCATATAAAAATGCTGACTTAACATCCATTTGAAATAGTTTGAATTATAGATGACATGATATGGCGAGGAGGATATGAACTGAATGAAGATGAGTAATAGGTGCAAAAGTCTAGCCAAAGTCAATTTCCCCTATCTGGGAGTAACCTTGCGCTACCAAGCTACCTTTATTTCTAATTACCTCCCAATTCTTATCAATTTTATTTTTTAAAATCCCGCGTATATCGATAACCTTCGTATCGGTTGGCCGAGGAACAAGATACCAAATGTTATGACTCTGAAACTGGACAAGCTATTCTTGCATAACATTGATCCAAAATGAGTCACAAAGGGCATCGTTTACATATTTCAGTTTTAAAAGAGAAACGAAGCATGAAAAGTTATCCACATTTTGAAGTTGGGATCTTGTTCTAACTTGCTCATAAGGGTTACCAACCACTTTTTCAATGGGATGATATTTAGAAACTCAAGTTGGTACTGCATGACTCTCAGGTTGAAGTGAAACAGTTATCTCTAGAGAGTAAAGAGTGAATATAGTTTCAGACTGATCTAGGACCATTGTTTAACTGGCACTACTCTTTGCATTAGTATCATCCACAATTACGTCAAAAGATTCTATTATGACTTTGGTACCTATATTAAAAACACGATAAGCCTTACGTTTTTTAGAATAACCAAGAAAGATTATTTTTTCTCCTTAGGTATTAAATTTTGAAAGATTTCCTCTATCCTTACAGACATAACAGACACTACCGAAGTTTTTGAAATATTTCAAATTAGGATTTTTGTGGTACCAAACTTCATATGAAGTTTGTTTGAAATTTTTCCTGAGGTATACACGATTAATAATATGACACGTAGTCTGTACAGCCTCAAACCAAAAGTATTTAGGGAGACTTTTTGCGTGAAATATCACCTTATCCATCTCCTATAAAGTCCTATTCTTACGTTCAGTAATTCTATTATACTGAGGTGTTTGAGGAGAACTAAACTCATACTTGTATACATTGCCAATAAAATATTATGTAACACTTGAGTCTTTGAACTCTCCTCCTCTGTCACTCACTACACCAAAATGGGCAAATTGTCACCTTTTAGCCGGCCAGCCTTGTCAAGGTCATTGACCGTGACAAAAAAACACGCGTTTTATGTCACGGTCATTGACCTTGACACGACCGTGACAACTAATTGTCACGGTCAATGATCGTGACAAGCCCGTGACAAATTTACTTGTCACGGACTTGTCACGGTCATTGACCGTGACAATTAGTTAAATTCTTGTCACGGTCAAAGACCTTGACACGACCGTGACAATATTCGCAGCAAAAACCCTATCCCCCTTCTTTTTTCCCTCCCGCGCCGTTCCCTCCATTTCTTTCTCTCTCTCTCTCTCGACGCTGCTCTCTCTCTCTCTCTCTCTCTACTTGCAGGTCCATTTTCTCTCTCTCTCTCTCTTTCATTTATATATATATTTGTGTGTATATTTGTGTGTATGTGTATATATATATGTGTGTATGTGTGTGCGTGGAGGGGGGCAGGGGGTGGGGGGTGGGGCGGAGTGGGGCAGGGTGGGGGAGGGGGTGGGGGTGGTGGAGGGGGGCAGGGGGTGGGGCAGGGTGGGGGAGGGGGTGGTGGAGGGTGGGGTGGGGTGTGTGTGTGTGGTGGTGTGTGGTGGGGGAGGGGGTGGGGTGGGGTGGGGTGTGTGTGTGTGTGTGTGTGTGTGTGGTGTGTGGTGGGGGAGGGGGTGGTGGAGGGGTGGGGCAGGGGGTGGTTAGGGGTGGTGTGTGTGTGTGTGTGTGGTGGGGGAGGGGGTGGGGTGTGTGTGTGTGTGTGTGGTGGTGTGTGGTGGTGGAGGGGGGCAGGGGTGGGGTGGGGTGGGGTGGGGTGTGTGTGTGTGTGTGGTGGTGTGTGGTGGGGGAGGGGGTGGTGGAGGGGTGGGAATTAGGGGTGGCAATTTTTGACACGACACGATAACCCGACACAAACTCGACACGAAGTTAGCGGGTTATGGAGAATATATTACATAATTTATATATCTTGATAGGTATTCTATAAAATTCATGGAGAATTGGATGATAAATTATTTATGTGTTGCAAGAATTTGAAATTAATTAAATTAAGTTATTGTAGGCCTATGAGTGCTATGATTGGTTAAGAGAGAAGAAAAAATTTAATTTATATTTTACTTAATGGGTTATGCGGGTCAACCCGAACACGACACGATAATAAATAGGTCGGGTTAGTGTTTGCTCATCTGACACGATTAGTTAAATGGGTCGGGTTAGGGTTGACTAATACTTAACACGAACCCGACATGACACGACCCGAACACGACAGGACGCACACGAATTGCCACCCCTAGTGGGAATTGATATCCAAGACATGTATTTGAATTGATATCTATTTATTTGAATTGATAGAATTGTTTCTAGGATAATAATCCTACTATAAGATAATTGCTCAAAATAAATATTAAATAATAATTACTAAGATATCAATTCAAATAAAGTCTTAATAACCTAACCAAAAGAAATAAAATAAAATATCAAATAAATTATCATCCACCTCATAGACATTCCCTACCAATCATTTTAAGATAATTTTATCCTTATAAAGATAATAGATTATGTAATTTTAGGACTTAAAATAATATTGATTGGTAATTTTATCCTTATAAATATCAAATAATATTGATTATGGATATAGGACAAAACTTGGTAGTGTTCGAGTGTGTTTTTATCACTAAATTATTATTTCACTAACAAATACTCCTTATATATCCTAGATTAAGAGTCCATATTTATTTTTTGTACTTACTAATAATACACTTAATCAATGGCTAGGATTAACCCTTATTCACTATTATGAAATTTGGTTAATTGATAATAACATTTTTTTTATCTGTACTAATAACATTTTTTATACAGCAAAAATGTCTCCTTCAGATGTTAGGGCGAAGATGATGATGCTGTTTATGATGATGTCGTCGTCTGGGTTCGGTGGTAGCGGAGGCGACGAGGGCTCCTCCGCCCCTAGGCTCCCCAAATATGGAAAATTTGGGATTACCGTCGAAAACAAGTCGGAGCTTTTAGCGAGATCCCTCGAGCTGCTAAAGACGGTCATCGGCCCGGGGTTCATGAGTTGGAAGGAGGTGCCGTATGAGCTCAAGTTAGCTGTTTGGGCGGCACTACAGGTAATATTTATATGAATATTTCAATTTCAATTTCAATTTCAATTTATATTTATATTTATATTTATATTTATATTTATATTTATATTTATATTTATTCACAACTAACATTGTATTTGTTGGACATGAACAATTCAACTTGGATCCAAAGCTACGCGATTCCGTCTTCGAGCAGTTGAGGGAGCAACACAAGACGTGGAAAAAAAATATGCGGACACGGTACTTTGGAAAAACACGAGAGACCATTTTACAATGGCGCGGATCCGTCCTGCCCAAGGAGCCGATCTCATTGGCACAATGGCAAAAGTTCATTGACAATGAGATCGAGGATCGACAATTGGCATCTCGCCAATCGGGGAGGGAAAATCGGGCTAAAAAGACGGACGTGCACTACTCCGGCCGGACCTCTTACGCTGAGGTGGAGCATAGGATGAAGGTAATATTTAATTTATCTATAATTACAGAAATATATTATTGAATATTATTTTACTTTGCGGGGCCGATACTAATTTTACTTTACTTTATTTTATTTCAGGGGGTAGGGAGTGGGCCAGGGGGTAAGACACATAGGCTCGATACTTATGTGGCTCTTCGGACGAAGAAGGGGAAGGACAAGGAGGTGTCCCCGAGCGTCGCGGCCACGATTGTAAGTAATCCGACAGTTGAATTATTGTTAATTACGTTATAATTTTTTAGTTTACTTATCATGTGCTTTTTGTCCTTTCAGGCAAAGCTTAAGGAAGTGCATGAGTCGCAGTCTGATGCCGACAAGGCATCTTTGTCCACAGACGCACTCAGCCAAGTGCTTGGCTCTGATCGCAAGGGGAGGATAAGGGGAGTGAGCTCGCGGGTGGCCAAATCTAGGATCATCGGATTGGAGACGAGCTACACCGGGTTGGCTCGAACGGTGGATTCACACGACGCGAAGCTGTCCCGTTTGGAGGCGACGGTCCAAGATATGTACGCATTCATGAAGCGTACGTTGGGTGGAGACCGTAAAGAGAAAGGTAAAGGGAAAGGTAAGGAGAAGGCGGTGGAGGAGGAGGTGCGGGAGGACGAGGAGGTACGGGAGGACGAGGCGCAGGATGACGAGGATGTGGACCTCGCTGCTTCATCACCGACACCACGGTACTTCGACGATCCACTTCCCTATTTGACGCCCTCCAACAGACCATTATCGACGATTGGTTGGCCGAGCGTGTTCATATTGGACATATTTGATGGCCAGCGGATAGGGCGGGGGTTGAGGGACCCGGATATCATCGAGGGTGGAATAGTCCATGGACGTGTGCTTCAAGGGATGGAGTCCAGGGTGCTCGTCACGCATGTCATACCCGGGAAGGAGAACTCCCTACTGTGGTTGCGCGAACAATGCGGCACGACATATATTAGTGGGTGCGTCAATTCGTATGTCGTGTGGCCTACTCACCTCCTCAGTTTTATCCAAGACATGTAGCAACATTATTTTTAAGTTTGTCCATTTTAATTATATTTGGATTATCTCGTCATGTATATTATTTTTACTTTGAAAATTTGGATTATACTGTCATGAATATATATTTGCATTATCTTTAGTTTGTGTTGGATATATGATGTTTGGAACAGGTACAACGTTATTATAACAGGTACAAATATACTGCTGGGCAGTGGCGGTGGCCATACTGCCCAACAGATTTTTTTTAAATTCTGCCCAGAATTGTCACGGTCATTGACCGTGACAAGTCCTTGACAAAAGTTGTCACGGACGTGTCACGGTCAATGACCGTGACAATTGGGGTCGCGGTTATGTCACGGTTATAAACCGTGACAAACGTGTCACGGTCACTGACCTTGACACGACCGTGACAAAAAAAGTTGTCCCGCCTCGTAATGTCACGGTCATTGACCTTGACAAGGTGAATTTGTCAAGGTCAATGACCTTGACAAATGGGCAGATTTGGTGTAGTGACTTCTAATGCGACATACGTGGGTATCCTTCTCGTTCTCTATTTTTAAAAGAATTTTTAATAACTCACGGAAAGTATCAAATTTATTTTTTCATGAAAGCTACCCAGGTATATCGTGTTAATCATCCACAATAACTTTGATGTAACTGTTACCATGGAAGCTGAAAGTTTTAGAGGGACCCATAAGGTACATGTGTATTAGTTCCAAATGTTTTAAAGTTAAGATATCTTTAACTTTCTGATGATAAGACTTACTCACCTTCCCCTCTTGACAGGGACCACAAATAGGGTTAAAAGAATTTTTAATTTTTAGCAATCCTCTAACTATTTCATAGGATCTTAACCTACGAAGTTTATCATAATTTGTATGTCCTAATTGACTATGACATAAATCAGCATCGTCTAATTAGGCAACTTGTCAAGATTCTGACCTTGAAATCACTGTGTAATAATTATCCTAAGTTATGTTTCCTGTCAAAATACAGTTATCATTTTCATTCAAAATTTTGTAATCAATTTTTGAAAAGGTAACGGTATGATTGAAATAACAAAATTCAGATATGCTTAGGAGGTTAGACTTAACACCTTTAACTAATAGAACATAATTTAGATTATGAAGCTCTTTATGGAACAATGTTCGCTTACCTATAATGTGAGATGAAACACCATCTCCAAAGATGATAATACTTCCAAGGAAGTCTGTCTTGTTTGTCAATTTGGTTTCATCTTCGGTCATATGTTTAGAACATTAGGATTCTAAGTACCAACCAGACGAAGTGCGTTGCGCCTTAAAAGAAGTTATGACAACATTTCACTTGAGTTGGGGTAACAAGTCATCTTTTATAACACAAATTGGCCTAGATTTTAAATGTTTATTAGACTTTGATTTAGAGAAGGTCTGGCGGGTCTTTCTAAATGATTTCTTTTTAGTATTAGGTCCTCCTTTCTTCTTTCTATAGTAAAATTTATGTGTAGTCTGCTTTTGGAGAACATAGGTATTCCTACTCTTTGTAGAATAGTTAAAGTTTGGAATAGTAGGTGTGTGCAGTCTCTTTTGAAAACATTCGGCAATGGTGTGTCCATAAACATCACAATAGGAACAGTACTGGTGGCTCGAAGGCTTGACCCTATCACTAAAATAGGTAAGCATGCATTATCGTTTGTATATACTATTTTTGAAAAAAAGGACGTGCATGACTCATCAAACTGGGTTGACTCAGTTACATCTTCATCGGAGTCACTTGAATCGTCCCAAGTCATATACATATTATCGCTAGAATTGTTATTAATTTTGACTCTTAATTTATTAGAAAAATGTACAATTTTTCCACAATGATGACACTTTAATGTCATTCTTGGGTCTATTATTTTCATTAGTCTATTTGTTATCGTGTCTTTTATGAGTTATATGATTTTGATGGCCTTGGTAACCCGGTTTGCCTTGTTTAGAGGCATCATAATTTCTGAACTTTATAACCATTTTAAATTGTTTTCTCATAAGAGTTGTTTTATTATCAAGGTGATCCAAATCACAGTCATCACTAAGGTCAAGGTCAAAGTCTAGGGGATTCATTTGAGGTATAGTAATTTCTGATGAAAACACAACACTAGATCCTGATAGTCTTTTTCTTTGGGCAGTCAATTGATTTAATTACCCCAACTCCATTTCTACAGTTCTTAATTTACCACTAAGCAATTTAGAATTCAGGTTTGGGTCGTCCATTTCTTCTATAGCATATCTTTTATTGTCAAATTTAGCTGGTAAAGACCTAAGGAATTTTTGCACAATTTCTTTTCTGTCATAGTTTATACCATTAGCATGTAATTTTGTGACAATCTCTGTTAACTTTATATAAAAGTCATCTAAAGATTCGTTATCATCCATAATCATTATATTATATTGCTAGACTAGCATTTGGGTTTTTCCAGCCTTAACACGTTCATCACCCTCATGCGCGGTGACTAGCGTGTCCCAGGCTTCCTTAGAAGTTGAGTAGATAGATATGCGTTTAAACTCATGCTCATTAATGGACATAAAGATGCAATTATTTCCCTTATTGTTATCTACATACATCTTTTTCTCTTCTTTATCAAACTCGCTAAGACTTTTCTTAACTTTTTTAGGCTTGGTTTCAGACAAAGGCTTAGTTGGGTGTACGTAATGACCTTCAATCAAATTCCATACGTCATCACCCAAAGAACCTTAGATGAATGCAACCATTCTTACTTTCCAGTAAGGAAAGTTGTGTCCATTAAAGAGGGGTCTATGGGAAAGGTTACCTAACTTCTCAAATATTTCATTCATTTTCAAAAATAGATGTCAAAAACAAAGTCTCGAGTTTTAGGATAAAAAATAATTTTGATAAACCCACTCTGATACCACTTGAAAAATGATGTTTTCTAAGTTTTTTACCAAAAGTTAAATGTTACGCAAACTCCAAAAGATAAAATCGTTGAATGAAACTCTTTTAAAAAATACTCCAAAAGGTGTATAAAATCATATTACTGTATAAATGTGAGATTTGGTATATACGTTGCCTTGAGTTTTTAAAAATAAAACCTATACTAATTATTTGAATATGAAACATCACATATAAGCAGTTAAGAACAGTTGTGTAACCATAATCTCTTGGTCTAAATACTTTATTTGTGTGGTTAGAATGGATAAGTTCCATTATATTATGATGTATGAAACATTAAAATAGGCTTGGGACATACTCCATCTCACTCATGAGGGAATCAATGTTATTAAAGCTTCCAAACTACAAAACCTCTCCACTAAATTTGAAAACATTAGGATGGATGAAGGCGAAACCTTCGATGAGTTATATACGAGACTTTCTGATAATGAAAACTCATGTTTTAAGTTGGGCGAGAGAATATCCAAAATCAAACTTATGAATAAATCATAAGGTCCTTATCTGAAAATTTTAATACAAGTCGCTGTGAATTCGTTAAGAATCGCTAACTTGATGAAATTTTAATAAATTCTCGGATACCTTAAAATATATGAGCTTGACATGTTTACTCTCCATATGAAGAAGAAAGATAAAGGCATTACTTTGAAAGCCCGGGAGGAGGAAACCATTATTTTTAATGATGATTATGAGATTGATTCCGATGATATGGCCATGTTAACTATGAAATTCAGAAAATTGCTCAAGTTTAAGAAACAAAACCCTAAATTTGATGAAAACAAATTGAGAAAAATAAGTTTAACAAGACTAAAAAAACCCTACAAATCATGACTTTAAAAAGAATCAAAATAAAATTTTTGAAAGGGTTTAATCGAATCAATGCTTTGGGTGTGAGGGATATGTCCATAGAGAAACCGAGTTTCCCACTAAACTAAGGAGGGAAGGCAAGATGCTTAAGGCATACAATGCTACCGTTAGTACTAGTGAATCATAAGGAGAGTGGAACTCCCCCTACTGCACCAAAATGCCTATTTAGTAACCAATGTATAAATTATTTTTATATGTGTTCATAACACTTACGAAATTTGTAACGAATTTCCATGCTTAAAATTTTTTTAAGTGTTCGAAATCTATATAAATTTGCAAATTTAACATATAATTATACGTTAAAACACATGAGAATCACATGATTTAATTTTAACAGAGTCTAAAAGTGTTAAAAGAAAATTTTGTTTTGCACTAAATGTAGACACCCCTGTAATACCCCGTATTTTTATGGCTTTTAAACTTAGGGATTTATTAAATTTAATTGAGATAAATTAATTTAATTTTAATCCGGAATGTTGTTTTAAATATTTACTAGCATGACAAGGGTTAGTAATTATTGGAAATTTGTTATTTGTTGAATGTTACTGGACGAGTATAGTAATATATGAGATTTATTTTTATAGAAATTGTCAGGTGTGAATAAAATGACAATTATGGAAATTTAAGTCGGGACGCGCCTGTGTCGTGTCGAGACTAAATATTGATAAATAAAAGTGAATAAATTATAAGTTGCTCATATAGTCGTTTTGAGTGCGCTAAAGTGTCTGTAAGGGTCGTGATAGTCAGAAAAGTGTACCCGGGGGTTTAGTTTGGGTCTCGGGGCGTTTTTAGGCCTAATTAGTACCCTGGGAGGGCGTTTTGGACATTTCGTAATTATGGGTAATTAAACCCACGAATTTTATAGGGTTATATCAAATGGAAAGTGTTATCTTCTAGGGTTAACACAATAAAAAAATATTTACGGCCATTGGAGAGGAAGAGGAGAAGCTCTCCAAGGAGTTCTAGGCCAAGAACACCTTCGATTGCACCGCCGTCAAGACCAAATGGTAGATCGCGCAACGAGGATCTTGACCACACCAAATTCTTCCATAAATCAAAGACTAAATTTCCAGGCAAGTATCTATCTTGCTTTTATCAAGTTAATGCATCCTTTTATATTAGTCTTAGGTTGATTAGAATTAGTGTTCTTGAAGAAAAACATTAATTGGAGACAAAAATTACATGTTATAGTGATAGAGATCATATTTCTGGAAATTCATTTCACATGTAGAGGTTGAACCACGAATTTCCATGGTATTAGTGATAGAAAATCTGGAAAAAGAATGAAAGAAACTAAGATAAGGAAAATGTTAGGGTTCATGAGAATTATATAGAGTTTGGCCCTTTTAACCCATGATTCTTGATGAAAACTCGCATGCCTTACGTAGATTATTACTCACTTGGGTTTATTATGTTTGTGGTATCAATTTCTGGGAGTTTAGGAGTTAAAAGTTTGTAATTTGATGAGTTTTTATGATAGAACCCATAACTGGTATTCTGCAGATTTCGCCATACCTGTTTGATCGATCGATCGAGCCCAGAGCATCGATCGATCGACGGTTCGATCGATCGATCGACCCCTCCTGGAAAAACTGCGTTTTTGCTCGTGTTAGCTTAATTCGATTTTATGCGTAGTAAATCTTGATTAGGATTGCTAGAACATATTGGAACATAAAAAGGACCAGTAGGGTCAAGAGAAATCCCATAAAGTGGAACTTTAATGTGAAGGGAAATAAAGGGTAAACGGGGTGACTTTCAGACTTAAGAAATCATACGTGCGTTGATTAAATAATCGAAACATCTAATAAGTTGGATTAGAAGGCGAGAGAGGGCCTACTGAAATTGTACTTAGATAAAGAGAACACTTCGAGTGACAAGAAGTGAGTTTAGACTAAATTAATTACGAGAATAAAAGGAATGAGGCCGTTATACGATATAATTGAGTAAAAGGTGTAATAACGGATAATTATAAATTCAGGGTCGTGAGCGCACCTAATTTAATAATGTTGATATGAATACATAATTATATATGACGGTGTGATTGTGCATATATTATTTCTGTGTGAAAATCGTACCCGGGCTACTTGCTATCACGGGGGTTTCCGTGCTGGGACAATCTTATCTCGATGGGACCTTTATGGGGGATATTGACTTGTACCCTAGAGCATAAGATTCCTAGGTACATGCTATCGTATCGATAGTCACGGTCCTAAGAGACGCGAGGGTATGTGCTGACCTCTTGGACTTGGAACTATGCTTCGCCTCCAGTTGTTTGTGTTTGTGTTAATGCAGTTCGATAGTGATTCCGAACTAGCATTTCCCTAAGTATGTGTGATACAGGGACTTGATAGCAGAGTATGCCAGCAGCATAGATTTTATGTGGGGTGCCGTTAGTATATATATAATTTATGAGTGATTGGTATATATATACTTGTATATGGAAGTCTAGCACCATAGATTTTATGTGGGGTGCTATTTGTATATATATTATACGAGTAATTAATATATATACGTGTATCTATATGAGAACTTTCTACTGAGTGAAATAGTAGTTAAGCAAAGTATGAAATTCATCAACTGTACTATAAGTATTCGAAAACGTTATAACAATACGGAATTATTCTAAATAACGTAAGAAATCTTGAAGAGATAGATTTTTCTAAAGTGAATATCATAACCTAAATCTCACGTGTTAAGACTTAGGGAAAAAGAAGTTAGAAAGATATATATGGGGTTCATTAGTACGATAGACGTGCACACTAGATGAGAGGTGAGAATTCTCAAGAGAGTGTCGCATACTAATATGACTGTTGCATTAGCCGGTAAGCATTTTAAATTCTTGATAAATTATTTTTAAACTGTTTTACATTCGGGCTCTGACCCATTTGTTGTTATCTCTTCTCTCTTGTGTATATATATGTGTGTATTACAGGTTCCCAGCCATAGGGGCGTCTTACTTAGGATTCTTTGGATGGAACGCGCTGTAGATTTTGTGGGAGTTGCAGGCCATTGCTTAGACGACCTCATTGTTGACTCTACTTCTAGTTCAGCTTTATCCAGCGGGGGCATGTGTCGCCCTTTTTCCATTATTTAGTTGGTATTGTCAGAGATTGTAAATCTTTTTACCTTCAGTATCTTTATTTCGGGATTTATTACTGTCAGGATGTTTTCTTTTAGTGTGTTAAATGTTAGGATTTATTATTGATGGTTAAACTCTTGAATGGTCATTTCTATTCTCATACTTAATGCGTGACTCTTAAAGTGTTAATGGTTAAAAGTTTTATAATCGGAATAAATAAAATGGAAATAAGGTTTTAAATGATTTTGACACTTAGCTTAATTATTTAAGGTGTTTAATTGGAAAAGTTCTTTTTGCGACAGTGATGCTAAGAATGAACCAACTGTTCACCTTGATTTTAATTTAATAAAGGAGTGATCGCCCGGTATTTAATTAGGTGGGGTATCATAACCCCATCCTGGTACCCCCCCCCCAGATGCTTATTAGGTCCTTAACACTTCTCCACTCACCATAAATCCTAGGTCATACTTCGAGTACTGATCTTGAGGCTACTGGGCACTCTCTGGTTCTATTTTATTTCTATCAACTCTCCGACTTTAGATAAACTCAATTAATCCTTGAAGTGGTCCAAATTCCCTTTTAAACAATCCATCCCACACACGAATCGGCTTCACGGTTAAGACGAATGAGCATTTTTACTCCAAAGGGTCATCGAGCGCTTCTAGGCCAATTTTACCTTAGTCAACACTCCAAACTGAGTAAAACTCAATAAAATCTCGAAGGGATCTGAGTTTCGGTTTCCAAAGGTTTGTGTTGTGAACGAATTGGACTCGTGGTTTGCATGAAAGAACCGTTTTCCTTAAAAACCCCTATTTAGATCCCATCAAGCGAATCCGAGTCCCATTTGACTTCGGCCCACTCTCAAACCCAGGCATGACGTAGTGGATTCTTGAAGGGCTCGGAAGTCCATTTCCAACGATCCAAATCATGTGCAATTCAGATTTATGATTTTTATTTTATGCCCATTTTTCGAATACTCAGTTCCGGACTTCCTATAGACACCCTAGACACCCTGCCTATTGATAGGATATATGTTTTATTTCCCAACAAGGAAGGCCATACATCGATAGAAAATCCATGATCCATGTCCACCGGTACCCCCTTTAACCCTAAATTTAACTATTAAATGTCTATGACCTCACTATTGGAATGAGGTCCCTTTTACAAGTCAACAAACACTCACCTCGAAATTAGAGTCCTCCTTTTTTTTCCAAGAAAGTCCATTTTTCAAAATTATCTCACCTCACCTAGCTAGTCACCTCATCCTAACAAATTACCATCATACCACTATTAAAATCATCATACTTACAATCTAAATTCAACAACAAAGATCTATCAAGGAGGTCAACACCTCACTCGTTTCTAGTTGTATTCATTTAAGTGATTTTATTCATTTATTCTCATTTTGCAATACCTTCTAGTTTTGTTTCATCATCTCACATAAAATAGACTTCACTTTTTATTAGTAGTACTGAACAAAACTTATTTTCATAAAAACCTAAAAAAGAAGAAGATTTATTCATTAAATTCTAAAAGTAAGACTTTCATTTTCTTATATTTTCACACTTAAATACATTTTTCTTAAAGACACACAAGAGGAGTCTTAAATTTAGATTTATGGGTTAAACCCCACTCATATGATATTTTTGAACTACGTGGACTTTGATGCCACTTGGGCTACTCAGGAGTCTTGGTCCTATCCCAAGATTCGAGCCCTCTAATTTTATTTGATATCTTTTATATTATATTATATATATTTTGTGAGTCTTGGACTCCTACATACTTGTGTCTTATCCGATGAGAACATTCTATCTTTCATAGTGATTCGTGATTCGTCGAACACTCATACCTTATGTTTATGATTATTTTCAGGTACACTCCTACAGATGAGTCTTATTTGTCCATTCCATGACATGAGTCGGATAATTCCCTTCTTTCATTATTTATATTATACACATGGACACACACATCATGGAGAAAAAAGAGAAGGTTAATATAGCCCATAAGAGACGGAGATGGAGGAATGGGATCCTAACACCTTCCCATTTAGTATCTTAGTCCCCGAACCCTTTGAATCACTTAGTTTCATATGCATCAGTTTTACTTTGATGTTGTTCTCCTGAGGCGGCAACATTCTTTTGCCTATTTTGAGCAAAATAAGCTGGTGACTCTATCTCATTATGTTAGCTACATTTGATGATGATCAATTTTATATCCGAGGCTAGACTGTGAAGACACTGACATAAGTGACGAAAGAAGACCTACATATCCTCGAATCTTTAATATAGGCGAGAACAAAAAAGGGGGGAGAGTGAGAGAGATGGAGGGAGGGAAACTTATTCCTCCCCTCATCCTGTCTTTGAGGCTTGAGCTCGCGCCGAAGGAATCTGACAAGAATGGCCTAAGTGGTGACTCTGCTGGGAATTTCTAATGGGCAGGAATCTATTTTCTACATGGGTGTTATTTTTAAGTTTCCTACTTTTCTACATGTATACATATGCCTCCATTTGTATGTTCCCTTTATTACTATACCAACTTCTTGTATATATTCATCTCATGCTTGTCTCCTCCTTGCTATCTTCTCATCTATATATCACTCTTCACTCACTTTCTTATTCTCACCATGCTTCACCTTACGCCCACTTATATACATTCTCCGTGATCACTTCACACACTCGCACTTGGGTATAGTTTCACCTTTACTTACATGCTCCACACACCACTCGTAGATTATCCATGATAAGATTCACTAACACACACCCTCACTTATCTCACTTGTGTATATCTGCATGCTCGCTTACGTATCTCACACACCACTTTTAGATGATCCATGCTTAGTCTCACTAGCATACACATCCACTCGTATATATTCACATTACTTTTCACTTACACCATTCCTATTTCACTCTCTCACCCTACACATCTCACTCACTCCTATATTCGTACGGTTCCCTATCACGATGATTAGTATAATCTTTATGCTCCATGTTAGCTTTACTTTTCATTCCGTGATATTTATATATTTTCCCTCATAGTGGTAGTATTCCTATTACTTATCATACAAAAAAAATCTCCATAAGATACTAATCAAGATTCAAGCATTTTTTTCACACTACATCACATGATCATGGAAATATTGACCAAAATTTTTTCCCGTAGTAGGGGTCAATTCATGATGGGTGCCGATCATGCAAGGCGTAGTTAACGTAAGCGATATGATTCTCACCTTCCATTGCTTCGTACTTTCAAAGTATATTGAACCGTTGTGCCTGCAACATATTGCTTGACCGAACTCACGATGGGAGGTATATAATAATGAACTCATTCACGTACGTTGAGTATGTCTCATTCGCTCTGACACGTATAATCCCCATGAGGTTTATCGTGAGGTAATTCACATACACTCATGTATATCGTATGTCTTGTCCATATTTACCGATGGATGATTGCCTTATTGGAAAGAGGTATATCGTGGAGGTTATGCCAAAGGAGGTAACTCTTCCACTAACCCACCAAATGCATAAACCTTGTATAGGCTTCTGGGTTAGGATACTTATAATACTTTGTCGGTTACAACACAAAACTATGTAAAAAATTTGGGGCATCCTACTGCCCAAATTTTCACGCTATTTCACCCATTTTTAAAACTGAACCCTAATCATGAACCTGGAAACAAGTCAAATCGTGTCTTATATCTTATGCCCTATTTTCCCCCAGGCTCGAGTCATGTCCACCATTTTCTTTGCATTTAGGAAATCATAATACAAGTGAAAACCAAATAATAACCATCATGTTGAGGATTCTCCCTTTGCCCTATTTTTAGAAACAAAAATACCAAAAAAATATTCCAACCCCCCTTTCTAACATATCAAAAATACCTTATCTTTCTTTAAAAAATAAACCAAAATTATTTTTTCCTCTTAGGTAAATTGCATTCCTGACTTTGGTCTGGATCCCTATTGGATTTGGTCTTCTATTAAACCACCTCGAAGGTCTACTTCTTCTTCTTTTTCTTTGATCAAATTCGAGATCTGCTTCCACAAGTTGTTCATGGAGAATTCCAACCAAGCACCGAATGTTTATCTATATCAAATGGCCATTCTATCCCAGTTCATTTCCAAGATTGACAACCTTCAAGATGATGTCTAAGAGATATAATGATATCGAGCTTAGAGTCATGAGACTCATGAACCTAGGATTCTCTTTCTCGTTCTATGGGTACACTTTCCCTCTAGTAAATTTAGGTATCAGAAGAATACCAAAATGCCCCGCGTGGTCATCCTGCGA
Organism: Sambucus nigra; assembly: GCA_949130495.1. Lineage (NCBI taxonomy): Eukaryota > Viridiplantae > Streptophyta > Magnoliopsida > Dipsacales > Adoxaceae > Sambucus > Sambucus nigra. The sequence continues at coordinate 128,652,343 of OX422224.1, read as the reverse complement.
ATGGGCTGCTTAACTATCGATTTCAAGCCTAGCCCAACTAGAGGCTAATTCACCAGCTCATGTGCATTCCAAATAAGAAGAACTAAAAAAGTTCAAGAAATACCTCAAACAGCCATCGAAAAGTTTGACTAAGTCAAGATCTCTGAAAACTACATGGACTACACCCACATGTCTCCCTACCCTAAGGCTAGATTACTAGAAAAGTTCAAAATTCTAAAAATCAAGAAATTCGAAGGTAGCGGACTCCTAACTATAAACTACATAGCTACCATCGATCCATAACCCGTTTTAATGCCTCATAAGAAATAATGGACCATATGTTCCAATAAACCCTGAAAGAGAGTGCCCTTCGATGGTTCTTGTCTCTCAAAGATTCCAGAATCCATAGTTGGGAGGATGTTGCTAGGGAATTCATATCCTAATATAAATATAATGAAAAACTAGAGGTCACATGGAGAGACCTAGATCTCCTTAAGAATAACCCCAGGAATCTATCAGTAGATTTATCGAGAGGGGGAGAGAGAAATCCTCCACTATAACCAATAGGCCCTCAAAGGAAGAACACGTGAATATAGTGAAGAATAACTTCCTACCTCATATTCGTGCATTTGTGGGAGTACAATATGACCCGTATTTTAGAGCCTTTTAGGAGGCTAATGTGGAAATTGAAGAAGAGGTTGCCAAAGTAGATCCTAAACCAAAAAATATGAGTAGACAATTTACATCGTGGAAGTAGGAAAATCCCACTAATACCTCAGTCTCAACCATCAATAACATATCCTAACCTGTCACTTTTTTAGCACTTTAAATTCACCCCAATCCTATCAAAAACGAATACACTAAACTTCATGCTCCCTTGTCGAAAGTATAGCAATCATTTCTAACCCAAAACCTCATCAAACCGTTGGAACCCCGTCCATTACCAAATCCTTTACCTAAAAACTTCAATTAAGATACACGCTTTGACTTTCACCAAGTCGCATGCCACACCACCAACTAATGATTTCACCTTATAGATAGGGCATCATCTCCCTACCAACTAATGCAAAACCCAACACCACTTACATTCCTCTTCCAGCACATGGAATTGGAACGAATTCCATACTCCTGGAAAATAATCCTAAATTTAACTCTTCTACCCAAATTATGCCTGTCAAAATACTCGACACCTCCAAAGTCTCACCTAAACCTCTAAAAGTTTTCCCATTCTTTCTCTTACATCCCATATGTTTTATTGACCAAGATTTGTCACTCCTTTTGCGAGCTTATATTACCGTATGCACATAATCAAAGGTGAAGGCATGGAACTTCTTTCAGTACTAGATTAATTTCAAAGGTTTGGGATGAAACTATTTACAGAGATGACCATAGACTATGAGAGATTCAGTGACCTACTCATCGAGGCCTGGAAGTGGGCTCGAGAATCAGATAAATGGGTGGTACCCATAGAAACAATCATCCTATATGATGTTATGTAGACCATGTACAATATGTTTCGCTAAAAGGGGAGATATATAACATCCCCAAGTTGCTCACAGATTTTAAACTTTAGGGAGGTTGGGTCCCTTAAATTTTTTCACTTCCTTGTTGAGTGGGAAAACCGATTTGATGAGGCCATGAAGGTTGTCGAATGCATCGATTGCTCTTGGAAAGAGGACATAGTTTCCACCAGATGGTGGGATGACTTTAGCTCAGATAATGAACCAAATCATGGATAGGCCAGTTCAGTTACAAAGTTGTGTGGAATAATACCTTTCAAATAATTATTATGCGAAATTAAAAAAAAGTATATATTCATACTGAAATACACGAAACAACGGGGGTCTTATTATTCCCCCCTCTATTAACCACTTGACCCGATCGGGATGATATTATAAAGATTATATACCCCATTCAATCGGAATAGATAAAGTAAAGAGATTTGTTGAAGACCCCTTAATGACAGAGATGACCATTGAAGAAAGTAAAGTTCTCGACTAGCTCAAGAAAACCCAAGCCAACATCACCTTGCAGGGACTCTTTATGTCTTTCCAACTGCACTAAAATTCTCTGATAAGGCTCCTCATAAGACCCATAGTTCTTACCTCTACTACTATCGAAGAAGCTGTGAATATGGCTTGATCCTTGACCTCTAACAAACTCCTCTTTTTCTTTGAAGAAGAAATCTCCAAATTTATCCTTGATCGTAATTATACTCTCAACAGCTTTGTCGAAGTTCTGGGGAAGATAGTCCCCCTGTTCCTTATAATCAACCGTTCTACTCTCACTTTCTGTACATTCAGAACCTTGAACTACTAGGGATTTAAAGTTCATGATCTAACTCCGACATTTTTTGCCATGCACACTTATGACAACACCTGTCGTGAAGTGATGGTTTTATAAATATTACACTAAGGGATGGATCTATCAAAACTTTGATCGAGTTCCAAGTCATCAATATACCTGCCTATTTCAATCTATTTCTTGGCGGCCCATGTCTCTACATCATCCTTGGAGTATCTTCCCATCTCCATTAGAAACTAAATTTATTCTCTAAAGATCATGTCACAACCATCCTTGGGGATGACGATAATTCACACAATGCCAACACCAGCAACCCAGTATTGGAAATTCAACATGGGACCAATAACGTGATCCTCTTGATAATTTCAAAGATCGAGTTTGTTCAGAACATAGCTCTCATAGAAACATCAATGTAATCCAAATGTTTAACAATATTCACTTCATACCCGAAATGGGATGGCTACTAACCTTTACCGATCGAACTCAAAGCACTTCAATGACCATGTCAGAAAAGAAGCCTGGATGATGAAAATACCATTTTAGCAAACTATATGAATGGAAAAATTATCAAAAAGGGCAAAGACTTCCCCTTTATGGATTATTCGAGTCGTGATATCATCCTGTTGATAAAAAGATGAAATCGAGTCTAGAGTCTTCTTCCAAGATGAAAGTACATGAGGTAAAGAATGGAATAATGAGGTTACATCTCTGACCATGAAAAACATTGCAATCATTGAGAACTCCGAGGGGAACGACTATGAGGAATCCTTTGACCTATAGACACTAGGTTGAGTCTCTACGTGATTCGCCAGAACGTTTCACCAAAATCATAACTGATGAAGTACCTCTCATGAACTAGCATGCCATCTCGGGCATGTCTGCTCAATACTAGTCAAACCCCATCGTTAATCCCATTCAAGAAATGTCTGCACTTGTTTTTGTTTCTCTATTTTTGATATTAATGTAAATGAGGCCTCTTTTAATGAGGTTCTCAATATTGTATTCCCTGATAATGAAATAAAAGAAGATTTTGAGTACCTTGGTGTTCCTTACATTAATTGCAATGATTTGAGTCAAACTCTTGATGATGATGATTTTGTAAATGAACAATTCTTAAATGATCTCAGTATGAAAAATAATAAAAAACATAACCGTCTTCAAACTATTGATGATGAGACTATTATTTTTAATATCGATCATAGTAGCCATATGCGAGAGATTATCATAGGGTTCACTCTCAACAATAATGAGCGGGTGCAATCTGGAGAGTTATTCAAGGAGTTCGTGGATGTTTTTGCATGGCCCTACGACAACATATTATGCATTGAACTAGAGAGAGCTCAACACGAGATCCCCACATTCTTGAAATAAAAACCAGTCAAGAAAAAATTGAGGAAGCTCTAAACAGAATATTCCTTCATTGTTGAAGAAAAAGTAGCCAAGCAGTTGAACTTGTGTTTTATTCAGGTGGTTCTATACCCTAAATGGATTGTAAAAATCTTCCCTGTGCCAAAATTAGGAAGAAAGGTCCGGATGTGCATCGACTATTAGGATTTAAACAAAGAATCCAAGAAAGATGATTACCATCTTCCCCATATTGACACCATCATGGAAAACATGGCCAATAACCCTCTCAAATCATTTTTTAACGAATTTGATGGTTACGACCAGATCAAGATGCATCCTCACCATCAAGAGAAAACTTCTTTTATCATACTAGGGGGGACTTTCTACTCCACCGTCATGCCATTTGGGCCAAAAAATGTTGGGGCCACCTACCAGAAGGTCGCCACAAACATCTTGAATGACTTCATCCATAAAGAGGTTGGATTATGTGTTGACAACATGATAATAAATTCCAAGACTCGAGCAGGTCATATCCCCGTCTCAAGTAAATTCTTCGAGCGACCACGACAGTACCATATGTGGCTCAACTCACATAAGTGTTTCTTTGGCGTCACAAAAGGGAAACTTCTTACATTATTGTTAGTGAGAAAGGAATTTAAGGATATTTTACCAAACTGAAAGCCATACTCGCTGTGCCACCACCCTAGACGGAGTATAGTACAAGGATTCATGGATAAACTACAATACATCATTCGATTCATCAACCAACTGGCCTCTATATGCGAACCCATTTTCAAAATTCTCAAGAAGAATTCAATAAATTTTAAAATGAGGAATGTCAAAAAGCCTTTGGCTAGATTAAGAAATACCTCACCCGACCCCTGGTGCTCATGCTTCTGCAGTTAGGTCTCCCCATCCTTCTATACTTGACTGTCATTGACTCCGGAGTAGGGGATTTAATATCCCAATATATTAAAGAATCCCACTTAAATAGTGGCATTTACTATGCTAGTCAGGTCATAGGTAAACTACACTGCCTTAGAGAAGGCATGTATCGCCTTAGTCTGGGTAATACAGAAACCAAGATATTACATGCTTGCTTTTCCCATCAGAATAGTATCCCAAATGGATCCAAAAAGGTTTCTACAAAATAAACCCATTATGTCAAGTTGAATGGCCTATTGGTAGATGTTTCTAGTTTAGTCTGACATTGTGTACGTCACACAAAAACCCATGAAGGGGAGGGATATCTCTGACTACCTTGCATATTATCCTATGGAGGGTTTATAATGTATTTGGTAAAACATAATGAAGAAAATAAAATATAGACTAAAAAAAGTTTTCTAACTAAGATGTTAGATACCATCAGATCCATCACCATGCAGCAACACATTAGCTTCTCTGATGGGAACATCCCTATGCAAGGTCGTAATCATCGATTCATATTTCACATCACCACTAACACATACAAACATATTATGCCCCAAGTATTGATAGAAAATGGTTCCACCATCAATGTATGCCCCATCCTTACCGCTATCGATTTAGGATACACTGCCTTGGAAATACACCAACCTCTACGTCCATGCCATCATCCTCACCTCATAATAGGGCCTACCAAGTGGGACATAGAGTTTCAATTACTCAACATCTGATCCAATTTCAATATCTTACCTGGGAGATCCTATATACACCGCATGGGTGCATTACCCGCATCACTTCATATGAGATGAGGTTCTCATCCGATAAAAAGATTATCAAAGTCTAGGGGATGACGACTAGGCCATATTCTCCAGCACTATTACCACTCCCCTCATTGATGCCCACCATGATAATAGATAAATTTGACGTAACGAATTCAGAGTCATCCCACTTACTTATACGATAGAGGAGGATTCAGTTATTCATAGTGTAGTCACCCAAATTATAAACAAAATGGGATACATGCCAGGATTCTCCCTCGAAAGGAATCAACATGGAACCCTAGAAGCCATAACTTCCACATAATACATGGCAAAGTTCAATATCGAGCATTCCCCTAATAATAAAGATCTATCCCCTGGTCCCAAAGATCCCCATCATGGGTCGATTGGTCATTTTCGTCTCCAAGGAGAATACTTTTTATAAAACAGAATCCCCTAATCATAGTGGGATGAAGCAAAGAAATCCTTGCAACCAAGGATGGAGATCCTCTACGAAGAAGGACTATACTTAAACTACGAGAAGATACATAAGGTCAACTAGAATGATTTGAACGTATCACAAGTCACTGAGGAAGAAAATAGGTTACCGAACCAAAAACTGAATGGGGATTACCCGAACTATTTCGTGATGAAGTTATCCTTGTAGACGTTTTTAGATCCTTAGATCTAAGAACTATAAAGATCTTCCATAATTGGCAGATTGCCTCATCCACCTGAGGTTTCACTACTGAAAAGGGATAATTAGTCAACATCCCTAAACTTAATCTCTAACTCCGATTACCAGACTCAATAGCCCTAACCACTGAAACACCTACTTAGATCGAGCATCGGGATACGACCTACCATCCCCATGGGATTATCAATGGAATGAAAAAATACACTAGCTCGTAATGCAAGCCCCCTTCAAGGAACTCCCCTACACTAACCACACTGTAGACCTAATAAAATATCCCACTGCAAACTCTGAAAGGAAAATAGTGCAACTCAAGGAACACCACCTACCCCAGCATGAAGCCTATGCTAAGATCCCAGGACCCCCAAAAACCACACGAAAGGTCCCCTACAGAATTCGACCCAGCTCATAACCAACAACATGGCATTCGTGATACTTAATAAGTGAACTTCAATCAAATGCATCCCAACGTGTTTTATTTGGAGACCCTTTGTGTATTTCATGTTAGATGGAGAGTACCATTTTCCCCTCTCCTAATATATCCTTATATAAAGCAAACATTTATGCTATTATCAATGTTGTCCTTCCTCTATTTGATGTCAATATAAATAGTGATTTCTAGTATTTGTAAGTGTGTGTTGCATGTGCTGATAAAGATTCTAGGGATGGATTATTACTCTCACCTAATAATGATAACTCTATAGAATTAAATTGCTTGAAACACATGAAAAACCTTGACCAAAGTCAAAATATATGTATGTATCCTAACGAGGATGACACAATAACCATAAACTTAGGAATTCCTCAAAACCTTAATATACAAATAGGGTTCTCCCTAGATGATAATGAACAAATGGATCTCTTAAATATCCTCTCCATCCTCATAGATGTATTCAGTTGGTCTTATATAGACATGCCCGACATCGACCTGACTGCCATTATGCATAAGATACCCACTCTGCATGATGTAAAAATAAAGCAAAGACTTTGTTAGTTGATACCTGAGTGGTTCTTGTTATTAAAAGATGAAATATAGAAACATCTCAATGTCGGCTTCATCAAAATAATGGAATATCCCATTTGGATAACCAACGTTGTATAAGTACCGAAATCCAGTGAAGCACCTTATACTCTTGACTCACTTGAGTCTACATTGTATAAGTTCTCATCTAGTTTGAAAATAGTGATAAAATTGAGCCCATTCCCTAAAATCCAAAAAGTCGCAGACTCTACTCTACTCTACACTACTATTCATTCCACTTGTTTAATTGATTGAAGGTATATTGACAAACACTCACTCACATTAGGATTGCATACATTGTTCATATATTACATTAAATTGTTTGTGTGTGTTTTGTGTGTGTTAATTTCCCTTAAAATAATTTTTAATAATTTTTAAAACGATTTTTTTCATAATTAAAATTTGATTAAAAAGTTTGTTGATGTAAAAAACTAGATTATATCTAATTAATCAATCACAGATAAAAATGAATAAATAGGACAAAGGATTTTTAAAGTGGTTCAGCCTTGTGAGAATGGCATACGTCCACTCTTTTATATTGCTGACTGTTTACCTTGAATCTCGATAATAGGTTTACCAAGAGATCCAAAGTCCCCCTCTTATGAGGAGATTACAATGTATTTATAGCCTTGAGGCTGTACATATGAAAGGATAATGCGCTATTATCTAGTAGACATATATATATGTACGATAATAATGCGCATTTAATGCGTAGCTGTCTTTTGATTCTCTTGATTTGGATGCTCTGCACGCTAAGTAGCTCAAACCACTTAAGTTACTCGGTACGCTTAAGCTGCTCGGGGGGGCCTGAGTTGCTCGGTACGCTTAAGTTGCTCATCTAAAGTATTGGTATTTTTCATGTAAGTTTACACGTGTCTTCAAGTGATTGGTCCACGTCAGCAGACTAAATTTGGTATCAACAGAAGCCCCCAATGTTTCATAGTTGAGGTTGAAGGAGAGTGTGGAACATTCTGCTCGAAATCTTCTTGGATTAATAGTCCTCATGAATTTTAGGAAGATTTTCCTTGTATATAATTCCCTTTTGATCGCATAATATCAGACTTCATAAGTATTTTGAATTTTCACGATTACTTCGATTTTTGTGCCCTTTTCTTCTTTTAGCCGCTGGTAATGCAAATGTCTTTACTTATAATCATTCCTTTTCTCTATTCCCGAGGTAAAGTATTTAAGTGTGATAGAAATACTATCGTCTTTCACTTTTTCAAATCTGTATCTTTGAACTCTTAATCTTCTCTCTATCTTGTGCCTTTGTTCTTTCCATCGTTTATTGACAACTGATCTCTATTTCCTCGGTAAGATTTTATTCCTTCTTCTTTATTTTCTTTATTCACCATGGTTTATCTTGTTGAATCGTTAGATAAATTTTGGTCTGAGTTTTCAATCCCTTCATGGGTTATTTTGGAAGAAGTTTCTTATCCTTGCGATTTACTTTCTTTGGCTGAGGGACACTGGTTCCTAAGTCTTTTTTTAGCCGAATGTGGCTTTTCTTTCCCTCCAAATCCCCTGTGTTTGGAGTTTTGCCAATATTTTGATGTTGTACCTGCAAGAGTAGCTCCAAATACAGGGAGGATAATTAATGGCGTACATAGGTTGAATCAACTTCATGGAACTCATTTGGGGATTCCAGAGATTATGTATTGCTACAGATGGGTTACCAATGATAGTACTTTTTATTTAAAAACTAGGTTTTTGAATAGAGCGTTAGTTGTCAATCTTCCCGATGTAATAGGGATTATTTTGATCATGGGGTTGTGATGAAAAATTGGCAACACCCTCCATTAAATGGAGATAATGTATACCAAGGTCCCAGGTTTCCACTTTATGGCAATGTGATAGGTTGTTTTTATTATTGAAATCTTATTTTCTTTGTATTTGATAAAATGCATCACTGACATTTGATTTTATTTGTTACAGTTGATAGTAAAAGGAAACCTCCAAAAGAAACCGAGGTTAATATAAAGCACTTAAAACTTATCGGGGATTGCATCAATCTATTACTGAGGAGCACGTTAGATCTACTTCTTATTTGCTGCAATACAGAAGCTACACTTCGTCTTTTATTGCTCATCCTCGTCCTATGGTGGTTGATCTTGACCAAGTGCTAACCTCTAAAACCAGTGTGGAAAGTTCTTCTTCTGACTTAATCATTTCCATCACTTATCTGATGAAGAAGAGAAGAGCTCCTGCCTTTTTTTACAAGTCTTCCTCTGCCACTATGGAGGCAAAGAAAAGTAAACAAGATGTCTCAGAAGAAGGGACAAAGACTATAGATGTACCCCCTTCTATTGCTGCCAAGGAGGCTGGCAAGGAGCCCCCTGTGCCTCCGAGTAAGATTGTTATTATCTCACCTTCGAGTGAGACTGTTGTCATTCCACCAACAGAGTCAACTCCTGCTCCTCTGAGGAGATTAAAAAGAATCTCTTATGAGAGACCTATTGAACCTATTGCTCAACCTTCAAATGTTGAATGTAGTGTTCCATATATTGTTCCTCTGAGCTCTGCTGTGGGGTTGGTAAGATCTTGGACTATCCCAGAAGTCCAAATCATTGAAGATACTTTTTCTCGTGAGAGAATTACTACTCTAGATGCTCAACACATTGCATCAGTAAGTATTGTTAACCTGAGCCCTTTATTTTCTAATACTATGTTCATATATTGACTTAAAGCTCTTTCTTTTTTTTAGCTTGTGACGTATTTTAATAGCATTTTGAAGAAGGATGAAGTTATCAGGGCTTCAAGCTCCTCGGGTGGAGTAGAGGAAGCTTTTATTGGACTAACCCAATCTTTGAGGGAATCTCATCAGAAGTACGAGGAAGACAAAGATGCTTGGGAGAAGCAACTCAAGTCTATTTAAGCAAACCAAGATCAAGCTGTGGCTGACTCCAAAGAGTTGGAGAAGAAATTAAAAGAAGCTTAAAAAGATAAAAAGGAGCTTGCGATCAAGATTAAATCTTCTGAAGAAAATGTTGCTAGGATTCAAGATGTTGAGCAACATAAAATAAAGGTGGAAGAAAAATTGAAGTCTATCGAAGAGCTCCTTAGGGAAAGGACCTCCTCGGAAAGGGTAAAAAGGAAAGCTGCAGTTAAAAAATTCTTCAGTGCTGGTTGGGACAAGGGCTAGAACAAGGGTTTGGCTTTCATGTCTTCTCAAATGGAGTATGCAGGTGTCAAATATTTTAGGGATGGATGGGTAGAAGCTTTAAAGGAGCTGAAGGTTGCTGAGAACTCTGAGGTGTTCCAGCTGCACACTCATAGCCCTCCTCCCTCTCCTGGAGAAGAATAAGAAGATGAAGCATCTTTAAATGAATGTTCCTTGATGATAGGAGAGAAGGTCCCTGTTATTGCTATTGCTCAATCCTCAGAGAAAGTCCAACCGGCCAGTACATCTACCGAGCAGCTGCCATTGCCCTCCGAGCAACCAACTCCTTTATCCAAATCTCTGAAGAAGTCGTAAGAAATAAGGAGAAGGTGTAAAGTTATTCCGGTCTTTTATTTTGCTATTTTCGTGAGTGTAACCTTGAACTAAGTTCCCCTTCATTATGATGAATAAATTTTTACCTTTTGTTGTTCGTCTTTTACTTTCTCTATTTGCACCATTGTTGATTCTCTTTTATTTCTTCTCTTTGCTAGTTTATGGCCAGGATGGAGCTCTTATCAGCTCATGATACATAATTGATGAATAAATGCAATGATTATTTCAAAGGTGGTTATGAAGATCTTAATGAGGATCCGATAACTAACATCCTAGGATCAGATTCTTCTAACCGAGTAGTTGAAGCTTACAAATACTTGAAGTGCTTACTTGATCGTGCTGTAGATAATAATGTGGCCTACTACGAGATGATTGAAGATCTCTAAGGAATGATTGAGGAACTTCGGCAAAAGTATAAAGAATATTCGGCACTTCATCATCAAGGCTATGAGAAAAAGTATCAACAATTTAGTGCTGACAAAGGATATGACAAGTTCATTTTTGTTCATGAGAAAAAGGATAGTGTTCTGAAGCTTGAAATTGAAGAACATAGACATATTGCCAAGCTGCTGGAGCAGGAGAACATCTCTTTGCAAGAGGAAATAAAGCAATTCAAATCTACTTCTTCTTCTTCGGGAGCGTTGGTCCCAGTAAATGATGATGGTTTTTCATTTTTAGAAGTAGAAAATGCTAACTTAAGGGATGGGTTAGAAACCTTGAAGAGAGCAGGATCTTCCACACCTGCTCGTGGCAGAGCAAGATCTTCTTCTCGTGGATGAGCAAGGGCTGGTCGAATTACTATTAAAGAAGCGAGAACTCAGTCGGCTTTAGAAAATTAAGTCGTTCAGTTTATGGCAAAGAACCAAGCCTTGGTAGAAATGTCTAAGAAAATTCTGAACTTCACCGAGTAACTCTCTTATCACAGTTCTGCTCTGGAAAGTAAAGAAATTTTGGTGAAGAATCTCCACGAGCAACTTGAGAGATTGACTTATCAATTTCAAAAGCAGCCCAGGGAATTCTGGATGGCTGGGTATAATGAAGCTCTATATCACCTTGATGCTCGTTTGCAGCAGTTGAACAACGAAGGACACAAGCAGGGGTGGCTAAATGCATTATGTGTCTTGAAGTTGGAACAAGGTCATTTCCTGTGGGATTACTACGAACCTGGGGTCCTTGATTTACCCATGCCTCCCTTCAATCTTGAACTTAATTGGATTCCAGCCCGCACTATTCCTCCAATTTTGATATCGAAGTATCTCGGTTATTACACTCTTCATTCAAACTTTGAAATAGCTCATCCAGAACACTTGCTCGACCGTCCATCCATAATGAATGTCAGAATGATGCGAGATCTAAACTTTATAAATTCCCCTTATGCCTTAGATGATCCTCCAGTTGGGTAGAACCTGTGTCAAAAGCAGAGGGAAAGAAACCAATAGAATACGATATTTGATGTAATGAATTATACTTCATATGTTATGTAATCTGTTTTGCTTTAATGAAGAAAAAGTTTGTCTTTTTCCATTTCATTTTCTTTGAAATAATTTGTAGAATGTCCTTGTTTGTTGGTTGGTAAATATATATGTATATACTATACTTATCCCATTTGTTGTTTTATTATAGTGACTCGTCACTCTTTGGGCTTGAGCAATGGAATGATTTTCACCTCATGTTCCTGCTTAGTTGTAGTAATCTCGTATAGATTACCTGGTTTTCTAGATAGTGGACGCCCCGGGAGGTCGTCCAACTTCTTGCCTAGTTTGGTACCAACCAACCGGAGTTGGTGATTATTGATTCACCGACCAATCGGAGTTGGTGGTAATGAGATTTCGACCAACCGGATTTGGTGGTATTTGATTTATCGACCCACCGAAGTTGGTGGTAATGAGATCCCACCAACCGGATTTGGTGGTATTTTATTTACCGACCAACCGGAGTTGGTGGTAATGAGATGACGACCAACCAGAGTGGGTGGTAATTGAATTGCTGACCAATTGGAGTTTGTGGTATTGAGTTCCCGACCAACCGGAGTTGGCGGTATTTTAATTGCCGACCAACCGGAGTTGGTGGTATGTTCCTTTGAATTTGGGTTTGTGTAGTGTGTAGCACTAATATTCCCAAAAAATTTCAACAAAGAAAGAAATATGGGCGAAATATCACTTTATTTATTTTGAAGAAACTGTATTACATAGGAATTTCAGTTACTGATAGTACTTACGCAGGTGTTCTACATTCCATGCATTCTTGAATTCTTATCCCTCCAAAGTTTCAATTATGTATGTCCCTGGACGAACAACTGTAGTTACTCTGTAAGGTCCATGCCAATTGGCTTCAAATTTTTTATTCTTTTGGTTCACTTTCTTTGTACATAATCCCCTTCTTTCAAATCACACTTTTTCACCCTTTTATTGTAGAACAAAGTTGTTCGTTGTTAATATGATGCGTTCCTGATTGCTGCTTCTTCCCTGACTTCTTCGAGCATATCTAGGTCTAATCTTCTCATTAAGTCACTTATAGGGGAGTTGAAGTTAAGCACCCTATGTGTGAGTGGACCCAATTCGGCAGGTATGACAGCCTCACTCCCAAATGTCAACATGTATGGAGACTCCCCAGTTGCTGTTCGTAGTGTAGTGTGATAGGCCCACAACACAGAGTGTAGTTCATGGATCCAATTTCCCTTTGCATCATCCAATAATTTTTTCAAACCATTCAATAGGGTTCTGTTTGTCACTTCAGTTTGCCCATTGCTCTGGGGATGGCCTGGCGAAGAGTTGATCTTCAATACGTTAGATTGATGACAATAAGCAGTAAATTCCTCGTTGTCAAATTGGGTTCCATAGTCGGTGATAAATGCATGGGGAAGACCATATCTGTAAATAATATTCTTCCAAATAAACTGATAAACCTTGTCATATATCATATCAATAAGAGGCTTAGCTTCCACCCATTTAGTAAAATAATCCACAGCAACCACGATATATTTAAATCTTCCCCTGGTCATTGGAAGTGGTCCGACTAAGTCTATCCCCCACATGGCGAATGGCCAAGGGGACGTAATGGGCGTTAACAATGCTTGGGGAGTTCTTCGGATGGAAGAGAATAGTTGGCATTTATCGCATTTCTTAGCATAAGCTGCACAATCAGCCCTCATCGTTGGCCAGTAGTACCCCTGCGTGGTTATTCTTTGCAAAAGTATCTGACCTGCTACATGAGCTCCACAGGACCCTTCGTGAACCTCTTCAATCAAGTCTTTAACTTCGGAGGGATGGACACATCTCTGTAATCCTGTTATAACTCCTCTTCTGTACAAAATGCCACTAGTTAATACGTAACGAGCAGCTTTTAACTTCATTTTCTTAGCTGCGAGTTTATCAGGTGGCAGAATCCATTCTTCGATATAGGACCAGATGGGATCCATCCAGGAAGGTTCCAAATCAAGGGCAATGACATTCATCATCAAATCTTCATATATGCTCTGACCAGCCATGATTTCTATTGGGATTATTCTTCTTAGCTTGGTGCGTGTGGCTGATGCTAGTCGAGCTAGGGCGTCTGATCTTGCATTCTCTAATCTCGGTATTCTAATCAACTAAACTGCAGTAAAAATCGATACCACCTCCATTGCTTTTGCATGATACTTGATCATTAATTCTCCCTTTGCTGCATACACTCCCAAAATTTTATTTACAATTAACTATGAATCGTTGAATACAACGACCTGCTCTGCTTTCATGGTTTTGGACAGACTTAGATCCACAATCATGGCTTCATATTCAACCTCATTATTAGAAGCTTTAAATTGAAAGAGCAGAGCATACTCCATATCAATCTTTTCCGGACTGTTTAAAATAATTCCTGCTCCACTGCCTTTAGTGCATGAAGAGCCATCCACATACAGATTCCACACAGGTACTTCATTATCAAACTCTTAATCAGTCAGAGCTCCTTGGTGGAATATTTGATGCTTCCTTTTATCTTCCCTCAACACTTCTCGCTGCTCGTCCACGGATGGAGATTAGTCAGGGGTCAAATTTGATGATCCTGTAGGCTCCACGGGTTGGTCTGTATTAAACTCTTGTTCTTCAAATGTATCAGATTGAGTAAACTCTGCGATAAAATTCACTACTGCCTTCCCCTTAAGTGACGATCTAGGCTCATAAACTATATCATATTCACCGGGTTCTAGTGTCCAGTACATTAATCTTCCTAATTTCTCTGGTTTGTGCAGAACCTGTCTCAATGGAATATCAGTACACACCACTATAGTATGGGCTTGGAAGTATGGCCTCATCCTTCTACTCGCTTCGATCAGTTCTAGTGCCAGCTTCTCTAACTTCAGATATCTTATTTATGCTCCTCAGAATGCCTTGCTAGTGTAGTAGACTGGTTTCTGCACTCCATCTTCCACTCTTATCAACGCCGAGCTAACTACATTCTCTGAAACTTCCAGATACAAATATACTTTTTATCCCATCAATGGTCTAGATAACAATGGAGGTGTCCCCATATATTTCTTCAACTCTTAAAAGGCCTTATCGCATTCATCATTCCATTCAAAAGTTTTTCGGAGTGTTTTGAAGAATGGGAGGCATCTGTCTGTTGCTCGTGACACAATCTGTTGAGTGCTGCGACTCACCCTGTGAGACTTTGCACTTCCTTCTTCATAGTTGGAGATCGCAGTTCCAATAGGGCTTTGATATTTTTAGGGTTCTCCTCGATACCTCGTTGGTTAACAATATATCTGAGAAACATGCCTTCTCTTACTCCTAATATGCATTTGGTGGGATTCATCTTCATTTGATATTTATCTAGTTGATCAAAAGTCTGACCTAGGTCAAGTAGATGATCAGCATCTTTCTTGCTCTTCGTCCACATATCGTCAGCATAAACCTCCATGTTATGACTGATTTTCTCTGCAAACACCTTATTCATCAGCCGCTGATATGTCTCACCTGCATTTATAAGTCCAAAAGGCATAACATCATAGCAATAAGTTCCCCTTGGGGTGATAAAAGAGGTAATCTCCCTATCCCCAGGTTTCATTTTAATCTGGTTGTAACCAAAATAAGCATCCATGAAACTCAACAATTCATTCCCCGAGCTAGCATCCACCAGTTGATCGATTAGGGAAAAAGGAAAATGTTCCTTTGGGCATGCCTTATTAAGATCAGTGAAGTCTACACACATCCTCCACTTGTTATTTTTCTTCTTTACCATCACCACATTTGCTAGCCAGTCAGGATATTTGACATCCTCAATAAAAGAGGCTTTTTGTAGTTTCTCTACTTCTTCCTGTATAGCTCGATCATTTCCAGGGCTAAACACAATTCTTCACTTCTTCACTGGCTCAACCTCCCTGTTCACGTTGAGCTAGGGCATAAGAAACTCGGGTCTATCCCTGGCATGTCTTCATGACTCCATGCAAAAGTCTATTTTCTGTATATTAGAAATGCTATCAATTCCTATTTTATTGATACATACAATGATGCACCGATTTGGGTTGTTCGTTTTGGGTACTCGTCGTCCAGAATGATACTTTCGGTAACTTCCATGACCTGGCCCTTCACGAGCTGAGACTCGTCTCTAGGGTATAATGCTTCAATCTCTACATCTTCTATCTCATCCACTTGATAAGTAATAGTCTTTTTCCAGGATTCTTCGCATTCCTCCTGTTCGACAGACGAATAGTAGCATTCCCGAGCTACTTTCTGATCACCTTTCATCACTCCTACTCTATAGTTGGTTGGGAATTTTAAACATTGATGCACAGTAGATGGTACTGTTTCGAACTTATTCAAACCTACCCTTCCTATGATGATATTGTAAGATGATTGAACATTTTTATCCATTATGAAAAACGTACTCTTTCTATTCAACAAGCAGGCCATGTACCGATAAGCATATCCAATTTGATCGTCCCAAGTGGAAAAACCTTTTCACCAGTAAAACCGAGGAGGGGCCTATAATAGGTCTCCAAATGGGATAACTTCAAATTCAAACTGTCGAAGCATGGGTAGAACATGATGTCTGCAGATCTACCATTGTCCACCATCACTCGTGAAATCACCACTTCCTTCATTCTCATCTTGATCACCAATGGGTCATCATGAGGATATAGTACACCTGCCAAGTCGTTCTTAGAAAAACTAATGACCTGTTTATCCTTATTCATCTTTCTTGGGCGATCATCTTCAGCCAAATTTATTCGTTGTATATACGAGCAAGCTTAAGCCTCATTGAGGTAAGCTTTCCTCTCCGTAGTAAGATCTCCACCTCCTGCATCTCCACCTATAATAACATTACATTCAAATAATCCAAAATGGATTGAAAATACATCTCGCTCTGGCTGTCTTGGTCTTTTAAGGAGGTCGAGATCATCTTTTGAATCATCTTCGTGATCTCTTTTCTTGTCTTCTTTTGCTCGACGAGGAGATTTAGATCTTTGCCTTCCTCGGTTGTTGGTATTTCCAACATTTTGGCGATCAACATACTTAACCAATTTTCCTCGCCTGATGAGTGCTTCAATTTCATTCTGGAGAGCTATGCAATGCTTGGTCGTATGACCATGGTCTTTGTGGAATTCACAATATTTGGACTTGTCCCTTTTGTAAGGATATGCCTTCATTTTCCCTGGCCAAGCTAACTCCTCGTTGTTCTTGATCTCCTCAAGAATGTGATTTATATCTACTTTCAAAGGAGAATAATTTCCAAATTTCCTCATATGCTCCAGTGCTTTCTTTCCTTTTGACGGCATGTTTCCACCATTGTTCTTCTGATCCTTCTTCTCAGTTTTACCAGCTTCAACCTTGGTCTCCTTAGTTTCTGTATTCTTCTTCGCAGCCAAGGCTTCCTCAGCATTCATGATTTTGGCTGCTTTTGCCATCAGTTCTTCTATGATCCTAGGTGGATCTTTGGCCAGAGTATAGTACAACTTGTCTGGTAATGGTCCACTCATCAGAGCAGTAATTACTATTTTCTCCTCGTAATCAATTACATCAAGCTTCTCATTATTAAAATGAGTAATGTAGTCCCTAGTACTTTCTTCTGGCTTTTGTCTAACACTCAGCAAGTGTGCTACTCATTTAACTGGTTTCACTCCAAAATAGAAATTCCCTATAAAGAGTTATGCCAGTTGAAAGAAAGTCGCAATCTTCCCTCGAGGAAGGTTGTCGTACCATATTTGGGCTGATCCAGTGAGAGTTCCTGAAAACTCCCTACATCTCATCTTATCTAGAACCGCATAGATATCGACAGCAGCTTGGTATTGTTTATACGAAGGACAGGGTTAGTTTTTCCATCATATTTAGGTGTCACTACAGGAGATTTGAACTTTGATGGTGTGGAAAAATCGACAATTACTTGTACGACGGTGTTCCTTGGACAAAATTTCTTTGTAGAGGATTCTTAGCTTTATGCATTTCCCCTACTTTGTCCTCCAACCTTTTAATAGATCATTTCCATGTTCATTTCCTTCCTCGGGCTTGTTTGTTCGAGTAACTGATCGTATTGAGTTTTCCTCTTGGGACCTTTCATTACAAGTTGCTTGGCGTGATTGAGTAGAGCCTTCCCTTAGGTCGGATGGACGTTGAGAGTTCCTCGACGCAATCCTAGGAGGACTTCTATTCCTCCTAGGGCCCAATCGATCAAAAGGAGATACTCTACTCAACCTTTCTATTGCACTAGTCCTTTCTGGGGTGAGAGTGACATTTCGGTGGGAATCATTAGCTCGTACTGATGAAGTCTGGCCTGGTTTATATGAAGGATCGCTAGATCTTTCAGTACGATATGACTCAGTACGTCTGGATTGAGAGGCCTCCGGGAATAACGTTCTTATATTTATTAAAGATGGAAAATGGGTATTTCTTTAAACACTTCGTTGTCCTGATTGGGCCGCCACTCCTGATTGGGATGGCACTCCACCTTGAACAGTTTGTATAAGTTGACGCGTGATTTCTTGCATGGTCGTTTACCCTTGGGCTAAATTATCCATTATTCTTTCCAGATCTTGAACATTTGGGGGAGTAGAAAGTTTCAGAGGGACCCCAGTGTTTCAATTACTTGATTTCGGATTATCATCCATAGCTGATGAATTGTTTTGGTGAAAAATGATAAGTACAGTCATTTTCCACAGACGGCGCCAATCTGTTGATGTAAAAAACTAGATTATATCTAATTAATCTATCACAGATAAAAATGAATAAATAAGACAAAGGATTTTTAAAGTGGTTCAGCCTTGTGAGAATGGCCTACGTCCACTATTTTGTATTACTGACTGTTTGCCTTGAATCTCGATAATAGGTTTACCAAGAGATCCAAAGTCCCCCTCTTATGAGGAGATTACAATGTATTTATAGCCTTGAGGCTGTACATATGAAAGGATAATGCACTGTTATCTAGTAGAAATATACATCTGTATGATAATAATGCACATTTAATGTGTAGCTGTCTTTTGATTCTCTTGATTTGGATGCTCTGCACGCTAAGTATCTCGGACCGCTTAAGTTGCTCGGTACGCTTAAGCTGCTCGGGGCGCGTGAGTTGCTCGGTACGCTTAAGTTTCTCATCTAGAGTATTGGTATTTTCTATATAGGTTGACACGTGTCTTCAAGTGATTGGTCCACGTCAGCAGACTAAATTTGGTATCAACAAAGTTTTTGGGGTCAATCTGTAAATACTGGTTTTATGGTTTTATTCATATAAGTTCATTTGGATAGGATTCGAAAGCGCTAGAGACTATAGGGTGTGTGTGTAATTATTTTCATACATGCGTGTGAGGTTTGATATCATCCCTACACCTGTCACTCTTATACCGGTTGGATTTGTGTTTCTTTAAAGACTCAAAACCATTGTACATTATCAGCCCTTGGATCGCTGTTATCAATGCTATGCATGTGTTTGAATCCAATCCATGTGAAACCCTTATCATCCAATCAGAAACCTTTAAAAACACCGATGTTATCTCATCGTTGGATCAAAGTAAAATTGGGAAGACCATATCCCAGCCCTTGATTTTGAATAGCCTTACCGATGCTTATCAACCCCCTATATAAGGAAGCTTACCCTCAGCCTTGGAGATACTTTTGGCGCTTGACCAGACCCCCTCTCTTTGATGGAAACAACTTTTCTTACTGGAAGGTAAGAATGGTTGCTTTCATACAAGGAACCTTAGGATATGATGTCTGGGATATTATTGAAAATGGATATACTTATCCTACTAAACCAGCCACTGAAGGAAGTAATGAGAGTATTAAGAAAGCATTAAGTGAATTCACACAAGAAGAGAAGAAAACTTCTCGAAATAATAACAAAGGAAAGAATTCCATATTTATGTCCATAAATTAACATGAGTTCAAAAGGATCTCAGTTTGTGCCACTTCTAAAGAAGCTTGGGATACACTAATCACTTCACATGAAGGTGACACTAGAGTTAAGGCTATTAAAACTCAAATGCTTATCCAGCAGTATAACTCTCTAATTATGTGACTCTGAATCTTTTGATGACTTTTACATGAAATTGACTGACATTGTGACCAAATTGCATGCTAATGGGATCACTTATGACAGACATGAAATTGTCTTTAAAATTCTAAGGACATTACCACAGAATTTTGATAACAAAAGATATGCTATTTAGGAAATGAGTGACCAAAATCTCACTTCTGAATTACTCAGTAGTAAACTAAGAATTCTGGAGATGGAATTAGAATTTAAGAAGAAATTGACTGAGTCCCATAGGAAACAAACTAGTTCCAATTTGAGTTTTTCCTTTAAGCCCATGAAACCTGAGTTTTCTATCCCCAACGATGACTCTGATGAGGAATGTACTATAGATAGTTTGGATAATCAAATTTCCTTATTGTCAAAACAGTTTAAGAAAATTGTCAAATTTAGAAATAAAATGACAAATAGATAAGGCAAGCCAAATTATCCAACTTAGTCTAACTACAAACCTCATGAGAAATGTCAAGACAAACATCATAAGGATATGAGACCTAACAAAGACTTAAAGAACATTAAATGTTTTAGATGTGGAAAATTAGGACATATAGCACAAGACTGTAGAGTGAAATTGAACACGTCCAATAAACATACTAGGGCCAACATTTACAAAACTTGGAATGATTCAAGTGATTCTGAAAATGAGGAACCTGAATCATCTGATGTTTTTTATCCTTGAATGTCTTTCTTTGCTAAGATAATCTATAATGATGATATGACTATGTATGAGAATGATGATAGTAACTATACTTCTGTTGTTATGAATCATACTGCTACTGGTTTAGATGCTATAATTTCTGAGAATATTGCTAGTTCTACCACAGGGTGTGTGAGTCAAAGGGAAAGCGATAATGACGATGACAATGGGTGCATGAGTTTAATAAATGAATCCTTAGGGGTCACTTCACACACTAGACTTAGTGATTCAGACACTGAAGATCTCCCTGATATTCACACACTTTATGTGAAAACTCTCAAGAAAAGCACTAGATTAGAAAAGATAGTGAAAGATCTAACTAAGAAACTAGAAGACCTAAGTCTGATGGTTAAACTTAACGCTGAAGAGTATACTACCCAATGTCTAACTCATGAAACTGAAGTCAAAATTTTTGATCAAAAATTGAAGAATTTGATTTAAGAAAATGAAACTCTGGAGAAAAGATATAAAGGGGCATTATTAGAATTGGAAAAATCCAAAGAGAAGACAACAACAGTTTTTAAAAAATTTGCAAATTTGAAAATAATTCAAACTATTTTGATGGTTTTGTTGCTGATTCAAAAACCAATTCTGATGATCGAAGTGGAATAGGGTTTTGCCCAAATTTGAAGACACAAACTAAAAACTTTGAACCAATCAAGTTTGTGTCAGAAGGCAAAAGATCTATAGAAACTTGCCCAAATTTTCATTCTCTGAAAAATAAGTTTGATGAAAAACAATCAAAGCTTGATATTGGGGAATCAAGTTGCTCTAAGTGTGAAAGTCCACCTACAGCTAAATATGTCTGTACCCCGATTAGGAAGAGTGATTATGCCTTTCAAACAGTACTCCCTAGGAATAAGGTTCAACCCCCAAATTCCATGAATCCTAAGTATAGAAACTTTCCTAAGGAGATACCATCTTCAAGCACTTTATATTTCTCATGCTGTAACTTATACAGTCATTCTATTGAAGGTTGATACTCTAGAAGTTTAGTCAGCCCTGTCTATAATACTCCTGTGTACCAAAACTTTAACTATTCTAGGAGAAGTCGTAACAATTATGTTCTACCTAGACAACCAGACAAAAACTCTAACTACAGAAAAATAAAGACCAAACCTAAAAGATCATTTCCAAGAAGGATTCCTAGACACTTTTCTAAACCAAATGCTCATACTTTCCATAAAATTCAACCTCATGCGCAAAACATTTTTCAACAGAAATCTAATGCTCGCAAATTTTATCAAATGAGAGCAAATAAGCACAAAATGAAAACAAGAGCTATTGGGGTTATAAAAGACATTGTGATTACTTTTTTAAAAGCTGAACACACTCCCTCTGGTTAGTATTTAGACTCTGGATGTTCAAAGCACATGACTGGGGATGATACCAAAATTTTAAACAAAACCAACTTTGCTGGAGGAAAAGTTATTTTTAGTGATGGTGTATCATCTCAAATCATTGGTAAAGGAACACTCCAAGAAGAATGATTACTTTTACTTGAAAATATTCTTCTAGTAAAAGGTCTTAAGGCTAATGTACTTAGTATCTTGCAATTTTGTGACTCAAATTATACTATCATCTTTTCAAAGAATAATTGAAAAATTTTAAATAAAAAAGGTGAGTGCATAATTACAGGACTCGGGAATCTTGACAATTGTTATACTGTCTAGAACAATATTGAGGTCTGTAACATTGCCCGAATAGATGACAATGAGATATGGCATAATTGAATTGGTCACATAAATTATGAAAATCTTAGTAGATTGTCTTCACAAGAAATAGTTAGAGGTATTCCTAAGATCAAACCTATTTCTAATATTGTATGTGGATCATGTAAGGAAGGAAAAATTATTAAGCCACCTCATAAGAAAGTCAAAGATATCCTTACCTCTAAACCCTTGGAGCTCATCCATATGGACCTAATGGGTCCCTCTCGAACTGTTAGTCTCTGTGGACACAGTTACATTCTTGTTATGGTTGATGACTTCACTAGATTTACTTGGGTAGCTTTCTTAAAACAAAAGTCTGACACTTTCCAAACCTTTTTGAAGATTTTACTTCGAATTGAAAATGAGAAAGATACTCAAGTAAATAGAATTCGTAGTGATAGATGTGGAGAATTCTTAGATACTGGTGTTATAGAGTATTGGGACTATAATGGTTACAAACATGAATTTAGTGCTCCTAAGACTCCTCAACAAAATGGTATTTGTAAGAGAAATAATCGTACCCTTCAAGAGATGGCACGTGTTATGATTCATGTCAAGACTTTACCTAAGTATTTTTGGGTAGAATCTATTCGTACTGCTTGTCACATTATCAATAGGTTCAATCTTAGAAAGAATTCTAAGCAAACTCCCTACGAACTATGGTATGGGAAGAAGCCTAATCTTAAGTACCTTAGAACCTTTGGTAGTACGTGTTATGTTTGCAAAGACAGAGGACACTTATCCAAATTTGAGACTTGTGGAGATAAAGCTATCTTTCTAGGTTATTCTCCTAATAGTAGAGCATATCGTGTCTATAATCTTCGTACTAAGACATTAATGGAATCCATAAACGTTATTGTAAGTGACACTACTGTAGAGAGTAAGACTGGTGAACCAACTATTGTTGAAGAGTCTAAAAATGTTTTAGAAAATGACTCTCCATAAATAGATGATTCTTTACCAATTGAGACACCTGAATTACCTAACTGGGTTTCTAAAGACCATCCCATAGATAACGTTGTTGGTAACCCTAGTGATCCTATGCGTACAAGATCTCAATTAAGAAACTATGCTCATTATGCAAGTTTTGTTTCCCTTGTGGAACCAAAGAATGTAAATGATGCATTGAATGATCGTCATTGTATTTCTGCGATGAAGGAAGAACTTCTTCAATTTGTCATTCATGGTATTTGGTATCTTGTACCTAGGCCTAATCACAAAAAGGTTATTGGCACACGTTGGATATTTAAAAATAAATCTGATGAAAGTGGGATAATCATTAGAACAAAGCTAGATTGGTTGCTCAAGGATACTCTCAAATTGAAGGAATAGATTTTAACGAGACTTTTGCTCATGTTACTCGATTAGAACTTGTTCGTCTTCTCTTTGCCATAGCTTGTTAATTACATTTTATGCTTTATAAAATGGATGTCAAATCAGCCTTCCTTAATGGAATATTGACTGAGGAGACCTATGTATAACAACCAAAAGGATTTATTGACCCTTAATATCCAAATTATGTCTTTCGTCTTAAAAAGGCTTTATATGGCCTAAACAAGATCCAAGAGCCTGGTATGAGCGCCTTTCCAATTTTCTCTTAGATAAAGGTTTTAAAAGAGGTGGAAATGATCAAACCCTTTTTGTCAAACATTTTGACAAACATATTATTATAGCTCAAGTTTATGTTAACGATATCATCTTTGGATCAACATCTCCCTCAGAAGTTAAATCCTTTTCTGAAATTATGTATAAAGAATTTCAAATGTCTCTTATGGGGGAGTTGCAATTTTTCTTGGGTCTTCAAGTCGAACAGAATTCAGAATGATTATTTGTTTCGTAATCGAAATATGCTTTAGAGATTGTTGAAAAATTCGTCCTTGAGAGTGCAAAAGATGCTAAAACTCCCATGAGTACTACGGTCAAACTATCTAAGGATGATAATGGTAAATTCGTAGATCCTACTCTCTATCGTAGTATGATAGGAACCTTGCTATACCTTACTACCTCACGTCCTGATATTATGTACGTTGTTTGCGTGTGTGCCCGTTATCAAAACATTCCTAAAGAGAGCCATTTAGTTTGTGTTAAAAGAATCATAAAATACATAAAAGGCACTCTTTAGGAATGACGATTGGTACACCAATTATACTCCTAGCACTATAATAGGATACACTGATGCCGATTGGGCAGGGTGTACTGATGATAGTAAGAGCACATCAGTAGCATGTTACTATATAGGTAATAATATGGTAGGTTGGAGTAGTAAGAAATAAAACTCCACCTCTTTATCAACAGCTGAATCTGAATACATAGCCGCTGGAAGTTGTTGTGCCCAATTACTTTGGCTTAAGCAAATGCTAAGTGATTATGGTATTCAAGAAGAACAATTACATTTCTATTGTGATAATCAAAGAGCGATCAATATCTTTAAAAATCCTGTTCAACACTCGTGAACTAAACATATAAAAATTAGACATAATTTCATAGGCGAATTAGTTGAGACTAAGGAATTAGAAATAAATTATCCTCCTACTGATTTGCAACTCGCAGATATGTTTACAAAACCTTTGGATTACAATAGATTTATTGCTTTGCGTAAATCGATAGGAATGAGTTGTGCTGAATAAACTCCTTGACTTGCATATTTTTTCTCTTTGTCCATTTGAGATAAAATGGGGGAGAAATTTGAGTCTTATGAGTTCATTTTTTTTGTACATATTTTTAAAATGCTTGATCTTAGTATTCTTTGCAGGAATTTGTACCATTGATGTAATAGGGTATTGATTTGTAATTAGTTGAGTTATGTAATTTTTGTTTCTAGGAAATGGGTAGAGAGAATTTTTGTATAGGAATAGGTTTTCCTTATCTCTTTGTTACCCTACGAGTCCTAGATGACTCAAAGGAGATTTTGTCTCATATTTCCAAAGGGGGAGATTGAAGAACCTTATACTCTTGACTCACTTGAGTCTACATTGTATAAGTGCTCATCTAGTTTGGAAATAGTGAGAAAATTGAGTCCATTCCCTAGAATCCAAAAAGCCTCAGACTCTACTCTACTCTTCACTCCTCTTGTTTAATTGATTGAAGGTATATTCACAAACACTCATACACATTAGGATTGCATACATTGATCATATATTACATTAAATTCTTTCTGTGTGTTTTGTGTGCATGTGTGTTATATAGTTTGGGTGGATGTGTGTTATATAGTTTGTAACCGATATATTTTATTTTAGTGTATTTTTTTAGTTTGTGACTTAGAAGTCACCGTGGATGTCTTGTCATTAATCGTTCTACATCTTCTCATCTCATTATTAATAGTGTGCTGATTTAAACTATCTTAGTTTTGTTTTTCAAAACTTGTTAACAAATCTTGAACTGATCTCGTGCATATTTTATTAAACACATCTTGTGATTAACCTGATTTGATTTAAAGAAAAGAGTTTCCTCCAAAAACATTTCGGAGTTACTTAAATAGTTTAATCTTGTTGTATTAAACGGCTTTAGTAACAGTTTTTTAGCTAGTGGCAAAGTCCAAATGTGTCAAGAGTACAGGGATCCTAATCGGGCCTACATTAAATATGATTTCCCACTAATGCAAATTAATTTATTCGTAGATAATATAACCAGTAAGTACTCAAGTCCTTTATCGACGATTTTGTAGGCTACAATCAGATAAAAATGTACATTAACCACTAAGCGAAAACTAAGTTCATTAACCTATGGGAGATGTAATATTATATAGTTATGACCTTTGGTCTCTATAATGTAGATGCAACATACCAAAGAGTGTCCACAAACATCCTACACGACCTCATACATAAGGAAGTGAAGGTCAATGTAGATGATATGATCATCAAACCTAAAGAATGAGGAGGACATGTCTCAGCAATCTAGAAATTCTTATAATGGTTATTTATCTTTAAAATGAGGTTAAATCTACATAAATATGCCTTCAGAGTCAGTAAAGGAAATGTTCTCGTATTTATTATCAGCAAGGGTGGAATCTAGGTATACCTCGCTAGGGTCAAGGCCACATAGGAAATACCACCACCCAAAATAGAGAAAGAGGTTAGGCCAAACACAATTAACTAGATGGTTTCAACAAGCTTACTGCCATCTATGAACTCATCTTCTAAAATACTTAAGAAAGACTCACCAAAAGAATGAAACGCTTAATACCAATAAGAATTACAGAATGCATAAAAGTACCTCACTCTCCCACCGGTGTTAGTACCTCCCCAACTGGGGCAATCCCTCCTACTCTATATGACTATAACCAATACAAATATCAGATCCATGTAGGCCAAATACGTAAATTCTTGAAAGGAATGCTCCATTTACTACATTAGTTAAAAGCTAGTCTCCTATAAGGTCAAATACACTGCTTTAAAAAAGTCTTTTATATCTCTTATGTGGATTAGTCACAAGTCCATCACTATATGATGTCCTTCAACATACGACGCATCTTCAGGATGGGTCCCCTTAAATACAATTTTAAGAAACCTATTCTCTTTATCATAAATGTCAAAGGTCTACTGATGTTATCTGAGTTCGAGATAATATGTTGTGACACCCCGCCTAATAAAATACCGGGTGATCAGTCCTATACCAAATTAAAACAGGAATCCCAGTTGGATCATCCTTAGCATCACTGTCGAAAACTTTTTAAAACTTACTATCCACCTAGTATTCCAAAAGCTGGTGCCAATTTTAACTTTTTAAATAAAACCAAAACAGTACATGCGGAATTAAAATATAATCCATTCACACAACTGAATGAAAATAAACTGAATCATAATTACACAACATGCCGAATAAATCACCGGCCACCAAAGAATTAAACCATATACAAATATTCAACACCTGAAAACGGTACTGAGAAGTCTGGGTAACAAGCCCTAAATGAAACTGAAACTGATACAAGATTCCTACTCTAGGAATGAACGAATGATGCGTCTAATCCAAAATCCTGCTAACATCCACATATGCCGCAGCTCCGTGTCCCTGGAATAGAATATCAATCCTGGCGTCCCTGTGGCTGGACACCTAAAAGGTTTTGAAAATGTTTTTATAGCAAGGGTTAGAACCCAAAACATTTTGAAAATATTTAGCAAGTGAATTAACTGCAGTAATTTAAAATGCATGAATGCGCTTCATATTTAAGTTAGTGTCGCACTCCCTTGTGGACATTCTCACCCCTCCACTATTGTGCACACCTACCGATTACTTTAACCTCACCTAGTTGTACTACCCCGTCCAACTAGTCCTGGTATAACCTTCCCTTGCCCTACTACTCTAACCTGAGTATAATGATTCTTCGAATTATAAGTGATATCACAACCAACTTAATTAATTCCCCGTAAATAGTAACATATAACCGTATCACAAGTTATATAAAGTAAATACATTACCCACGGTATTATCCCCACAAATGATTATCTTAATTAATTTCTCATTAATTAACAGCATATAACTGTAACCCGAGTTATATAAAGTAAATACATCACACACTGTATTATCTCCTACAAATAATATCTACTACCATATTATAAGTACCTTTACTAACAACCACACATATATCATACGTGTATCCATCCTTCCGGGTATACCCTCACCGGATGATTCCCTCTAAAATGCTATCTCACTAGGTGTGCTCACAAAACCTAGTTCCCCAAGTTGGAATCGCTTACCAACTTGGCCCAAAATATAAACGTAGTGGAGGCGGTCATATTCCTTCCCTAAAAGTGAGATAAGTCCCCCACCCATATATACCGGACGCTATGACCTGGGGATATACTCGCCCTACTCCTCAAGCTAGGGGATTCACCCACATCGCGCAACCTCCCTTGATAGCATTAGAGTATATAAATTTAATAAATATATAATCACTGATATTTAGTATCACACACAATAAATACACATATATATATATACTATCACGACACCGTATATATATATAATATAAACCCGGCTTTACCGTGTACTCAAAATCCCATACACTGCCTGAAATTCCCTGAGTCTGTGGCCCGACTCAATGTAATTAATTTTCTCACTTAATAACTTTTCCTCTTCCCGAGTCTATGGTCTGACTCTAATATAATTATTTCACAACTTAATTAATATAATACTTTCCCCGAGTCTATGGTCCGACTCTAATTAAATTAATTAACACACATATTAATTTAATTCTACCCGAGTCTACAAACCGACTCTAATTAAATTAATTAATACACTTATTAATTTAATACTACCCGAGTCTACCATCCGACTCTATCTAAATTAATTACTCATTTATTAATTTAATAACTTGGTGTCACCCAACTATTATCCCCGGACTCATTTATTTAGCCCGTATCTTAATATTTCCCGAGTCTATGTTCCGACTCCAAACTAATTACTTTCTCTCAATAATTAATTTAATGCCTTGATGTCACTTAACCATGCCTTGATGTCACTTAACCAACATACCCGGACTCGCTCACTTGGTCTAATTTACATCTCATAATTTCTTTCCCACATTTTTCGCCCACAATGTGTCACACATTTATTTCCATAATTTTCCCAATTATATTTACCTATAATTATCAACATGCCCGGACTCGCCCACTTGGTCCATAATTAAATATCTCACTTAAATTCCTTTACTAATGTAGTGCCACCCAACTACATTACCCGAATATTATTCCTCGGCCCACTATCCATAATTATGAATTATTTCTTCAAATTCGTTCATCTCATGACATACCGTTCACACCCTCCTAAACCCAATTATATCACCCTATAATTGTTAAGGAAACATATATCCCATATAAATATTATCACCAATTAAAAATAAGGGAATTAAATCTTAAATTAAACCCTCATATAAACAAACTGGCCGAACTGTCAAATTCCTGGGACCCTCGATCGATCGAACCCCTGGGTCGATCGATCGATCGAGCAGGTGGTTGTCTTCCTCGGCTTGCTATTTCAGCCATGGACGAATTTCCAAGGTTTTTCCTCTCCATTTTTCCAACCTTAAATAACGATTTTTAACCTATCAATTACTCCCAAACAAGTCTCAATCATCTAAAACTGTTTTACCCTTTTTGATTCATACGATATCTCACTATAATTAAAGATGGGTTTTCCCATTAAAATCCATCAATCTAGTTCTACAAACCCATTTTCAAATCCAGATTATCCCCCACTTTATATTCCGAATTCTTATTCCAATCAAATATCTACATTCAGATATGTTCAACACAAAAATTTTACTAAGAATCTCATTCAATAGTTTCATGAACAAAAACCCCATTTTGTACCCATTTATCCCCAAAACGAATTTTGGTTTACACATCACTATGATATGAATTGATTATCATAAATTTCAAAAATACAACAGCTAACCACTTGCCTGAAATCATTCGTAAGGTCTGATCCGTTGTAGTAGCTCCTTGATTTTGCTCCAAAATCCCCAAATCTGCTCTTGCTAAGCTTTCCCCCAATTTCCCTCTCAAGCCCTAGGCTTAGAATTGTGATGGCTGCTGATTTCCTAATCTCCTCATTAGGTTAAAAACACTTAATCCCGTTTTTCACCTAATGGGCTTAATTAAAGTGGCCCAACTCACCCCGTGTGGGCCCGGCTATGCCCAAAAATATCCCGAGACCCAATTACTACCCCCGGGTACTCTTTTCTGACTATCTCGACCCATCCGGACTCAACCGCGCAGTCAGAATTGACATCCGAATTAATTTATAAAAAATCCTTATCTCACACCCCATTTAGTCTATACCGACTCCCGGTTGGGATAAGTGCGTACCTTGACATTAATACCCGAAATGATGTAATTAAATTGTTACTATTCACTTAGTAAATAAATGTCCCTAAACATGAACCATTCACTCCCCGATTAATATTTAAATATATATATTGCCATAATTAATTCAATTAAAATTACCACACACAAGTAATTTAAAATTCCCGAATTAATTAAATATTAAATGTACAAAAATACGGGGTGTTACATACTTCCCCACTTACAAAGGAATTTCGCCCTCGAAATTAAGATAAACCTAGTGTTCCGATATTCACATCTTTCTCACCAGTCATGTGCCTCCAAGCCTGCTATATCTATCCCATCTGTTTCTAACCACGTTGTACAAGTATGGATTTAAAATTTACCCAGGGCGCCCATACACCCTATTCACGTGCTTAACCGCACAAAATTTTGCCTTAATTAACCCGGGTGCCCATACACCCTATCCCCGCGCTCTACCGCACGAAAGTTACCCGACTGTGCTAGTCGTAACCCGTAATATAACTTCGAACCCGTAGTCATATCACATATACATATATTTACTTATATAATTACTGCCCGGGTACTCAACCCATGCTACGTCCAACTATCTCCCCATAAATACTTATCTCTCAACACAAAAGAATATACGCTTACCCTTATGCTACCAAAGACAACATGATACCGCGCCCTTACTACCACTAGTCCTTGCGCAAAATAAGCCCCGAGCTATCTCTCTTTGCTCGGAAGTCAAATCAACCACCCTGATTCTCTTCATTGAACATCCCCACTTACCGGGATAAAATGTGAGAACACAAAACTTCACTATGTGCTATAACACCACGTAATACAACATATATACATCCACATATATATAGGCTATACGCCCTCTCCGGTGATACCTAGTACCAACCCTACCCTGGTGTCGTGAACACCAAAATTTAACTCCACTATTCACAATAATTATATTCCATCGCTACCCAGCCGATGTAAAAAAAATAATAATCAACCCTACTCCCATAATTCACGAAAGTAGTCATTCCTCGCATAATTCAACAAATCACTCAGTGTACGCCTCCACTCTCCCATGAAGAACACTAAGGAACTCCGCTACCCTACGGAAAGTTTACCCACATGCTATGGCTGCTACCGCCAACGCACCCACTAAGTTCGACTCGCCTACGAACTCTAGTGAAAAATAAGTCTTATACTGTGACATCCTCTTTGTCACTCAACAATATACCCCATGCCCCTAGGGTAAAATAATTACTTCTATACTCCAGCTGTAACGGCTGGTTCTCGAGTTCCGGAGGAGTTTTTCCCTGCCCGAATGCACCCGTGTCTTGCTTTAGTGGTTGTACATCCAGGACCTCATCCTGTAGTTGCCCCCCCTGCCTTGCTTAAGGCAATATCTCTTCATGTGTCTCACTTTTCCCACAAACGAAACACTTTCTAACATGTTCACCCTATCACTGATCCCTTCCATGCCAACCTTGTTGGAATTCCTAGGCATCCCGCCGATAGCCTCCAGTTCTAGATCGTTTGGCATGATTTCCCTATCGGAAATCCGGCCCCTGATCTCCCCCAGTCTGTTGCTGGGATACCCCACTGGTAGTGTTCCCTTCTGCCTCATCCGACTAGCTAATCCCCACTCCTCTCCCACTTCCTTTCGCGTGGAAGCGATATTCCCAACAGTGCCGGAGTGTTGCGTTAATGACATCAATATAATCTACTAATGCGTAATTAACAATTAAATGTTGTCTGATTCTCCAGACTAACCCATTCATGAACTTTGCTTTCTATCTCTTATCCTTGCCTACCTCATCCGGTATAAAATTTTGCCAACGAGTGAATTCTTCCTCACAATCGGCTACTCAACGGTCTCCCTTTGAGTCTCCTCACAAAATTTTCTTCTCATTTTGGTCTCGACTGCTGAAGGAAAAATATTTACGGTCAAACCGCATCTAAAACTCTGCAATAGCTAATGTGTCCCTTTCCTCAACTGTGGTGATCGACCACCACCGCTGTAGCAATGCTTCCACTAACTAAAAGTGGTTACCATTTGCTTTCGCACCCCATCGCAATCTCCCATGCGTAGGTGACGCTGGATACCTCTCTTCCTTGACATGCTAGTACTACACCTGAACCCCCTCGCAACTCTGGTGGGTTCCCATTAAAAATAACCTCTCATTCTTGTTTCCACCCCGACGACCCTGCGTGAGTCTTAACATCCGGCACCACTAACACTTGTGGCTGATCCCGTGGAAAGTATCTTTTCGTTGCGACCACCGTTGCTCAAACTGCCTGTGCCACTATTTCAATGACCTAAGCTGCCAAAATCATCTCTGGCTGTTACTGTGGTAGCTCTTGCCCTTAACGAGCCTCCCTCATCTCATCTCCCCCTACTGCCCTAGCTGTTCTCTCCTGGCGTCATCTGGAATGAGAACCGAATTGGTATGAGTTCACTCTCAAATATAAATTTCGCAGAAGAACATATATGCGCGTACGTATGAGAATACAACAATACTATGATAGGGCTCTATATCAAAGATTGCTAAGCTGAAACGTGAAAAGCTGCACAGATCCTAAGGACACTAGAACCTGATGCTCTGATACCATCTGTGACACCCCGCCTAATAAAATACCGGGTGATCAGTCCTATACCAAATTAAAACAGGAATCCCAGTTGGATCATCCTTAGCATCACTGTCGAAAACTTTTTAAAACTTACTATCCACCTAGTATTCCAAAAGTTGGTGCCAATTTTAACTTTTTAAATAAAACCAAAACAGTACATGCGGAATTAAAATATAATCCATTCACACAACTGAATGAAAATAAACTAAATCATAATTACACAACATGCCGAATAAATCACCGGCCACCAAAGAATTAAACCATATACAAATATTCAACACCTGAAAATGGTACTGAGAAGTCTGGGCGACAAGCCCTAAATGAAACTGAAACTGATACAAGATTCCTACTCTAGGAATGAACGAATGACGCGTCTAATCCAAAATCCTGCTAGCATCCACATATGCCGCAGCTCCGTGTCCCTGGAATAGAATATCAATCCTGGCGTCCCTGTGGCTGGACACCTAAAAGGTTTTGAAAATGTTTTTATAGCAAGGGTTAGAACCCAAAACATTTTGAAAATATTTAGCAAGTGAATTAACTGCAGTAATTTAAAATGCATGAATGCGCTTCATATTTAAGTTAGTGCCGCACTCCCTTGTGGACATTCTCACCCCTCCACTATTGTGCACACCTACCGATTACTTTAACCTCACCTAGTTGTACTACCCCGTCCAACTAGTCCTGGTATAACCTTCCCTTGCCCTACTACTCTAACCCGAGTATAATGATTCTTTGAATTATAAGTGATATCACAACCAACTTAATTAATTCCCCATAAATAGTAACATATAACCGTATCACAAGTTATATAAAGTAAATACATTACCCACGGTATTATCCCCACAAATGATTATCTTAATTAATTTCTCATTAATTAACAGCATATAACTGTAACCCGAGTTATATAAAGTAAATACATCACACACTGTATTATCTCCTACATATAATATCTACTACCATATTATACGTACCTTTACTAACAACCACACATATATCATACGTGTATCCATCCTTCCGGGTATACCCTCACCGGATGATTCCCTCTAAAATGCTATCTCACTAGGTGTGCTCACAAAACCTAGTTCCATAAGTTGGAATCGCTTACCAACTTGGCCCAAAATATAAACGTAGTGGAGGCGGTCATATTCCTTCCCTAAAAGTGAGATAAGTCCCTCACCCATATATACCGGACGCTATGACCTGGGGATATACTCGCCCTACTCCTCAAGCTAGGGGATTCACCCACATCGCGCAACCTCCCTTGATAGCATTAGAGTATATAAATTTAATAAATATATAATCACTGATATTTAGTATCACACACAATAAATACACATATATATATATACTATCACGACACCGTATATATATATAATATAAACCCGGCTTTACCGTGTACTCAAAATCCCATACACTGCCTGAAATTCCCTGAGTCTGTGGCCCGACTCAATGTAATTAATTTTCTCACTTAATAACTTTTCCTCTTCCCGAGTCTATGGTCTGACTCTAATATAATTATTTCACAACTTAATTAATATAATACTTTCCCCGAGTCTATGGTCCGACTCTAATTAAATTAATTAACACACATATTAATTTAATTCTACCCGAGTCTACAAACCGACTCTAATTAAATTAATTAATACACTTATTAATTTAATACTACCCGAGTCTACCATCCGACTCTATCTAAATTAATTACTCATTTATTAATTTAATAACTTGGTGTCACCCAACTATTATCCCCGGACTCATTTATTTAGCCCGTATCTTAATATTTCCCGAGTCTATGTTCCGACTCCAAACTAATTACTTTCTCTCAATAATTAATTTAATGCCTTGATGTCACTTAACCATGCCTTGATGTCACTTAACCAACATACCCGGACTCGCTCACTTGGTCTAATTTACATCTCATAATTTCTTTCCCACATTTTTCGCCCACAATGTGTCACACATTTATTTCCATAATTTTCCCAATTATATTTACCTATAATTATCAACATGCCCGGACTCGCCCACTTGGTCCATAATTAAATATCTCACTTAAATTCCTTTACTAATGTAGTGCCACCCAACTACATTACCCGAATATTATTCCTCGGCCCACTATCCATAATTATGAATTATTTCTTCAAATTCGTTCATCTCATGACATACCGTTCACACCCTCCTAAACCCAATTATATCACCCTATAATTATTAAGGAAACATATATCACATATAAATATTATCACCAATTAAAAATAAGGGAATTAAATCTTAAATTAAACCCTCATATAAACAAACTGGCCGAACTGTCAAATTCCTGGGACCCTCGATCGATCGAACCCCTGGGTCGATCGATCGATCGAGCAGGTGGTTGTCTTCCTCGGCTTGCTGTTTCAGCCATGGCCGAATTTCCAAGGTTTTTCCTCTCCATTTTTCCAACCTTAAATAACGATTTTTAACCTATCAATTACTCCCAAACAAGTCTCAATCATCTAAAACTGTTTTACCCTTTTTGATTCATACGATATCTCACTATAATTAAAGATGGGTTTTCCCATTAAAATCCATCAATCTAGTTCTACAAACCCATTTTCAAATCCAGATTATCCCCCACTTTATATTCCGAATTCTTATTCCAATCAAATATCTACATTCAGATATGTTCAACACAAAAATTTTACTAAGAATCTCATTCAATAGTTTCATGAACAAAAACCCCATTTTGTACCCATTTATCCCAAAAACGAATTTTGGTTTACACATCACTATGATATGAATTGATTATCATAAATTTCAAAAATACAACAACTAACCACTTGCCTGAAATCATTCGTAAGGTCTGATCCGTTGTAGTAGCCCCTTGATTTTGCTCCAAAATCCCTAAATTTGCTCTTGCTAAGCTTTCCCCCAATTTCCCTCTCAAGCCCTAGGCTTAGAATTGTGATGGCTGCTGATTTCCTAATCTCCCCATTAGGTTAAAAACACTTAATCCCGTTTTTCACCTAATGGGCTTAATTAAAGTGGCCCAACTCACCCCGTGTGGGCCCGGCTATGCCCAAAAATATCCCGAGACCCAATTACTACCCCCGGGTACTCTTTTCTGACTATCTCGACCCATCCGGACTCAACCGTGCAGTCAGAATTGACATCCGAATTAATTTATAAAAAATCCTTATCTCACACCCCATTTAGTCAATACCGACTCCCGGTTGGGATAAGTGCGTACCTTGACATTAATACCCGAAATGATGTAATTAAATTGTTACTATTCACTTAGTAAATAAATGTCCCTAAACATTAACCATTCACTCCCCGATTAATATTTAAATATATATATTGCCATAATTAATTCAATTAAAATTACCACACACAAGTAATTTAAAATTCCCGAATTAATTAAATATTAAATGTACAAAAATACGGAGTGTTACATATGTGTCACACATAAAGCAACCAAAATACAAGCCATTTATGAAATTCGTGAAGGATAACCCTTGGGCAGATGGATAATACCAGAATGAGGCATAATTTCTTGACGAGGAACTTTTTCGTCCAAGAAGATAGAGAAACTTGGGAACTTTATTTCGACTGGGTTCCAACAAAAGGGGATTCATAATCGTAATTCTCATGATATCTCCTGAATCATAACGGATGCACACTGCTATCAAACTCAACTATAAATGCACCAAAAACATGTCCGAGTGTGAAGCCTACATCAAGTGTCTAAAAATTGGCTTGGAAATGGGGATTACCAGCCTAAAAGCCTCTCTAGATTCTTACCTATTTAATAGTGTTATTGTAGGAAAATGGAATATTCAAGATGACAAATTGTAACCATACCATGCTACTTATAAGAGGCATCTTTGCGATTCGAATATATTGAATTAGACTTCCTCCCTAGGGCTAGAAAAAAAAATTAGAAGCACTTGACACCCTATCATCCATAATAGACATGCCAGAGGGAACCACATAAATCACATTCACTGTAACTAGATGGATCACCCCTTTTTAGTGATTCAAGGTCGACCCCAGGACCCACAATATGTTACTACAACATATGGAATTTTCTCCACAAGAACCACTACACCCACCCACCCACCCCCCAATGCTTCTCTAGCTAATTGATTCACCCTAAGACGATTGGAATCCTAATTCATCATTTATGGGGGCCAACTAAACAAAAGAGGGTTCGATAGTGTACAACTATGATGCGTCATCAAAGATAAGACCCTCGATGGAATGGATAAAATACATAATGAAGAATGTGTTGTTCACATGAATGGGAACATCCACTCCAAAAAAATACTCAAATAGTCATACTATTGGACTACCATGCAAAAAGTATTTCATAGGCTAAGAGATTCCTCAAATGTCATCTATATGATCTCACCCTTTCCTTTTCCCACCCAGGGGTAGAAATCATAGGGAAGTAACTCCTAAGGCCTCTACCGAGCACGAATTTATTATAGTCACCATCAATAATTTAATTAAATTATTCGAGGCATAATCCTATGCGGTGCAAAACCTTAAGAAAGTGGAAAAATTCATGCATTGAAACTTCATCCGCCGTATCGACAAACCCCATGAACTGGTATCAGATAACGAGCGTCACTTCGAGAAAGAGGTATAAAATCTAATACATGAATACGAGATTACTCATCAAAAGTCATCTCTATATTGATCATAAATCTCTCTATGGATGGATAGGTCAAGCCAATCTAAGTTAGAAAAGGACCTCTTGGACATTGTCTCAAGAGCAACTACCAATGCTAGATTGCTTTAGCGAATCAACAACCAATTATGATAATAAATGAGGAATCTTACAACCTATTTATGATCCTATCCTTATCTCTGTCTCCTCCTTCTTTGATACCTATTTATGATAATAAATGAGGAATCTTGTCGGCATATTCCTTTGGCCTATTCTTTGATGCTAGGATGTTGGTCGGTAGGCAAAACGACGTACTAAAATGAGTGACAAATGTAGATTGAGCCTCTATTCTTTTTTGATGTCGCAAAATGGCATACATAAAGATGTCTGTCATGGCTAAATAGAAAAAAGAAAGAGATATCTTCTATCATCACACCATTATCAAGAAATGGGTTATAAGGGAGACACACCACCCCTTTCTATATCAACTTTACGGATGAGAATCAAAACCATGCACTCATTTGACCCGCTCCTTAGTTCTTATCTTCTTCTTGTTGCCTAAAGTGAGTTTGATAACTATAACTGACATTAATTTTTTAAGTCTTTAAAAGAAGGTGGCAATTTTTTCAATCATTGCTGCGACTTGCAACAACTCACTCAATTCCATTTTTTCAAAAAAAAAATCATCATATATCATTTGGAACTCTTGCAGTTGACTAATGATAGACTTTGAATTAACCATTTTAAAATCCAATATTGGACTAAACACGAATTTCCTTATTCTGGCATCTCCTGTTTTGTATTTTTTATCCAACGACTCCCATACCTCTTTAGCAGTTTTAAGAGGGCTATACATATTATGTAATGACCTTCTTATAAAGTTGGTGCGTCTTCATTAAGGATTTTTCCAAGTTCAGAGTTGTTAAGTAAAATAAAATTTGATGTTGCCAACATTTGAAATTAGTCCCTTTGAACTTAATGGGTGTTCGTTATGTCCAATATTAGTTGGTACAACCGCAACAGGCAAAGCAGAAGTAGATGCCATTTATACTAAACAGAAATAAATATAGGTTTATAATAGGATATGATAATTATATTAATATAATGACATAAATTTTATTAAATTCTTTATTGAAAATTAATAGAAAATAATTCTATACTAATTTTCTGAATAACAAAAATTACATGCAATGTATATAAATATTTTTTTTTCATAAACATGCAACTATTTGATAATATTTTCTGATTATACAAAAAGTTTTCTTTCACAAAAACACTTTATAAATGTAAAAACAATATTTTTGTAACACCGAAAAATAATATCTTAACATAGAGATTAATAAAAAAAATATTTATGTTATTAATTAACACACAAAATAATTCAAGAATTTAAAAACAAAGAAAAATTTGTCTTAAGATTATTATGCATAATGATTTTATAATTTATTTAAAGAATAAAAAAACAATAATTAGAACATGCATAATTATCTGTTATTTTTATGAAACTCACGGGTATAAGAAATGCATAATTTTTTATTAAGGAAAGTGTTAAATACTTTGACCTTAAGACAATTTTTTATTCGCATTTGTGCTCTATGGACTCAATGGAAAACATCTCCAAGGATATAACAATCAGACTTGCAAATGCAGTACGTCAATTTGTAAGCCATTGGTGAACCAACGATGTAGAACTCTCCTTATTCATGGACTAAAATCGGACAAACCCTAAATTTTTTTTATCTATTACCAACCCTTTCAATCACAGACCAGGCCACTTATTTATGTAAACATGTAGCGGATAAAATTCGGTTAAGACATTTCCCAACAGTTATCAACTATTGGAAATTAGAACGAAATTAACTGAACAGTTAACTTTTCAGGAAAATAAAAAAAATAGATTTAATTAATGGGCCCAAAAAACATAAAATAAAATGATAAAAACTTATCCAGAATTAAATAAAAGTCCCCATAAAATTTGTCCCCAAAAGTTTAAATATGACCGACGAGCCGGACCGGGTCGGGTTGGGCAGGAGGTGACGATCGCGTGCACAAGCTTGGAAGTCAACCTAAGCCCATGTAAGTCCTTATCCTTCAAAGTGTTGGGATACCCCAAGGGAACCAAGCCTTTAAGCCGAAATTGGTTATCTTATGCTACACCCATTTTGTATATTCTTCCTATATGGGACAAAAACTTTAGCCTTAACACTTTGACCAAGTTATATGTTTAAGGTAGGTATTTGATCTACAATTTTTCATTTATTAAATAATGGTTTTATGCATGTGAGTATATCACATTATAATCCTCGTGGAGGATAATGGATTACCACTACAAACCATATTAAAAGACGTGCAGATTCCATATTTAATTGACCCTAAAACTGTCTAAAATCTGGTTTTGTAAATTTAATTAAAACCCATAAAATACTATAAATTCTAAAATCTTCAAAATCTTAATTTTAGCATGAAAGACACTAATGGTTAAAAGGTTGCATTGCAATGCCAATATATATACATTTTTTTTATAAGAGAGTTTAATATCTAATAGTTACCTTTTGAATTACACAACACAATATTTAACCATAATATAAGAAGTTGATCTCTATAGTGAGGTAAATACAAAAATTTAATCGAAGAGTAGTAGAATGAAAATTTTATCAATATGTGCATTATGACCTTCATAAATATTAGTATCTTTAAAGATTGTAGGCCCCTTTTTCTATGCGGAAAGAGTTTTGAGGATGACAAACAAACTTCTTTTTATGAAAAAACTTTTTCCAATTTTAATTCACAGCAAATTGTGAACCAATTTCAACTTAACCAAA
The DNA here is from genome assembly GCA_949130495.1 of Sambucus nigra. NCBI lineage: Eukaryota > Viridiplantae > Streptophyta > Magnoliopsida > Dipsacales > Adoxaceae > Sambucus > Sambucus nigra. The sequence continues at coordinate 128,612,031 of OX422224.1, read as the reverse complement.
TTTATCTTGATTAATCCTAAACATTCATCTGGTGATTAAAGCAAGTAAAATAAAGTAAAAAATACTCGCAATGCCGGATGTAAGTGGAAACCACTAAGGGAAAAAACCTCGTACGACCCAAGCTAGACAATCACTATGATGTGGAATTATAAGGAACATACACAAATCTTACTCAATGACTGAATCCCCATCAGACTTGATGTTCTTCTGATCTTCAACTACTCCTCCATAGTTCCCACACAGAAATTCCTTCTTCCACAATGCTCATTCACAACACACGCGTCCATGTATGTCTCGGTGTCCACAGATATGGCTTGTAACGTCTACGATGTTGAACACGAACTCCTTTTCTTCTTCACTGCAAAATCTAATGTTCAAGTGTACAACAAACTCTTCTTGGTTACAAAAAAGATCACTATGGCATATAGTAATGGAAACTCGGATCTTTGAAACTCTAAGGATGTGTTTAGACTTAAAAACCATAGAATACTTGTGTGCAGAAATGTACTATTACGAAAAGTTAATTCCCGATTGAACACCCATGAAATTATGATGGGAAACACGTCTTAAGTAATTTCCGAAAGTCGACAGCTCGCTCAAGCGACTTTGTCATGTCGCTCGAATGAGATGGACATCTCGCTCGAACGACTGGTCAAGTTGTTTAAACGACCCGCAAATTAGAGTCCTAATTAAACACTTCTCTAATTTGTCCTTATCAGAATAAAACGAAGTGTAAACCATTTCAAACACAATTTAAAACATTTAAAAATTATTTTTAAAATAAAATAACATTCTTAAATAATTAAAAATAAATTTCGAGTCCCATTAAAATTACACATTCATACCCGAGTGATCTCAGAATGCAATTAAACTTGAAGACGAAATATGCACCATAAAATGACCTGATAAATTACTTTAAAGCTTTGTCGTAATGTCTTCAATAAACATCAATACGTCCTAGTCTATGTGGGATCGTGACAATAAAAAATATAACCTATGACTGAAACGTATTTGTTCCGAGAATAAGTTAAATAAACATACAACGGACTCAATTGGAAATTTTATAATTAAAAATCTCCCCCTTTGACTCTTTCGGGACAAAACCAACAGTGAAATGACTAAGTCGGGTCGTCAAGCCGTATGATGCCTAAATCCCATCCCATAAACTCAAAATAAAAAATTATAATACAAGACTTCTAAATGATGGTCCGACAACCATGAACTGTCGGAATGTGATGTAGTCTTGAAATCTCCAATCTCTAAAGCATACCTACACACATGAAATAGATAAATACCATGTGGAGTATGGAGGAACAAATTATATAAACCAATATGTAAAATCAAATCCAAATAATTTGTTATATGAGCAAAACATGATATCAATATGTAAACAACATATAAATCAGGATATTAAAATATACCAATGCAAAGACAATATGATATCAATTTGTGTAAACCGGTCAATATAAACATGAAAGCATATGATCACAAATATTATACCAAAAAAATAATGCTAACAAATGTATATGCTTATCAAACAATCTCTCCCCCTATATTACATACATCTCTCCCCCTTTTTGTCTCGAATAGACAACTCGGTGAAAAGATAAATAATTTAGTGTATGATAATCAATGAATTGTAACTATATATCAAGGAAACACCAACTAATAATGATCAACAAGATCAAATCCGTAGGTAGCAAACAATAATCATACAACAGGAATTAGTAATCTAAGCAGGTGTGATTAAACGAACATAATGTAGTCAAATATGATCAATAATAATCTGCTTAACAGTAACCCACAAGCAACCCAATAGTACCAAAAATATAACAATCAAGAACAGGGTACTAAAATAGTTGGAAAAACATAATCCCAGCCTGTCACTCAAATGAGATAGCCCTGTCGCTCGAATGACTTCACGAGACATCTGTTTCTCGCTCGAACGAGAAAGTCAAACTCTCACATATAGTTCTAAATATTAGATAGTTTCGTCCAGAAATTTTTTTTTGTGAAAAAACTATCTCGAAGTGGCTGAAAAATGCTAACTAGTAGCAAAACAGTAGCGAAAACAACAAAAACATTAGGAGTTGAATGCTAACTTAGTACCGATGTGCTCAAATGTGAACATTGCATGTATGGGCATGAACTACAATAAATAAATCACAATTCCAATACATCGAAATGATTAATAAGCTCTAATTTATAGTAATAAATCATCAAACTTTATCTTAGCCATATGTGTCATTTAAAGTGTGAGCTAAATGAAATAAACAAACATCATGCACACAAATCCAGAATTTTGACGATTCTACAAACAATAGCATCATGATATGATATTTTAACGTTAGGATTCGTGGTGCAAACCCATTTATATTATCCATCCAAACTCCCTCAAATGTATCATATTTTTCTTTTGGAATGAACATAAACTTATTGGCCCATATTTTTGCATATGATATTTTTATTGCCTTTAATTTTTTTCGGGCTCTTTTAAATTGTGACTTTCACGACGAGTCAATTTTATACTCTCGCAGCCCTTTCTCGTGAGCACTCATCATTTTTTCAATTATAATCCTCAAGGTAAACAGTTCTTACATGGAAACCTCCTCCTTATGTCTACTTCGCATATATGACAAAATTGAGATAAGAGCGTCGTACCAAACTCAAATATGCAAGAGATGTCAAACATCCATATAAATTCGTTCATGTTTGCAAAGATATCATGTATACAAAGTCGAATAAAAAATCATATCAACTTCGAAATAACCCCATAATACAATGGTTAAGATCATTCTAAGCATCAATAAATATGACCAAATGTCCTAGCCACACGAATAATTAAAGGAATGGGGTCCAAGCCAACTAATATGCCACATTACACATGTAAACTCACGATACAAAAATAAAATGAAAATCGTTTGATTTTTCACCATATTTGGCCTCTAATAAAAGAAAAATCTTTTTGTATTTTTCTAAAAAATATTTAAACCAAATTTTTTTTTTGTATTTTTCAAATAAGACTCAATAAATGAAAAATATAATACAAAATGATAAACATTTCATAACACTAGCAAGATATAAATCATCATGCAAAGACTAGCGTATGACAAACATGGTAACACAATCATCCATTAGATCTAGCAAGGGAAGAATGAAGTGCAAACAATAAGAACCATGAAGTTTTAGTCCTAAAGCCTCTAAGTCCGATTTTCTAACTCATGTAGGTGTGACATGACGCATGGGATTTTTGGGAACCGATGCGACTTTATTCCTTAACTTCCTAGGATCATTTCTAAGGTCATAGAAAAAACGTATAAGGTGACCTTTCCTACCGCAATGTGTGCAAGTGTAAAGATGGCGGGCAAAATTACCAAATTATCAACCTCTCCTCATATTCCTAGTGGGATCTCTTACACGGTTGATATTGGCTTTGGGAATGGGAACAACTCTATCATTGTAGCTTATACCAAACCTATCACTTTTAACTTGGACGGTGCCTAACATCCTATTCAATTCTCCGACCTAGGTTCCAAGTCAAAATTAACCTTAATCAAGTCTTTTAACTTTTCTTCCAACTCACTAAACCTAGACTCGAGCACACGCCTAGACTCCTCAAACTCTAGAATCTCCTTTTTCAATGCCTCCATCAAACCACGGAGGCAATCTTTATCTTTCTCCACATACTCTAGCTTCTCCCTAAGCTTCTTCTCCAATGCCCTAAGATCCTCAATCAAAACATCGTTATTTTCTATGGAACTCTCATTCAACCTAGCTTAGAATTTGGAGTTTTCCTTTTTTTCACTTTCACCGCCTCGTCATACAACTCATTAAATGCAACTTGCAACTCTTTCACATCAATTTCTTCCTCCTCACTATCCTCACCCTCACACACTTGGGATTTACTTTCAACGGCATCGAAACTGTCATGCACACGAGTATATTCATCGTCGCTTACATGACATGCCAAGAAAGAAAAAAAATTGCACTCATTGGGGGAACTCTCTCCCTCGTTCAGATCACTATCACTTAAGTAGGCTCTATAAGCCATCGGTTTCTTTCCTCTTTCTTTAGTCTAGTGGGACACTCAGTAACTTTGTGACCATACCCCTCACACCCAAAACACCTATTAGACTTTACCCTATTAAATTTCTCATTCTTATCCTTAGGGGTGGAATCTACCTTTTTGTTATTGAATTTCTTAAACTTTTTGGCATCTTTTGATTGATTTTGAAATTTAAGAATCTTTTTAAAATTCTTTGCCAACAAGGTGACATCATCAAAATCGGAATCGGAATCGTCATCCAAAACTTTAGTTTCCTCCTTCGGGGCTTTAAAAGAAATGCCTTTTTTTTTCCTTGGAACTTATAATCTCTTCAAGTTTGTAAGTCACCTACAATCTCTTCAAGTTTCGTCGAATCAAGCATACCTAGGGAGTTTAAAATGGTCACTTTTGCATCAAACCTCCTCGACAAAGATCTCAAAATTTTCTTTATCATAGGGTTGTCGGGAATCTTTTCTCCTAAGTTAAATGACGAGTTCACAATATTAGACAACCTAGCATAAAACACATTCAATGACTCACTCTTTAACATCTTAATCATTGGAAACTCTGTAGTGAGGTTTTGTAGCTTAGATGCACTAACCGTGCAAGTTCCCTCGTGAATAAGTGAAAGTATATACCAAGGCTTTTTTGATGTTTCCCAAGTCATAATTATATTATACTCTTTCGGTGTGACATGTGAGGCAATTACATGAAAACCTTTAGAGTTGTAAAGTTCAAGTCTATGTTCAGCTTCAACCCATGCTTTAATGGGTTTCGAACTAGTGGCCTCACCCTCTCATATGACTGGTGGTGGTTACCAACCCTTTTCAATCGCTAACCACACACTCTCATCAATGGATTTTAAAGCACTTACCATTAGCATTTTCCAATAAGCATAATTTGTTCCATAACAATTAGGAGCACAAAATCTTTGAAAACCACTAAATTTCATCCGGAACAGTAAAAAGGGATCAACACAATAAAAATATATTTCTATCTCTGATACCAATTTTTAGGCCCCTTTTTCAATGGAGAAAGTGCTTTTAAGGACGACAAACAAACTTCTAAAAATGAAAAACCTTTTATCAATTTTAATTCGCACCAAGTTGTGAACCAAATTCAACTTAATGGGACACCCCGCCTAATTAAATACCGGGCGATCACTCCTTTATTAAATTAAAATCAAGGTGAACAGTTGGTTCATTCTTAGCAACACTGTCGTCAAAATAACATTTCCAAATTTAACACCCTATTTAATTAAGCTAAGTGTCAAAACCAATTTTAAACATTTCTTTCCAAATTTTATTTTGACAATAAAGATTTAATTATCTACAACAATTTCATATTTAAAGAATCACACCACAATAATCCTGGAACATAAAATCCAATTAATTTAAACATTCAACAACTAAATCCCATCATTTAAAACTTAAAGTAAAACATGCATGCTGAATAAATCCCAAAGTAACAGTACTAGAAATAACTGAAATACAATGGTCCCAATAAAACACCTAAATAGTGGAAAGGGCGACACATGCCCCAATAACTGAGAATGATAGAAGTGGAATCAAGTAAACGAAATCGTCTAATCAAGTGGCCTGCAACTCCCACCTAAGCTACAGCACGTTCCTTCCAAGGGATCCTAAGCAAGACGCCCCTGTGGCTGGGCACCTGTAGTATATACATATATATACAATAGAGAAAGAGGAATAGAAACGGGTCAGAGCCCGATAGTGTATATGATTTAAAAAATTCGTTTAGCAAGTATTTAAATTGATACAGGCCAATGCAACAACATATTAGTGCGACACTCTCTTGAGAAATTCTCACCTCTCTTCTAATGTGCACTCCTATCGCAATAACCTTCCCAATGGTTTATCTCATCATATATCACACTATCTTTCCCCAAGGATTTAACTTATCTTAGGTGACTCTCAAGATTTATGATTTAACAACATCATGGTTTAAAAGGATAATTTCATTTAATACAAAACGCTCATTTTAACTTTATTGATTCATAAAGTTTTTCAATATCATATTATACTTTTCAAAACAACTATTTCCAATTTGAGTCATTTCACATGTCTTACTTACCATGACACAGTAGGCAGTTTCCCAAATTTCATAAGTTCATATATATATATACTAGTACATGCCCGTGCCTGATGGCATGGTTCAAAGTTTGAAAAAAATATAACACATTCTTGTGACATGATTGGTATATGCACATCATGTGTCAAGTAGTTTTTTACCTACTACAAATAAAAAATGCTGTGTCAAATAAGACTTGTAATCATATATTTTATTATAACACACAAAATAATGTACACGATTTATAAAATTTGGACAGAATTTCCTCTGTTTATAGGACTATCCACTTATTTAAGAAACCAAAACTACTCAGTTATACAAATATTCCATCCTGGACATTATATACCCAACAACAATATTAATAGTCCATCTTGGACCTCGTATAAACAACATTAATGTGTCTAATATGTAAACATGCTTGGGAATACGAAAGGAAACTTATACACTAATACATTATTGAGCATATAATATAAATATGCTTATCGTCGATAAATGCCATATCCCTATTACCTCCCCCAATCACAACTCATATTTCACCACTGATATAAGATCACATCTGCATAAAAAATAATGAGACAATAAGTTGTAATTCTCATTGATATATGTCAAAGCCTAATATTTGAAGCACACAACTTACCTCTGCATATCTATTGATGCCATCACAACTCATTTTTACCCGTTGTATATCCAAAGGACAACAAAATATAGACAACCAAGCTCCCATACTGGTTGCCAACAGCTGTAGTGTTGCAAACACATCAACGGCTGTGTAGTGGTGGCTGCAGCGGCTATAGCGGCTGTCCCGGATAGGTACATTGTCTGTCGCTAGCACTCACTCTCTGCCGAACCCAACTATTGGTAGTTCACTTCCCATTACAACTTTGGACTTGTGCATTATTGGACCCTAAAACATAAAAAAAATGACAACAAATTTTATATTCTTCAGATTACATACAGAATACAGCAAAGGCAAGAAAAAATGTAGTTTATATCAAAATATTAATACAGGAGAGTGAGTAGAGGCCTGGGATTTGGTCGAATTGAATCGGACTATGGAACAACTGCAGTTGTTGCAAACACAACAGTGGCTGTGTAGTGGTGGCTGTAGCGATTGTGTAGTGGCTGCAGCGGCTATCCCGGATAGGTACTATCATCACCCCAACCCCACCCCCCAAGACTAAACCAGATTGCTGCTTTTCCACCTCCGAACCAAGACCCAGCAGTCCCGAGCTTTTGCCACCTACATTGAGGCCATAATTCCCTTATAAATTAGAATGGCCAGAGAAATTTACTATTAGAATTTATAAAAACATGGTTAATTGGTGAAAAGAACAATAGTTGAGACCCTAATCTGTGATTTTGAACCAAAGAACAATAGGTGAAAAGAAGAACCTGCTCGATAGAGAAAAAGTTATCAGACCTGTCTGACTTTTTAATGTGAGAACTGTCTGTCAATAATCCAAAAATCAGACCTGCTCGATATATATTCCAAGAAAGTTAGTAATGATAGACAAAAAAATTTAGGAAAATAATGTCTATAATGAACAAAGTAGAGAAATCTAATTAACAAAGCTATTTAGTGTACATTCTACATTCCATGGAAATTACACCAACGGTAACCTCAGCGATCTCTCCTGTGAGAATGACCCGGCAGCATGTGCAATGGGAACAATAAGGCGGTCCGATATACCGATGATGATGTCACGCACAATCTCTCCCACTATGAAGTGCTTTTCGGTATGTACATTCAATAAATAAGCAGCTATGCAATAACCCCAACACATATTGGTGCTTTTCGGAATGTACATCCAAAACATTGGTGTTTAGGTAGATTTAAATCTGAAAACATAAAAAGTAGGTGGTGGCGTACGTAAGAGTGGTTGAGGGTGAAGATGGCAGCGGTCCAGCTAAGCCACGGGATGGTGGACAACCTAACATAGAAAAGTAGAAAGCAACAAATCACATTTAGCTATCTGTTAACTATTAAATGACTAAATCGCAGCTGTTAATTGTCAAATAAGTTGGATGATAAATCAAAAACCATGCAAGAGATAGTGACCCAATCGCATTTAGTTGTGTATAAGTTACATTATTCTGTCATTAAATGTCAACAAATCAGCAAATCAACTAAAGAATTATATCAATCAAAGCTCCTAAAGGAAGAAAAGTTAATAAGAAGAGGCAGATGGGGAGCCATATTCAATGCTAGCAGAGGGAATGTATTATGGTTCACTGCATAAAAAGTGTGCAAAACAGAACCACGTCTTCCCTTGGCTTAATGAGATTACATGTAAAAATAAAAGTACGTAGTTTATTCTCTCCAATAAGTTCTAGTCTTATAATTAACTCACCGAATTACTTATCAAGAACAACAGCAATGTGGTAGTGTGTGAAATGGATAAATATTGTTGAAAATGATATCTAGGGTAAAATCAGTGAGATAACCAAAATGATAGTGGAGATCCGCTTGAGATTTAAACCCATATGAGTAAAAAACAAAAATAAATTATTAGATCTAAAATGTAAAATCAAAACAAAACCATAAAAATCAAAACTAAACAATAACTCTATAAGCGGAAATCCTAATGTGAAATCAAAATAAAAGCATAAATCAGGCCTCGAAGTAAAATACCATACGAACAGCGTCGAATTTAGAAAGACTAAGTATTTAGTGATCACCCCTTTTTTATACATCAGCTGCTCAATAGAATTTATGTTGCCCATTTGAGTGACCCTCTATCTTCACTATGATAGTAACAACTGCTCAATAATTCGGACCAAATTGGCAACTCAAATAAGACTCCGGCAGAGTATTATTTCCTCACAAATCCGAGCCCATTTCAGCTCTTCTCCTGCCTGCAACTTCTTGTCTATATTTATGAAATCCCCGCATCTATCACCAATGGCTTGGAACACATTCTCACCCCATAGATGAAGGGGGAGATCCATCCCTCAGACCCACCATAGACAACCCATTTATTAAACTTGAACACCCTCTCCGCTTCACTGACTGATGAAAGTACAAAGAAAGCTGCAGTGGGATTCAAGCAACGAACCGCCACCCTGCCTACCAATCTCCAATGCCCATCGACCCATTCTCATTCCAAAACCTGCAAAACATAAGAACAATATTAGATTTACTACCGCGTATCAGGTCTTGAATTCCAGCCTTAGTTTCATCCACAAACTTAATAAAAGTATGTGTTGAATAAAAGTATGAACCAACTCGAACAGTGTGCGTATTCACAATCATCCCAGATATCATAAATAGATTAAAACATATAAGCGGTAAAAGCATATGTGCCATATCTGGACGAAAATTAGAAAGGATTTAAAAAGGTGTGTCATATCCCAAATGTATATTTATAAATGTTTGTTGGAATGTATATTTATAAAATGAATCAAGATTGTACATCTTTATAAAAGTTGTAGACATAGCAAACTCACTTCAAACAATGGCATTGGATGCACTGATAATCACAGGCCACCACATATCACAACTAAAGGATCTATAGTTATTGTATTCTTCCAACTCAAATGTTGCAAAAACAGAGGATAACATTTAAATGATGTCATCCAAAAATCCTAAAAAATGCCTCTAAATAAATAAAAATGAAACAAAAATGATTTCATTATTCATAAAATTGTGTGTGTGTGCGTGTGGGGAAGGGGGGGAGGGGTTTTAACAGGGGCGGAAGGGGGCTGCGGAGGCGACGGGGGAGGGGGCTGCATATATGCATATTACATATATGCATCGCATATATGCTCTGCATGTGTGACTGGTGATATATGCATCGCATATATCACCGACGTTGATATATCAAATGCAATATTATTTGTATAATGCATATATTAATGCCTGTATCAGCTAAAACTATTTACAACTGTTGAATAAGGTGAAAATTGAAGATTTAGTGGGGTGGGGGTGAAACATTACAAATGCAGTAAACAAAAACAATGAAAAAGTAACCAGATACACCACCAGCTGTAGCGCATGGCCCTTTTTTTATCCTGCTTCGAGGCTTCCTCTCCTATTCCATTGAGACACGGAGAGTAACCGAATACACCACCAGCTGCAGCCGCTGCTGCAAAACCACTGCCACCATCTCCATCACCAGTAAATAAGTATATGAATTTAGTTTGAATAACACAATTATTTAGTTGACATTACAAATAAGTATAAATAATAGTAACCGAATATACATAATGATTATTCAAAATTAAGAATGAATGATAGAAAGTCATTATAATAGAATAGCAAATTCGATATTGATTTCAAAGTTTGAATAACAGATTACCCTTTGATTACAACATGTCAATTCAAATTGAAATTCAAATTCAAATTAGGATATCAAAAAGTGAAGAGCCATAACGACAACTATTGCCATTTTCAGTTACGATTTTCAAGCATAAAAAAGCCAATAACAAACCAAAAGAAACATAATGCTATAACAGTATATACAACATCATGTTGTATATACTACTGCGTACCAGCTAATTCAAAGCCAATATTGATGAGTTAGTTAGCGATAAGAACGGGTGTGGACTCAATACTATAATTGAAGGCCTTCATCTCGTGATCTTTTATTGCAATCCAAACCCATAATTGTATATAACATCATGCTATAACAGTATATATAACATCATGCTATAACAGTATATACATGCTATATAAATGTCCAATCGGACCGTTGTGTAGCATGTATATACATTCTATAACAGTATATAATGAAATCCATAATTTTATGTCAAATCCATAATTCTTTTCTATGCATCCATATACCTGAGCTGAAATTTGTTTGTGTTAGCATTACTTGTGCTCTGCTGCTTCAGCCAATTTCCCAGTTTGTCAGATTTTTCATCCATGTAAGCTTTTCTTCGTGGGGGTGTCACCTTCTGCACATTTGAGAAAATGGTGAGTACATTCTTTGACATGGTGAACCACCAAAGGCATATTTCATATCAATAAGCACTACTTTCATCCAAAATCGTACCAGACAGGAATAAAATAATAATTTGAGGCCAAAAATTGAAATTAGGTATGCGAAAACATACATTTGATACTTTATCTCTGAATCTGAAAAAAAATAACAAAAAAGGCTATGACTCTTGCTTCTAAGAGAGCCAAGGTAGCAAATGAAACTTAAGTGATACCAATAAGATGAAACTATCGATACCAACAACAAAAAAACATGAACTCGTGTTATTATAGATCTGTGCGCGTGAGGTATTAACATCGATATGTGTGTGTGAGGTATCAAAACAAATGATCTCTGCGCATGTGTGTGAGATATGTGCATGTGCGTGTGTGTATGCGAGAGAGAGGTGAGGGAGATTACCTGTAGGAAGAAGGGGGGGGGGAGAATATGAGTATGAGGGGGATGGGAGAGATAGAGAGAGAGGGAGGGAGGCGGGGTAAAGTGAGAGTGAGAGAATGAGATGTCGTCTAGGGTTTGGGCAAATGACAGTAAGGGATATAATGGGGGAATAGTCGAAACCCTTCATTTCCTAAGTATGTAATTGCAAAATGGCAAAAAAATTCAATATTAATATAAGAAATAAACTAAAATAAATGATTATCAATATTAAACATTAAGATCACTACAGTATAATTCCTCGATATTTCTATAATACCAAGAATTAACATTTCTTAGAAAAGATAATAACAAAGTTAATTGCATGTTAGTTGTAACATTGTAACACTTGCTATTTGAACATTTTATCACAATTCAAACCAACAATTAGGCCCTTGGACAACCCTAGTAACTCCAATAAGTAATCCATATAATGCAAAATCCATATAAACATTATAAATGTGTATCCAAACTTTGATTTGCTTTCGTTGTTACTCCCTACTTCTGCATAAACAAAAATTACGCCTCCTTTCGTTGTTACTCCCTACTTCTGCATAAACAAAAAACACAAAAAAAAAATGAAAACCCATAATTGACCACAAAAACTATAAAAGAAAATCCCAAAGGTCAAAACTGGATCCAAACTTTGATTTGCTTTGTCTCGATCTTGGATAGAATTGGGCAGTCACGAATTAGTTGTTGTCAAGAAAGGGAGCTTGGATTAGAGCTTCAACCTGACAAAAAAATGAAATACATTATAATTAAACCCCAAAATATACAATATGAACATGAAGACTTGTATAACGATGTCCAGTGTGGTACCAACTGAATCAATATTATACAAAATCACACTAATAAATCAAGAAATCAACAAAACATAAACAAACAAATAAGCATCAAGAAATCAGTGTTATCCAAAAACCCCAAACCTAAATCAGTCTTATGCCAGATCGTACCAAAAACCCCAAACCCGAAATCAGTGTTGTGCAAAAAAACCAAACCCGAATCACTGTTATGACAAACCCCCAAACTCGAATCACTCTTATGCAACCTCAAAATGAATGTGGGGATGATGAAAATTAAACATACCCAATCCAGAGGAGTAGCAGCGGGGTGGGAACAGCACGTGGGAGTAGCAGCGTTGGAGAGGGGGAAAAGGGGTTAGCGGCGTTGGAATGGGGTATGGGAGTAGCAGCGGTATGGGAGTAGCAACGTTGGAGAGGGAGTGATGGGGTTAGCAGCGTTGGAAAGGGGTGTGGGAGTAGAATCATTGGAGAGGGGGGGTGATGGTGAAGAGGGTCACTGTGGGAGAGGGTGTAGCAGCGTTGGAGGTCTGAGGGAAAGCGACTGAGATTTAGGGTTTGTGTTTGTTAGAATCAGGTTTGCAAGCGGGAGGTATTGTGAGATGTATTTTTTTGTGAGGTAATACTTTAATCTTAACCCTTGAATTGTACACGTGGAAAAATCTAGACCCTTTGATTTTTTTTATAAGAGGATATAAGATGGCACTATTCATAACACCATCCTCTTATATTATATAGATATTAAATACTCGTATAATATATATATTCTAACAGCACCCCACATAAAAATTATGGTGCGGGCATACTCTGCTATCCAATCCCCGTATCAATCGTACTAAAGGGAATACAAGTTCGGAATCACTCTCGAATTGTATAAATACATACACAAACAATATTGAGGCGAAGCATAATTTCCAAGTCCAAGAGGTCAGTACATACCCTCACGTCTCTTAGGACCATGACTACCGATTCGATAGCCTGTACCTAGGATTTCTATCTTCTAGGGTACGAGTCAATATCCCCCATAAAGCACACGAGATAAGATCGTCCCAACGCAAAAACCTCAGGGATAGCAAGTAGCGCGGGCATGATTTTCACAAGTATATAATATATGCATACACAATCATATAAATATACCACGTTTATTATATCAATTTAGGTTTATCCCATAACCCACATTCACAACATTTATCCTTATTTTCACATTAATATATATCAAGTATAATGGTTCATTTCTAACTTTAATTCGAAGGGTTTTTCCAACTTACTACGTGATTGGACATAAATATTGTATATTTATTCAACTAATTTCAGTGCATTTGTGAACCCGAGTGATGTAACCTATATGGATTTGACGCACATTTATGCTACTAATCTTCGTTGGCAAGTATTTCGTATTTCGTGCTTCTCTTATTGGTTTTACAGGTTAATTATGCAAGTAGCGCAAAAGAGAAAGCGAGACAAAGAAAGAAACGCTAAGAAGGCAAGTTCAAGGGAATTTTGGTAATTCTGTAGCCAGATCCCGAAGGAGGAGTCAACTGGAAAGTTGAAGAGATCGGAACAACGAGAACACTGGAAGAAACGACACCCAAATCCGAGCTACGGTTGATGAGTTATGACCTGTTGAAGTTGAAGAAAAATCCAAGGAAGAAAGGAAAGAAAACAAGAAAAAAATTCTAAGTGTTGAATGGAAGAAAAAGCACCCAAGACCAGCAAATATTCGCGAACCCAGGGGCGAACCGGTTTGGGGGGCGAACCGGTTCGGGGTACATGCGAACCGGTTTGGGGGCCTGATGCGCAAATTTGCCTCATTTATTCTGATTGTCTCTAAGGTTTCCTTCTTATACAACATCAAAATTTCGTGGTTTAATCCTCTACATCACAAAAGGTTTCCAGAATATCATTTAAGTCATCACTACATGCAATTTCCTATCTCAAATTAGGTTTTTCTCCCATACAATTCATACTAATCATTCCTAAACCAATATGAAAGATGCATCAACAAAATAAGCAAGATAAACACTTGCCTGGGATTTTCAAAAATCTGGTTTGGTGTTGAATTTTGTGTGGTTGCGTTCCCTGTCTCGCGATCTACGCATTGACGGTGGCGGCGGTGCAAACGGTTGAGTTTTGAGCATTGGAATACCTTGAGAGCTCTCTCCTCTCCTCTCCAATGTCCGTTATAGTGTTTTGAGTTATCTAACCCTAGGAGATAACCTAAACATCTTATATAACCCCTTTATTTTTCGTGGGTTTAATTACCCAAAAATACAAAATGACTAAAATGCCCTCCCGGGGTACTAATTAGGCCTAAAAATGCCCCGAGACCCAAATCAAACCCCCGGGTATACTTTTCTGACTATCTCCACCCTTTCGGACGCGTTGGCACACTCAAAACGACCATACGAACAACTTGTAAAATATTTACTTTTATTTATCAATATTTAGTCCCGACGCGACACGGGCGCGTCCCGACTCAATTCACTCGTGACATTTAATATGGCCACTATTATATATTACTTTGCTCATTAGTAATATTCAACAAATTTTCCCATAATTACTAACTCTCATCACGTTAATAATTATAACATAATTAATTTTCTGATTTTTATTAAATAATTAATTCACATTAATATTAATAAATCTCCAAATTAATATAGCATAAAAATACGGGGTATTACACTTAACCAAATTTGTCTTGATTAATCCTAGACATTCATCTAGTGATTAAAGCAAGTAAAATAGAGTAAAAATACTCGCAATGCCAGATGTACGAGGAAACCACTAAGGGAAAAAACCTCGTACGACCCAAGCTAGACAATCACTATGATGTAGAATTATAAGGAACATACACAAATATTACTCAATGACTTAATCCCCACGAAATGTGATGTTCTTCTGATCTTCAACCACTCCTCCATAGTGCCCACGTAGAAATTCCTTCTTCCACAATGCTCATCCACAACACACGCGTCCACGTATGAGTCGGTGTCCACCGATATGACTTGTAATGTCTACGATGTTGAACACGAACTCCTTCTCTTCTTCATCGCGAAACCTAATGTTCAAGTGTAGAGAAACTCTTATTGGTTACAACAAAGATCATTATTTCATATAGTAATGAAAACTCAGATCTTTGAAACTCTAAGGATGTCTTTAGACTCAAAAACCTTAGAAATCTTCTATGCAGAAACGTACTATTACAAAAAGTTAATTATGGACTACACACCCATGAAGTTTTGTTGGGAAACATGTTTTAAATAATTTATGTAAGTCGGTAGCTCACTCAAACGACTTTGGCCAAAAGGATCACTATCCTCCTCTATTCGATTTATAAAAAACTCGATCTGGGTGATCTTAAGACCAAAAGGATCACTCTCTAGTTAGCGGATCGAACCGTGAAGATACCAAGGGGTATAGTTGAGGACGTGATAATCCAAGTGGACACTTTCTATTTCACGGTATATTTTTTCATTTGGGACACGGAGCACTCCTTCGCCTCGAAAAATCATGTTCCCATCATTATTGGGCGCCCATTCTTAGCTACGGCTAACACATTGATAAATACTAGAAATGGGTAGATGCAACTTACTTTTGGGAATATGACGTTAGTAACAACCATCTTCAACATAACCCAACAAGCAGGGGAATAAGATGATCTTCACGCGGTGAGTTTAATTGATGAGATCGTAGAAGAAAACTTTAAGGAAAATTTCTGTGGAGATGCCTTAGAAGCTTGCCTAGCTTCTAGTCATGAGAGTGAGGGAGATTACACCGAGTTTGAGTGGGAGGTAGAGGAGTTGAGAGGCTTACTCGATGAGAGAGTGTCAAACGAGGACGCGAGAGATGTTAATTAGGTTTCTGGATTCAAAGACTTACCATCGAGAAGGCACTCATGGTGCCCTCTAGGAACACATTCCCAACTCTTGAGTTATAGAAACTACCCTCTAATGTTAAATATGCTTTCTTAGGTGAAAGTTAGACATTTCCTGTTATTATCTCCTCTAACTTAGATAAAGAGCAGGAGGGTAAACTATTAAAGACCTTGAGGAAGCACCAAAGTTATTTTGGTTGGTGTATAGCTGATCTAAAGGGGATTATCCCTCTAATTTGCACCCATAATATTCACCTCGAGGAGGATGTTAAGCCTCGATAGAAATGCAAAGACGTCTAAACCCCACAATGAAAGATGTGGTAAGGACTGAAATCATAAAATTGTTAAATGTCAAGATTATCTACCCAATCTCGGATAGCAAGTGGGTGAGCCCCATTCAAGTCGTCCGGAAGAAGTCGGGTATGATAGTGATTGAAAATGCCAAGGGAGAGCTAGTTCCCCAATGTACCACTATTGGGTGGTGCGTTTGCATTAATTACTGGAAACTCAATGCGGGAACTAGGAAAGACTATTTCCCCTTGCCACTTATCGATCAAATGCTTGAAAGAGTAGTGGGCCACCCGTATTATTGCTTCCTAAATGGTTATTTCGAATATAACCAAATTGTGGTAGATCTACTTGATCAAGAGAAAACAACCTTCACTTGCACCTTTAGAATGCTTGCCTACAAACGTATACCATTTGGCTTATGTAATGCACCGGAGACCTTTAAAAGGTTCATGTTGAGCTTATTTAATGACATGGTTGAGAGAGGGCTATAGGTGTTTATGGAAGACTTTAGTATTTTTGGCACCTATTTCGACCTATGTTTAGCTAATCTTGAGAAAGTACTAGCCCGATATGTGGAAAAGAACTTAGTGCTGAATTGGGAGGAATGCCACTTCATGGTAACTGAAGGTATAGTTCTTGGCCAAATAGTATCATACAAAGGGATCGAGGTTGATCGAGCAAAAATAGACATCATAGCTGACCTACCCCCACCTAAATCGCTGAAAGTCGTGCGCTCTTTCTTGGGCCATGCATGGTTTTGTAGAAGGCTCATTAAGGACTTTAGCGCCATCGCTAGACCCTTAAGCAATCTTCTTATGAAAGACACTCCATTTGAGTGGACGGAATCATACCAAAATACCTTTGAAAAGATGGAAAACATGCTTGTGTTCGCTCTCATCATATAAGCTATGGATTGGTACTTACCATTCGAGCTTATGTGTGATGCTAGAGATTATGCGACAAGGCCTGTTTTGGGCCAAAGAAAACACAACAAGGCGCATGTCATCTACTACGCTAGCCCGACTCTTACCGGACCACAACTTAATTACTCCACCATGAAGAAAGAATTTCTAGCGATAGTTTTTGCTCATGACAAGTTTCGGTCCTATCTTATCGGTTCTCCCATCACTTGTTTCACCGATCATACGGCTTTAAAATATCTACTTACGATGAAATACACAAAGCCGCGCCTCATAAGGTGGATCCTACTACTAAAAAAGTTTAACCTCTTCATCAAAGATAAAAAAAAAAGGAGTTGAAAACGTCGTTCCCGATCACTTATCACAGCTTCTGTTAGACGTACCTAGTGATCCTATACCCATAGACGAGTATTTTTCGGATGAGGATTATTTTCAGCCTCTTTTTTTATCTGGTTTGCGGATATAGTGAATTATCTTGTCATGGGAGTCATCCCTCCCGATTGGACACACTACACCAAATCTTCCCATTTGTCAAGGTCATTGACCTTGACAAATCCAACTTGTCAAGGTCAATGACCGTGACATTTCGCAGCGAAACAACTTTTTTTGTCACGGTCGTGTCACGGTCATTGACCTTGACACAAAACTCGCGTTTTGTGTCACGGTCGTGTCGCGGTCAATGACCGTGACACGTTTGTCACGATTTATAACCGTGATAAAGTCGTGACCCTTTTTAAAAAAAAAATTCACGGTCATTGACCGTGATACATCCGTGATAACGTTTTGTCACGGACATGTCACGATCAATGACCATGACAATTCTAGGCAGAATTTAAAAAAACTCTGCTGGACAGTATGGCCACTGCCCAGCAGTATATTTGTACCTGTTATAGCAACGTCGTACCTATTCCAAACATCATATATCCAAACAAACTAAAGATAATACAAATATATATTAATGACGATATAATCTAAATATTCAAAATAGAAATAATATACATGACGATATAATCCAAATATAATTAAAATGGACAAACTTAAAAATAATGTTACTACATGTCTTGGGTAAATGTGAGGAGGTGAGTAGGCCACACGACATACGAATTGACGCACCCACTAATATACGTCGTGCCGCATTGTTCGCGCAACCACAATAGGGAGTTCTCCTTCCCGGGTATGACATGCGTGACGAGCACCATGGACTCCATCTGTTGAAGCGCACATCCATGAACTATTCCACCCTCGACGATATTCGGGTCCCTCAACCCCCGCCCTATCCGCTGGCCATCAAATACGTCCAATATGAACACGCTCGGCCAACCAAGTGTCGACAATGGTCTGTTGAAGGGCGCCAAATAGGGAAGTGGATCATCGAAGTACGAACGTGTCGGTGATGAAGCAGCGAGGTCCACATACTCGTCATCCTGCGCCTCCTCCTCCCGCACCTCCTTCTCCTTCCCTTTCCCTTTCCCTTTAGGTTCTTCGCCCAACGTAAGCTTCATGAATGCGTACATATCTTGGACCGTCGCCTCCAAATAGGACAACTTCGCGTCGTGTGAATCCACCGTTCGAGCCAACCCGGTGTCGTTCGTCTCCAATCCGATGATCCTAGATTTATCCACCCGAGAGCTCACTCCCCTTGTCCTCCCCTTATGATCAGAGCCAAGCACTTGGTTGAGTGCGTCTGTGGACAAAGATGCCTTGTCTGCATCAGACTGCGACTCTTGCACTTCCTTAAGCTTTGCCTGAAACGACAAAAAGCACATGATTAGTAAAATAAGTAAAGTAAAAAATTATAACGTAATTAACAAAAATTAAACTGTCGGATTACTTACAATCGTGTCCGCGATGCTTGGGGACACCTCATTGTCCTTCCCCTTCTTCGTCCGAAGAGCCACATAAGTATCGAGCCTATGTGGCTTACCCCCTGGCCCACTCCCTACCCCCTGAAATAAAATAAAGTAAAGTAAAATTAGTATCGGCCTCGCAAAGTAAAATAATGAAGAATAATATATTTCTGTAGTTATAGAAAAATTAAATCTTACCTGCATCCTATGCTCCACCTCGGCGTAAGAGGTCCGACCGGAGTAGTGCACGTCCGTCTTTTTTGCTCGATTTTCCCTCCCCGATTGGCAAGATGCCAATTGTCGATCCTCGATCTCATTGTCAATGAACTTCTGTCATTGTGCCAATGAGATCGGATCCTTGGGGGGAACGGATTCACGCCATTGGATAATCGACTCTCTTGTTTTCCCAAAGTACTGTGCTCGCATATTTTTTTTCCACGACTTAAGTTGCTCCCTAATCTGCTCCAAGACGGGATCGCGTAGCTTTGGATCCAAGTTGAATTGTTCCTGTCCAACAAATACAATGTTAGTTGCGAATAAATATAAATATAAATATAAATATAAATATAAATATAAATATAAATATAAATATAAATATAAATATGAAATCGAAATCGAAATTGAAATTGAAATTGAAATTGAAATTGAAATTGAAATTGAAATTGAAATTGAAATTGAAATTGAAATTGAAATTGAAATTGAAATTGAAATATTCCTATAAATATAAATATAAATATATTACTTGTAGTGCCTCCCAAACAGCTAACTTGAGCTCATATGGAACCTCCTTCCAACTCATAAACCCCGGGCCGATGACCGTCTTTAGCAGCTCGAGGGATCTCGCTAATAGCTCCGACTTCTTCTCGACGGTAATCCCAAATTTTCCATATTTGGGGAGCCTAGGGGCAGAGGAGCCCTCGTCGACTCAGCTACCACCGAGCCCAGACGACATCATCATAAACATCATCATCATCATCTTCGCCTTAATATCTGAAGGAGACATTTTTGCTGTAAAAAAATGTTATTAGTACAGATAAAAAAAATGTTAATAGTACACATACACACACCCCTACCCCACCTCCACCACACACACGCACACGTCATGCCACTTTTAAAACTAACCAACCCAACATTTGATCAATTAAACTAACAATTAAAGTATACAATTATTAATTTACTAATTTAAAATGAGGGATAATCCTACTTTCATATGAAATTGGCACTAATTATTAATTTACTTTCATCTAAAACTATACAATTAAAATTACAATTAAAGTTATACAATTTCTTAATTAAAGATATACAATTGTTAAAATTGCCCCTCCACACCCCCCACACCCCACCCCCACCCCCACCACACCCCTTGCCCCCCTCCCTCCGCCACGCACACACGCACACACCTACGCACACACACACACCCACCCACCACCCCACCCCCACCACGACCCCCACCCCCTCCCCCCACCACACCACACCCCCACTACCCCCTCCCCCACCACACACCACCATACACACACCTACGCACACACACACACACACCACCCCCACCCCCTCCCCCCACCACGACCGTGACAACTACATTTATTGTTTATCAATAAAATTCTGACATGATATAATTATAATTAGAGCATAAATTTCATATCATGAAGGGATAAATCCAACCAAGTACAGAGATTCTACAAATTAAAGTGAGAATTAAATTTAAGACTTTCTAACAACATGCATGTGTATGGATTCTACATAGTTGGGCACGAAAGTAACTAATGATCTTCCTAAAAACATACAATTGGCAACATTTTGTGAATTTACTAAACTTTATATAATATTATCAAATTCTGTTAAAAAATTATCTAGGGTTTTACCTAATTGAATTAATTTCATGAATAAAATTATTATCAATTTAAATATTTATATAATTAAATTTAACATATGAATTCTAGAACTTTTCTAACATTTACACAATTTTAACTATCACTAACATTTACACCATTCTAACTATCACTAACATTTACACACACATATATATATACACATAGACATATACATATACACACATATATATACACACATACACATACACATACATATAGAAATGAAAGAGAAAGAGAGGAATAAAAAATATACCTTAGAGAGAGAGAGAGCATAAATCGTGGATGAGAGAGAGAGAGAGAGGGAAAACCAAAAGAGGTGGGAAAAAAGAATCCTAGGGCTTTTTTTGCTGCAAAAGTTGTCACGGTCGTGTCAAGGTCATTGACCGTGACACAAATCTCGCGTTTTGTGTCACGGTCATTGACCTTGACACGACCGTGACACAGAATTGTCACGGTCTTTGACCGTGACAAGGCCGTGACAAGTGAATTTGTCACGGCCTTGTCACGGTCAATGACGTGACAATTATGTGTCACGGTCGTGTCAAGGTCAATGACCGTGACACAAAACGCGAGATTTGTGTCACGGTCAATGACCTTGACAAGGGTGGCCGGCTGAAAGGTGACAATTTGGCTATTTTAGTGTAGTGACACCGATGATAAGAAAAGGTTCATCAATTGGTCGCGCATGTTCTTCTATGATGATCCATTCCTTTTCAAATATTTTGTCGGCCAAATCATTCGAAGATGTGTACCGGATGACGAAAATTTGAAAGTCATCCAATTATGTCATTCGGAAGCATATAGAGCCCACTTTTAAGTGAAAAAGATAACCGCTAAAATTCTCCAAAGCGATTTGTACTGGTCCATAATGTTTTGGATGAAAATATGTTACTAAAGCCGTTTAATAAAATTAAACTATTTAAGTAACTCCGAACAGTTTTTTGAAGAAACTCTTTTCTTAAAAACTAAAACTATTTGAACAGAAGATGTGTTTAACAAATGTATGTACGAGATTTATTCAAGATTTGATTAACAGGTTTATAAGACAGTTTAAAAAATTTAAACTCAGCACAACCAGGAATGAGATGAGGAGATGTAGAAAGATTAAGAACAAGATTTTTTATGTGGTAAAACCTCACCCAACTGAGGAAACATCCACGACTGCTCTAAGGAGTAAACAAAAAAAATCCACTAAAAAAATTTAACAGTTACAAACTATATAACAAACATGCATACAACTCAGACATATATAAGTTTAGGAATGTACCCTCTGGTGTCCTTATAACTTCTCTGCAGTTATGATTGTTAATGTTGTTCTCCCATTTTGCTAACTTCCAATTTGTTCAAGTTCTTTACGTCGACTCTTGTTCTCAAGATCTTATTATCAACACTTTTCGTGTGGTAGGGTGAAAGTGTTTGTGGAGGTTCTCTCTAACACATGCATGCACACACACACACTTATTATATACAATCAATCCTAACAAATTACATATAAGACTATATGCAGTGATTTTTCTTTTTCTCTCTTCTCACAAAACTTAACCTTTTTGACCTTTAAAATAATCCCAGAATCTAGGGCTATCTTGCTCAGAAGACGTATCAAGATCTTAATCAATCTCGGGTTTTGAAAAGATTTTTGAGATTGAAAACCACCAAGTGCGCTTCCAAACTAGGTCAAGGGTCTTGTTTCAAGAGAACTAGAAACATAAAATATTATTGTTTATTTCAAAGTTAAAAACAATTACAGAAAAAGAATCAACAATATATCTCTCAAGCTGAGAAACTAAATATGCAAATCTTAGTGTAATATAACATGAAGAACTCAGATCTGAAATTTCTATATGGCAGAAAATAGATCTAATACACAATGTTTAAGTTGGACACAAGATCTAAAGAACAAAGAGGTTACAACAACAAACCAATCTAAACAAAACGACTCTCAAACACACAAACACTCAAGGTTATGTTTGGGATATATAGTATTTGAAAAGGTGGTTTAGATTTGAAAATGGTTTTGACGATTTAGGGTTAGGGTTTCTAACTCTTTCTCTCTCTTCTGGTTTCTCTCTTTCTCTCTCTTTTCTCTCTTCTCTCTGTACTTTCTTTTTTCTTTTCTTAAAAGGACGAAGTGGTAAAAGTCTTCGAAGGCTGAGAGGAAGGGTCCTTTTATAGGTGGCTGAGAAGATTCGAGGAAGAGAACCAAAGTCAAAGGTTCAGATTAAGTCAAGATGGATTGACTTTAATCCAAGGGTTCACGATATGCGGTGATTAAAAATAACCTAATTGGTTCAAATGGGGTTCACAGGGATTATGAAAGGGCGCATGCAGATGGTTGATAAAAGCGATCCTAGGTTTGTAAACAGGCGCTCGTTTACACTCTATAAAGAAACACACTTTCCACCAATCAGAAGGCAACAAATGTTTGCCAATAAGAAGAGATAAAACGCGCGTCTGAAAATAATTAAAAAGACACCCTGAAGTCTCTGCCGCTTTCGCATTCTACCCAAGTCAACTTTAAGCCAATATAACCATCAATGCTAAATTACAGATTGACCCCAAAAACTTTTAAAACCAAGTTTTAATTAATAAAAACTTATTTTAAAATGTTTATAAAATCCCCAAAAATATTTAAAAAGCAATATCAGGGATTGAAACACACTCAACATATGTACACACACTTATATGCAATAAGAGATGTAATTGATCCATTCTACTGTGTGTGAGTGTTGGTAATATGGTCTAGATCACTTCAATCTAGAAGGATGAAATAACAATACTAGCTCTGGGGTTCTTTGGATTCTAGGTTCGACATATTTTTGTCACAATTTCCAAACTAGATGAACACTTATACAATATAGACTCAAGTGAGTCAAGAGTATAAGGTGCTTAAATCTCCCCCTTTGGAAATATGAGACAAAATCTCCTTTGAGTCATCTAGAACTCGTAGGGCAACAAGAATAAGGAAACCTATTTCTAAAAAAATTCTATCTACCCATTTCCTAGAAAGCAAAAGTACATAACTCAACTATTTACAATAGAATACCTTATTACAGCGGTTGAGAATAACTGTACAGAAACCTGCAATGAATCACTAAGATCAAGCTGTTTAGCATATGTGAAATACATTAGAGACTCAAATTTCTCCCCCATTTTGTCTCAAATAGACAAAGGGAAAAAATACAGAGATGAAAGAGATTAATTAGCACACACCATACCAATAGATTTACGCAAAGAAATAAATCGATTGTAATCTAAAGGTTTGGTGAATATATCTGCGAGTTGCAAATCAGTAGGAAGATAATTGATTTCTAATTCCTTAGTTTCAACCAATTCGCGTATAAAGTGATGTCTTATTTTTATGTGTTTTGTTCGTGAGTGTTGAATAGGATTTCTAGAGATATTGATCGCACTTTGATTATCACAATAGAGATGCAATTGATTTTCTTGAATACCATAATCACTTAGCATTTATTTAAGCCAAAGTAATTGAGCATAACAACTTCCAGCGGCTATGTATTCAGATTCAGCTGTTAAGAGAGATGTGAAGTTTTGTTTCTTACTACTCCATCCTACCAAGTTATTACCTATATAATAACATGCTCCTGATGTGCTTTTACTATCATCAGTACACCCAGCCCAGTCGACATTAGTGTACCCAATTATAGTGCTTGGTGTGTCACTAGTGTACCAAAGTCCTAGGTTTAGAGTGCCTTTTATATATTTAATGATTCTTTTAACATAAGATAGATGGCTCTCTTTAGGTTTATTTTGATATAAAGAACATACACACACATCATACATTATATCAGGATGCGAGGCAGTAAGATATAGCAAGGTTCCTATCATACTACGATATAGAGTTGGATCTATAGATTTTCCAGTTTCGTCTTTAGACAATTTTACCGTAGTACTCATGGGTGTTTTAGCATCTTTAGCACTCTCAAGGCCAAATTTCTTTACAATCTATAAAGCGTACTTAGATTGCGAGACAAATAATCCTTCTGAATTTTTCTTGACTTGAAGACCTAAGAAAAATTGCAACTCCCCATAAGAGACATTTGAAACTCTTTATGCATTATCTCAGAGAAGGATTTTACTTCTGAGTGAGAAGTTGATCCAAAGATAATATCGTCAACATAAACTTGAGCAATAATAATGTGTTTGTCAAAATGTTTGACAAATAGAGTTTGATCATTTCCACCTCTTTTAAAACCTTCATCTAAGAGGAAGCTAGAAAGACGCTCACACTAGGCTCTAGGCGCTTGTTTAAGGCCATACAAAGCCTTTTTAAGACGAAATACATTATTTGGATATTGAGGGTCAATGAACCCTTTTGGTTGTTCTACATAGGTCTCTTCAGTCAATATTCCATTAAGGAATGCAGATTTAACATCCATTTGGAAGAGTGTAAAATCCAAATGGCAAGCTATGGCAAAGAGAAGACGAACAGATTCTAAACGAGTGACAGGAGCAAAGGTCTCGTTAAAATCTATTCCTTCAATTTGAGAGTATCCTTGAGAAACTAATCTAGCTTTGTTTCTAATGATTATCCCACTTTCATCAGACTTATTTTTAAAAATCCAACGTGTGCTAATAACCTTTTTGTGATTTGGCCTAGGTACAAGATACCAAACATCATGAATGACAAATTGAAGAAGTTCTTCCTGCATAGCAGAAATCCTGTGAGAGTCATTCAATGCCTCATTTACATTCTTTGGTTCCACTAGGGAAACAAAACATGCATAATGTGCATAATTTCTTAATTGGGATCTTGTACGCACTGGCTCACTTGGGTTACCAACTACGTTATTTATTGGATGATCATTAGAAACCCAGTTAGGCACTTCAGGTATCTCAATTGGTAATGAATCACCTATTTTAGGAGAGTCACTTTCTAAAATATTTGTAGGTTCTTCCTCAATTGTTGATTCACCAGTCTTACTCTATACAGTAGTGTCACTTACAATTACATTTGTGGATTCCATCAAGGTTTTAGTGCGAAGATTATACACTCGATAGGCTCTACTGTTAGGTGAGTATCCTAGAAAAATAGCTTTATCTCCCCGGCTCTCAAATTTGGACAAGTGTTCCCTATCTTTGCATACATAATAAGTACTACCAAAGGTTCTAAGGTACTTAAGATTGGGATTTTTCTTATACCAAAGTTCATAAGGAGTTTGTTTCGAATTCTTTCTAAGATAGACCCTATTGATAATGTGACATGCTGTACAAATAGATTTTACTCAAAAGTATTTAGGCAAATTCTTTGCATGTAACATGACACGTGCCATTTCTTGAAGGGTACGATTCTTTCTCTCGGCGATACCATTTTGTTGTGGAGTCTTAGGAGCACTAAACTCGTGTTTGTAATTATTATAGTCACAGCACTCTATAACACCAGTGTCTTTGAATTCTCCACCTCTATCAATATGGATTCTATTTACTTGAGTGTCCTTCTCATTTTCAATTCGAAGAAGTATTTTTAAGAAGGTTTGAAAAGTGTCGGACTTATGTTTTAAGAAGGCTACCCAGGTAAATCTAGTGAAGTCATCAACCATAACAAGAATGTAACTGTGTCCACAGAGACTAACAGTTTGGGAGGTACCCATTAGGTCCATATGGATGAGCTCCAAAGGATTAGAGGTAAGTATATCTTTAACTTTCTTATGAGGAGCTTTAATAATTTTTCCTTCCTGACAGGGACCACAGACAATGTTAGAAATAGGTTTGATTTTTGGAACTCCTCTAACTATTTCTTGAGAGGTCAGTCTACTAAGATTATCGTAATTTATGTGACCCATTCTGTTATGCCATATCTCGTTGTCATCCATTCTGGCACAATTACAGATTTCAGAATTTTTCATGACAGTATAACAATTGTCAGGAGTTCTGAATCTTGTAATTATGCATTCACCTTTTTATTTAAAATTTTGCAATTGTTCTTTGAAAAGGTAACAATATGATCTGAGTCACAAAATTGTGAGATACTAAGTAGATTGACCTTAAGACCTTTAACTAGAAGAACATCTTCAAGAACAGGAAGTCCATCTTCTTGGAGAGTTCCTTTGCCTATGATCTGGGATGATACTCCATCACCAAAAATAACTTTTCCTCCAGCAAAGCTAGTTTTGTTCAAAAGTTTTGTATCATCTCCAGTCATATGCTTAGATCATCCAGAGTCTAAATACCAACCAGATGATGTGTTCAGCTTTTAAAGAAGCAATAACTATGTTACACTTCATCTGAGGTAATAGATCATCTTTTCTAACCCAAATTGCTCTAGTTTTAATTTTTTGCTTATTAGCTCTCAATTGATAAAATTTGCGAGCATTCGATTTTTGTTGAAAAATGTTTTGCGCATGATTTTGAATTTTATGAAAGACATGAGCATTTGGTTTAGGAAAGTGTTTGGGAATCCTTCTAGAGAATGTTATTTTAGGTTTGGTCTTTCTCTTTCTATAATTAGAGTTTTTATCTGGTTGTCTAGGAAGTACGTAATTATTGCGGCTTCTCCTAGAATAGTTAAAATTCTGATAGATAGGAGGATTACAGACAGGTTTAACCAGTCTTCTAGAATAGCAACCATCAAAAGAGTGTCTGTATATATCGTAGTAGGAGCAATAAAGATTGCTCAAAAATTGGGGTCTCCTTGGGAATGTCTCTAAACAAAGATTTTGAGGAATTTTGAGGCTGAACTCTATTCCTAGGTAGTACAGTTTTGAATGTAGAGTCACTTTTCCTAATAAAGGGGCAGACGTATTTATCCTTAGGTGAACTTTCATGTTTAGAGCAACTTGATTCCCCAATGTTAAAGTTTTGACGTTTTGATTCCAACTCAATTTTTAGAGAATGAAAGTTTGGGCAAGTTTCAATGGGTCTTTTACCTCCTAACACAAACTTGATAGGTTCAAAAAAATTTGTCTGTGTCTTTATTTTGGGGCAGAACCCTATTCCAGTTCGATCATCAGAATTGGTTTTAGATTCAGCAACAAATTCATCAAAACAGTTTGAATTATTTTCAAATTTTGTAAATTTTTTGAAAGCAGTTGCGGTCTTTTCTTTAGTTTGTTCCAATTCTAACAATGCCCCTTTGTATTTTTTCTCCAGAGTTTCATTTATTTCGGTCAAATCTCTGAGTTTTTTATCAAACTTTTTTATTTCACTTTCATGAGTTAAACATTGGGTAGTATACTCTTTAGCATTCAGTTTGACCATCAGGCTTAAATCTTCTAGCTTCTTGGTGAGATCTTTCATAATCTTTTCTAGTCTAGTGCTTTTCTTGAGAGTTTTAACATAGAGTGTGTGAATTTCTGGGAGATCTTTATTATCCGAGTCACTAAGTGAAGTGTGTGAAGTGACCCCTAAGGCTTCAATTCTTGGACTCACATATCCATTGACATCGTCATTATCGCTTTCCCTTTGACTCACACACCCCGAGGTAGAAAGAGCAATATTCTCAGTAATTAAAGAATCTAATCGAGTAATAGCATGATTCGAAACAACAGAAGTAGGATTACTAGATTCATCCTCACTAACAAACACAGGCATATCATCATTATAGATAATCTTGGCAAAGAAAGACATGCAAGGATCAAAAGCTTCAGATGACTCAAGTTCTTCATTGTCAGAATCGCCTGAATCATCCCAAGTCTTGCAAATGTTGGCTCTAGCATGTTTAGTTTGAGTGTTCAGGTTAACTCTACAGTCTTGTGCAATGTGTCCTAGTTTACCACATCTAAAGCATTCAGTCTTCTTAAGGTCTCTGTTAGGTCTAGTGTGAGAATCCTTATTGTAAGGACACAAATTTCCAATTGAGTCCATGTATATTGTTGGCTCAATTCCGGACAAAAACATATATTCATAGGATTGTATGTAATCGTAATACTCTCAAGCCTATGAAGTGTTTGTTGAAGACGTAGCGGCAAAGATTATAAAGCTTCATCAAATATCCCGATTTGCGTGCCTCGTTTCTATGTCATCAATCATAGTTCCATGCTCCCAAGGTATGAATGCATTTATATATATATAGGAGCTTATAATAAAGTTTATTGGGTGTTAGGTTTTATAAAAACTGCGTTTTATTTTAAGAAAGAATTAATTAAAACTTTAAATAAATGTTTATAAAGTTTTTTGGGCTTAAACAAGAATATTCAAATTTTCTAGTTTTTCGTTCGATAGAGTCGTTCGAACGAGATTATCGTTCGAACGAAAATGTCGTTCGAACGAACCTGCCATTGAGTTCCCATATTAGGCCACAGGAATGTCGTTCGATATGTCGTTCGACCAAACCTTATGTTCAAACGAGATATCCAACGAGATTCTAACGAGTTCAATCTGGAACGTCGTTAGAAGTCTCGTTCGAACGAAATGTCGTTCGAACGAGATGCCACGCGGGAACAGTTTTTGGCAGTTTTTTGGCAGTTTTTCACCCACTTCCCCACTTAGTTTTTAACCAACTTTTTCAGACTTTAATATGTGCGGGAAGAACATTTTCCACCAGAACTTTTCCCAACTTTTCTTTTCCATTCCATCTCTTAGAGAGAGTTTGAGAGCTAAAATTGTTTAATGAAAATGTTCAAGTTTTGAGTGCTATTTTTCAAGAGAAAATATTTTATCACTCTAGTTTTACACCCATATTGTATATCCAAGTTCACATATATACATATCAATTGCTTGGAGTTTGTCACCGGTTTATCTCTTCCGTTTCAAAGAGAAGTTTTGGTTTGCTTCTACATCCTGCAAAGAAGAAGACGTTTTGTTGCGATTCTACCCACTTGGAGAAAGGCTCTATGTACGGGTGATGGTGGCCATATAAAGTCCTAACGGTGGATTCCGAGACTGCGGTGGTGTTGCAAGGTTATCCGCTAGGAAGAGGTGTCTACAAGAAGAAGCGTCGAGGCTTGAGAGGGATCGAGTCGTGCGTTGTAAGCCTTTCTGTCTTATACTTGTAATTTCATATCTAGTGGATTTGTGACTAGGGCCATCCGAGGTTGTTTACCGTCTTGGGTTTTTCCTCGTACATCACGGGGTAGTGTGATTGATTTATTTTATCTTGCAAAATAACGTAGAACGCATGCTTAGAATAATTCAAAATAAAATTTGGTTTAAATTATCACACTCATTTAATTTGGTGCTAAATTAAATATTGGGTAAAGTTTATTTAATTCAAGTATTTTCCTAAAATTTGTTTCGCCTAACTTTGGAATATTGATAATTATGTCTTAGGCAAATTCTAGGACTTGGATTGAATATATTAATTGATTAATTTTACTTCACTTGGTTTAATTTTAATTTTTTTTAAGAAATTAAAATTTGTTGTTTTAAAGTTGAACCATCACATCGCTTTCGCATCGAGTTTACATAACAAGGAAATAATAATATTTTAGAATTGGGGGCCCCCCGCTCCAACACTTATAATATTTGTCATGACTTTTCTCATGAGGTTTATGATTAGAGTGAGTTGGATAATTGGACTTGCCTTGTTTGTTTGCCAAATTGTTTCTAAACTTAATGGTTTTCTTAAATTTTTTTGACATTAAGGCAATCTGATTGTCCAAACTCTCTATGTCGCATTCCTCATCAGAATCATCATTAGAAATGTTAAACTCAGGCTTAATTATCTAATAAGAGAAGTTTAGATTGGAACTAGTCTGTTTCCTATGGGACTAGGTCAATTGTTTCTTAAATTTGAGTTTCGTTTCAACATTTCTTAATTTACTACTGAGTAATTCAGGAGTGAGATATATATCACACATTTCCTCAATATCATATCTTTTGTTATCAAATTTCTGTGGTAATGATCTCAGAATTTTAGATACAATTTCACGTCTGTCATAAGTTATCCCATTAGCATGTAGTTTTGTCACAATATCAGTCAAGTTCATATAGAAGTCATCAAATGACTCAGTCTCAGACATAATTAAAGAGTTATACTGTTGAATTAGCATTTGAGTTTTAGCAGCCTTAACTCTAGTGTCACCTTCATGAGCAGTAACCAAAGTGTCCCAAGCTTCCTTAGAAGTGGTACAGGATGAGATTCTTTTGAACTCATGTTCATTTATAGACATAAATATGGCATTCTTTCCTTTGTTATTGCTGCGAGAAACTTGTTTCTCTTCTTGTGTGAACTCACTTAATACCTTCTTAACCCTCTCATTACTTCCTTCAGTGGCTGGTTTAGTAGGAAAAATGTATCCATTTTCAACAATGTCCCAGACATCATCTCCCAGAGTTCCTTGAATGAAAGCAATCATCCTTACTTTCCAGTAAGCAAAATTGGTTCCATCAAAGATAGGAGGTCTGGTCAAGTTACCAAATCTTTCATTTTTCTCGTCCATATTTGATTTTCAGAAAATAATTTCAGAAACACAGGATCACTTTAAAAGAAGTTTACAAAGCTCTGATACCAATTGAAAATATGTTACTAAAGCCGTTTAATAAAATTAAACTATTTAAGTAACTCCGAACAGTTTTTTGAAGAAACTCTTTTCTTAAAAAAAAACTATTTGAACACAAGATGTGTTTAACAAATGTATATACGAGATCTATTCAAGATTTGATTAACAGGTTTATAAGACAGTTTAAAAAATTTAAACTCAGCACAACCAGGAATGAGATGAGGAGATATAGAAAGATTAAGAACAAGATTTTTTACGTGTTAAAACCTCACCCTACTGAGGAAACATCCACGACTCGCTTTACGGAGTAAACAAAAAAAATCCACTAAAAAAATTTAACAGTTACAAACTATATAACAAACATGCATACAACTCAGACATATATAAGTTTAGGAATGTACCCTCTGGTGTCCTTATAACTTCTCTGCAGTTATGATTGTTAATGTT
This sequence comes from Sambucus nigra, assembly GCA_949130495.1. Classification (NCBI taxonomy): domain Eukaryota; kingdom Viridiplantae; phylum Streptophyta; class Magnoliopsida; order Dipsacales; family Adoxaceae; genus Sambucus; species Sambucus nigra. Next base: position 128,580,091 of record OX422224.1, on the reverse strand, counting down.
GTTCTCCCATTTTGCTAACTTCCAATTTGTTCAAGTTCTTTACGTCGACTCTTGTTCTCAAGATCTTATTACCAACACTTTTCGTGTGGTAGGGTGAAAGTGTTTGTGGAGGTTCTCTCTAACACATGCATGCACACACACACACTTATTATATACAATCAATCCTAACAAATTACATATAAGACTATATGCAGTGATTTTTCTTTTTCTCTCTTCTCACAAAACTTAACCTTTTTGACCTTTAAAATAATCCCAGAATCCAAGGCTATCTTGCTCAGAAGACGTATCAAGATCTTAATCAATCTCGGGTTTTGAAAAGATTTTTGAGATTGAAAACCACAAAGTGCGCTTCCAAACTAGGTCAAGGGTCTTGTTTCAAGAGAACTAGAAACATAAAATATTATTGTTTATTTCAAAGTTAAAAACAATTACAGAAAAAGAATCAACAATATATTTCTCAAGCTGAGAAACTAAATATGCAAATCTTAGTGTAATATAACATGAAGAACTCAGATCTGAAATTTCTATATGGCAAAAAATAGATCTAAGACACAATGTTTAAGTTGGACACAAGATCTAAAGAACAAAAAGGTTACAACAACAAACCAATCTAAACAAAACAACTCTCAAACACATAAACACTCAAGGTTGTGTTTGGGATATATAGTATTTGAAAAGGAAGTTTAGATTTGAAAATGGTTTTGACGATTTAGGGTTAGGGTTAGGGTTTCTAACTCTTTCTCTCTCTTTTGGTTTCTCTCTTTCTCTCTCTTTTCTCTCTTCTCTCTCTACTTTCTTTTTTTTTTCTTAAAAGGACGAAGTGGCAAAAGTCTTCGAAGGCTGAGAGGAAGGGTCCTTTTATAGGTGGCTGAGAAGATTCGAGAATGAGAACCAAAATCAAAGGTTCAGATTGAGTCAAGATGGATTGACTTTAATCCAAGGGTTCACGATATGCGGTGATTAAAACTCACCTGATTGGTTCAAATGGGGTTCGCAGGGATTATGAAAGGGCGCATGCAGATCGTTGATAAAAACGATCCAAGGGTTGTAAACAGGCGCTCGTTTACACTCTATAAAGAAACACACTTTCCACCAATCAGAAGGCAACAAATGTTTGCCAATAAGAAGAGATAAAATGCGCATCTGAAAGTAATTAAAAAGATACTCTGAAGTCTCTGCCGCTTTCTCATTCTACCCAAGTCAACTTTAAGCCAATATAACCATCAATGCTAAATTGCAGATTGACCCCAAAAAATTTTAAAACCAAGTTTTAATTAATAAAAACTTATTTTAAAATGTTTATAAAATCCCGAGAAATATTTAAAAAGCAATATCAGGGATTTAAACACACTCAACATATGTACACACATTTATATGCAATAAGAGATGTAATTGATCCATTCTACTGTGTGTGAGTGTTGGCAATATGGTCTAGATCACTTCAATCTAGAAGGATGAAATAGCAATGCTAGATCTGGGGTTCTTTGGATTCTAGGTTAGACATAATTTTATCACAATTTCCAAACTAGAAGAACACTTATACAATAAAGACTCAAGTGAGTCAATATTATAAGGTGCTTCACTGGAATGTAAACAATTATTGTAAATCTTGCGATAGGTGTCAACGGATGGGGGCGATTACCCGATGAGACATGATGCCATTAACCCCGATTCTCATCATTGAGGTTTTCGACTGCTAGGGTATTGACTTCATGGACCCTTTTCCCCCATCCTTTGGATACTTATACATCCTAGCCGCGGTAGACTATGTGTCTAAATGGGTGGAAGCTATAGCTACCAAGACTAATAATAATAAAGTGGTGATGAAGTTCCTTCATGAACACATACTTTCTCGCTTCGGTGCATCGAAAGAGATAATCAGTGATAACAACACACACTTTTGCAACAAGCCATTTGAGAAAATCATGAAAAAGTATGGTGTTTTACAAAAGGTTGGAACGACATATCACCCACAAACTAATGGGCAAGATGAATTGGCGAATCGTGAGATAAAAAACATCTTAGAGAAAACCGTTGATCCTAACCAGAAAAATTCGTCCCTTAGATTCAACAATTACCTATGGGCCTATCGCACCGCATTTAAGAACCCACTCGAAATGTCCCCATTACATTTTGTGTACGACAAACCTTTCCATCTTCCTATTGAGTTGGAGAACAAAGAGTTTTGGTCCATTAAGAGATTTAATTATGATATGGATAAAGTTGGTGAATCTCGCAAGCTTCAACTTAATGAGTTAAAGCAGATACGCAACGATGCGTATGCGAATGCCAAGATTGCAAAAGAACAGATGAAACTCGCACGTGACAAGATTATTCGCCAAAAAGAGTTTCAACCTGGAAAAAAGTACTCCTCTATAACTCCCGGCTTCATCTATTTTTGGGTAAATTAAGGTCCCATTGGACAGGCCCATTCGTGCTTAAGACCGTATTTCCCCAAGGAGCTGTGGAACTGGACGATCCAAAAGGGGGAAACACATTCAAGGTCAACGGCCAATGCCTAAAGCCCTATCTAGAGGCATGTGAAGAGGATGTCGACACCATTTGGTTGTCGGACCCTGTCTATGAGGCCGAGTGAGCTGAAGTTGAGAGATCGTCGCACCCTCGACGCGTATGGGTTGATTCTTATGTATAATAGTTAGGGGTAGTTTAGGATAAGGTAAGTAGGTTCCCCATAAAGATGTGAGTAAGTTAGGGTTATTAGAGTCTTAGTTTTGTGCTTTGATAAGGAATGTGTAAGCACTAAACACCGCTCCCAAAGAGCATTCATGCAGATGGAGGGTTCTCGAAATTCAGGGTAGACGGATCGATCTGCCCCTGGGCATGCGGATCGGTCCGCATGCGAATAATTTAAAAATAAAAAAATAGGGCACTGACCGATCCCCCTGGGCACGTGGACCGGTCCGGTTCTTTCAATTCTTCAATTCCCTAGATTTACTTCCCTAGTCCATTCATCTCCCTCCATTTCATCCCTTCCCTCTTCCCAACTAGATTTCCCTCCCAAACCCTTCCCTCTAAAATCGTAACCCTTCACCTTTCCCCACCTATAAATAAAACCCTCTTCCAACCTCTTTCCCCACACCTTTCATTTAACCATACTCTCTCCCTCTCTATTCCACCCTCTAGTTCCACCAACATCTCCCCTCATGGACAACCAACCCTAGAAAAATACAACTCAATGGTCATCGCTGAAAACTCACCGCTCCCATTCCGTTCCTTCGAGGAACAACGTTGGTGTCACCGCCTCTTCAGTCATGACTGCAAGCTCCACATTGAGCGACATGTTCTGTGGGAGGAGCTACCCTCCAACATCACTACCCTCTTCACCACAAAGGGGTGGTTTCGTTTCCTAAATAAGTCGTTCAATACCGTATGGGCCAACGAGGTGAACTCCTTCTATGGGCCACTCGTATGCACTGGAAATTTTCAAGATGAAGTATATGTTGACCAAACACCCATTCCATTTTCCTTAGACATCCTCATTCATAAACTGACGGAGAAGGATGTCCCTCACCCCTCCCCATTCCAATACCCCAATAATAGCCCACCCCTAGACAAGGATGTATGCATAGCCCGTATCGCCCCTCGCCATCAGTGGCTTTGAGTCGCCTTTCCCGTCGGCCAACTGGACGACAAAGCATGCATCACCTTCCAAATCGTTTGCGCCAATATTCTCCAAATTTCCAATGAGTCCATCATGCGATCTCGTCAAGCCACCCTTGTCTACTACCTCTATGATCCTAACTCCACTATCCACTTGGCTCGCACCATATACCGAGATATTTTCCATGCCGCCACAGATGAAAAAGGCGTTTCCCCGCTCCCTTATGCCCGACTCATTTCATCTCTTCTCACCGACGCTGGAATTCAACCTCCTATAGTATTTTTGCGTCCTCCCAATCCCTTTAGACAGCTCACCCACACCAAAAGTGTTCCACAAAGGGCCATTCACCAAGCTAGACAGGCTGCCACTGCTAGTGACGATAGAAATGAATAGGCATCCACTAACGATGATGTGGCGACGGATGACGTGAGCATAGCCGAGGGGGAGAATCCCGAATACATGGAAGAGGAGGATCCCGACTATGAGCTTCGGGAAGCAACTTCGATGCGTGCATCTCTACGCTTGAAACTCAACTTTTGGGGTTCATAGCGTGCTACGATGCTAATAGGGAGGAAGAGAAATGCGCTTATAGGAGCGACACGATCATGATGCATAGGCTTCAAGCTCAAATGTTTTAGATGTCCTTCAATGCCCCTCCCCCGTCCTAGTTTTATGACCCGTATGACCCTAGTGCGCCCGGTAGCTCTAACCCTCCACCCCAGTGATATGTTTACTTAGTGCTTGTGTTTGTGTCCTATTTTGCCTACATGCTTGTATTTTTGTCTTTCTTTTCCCTTATGCTGTAACTCAGTAATTATAAATGAAAATACGCATTTCTTTTATTTTCTTATTTTATTTATCGCACTCTTATTTTGCCTTATTTAGATTTTAGTCCTTTTGATTGGGGACAATGCAAAAGTCTATGTTAGCGGGGTGACGAGTGCATATTTGCGTATTTTTAAAACTTCACAAATTTTCAAAACGACAAAAATATTCGAAAAACTTCAAAATTTCCAAAACAATTGAAAAACACAGAAAAACCAAAAATATTTTTCTTCAAAATAATCAAAAACTTGGAATTCAAAAATTTCAAAAATATCATTAAAATTCGGTGTAATGCCTCAAATTGTTAAAACATAGTACACAAAGACGAAATTGACCAAAGATGGAAGTTGACCAAACATAGATGTGGAGATTAACCAACCTGGTGAGATTCGAGCCTTTCATTGTTGTGAGTTTAAAAATCAATCCGAGTTAAATGGCTAACTCAAAGTTCTTATTCAGCATAAAAAAAGTCACCGCGATCTCAATACCCTTGTTTTGATTGGTTATGGGAATAGTGTGTAATGTTGCCTCGGAAAGCGCGTTAAAAATCTCTAAATTAAATTAATCTCAAAATGCATATGGTAACGCAATTAGTAATTTGGACAATGAAGCAGGCCCTCGTTTATTTACCCAAAAATACGATCCAAAAAAATTCGTGAAAAAATACCCCTTTGCAACCTAATTTGAGCCAATTAAGTTTTTCCCTTTCGTTTGACAACCCGAAAAACCCCAATTAGCTCGAAATTGTGAAAGTTGATAATCACAGAAATTAAGTCTAGAAAGTGCATAAAAAGGGGAAAGAAAAGAATAGATATGCTCAACAAAAATAGGAAGAAAAGAAATACGTGAAAAAAAGAAAAAAACTAGAAGAAGAAAAAAATGAGCAAAAGCCCGAAAAAACACTAATGGTCATCATAAGAAAATTTTCCAATTCTAAAGTTCCCAACCATTCCCACATTACCCAACACAACTTTAACCCTAAAAAGTCCTAAGAGAGCTCGAATTGCGAAATTGATTACCGCATAGAGAGCTAAGCACAAAAAGATAATAAAAGAGATTAAAGGTGTGAACTAGAGGCGACGTTCCTGTTTCCCTCTAAACGTAGTCTAATGATGAGATCCATTTACCATAGAATCCTATCTTTCTAATTGTGTGCGTGAACTTGATTCCAATGCACTTACTATTTAAATCACGCACACCAAGAGAAATAACCACATTTTTGAGAGATTCGTTTGTGAGAGAACCCCGTGAGATTTTGAAATCAAAACGAAATTTTGGATAAGTAACGTAATGTTCAATTGGTGGAAATTCGCGGTTTAATTTCTTGGCTTCGCACACACGCATTATGATTTGAGACTCTTGAACATGAATTGATGATGACTATTTTCTGGAGAAGTTTGAATTATAAATTTTTTTCGTATTTTGAATTTTCTTTGAGTATAATTTTATGGGTATATTAACTACAGACCCTCACGAGACACAACTCGTCCTACTAGGGTGACCTAGGGGTTTAAAGACTTATTGCATACGCTAAATGTAATCGCTTTTTCTGCGAAAGTGGTATTTAATCCTTATAAGATGATTTTCACGAGGAGAGTTGTAGTTGAATCCTTCTATATTTCTCGAGATGCGCAAAGTTCTAAGTTAGGGGCATTTGATTAGACAGTAATTCTTTCAATATTACTCCCTAATTTAGTATCTTTTAATATCCCGAATAAGACAATTGCTCTTGAGTCATTTCGTTTCCATGCTACTGACCCTTCTATATAGTATTTCAAGTTTTGTGCCTTTTCTAGGTATTTTACAGCTACTTATTACTAAGGAAATAAAGGAGAAAGTTAAAGAATAAATCGAAGAAGAAAAGTTAGAAGGGCAAAATCATAATTTCCATTCTAAATTCGGAAGAAGACCCAACATGAAAATTGAAGACCTGAATTCAACGAATGCATAAAAAGAAACGACGTCCCATTCTAAGCTCTAGGGAAGAAGTTATGGGACTCTAAAGATTAGAAAAATTAAAGAGAAATTGAGGAGATATTGAAGAGAATTTAAAGATCAAAAGCGGACCGATCCCTTTTTCAAATTAAAAGGAATGGTCCGACCTCTCTAAACCTTATGGAATTGCAAAGAAAACCGGTCCCTTTTCCAAAATAAAAGGGTCGGTCCGTCTTCCTATAACTCACTGTAAAAATTTCCATAGCGGAACGATCCGTTTTCCAAATTAAAAGGATCGATCCAGATTGGGAGGAGGATCGCTCCACCACTGAAGACCCTGACTGGTCCGCTGAGGATAAACTTGATTTTTTGTTCCAATTTTAGAGTTTAATTTAGCTACACCTCTGCATTTTTTGTGATGTATTTAATCTCTAGTTATTGTTAGACAAAGGAGTTCGATTTTTAGGTTAGCTAAGTAGGAGTAGAGGATTTTTGTAGTTAAAAACCCTAGTTTTCAATAAGAAGCATTGGTGTAAGGATTCAAGCTTTCAATTTTTTCAATTCAAGTAACATCGTTTCCTTTAACTTCGATAGCTCATTAGGTTTAATTACTGGTTCTGAATATGAAAAATTCTTTCCAACTATTTGCTTTAGATTTAATCTTTTCTTCCTTAAAAAGCCATGTCTTTTTCTAAGTTTATTATGTCTAGCTAATTTTCTAAGGGCTAGGGTGCATGAACCCCACCCGATGTAATTCACAATAGTGGAAATAGAATTTGGAATTAAAATCTCAGTCTAATCGTATCGTATAACTGGTATAACCGTAGTAATACTTTTGATCTCGCCTACCCTAGGTAACCGCGATGCTTCAGAATGCGACGCGAGTATTGGTTAATGCGATACTGCTTTAATTCGTCATTTGCTTTCATACTGTGTGGGCTACGATCCCTCCTATATGTAATACTTTGGAGTACTAAAGACCGAGTTCATTTAATTCCAAATCTAGTATCCTACAAAGCGAATTCCTAGGGTGTGGGGGATTGTACCCCGACCTATCGTTCTCATTTCATAGTTAAATTTTTAGTAAAAATTATCATCATCTTTTCGTTTAATTAGAATAATTGCATTTCGTTTATTCATAATTTCATTAGTATTGATTTTCACGTTTTCATTTAGTTATCGTTATTTCGTAACCCAAATCACCCTTTCCTTCTTTTTAGAGTCAAATCTAGGATTTCTAGATCTTTCCATCGTCGTCACGACTCCATTCATCATTTTTCCTTGAGGATCGATACCCGACTTATCGGATTATTACTTGAGCGACAGGCTTGCATTTGAGCCTAAATAGTATACACACTAGATATATTTGTGGCCGCGTCAGTCACATTAAGGCTCCTTTCAAATAGTTATGCTTATGAAAAAATAAAAAAACATATCCTCCAACTACATTCTAGCATTGTTGGAACTAAGCTAAATAGAACTCATCAGGGACTAAAGCTTCAAATAGTTAGACCCTTTAAAACATGAAAGGTTTAACTAAATACGCTTATTTCATACTGCAAAACTGTAATACAAAAGTTCTCTAAGTAACACTATAGTTTGTCGGATTTCAGTTCAAATAAGACAAATAACTCAATCAGTAGGATAACGAGATCATAATGTCTGAACAAGGAACGCTTTTTTTGAAGTAGATGTACAGGAACTGTAATGAATAATTTAAAACTTATAATAAAGTTGGAAAATGAAATACACTGATTAAAAAATAGGGATTTTTTTACTAAAACCTTTGTAATAATATCGTATTTTTACCCTAATAAGATGAAAAATTAGTCATACACCCTAGTATTTAACACCGTTACTTTTGTCTTTGAAAAATCATTATAATTCATATTTGGACGATATTTTTTGGAAAGAAATTCACTTTTTCCCCATTTCGTCTTCTTTCCTAAATCCAAAATTCTTACCCCTAATTTTAAAAATACTTACCATTAGAAAAAAAACACAACCTCAATAAACCTTCAAAACCAATTACAACACTTTTGTGAGACAAATCATAGTTAATACAACGACATACATGATTCTCAAAATACTTTGTTTACTTTTTGTCATTCGTGAATCTAGAAAAATCCATTTCAATATGCTATTTGAACCATTTAGTTTTGTTGAAATTTATTGTCAATACTACTACTTTCAACTCTGTTTTCAAATCCAATTTTCAATTTGACCTTGTTAAATTAATAAAAAAAAATCAAACTAACTTTAATTCAAATCATTTTGGATTTTTTTATTAAATTTTCAATTTGATATGTTTATTTCATTGTGTATTTTATTTATAGTGTGAATTGATTTTTTGTTAGGCATCTTCAATTATTCATTTGTTTAAAATCTCACACAGGCATAACTTTGTGTAGTAGTGATTCATTATTTTCCAAGATTTAATGTTTCGTAGATTAAAAGTTAGAAGATTGGATTAGAGGTCAGTTAAATGTGATGATTGGGGTTGCATATCAAATTTATCCAACATGTCGCCAAACTCTTACGTTGGGTAGGAAATATGAGTTGACATGAATCTAGGAATATGAGTTCTCAGAACTTGTGTGGGTAAAAGATACAGTAACAGTAGACATTGAACAGTTAAAAGGGAAATTATTACCTAAAGAAAGATTCAAATTAAATGAGTTAAAAGCTCTATAAAACAATATTATGCAACTTTGAAGGCATAAGTCTAGGCACCATGTACCCTGCTATGCTGGTTGTGATTTGGCTCGAGAAGGTGTTGCCATGAGATTTGAATGTTTATTGAGGTGGTATTGATTTTTTTCCCTAAAATTTAGGGTTTTTTAAGTTATAGTTAAGATTTGTTGGATTTTGGGTAGAAGGTGAAGTAGGAAAGAAGAATAGTATTTTTGTCCAAAAAAATAGGGGTTAAGTTAAAATACATGTCTCTCCTCGTAAGTATCGTCTGGTTGGAGGTTTATCTCATCGATATCGATATTTTCACAACCCCGACCCAAAATTAGTAGGGAACGAGTGTCTTGACATGCCACCAAGGAAGCAAATATGTTTTCTTAATATTTCTCACAATGAATGTAATGGAAATACAATTAGATGGTTATGAATAGTAAAATGCTAAAAATGAAGGAATTACGTCAGCAGAGCATTCTAAAATGAAACTTCATATACATTAAAAGTATCAACGAGTTACAACTCAAGACAAAATTTAAAACTTATTACATGATCTATCTGATAAACCAAACATTTTACATAAAGTGACAAAACAAGCTCTAAAAGCCAAATCTTCAACATAGTCCTTTTACGTTCCCTCTGAGAGCCTACTTATTTCCTGAAATATGGTTATTTATACAACAGCAACTAAAATTTGAATGAGATTCAATCTCCAAACATTCTAGGATTTTTTAGAAAATTGATACCTATTTAAGTTATAATATAAGGCATATATGTAGAGATAAGAATTTGTTGTAATATATATAAAGTATTGATAGTATATATTTTCAGAATATACAGTTCCGAACAAATCAAATGATTTATTGAGAAATATGTTAATTATTCAATTTTAGCGGCCATGTACGCTCTAATACCCAGAGAGATAGTGTTACCAAATGTTTCCACCTAGTAACAACATAAACAAAAAATCATGATCTCTGGAACAACGCCTAGTTTAGGGCAGGCCAGTGATAAACCAACTGGAAAGGTACCACCCAAATATTTCCACCTAGTAGCTAAGGCCAACATAGTAAGAGAGTTTCCATAGGCCGAATTAAAAATTTTAGAATTCAAATCAGATGTTTATATCGAGAGATATACACATATAACAAACGACGGAATTATCGGTATTTGATGAATTTGAGAATAAAAACATTTCACAAAGTATATATGGTTTGCATAATATTATATAATAAAAATAAACAAGGAATGCCATAAAGTACTCACCTAAAACAGAGGTATGAAAATACAATTATTGAGTCATGGATCACACGTTAATGAAACTTCTTCTTAAAAATTCTCACACTCTCTTTTCAATATTTTGAATTAATTTCTTGTAATAATGATCCCAAGGAATTTATTTATAGTTTTTCAAAGATATTTGGGTGTTGACACGTGTTAGGGTGACCATGCTTTCATTTTGGTGAGTCAGCGTTGACATGTCGCGTAACGAAGGGGTCTTGTAGTCTTATTTCATCAAGCATCGATACATGTTTTAGATTTCTCTCTAAAGGAGACACGTGTTTAAGTCTTATTTATATGAACAACACGTGTACGGTGGTGCTGTCAAAACTAAGAACAAGGTGTCAAGCATGCGGTGGAAAGGTAATAAGGGTATAAGGATCATTTTACATATGAAGGGAATTTTGGCAATTTCGCACTATATATTTTCAATATTTCTTAAAGGTCCTTGAAAATATTTTATTTACAAAAAGGTCATTTTTTATTTTTCATTTTGTTTCCTGAAACTTTCTTAATTAAAGTCAAGTCCCTAAAGTTTCATAAATTTATATTTTCTACCCTGAAACTTATCATTTAGTTTTGGATGTGCCATAAAACTTCAATTTGACCCATTTTACTGTTGGTTCTTCAAATTTAAAAATGGGCTATGTCATATTAAGAACCTATAATGTCACATTTGTAATAACATAACATTTATCAGATAGTAAGTGAGACACAATTATAAAACAAACTATATATGAGCATATAAAAGTGGGGTCCTTACATCCTACCCTCCTTATAAAAAGTTTGGTCCCCAAAGTTGACTTACGTTAATTTTCAAACCGGTATAGATATCTCTCATTTAATTCATCTTCCCACTCCCTTATTGCTTCTTGAACAGAATGATTACACCATAATACTTTGACCAGTGGAATTACCTTGGTTCGTAATATTTTATCTTTATGTTCCAAAATTTCTACCAGATGCTCAATGTATGACAAATCTTATCAAACTTAAAGAGGTTTGTGCCTTAAGATATGTGTTGGTTATGGGATGTCTTTCTTCATCATTGACATCTGAAACACATTATGAACACTAAATTTCGGGGGGTAAGGCTATTCTATATGCAACAACTCATATCCTTTCAAGGATTTCAAAAGGGCCTATGTATCTTGGAATAAATTTCCTTTCTCCCCAAATTGAATAACTCCCTTTGCTGGTGACACTCGAAAGATAACACAATCTCCTATTTGGAATTCTAACTATAGGTGGAGATTGTCTACATAACTTTTTTTAATGGCTCTGAGCGATTCAAAGTTGGTCTTGTATCAATTTCACTTTCTCTATTGTGATCTGAATTAATTATGGTCCCAATAATTTTCTTTCTCTAAATTCTACCCAACATACAGGGGAACGACACCTTCTACCATAGAGTGCCTCATATGGAGCCATTTGAATACGTGTTTGATATCTATTATCATATGTAAATTCCACTAACGGTAATTGATCATCCCAATTCCCCTTCAAAGTATGTACACATGCTCTAAGCATATCCTCTAAGGTTTGAATCGTTCTCTCAGACTGCCCATCTGTTTGAGGGTGAAAAGTGGTGCTGAAATTCAATTTTGTTTCCATGTATGCGTGTAGTCTTTTCTAGAAGCAAGACACGAATCTAGAATCACGATTAGAAACAATTGAAACATGGGTCCTTACAATTTCCTGCACGTACAATTAGGTAACTTTTCTAATGAATGGGTAATCTTAATGGTAAGAAATGAGCAAATTTAGTTAACATATCAATAATTACCCAAATAGAATCATTATCAGTTGAGCTACTTGGTAAACCTATTACAAAATCTATAGTAATAGGTTCCCATTTCCACTCAGGGGTAGGTAGAGGTTGTAAAAATCCTGATGGTTTTTTATGTTCAACTTTTACTTGTTTATAAACCAAACACTGAGATATAAATTCTGCTATCTCCCTTTTCATGGTATTCCACGAAAACACTTCTCGAAGATCCCTATACATCTTTTTAGATCCATAATGAAATGTGAATCTTGAGTAATGAATTTCCTCCCAAATTTGCATCTTTAGTTGGGCATCATGTGGAACATCACTATACCTCTCATAGGTGGTACTTGTAAGTTTGCGATTATTCCTCCTTTATTATGAATATGAACATCTATTTCCATCCTTATTAAATCCTTCAATAGAGCTTCCTATGTTGTAATAAGACATGCTAAATTTGGTGTAAACTTTCTACTTAAAGCATCAACTACTATATTAGATTTTCCTAGGTGATAATGAATATTTAAATCATAATCCTTCATCAATTATAACCACCTCCTTTGTCTCATGTTCAATTCTTTTTGGGTAAAGATATATTTCAGACTCTTTTCTCACAAGTCTCACCATACAAATAATGTTTTCAAGTATTAAGAGAAAAAATTACAAGTCCTAATTCTAGGTCATGTGTTGGATAATTCTTCTCATGTGGTTTTAACTATATCGAGGCATAATCTACTACTTTTCCATTTCTCATTAGCACACATCCCAAACCATTTTTAGAAGCATCACTATAAATCACAAATCCCCTTGTCCCGAAATGAATGGTCAAAATTGGGGCAATTACTAATCGATTCTTAAGTTCTTGAAAACTACTCTCAACTTTCTCACGCCATTCATATTTCACCTTCTTTTGTGTTAACCTATATAGAGTTTTGGAAAGAAATATAAGAAAATCCTTCAACAAATCGACGATAATATCCTATTAATCCAAGAAAACTACGAATCTCCATCACATTAGTTGGTCTAGGCCAATATAGTATAGCCTTGATGTTTTTAGGGTCAACCGACACTCCCTCCTTAGAAATGACATGTCCTAAAAAAGAGATGCTAGGAAACCAAGACTCACACTTCTTTAAATCTGCATATAATTTCTCAGTCCTAAGGATTTGTAATACTATCTCTAAATGATTTTCGTGTTCTTTAATACTTTTAGAATAAATAAAGATGACATAAATGAAAATAATCACACTCTAATCCAAATATTTCTTATACACTTTATTCATCATATCCATAAAGGCAGCTAGTGCATTAGTTAGTCCATATGGCATCATAAGAAATTCATAGTGATCGTATCTAGTAGGAAAAACTAATTTCAAAATATTATATTCCTTAATCTTCAATTGGTGGTAGCCCGACCTAAGCTCAATCTTTGAAAATACTTGTGCACCTTGTAGTTGGTAAAACAAGTCATCTATACGAGGTAAGGGGTATTTATTCTTAATGGTTTCCTTATTTAGTTCAAGATAATCTATACATAACCCCATCGTCCCATCCTTCTTTTTAATAAATAAGACTGAAGCTCCCCAATAGGATTCACTTGGTCTAATAAAACCCTTATCTAACAGATATTGTAATTATACTTTTAATGCCCTTAATTCTAAAGGAGACATGTGGTATGGTTGTTTTGATATTGGTATAGTTCTAGGAATAAGGTCAATCGTAAACTCTATTTTTTGCTAACAAATAGACTGGGTAAATCATCTAGAAATTTTTTATCTATAAGAATATATTCTAAACTAGGTTCTTTTGTTTGCAAATCAATAACACTTTCAAGTAATCCTTAACATCCCTTCGTAAAAGAACTACAATCTTGCATTGAATGTAATACATATGGGAGATAGGATACCAATTCCTCCCAAACTGAATTCTGATTGGTTAGGAATTTATAAAGTAATTTTATTCTCAAAACAATCTACCTTATCATGATACGATGCTAACCAATCCATCCCTAAAATTTCTTCAAAATCTCTTATATAAAAAATTATCAAATTGGTGAATAGTTTATGACTACTAACATCTATAGGGCAAGACTTATATACTAATGTTCCTGTCAATAACTCACCCGAGGGAATAAAAATGTGTATTCTATTATTCAAGGGTTGAGGCATTTTAGGAAAGTGGTTAACAAAACATACAGATACAAATGAATGGGTAGAACCAGGGTCTATTAAAACTTGACAAGGTTGTGCTCATATACAAAGTGTACCTGACACTACTGCATTGGAATCTTGGGTATCAAAAAGTGCAAAAAGTCTACTTTATTTTGCCTTGCTCCTTCCTTTCATCTAAAGGTCGTATCAAAAACCTTGCTGGGGTTGGGCAGTCTTTTATCTGATATCCTTTTTGTCCACATCTAAAACAAGCTCCCGTAACCTTGTAATAAGTTCATCCCCCATGCATCTTCCCACATCACTGACATATCTTGCTATTAAACTGTCGATTAGGCATATATTATTCACATTTATCCCCTTAATTTTGGTATTTTTATGATCCCGTGCATTGTAAATACCTTGAATTTGTATTATATTTATGTTACTAACCCTTTTTGGCAAGTATTTCATATTTTGTGTATCTCTTATGTGTTTTACAGGTATTTCACGCAAATTAGTGCGAAAGAGAACGTAAAACGGTGAAATAAAGTAAGAAATTGGGAGTTCAAGGGCATTTTCGTAATTTTACAACCATATTTCGGAGGTGGGGAAAACTAAAAAGTTCAAGAGCTCTAAATTACAAGAACAGTGAAAAAATGGCACCCCAGTCCGAGCTACGGTGAAGAAGTTATGCCCATTTGAAGTTGAGAAAGAAATGAAAGAAAAAACGGTTAAGGACGAACCGAACCGAAAAGATTGAAAAACGAACCGATCCAGCCTTTAGTCATGCTCCAGATCCGTTACAAAATTAGTCACGCTTTCTAAGTGTGACAAATTGTCAAATACGGGATTTTTATTTTGTGCTTATCTTTTAACCAAAAGAGTTTTATGTTTTAGGGACTTGTCTAAACAACCTCTAGTCTATATATTTAGTCATTAGGAATCTTTTTATTCGGATTTCATTCATGTAAAAGCTCATCATCAAGTAGGAACATCCAGGAGAATAATTTACATATTTTGTACATTTAATTCAAGAGCTTTTTCAGTTTTTCTTTAACCTTTGATTTCTTCTAGCATGTTGTTATTCTTCAATCTTTGTAAATTTTATTTCCAGCACTTTTATTATTATTTCTCATGTTTAATCTCTCTTTCCATGCAATTTTGAGTTCATGCAACATAGATAACATAGTTTTCATGAATTTCACCACGTTAGGCTAGATTTTTAAGGGTTGGGATGCATGAACCCAACCCGATGTGGTTTGCATGGGTATAAAATTAGTTCTCTAAATTTAATAATTGATTAGATCGTGTTGTATGGTGATCACAATCGTTTTAAGACTTTTGATCTCATTTGCCCTAGGTAACCGGGATGCATAAGAGTGCAACGCACATGTATCTAATACGACACCACTTTACTCGTCATTTGCTTACATACTGTGCGGGCTACGATCCCTCATATATGTAATGCTTGGGAGTACTAAAGACCGGGTTTGATCAATTAATTAATTTACAACTAGTTTTGTACTTGGCATACACAATAGGGTTTGGGGGATTGTATTACCAACCTATTTTCCCTTCATTCTTATTAAGTCATTCTTAGTTAGTTAATTTTTCTCACATAGTTAATGCAGTAGTTTAATTTAGTGTGCGTTTAGTTAATTAGTTCTTTCCCATCTCAATCATGTTTTTGTTTCTTTTTAGAGTCAAGTTAGGGTTAACAGTCTTACCTTTGTCGTCATGTTCACTCGTCCTAGTTCCCTGAGGATTCGATACCCAGACTAACCACTATACTCCACCAGAGTGTAGTTAAAGTTTAGGTTTTTGTATTGCGGTTGGAAGCCGATAACAACGATTAGCGTATTACACGGACGCTCAGTTTCCACCTCGATCAATTATTTATTATCACTAGCTCCCACAACATTAGATGTACTCCTAAAATTATTTCTATTATTTGGGTTCTTCCCTATTGGTTCCCAAAACATCCTCTTACCATCTCTAATTAGATTGTACTCCTCGCCATCATTTTTTTCTATCATAGCCCTAGTCATGACGTCACTATATGATGTTAACTTTAGGATGGAAATTCATATATGAATATTTAATGTTAACCCACGTTCAAACTTCTTGGCTTTTAAAATTTTAGTTACCACAACATGTCGCACAAAATGGGATAACTCAGTAAACTTTGCCTTATATTGAAAAACCACCATATTCCCTTGCACTAGACTTATGAACTCAACTGCCATTTCATCTTTCACTATTTTAGGAAAATATTTCACATAAAAGGTCACTAAGAAGTTATTCCAACCTATGAACGTATTCCATTGCTCATGTATGCTCTAAGTCATTCTCCACCAATGCTCGACTTCACTTTCTAATATAAATGTTGCAAATGAAACCCTTTGTTCATCGGTACACTTAAGAACGTCGAGCATCTTTTCCATCTGTATTACCCAACTCTCTGCTTCAATGCGGTTAGGAGTACCTTTGAAAGATGGAGGATTCAACTTCTTGAACTGTTCAATAGTATATATACATAGTTTAAGATTCCAAGGAACTCCATTATTCACTTGATGCTCCACAATCTTTGCTAAACTTTTAATCGCCTTATATGAATCTTACAGTCCTTCCATACTTCAACCATTAGTTCCCGTAGTTGATCTTGTCTTGGTCATTTTCTACAGTCATGGTCAAACGTAAGATGTATTATACTATATTGAAAATTATAAGAATGATTATATATAAACAATTGTATAGAATGTAAGACATTTGGAGGGTTATCACATAAGTTGGGTATTTAATCCTATATCTTATGTATGAAAACTTAAAATCTATATGTTCCAAAGTTATGTTTAGTAGTCTAAGGGTTCACAACCTATTCTCTGATACCACCTCTGTCATGACCTCGAGCCAAAATTAGTAGGGAATGAGTGTCTTGACATGCCACCAACGCAACCAATATTTTAGTTTTAAAACATTTCTTATAATGAATGCAATAAAAATACAATCACATGGTTATGAATCGTAATATACAGAAAATGAAGGAATTACATCATCAGAGCTTATAAAAGGAAACTTCATTTACATTAAAAGTATCAACGAGTTACAACTTAAGACAAATTTAAAACTCATTACATGTTTTATCTGATAAACCAAACATTTTACAAGAAGTAACAAAAAGAGCTCTAAAAGACAAATCTTCAACATAGTCCTTTAACGTTCACTCCACGAGCCTACTTAATTCCTAAAAAATGGTTATTTATACAACATCAGCTAAAACCCAAATGAGATTCAACCTCCAGACATTCCAGGATTTTTCAGAAAATTAATACCTATTCAATTTAGAACATAAGGCATATATGTAGAGATAGGAATTTGCAGTAATATATATAAAGTAATGGTGTGACCCTCCATAAATTCAATAGTCAAGTCGTTATCGCCACGAAGAGATTTCCACTTCACCTTTCCACACTATCACTAATTTCAATATCATTTGCCATGACATTTACATTCCCAGGGTAATAGTGCTTATCCAATTGGTATTCCTTCACAAAATCAATCCATCTCCTTTGCCTCATGTTCAACTATCACAACGTGAATAAGTAATGTAGAATTTTATAGTCCGTGAATAGCTGAAACTTCTCCCCCAGCAGATAATGCCACAACACTCACAGTGAAGATACCTCTACATCTAACCCCAAGTCATAGGTAGGGTAACGTCCCTTGTGAGGTTTTAGCTTTCATGATGCATAATCTATTGGCCTCTCCTCCTGTATCAATACCCATCCAAGTCCCCTCAAGTATGCATCTGTGAATACCATATAGTCTATCCTTTCCTGAGGAAATAACATAACCGGTGTTGTATTTAACCTAGTCTTCGTCTCATCAAATGCCTGCTGCCATGCACCATCGCATACAAATGGCACATCCTTCCTCATCAAGTTTTTTAGGGTCCCTAATATCTTCGAGAATCCCTCAGTGAACTGATGGTAGTACTCGACTAGTCCTAAAAAGACACATACCTCGGTGGGTGTAGTGGGATGTTCGCACTCCATCACTGCAGAATCCTTCCCCTGGTCCACCGATATCCTCCTCTCAAACACAATGTGGCCTAAGAACTGCACCTCTCGCAACCAAAAACAACATTTATTAAACTTAGCATATAACTGGTGGTCTCATGATGTCTGTCAGACTACCTGTAGATGATGTGCATGCTCTTTCGCAATTCGAGAATAAATCATGATGTCATCAATAAACACTCGGAGGAACTGATCTAAAAAATCCTTAAATACTCGATTCATCAAAATTCATAAACATTTCCATCACGTCGATTAGTTCAAAAGGCATAACCAAAAACTCATATGACCCGTATCTTGTAAGAAATGTCGTCTTGGAGGTATCTTGCTCTCGGACCCTCAATTGATGATAACTCGATCTCAAATCGATCTTAGAAAAATACGCAAGACTCCTCATGTAGTCAAACAAATCATCAATGTGGGGCAACAAATATTTATTCCATATGGTGAATTTGTTCAACTCCCTATAGTCGATATAAAGTCGCAAGTATCCGTCCTTCTTCTTGATAAACAAAATTGGAGCACCCCATGGAGAAGTACTCCTCCTAATGAACCCTTATCCTAATATCTACTCGATGTGGTCCTGGAGCTCCCTCATCTTTAATGGAGCCGTCCGATATAGTGTATGGGCAATAGGTATCGTGCCCGAAATCAAACCAATCATTACTTCTATCTCCTAACTAGGTGGAAACCTTGGGATCTCCCCAAATACGTTAGAAAAATCTCTAACTGCAGGGATGGAATCTAGCATCACTATGACCTTTGAAGAAGTATCCTCCTCAATATAGTATAAGTGCATGCTTGACCCACCCTCGGGGTGCATCATCGTAATTAGGAACAATTCCTACTCCGGATAGAAAAGATGATGGACCTACTGTAACAGTCAACACAGACTTTGTACCTAGTATGCAATTCATCCCTAATATGATATACTAGTAAATCTTCCACAAATGTGAGTCGCCCAATCTCAACCCCTATACCCCGACATACCAAACGTATAGTTTCCCTTCTACCCACGAGTGAATTTATGTACAGTGTGACATGAGATGTAAAGTCTATCATCCCAGTATCACGTGTAAATCAAGTGATAACGAATGAATAAGATGCATTCGTGTAAAATAAAATACGACCCACATGCCCAAAGATAGGGAATATACCCTCAACATCCTAAGACGACATTAGTCCATCTTCCAGCGTAATGTGGTACACTCATTAGTACAATAGAAATGGACATTGCCCTTGAGGTGGGGCGGGGGTGCTGGTGCGACTGATGCTACAAGTTTTGGAGTTGATAACAGTTGGCGCTTCCCCTGTGGCACTGGATATCCTATCTTACTACCCTACTCTTGAAATGCCTAATACCGCTTCGACGTATGGCCCTATCTCCATAAGTACAATAGTTTCTATTAAATGGGTGTCTCTCTACTTGTTGGCCCTCCTGGCCTCGACTCTGTTGACACTAACCCTGATGGGCCCTATGTTGTTGGCCCTGCCCCTAATAACCATGGCCCTACTATACTTAAATGTTACAATCATTGGAACCCTAGAATCATTTATGCTGATTTATAGACTGAGGACCCCTAAACTGTTGGGCTCCCTGACTGCCACCTTCGCTTGTCTTACCCTAAGGGTTTGATGTCTCAACTCCCTATATTTTCTCAATTTTTTTCCTATGAAAGGCCCTCTAATCCTAGTAGTGTAAAAGGGCAGTGTTTACCATCTGGTTATATGGAATGAAATTATGGGTTCGCCAAGAGTGCCTTCTTGATATGCTAGGCTACTCCAACTATAAACTTGTCCATCTTCCTCTTCTCTATGCTCACCTCCTCCTTTACAAAGTACGAAATAGCAGTGAACTCCTATTCACACTCCACCATCGTGTATCCCTCTTATCTGAGGTCCATAAAATGACTCCTCATCTCTGACACCATCGCCTGAGAGAAATACTTCCCCTTGAACCTCTCCCATAACTCATATATAGTCAAACTATCCCTTTCTGCAACTAAAGTAACTGACCCCCATCACTGGAGTGTTGCCCCCCACAAGTCAAAACAAGGCTAACATTTTCCTCTGAAATGGAGTACACTACACCATCCGTAAGTGCCACTGAATATACTTTTTCTACCTACTCATTACTAAAATGTCTGGACTACCCGTAAACTCTATCCCAGATTAACCCTAATGTCTAGGCTAGTAATATCGTCTGTTATGGTGGTGGTAGTGGAAAGGGTAGGAGCATTGCTTCCATCACAGTGGAGAGCGCCTAGGTCACGATTGTTGCGATATCTGCTGGAGTAACAATGGCTTGGGTCGGGAGGGATTGAGGCTCCTGTTGTGGATCTCATTGAGCCTCCTCATCTATAGTGGGTGCGGCTATATGCCTAGGTCTACCCATCCTTTTGTTTGCCATATGAATGTAAATATGGTTCGAATTAGTACAACTCGTAAGAATATAATCAATCCTAAGCATAGGCTCTACATATCAAAGAACGCAACACATATCCTAAGGACACTAGTACATGGATGGTTTGATACCAACTGTAACATCCCCCATTTTCTCACGTCGAGGTTGGGCAGACACAATACGCCCAAGATGAGGTTCGGTACGTAATCTATGTCATTCTCATCATAAAACCAAATAAAATATTTATTTATAAGCCAATATTTGAAATCAAACTGAAACTAAATTAATAACCAAGGCAATAATATAATCCAACAATCATATAATATGAATAAATCCCAATATACTGAGAAGTGTCTCAAACTAACAAGAAATAAAATAGACGTCCGTATTATACCCGTACAATAATCCAAATGTGAAAAGGAAAAAACTAAAATATGGTAGCAACATAATCTAGAATCAATGAGCAGAAGTCAGATGCACAATGTCCTACTACGAGGTTGAACTATCCACAGTCCTATTATCCCTGTCTAAGAGCACCCGGGGAAGAAAACATTTATAATTTTGGGTTAGCGTCCTAAAGTGCAAGAATTAACATACTAATTTTGTTTCGCAAAAGGACGGTTAATTCAAATTGTAGATTTCCCATCGTCGCTCACATACGTAACATGTCTCACTCCTCGTCTAAAAGCAGTGCTACACGTGTAACAACCCAAGCCCTGATACAGATGATGGATGAATGCTAATGAAAATATAAGAATGCATTTAACAAGATAAACATGTCAAATAGAATTGTTTAGCTTTAAGTTACTACATCCCAAATTATATTAGACTACTACCCATAAAATGACGACTTTGACACCATACATACTACGTAGTATTGAGTCTGTGTTTTATAGTTTACATCTTTAGACTTAAAAAATTCTTCCTTTCATTTTAATTAATAATATATGTGTCCTTATATATACGACACTAAGGCATTTACCAATAGTGCACTTTCTTGTTATATCGGTAAGTCCGGATGAGTCTCCTATCCAAAACGGGCAACACAATAAACATACATTTGGGGAGACACCTATGCAGTACACCATTGCACGACCCATATCTAGTGTTGACACATGGATCCCATCATCAACACTTATCTCTCATAAGTGGAAGTGCTACCTAGTATGTAAAATATGACCTATATTACTCCTAACCCACCTGTGTTGACGTGTGCTATGGTCCCGAACGGGCGTACCCCAATGGATAGGACAGTCCAAAAACGTAGGTATGTCCATACAAAATATAGATACATATTACCATATGTAAAGGTATAGTTGCCCTGTAAATATTATTCGTAATTATCCTTAGTTAATATTTAACCATCATGTAAATTATTAACTTCCTTTTCTTTATAAAATATAATTAATCATTCAGTTAATTTAACTTTCCTTTTATTGGTAACATTTCATTTCCATTTGTAATAAATTCTACGGTTATTAGTACGCGGTCCCACAAACACTCATGGACTTCTAAAAATACCTCATACTTAAGCACGGACCCCATAGCCTGACCTCGCCGGAGCCAAGCCAATTTGGCACATGGGCTAACTAGTCCGCCCTTATTAGCTATGTGTGAACCTGGTATTTTGTTTCACTTCGTGATTTACATTCTTCCATTTAAATCCAATTTTCAAGGCTTAAACCTTGTGATAATCAGTCATAACAGCTCCCATGACTTAGTTTATCATATCATGATTGTTTATTACATATTTTCCAACCCAGATTTAGTCCTAAATCACATAAATTAGGGTTATGAAGGATTTCATGCTTATTCAATTCTTTTCCGCTAATATCCTAATATCTACTACATGTAGATGTTCAAATTAAATTAAAATCTCAGGCTTTAAACGTTGATCAATTCCTCTACATATGAATCATCAAAATCATTACAGTAAGGGCCCAAATCATGATTTCTATCAATATAACCCTTAAAATGTTACCATTCCAAATTCTAAAATTTCTACCTTAACATCAAAATCAGATATTTCAAGAGTGTCATTTAATATCATCATCAAATAACAAAGTTCCCTAACTCCAAAATTTCTACATGGGATTTCAATGCACGATTAATTATGAAGCAATTTGGACTAAATAAAATAACTAAGAAAATTCTTGCCTCAAGTCTTGAACAATTTCTTAATTGGTTTCTTGGGTTCCTCTTTGGATATTTATCTCCTAATTCCCTTTCTAGTGTCTTGGCCTCTCTCCTAAAATGTGTTTTAGGGTTCTTGGATACAAATGATAGGGTGTTATTAAACTCCTAATTAATATAACTAAGGCTCAATTCCCGAATTCGACCTAAGGCCTAAACTTTTAACCCTCAATTGGACCCAAATACACATCCCAACAAGCCTAATAACTTCATGACTCATATATACATACATATATACATACATATATATATATATATATATATATATATATATATATACACACACACACACCAAAGGATCAATTCTAAAGGTCTAAAATACCTAAAAATGAGCCCATAGGACCTCCCAAAATACATTTCGAATATTTTTATTCAACAAGTATATTTTTCAATCTGTCGCACACTATATATCCATTATTCAATGAACATAAAATTATTTTGAACCCAAAACATTTCCCATGTAATGTTGAACTCACATAACATGAAATAATAATTAATTTATTCATTCAGAACCTAATTAATTAAATTCACTGATTTAATTTATTTCAAACAAAATTTATTTTATCCCAAAAGTAATTTCATTTTTATTTTAAAAGTACAGGGTATACATTCTTCTCCCCTAATTTCAAAATTCCATCCTCGGAATTCGAAATGAACCTGTCTAGAAGGGCTCTAGATATTTTGCTCACATGTCGTCCTCCATCTCCCATGTCGACTCTCCCTTTATCTCTATATGCAAGGGTGCTATGAGTGTGCACTAAATATTTGTATATGTTGTTAAACTACTTTTTGAATCTTATCCCTTATGTTTCTATGATTATTTAATGGTAAAGTAAAACCTCGTAGATATATGAGGTTTTATGAAGTTTATCTAGTCCCATTTGTTTTACGAATGTTTTTGTCAATCAAATGATATATTTATAGGAATAAAAAAAATTGATATTTTATATTAGTTGATGAAATTGTATTTTATATACATAAATATATAGTTCAATAGATTTTAAATCTCTTAAAATATTGTATAATAAAGGACTATAGAACATGCAATCAATTTTAGTGCATCCGTAAAAAGTTACAATTGACTTTTAAGGATTTGTTTCAAAACATAACAAAAAATCCCCAGACCAACTCTAATATGTTGTATAATTATAATATTTGTGGCTCTTGATGTTTAGATAAAATTAAAGGTTAAAACCATTAATTAGTTGGAATAAAACAAGACAAAGAGAAATGGGAAACCAAAGTCCCACATTGGAAAAGTGTGAAAAAGTGTGTGGGTTAATAGATGCTCTTATGTCATAAAAGATTACTTATGTGTATTTAAGTGTATGCTACTAATGTACACCCTAGGTCCATGGATTGTGATTTTCACCATCTGCATATGTTCGCATGTGCAAAAGTGCGATTGAGCATTTAGGGCGCCTTAGAGGCGCACTTTACACTTCGCACGTATGTTAATCCGTACAATCACTCCTTTTTGTTCAAGTCTTGAATGTTCGAATATATAGTTATATATCCAAAGGGCATGATTAAATGACCTTTATATAAGTGTGTATTCATGAACAGACACTGCAAGAGGCTATATATATCAGACCAAATCTTGTCATAATTAATTTCCAAAATTTTCTTTACCTCTATTATTTCTTCTTACCAATTTCATAAGAGTGTTCTGGGGGTATTCTTCAAGTTTGCTACTTGAAGAAACTTGTGGATTTGTATCTTGGAGATAATTTACCTATCCCCGTTAGCAAACTCTATACGAGTGGGGGTAAATAACACCTTAAGGACAGTAATTTATTACGCCTCAAATCCAATCAGTTGTTTATATTTTCTACATTCTTAAATTTCATTAACATAGTACACACGATTAAACTAGGATGACATTATGATTTTACCAGGTAAATATTTACATAGTATCAACAATTAAACATGGATAAAAACACATGCAGTGTGTTTTTTAACCCATAGGGATAATGCATCCTATAATAGCCATTCTACATAAATCTAGCCTCCTTAGTAATAATATATTTTCACTCATTAAAGTTTTGGCTAATTGAAATCTATATTATACCTCAAATACAATAGTATTAGAGGTATAAATTCCCATTTATGATAGGGATTAATTATGAATCGTCTCCTTCCAAAGCAAAGAATTAACTCCTTCGAAAGCGAAGATGACTATCTGAATTCCCACTTCATTTCAAATTGAATGGGCAAACTAATCTACATAAAATTTTCCACTTAACCCTTCAAATGTCATGAACTCTTAAAATTTTATCAGCCCATACACAATTCCCCACATTTATATTTGCAGATTTCAAGCCCAAGAAGTTGCAATCATATTCTAGTATGTCGACTCTCTATTATACTCTCCTAAATTTTCTATTTCCCACACAATGTTTCATATCTTGGAAATCAATTATTTTTTTTAAACAAAATATAAACGATTCTTTTTCTTCAATGAATTGGTTAGAAGCATATTGTTGATCATCATTCAATCTTTATTAGAAGTAAGTTTATTAACACACTCCTCACATCATTGTAAAATGTGGCCTTCAATTTTGCATATTAAGTGTTTAATTTTTTTTCCTCTTTGATTGTTATAGCCCCCATTGATATAGTTTTCCAACTATTTTGTTCAGTTACAAGATAGTTGCAATTTACATGTTCATATTTAATTGTTGTTTCACACATGAACATCTATACACATTATTCTTGAGTCAAGTTAATATTTCAACTTCTGTGAAATAAGTATTGGGCTGTGGAGTCATTTATTCATCAATTGTGTTTAAATATGAGATAATAACTTAACAAACCTCAGCTGTAGTAAATGACAGTAAAAGGGCTTTTATTAGCTATTGCTTGTTGAAAGTTAGTTTATATTGTTCTTAGATCATCCTGTAGAATTGCATATATTGAATATAATTTTAATTTGCTTGGATACATAATGATTGAGGGGAAATATTTCAATTTAATTATAACATTGAGAAACTCCTACAATAGAAGGTTGGCACAAGGAGATGACAAATATTTTTATTATATTCATGGTAATATCGAAAGCTTAGTTTTCAACCTATATTTAAGATTCCATTTTGGTAGCTTCTTTTATTCTTTGGGGTTATTGGACAACATGGTTGAAAGATAAGAAAAACTATTCTGAAATGGATTTATAGAATCTTCTTTAAAATGTTACAAAGTTAGATTGCATATAGTGTTGAAATGGAATTTTGAAGAAAAATTGAGATTCAGTTTGTTGGTGGCTATATGTCCATATTTTGTCAATGAACTAAATTATTTGGATTGTTTTTATCTCAAGATTCATCATATTTACCAAGTAATTTTAATTACAAAAGGAGAGGCAGATGTTTGGTAACTATGATAATTTTGAGTAATATGAAAAAGACAATAATAATATGGTCATTTTGGATATATATTTTGTGTCTTTCAATTATGGATCTCTATTTATTGTGGTTTTCATTTTTTTACATATTATCAAAAGTCATGTATGTTAGTATTTTAAATCTTGAAGGCATGTATCATATGGGAATATTGAAACATTTTCTAATTTCCTTTTGACTACGTTTTTTTCCAATTAAACAGTTATCATAGTCATGTATTCTTTTCATAATTTTTTTTTTTAATTTTTACGGTTTCAATTGGGTTAAGAGAGTTGGAAATTCTCTTTTTCAACTAAGTGCTTATTTTAGGAAAGATGCTCAAGACAAGGTAACACATTTACGACATATGATTTTAAACTATAAACCCTTTTTTTCAGGACAATTTTGAATCAATTTACGACAATTAATGATTAAAAAAATAAGTTAGATATACCTTTACGCCTGTCTTTTGGGTATATGTAACTGTTTAACGTATAGGGTTCTTTAATTTTTCTCTTTTTCATAGTGTAGTGATGTTTGAAGTTGGTTTTGGTAGAAACAGGAAGTGTGTGCCTCAGTAGTTTTTTACTTTTAAAGTTGAATTAGACGGATTGAGTGAAAATGCGTTTCTTGTATCTAAGCTTTAGATTACACCACAATGTCAGATAATATTATTTATATTCCAATGTTATTCCAACTCCAAATTCTGATATTGTAAAACCTTGCCATTTCTCCACAACTAGTTTTAAAGTAAAGAAATCATTAGTTCCCAAAACTTAGGATATGTTTGGTTATATAAGAGTATAGAAAATTATGTGAAAACAAGAGAAAATTGTACTACTACTACATGCTTGCATACGTTTTTTCATGTGTCGGTGGGGTGATTTTTCCTACTAAATCAAATGCCTATGTATGAAATGGTTAATGGTTGCTATTGTTTACTATATGTACTACTAATTTCTATGTTATCGCATTTCTAATAGAATGCTCCGTAAAGATTCCCGTTTGGAGTATTTTGATTATGTACATTAAATAATGTCACTACGTACTCAAGCATCTATTATGTTATAACTATATATATGTTCAATGCATGTATTATTCAATATTGATTACATGTTTTTAGATTTTTATTATTATCATCTTCCTTATTGAACATGGTTAGTAGTAATTACATTTTAAATATTAACATTTAGACAATATGCTTCCTATAGAATTTTGAAAGGTTTATAACATTTACTACTCAATTCACAACACTTCAATACATGTTTAAGAATTGATTTAGGAGCATATTATATTTCATTTATAATGAAATTTACCTGTTAAAGACTTTGAGAACATATGCTTAAGCTTATGTAGTTATATTATGAATTCTATGTGAATCCTATGCATTTGTACTAATGAGTTAAAATTTATTGCATTCTTAGTCTTACGTACCTGTTTATGAATGCAATATCAATATACTATAAATGTTAATGATTAAAAGTTTAATAGCATGCTTCGAAAAGAATAAAATTCAAGTAGTATGCTTCTTTCATTACTTTTATAATAGTAGGATAATTTAATAGAATCCTTCCCCCATTTTGACCCCATCATCTGAAATTATGTCGCAAGAAGATTAAAAATAGTTCGCACCAAAACCATCCACACTATTCATCTATGGGTTGGATTCCTCATATATACTCTTGGAAATTGTTAGATGTTTCGGTGATCAAATAAAAATCAATTATCCAATGTGTGTGCTTGCAAATAAATTATAATATGTGTTTTGTATTATACACACTGTGAAAAGTACAATCTGGACATGTATTAAATTATATTTGTTATGCTGCAAATTTTGTTTCAATTACGATTATGCATTACTTAATGCCCTATTCACTTTACATTTTCATTTCTTATGTGATCATTTTTTGCTTTCTAATTTTAACACGTGGCCCAACTTTAGATATAAAATGAGTACATAATAATTACATGTAACACTACTACAGAGATTACCATATTCAATGTTTGGAAAAATAGATCAAACTTTCCATTTGTCCCACACAAAAATGTGAAATTCAATCCGTTTATAATACAGTTAAATAGTTGGACTTCCCAATTTAAACCACTGGAATGCAATGATGATACGGAATTAGCAAAAAGGCCCAACAAAATTATGTACTTAACTTTTATAACGTTCTAATTCATTTCCTTTTTATTCACTGTTTCAAGACTTCTCCAAAAATAAAAAGAGAATAATACCTACCTTTTCATCATTCAACCCCTTTGTATAAACTACATTTATTTTCACTAAACAACACATTAACATTTCAATAAAGTTTCCAAATATAAACATAACCCCAATTTTCTTCAATTGATATAGATCATAAAATTAGACACAAATCTCTCGCCTAAGCTTAGCTTCATTCATGATATTATATAGTGATATGATACCATGAACTATTGTTTTAAAGCATCATATTATAAGTGCATTTACAAAACAAACCCAAAAATTATATACTTATTTATTGGAATGAAGAATTTACAATTTTTAATACACATTCTTTCTTCAATTCATATAGGTTTGTAAGCTAAAGAGGTTCCCTCCAACATTTTGAATATCAAGGTTAGTATTTTAAACTCCTGCTTAGTTTTTTTATTTCTCTTTAGTTGTCAAATTTCATTAAAAAGACTATTAAGTCTATTGGTTTCATTAACATTTATATATATATTCCCTAATACAAATAGATATATCACCACTGCATTAGATCTAATAGTAAAAATATTTCATATTGCATGTGTTCGGAGCCTTGAGGGCTGCTAGAGTTGATATGAAAATGGAATACAGAATATTCTTAATCAACATAAGTATCCCCCTTGAGACAATTATCTAGAGTTCAATTTTCCAAGCTATAATCAATTTCCTTTTCAAGATTTTTTTTCTATTTTTCTATTAGTTTTAGTTATTTCTTTTTAAAATAAATGGTTATGTTTCGTCAAGAACTACTTTGATTAGTTTGATAAGAAGAAAAAAAATAATGAAAAAGTTTAATTTTTTTTTAGTGGGGAAGACAATTTATTTCATTACAATTGTATTAAAACTTGACGGGTTATTGGAAGAAAATTACACCTGACATGTTTACATGGAAAATTATTTGCATTTTTTGACACTTTTCCTTATTGCTTTTCTTGAGACTCATTCTTGACAGTCTTTAGATTCTTTCCTTGATATTTTTTAAATTTTCACAAAGAAGAATCATGACAATTTTTAAGAATATAGATTCGTTTTTAGTATGTCCTTCTTTTTAGTGGTATTCTCTTTTTTTAGTACATGTACAACTAGCCAAGTATCTGGTATTCTCTTTATGCAAATACCTCAAGGTCGTCGTGGTATTCTCTTTATTCAAAGAACTTCAATGTATTCTCTTTTTTGTAACATCTTCCTACACCATTTTCTTAGTTTTTATTTTTAATGTTAATGGGGACGTTACTATAAGTATGGGGCATGAATGTACTCAGCATCGACTTCTAAATTTTTGGTCTTAATAGGGGGGAACGTGGGACACGTATTGTATCCGTGTCGTGTCTTTATCTGGTTTTTGTTTTTATTCGTGTCGTGTCTTTAAGGAGAGAATTTTTTTTTATTGCAGTTCGTGGTGTGTTTTTGGATTGGCTTACTGAGACCACATTGGTGTTGAATTTTGAAAATAGAAATAAAATATTTTTATAGTGTTGTTTTATGTTTTTCACATGCGTGCCTATAGAGATATAAACAAAATGGTATTAATTTATGCGTATGAATTCAATTAATTCTTACATTTTGTAAATCAATACTCATTTAGTTTAACGTTCCATTCATTAAATTAAGTGGTTTTTTTACAAATATCTACAATTACTTCCTTCGAGACCTTTTGTAGTTCACTAATTTCTTAGTTTAATGCACCATTCATTAAATTATGTGCTATTTTAGAAATAACTACAATGCCATCCCTCTAGACCTTTGTACAAATTAGTATGATTCTCATTAAATTTGGTTTTAAAATCACAAACGTATTTCCCAATTTTACATAAAGAATATTTTAAAATGAGTAGGAACTTACCTTTTCTAATTCAATACTCGCTTAGTTTAATCTTCCATTCATTAAATTAAGTGTTTTTTTACAAATACCTACAATTACATACTTCGAGACCTTTTGTATTTCAAAACTCACTTATTTAACGCTCCATTCATTAAATTAAGTTCTTTTTTTTACAAATAACTACAATTCCATTCTTCCAGATCTTTGTCTTAATTATTATGATTCTCACTAAATTTATTTTTGAAAATCGCAATTGTATATCCCAGTTCTACATAAATAAGTTAGGAAAATGACAAAGAACGAACTTAAAATGCTTTTGAAGTCTAACGCAATCTACGCTTGCAAAGAAGTAATTGATGTTGATAATCCATCTCCCAGAGCATCATGTTTCTCAAAATGACAATGTGGTAAGGAATATAAAGATTTTATTGAATACTCAAGGAGAAAATATAAGAAGTCTAGATTTGAGAAGCTAAATGATGTACATAGAAGCATTTCTAATGTCCCTATACTAAAGACAGTTGACAACGATTGAAAAATAATCCCCATGACCTCCGATGATATCTTTAAGCAAGAAATTCGTTCCTCATTGCCACTTATCGTAATTGATGGAACGTATGGAGGAAATTCAACCACTCCAGTGTTGACTATGTCATTAGTGATTGACATTGATCTTTCATTTTGTCTATAAGAATTTTGTCGGTCTATCCCATTTTTCGTAATTTATGGAACCTAGGAAGTGAATACAATCATCTCATATGTTCACTATGTCATTATTTACTGAACTTGATGTTTCGTCTTATCATTTTCCCTTACTTTGCTCATTTTCCTACGTTTGGAATATGTAATAAGCATTGTTGATGTAAAAAATTAGATTATATCTAATTATTTAATCACAGATAAAATAAAATGAGACAAAGAAATTTTAAAGTGGTTCAGCCTTATAAGAATGGCCTACGTCCACTGTTTCTGTTATTGCTGACTGTTTGGGAATTCTCGATTACAAGTTTTCTCAAGAAATTTCGATCCTCTACAATGAGGATAATACAATGTATTTATATCCCTAAGGCTATAATGTGAAAGGGTAATACATTCAATGCCCTTTAAGCGTATACATTTGTATGATAATAATAAGCATTTAATGCGCAGTCAATCTGTTGGTTATCCTCCTATTAATGCTTTGTTCGAGGTGCAGCTCGAACCGCCTAAGCTGCTCGGACTGCCTAAGTTCCTCGGTACTCAAAAGTTCCTCGATACTCAAAAGTTCCTCGTAAATTTCTTGTTGGTCGGAGCGTCTGAGTTGAGCAGAGTTCCTCATTGCAGTATGGTTCCTCGGAGTCAAGGTGTTATTCGAAAGTGTTTGTTGTTGTCACGCAGATTGCCACGTGTCTTCACTCAATTGAGCCATGTCAGCAGACTAAATTTGGTATTAATATAAGCCCCCAATGTTTCATAGTTCGAAATTTGAGGAGTGTGGAACATTCTTTCTCGAAATATGACGGTTTTAAATGGTTATCCTGAAATTTAGGAGTATTTTCTTTTGTATTTATTTATCCTTCCAAATTCGTAGAATCGGTCTTTTTTTAATTTTTCTAACCGCTTCGATTCCCGCGCCCTTTTTATCTTTTTAGCCGCCGGTAACGTAATAGTCTCTTTTTGTAATCATTACTTTTACCCTTTACCAAGGCAAAGTATTTAAACATTTCAGAAAATCCCATCGTCTTCTACTTTTTCAAATTTGTCTCTTTGAGTTTTCCATCGTCTCTCTCTCCTATGCGTTCATCTCTTTCATCATTTTTGTCAACATACTCATCCCTTTCCTGTAAGATTTTCTTCTTTCTTTTTGATTTTCTTCTTTCATAATGGTTTATCCTATAGAATCGATTGATAAGTTTCGCTCTCATTTCTCTATTCCCTTATGGGTTATTTTGGAAGAGCTTTCTGAGCCTTCAGACTATTTTCGTTTGGCTGAGGGACATTGGTTCCCCAGCCTCTTTGTCGCTGAGTGTGGCTTTTCTTTTCCCCCAAACCCTTTATGTCTGGAATTTTGTCAATACTTTGACGTGGTTCCTGCAAGAATAGCCCCCAATACGTGGAGAATAGTTAACGGTGTTTATAGATTAAATCAAACTCATGGAACTCGTATAGGAATTCCTGAAATTATATTTTTTTTATAGATGGGCTGTGGGCGATAATACTTTTTATTTAAAAACTAGGTTTTTAAATAGAGCTTTAGTGGTCAATCTCCCAAATGCCAATAGGGACTACTTTTAGCACGGGGTTGTTATGAAAAATTGGCAACACCCTCCATTAACTGGAGATGATGTTTACCAGGCTCCCAGATGTCCTCCCAATGGCAATGGGATAGGTTGTTTTTATTTTATTTTCAAAATTATGCTTCCTTTGTGTTTGATAAAATGTGCCACTGATAGTTTAATTTTGATTTATTTGCAGTTGACAGCAAAAGAAAATCTCCAAAAGAGGAAGATGTTAACATAAGGCATTTAAAACTTATCTGGAGTTTGCATCAGACTGTTGCCGACGAGCATATTAGGTCAGCTTCATATTTGCTGCAGTACAAGAGTTACACCTCCTCTTTTACTGCTCGTCCGGTGATAAGCGACACAGAACCAATACCAGCCTTTACAAGTTCTTCACCTGAGTCACATATTCCTTTGAGTGGAAGGATGAAGAAAAGAAGACCTCCTACCCTTTTTAAGAAATCTTCCTCTGGTGCTGGAGAGGCAAAGAGAAGTAAGCTTGATGTCCCAGGAGAGGGGACAAAGAAAATTGATGCACCTCCTTCGGCTGCTCCTGTGAAGGTTGTCGAAAAGCCCCTAGTGGCCCCGAGCAAGGTTGCTGCTCCAAGCGAGGTGATTGTCATTTCTCCGACTAAGACTACATCGTTAGTCGAGAAAGTTGATGCTCCTTTGAGGAGGCCGAAGAAAATCTCCTCTGTCAATTTGGCTAAATCCATCTCTCAGCCCCCGACTAGTGGTGTTCCCACTTTTGTTCCCCCGAGCTCTGCTATGAACCCGGTGAAGACTTGGATCATTCCGGAGATCCAAGGTATTGAAGAAAACCTTTCTCCGGACACGGTTACCACATTAGCAGCTCGTCATATTGCTTCTGTAAGTCCTATAGTCTTAAATTTTCATTCTTTCCTTTTTGTATCTGTGCACTGACTTGCTTTCATTTTCTTTTCACAGTTGGTGAGCTGTTTTAATACAATTCTGAAGAAAGATAAAGCTATTAAAGCTTCAAGCTCCTCGTCTGGTGTAGAGGAAGCTTTGATGGGCCTGGCGCAGCCTCTGAAAGATTCTCGTCAGAAATATGATGATGATTAGGCGATTTGGGAGAAGAGGCTTATCTCGACCGAGCAGGAGAAAGCTCGGGTTATTGAGGTCTCCAAGGGGTTGGAGAAAAACATAAATTGATTTGGAGGAGAAGAATAAAGAGCTCGAAGGGAAGCTCAAAAATGTTGGGGAGCTTAAAAATAACCTCAAGACTGCTGAGGAGGAGTTCGGTCAACTTCGGGAAGTAAGTCGTCAGAAGGAGGAAGTTGAGAATAAATTGAAAGCTATTGATGATCTTCTTTCCAAGATGCTTTCCTCGGAGAAGACAAAGAGGAAATTGGCTGTCAAAAAATCTTTCAGCGTCGGCTGGGATAAAGGGTGGAATAAATGTTTGGATGCCATGATGTCGCAAGTGGAATATGGCAGCCTCAAATACGATATGGATGGGTCTCTACTCTGCAAGAGATGAAAATTGATGAAAATTCTTAACTATTTCAGCGACACATCCCGGGCCCCCCTCCAACTCCTGAAGAAGAAGAAGAGGACGAAGCTGCCTCTGAGGAATCTTCCATGGTGATGGGAGATCAAATTTCTCATCCCCCAGCTATCCAGCCCACTGGCGAGAAACTTCAGCTACCCATTACTTCATCCGAGCAACCTCCAGCACTTCTCGAGCAACCCTCTGTTCCATCTAAGCAACTTACCTCCTCGCCCCAGCCTCCCGAGAAAGTTTGGGAGACAAGGAAAAGGTGTAGAGTTGTTCGGATTTCTCTCTATTTTATTTTTCTTTATCAAATGTAATTCTGAACTTTGTACTTCTCCTTTATGATGTAATAAAATTTGAACTTTTGCTTATGCATACTGTTGATTCTCTTCTTCATGCAATATTGTACTCTTATTTATTATTGCTTTTTCTTCCTTTACTAGTTTCTGGCCAGGATGGAATTATTATCTGCTCATGATTCAAAACTGTTAAGGCAATGCAATGAGTATTTCAAACCTGGTCATACAGATATGAGGGCAGCTCAAATCATTGACATCCTCGGTCAAGGTGCTTCAGAGCAAGTAATTGAAGCCTATCAGTATTTGAAGTGCCTGCTCGACCGTGAAGTGGCTAACAACGTAGCATACTATGATATGATTGAAGATCTCCAAGGCACTCTTGAAGAACTTCAGCAACAATATAAGGAATCTACTGCCTTTTTGCACGAGGGGTACGAGAAGAAGTATCAGCAAATAAGTGCCGATAAGGGATACGATAAACGGTTTGCTGCTTACGATGTGAGGGAGGGAGCTATGAAGGTTGAGGTCGAAGAGCACAGCCAGATAGCTGAGTTGTTAGAGCAAGAAAATAATAACCTGTAAAGAGAGGTGTCTCAGTTGAAGTCTGCAGCTGCCACCTCAAACGTTTTGGTCCCTGTGAATGACGAGGGAGTCTCTTTCTTGGAGGTCGAAAATGCCAACCTAAGGGATGAGTTAGAAACCTTGAAGAGGTATGTCCCTTCTACATCTACTCGAGGATGAGCAAGAGCTCCTCGGGGACGAGCAAGAGTTGCTCGGATTTCTGTCGAGGAACAGAGAACTCAATCTGCTCTAGAGAACCAGGCCTTCCAACTGATGGCAAAGAACCAGGCATTGGCTGAGATGTCTAAGAAGATCAGGAGTCTGGACGAGAAGAATTCTGCGCAGAAGTCTGTCTTGGAGAATAAAGAACTCTTTATAAAAAATCTCTATGAGCAACTGAAAAGATTGACATATCAATTCCACAAGCAGCCCAGAGAATTCTGGATGGCTGGCTACAACGAGGCTCTCTACCATTTGGATGATCTTATCCAAAATGCAAATAATTAAGGTTACAAACAGGTATGGTTGAATGCCTTAGGTGTACTGCAACTGGAACAGGGTCATTACCTGTGGGATTACTATAATCCTGGGTTGCTCGACCTACGAGTGCCACCATTCAAGCTTGATATGAGTTGGATCCCTGCTCGGGCCATCCCTCGATGTTTGATTTCCAAATACCTTGGCGATTACAATCTCTATTCCAATGTTGAGATATCTCGTCCCGAGCACCTACTCGATCGACTATCTGTGATGAACATTAGGATGCTTAAAGATCTTAACTTCATAAATTCCCCTTATGCTTTAAATGATCCATCTGCTGGCGAGGAACCTGTTTCAAAAGCAGAGGGGAAGAAACCAATATAATAGGAATCTTGATGTAATAAATTTGTATTTCATTCTTGATGTATTTTGTTCTACATTTAATGAAATAATTTTATTTACAAATCTTGACTGCCATTCTCTTGTAATCATAAAACACTTTACATCTGTGCATATATATCTATTAAAAAGATAACAACATTGTGTTATTTGTTGATCAACTGGAGTTTGTTAAAACTTATTGTCGACTATCTTGAATTTGTGGTAATCATTTGATGACTAACCAAAATTGATGATACTTTGTTTCTCGACCAACTTGGTAGTAATTTAAAAAGTCACGAGTATCAAAAATTTTGCTCAATCACTTTCTCGTACTCATAAAATGTTTCCGACCAACTAAGGACCATAAATTTTTCTTCTCGACCAACTACAGTTAGTGGGTTTTTATACCCGATCAACCATGGTTAGTGGATTTTTCTTACCGACCAATCTTTGGCACTTTTTAGAATAGTTTTTATTCCTAACCAACCTTAGTTGGCATTTTTAGGAATAGATTTACTTCCTAACCAACCTTAGTTGGCATTTTTAGGAATAGATTTACTTCCTAACCAACCAAGTTGGCATTTTTAGGAATAGATTTACTTCCTAACCAACCAAGTTGGAATTTTTAGGAATAGATTAACTTCCTAACCAACCTTAGTTGGCATTTTTAGGAATAGATTTACTTCCTAACCAACCAAGTTGGCATTTTTAGGAATAGATTTACTTCCTAACCAACCAAGTTGGAATTTTTAGGAATATATTTACTTCCCGACCAACCTTAGTTGGCATTTTCGAGAATAGATTTGAGTAGTCCGAGTTTTGCTGAGTAGTATGTAGCACTAGTATTCCGTAAAAAATTCCAATAAAAGGAAAGAAATGGGCAGAACATTGTCACTTTATTCATACTGATGAAACTGCATTACATGAGAGTTTACATTACTGATAATATTTGCGCAGGTGTTCTGTATTCCATGCATTCTTAAACTCCTCCCCCTCTAAAGTTTCTATTTTGTATGTCCCTGGTCGAACAAATTCCTTAACTCGGTAGGGTCCATGCCAGTTTGCTTCCAGTTTGTTGTGCTTTTGAATCACCTTCTTTAGCACATAGTCTCCTTCTTTCAAGTCACACTTCTTCACTCTCTTGTTGTAGAACAAAGTTATTCGTTGCTGGTAAGCAGCATTTCTAATGGCTGCTTCTTCCCTAACCTCCTCGAGCATGTCCAAGTCTAACCTTCTCATTAAATTGCTGACAAGGGAATTAAAATTCAGTATTCTGTGTGTTGGGAGACCCAATTCGACGGGTATAACAGCTTCACTTCCAAATGCTAGCATATATGGAGATTTCCCTGTTGCTGCTCGGGGAGTAGTTCGATAAGCCCATAGCACTGATTGTAGCTCGTTGATCCAGTTTGCTTCCGCGTCATTCAGTGTTTTTTTCAAACCATTCAGCAGCGTTCTGTTTGTCACTTCAGTTTGTCCATTGCTTTGAGGATGGCCTGGTGTTGAGTGGATCTTCAAGATATTTGACTGATGACAATAGGCAGCGAACTCCTCGTTGTCAAATTGTGTTCCATGGTCTGTGATGAAGGCACGAGGAAGACCATATCGACAAATGATGTTCTTCCAAATAAATTGGTACAACTTTGTCGTACGTCATTTCAATGAGAGGCTCAGCCTCAACCCATTTAGTAAAATAATCCATAGCGACCACGAGATACTTAAATCTTCCTCTTGTCGTCGGCAGTGGCCCGACCAAATCTATTCCTCATATGGAAAATGGCCAAGGGGAAGTAATGGGTGTCAATAATGCTTGGGGTGTTCTTCGGATGGAGGAGAAGCGCTGACACTTGTCACATTTTTTAGCATAGGCTATACAATCACCTCTCATCGTTGGCCAGTAGTATCCTTGAGTCATCATTCTTTACAAAAGTGTCTGACCTCCTACATGGGCTCCACGGGACCCTTCATGGACCTCTTCAATCAAATCTTTCACCTCAGTGGGATGCACACATCTTTGCAAACCTGCTATAATTCCTCGTCTGTATAGAATACCATTAGTCAGTACATAATGAGCAGCCTTAAACTTCAGTTTCTTGGCTGCAAGTTTGTCAGTTGGTAATTCCCCTTTCTCAATATATGCCCTGATGGGATCCATCCATGATGACCCTAAATCGAGGGTATTAAAGTTTATCGTCAGGTCTTCATCTATACTCCGACCAGTTAAAACTTCAATTGGGATTGTTCTTCGTAGCTCGGTACGAGTAGCTGATGCTAATCTAGCTAAGGCGTCTACTCTTCCATTCTCCATTCTTGGTATTCTGACCAGCTGAATAGGAGTAAACTCCGACACCAATTCCTTTGCCTTTGCATGATATCTGATTATTAATTCTCCTTTAGCTGCATATACTCCCATCATTTGATTTATGACCAATTGTGAGTCACTAAAAACAATAGCTTGTTCTGCCCCCATGGTTTTTGCCAAACTAAGACCTGCAATCATGGCTTCATATTCAGCCTCATTATTCGAAGCTTTGAATTGGAAACGTAGGGCGTATTCCATGTCGACCTCGTCCGGACTGTTCAAAATAATCCCTGCGCCACATCCTGTAGTGCAGGATGAACCATCCATATACAGACTCCATATAGGTAACTCGTCTTCAAATTTCTGATCTGACAGAGTTCCTCGGTGGAAAATTTGTTGCTTCCTTTCACTATCTCTTGATATTTCTTGATGTTCGTCGATCATCTTTTCTTGCCCTTTTACCAACCTAAGATGGTTTGGGCTTGAATTTGATGATTCTGTAACATCCACAAGTTGATCAGTGAACAATTTTTGCTCCTCGGGGGTATCAGGATAGGTGAACTCTGTTATAAAATCTGCTACTGCTTGTCCCTTTAGCGATGATCTGGGTTCATAAACTATATCATATTCACCAAGTTCTATTACCCAGCACATCAATCTTCCTGATTTTTCTGGTTTATGAAGGGCTTGCCTCAATGGCATATCAGTATATACTACTATAGTATGAGCCTAGAAGTATGGCTCCATTCTTCTACTTGCCTCGATCAATGCTAGTGCTAATTTTTCCAGCCTTGGATATCTGATCTCTGCTCCTCGGAAGGCCTTACTTGTGTAGTAGATTGGTTTTTGTACTCCATTCTCCATTCTTATCAATGCTGAACTAACTGCATTCTCGTACACTTCCAGATACAAGTATAATTTTCCTCCCATCACTGGCCTGGATAATAGTGGAGGTGCTCCCAAATATTTCTTCAAGTCTTGGAAAGCCTTCTTACATTCATCATTCCACTCAAAAGTCTTTCGGAGCGTCTTAAAGAATGGGAGACATCGATCAGTTGCTCGCAATACAAATCTATTTAGTGCTGCTACTCGTCTTGTAAAACTTTGCACCTCTTTCTTCGTCGTTGGGGATCGTAGCCCTAACAGAGCTTTAATCTATTAATCTGATTCAAAGGTCTTCTTCGGGTTCAACTTCATTTGATATTTATCTAGTTGATCAAAGGTCTGGCCTAAGTCAACTAGATGATCAGCAGCTTTCTTGCTCTTTGTCAGCATATCGTCAACATAGACTTCCATATTGCAACTGATTTGTTCTGCAAACACTTTGTTCATCAGCCGCTGATATGTTGCACCAGCATTTTTCAAACCAAAAGGCATAACATTATAACAATAAGTTCCCCTAGGGGTAATGAAAGAAGTACTCTCCCTGTCTTCAGGTTTCATTTTAATCTGATTCTAACTAGAATAAGCATCCATGAAACTCAGCAGCTCATTTCTCGAGGTAGCATCCACTAGCTGATCAATTCGGGGCAGCGAAAAGTGATCCTTTGGGCATGCTTTGTTGAGGTCGGTGAAGTCTACACACATCCTCCATTTGTTGTTCTTCTTTTTCACCATCACCACATTTGCTAATCAGTCTGGATATTTAACATCTTCAATAAAGCAAGCTTTCTGGAGCTTATCGACTTCCTCCTGTATAGCTTGATTCTTTTCGGGACTGAATACTCTTCTTCTCTTCTTCACAGGCTTGATCCCCTTATTCACATTGAGCTCGTGACATAAGAAATTTGGGTCTATCCCGGGCATATCCTCATTACTCCACGCAAAAGTTTGCTTTCTGCTTCTTAAGAAAGTTATCAATTTCTACTTTAGTGAGGCTTCCAACGACGAACCTACTTGAGTAGTTCGTTCAGGGTGCTCGTCGTCCAGAATGATGTTTTCAGTAGCTTCCACCACTTGACCCTTCACGAGTTGCGACTCATCTCTAGGATCCAATGTTTCAATTTTTGCACCTCCATACACTTGATAGGTAGTAGTCTTTTTCCTTGATTCCTCCAGTTCCTCTTGCTCGGCGGATGAATAATAGCATTCCCGAGCTAGTTTCTGATCACCTTTCACAACTCCTACTCCAAAATTTGTTGGATATTTTAGGCATTGATGTACCGTAGATGGTACAGCCTCGAACTTCTTCAATCCTACTCTTCCCATGATGATATTGTATGCTGATTGAACATTCTTATCCATCACAAAGAAGCATATTCTTTCTGTTCGACAAGAAGGCCATGTACCAATGAATATATCAAACTTGATCGTCCCAAGTGGAAAAACTTTCTCACCAGAAAAACCCAGGATGGGTCTGTGATAAGGCTCCAGTTGAGATAGTTTTAGATTTAAATTGTCGAAGCATGAGTAGAACATGATGTCTGCCGAGCTACCATTATCTACCAGTACTCTTGAAATCATCACTTCCTTCATCCTCATTTTGATCACCAATGGGTCATCATGAGGATATATAACACCTGCGAGGTCGTTATTTGAGAAATCAATGACCAATTTCTCTTTGTTTACTTTTCTAGGGCGATCCTCCTCAGCTAAATTTATTCGTTGAATTTATGAGCAAGCTTGAGCCTCACAGAGGTAAGCTTTTCTCTTTGCAGTAAGGTCTCCTCCTCTTGCATCTCCACTTGTAATAACATTGCAATCAAATGTCCCAAAGCGTATCGAAAATACCTCACGTTCTGGCTGCCTTGGTCTCTTGGGAAGATCGGGGTCGTCTTTTGGATCAACTTCGTGGTCTCTTTTCTTGTTCTCCTCTGCTAGACGAGGATATCTAGACCTCTCTCTTGTTCGGTCTTTGTTTCTTCTTTCATTCCTTTGATCAACATATTTTGCCATTTTTCCTCGTCTGATGAGTGTTTCAATCTCATTCTAGAGAGCTATGCAATTTTTGGTCATATGGCCATGATCTTTGTGAAACTCGCAATATTTTGCCTTATTTCTCCTGTCACGGTCTGCCTTTATTTTCTCTGGCCAGTTTAATTCCTCGTTGTTCTTAATTTCTTCTAGAACATGGTTGATGTCTTTCTTCAAAGGAGTATAATTATCAAATTTCTTCAATACTTCCCATGACGACCTTGTTTTTGATTATTTGTCACTACCATTGTTCTTATGCTCTTTCTTCTTAGCTTTATCACCTTCCACCTTGGTTTCTTTGGCATCCATATTCTTCTTCGCAGCCATAGCCTCCTCGGCATTCATAATCTTGGCCACTTTTCCCATCAGATCTGACATGGTTCTAGGTGGATCTTTGGCCAAAGTGTAGTATAACTTGTTGGGCAGTAGTCCACTCATCAAGGCGGTAATCGTTGTATTTTCCTCATAATCAATGACTTCGAGTTTCTCGTTATTAAAATGAGTTATATAATCTTTGGTACTTTCACCAGCTTTTTGTCTAACACTTAATAAATGCGTTACTCGTTTAACTGGCTTTGCCCCAAAATAGAAATTCCCAATGAATAACTCGGCCAGTTGAAAAAAAGTTAAGATCTTACCCCGAGGAAGATTATTATACCATATTTGAGCAGATCCGGTAAGAGTTCCCGAGAATGCTCTGCATCTCATCTCATCTGGAACAGCATAGATGTCGGCTGCAGCTTGGTATTGTTCTATATGAAGGACAGGGTCGGTCTTTCCATCATATTTGGGGGTCACAACAGGTGCTTTAAACTTTGATGGTGTTGGAAAATCTATAATGGCCTGGACAAAAGGTGTTCCTTGAACCAAAGTTCATTGTAGAGGGTTCTTGGCTTTAGCCATTTACCCTAATCTATCCTCCAGCCTCTGAATAGAGCCTTTCCACGCATCGTTTCCTTCCTCGGTCCTGTTGTTCGAGCAACTGATCGCGTTGATGTGGCTTCCTGGGATCTATCTTGACAAGCAGCTGGTCGCGACTAGGCAGATCCTTCTCTTAACTCTGATGGTCGTCGAAAACTCCTCGATGCGGTTCTAGGAGGACTTTTTCTCCTCCTAGGACCTAATCGATCAAAAGGAGATACTCTGCTTAATCTTTCTAGCACACTAGTCCTTTCTGGAGAGAGAGTGATACGTTGTTCAGTATCTGTGGCTCGTACTAACAAAGTTCGTCCAGGTTGATAAGAAAAATCTTCAGACTCCTCAGTACGATATGAATCGGTACGCCTAGTACGCGAAGAAGGTAAACGGGTATTTCGTTGAATACTTCGCGGTCCTGAATGGGTTGATGCACCTCCATGGAGGGTTTGTATAAATTGTCGCATAGTTTCTTGCATGACTGTTTGGCCCTAGGCCAGATTTATCATTATTCCAGCCAGATCTGGAATCTTGGGCGGAGCAGATGGATTTGGAGGGCTTCCAGCGTTTCGATTGCTGGGTTCTGGAATATCAGCCATTTGTGATGAATTGTTTTTGATGAAAAACGATATTACCAGTCGTTTCCCACATACGGCGCCAATATGTTTATGTAAAAAATTAGATTATATCTAATTATTTAATCACAGATAAAATAAAATGAGACAAAGAAATTTTAAAGTGGTTCAGCCTTATAAGAATGGCCTACGTCCACTGTTTCTGTTATTGCTGACTGTTTGGGAATTCTCGATTACGAGTTTTCTCAAGAAATTCCGGTCCTCTACAACGAGGATAATACAATGTATTTACTGCTCTAAGGCTGTAATGTGAAAGGGTAATACATTCAATGCCCTTTAAGCGTATACATCTGTATGATAATAATAAGCATTTAATGCGCAGTCAATCTGTTGGTTATCCTGTTATTAATGCTTTGTTCGAGGTGCAGCTCAGACCGCCTAAGTTCCTCGGTACTCAAAAGTTCCTCGTAAAGTTCTTGTTGGTCGGAGCGTCTGAGTTGAGCAGAGTTCCTCGTTGCAGTATGGTTCCTCGGAGTCAAGGTGTTGTTCGAAAGTGTTTGTTGTTGCCACGCAGATTGCCACGTGTCTTCACTCAATTGAGCCATGTCAGCAGACTAAATTTGGTGTCAACAAGCACATTTGCAGATGGTCAAGATTTAATACAATTTTGAATTCCTACTTATTTCTCTATATTTTCTTTTGCATGTAAATAACATTTAATACTATTTTGAATTCCATCTTATGTCTCTATATTTGCCTTTACATTTACATAATGACATTTTCACTTTTGGTATTGCCCATGCTTCACACTTAATAATATAATCTATTTGAAAACAAACAAATTATTTTCAAATAACTTCATATACCTATTTTAAA
This sequence comes from Sambucus nigra, assembly GCA_949130495.1. NCBI lineage: Eukaryota > Viridiplantae > Streptophyta > Magnoliopsida > Dipsacales > Adoxaceae > Sambucus > Sambucus nigra. The sequence goes on along the minus strand of OX422224.1, from coordinate 128,536,638 downwards.
TTAAATATCTAAAATATATTAGCAAAAGTAGTTACAAATATATTTACAAATAAGTTATAAATTTATTTCTCTAATTTTATATTTGTGTATGTAGATACATAGTGGAGTTTCATCAAGTATGAAGTCTATTTTGTCACATTCTATTGTTTAAGAAGATAGTACTATTATCCATATTAAGGAAATGAACCTCTCATCTGATAAAGAATGGTCTATTTCTGACTAGTGTGGCTCTACATTGAATACCATTGAAGATGGTCTCCATAATTTGAAAGCGACAAACACTGGTACATACTATTGTGGTTACTCATTTCGAAGTGTTAACTAATGTCTTGACCCTTTAACTAGGGAACATTCTTTCCCCAACTACTGTGGATACACATTATGTAACGTTGAACGTAGACTCAATGATGTAAGGGAAAAATAAATTATCGCAGAAACTTTGTTGATGAGAAGACAACAATATTTAAATTTACTTATTCTGATTAATTTTTTTGAAATTAAACATTCATAGAAGATGTGTGTGTGTGTGTGTGTTGACTATTAAAATATTAATGGTTATATAGAGACGTATTGGCAACCCATGGATTTCGAAATGCCTACACACACTTGCCCACATTGTAACACAATTCTTTGGTACGAAGAGAGCAATAAGAAGAATAAAAAGCCTAGAGTTCCAAAATTCAGCACATGCTGCCAAGTTGGTCAAGTTAGACTACCAATGTTGCGCCCGACGCCTGAACCTTTGAATTCTCTTTTGACATCAGATAACTGAGTTTTGGTATCAAAATTCAAAGACAATATAAGATCATATAATTCAATATTTTCTTTCACATCTACCAGTGCAATTTTAGACAACCTTATAAACAAAGGTTGTGCTCCATATGTTTACTGAACATCTAGACAAACTCATCATAAGATCGGTTCACTCCTGTCTACTATAGGGAAACCTCCAAAGTTTGCACAACTTTACGTCTACAAGATAGAGAATAAGGTAAGTACTCGAATAAGGTCATTAAGCAAAGAAAATAAATAATCTAGAATTGATGCAACTGTGACATCTCATTTATTGTTGATGATGGATACAAATAACGAATTGTTAAAATATTCTGAATGGCCAGAGATAGTTTTACTGAATCTAATGTCCAAACTGTAAGAATAAAAATTCTAAAACAAATAAACACTAACCTATCTATTTACAATCTACCGAGCACATAAGAACTTGAAGTATTAATTATTGGAGATTTTACGAAAGAAAATGCAAGCAGAGATGTCATCATTGAACACATCTATAGTGGATTGCAATGAATAATTGAAATAAATCCCTTGTTCATGGCAATACAATGTGACACCCCACTTAAAATAATAACGGGTGGTCAGCCCTATACTAAATTAAAACAGGAATCTCAAGTGGATCATTCTTAGAATCTACTGTCGATGCTAAAATAAAAGCTGCTAACTACCCAAAACCATAGTAAGCTGATGCCAAACATTTTAAAAACATACAATAAACATCATGCCAACAATAAAATAACTACTAAGCAAGATAAAAATGCACTCACGCACAACTATAAAATAATGTACTCATATAAAATGTAACAAGTACCATAAAAGAAATATAACCGAATATGTTGTCGGGTAACAAATAATACAACAAACCGGAGGAGAGAAGTACAAAAATGTTAAAAGCAACTTTTGGGTATAAACCCGATACACCAAAATGAGTCCTATCTAGATTTACAAACGGTATGAAACAACTATAACAAAATCTCGCAACAGTCCGCGTCTACTATGACTCCCAAGATACTCGATAGAATAGCATCATTGGTATCCTTGCGGTGGGACACGTGTAGTACTATATATATATATAGCAAGAGGGGAAAATAAACGGGTCAGAGCCCGTGGTGTAAAAAGTTTATAGAAAGTGTATAACAGTGCATAATAATTATAAATGCACAATTTCATAAATAAAGTGGAGTCGCACTCCCTTGGAACCCCCAAACTCACCCCTCAACTAAAGCGCGCACCTAAACATATGCACATGAACCTACATTTATCTACCCGATATCTACTAAGGATAACCCAAAAATACTCTCATCATATCATAGCCTAAGTTTACACCCAAACTTATATATATATATATATATATATATATATATATATAAGCACACACATGTACCTTACTAGAGTTCATCCGATTCTAATTATAACTTAAACAAGTCCTTAACAATAGAATAGGCACACATTAACTTCCTATTCTTATTAAAATAATTTATCACTAAATAAAATATAACCGAGTACTAAGGACTAAACTTCTCCCCACTCCCAACATTGCGATGCGTTTTGTGCGTGAGACGTCTCGTAAAGCGAAATCTAAACAAGGAACCTCCCGATACACTACTCCTTGACAATGTTGGTCATCGGGATCCATTATGCCCTCCACACACATCCTAAAACCTCAGCTACTTATTTTGAGTACCATCTCTAGTACCCAAGTAAGACCTCTATTTAAATCCTTAAGGGTCGATATATCAGCAATTGTCTCTAAGTACGATCACTCGACCCTAATAAGATAGTACACCGACATCACACCAGATGTATATCTTAGAAAACTCATATCACCTTCACCTATAGGCTATATATATATAGGGAAAGGATCAAGTGAGGTCCCAGTTTGAGGACCCTGAATGAGGACCATTTTTTTAAAATAGTAAAAAAAATATTTTTGGGCTGATTTGTTTTTATGATTTATAAACATTTCAATAGGACCATAAAAAAATAATCAGCTCAAAATGAATTTTTTTGCTATTTTAAAAAAATCGGTCAACTTTGTCAGTTGTTAAGTTGTTAAAAACTGACAAAGTTTGACCGATTTTTTTAAAATAGTAAAAAAATTCATTTTGAGCTGATTTTTTTATATGGCCCTACTGAAATGTTTAAAAACTATATAAAAAAAATTAGCTCAAAAATATTTTTTTTACTATTTTATCAAAATTGGTCCACGCCAACGGTATACAAACTGGGGTATGCATGATAACCACACTCTCTCTCTCTCTCTCTCTCTCTATATATATATATATATATATATATATATATATAATACAATAATTCATTCCTATAACCACACATACATACCACACATAATGCACACTTTGAAATACTCATAACATAAACGGTTATAGGATACAAATATACTGCACCATGCTATCATCTTCCAGGAATTACTCACTTTATCCCGGGTTACTATACACCGGACTATTATCACACAGCCATGGTAATAAAACAAAATGCAACCTATGGGAAGCGGTCATAGTTCCTAATCGAAAAGTGAGAACGAATCATACCCAAGACTTCTCACCTCCAAATAAAATCACACAAACAATAATGGATGAATATGACCTGGGGAATATGCGCACCCTGCTCCTCAAGCCAGGGGCCTCACCCACATCGCGCAACCTCCCATGATAGCATGTGCCGGGTATGCTCACACAATAAGTATATATATATATATATATATATATACACCCTATCTCCAATCCTTGTATATAAGGGAAAAGAATTCAACTTCATACATATAACCATCATTATACTAACCGTCGCTATAACGCATACTCTCCCAATGCATTTTAAATAATGTGGTCTCTCACTTGAAACTTACTCATCCATTACCGATTATAGGAATAGTCTCCTAATTAAATCCTCATTCACACACCATATATATCCGTATGCATCCCGGTATACCATAATTATCCCTAGTATAGGTATGCACATAACTAATAGTCGGTAAACCTCAAGCTCAATCTTAAATTCGTTTCATGATCTCATCACACATTGGAATACTTCTCATTGATCACCCATAGATATACAATAGCTATTCCGACTCTAAGCATGAACATAACTCATTTTAATTGATAATGGGTTCTATTGTCCTCAATTCAAACTACGATTCAGTTACTCATGTGAACTCGTAATGATACCACAATTCAAATTATATTCCTAAGATATTATCACTAAGGATGTACGACCTCTCTCTTGTTGATCCATTTATCTTCACTAAATGAAATCCTGTCGCTAGAAGGATTTTACACAAACGTCGGTATACAAAGCCCATGTACTACCTTAACTCACTTCTAATCTTCAAATGGGACTCCCATCCCTAATGAAGTTTTCCCCCTTTTATATCGATGCGACAACTCCAATACATATTCATGTATATCCCTATCCTCAATCGATATATCCCCTCAATCAAATCATGAGAGAAAACCCCAATAATTATTCGAAACGTACTTCTCGTACCATATCATAATGTTTCAAATCGATAAACCCAGTCGGAATGGAGTAAAACTCACTCGATGAAAATTTCTCAAAACTGCCATGTTTTCGAATCGATTCGGCCCTAACACGAATCGATTCGGCCCACCGAATCGATACGCCACTCAATATGAATCGATTCGATCCCAAGGACCTAGGAGTCTGACTTAGACCGAATTGATTCGGCTTGGGGTCCGAATCAATTCGGTCACTCAGACCTATAAACCTGTAACTTTTTGAATCGATTCGAGTAGGGGGAAAATCGATTAGGCCTGTTCAGTAAGCCATGAAATGGGCATTTTTCTCCAAAACCTAATTTTTCCAAAATCAAATTCATCATCTTCCAACCCTCAATCTTCAACCCCATCATGTTTTCTAACATAAAAATAAATATATAAATCATCCCTACACATAATACAACCTCAAATCCATCTATAAACATCAAATGCAAGATTTAACCCACAAAATCAAGGTTTTGATATTTATACCCAAAATCCATAATTTTCCCCACAATTCATGAAATCAAATACACATATGAATTATCTAGCAAGATTAACACTTGCCTCAAAATTATAGAGGTTGAATCATCCTCGAGATCGCGTATTGACTGGAAATCCCCAAGCTTTCTCCTCTCTCTTCTCCCTTTTTCTTTTCTTCCTCTCTCTCTCTCTCTCTCTCTCTCTCTCTCTCTCTATATATATATATATATATATATATATATATATATATATATCTTTCTCACAAATGAGATTGGCTTATTTTGTAAACCTCTTAAGCCTTTAAATCTTAAATCTCAATCTTAAATGATAATACACACTTTAAATGACTCGTTTACTCCAATTCGAGTCAAACTAACTTAAAAATATACCAGTACTGAAATAAATCCCAAGGACAACCATTTCGACTATCTCGACCCATTCGGAATCAACTCCGCACTCAGAATCATCATCCTAAATACTTTATATCATCTTCAAATTTTGACCTCAATTGCCAAATATTTAAAATTCTCCAATTTAAATAAATTTTATTTCTCCCAAATATATTAAATTCTCAATCCCAAAATTGCGGGGTATTACATGCAATACCCATTACTTTTTCCATGTGAAGAATATGGATTCCAATTAAGCATAAAGTATCAAAATATCCTAGGAAATAAACCAATCAAAAGAGAATGTGTGACTATGAGATAATTTTATGCATATAGGATACAACAACGTAGAAACAAAGGCCAAACTCTGTTGCTGGGAGGGAGACTGTTTCAACAATACATGGTAAATACATACACATGCATAGAAGAGGAAAGACTGCGTTAGGTATGTTTAAACTAAATAAAGTGGAGAGTTAAATTGTATAAAGGAATAAAAGATGTGGTATTACAAAGAGATTGTACGCCATCATCTATTGGAAAACATATCGTTTTTCCATCAAGCTTCATAGGCGGTGATATATGGCTCAAAACTTTCAAGACGCAATGTCTATTTGTAGATGGTTTGGCAACCCTGACTTATTCTTGACATTCACCGCCAATTTGAACTGACCTGATATTACAAATTTCTTATCTCTTGTTGGACAAGTCCCAACTAAAGGACCTGGTATCACGTTAAGAGTATTTAAAATAAATCTTGATGCGCTACTAGATGATCTAAAAAAGAAAAATCACTTTGAGTGTGTACTTGCGGGTATGTCTACTTTTAATTAAACTACATCTTTGTAACATACATAATATAAAATATTGTGACGGTATTTACATATTTCTAAAATCAAAACTCACACCTAAACTGCACCTTTAAACCATTTCATTGATATACACGATTGAATTATAGAAAATATGCCTCCTACATGCACATATACTTTTTTCTTGCACGCGAATGCTAAGCAATCAACCTTAGTGGATGCCAATAAAATAATATCTGCAGAAAAACCTGATTGTAAATCAGACCCCGTTGGATATGTCTGTAATACCCCGTACTTTTGTCTATATTTATTTTTGGGATTAATTAATTAAATGCGTATTAATTGGAAATTAATCCGGGTTATAAATAATAATGAGATACGAATTGGTATTTGATTATGTGCATATATGATTATATATGTATTTGGTACTATGAAAATTTGTCGTGAGATTTATATACGGCATTTTAGAAATTTTGTTGAGACGCGTGGGACCGCCGCGTCACGGTATAATATTTTGTTAATAAAAGTGAATTTAAAATCTATAATCCGTATGGTCGTTTTGAGTGCGCCAACTCATCCGGAAGGGTCGAGATAGTCAGAAAACACTAGCCGGGGGTATAGTTTGGGTCCCGGGGTATTTTTAGGCCATACCGGTAACTTAAAGGGTATTTTGGTAATTTTACATTTTTAGGAATTAAAAGTGATGAAAATTAGAGATGTAAGTCTGATGTGGATTAAACCCATTAAGCCCATTAACCAACCCATATTAACCTAGAAGGCTACGTAGGTTGTCATTTAGGTTTTCTAAGTTTCCCCAAATCAAACCCTAGCCACCTTAAGCCACCATTAGAGAGGAAGCTTGGAGAGAAGAAATTCTGCAGAAATTCTTCATCAAATCAACACCAAATCCGGAATCAAACCAAGGCAAGTGATTTACATTACATTCCTTATGCAGTGAATGCTTTTTCCATGTTAGAAACATTGTTAATCAATCTTATATAAGAGTTAAAAGAAAACCCATGAAATTGGAAGATTGTTGTTTAATTTTGGGATAGGTTTGCATGTAGAAACATTGTTTGAAGATTTAATTCAGAGATTTCATATCTATGTGATGTATAAACGGATTAAAATCTGGGAAATTTTGATGAGAAGAACCTAGGGTTTATGTTCTTGAAGAAAATTGGGAATTTATGTAGAAATTTGTGATTTAATGATGTTTAGAAGGTATTAAACCCCTTTAATGATGTTAGTATAGCACCTTGGCATGTTCGAGGATGATTAGAGAACTCAATATATTGTTGGAACGAATTTTAGAAGAGGTTTGAGGAGTAAAAATGGATAGAAAACGAATTGGGAAAACTCTGGGCCGAAACTGGTCAGTCGTTAGAAGCAGCCCCAGGTCGTTCGAACGAGCTTCTAACGAGTTGACCAGTCGTTACTAACGAGTAGGGATTCCGTTCGATATCTCGTTCGAACGAGATATCGTTAGAAGGGACAGTTCGTTCGAACGAACTGGGATCTCGTTCGAACAGCCTCGTTCGAACGAGACTTCTAACGAGATGACGGTCCAAACTCGTTCGAACACTCGTTCGAACGAGACTTCTAACGAGCTGGCAGTTTGGGCCATTTTGGACTGTTTTGACTTTTGGAGTTCCATAAACTGATTCGAGGATATAGATATCATTCCGTAGATGTAGTAATGATAGGATTGGTACATTTGGGTATTTATGAGGAGAAATTTACATACGAGAGTTGTATTACATGGACGGTTTGGGTCGAGACGTGAGTGTCCACTACGACGTGAGAATTAATTATGGCACGTATGATTATAAACCGGTATAGCATATATAGTGATAATTACGAGTTAGTATGAGAATGAGAATAGTACTACGATTAAAATATGGTATTACTAAGATGTGTGTTTACTTAGTATTGGTATATGGATTGTGTGTATGACATACCTACCATACTTGCTATCACAGGAGGTTTGCGTTCGCTTAGGACCCTCTAATCCTTGTGTGCCTACGGGGGGGATATAGACTGGTACCTCGATGAACATAGGTCATAGAAAGACTTATTGTGATATTAATAAGTCCGTTGATCATGGGAACGTAGGTATGTGCGTGACCCATGTGATGGTGACTGTGTTCGCCTCCATTATTTGTGATGTTGTTATCGGTAAACTATTCCTGAGAGATTCGGAATATGTAATCCTTATGTACGTGATGTACCGGGATGGATAGCAGAGTATGTGTGCACCACAGTTTAGTTCGCGGGGTGCTTGTATTGTATATTTATGATATGAATAATATACATTAAATTAATGGGAATCCTCATGTTAATGTTGTAAAAATATTACGGTATTGTTTCGAGATATATAATGAGTTAACTGATAGTTATATCAATGGCATATTTAGTAACTGAGTTTACGTTAAACCTCTATTTAATTACGAGTGTTGTTATGTTAAATGGAACCGAGTAATATGAGTAGAACCTTTGGCAGTCTAGCTAGTTATGTTGTCAGTTAGGTAGTAGTATGGGTCGTTATAGATGGGTACTTACGTTAGGAGTGCACAGTTAGACGAGAGGTGAGGATATCATGCGAGTGTACGTCCTAACATGTACTTTGCATTTAATGTTTTAAATGTTTTTAAAGCACTTGCAGGTTTTTTTTTAAAATATAACTCCACATTCGGGCTCTGACCCGTTTGCTTTTCAAATCTCTTTTTCCTTGTAAAACCATTTTAGGTGCCCAGCCACAAGGACACCAAGCATAGGATACTCATTCAGGTGACGAGCTGTAGCTGCTTGTGGAAGCTACAGGGATTTGCATGTAGACGCTTCTATCTTTTGGATTCCAGAGTCACCATCTATCAGTTGTAGGGCATGTTGCCCATTTCTTTAGAGGCATCTTTTACATTTCAGTTTTCAGACTTTAGTATGTATTGTTTCAGTTTATTTATTTCAGTTATGGGATTGTAGTGAGGAGTTTTTCCTCCAGACTTTATTTACGTTATGTGATGATTATTAGTTTTACTTCAGTATGGTGAATGGTGTTATTTATTTCTTCATTACACTTGTTGCATGTTAATCAGACTTTAAATTAAAATTTGACAACTTGTTTTTTTTAAATACTAGGTGGTTAGAAATAATAAAATGTTTTCGACAGTGATGCTATTAACTGAGCCAACTTGGCATTTTGAATTAATTTTATAAAGGAGTAGCTACCCGGTATTTAATTAGTCGGGGTGTCACAGGTGGTATCAGAGCATCAGGTTCTAGTGTCCTTTAGGATCTGTACGGCTATTATGTTTCCGCTACGTTTTCTTTGATATAGGGCCCTATATTTTAGGACTGTTGTACTCTTTTTGTGTATGCTTCGTTCTTCAGCTATATTAAGTTTATAAACCGTGAACTTATAAACTTTGTTCTTATTTCAGATGCCTCCACGACGTGCACGACGAGTTCCCAGGAATGCAATGCCCGAACCCCAGCCCGCTCCAGTTCAGGGCATGATGAACGCCGCTGAGGTTGCTGCTATAGTAGCCCAAGCGGTAAATGTCGCGATTGTCGTGATTCAGCAGGCACCACCTCAGGCGCCGGTTGCCCCGCCAGCACAGGTTAATGCATTCCCGTCTGCTTGGGAGCGTGTACGAGACGCTTTTCAGAAAGCGCATCCGCCAGAGTTTGCAGGTAGCTCAGACGTGGTAGTCTCGAGCCAATGGAGGAAGGACATACAGAGGCATTTGAGGATGCATGAGTACACTGATGTTCAGAAACAGGTGCTAGCTACTTTCAAGCTAGTGGGATCTGCACTACAGTGGTGGGAGTCTATTACCACCGCAGAGGAGAGGGATACCCTCACGATTCAGGAGTTCTGGGTGCAGTTCGACCGCAAGTACTTTCCGTCCGCAGTTCATACAGAGATGAGGAGGAAGCTGATGAGTTTGAAGCAGGAGGGCAAGACAGTGGCCGAGTATGAGGCCGAGTTCACTAACCTGTTGAATATCGTTCCAGACGAGATTCCAACAGAGAAGAAGAAGATAGAGAAGTTCACCGACGGGTTGAATTGGAGGATCCGTCAGCATCTGCTAGGGAACCTATCGTTGGCCACGTATTCTGATGTGGTTAACTTTGCATTATTGCACTGCCAGGACCACCTTTTTCATATGGTCGAGGGCAAGCGGTCGGGGGAGTCTAGCCATCAGGGCAGGACTGGAGGACATGGTGCCAGCAGGGCACAAACCGGTCAGGGGCAGAGACAGAATGAGCAGGCTACCCAGTAGGGGGATAATAAGAGGTTCCGGTCAGGGAACTACAGGCAGGGTCAGGGAGGTTTCCGTCAGGGCCATCAGGGCACAAACTCTCATCAGGGCCAGCAGGGGCAGAATGGGCAGCAGTTCCATCAGGGCCAGCAGGGCCAAGGGAGGAACGGTAACGGCCACCAGGGCCGGGGACAGCAGGGGCAGAGGGGAGGTAACTTCCCAGGGAAGTGCTTTACTTGTGGCAAGACTGGCCATAAGAAGCAGGATTGTCCTGATAGGGGCAGGACCCCACAGCAGCAGCAGCAGGGTGCTCGCCAGGAGCCACAGAGACCTATGTTTCCCGCCGCTCTTCCCGCACCGCCACAGATGGAAGCATTGCCACCCATTCCAGTAGTCCCAGCTCAGCAGGGGCAGCTACAGTATGGACGTGTCTACAACGTTCACCAGGCTGCAGTTCCACAGGCACCGCCCGCGATCGAGGGTACATTTCCTATCCATGACACTATGGGTCGGGTGTTATTTGATACGGGTGCTACACATTGTTTTATAGCTACACACTTCGCGAAAGCTTTAGGATTGTTAGCTACGGCAGAGAGCACAGTGACATGTGTCGACTCACCATTGGGGAGTGGGTCACTTATTTTCTTTATATGCCGGGGAGTGGGGGTAGAGGTTGGTGGTTTGGTATTACCTGCGGACATGTTAGTATTAGACATGCATGTTCACGATGTGATCATCGGTATGGATTCGCTCGTAGCATATAGGGCCATGATTGATTGCTTCAGCGGGAGCATTGTTTTTGCCATTCCGGGGCAAGAGATGTTTATAGTGGCGATGCCTCGCCCAGAGGGAGGATCGACCGCTCATCTGTATTACATAGAGGAGGATACCTCTAAGGAGGTTGTGATTCCTTTGGATTCGATTCCGGTTGTCAGGGAGTATTCAGATGTGTTTCAGGAGATACCAGGCTTACCACCCAGTCGGGAGATAGACTTCGTTATAGATTTGCTACCGGGTACGAGACCTATAGCACGTGCACCGTACCGTATGGCTCTAGCTGAGATGCGAGAGTTACGGGATCAGATAGAGCAGCTGTTAGGGCAGGGCTTTATTCGCAGGAGTACCTCACCTTGGGGCGCTCCAGTTCTGTTTGTGAAGAAGAGGGACGGTTCACTGAGATTGTGTGTGGACTATCAAGAGTTGAATAAGGTCACGATACGGAATAAGTATCCGTTGCCTCGAATCGATGACTTATTCGACCAATTGAGAGGAGATTCTTTCTTCTCGAAGATTGACTTGAGATCGGGATACCATCAGTTGCGTATCAGGGAGGAGGATGTCTCAAAGACTGTGTTCTTATCGAGATATGGTTCTTACGAGTTTCGGGTTATGCCTTTCGGCTTGACCAACGCTCCAGCAGTGTTTATGGACTTGATGAACAGAGTGTTCAGGGATTTCCTAGATCAGTTTGTCATTGTCTTCATTGATGACATTCTGGTTTACTCTCAGACAGAGGAGGAGCACGCCGAGCATTTGAGGCAGGTTTTGCAGACACTCCGTCAGAACGAGTTATATGCAAAATATGAGAAGTGCGGGTTTTGGCTGAAGGAAGTCCAGTTCTTGGGTCACATTATTTCCAACCAGGGAATATCTGTTGATCCGGGGAAGGTATCAGCGGTGAGGGAGTGGGGACAGCCCACGACACCAACGGAGATTCGTAGTTTCTTGGGTCTAGCAGGATACTACAGGAGGTTTATTCGGGGTTTCTCGGAGATAGCAGGTCCTTTGACACATCTTATTCGTAAGGGTGTGCCATACATCTGGAGTGATGCCTGTCAGTTGGCATTCGATGAATTGAAGGACAAATTGACCTCAGCACCCGTGTTAGCATTGTAGAGACCGGGAGTTGAGTATTTGGTTTACACCGATGCATCTTTGCAAGGACTGGGAGGTGTATTGCAGCAGGAGAGACATGCCATAGCTTATGCTTCCCGTAAGCTTAAGCCTCATGAGAAGAATTACCCCACGCATGATTTGGAGTTGGCAGCAGTGGTATTTGCCTTACGGATTTGGAGGCACTATCTTTTGGGGGAGAAGTTTCAGCTGTTCACGGACCACAAGTCACTACAGTATCTGTTCACGCAGAAGGAATTGAATATGCGGCAGCATAGGTGGCTTGAATTTGTGAAGGACTACCAGTTCGACATCCAGTACCACCCGGGTAAGGCTAACGTGGTAGTAGACGCATTGAGCCGCAGGCCAGCAGATGAGGTGGCAGAGGTGTGGAAAGCTAAGTGGAAGGAATTGGGACACCAGGATACAGTGGCCCGATCTTTCATGTCTGTGATGACCGTTACACCGCAGATTGTAACGAAGGTAGTACGGGCACAGGCCAATGACTCGTTCTGTCAAGAGCAGATAGTTCGATTACTAGCAGAGGGAGCCGAGTCCTATACCGTTAGCTCAGACGGGGGATTGCGCTTCAATGGGAGATTGGAAGTTCCGGAAGGGGAAGAATTACGGCACGATGTGATGGCAGAGTCGCACGGCTCACGGTTCGCGGTACATCCCGGAGGGGACAAAATGTACCAAGACATGAGACGGAAATATTGGTGGAGCGGTATGAAGAGAGATATCGCTGAGTTTGTCTCGAAATGCGCCACTTGTCAGCTTGTAAAAGTGGATCATCAGAGACCAGCAGGATTGCTACAGCCGTTGGAGGTTCCGGTGTGGATGTGGGAGAGCATATCCATGGATTTTGTCACGGGGCTGCGTACGTCGCAGAGGGGTCACGACTCCGTTTGGGTAATTGTGGACAGGTTGTCCAAGGTCGCTCACTTCTTACTCGTAAGGACTGATTTCACTTCGGGACAGTATGCCCAGCTCTTCATTTCAGAGATTGTGAGACTTCACGGTGTACCCCTAAATATCGTGTCTGACAGAGACAAGATATTTATTTCGAGGTTTTGGGAGAGTTTCCAAGAGGCAATGGGCACGGAATTGCGGTTGAGTACGGCTTATCATCCGCAGACCGATGGGCAGACAGAGCGCACCAATCAGATGTTGGAGGATATGCTACGCATGTGCATTATTGACTTCGGGGGTGGATGGGAGCAGTACCTTCCACTGGTGGAGTTTACTTACAACAACTCCTATCAGTTCACGATTAGCATGGCTCCGTTTGAGGCATTGTACGGTAGGCCTTGTCGTTCCCCAGCATGTTGGCTAGAAGTGGGGGACAACAAACTACTTGGGCCGGAAGTGATTCAGGATACTTCGGCAAGGATTGAGTTGATTCGGAGTCGCATTCGGGTAGCTCAAGACAGGCAGAAGAGTTATGCTGATGCGAAGAGGTTTTTCAGGGAGTTCCAAGTGGGGGACCAGGTTTTGCTCAGGGTTTCTCCGATGAAGGGGATTATGCGATTCGGGAAGAAGGGGAAGTTGGCACCGAGGTATGTGGGGCCGTTTCCTATTATTGAGCGGATCGGACCCGTTGCGTATAGACTTGGACTACCGGAGCACTTGCATCGGATTCACGACGTGTTCCATATTTCCTCGCTGAGGAAATACCTTAGAGATAATTTGGCTCATTCTCACATTGCTGTGGAGGACATCGATCTCCAGCCGGATAGCTCCTACGAGGAGGGGCCAATTGCTATTTTGGACCGAAGCGAGAGGAAACTGCGGTCAAAGATAGTTCCGTTAGTGCGTGTTCAGTGGCGACATCACAATGTCGAGGAGTCCACATGGGAGCGCGAGGATGAGATGCGCGAACGTTATCCAGAGCTATTTTTAGCAGGTACTTTCTAGTTTCGAATTTCGGGACGAAATTCAGTTATTAGGGGGAAGTATGTAATACCCCGTACTTTTGTCTATATTTATTTTTGGGATTAATTAATTAAATGCGTATTAATTGGAAATTAATTCGGGTTATAAATACTAATGAGATATGAATTGGTATTTGATTATGTGCATATATGATTATATATGTATTTGGTACTATGAAAATTTATCGTGAGATTTATATACGGCATTTTAGAAATTTTGTTGAGACGCGTGGGACCGCCGCGTCACGGTATAATATTTTGTTAATAAAAGTGAATTTAAAATCTATAATCTGTATGGTCGTTTTGAGTGCGCCAACGCGTCCGGAAGGGTCGAGATAGTCAGAAAACACTAGCCGGGGGTATAGTTTGGGTCCCGGGGTATTTTTAGGCCATACCGGTAACTTAAAGGGTATTTTGGTAATTTTACATTTTTAGGAATTAAAAGTGACGAAAATTAGAGATGTAAATCTGATGTGGATTAAACCCATTAAGCCCATTAACCAACCCATATTAACCTAGAAGGCTACGTAGGTTGTCATTTAGGTTTTCTAAGTTTCCCCAAATCAAACCCTAGCCACCTTAGGCCACCATTAGAGAGGAAGCTTGGAGAGAAGAAATTCTGCAGAAATTCTTCATCAAATCAACACCAAATCCGGAATCAAACCAAGGCAAGTGATTTAAATTACATTCCTTATGCAGTGAATGCTTTTTCCATGTTAGAAACATTGTTAATCAATCTTATATAAGAGTTAAAAGAAAACCCATTAAATTGGAAGATTGTTGTTTAATTTTGGGATAGGTTTGCATGTAGAAACATTGTTTGAAGATTTAATTCAGAGATTTCATATCTATGTGATGTATAAACGGATTAAAATCTGGGAAATTTTGATGAGAAGAACCTAGGGTTTATGTTCTTGAAGAAAATTGGGAATTTATGTAGAAATTTGTGATTTAATGATGTTTAGAAGGTATTAAACCCCTTTAATGATGTTAGTATAGCACCTTGGCATGTTTGAGGATGATTAGAGAACTCAATATATTGTTGGAACGAATTTTAGAAGAGGTTTGAGGAGTAAAAATGGATGGAAAACGAATTGGGAAAATTCTGGGCCGAAACTGGTCAGTCGTTAGAAGCAGCCCCAGGTCGTTCGAACGAGCTTTCAACGAGTTGACCAGTTGTTACTAACGAGTAGGGATTCCGTTCGATATCTCGTTCGAACGAGATATCGTTAGAAGGGACAGTTCGTTCGAACGAACTGGGATCTTGTTCGAACAGCCTCGTTCGAACGAGACTTCTAACGAGATGACGGTCCAAACTCGTTCGAACACTCGTTCGAATGAGACTTCTAACGAGCTGGCAGTTTGGGCCATTTTGGACTGTTTTGACTTTTGGAGTTCCGTAAACTGATTCGAGGATATAGATATCATTCCGTAGATGTAGTAATGATAGGATTGGTACATTTGGATATTTATGAGGAGAAATTTACATACGAGAGTTGTATTACATGGACGGTTTGGGTCGAGACGTGAGTGTCCACTACGACGTGAGAATTAAATATGGCACGTATGATTATAAACCGGTATAGCATATATAGTGATAATTACGAGTTAGTATGAGAATGAGAATAGTACTACGATTAAAATATGGTATTACTAAGATGTGTGTTTACTTAGTATTGGTATATGGATTGTGTGTATGACATACCTACCATACTTGCTATCACAGGAGGTTTGCGTTCGCTTAGGACCCTCTAATCCTTGTGTGCCTACGGGGGGGATATAGACTGGTACCTCGATGAACATAGGTCATAGAAAGACTTATTGTGATATTAATAAGTCCACTGATCATGGGAGCGTAGGTATGTGCGTGACCCATGTGATGGTGACTGTGTTCGCCTCCATTATTTGTGATGTTGTTATCGGTAAACTATTCCTGAGAGATTCGGAATATGTAATCCTTATGTACGTGATGTACCGGGATGGATAGCAGAGTATGTGTGCACCACAGCTTAGTTCGCGGGGTGCTTGTATTGTATATTTATGATATGAATAATATACATTAAATTAATGGGAATCCTCATGTTAATGTTGTAAAAATATTACGGTATTGTTTCGAGATATATAATGAGTTAACTGATAGTTATATCAATGGCATATTTAGTAACTGAGTTTATGTTAAACCTCTATTTAATTACGAGCGTTGTTATTTTAAATGGAGCCGAGTAATATGGGTAGAACCTTTGGCAGTCTAGCTAGTTATGTTGTCAGTTAGCTAGTAGTATGGGTCGTTATAGATGGGTACTTACGTTAGGAGTGCACAGTTAGATGAGAGGTGAGGATATCATGCGAGTGTACGTCTTAACATGTACTTTGCATTTAATGTTTTAAATGTTTTTAAAGCACTTGCAGGGTTTTTTTTAAAATATAACTCCACATTCGGGCTCTGACCCGTTTGCTTTTCAAATCTCTTTTTCCTTGTAAAACCATTTTAGGTGCCCAGCCACAAGGACACCAAGCATAGGATACTCATTCAGGTGACGAGCTGTAGCTGCTTGTGGAAGCTACAGGGATTTGCATGTAGACGCTTCTATCTTTTGGATTCCAGAGTCACCATCTATCAGTTGTAGGGCATGTTGCCCATTTCTTTAGAGGCATCTTTTACATTTCAGTTTTCAGACTTTAGTATGTATTGTTTCAGTTTATTTATTTCAGTTATGGGATTGTAGTGAGGAGTTTTTCCTCCAGACTTTATTTACGTTATGTGATGATTATTAGTTTTACTTCAGTATGGTGAAGAAGATTTTTGGCATAAAAAATTGAGGGGAAAATGGCTGTTTGAGGGAGATTCTAATACAAGTTTTTTTCATGCTTCAGTGAGGGCCAAACATTCTAGGCTTCTTATTCACAAGATTAAAAATCAATCAGGGGCATGGATTGAAGATATTGAAGGCATTAAAAAGGAGTTTGCTGTTCACTATCAAGACCTCTTCAAAGCAGACCACATTGAAGAGGAAGAAGGTATATTGGAGGCTATTTCCGCTAGGGTCACTCACACTCAAGCCAAGGATTTGGATGAATATCCCACTGAAGATGAAATCCACAATGCTATCCTAGAGTTGAATGCTAATAGTTGTGCAGGCCCTGATGGTTTCAATGGTAATTTTTACCAAAAATTCTGGAAATTCATTAAATCTGACCTCATAAATGCAGTGCTTTTCTTTTTCGCAGGAGGGGTTCTTCCTAATAGTTGGACTAGTACCAATATAGTCCTTATTCCAAAAACTCAGGCCCCCAAAACTTGCAATGATTTCAGGCCAATAAGTTTGTGTAATTTTTGTTTTAAGATTATAACAAAAATTTTAGCTTCAAGGCTTGCAAACATTCTTCCCTCTATTATTGGGCTTTCTCAAGCAGGTTTTATTAAAGGCAGGCAGATATCTGAGAACATTATTTTAGCTCAAGAGATGATGTCCCTCATTGGTAGAAAGGCTCATGGGTCAAATGTGGTTGTTAAATTAGATATGTCTAAAGCATATGACAGAGTTTCATGGTTATTTCTCACAAAAATGCTGAGAAATTTGGGTTTTCAGAGGTTTGGATTGACAGAATATGGAGGATAGTTTCAAATAATTGGTTTTCTCTTCTCATTAATGGTCAGGTTGCAGGGTATTTCCAATCTTTTAAAGGTCTTAAACAAGGAGATCCTCTTTCTCCAGGTCTTTTTACTATTGTTGCTGAAGCTTTAAATCAAGGTCTACACAACCTTTTTCTGAATCGAAAGATCAAGCCATTTCCTCATCCAAGGGGTTGTCCTCTTATATCAAACTTGAGCTTTGCTGATGACACTATAATTTTCTGTAATGGGGGTACTCAAAGCTTAAGAAACCTGATGAAGTTTTTGAAGAGATATGAAAAAGCCTCGGGCCTTGTTATAAACTACTCCAAAAGTAGTTTCACCACTCATCATTCAATTCAGAGAAGCAGGATAAAATCTATTGAAGGTATCACGAATTTCTCCAAAAAATCCATTCCCCTCAAATACTTGGGATGTCCAATTTTCTATGGGAGAAATAAACATTCTTATTTTAATGGTTTGATAAATAGAATTCAATGCAAATTAGAGGGATGGCAATCAAAATTCCTTTCCTTTAGTGGCAGGAAAATTCTTATATCCTCTGTCCTTGGGACTATTCCTATTCACTGCATTGCTGCTCTGAAACCTCCTGCTAGTGTCATTAATCATATCCACTCTATCTTCAGTAACTTCTTCTGGGGCAACTCTCTAGAGTTTGGTAAGAGACACCACTGGATTAAATGGGATAACCTCTGTTTACCTTTGCAAGAAGGAGGTCTTGGCTTTAAATCTCTTGCAGATCTCACCAAAGCTTTTAGCTTAAAGTTATGGTGGAATTCAGCAAATACTAACAGTTTGTGTCATGAGTTTTTAAAATGCAGGTCTTTATCTATTTCGGGTAGCCGATCCAAAACTCAACACAGAATAAATCTAGTAAAAGAGGAGGCTATAAAGCATTCTAAAGAGATCAATGGAAAGTTATACTGGACTCTCACCTCAAATGGAGATTTCACAACAAAATCTGCTTGGCATTCAATCAGGAAAACTAGAGTTTCATCTATTTTATGCAAATCCATTTGGAATAAAGATATTCCTCCAAAAATCTCTATATTTCTATGGAAATGCTACCACCATATTTTACCTATAGATGAATATCTCCAGATGATAGGGATTCTAACAGCTTCTATATGCAGATGTTGCAAAAATCAATCAGAAACTTTCAATCACCTATTTATTGATGGCCCAATAGCTTCAGAAGTATGGTCATTTTTTGCCAACATCTTTGGCATCAAGCTATACTCAGGTTCTTTCAACCAAATGATGCTTTCATGGTGGATAAGGCCTTCCAAAGTTGATTACATTCAATATCTTCTCCTTTTGTTGCCAGGGGTCATTCTTTGGGAGATTTGGATTTCTAGAAATCAAAATGTTTTTGAAGGAATTATTATGGATAGTAAGAAGATTATCTCTAATGTCTTCAAGCTAATGCATATGTGCTCTTCAAATATTTATTTCAAATCCAAATCTATGGCCTATGTTAATGTTAAAGATCTTTTCAGCATCAAATCCGAGCCCAAGCCCAATGTTTGCTTTCTGGTCAAATGGCTAAAACCAATCGGATTTCAATTCAAACTCAACACAGATGGGGCCTCCAAAAACAATCCAGGTGTGGCTGGCTCTGGAGGGATCATCAGAGATCAATGTGGAAGATTTGTTTCAGCGTTTTCATCCTTTGAAGGGATTATGTCAAACACAAGAGCTGAATGTGTTGCTATTCTCAATGGTCTCAAAATCTGCAAAGATCTCAATTTAAGTAGATTACAGGTAGAATCTGACTCTCAATTTATTATCAACATCCTCAAGGGTATCATTCCAAAGCCTCCTTGGTCTCTATTGGACATTCTGAAAGAAATTAAGGACTTAGATTTGGACATCTCCTTCACTCATTGTTGGAGAGAGGCAAATAAGGTTGCTGACTGCTTGGCCAATCATGGAATTGAGGATAAACAACACAAAATCTTCTCTTCAGCTAAGGATCTTCCCAAAACCGCCATTGGTTGCTATAGGATGGACTTACAAGGCATTCCATCAATTAGGCTTCTATAGTAATTTATTCTATTTATTTTTATAGCTAGCTCTTTATCTCTTGTAATGCCGCCTTGGTAGGGCTTTTCTACCTTTCTATCAATAAATTGGGGGTCTTTCTTTTAAAAAAAAAAAAAAAAAAAAAAAAAAAAAAAAAAAAAGTGAATGGTGTTATTTATTTCTTCATTACACTTGTTGCATGTTAATCAGGCTTTGAATTAAAATTTGACAACTTGCTTTTTTTAAATACTAGGTGGTTAGAAATAATAAAATGTTTTCGACAGTGATGCTATTAACTGAGCCAACTTGGCATTTTGAATTAATTTTATAAAGGAGTAGCTACCCGGTATTTAATTAGTCGGGGTGTCACAATGTCATTGTATCTCAATTCATGATCCATGGTCCATGAGGACATGCTAATCCAAAGTGTCCATGTATGATAATTGGAATTTGCTAGAATTTCTTCAAGTTTACTATGACTGATGATAACGGTATCCCAGTTTATAGGCACCGAGATGATGGAACGCATGTTACTAAAATGGGCATAAAAGTTGTCAACAAATTTGTGGTACCTCATAATGTTGATTTGGTGGTCAAATATCAGGCTCATATAAATGTAGAATGGTGAAATAAGTCAAGGTCAAATAAATATTTGTTCAAATATATAAACAAAGCACCTGACTGAGCAAGAGTTGTACAAGAGCATGCTAAAGTGACAACATATGAAAATGGTGAAGGCCAATCATCGATAGTTACTAAGATTAAAAACTTCCTAGATTATTGATATCTATCTATATATGAAGCATGTTGGAGGATATATGAGTTTGACATAGAATGTCGGAGCATTATCATTGAACGACTTACATTCCTTTTGCCTGAAGAACAAATGGTGACTTTTAAGAATTTTGATCAACTTGATAGTAAGACTATGTTTACGAAATAGATGGTTACAAATAGAAAATATAAAGATGCCAGCAAGCTGACATATGCGAAATTTCTAACAAAATAAACATGGAAACCATTAGAGAAGTAATGGAAGCGAAGAAAATTGGGTACAAGCCTTGGTCATATTGTATATGCACATCCAATATCTAGGGAAATTTTTTACTTAAGATTATAGTTGAACGTTGTCCAAGGTGCAAGGAGTTACGAAGAGTAATGACTTTTGAGGATATTATATACCAAACATACAAAGATGCATGTTATGTCATAGGCATACTTTATGATGACAAATAGTGGCATGATGCACTCTCACAGACTTCTCAATTGGCAAATGGACATTAACTTCGCGAACTTTTCGTAGTGATTTTAATGTTTTGTGAAGTCAGTGATCCTAAAAAACTATGGGAATCACATTGCTAATGAAATTGGTTCGTCGAACATTTCCTCTTTGTTACTTCCAAGAGGCCGTATTGCACATATAAGATTCGCAATGCCCATTGAAATTAATGTGTATTCAACTTGCAATATTCACCAGGGAACCCATCTTGTGAATTTAATAAAAAGGGAAAGTCTTCTAATATGAGATGAAGTACCCATGAATCATCATCATCCTTTCAAAGATATTTATAAAACTCTCATAGATATTTTACATTAAGATAATGACAATTCTTTTGATACTCGATTTGGAAGTTTAACCCTGTTTCTAGGTGGAGACTTCAGACAAACATTACTCGTTCTGCACAAATGGAGCCAAGAATACATAGTAAAAGCCTTTATCAATGAGTCCTACCTTTGGGACTCATGTCGTGTTTTAAACCTTACCCAAGACATGGACATATATAACTCTGCAACGTTTATCGAAAGGGTAGTATATATTAATGATGGAAAACTACCAATGGAGTCTTTTGATGAAGATGAGGAACCCTGTTTGATTAAAATTATGGACGAATTCCTTATTGAATAAATGAAGACCACATTCCACGAATTGTCTCCAAGTATATACCCAGATTTACTCAATAATTATCAAGATCCAACGTATTCGAGGGGAAGAGAAGTATTGACACCAACCAATCAAACTGTTGATGAAGTTAATGATTAAATCCTTTGGTTAATACCAGAAGAACAAAAGACATACCTTAGCTCATATTTCGTATCCAACATGTTAGGAAACAGTCAGGACCAAGAATTAATGATCCCGACAGAGTTCCTCCGCACTTTGAAATTCATTGGGGCTCCAAACAGTGAGCTAGAATTGAAGGTCGGCTCACCAATTATGCTTCTCAGAAACATCAATAAATCGGCTAGACTTTGCAATGGAACTTGGCTAATAATCATGTAATTGGGTACAATTGTCAATGAAGAAAAAATTATTATAGGCCCACACATAGGAAGCAAGGTCTTCATACCAGGAATAATAATGTCCACAACTGATTCAAAATGGACTTTTTATTATGCTACGAAGACAATTGCCAGTTCGAATTTCATTCACAATGACCAACAACAAAATTCATGGGCAAACACTGGATCAAGTGTGAATATACCTTCCTAAACCAGTGTTTAGTCATAACCAACTCTATGTAATTATTTAAAGAGCAAAGAGTAGTTAGGGTTTGAAATTTTTCGTCATCAATGAAAATAAAGACCACAGTAACTTCACCAATAATATTGTGTATGAAGAAGTATTATCCCAGTTATAGAATGGTAAATAATTACAAGTAACATTTATGATAAAATACAATGTACATATATTATTTAGTGAACATTCATACATTAGATTGCCTTCATACATTGAAATCATATATATGAATAAATTTAAAACAAATGCAGGTATTTAATGGCCTTCGAAAACTACTACAAAATTTGTGATCTCCATGAGGGAAGAGATGACTGGATATTAAAAGTTTGTCTTCACAGGATATGGAAACCGAAGAACTTAAAGAGAGGAAACAAAACCATTTCACTTGACATGTTACTTTTTGATGAAAACGTATATACATGTTATCCCTATCTTCAAATTTACTTATATTTCAATTCATATTAATCTTATGAATCTTATAATTCTCCTAACACAGGGTCATGCTATTCACACCTCCGTTTGAACATACATGATGGATATATACGAGAGCAAGCTCCTCGATGGAAAGGTATAATATATTTCCAACCTAAGGGTACTTGGAAATGAGATCAACTACAGACCCGTTCTGCACGAATACATGATGTAATTCTTACCATCAACAATGGTCAAAGAAGCTCCTACAAGCATTAACATCCAATTGTATCTCTTCAACTTAGTCGACTTCAGTGACTTAAGATCTCGGGTTCATAACGACACTGATTTGACATGTGTTTACTTTATTATAGATAAAATAAATTCTATATAACTAATACAATTACATTACTAATTTAAAATTTTGAATTAGATGTTATTGGGATAGTTGCTACCATATCACCATCATCTACTCAAATGTCTTATGAAAGAATGGTGATGAAAAGGTTCTTAGATATGGATAATAGAAGGTATTAAGTATTCTTCTTTGAATCACATGTTACACAAACTTTATAATGTATTATAAATTTTATACTATAATATTACTAAGTAACTACTAATTGCAGAGGAGAACGAATAGGTGTTATTCTCTGGGGAGACAATGTTAATGATATTACAGAGGAAGACTATTGTAATTGCTCATTTGCAGTTACATCAATAGTAACATCGTGTACTATAAGGCTCTTATGCGGTAAATTTAATAAAGTTTTATAATCCTTCTTAGTCATTTTCAAAAATTAAGTTTTTATACACAGGACGATTGTTAAAAAAAATATTACAAATAATATGTTTTATAGGTCGTCACTCACTCTCCACAATAAGCGCTACCAAAGTTTCCATTAATCTTACCAACCAAGAAGTAAATGAATTCAATGCGATGTATATACTCTCTAATTACAATTTTATTCAATTAATGTTTCCATAGTGGAAAATAATTAATATAATGTATATCATTAGGATATCTGTAGAGACGCATAATATCAACTATACTAATCAAAATAATAAAAATTCATTAAGTGGGTGCCAGATATTGATAGAGGTCTTCGATATCACCGATATATTAGAATTACATGCACCATTAAGAGAAGAGGTGAAACATACAATTTAAAATGAACAACAGTATATTCATAACATACTTTATAATTCTTCCTAATTTCTTTTTTAATAACAGGTTAAATGGATCTGCTGCAAGGCAATGATATATGATCTTGAAATGGAACGTGGTTGGTACTACGATTCATGAAATCTGTGTAGTAAAAAGGTTCAATGTGTTAAAAATTAAAATTGGTGTCAAACATGCAATATGGATATTAAATATCCAAAACTAAGGTTCATTTATCAACATATAACTAAGTTAAAAATTAATATGCCTTAAATATAATAACATCAAACATTTAAATTTAAAAAAAATTACATTTGTGATTACAAATGGAATCCAATTACTATAAACGATGATTTTTTTTTTATATAGGTACAAAGTAAAATTAAATGTCAAGGATAGTTCAGTGTCCACTTCATTCGTCCTCTTCGATAGAGTTGCTGAATCACTACTACTTCACTCTAATTGAAGCAGTTCTCAAATCAGAAAGCAATGTAAGAATACTTAGGACGACCAGTAACATATCTATAAAAATTACATTTTATATACAAATAACAATATCAATTGACAAAATTTAAACAAATACGCTAACCAAAGGATCATACCGTGTCAACTTAGAAGTTTGATTGGGACTGAGCACATGTTCGATCTTAAACTCACATTCCATAACTTAGTCCTTGGTTGGCAGAACTACACAACTACAAGAATTGTGACAACGATTTTGTGGAAAAATATCTTAAACAAAATTCTACTTCAAAGGTAACAAATACTAAATGCACCTCATCTTTGAATAAGTTACAATTTACTTAACATACATCATACACACATTAGGACATACAACATATAGTCATTGTTCACTATTTCTACATTCTTTTTATTAACCTCGCATGAAAGACATCTCCTACTATTATGTTTAGTGTAACTTTTATAAATCAAAATCTTCTAAACTTCACTCATTTATCTAATTTTCAACATGGTTTGTCAAATAATGCCTCCAAATATTCTGTCTTTTATTACTTTAGTACTCCCTTTAATTTCTCTTCTAATTCTTCCTCCTTTCATCTACGATTAAAAATTAGGTTTCCTATTTTTACAAATCCACATACATTTATATGTCTTTCCATTCCACTACTATATTCCTTTTTAAGTTGGGAGTGTTTAAAAGATTAGTATATGGTTCTATATGACAGATTCTTTCATTATGTTCTAATCATGATTAAGATTCTTAATTTCTTCAATCTTATTTTCCTTACTACATTAACATTTACACTGTTATTGCAAAATTTAACCTATTAAATCTATATAATTTACAAAAAATTTACACTATTTGTGGCTTCCTCAATCGATTATCAATTGGATATATTCAAACCATCAATGCGTCACTCACCAGCCACTCACCTTCTTTTTTTCCCATTATGCCACCACGAAGCAGTCCTCATGATCGTCGGAGCATTTTCAGATCAACTTATTATATAACTAATCTATATATGTTCTATTCTTAATTTCAATACCCAAAAGATGAATTCATCTTCCAATAGTTTGGGGAGTTGATTGAAACACTTGGAACCAATTTGACGATCATTTCACCTCTGACAACAATGACGGTACTTTTTTAGTTTCACCTTTTTTGTCCTTTTTGCATTCCTATCCAAATATCTTTTTATATAAGTTCATCACATTTGTTATATTTTTTTGCTATTCCAATTACATCGCTGATCCGGTAATAATAACAGCCATTGCCAAGTCCAATTAAAGTATTGAGAGCAAACATGAAGGGCGGAGGTGATGTTATTTCATTGATTACTCATTTGTATCTTTGTCATTCATATATCAAACCCACTCCAACCCACACATTGGTTTTAAATCATTTTTAGATACAGGAAAATGGAAAAGGAAAAAAGTCAAATTATAGGGGTTCCCCTAATATATGTTAATTAGTGTGCATCTAGAAAATTATATATTTTGGGTTTATTTATTCTGAAATTGAGTCTTAATGTATTTGTTTAAGTGTTCGAATTGGTATTTGGTAGAAGATTTTCTGCAATGACACTAGTGTAGCAATTATAGAACAGTTTTTATTCTTAGTTATCCATATAAGTGCATGTAGTGATGTTGAATTCACCCCAGCTGTAACATGTACCCCATTAATCCACATTTTTGGATACTTAGAATTTGAGATTGTTACTAACAACATGTTTGTGATACCCCAAAATTTTTGGATCAATAAATTAATTATTTTTGGGAGAAATAAATATTATTTTAATCGGAGAATAAATAAATTGACAATTGAGGTCAAAATTTGAAGATGTTAGAAAGTAATTCGAATGACGATTATGAGTATGTGGTTCATTCCGAAAGGGTCGAGATAGTCGAAATGACTATACTTGGGTCTTATTTGGGTTCCGAGATATTTTAAGTTCGTTTGGCTCGAATTTAAGTAATTGAGTCATTTAGAGTGTGTATTATCATTTAAAGTTGTGTATTTTGGGAGATAAGGCTTAAAAGCCTACGGGAGAAACAAATCTCATTTGAGATTAAGAGAAAACCCTAGAAAGAAAGAGAGATAAGGAGAAAAGAAGAAAAGCTTGGAAATTCCGGCAAATCCGTAATTTCGAGGACGAATCAGACCCTACAACTTTGAGAAAAGTGATTAAACTTGCTAAATATTTCTTATGCGTCTTTTATTCCATAATTTGTGGATAAATTTATGAGTTTTGGGTTAAATTCTTAAAACCTAGATTTTTGGTTAAATCTTACATTTGATGTGTATATGATGAATTTGAGGTTGTAAATTAGTTGGGTTGAGTTATTTAATGAGTATTAATGTTATGAATATGTTTGCGTTGAAGATTTGTGGTTAGAAGTAAGTATTTTGGGGTTTTTGAGGAGTTGGAGTTCCTTAAAAATGGAGTTTGGTCGAGGTATCTGGTAAGGCCGGTCGACTGCGGCCAGGGGGGCCGGTCGATCGCGCCTCAAATGAGAGGCACATTGTCTTCGATTTTAGGCATAATTGAAAATCGCGGTCGATCGCAGTTAGGGGAACGGTCGACCGGGCCTCTGTTTTGGGTTCAAGTGTGGGATTTTAAGTTTATCCCATTTCCTTTGGGTTTATATTAATGGACCTTCTCAATTATAGTATCTTAGAGGGTTAAGTGATCATGTAAGGGGATTAAGGATCTTAGATAACTGAGGAGAGGATTGTGGTTTATATCATAATGAAATTAAGTGCGTATTTCCTCTCTCATTAAGAAATTGGAGAGACAGATTAATAGATGATTGGATGTAAAGGTTGGAGTTTTAGTGATTGATTGAGAGAGAGTGCAAATTTAAGTTATCGTGTCGGTTTAATGGGAAATCCTCTTCGTGTCGAGGTGAATATTTGAGAAATAATGAATGTTGATTGATGTGCATACGGATATAGGGAGTATCCTTAATGATTATTGATTTGGGAGATTAATCCTAATAGAAGTGATGGGTGAGCTTCAAGTGAGAAATTGTATCATATATACAAAGTGGGGAAGTTATGTGAGTTAGCGACGAATAGTATATTGAGAGTAATACACTTATAAACGAAATTATTTCATTTACGCCTACGAGCGTAAAAAGAGTATGGATACTTATATGGCGTGATATATATACCTTGTGTGATGGTATACATTTATATGATGTTATGGTATATGTATATCTAGTGTGAATAGTCCCCAGGTCATAGCGTCCATTATTATTGTGTGATTTTTATTAGGGGTGAGACGTGGTGGGTATGTTTCGTCTCATTTCCGGAGAGGAACTATGACCGCTTCCCATACGTTGTGATTTTGTTTTTTTTACCAAGGCGGTGGGAGATTCCGACCGTTAGTACCCAGGATGTTATGTGAGCAATTCCCTGGTAGATGACAGTATTAAGAAACTGCGTCCTCGAGTTATAGCTCGTTCGGATTGTTATTATTATACTTGTGTGAATAGTATATTATTTGTATATGATTATGAGATATCCTATATTTGTCTCTAGTGTAAAGAGATATGAGAATAATGATTGAATGTCATTCCGGGAGATTTTATCCGGACATAAATTGTGATGAGTATATTAAGGTGAATATGGCATGTATATAATTATATGAGTATATGTATTACGATGGGTATCGAGGGCTTAATGGACCTCAATGACCAACATTGTCAAGGAGTAGTGTATTAGGGGGATTCCTTGTTTAAATTTCTCCCGTGAGACGTCCCACGCACGAAATGCAGTGCAATGTTGGGAATGGGGAGAAGTTAGTCCTTAGTACTCATATATATATTAGTATATCTCGACGATCGACAGTGTCAAGGAGTAGTGTATCGGAGGGTTCCTTGTTTGGATTTCGCTTTGCGAGACGTCCCATGAACGAAACGCCGTGCACTGTTGAGAGTTGGGATTAGTAAATTATTTATATTATATAAGAATTTGGGCTTATATGCGTCATGCATCGAGGGCATAATGAATCTCGATAATCAATACTGTCAAGGACTAGTGTATCAGGAGGGGGGTCCTTATTTGGATTTCAATTGCAAGATGTCCCACGCACGAAACACGGTGCAGTATTGAGAATCGGGAGAAGTTTAGTCCTTAGCATTTAGATGCTAATAACTCTCATATGTCAATACATATGTCAATAACTAGAATCCGAGAAATTCTAGTAAGAGAATCTATATGTATAATTATATGTTAAGTAAGTGATGCACATTTAGGCTTATGGTAGAATTGGAAGTTGATGGTTAGGTTGTTGATGGAGGTTTACATGAGTATAAATTTGGGTGTAGGTTAGATTAAAATTTCCCCTAGATAGTGTTGGGACGTTAATTGAGGATCATGTGTATACGTTTAGGTGCGTGCTTTAGTTGAGAGGTGAGTTGGATTTTCTGGAGAGTGCGACTCCACTTTAATCATGTTATAATGCATTTATAATTATTATGCATTTTAATGCATGTGACACCCCGCCTAATAAAATACCTGGTGATCAGTCCAATACCAAATTAAAACAGGAATCCCAGTTGCTTCATCCTTACCATCATGGTCGAAAACCTTTTTAAAACTTACTAACCACCTAGTATTCCAAAAAGCTGGTGCCAAATTTTATCTTTTTAATTAAACAAACCAGTACATGCGGAATTAAATATAAAACATTCACACAACTGAATTAAATCAACTGAACAGAAATAAAATGACATGCTGAATAAACCATCGGCCACCAAAGTAAGTAGTCCAATACAAACATCCAACATCTAAACAAAACAAATCTGAAAAATGTACTGAAAGTCTGGGCGACATGCCCTAAGTAAACTTGAACTGATGAGAGATTCCTACTCTAGGAAATAATAAACAATGCGTCTAAACCAAACTCCTGCTAGCATCCACATATGTCGCAGCTCCGTGTCCCTGGAATAGAATATCAATCCTGGCGTCCCTGTGGCTGGACACCTAAAAGGTTTTGAAAATAGTTTTATAGCAAGGGTTGGAACCCAAAACATTTTGAAAATATTTAGCAAGTGAATTAACTGCAGTAATATAAATGTATGAATGCACTTCATATTTAAGCTAGTGTTGCACTCTCTTGAGGACATTTTCATCCCTCCACTATTGTGCACACCTGACGGTTATCTTAACCCCACCTAGTTCTACTACCCCGTCCAACTAGTCCTGGTATAACCTTTCCTTGCCATACTACTCTAACCTGATTATAATTACTCAAGAATTATAAGTTGTCTCACCAATTAACTTAATTAATTTCTTTTTAAATAATAGCATATAACTGTGTCACAAGTTATATAAAGTAAATACATCACACACTGTATTATTACCCGCATATAATATTTAATACCATTATATACGTACCTTTACTAAAACATCCACACATATATCATACATATATCCATCCCTCCGAGTATACACTCGCCGGATGATTCCCTCTAAAGTGCCATCGCACTGGGTGTCCTCACATAACCTAGTTACCCAAGTTGGATTCGCTCACCAACCTGGCCCAAAACATAAACGAAGTGGAGTCGGTCATATTCCTTCCCTGAAAGTGAGATAAGCCCTTCACCCATATACCGGACGCTATGACCTGGGGATATACTCACCCTACTCCTCAAGCGAGGGGATTCACCCACATAGCGCAACCTCCCTTGATAGCACTAGAGTATATAATTAAATAAATATCTAATCACTGATATTTAATAGCACACACAATATATATACCTATATATATATACTATCACTACACCGTATATATATATAATATAAATCCTGGCTTTACCATGTACTTCAAGATCCGTAACACTAGCCTGAAACATTCTGAGTCTCTGTCCCGACTCACTTAATTAATTTACTCACTTAATAATTCATCATCTTTCCGAGTCTATGGTCCGACTCTAATATATTTAATTCACACCTCAATTAAATTAATATTTTCCACGAGTCTATAGTCCGATTCTAATTAAATTAATTAACACACCTATTTAATTTAATACCTCCCTGAGTCTATCGTCCGACTCTAAATAAATTAGTTAACACACCTATTAATTTAATACCTCCTCGAGTCTATCGTCTGAATCTAATTAAATTAATTAACACACCTATTTAATTTAATACCTCCCCGAGTCTATCGTCTGACTCTAATTAAATTAATTAACACATCAATTAATTTAATACCGATCCGAGTCTGTGGTCCGACTCCCAGTTAATTAATTTACACATTAATTAATTTATACCAATCCGAGTCTGTGGTCCGACTCCCAGTTAATTAAATATAACATCCATTAATCTAATACTTTTCCGAGTCTGCCTTCCAACTCTACTTTCATTAATTAACACATCCATTAATTTAATAACTTGGTGTCACCCAACCATTATTCCCGGACTCGATCACTTGGCCCATAACTTAGTATTTCCCAAGTTTATGTTCCGACTCCAAATTAATTTATTCTCTCAATAATTTAATTTAATACTTTGGCGTCACTAAACCAACACACCCGGACTCGCTCACTCTGTCCATTTTTACATCTCAGAATTTCATTTCCACATATTCTCCCATAATGTGCCACACATTCATCTCCATCAAATTTTCCAATTATATTTACCTATAATTACCAACATACCCGGACCTGCTCACTTGGTCCATTTTCAACATGTAAAATCAGCCCAAAAATCTTTTTTTCAATAATTATTTCCATGTAATTAAAACTGGCGGCACTGCCATAATTTCTGCATCATCTATCGATCGAACCCCCCTTGGTCGATCGATCGATGGTTCCAGTATTCGTCCTCTCCAGCCCACTGTCAGCCATGGACGAGCCCTAAATCTTTGATTCTTAATCTAAACCTTTTCCCAAATACAATTAACATATCCTTAATATAAGAAAAGGGTCTAAACATCCTACAGACCTTAATTAATCATCAATTTCCATTAATTCCAACGTTTTCCCGATTTGGGTATTATTCGGGTTTCAAATCTCCAATACGAATTTCATTCATATTAACAGCAATTAACCATTGATTCTTACTGATTTTAACACACGATTCATTCCTCTACATTCTAGAATCATAAACACAATAAATCTCACCCTTAATCCCATTAAGGTATATCAATTTCCAAAAACCCAATTTTAATTTTGGTTACACACCCAAAATGAATTTTACATATACACACACTATGATATGAATTGATTATCATCAATTTAGGAATCACAATAGTTAACCACTTGCCTGGAATTGTTCGTAGAGTCTGATCCGTTGGTGTAGTCCCTTAATTTGGCTCGAAAATCCCCAAATTGGCTCTTGATTTGCTTTTCCCCAATTTCCCTCTCAAGCCCTAGGCTTAGAATTTGTGTTTTCTACCGTTTAACACTTCTCCATTTAGGTTAAAAACCCTTAATCCCGTTTTTGGCCATACGGGCCTAATTAAAAGGGCCCAACTCACCCCGTGTGGGCCCGACTATGCCCAAGAATACCCCGAGACCCAATTACTACCCCCGGAAACTCTTTTCTGACTATCTCGACCCTTCCGGACTCAACCAAGTACTCAGAATTGCCATCCGAAATACTTTTGGACATTTCCAAATTTCAACCTCAAAATGTGACACACATTAATTCGGACAATTAAACTTTAAAGTCGCCAATTATAAATAATTCGGCTCACTCAAATAAATTCTCAAACTCATGAATTTAAGTTTCTCTAATTTAAATATTTTTATATCGCCCAAGATAATTCAATATTTAATCCTCAAAATTACGGGGTGTTACATACTTCCCCCTTATAAAGGAATTTCGTCCTCGAAATTTAGATAAGTGTAGTGCTCCAAGCTTCAAATATCACTCTATAGTCATGTACCTCTAAGCTTACTATATCTATCTCTCCCCCTTATAACCATAAGTTACAGAAGTATGCATTTAAATTAACCAGGGCGCCCATACACCCTATACCCGTGCTTAACCGCACAAAATTTGCCTTAATTAACCCGGGTGCCCATACACCCTATCCCCGTGCTTTACCACACGAAAAATTTACCCGACTATGCTAGTCGTAACCCGTAATATAACTTCGAACCCGTAGTCATATCACACACCCACACACACAATATATATATATATATATATATACTGTCCGGGGTACCCAACCCATGTACTAACGACCAAACCTCTCCCCACTTCCAACGTTGCGCTAAGTTTCATGCGTGGGACGTCTCGCAAAGCGAAATCCAAACAAGGAACCCCCCGATACACTACTACCTAACATTATCGGTCGTTGAGATCCGTTAGATCCTCAGTCCATAGCACGTACCCCAAAATACTTGTCTCTTAATACAAAAGTATATACGCCTACCCTTATGCTACCAAAGACAACATAAAATACCGCTCCCTTACTATCACTAGTTCTTGCATTAAATAAACCCCGATCTATCTCTCCCTTCTCGTAAATAAATTTAATCACACTGATTCTCTTCAGTAAACATCCCTACTTACCAGGATAAAATGTGAGAACACAAGACCTCACTTTGTGTCTATCGCACCACACAACATAACATATATACATGCACATACATAGGCTAAACGCCCTCTCAGGTGATACCTAGTACCAAACATACCCTGGTGTCGTGAACACCAAAACTTAACCCCACTATCCACAATAGTTCAATTCCATTGCTATTCAGCCGATATTTAGGAAACATTATCAACCCTACTCCCATAATTCTCGAAAGTAGTAACTCTTCTCATAATTCAAACCTTCCCCCAGTGTACACCCCCCACTCTCTCGTGGATAACACCAAAGAACTCCGCTACCCCACGGAAGATATATACATATATATAATATGGTTGCTATAGCCAGCGCACCCACTAAATTCGACTTACCTGCGAACTCTAGTGAAAATAATTTTTATATTGTGACGCCCTCACTGTCACACAAAGTATACCCCATTACCCTAGGATAAAAAGATAGTTACCTCCATATTCTAGTAATAATGGCTGATCCTCGGGTTCCTGAGCATCTTCACCCTGCCCGAATGTACCCATGACTTGCTGTAGTGGCTGTACATCCAGGACCTCGTCCTGTAGTTGACCCCTGCCTCGCTGAGGACAATCTCTCTTCATGTGCCCCTCTTCCCCACAAACGAAACACCTCCTAATAAATTCACCCTGCCATTGATCTCTTCCTTGCTGGCCTTGTAGAAAGTCCTAGCCATCCTATCGATAGCCTCCAGACCTAAATTGCTTGGTCTGATTCCTCTGTCGGGAATCCTACCCCTGATGTCCCCCTGTCTGCTGTTGGGATACCCCATTGGTGTTATTCCCTCCTGCTTTATCCGACTGACTGGGTTCCACTCCCCTCTTGCTTCCTCTCATGTGGAAGCGATATTCCTGGCAGTGTAGGAGTGTTGCATTAACGACGTCCGTATAAGCTACTAAAGCGGGATTTCCAATCAAATGTTGTCTCATCCTCCAGACTAACCCATCCATGAACTTTGACTTCTTTTTTTCTTCATCACGTACCTCACCCGGTGAAAAATTTGCCAAACCAGTGAATTCTTCCTAATAATCGGCCACTGAACGGCCCCTCTGAGTCACTTCACTGAATTTTTTCCTCATTTCAGCCTCGACTGCTGGCGGGAAATACTTGCGGTCGAACCGCACCCAAAACTCTGTAATAGTTACTATATCCCTTTCCTTAACTGTGGTGATCGACTCCCACCACTGTAGCGCCGCTCCCACTAACTTAAAAGTGGCTAGCATTTGCTTCTGTACTTTGTTGAAATCTACTATGCGTAGGTGACACTGGATATCTCTCTTCCACTGACATACTAGTACCACATCTGAACCCCCTCGAAACTCTGGTGGATACCCCTTTTGAAAGATTTCTCGTACTTGCTGCCACCCCGACAGTCCCGTGTGAGCCTGAACATCTGACGCCACTAACACTTGTTGCTGATCTCGTGGAAAGTACCTTGCCATAGCGATCATTATTGCTTCAACTGCCTGCGCCACTAATTCAGCTACCTGTACTGCCGAAATCATCTCTGACAGTTGCTGCGGTAACTCTTGCTCCTGATGAGCCTCTCTAGTCTCATCCCCCCTGCTGTCCTAACTTCTCTCTCTCTCCTGGGCGGCATCTGAAATGAGAATCGAATCATATGAGTTAACCCTCAAATAAAATAAATAGCAGAAGAACGTAAATGCGCATACGTATAAGAATACAACAATCCTATGATAGGGATATATATCAAAGATTGCTAAGACGAAACATGAAAAGCCGCACAGATCCTAAGGACACTAAAACCTGATGCTCTGATACCATCTGTGACACCCCGCCTAATAAAATATCGGGTGATCAGTCCTATACCAAATTTAAACAGGAATCCCAGTTGGTTCATCCTTAGCATCACTATCGAAAACCTTTTTAAAACTTACTAACCACCTAGTATTCCAAAAAGCTGGTGCCAAATTATACATTTTTAATTAAACAAACCAGTACAAGCGGAATTAAATATAAACCATTCACACAACTGAATTAAATCAACTGAACAGAAATAAAATGACATGCCGAATAAACCATCGGCCACCAAAGTAAATAGTCAAATACAAACATCCAACACCTGAACAAAACAAATCTGAAAACTGTACTGAAAGCCTGGGCGACATGCCCTAAGTAAACTTGAACTGATGAGAGATTCCTACTCTAGGAAAGAATAAACAATGAGTCTAAACCAAACTCCTTCTAGCATCCACATATGTCGCAGTTTCGTGTCCCTAGAATATAATATCAATCCTGACGTCCCTGTGGCTGAACACCTAAAAGGTTTTGAAAGTAGTTTTATAGAAAGGGTTAGAACCCAAAACATTTTGAAAATATTTAGCAAGTGAATTAACTGCAGTAATTTAAAATGTATGAATGCGCTTCATATTAAAGCTAGTGTCGCACTCTCTTGAGGACATTTTCACCCCTCCACTATTGTGCTCACCTAACGGTTATCTTAACCCCACCTAGTTGTACTACCTCATCCAACTAGTCCTGGTGTAACCTTCCCTTGCCATACTACTCTAACCCGAGTATAATTACTCAAGAATTATAAGTTGTCTCACCAATTAACTTAATTAATTCCTTCTTAAATAATATATAGCATATAACCGTGTCACAAGTTATATAAAGTAAATACATCACACACTATATTATTACCCGCATATAATATTTAATACCATTATATACGTACCTTTACTAAAGCATCCACACATATATCATACGTATATTCATCCCTCTGAGTATGCACTCGCCGGATGATTCCCTCTAAAGTTCCATCTCACTAGGTGTGCTCACATAACCTAGTTACCCAAGTTGGATTCGCACACCAACTTGGCCCAAAACATAAACGAAGTGGAGGCGGTCATATTCCTTCCCTGAAAGTGAGATAAGCCCCTCACCCATATCCTGGACGCTATGACCTGGGATATACTCACCCTACTCCTCAAGCTAGGGGATTCACCCACATCGCGTAACCTCCCTTGATAGCACTAGAGTATATAATTAAATAAATATCTAATCACTGATATTTAATAGCACACACAATATATACACCTATATATATACTATCACTACACCGTATATATAATATAAACCCCGGCTTTACCGTGTACTTCAAGATCCGTAACACTAGCCTGAAACTTTCTGAATCTCTGTCCCGACTCACTTAATTAATTTACTCACTTAATAATTTATCATCTTTTCGAGTCTATGGTCCGACTCTAATATATTTAATTCACACCTCAATTAAATTAATATTTCCCCGAGTCTATAGTCCGACTCTAATTAAATTAATTAACACACCTATTTAATTTAATACCACCCCGAGTCTATCGTCCGACTCTAATTAAATTAATTAACATACCTATTAATTTAATACCTATCCGAGTCTATCGTCTGACTCTAATTAAATTAATTAACACACCTATTTAATTTAATACCTCCCTGAGTCTATTGTCCGACTCTAATTAAATTAATTAACACAATAATTAATTTAATGCCGATCCGAGTCTGTGGTCCGACTCCCAGTTAATTAATTTACACATCAATTAATTTATACCAATCCGAGTCTGTAATCCGACTCTAATTTAGTTAATTACAACATCCATTAATCTAATACTTTTCCGAGTCTGACTTCCGACTCTACTTTCATTAATTAACACATCCATTAATTTAATAACTTGGTGCCACCCAATCATTATTCCCGGACTCGCTCACTTGGCCCATAACTTAATAATTCCCGAGTTTATGTTCCGACTTCAAATTAATTTATTCTCTCAATAATTTAATTTAATACTTTGGCGTTACTTAACCAACACACCCGGACTCGCTCACTCGGTCCATTTTTACATCTCAGAATTTCATTTCCACATATTCGCCCATTATGTGCCACACATTCATCTCCATCAAATTTCTCAATTATATTTACCTATAATTACTAACATAACCGGACTTGCTCACTTGGTCCATTTTCAACATGTAAAATCAGCCCAAAAATCTTTTTCTCAATAATTATTTCCATGTAATTAAGATTGGCGGTACTGCCAGAGTTTCTCCATCATCGATCGATCGAACCCCCCTTGGTCGATCAATCGATCGTTCCAGTATTCGTCCTTTCCAGCCCGTTGTCAGCCATGGACAAACCCTAAATCCCTGATTCTCATTCTAAACCTTTACCCAAATACAATTAACATATCCTCCATATAAGAAAATGGTCTAAACATCCTACAGACCTTAATTCATCATCAATTTCCATTAATTCCAACGTTTTCCTGATTTGGGTATTATTCGGGTTTCAAAACTCCAATACGAATTTCATTCATATTAACAGCAATTAACCATTGATTCTTACTGGTATTAACATACGATTCATTCCTCTACATTCTAGAATCATAAACACAATAAATCTCACCCATAATCCCATTAAGGTATATCAATTTCTAAAAACCCAATTTTAATTTTGGTTACACACCCAAAACGAATTTTTCATATACACACACTATGATATGAATTGATTATCATCAATTTAGGAATCATAACAGTTAACCACTTGCGTGGAATTGTTCGTAAAGTCTGATCCGTTGGTGTAGTCCCTTAATTTGGCTCCAAAATCCCCAAATTGGCTCTTGATTTCCTTTCCCCCAATTTCCCTCTCAAGTCCTAGGCTTAGTTTTCTGTCGTTTAACACTTCTCCATTTAGGTTAAAAACTCTTAATCCCATTTTTGTCCATATGAGCCTAATTAAAAGGGCCCAACTCACCCCGTGTGGGTCCGGCTATGCCCAAAAATAGCCCAAGACTCAATTACTACCCCGGTCACTCTTTTCTAACTATCTCGACCCTTCCGGACTCAACCGCGCACTCATAATTGCCATCCGAAATACTTTTTGACATTTCCAAATTTTGACCTCAAAATGCGACACACATTAATTCAGACAATTAAACTTTAAAGTCGCCAATTATAAATAATTCGGCTCACTCAAATAAATTCTCAAACTCATGAATTTAAGTTTCTCCATTTTAAATATTTTTATATCGCCCAAGATAATTAAATATTTAATCCTCAAAATTACGGGGTGTTACAATGCACTTGCTAAAAATATTTTCACACCTCGAACTCTGACCCGTTTATATTTTCTCTTACTTTGTATATATTGTATTATTTTTTGTGTTCCTCTGCAAGGACTCCATTGATATTATCCATCCAGAGTATTCGTGGATCTGTGGCAGTAGCGGACTATTTCGGTATTTTGATATAGTCGTTTCCTATCTTTTGTATATCTAGATTAGGATTCAATTTGTATATCGGGTTTACACCCAAGAGTTTTAGTGTAGCACTTCTTTTATATTCCTTTTCTCAGACTGTTGTATTGTCTGTGACCCGACAGCATATTCGGGTATTTCATTTTGTATACTCTATTTTATTCTAGTATATTATTATCTCAGCATGTGTGCATCTCTTATCATATTTAGTAGTTGTTATGTTGGTAGTTAGATGTTGCATAGTTTGTCTTATTAATGTTTTTAAAAAAATTGGCACCCTTTTTTTGTAGTAATGGGTAGTTAGCCGTGTTTATTTTAGTATCGTCAGTAGATGCTGAGAATGATTAACATAATATTCCTGATTATTTTAGTATAGGGATGGCCACCCATTATTATTTTAAGCGGGGTGTCACAATGTTGACTAAAATTAATGGTTGTGTTCAAGTTTATAGAAGATGATAATGTTCTCTGTACAACAGTTATCTGCATATCACACCATGGTATAACAAGACATGAACATACATATTTTAATTCTTGAATCTCTTATTCAATCGTAATCCATTTTTCTCCTATTCGAATTCAATATACTGAACAACTTAGATAGTTATTATTTTATTGAAAAAATGTATTCGTTTATTTTTTGCCTATATATGTTCTTAATAGGCATAAGTACGTATTTGTAATGATTTTTCAACCTACTTGACACCCTGTTCCTATACACTGAAAGTCATGTCAAGTGATCAATAAAATGTATAACATAATCTAAGGGTCTCAAGTGTTCTAAATTGATGGATTTGTAGGTATTTTGCATGTTCTTTGTTGGATTTAGGGAGTTACCATGATACATTTGCAGGGAAAAGTTTTGTCATCTTTTACTTTTACCATGTTTTAATGAGTCCTTTTAACTTTACTCCTAATTATTTACTTCCTGTTATTAATCATATACGTTAATTGTGGAACATAAAATTATTTTGAGAAATATAGGTCTTTAAGGATTATTTGAGTATTTTTATGAAAGTTGGATTAATCATATATTATGAAATGTGGATTATTCATATTTACTTCAATGATTTATATGGTGTGCCTTTTATATACTATATTAAGAATGGTGAATTTTATATTTGATCTAGATATGGAATGGGGCATTGTCTTTAGATCCCTATATCTAAATATTTAAGGGATAAGAGTTAGTGCAAATTTAGGAGAGCTCACTCTATGTGGGATATTCTCTATCATTTTAAGTATTGCAACAAAGAACATCCCACTGAAGTTCAATCCAAACTTACTGCTTCCTTCATATAGAAAAGCCTCTTAGATGGCAAAGTCAGAGTGGAACTTGTTTTCTCTTGGATAATAGTCATTGGTGAGATTAATAGTTGGAGAGACAACTCACTGCCTTCAGGGGGATCATAGATAATATCTATATTGAGAATCATTGTCCTAAGTTCATAATACACTTATGAATTGGCAATTCTTAGAATAGTAAATTGCTCAGAAATTATATGCCTTGCAAATAATGGATTTAATAACATCTTTCAAACTGGAGGGACTCAATGATCATGAACAAATTATATAGAGAAGGAATAACCCTGGAAAATTCAAAGTATCCTCAGCCTGGGATAATAACTACTTGATGAGAAACTCCAAGGGACTGGAGCCCACATTATGCAAATTTGTCAAAAAATGAATGTACAATGTTCGAAATTTCTGATTTGTTGGGTGCTAGATTAAAAATCTACACAGTATAATTGTAAAAGTTTTATTAATTCTAGATAAAATGTTGTTGTTAGTAGATTAGTTATGTTAATATATTTCACTTAGACACTACGTATTCGGGTTCATCTTCGCTCATTTTACCAAATACTACTCATTAAGTACATGAGTTGATTGGAATAACATATGCATGAGTCCTTTGTGGTGATACTTCCAAAAAATTTCTTGCAAGCTTCAATCATTGTAACTTCATTATACGTTACAATTGAAAACAACTAATTATTAACTATTGAATTCTTTACAAATACACACAATAATTGTTTGACTATTCTCAATGTAAGATATCGTAACTATACAAAATATAAATTTTTAATCGCTAATCGATAATATTTTATGTTTACAATTTTTTAATTCATTCATACTTACTAATCTTGGTACGATACATACATTCTACTAATTGCTTTAAGTAACTGACTTTCTTTATGTTTCAGCACATCAAGGGAATTCTGAATCGAAAACACATATTACATTCAATACCAAGATTCATGCTCATGTATGTACATTCTACACAAGCTTTTTAACTCATAAATAACTATTGAACGTATTATTAAAAGCATTTTTGCATATTTAAGCAAATCACGGGAAATATTGAATCGGAATCTCAATAATCGTACACTGGAAGGCCTACTGCTCAGGTAAATACATTCTACACATCATTTTTAATATTTATGCATCTATAATAAATACAAATTGACAGTCTAATTCGCATTCAACAAAAATTCCTTAAAAAAATGAAGGGGTTCTTTATCAATAAACATATATAGCAGAGTAACTATGAACCTAAACAAAATAGTGAAGAGTTGTTTTTAAGTAAATGTAGTTATTTCTACTTTCGATTAATGTATTTCCTCGATTTTTATGTACAAAAATAAAATCAACTGTAAAATCATTTTGAAGAATAACATAATTTTAATTAATAATACATTTATTTGATTAAATTTTCACATACAAATGTTCTTAATAAAAGGATCTTGGATCTTCATTATTATCACATATAAGCATTTAACGAAATATAAATGATGTTAAAATAATATACCTCCATAATTGTCACAACTAGAAATATTGACGAAGCAATAATGACATCTGATCAGGCTAAATTTTGGAACACAACTTCATCTTGTATGTAGAAAGAATATCTCCAATTGAAATGCATTCCAACAGTTAGATCTCTCAGTATGGACAAAACATTATTTCGAAATTTACTCTTCTTGAGAATTTAGATTTATCCCCATTCCTATAATTTCATTATGTTGTCTTTCTAGAGTGTCTAAATGATGGAAATTAGTCACTTATTTATAGGTACTGACAGGACCTTAATCTCCAATAGTCACTTAATATCAGCCTTCCATCAAGGTAGATGCCCAAGAGTGCTTTTGACTCTTTCTATTTGGAGTACCCTTTCATTAACCAAAGTGACTCTTAGTATTAATATAATTATGGAGAACATAATGTAGAATTATATAAAATAATTATAACAGTCTCCCACTTGATCGAGAATTATCATAAAGCGTGTAATAATCTTTGAGTCATGCTTAAATGGTTTTCCATAAACACCTTCATCAAACAACTCATTAATGTGAGTCATGGCTCTCACATACTAATTCAAGAGCATGTTCGCTTCTATGTACCACAACATTAACAAATCACCCAATAAGATCTATAAATCGGGTTAATAATGGTGAAAAAATGTCTTTGTAAAAGACTATTTATGTCATATTCTTTATTTCATATGCATGTGTATAATAACGACAGAAATAAATGATTCTGAAAGACTGTATGATATTATACGGT
Organism: Sambucus nigra; assembly: GCA_949130495.1. Taxonomy (NCBI): domain Eukaryota; kingdom Viridiplantae; phylum Streptophyta; class Magnoliopsida; order Dipsacales; family Adoxaceae; genus Sambucus; species Sambucus nigra. The sequence continues at coordinate 128,494,948 of OX422224.1, read as the reverse complement.
AGTGTCAAATAAACACTAAAAAATCCACCACATCAAGATTCTATCGGATATATTTAAAGACTCATATTCTAAGCATGCATCATTAATGTCTTTCATGATATCCCAGTCATATATGGATTTTACATGTTAACACGTGTACAAGTGTTAAATGACACTTGTTTCCTAATTTCTTCTTTAAAAGGTATTTACATTCAATGTGCTTAGTTACTCACATAATATCTAATTTATCTCAATAAATAATATTACAACGACAGTATCACATTATTTTAGAAACATGGTAATAGTGTCGACAACTCCATGTCCCGAAATTTAAATTACATTGCCATAATTAATAATTTGTAGCATCAAAGCGTGCTACAGATTCTGATTTCCATAATAGCCGATGGATTTTGTTGCACTCCTTCATTATATTGGTCCTTAAATTAAAATAAACATAAGTAAATAAGAGTGAACTTCATACTTTTCATAAAACCAGTAAATCTGAGTATCAATAACTGATTGTCCAAAAATGAACCGTCAACTTTAATATGAGTATATAATCTTTTAGTATCTCATAACTTCATCCATTACATATTGAAAATTCATGTAACATTTTGTTTCTCTACTTTACAATAAATTGAATATATAAACTTACTCCCACTGATCATAAGTTGTATAAATTGAATATGCAATATAATAGTATTACTTCTAAAAAAACCATAGGTGGGAAACTTTTTTAAGTTTATACAATCATTATAACATGTGTAAAATATCATAAGTGTTGATACCAAAAATTATCCACATACGTGGACCAATCAGAAATGGGCACTTGTCTCCTTACGTGGAAATAATCCAAGTTAGTGGTGACTTTATTAGCCTCGAAGATAGTTTCTTGGTGGGCATACCGATCAGCATGAAGAATGTAGACCATCAAAGTAAATGAATTGTCACCACTTGGAGAAACAGTGCCAAGGGTCCTTCCACACGTGTTCTAGACTGTCAACCATGATATTCATTATGTGCGGGTGTAAATGCTTGAATATATAAAATCATTCCAACCCTTGATCTTTGGGTCACTATAAATACATTGTATTCCTTTCATAACAGGCAACATAGAACGAATTATAGGATATTCTTCTTGACAAGAGTACCTAGATTTATGTAATCACTCATATCAATATAATAACAATGTAGGTAGGCTTTTTTACACAACCGAACCACTTTAAAAACCTTTTGTCTCTTGTGTGATTATTTTATTATAATCTTATATTTATTTGTGATTATAAAATTAGATCTAGTCCATTTTTTTACATCAAAAAATTGGCATCGTTTGTGGGAATGTGTGTCTAATACCGTTCTCTATCTTTTACGTCTTCATTCAAGGGAAAATAAATGACCCTGAGAGTAGTACCAGAAATAAAGGCGACACAATCGTCCTATATTCTCCGTGTACAGTAGCCAACCTGATTGGAATGCTTGCCAGTATTGTCAGGGGTTGGGATGCCATGTTGGAAATAATGAGGCAATTGGCTCAATCAGTACAAGCCAGATCTCCTGCTCTTTCCAGGTTTCAAACTGTTCCTTCGTCGAGGAGAGAATTATCGCCTCCGCCTCCTAGGCTCAGCCGACATAGATATTCCATATCTTCACAAGATAGGTATTACCGTCTAAGAGTAAGTTCATCCCTTAGATCCACAAACTTCTATAATGGCCATTCTCTTTCTCCTAAAAGACCAAGGATTTTGAAAATACTGAGGAGAGCTTCACCTTTTGACCATTTAGGACCCTGAGCTCCTATAAGGATATTTAGAACTAATAAACACCCAATCGAACATCATGAAGCCTCAATCAGGTCTAGATCAATCATCTTATGATCCATGCATATCATGCAAATTTCTCACAAAGAGAGCTCAGCATAAACACATGGTCGAAAAAGACGAGTTGCTTCACAAAGATTTGATGTAGGAAACCCCTCATGGAAGGGATCAGTCTAGCGATTAGAAGATCAATTGGGAGAAGTGGCCAAGGCAAAGAATCCATTGCAGTGAAATTTCATCAAGGGATCTCCCTTCATTCAGGCAATTATTATTTTCCCAACTCCGTCCAAGTTTAAATCCCCAGTTGTTACTCCCAAATATGATGGTAAAACTGACCTAGTTTTATACATTGATTAGTCTCAGGCTGTAGTTGACATATATTATGTTCTTACTGAAATGAGATGTAAAGTTTTTTCAAGAACCATTACTGGTTCAACCCAAACATGGTACAATAATTTGCCCCTAGGATAAATTACCAATTTCAACCAGCTTGTCGAGCTGTTTCTGAGAGACTTTTAGTTTGGGGCCAAGCCAATGGAAAGGGTATCCCATATTTTGAGTGTTAGGAAGTGAGTAAGGGAAAACACTAGAGAATAAATCACTCGTTTTAACAACGAGAAACTTGAAGTGGTTGATTATGAAGAAAAGATAGCCATCATCGCTTTGATGTGGGAATTACTTCCATAGAAGTTATACTACATTCTGGCAAAAGATCCTCCCAAAACCAAGACTGAACTCATGACTAAGGTTGGAAAAATCATGAACGTCGATGAAGCAATGGCTATAAAGCAAAGTCCCGCCACTAAGTCTAAGAGGAACGAGAAAAATGAGCACCAACCAAAAAAAGATGATATTCTCTAAAAGTATGGAATATATACTCCATTGACGATCGGTATTCACCATATCCTTGAACAAATTAAGCACAATAGAGATTTACGATGGCCCGAGAAGATGAGGGCATTGCCTAACAGGAAGGATAAATAAAATATTATGAGTTTTGTAAGGATCATGTCCACATGACCGATAACATTATTGCTTTGAAGAACGAACTAGAATCCCTCATTCGCAGAGTAAAGCTGAACAAATTTGTTGATCGGCGAGAAAGCAAAGAAATAGGAGGAAGGTCAGATTCTCCATGCAAACCCATAGATGACAAGAAGATGGTAATGAAGACGATCCTGACCTGTCGAAGAAGCCCAAACAACCAGAACTTGAACTAGCTATGGTAGGTTTTGCTCTTTTGATTTTCATGTAATTACAGGTGGAGATGAAGAAGGAGGAGATAAAACTGCAAAGTGAAAGGCCTACCTAAATGAAGTACATGCTTGTTCCTATATCTAACGAATCAATATGAATGAAGCTATTCGGCCCGACAAAGTCAATAAAGACAAACTAGTAATCGAATTTTCCAAAAATGACCTCTCTGTGGTACTATATTGCCATGATGATCCGTTAGTCGTCAAGTTTACAATTCAAGAAGCCATCATCACTAGGGTTCTGATTGATAATAGGAGATCAATTGATATCATGTTCTACCCCTACTTTCAGAGTTTAGGATTGAAACTTAGTCAGCTTGAACTATACCAGAAGCCATTGATAGGTTTTTCTGGCGAAAAAGTCTACCCCCTTAGAACAATCAAGCTTGTAGTGGTGTTCGGCACTTGGCCAGCAAGCCGCACCAAAAATATACACTTATTTGTGATGGATAAAAATGTCCAGTCTACTTATAATGTGATCTTCGACAGGATAGTACTAAATAAGATTAAAGTTGTACCATCCCCAATCCATTAGTGTTAGAACTTTCCTACTCACTTTAGGGTTGGTGTCGTAAAAGGTGATCAAATGGTGGCCAGAGAATGTTATTACTCCTCAGCTGGGCAAGAAGATTTGGTTGATTTGAATAAGAATACCACAACTTACCAGGTAGACACTACGGATCCTAACAGTGAGTTATAAGTTCACACTCTAGATCCCCGAGATGAAATAGAGATAGTCAAAAGGAAGATTATTGAATCCATCGAAAGCATAATTCTGGATGATGACAAATCAAAGGGAACTACTCAAATTATATCAACAGTAGATCCACTCCTCAAAGAAGAATTGATTGAATTCTTGAGACAACGAAGGAATGTGTTCTCTTAGAGTCACGAGGATACGCTTGGGATTGATCCCAACTTCCTCTATCATGAGCTCAACATAAATAAAGATGCCAAGCCTATCAAGCAAATGCATAGGGTGTTTAGTTCGGAGAAAAACCAATCCATACAGGAGGAGGAGGAGGAGAAACTACAAAGGGACCAATTCATTGAGGATGTCAAATATCTAGCATGGTTGGATAATGTTGCGATGGTAAAAAAAATGATACATGGCGAATGTGTGTAGATTTTACTGACCTTAATAAAACTTGTCGAAAGGACCATTTTCCTTTGCCTAGAATTGATGAGTTAGTGGATGCCACATCAAGACATGAATTATTGAGCTTCATGGATGATTATTCTAGATAAAACTAGATAAAAATGAAACCATAAGACAGGGAAAGAACTTCTTTAATTACTTGTCATGCTACTTATTTCTACAATGTAATGCACTTTGGTTTCAAAAACACTAGAGTAACGTACCATAAGTTGGTCAAGAAGGTGTTTGAAGAGCAGATCGGGAAAAATATGGAGGTTTGTATACATGATATATTAGCTAAAAATAAGAAAGCTTCAGATCATATGAAGGACCTTAGTGAGACTTTTGATCAGCTGGAAAAGTATCAGATGAAGCTAAATCCGATAGGTGTACGAGAGGGAATGTTTTTCTGCTTCATAGTAAACCAAAGAGGACTTGAAGCTAACCCTACCAAAAATAAATCTCTTATAAAAATGCCCTCACTGACCTGTAAGAAGGATGTTTAAAGACTTACTCATAGGGTAGCTGCTTTAAGCCGATTTGTTTCCCCAGTAACAGATATGTGTTTACCATTCTTTAAGATGCTTCGAAAGACCTTTAAGTGGAATGCAGAGTGTGAAGAAGCATTTTAAGAATTAAAAAAATATTTGGTATCACCACCTTTACTGTCACGACCTGTTTTGGGATAAAAATTGTACTTATACTTAGTTGTTTTTTAATCTGCAATTGGCTCAGCACTAGTTCGATTGGATAATGAGATCCAGAAAGCAGTTTACTACAGCATCAAAGCATTCAGAGGAGACAAAATTAGGTACCCCTCTTGGAAAATTGGCTTTCTCATTGAAGCCTCTAGGAGCATGAAGCCTTATTTCCAAGCACACACCATAGCTATGTACACTGGTCTACCTCTTTGGCAAGACCTCCATAAACCTGAAAAGTCAGGAAGATGGATGTATTGGGAAGTAGAGCTAGGAGAATACGACATCATCTACAAACCAAGGTCGTCATTGAAAGGACAAGATTTGGCGGATTTCATTATAGAGTTCACTTATCAAGAGGTTACCAACCAATAAAACTTGCTTGTTGAGCAGACTTCTTCGGGAGAGAGCTCAGCTAAAAAATAAGCCCAAGTCATAGTTGACCAACCTGAATCATACAGAACTCAAGAAATGGATCAGAAGTATGCAAAGGAAAGTAAGAAGATATTCCACCATGGAGTTCTGTCTGCCGAGAGATTCAGCAATGATATCCCTTTATGGAATTTATATGTGGATGGATCTTCATGCACAATTGGAAGTGGAGCGGGTATCTTACTTAATACTCTAGACGATATTGATGTTTTATATTCCCTTAGGTTTTAATTCAAATCATCAAACAATAAAACTGAGTATAAAGCTTTGATAGTCGGACTAGAATTAGCACATTCTTTAGGCACCGAGCAAGTAGCGGTGCACAGTGATTCATAATTAGTTGCCAACCAAGTGCTTTATCTACATGGAGTCAAAAGCGAGTTAATGACTAGATACTTGACCAAGGCCATAGAAGTTATTTCCAAATTTCCAAGTATGTAAATGAATAAGATACCAATAATATCTAACGCCTGAGTTGATGCATTTACACGGCTATCTTCAGCAACAAGAATAGAACTCCGGAGAAGCATTCCAATTGAGATCTTGGAAAGTAGGAGCACAGCTGAGGATCTAATTATCAGTTTCGTTACTGTAGATTTGGGGCATTCTTGGATGGATTCGATTAGATATTACATTAAAGAAGGAACCCTATTAGTTGATCCCAAAGAATAAAAAAAGATCCGGCATAAAACAGGATGATATGTATTGGATAAATGAGTCTTATACAAAAGAGTATTTACTATCTCCTTATTACGTTGTGTCCATCCATTGGAGGTTGAAGATTTGATCAAGGAGGTTCATAAAGGTTCTTGTGGAGCTCATTCAGCTAGTCGATCGTTACTCCAGAGAATCGACACACATGGATACTACTGGCCAACTATGTGGGCAGGCTATAGGGCTTTAGTAAGAAAGTGTGATAAATGCCAAAGGTTTTCTGCAATTCAAAAAACACCCAATGTTTCTCTAGCACCAATTACTTCTCCTTAGCCATTCGCTATTTGGGGAATTAACTTTGTCGGCCCATTGTCGACCACCAAAGGCAGTTCAAGTACCCGGTGGTTGTTGTTGATTATTTCATAAAATGGGTGGAAGCAGAGCCATTGATAAAAATGCCTTATGAGAAGGTGTACCAATTCATCTGGAAGAATATCATATGTAGATATGGCATACCTTATGCCTTCATTACAAATCATATAACCGAGTTTGGAAATGATAAATTTGAAGCATATTGTGTTTAGCCCAAGATCCAGAAGCTCCCTTCTACATTAGGGCCGTCCTCAAAGCAATGGTTAGACATAAGTGACAAATAGAACCTTGCTCAATGGATTGAAGAAGAGCTTGATGCTGCCAAGGAAAATTGGATAAATGAACTACACTATGTCCTTTGAGCTTATAGAACAACGTCGAGGATAACAACTGGAGAAACTCCTCATATGCTTACGTTTAGGATAGAAGCCATAATATCTGCTAATATAGGCCTACCCACTCGCAAACTACTGAACTTTGATTCTCCCAAGAGTGACTTAATAAGAAGATGGAATTTGGACATGCTAGAAGAAGTTTGAGAAGATGCCACCCTTAGAAATTCTACCTACCAACAAAGAACTACTCACTTTTACAAAAAAAAGGGTCAAGCCAACCAACTTAAAAGAAGGTGAATATGTCCATAAGAAAGTCATCCAGAAGGACAAAAAGCTTGAGGCCAATTGGCATGGCCCATATCATATTTCAGGACTTTTAGCTTGAGACACCTGATGGGGAGGAATTTAGCAACCCTTGGAATGTCGAGCACCTTCGCAAATATTATCAGTGAATAAAGGCGTTGACAAATTATTTTATTTGTACTTTATGATCAACACAACTATTTTTCAAGTTCAATAAAAGTCTTGATTTTAGTTCCCTTAATTTTTTCAATTTTGTTTTCAAGTACGACGATATACATCCCCCAGAAACAACAAATAAATAATGTATCTTTGTCTTCCGCTCTTGATGATCAATAGCACATACTTAATCAGATTGAACTTATGTGTCGATCAACATCACATACTTTATCAGGTTGAACTTATCAAATCTGAGATGCGCTAACAGCTTAATGCAGACTCGTATCTCAATCAATGTATTACTTAATGTAGGACTTTGTATACACAAGTCACGAAAAATAATTATTACCCGACTAAGTTAAATACATGAATACACTCCTAACACACTTAGTTGGCACTAATAATTTACTTCATGTATGACTTTATCTTTCACAAGTCAAGAAAAAGAAGTTTGTAAAACTTCGTATACGACTCAAACAGTTAAAAATAAGTTTCACCCTGCAAATTTAAATGCAAGAATACATGTATACATTCCTAACCATTGGAATACACACATATATTCCTTATACACTAAGTTGTCACTGATAACTTATGCTAAAGATGGATCAATAAAATTATTTATAGTTTTATCTAAGTGCATTGGTAGAATCTATAGCACTACAATCATAGTTTAATAATTCATTATGAAACGATAACTTAGCTGAATAAGTGATTAACTAATCATAAGTTGACAACATAAAAATATGAATTTTTATTCAAATACTAATTGTATTACATTCAAGATCAAATGAATACAAAATACATAAAATTTATTCAGTTGGACATTTTCCTTGGGCTTTGAAAGTTTATGACATTATCTCTCATTGCACTCTCTTTATACAAGTAGGAGGATCATCCAGGGTATAAGGGGAATTCATGAAGTTAAAATCCCTCAGCATTTTCCTATTAGAGCTTCTCAGTACATTGATCAGTTGAGGAGGATGGATTATTTCATGCACATCACGAAGACCATAATCTCCCATGTATTTGATGATTAAGCAATGGGGAATGGAATCAGGAGGAATCCATGATATGTCCAACTTAAATGGAGGATTATCACAATCCAACAAACCAAGCTCATTCCAATACCACAGCTCACTGTTTTGATCATATTTTTATCCCCATTTGTAACCTTCATGATAACACTGGGCAAGGTGATCATCAACTTGGATAAAGGGACTCATTGTAGCCTTCCATCCAGACCTCCCTAGGTTGTTTATGAAATTGAAAGGTTAACCTTTCAACCTGATGTTGAATTTTCTTCAAGACATCACTCATAACTTTAAACTGAATAGTTTGGTCAGTGATGGATTTATTCTTAGCTTCCAGCTAGATAGAAAAAATAGAAGTGGCTTGACTCTTCACTTTTAGTTCTTACCTCTTCTACGGTTGGTCAGACAACCATTTGTTGTCTGAAAGTTTGCCGAGGTATGGATTTTTGTATTGCTTCAAGTTCTTCTACTAATCTGGCATTCTCAGTATCCAAGAAAGAAGCGCCCTCATCAGCACCACTGACAGATGACTTCTTCAAGTTGTCTAACTTTTTCTAAGCCGATTATTTTCCTCTTCATGAAGTTTCTCTACCTCTCGAGCTTCATCAACTTCTAAGTTCAACAAGAACTCTTTCCTTCTATGCATGGAGACATACTCTAACCTTCACTCAATGCTTTGTACTTAGCCTCATAGTTGGCATGGAGAGAAGCCAAAGAAAACTTGTGATCTTCTTGTAGATCTTCAATCATCTTATAATAATTAGAATTATTTGCCACTTCCCTCCCTATCCAGTGGACCGAGTAAGCCGACTAAGTCTTTTTTGGATAAAGTAATATGGCCAGCTTCCAGAAGATTTCTACTCTACCTAAGTAGGTCGCGTTGAGCAGAAATGAAGGACTTTTTTTAGCATCAAATTGAAAATTACAAATGTAATAACACAAGTGTGATTACTGATCAAACATAACAAAAAATTGCGTGATTTCATGAAGATAAATTCAACCAAGAAAGAAGGCATAAGTATGGTAAATACAACACATTTAGCTAATAAGAGAAATGGTGTCATTGATAAACCAAAAGGTGTCATATACTATTGATCCTATTACAAAATAGATGAATAAAAAGAAAATAAAGGAGTTAAACCTTCTCCTTATCTTAAACATTAACATCAGAGGGCAGGTCAAAAGAAGGGATGGCTTCATCAATGGGCTTTAAGGCTTCTTCCAAGTTTGGAGGAGAGCCTGACTCATTCCTCTAAAACCGCTCAGAGTATTCAGCGATGCTGACTTCCTTGAGGGCATCCAACCAACCACCCTTAGAAGACTTTTTCTTGACATACTCAATTTGTGCTGAGGCAGCCAGAAACACCTTGTCCCAACCTTTATTAAAGGAGGCGTCCTTTATCTTCTTGTTCTTGGCCTTTTCTACAACTAGGTCAACAGTAAGACTAACTATTTTCTCCTCCACAGACTTTAGGAGAGCTTTATTCTCCACCAATTTGCCTTCCTCCACATTGTCCCTATTTTCTGCAGCCACCAATTTCTCCTCTATAGTTGTGGCTCTACCATTAGCCTTCTTCAGTTCTTCCTCCCAAGCTTTTTACTTAGACTCCAACACTTGCTTTGAAGTCTCCACAAATTACCTTAGACCTTCAAAGGACGTTACTATATCTCCTCCATAAGAACGTATTTTATTGCCCTTCTCCATTAATTCGTTGAAGTTCACTAAAAACTACACAAAGGAAAAGTATCAGATTATAAGAAGAGGAATAAGACATTAAGAGAAAGAAATAAAAGGAAAAAATTTACCAAAGATAAACTTTGGCAAGAATTGTCAGTCAACTTTAATCGTGGAATAGAAGTAACAATTGCCCTATCAGCAGAGAGTACCAATATCGATCAATTTCCTAGCCGTGCCAGGATTAATAACAAAAGATGACGACCCTGAAATGGCCATATCCTCCTGAATGTTCTCAACCAACTCCTGGTCATCAAAACTCTTCTCAACCTTCTTCTTAGAAAGACCTTTTCTTAGCCTCTTGAATTTAGGTTCATTCATATCAATATCCCCAGTAGTGATGACCTTGGGAACTTTTTCAACAACTTTGGAGGTTTTCTCTGGCTTTTCGGCATCAATAATCTTGCTAGCCTTCTCGGCAGCTCTCTTAGCAGTGGGAGATAAATCTCCAGTCATCATGTCATGATTTTTTCTCTTTCCCATGTCGACAAGTGGAGAGGTGGGAACAATAAAAATGTCCAACGACTCAAAATAAGGTCTCAGCCCGTGTAGATTCCTCAATAGAAGGAATAGGAACTGGTTCCACTCCAAGATTTATGAGGGATAAAGCTGAAGTAGTGGTGGGCCTAGCAATAAAGGAAGTAACTAAACTCTTATATTACAATAAGTACGAGGCTAATTTGGGTTATTCCTCACCAATCCTCTGATGAATGCTCCATAGGAATTTTAATTCTCGAATATTGACGACCTCTTCCTTATTACACTTTTTTTTTGCTTTTAACTGTGCAAAACAGGACAAGAAAATAGTAGTTAGCATATCATCAAACAGTTGGTTAGGAAAAAAGAGGAATATAGTAATCAAAATCAATAACCTATGCCATGTCCTATTTAAGGGCATCTGGGGCCCTCACACACTTCTCTTCTTTGAAGAGTAGCATGTTGTCAATTCTTCGCAATAACCTCATAATCAAAATAGTCTACGTTGGAGTCTGGTAGATTGACAACTCGGGCTCTACTGACAAAACTAGTTTTCATATAGTAGGTACTGTCACTAGTAACTAATTTGTAACAAAACATTAGCTCAGCGTGCCAATGTGGGTTCTATGTATTTGGATAATCCTATGTATACCATTCACTGTTCCTCAAGTGTTGGGGTCTACTCTAGCAGGGACGACATCAAAATACTGGCAAAACTCTAGACATAAATGATTGGGAGAAAAAGTGAAAGCACACTCAGATATGAATAAAGAGGGAATCCAATGACACTCTAGTAGTGATAACACTACAACAAGTGGTACAAACATTTCTAACTCTACCCAATCAGGAATGTTCCTTTCCCGCCTAAACTTATCTAGAGAATCCCCATGAATTATGTAAAGCATGGTTACAGTATAGAAAGAAAGAAATCAAACATAAAGAGAAAAAAATACCTTACAGAGAAAATGGTGGAAGAAGCAAAGGTAGGATGCAAAGGAAAGCTCAAATACAGAGAACTTGGAGAACAAGGAGAGTTCCAAAGCTTGGAAAAGTTATGGTATGAAAACCAACAAATTCTCATCCCTTATAGCTTACCTAGAAAACTGTGTAAGAAATGATTACTTGTATCGACGATTGATGTTCTGATGGCAGCGCAACAGAGTTATTAAAACGTGAAAATACCAACATACCCTTTGGCGGTACACTTATTTTCAAATTATTTACAAAAATGTCATCACAAGATTAAGGCATGAAAATTTTTCACAAGTCCCTCAAGTCGTCTTATGCCGGCCAACTTTGAAAAAACATACTCCATCCTTTCAATAGAAATATCAAGAATGAAGTAATAAGAGCTTCCATTGATACCAAAAATTAAACACCTATGTGAACCAATTAGAAGTGGGCACTTGTCTCCTTACGTGGCAAAAATCCTAGTTAGCGACCACTTCATTAGCCCAGAAGATAGCTGATCGGCAGGCATGCAAACCAACATGAAGAATGCAGACTATCAAAGTAAATGAATAACCACCACTTGGGGGAAACATCCAAGGGTCCTTCCACACGTTATCTAGACTATCAACCATCACATTCATTATGTACAGGTGTAAATTCTTGAATATATAAAGGCATTCCAACCCTTGATCTCTGGGTCACCATAAATACATTTTATTCCTTTAACAAAAGGTAAATAGAACAGATTCTAGGATATTCTTCTTAACAGGAGTACCTAGCTTTCTGTAATCACTCAAATCAATACAATAACAGTGAATGTAGGTTGTCTTACACCACCCAACCACATTGAAAACTCTTTATCTGTTGTGTGATTATTTCATTACAACCTTATATTCTACTTGTGATTATAAATTTGGATCTAGTTCATTTTTTGACATCAACAATAAGCATAATAGTTTTTACATACACTTGCAACTCTTATCATCATTACGTCCTTAAAAAAATGACATCCTTGGAAAGGGGGAGAAGGTTCATTTATAACTGTTTTGTCATTACACATAATATATTTGACTACAATTTAACCTTATTCATTTAATTACAATTAACATCGTGTTTGGTCTTGATGACCTCTTCATACTCAAGTTAAATATAATTCAATAAGACCTCATAAACCAGTAAGTTTACTTCTTATGATTTGTGAAAACAAAACCAAACATTTATTTATCCTTATACCAAATTCATATTCATGTAGATACACCACATAATCATTTAGGATAGTAGACTCCATTTAAGATTTTTTTTAATACTATTCCTTACTATTTTATCTACATTTGTCTCACAATGACAATGCCATAATTTAGTGGTTGATCATTTATTTGTTCTTCGTTGTTTAAGTAATCCAACAACTAAAAGAACAAGTATTCAATAAAGTTATCATTGAATGGGATAAGTGCCCTACCTTCCTTTATAACCATATTTCATGATTTTCAACGCCCACTTATTTCACCATTCATAATATATTTGACATATAGTTTTGTTTAATGCAATTAGTGCATGTCAATAACAATTATATAATCTATATAGGCCCACTTTAAGGGAATTTTCTCATAATCTCCCACTTGGGCCACATAGGTCATCCTTATATTAGATATTGTAATACATTAACGTCATAACTTGACTATCAATATGGATAAGAGATATTAAAAAAGTCTTGTCCATAAAAAATTATCGTGAGGAGTCTAGAATTAATTTGGTATAAGATTAAAGAGTTTCATCAATAATACTATGATTATGATGCGAGATCAAAACAGTTTTTAAAAGAAATATATCCAAACTTTATTTTATATAAAACATCAAAGGAATACCATAACTTTTGATAATTACTGAAAGATGCTTTAAAAAATATCACTCACAATCAAGTCTACACAAATATTTTTCAAGAAAATTAAAATTATTGAGAGTTTATGAAAAACAAATGGTTTGATTCCCCTATAATAAAAGAGAATGAACTTTATTTGTATTTCTAGTTTATTTTGTAAACAATCCTTGCATCAAAAGTAAATACTTTCTATAACATGATAAGTTTAACTTTCAAACTCTAATAAGATGAAAAATCATTTCAAACCATAAAAGATACATATTATCTCTATCATTATTAGTTAGAGTGTGCAACATGTAAACAAACTTAATTTTTTTAATATCTTCAAAGTTTATATGGAGCATTCCACACAATATTCATCACCGATAGTGGGATAAAAAATCCAACATAATAATTGAGAGAAATAAAATTAGACCATAACATGTTAAAGATATGAGATAAAATATTCACTACATTAATGCTTTGATTTGACAACACATACGTTAATATCTCTCTAGTACCTAATGTGAAATTTATTTTTCTCATTAGTAATCATTGATTAATAATTATATGATGCTTGTAGATACTGGAGTATTAAATATACATGATATATACTTGAATAATGTATATGTTATATAGAGTTCATTCAATCAGTCAAAATAAACTCCCTGTAAGGAACAATATTGCTTGATGACTAAACTCAATAGATTCCACAATTATAAGCATCACGGGTTACTACTGCTATCATCTTTACATTTAATATTCAAGCTCATTATAGTTGGGTCACTCTGGTGACTACCAAATATTTCATAATATGAATATGACATTAAGTAAAAACTTACATACACAAGTCAATAAAATTTTCACTTATGTTTATTAAATATCGCATGAGCAATGAACTAAGTTATTCATGTTTTGGTTTCATACACTTAATTGGGGATATCATGATGAAAGAAATAATGACTTATGTATTTGATGACCATTATTGCCTTCCCAACATAAATATCACCACGTAATTTTGCTCAATAATTGTAACTGGATTTGTAGGCTACCGAATCACAATAATTGAATAAATAATGATATGTGTTCAACATCATAAATTTAAGCATTAAATATCATATATGAACCGACATGGAACCAAAATATGCATGATATGAACGTATTAGTCCAATATTTATTTGTTTGGAATGTAGTACTTTAACGAACACCAATCTTTATATTATATAAATATTAGAGATAATCATACATGTGTGAAATACCCGTAATACATGAATAAATTATATAATTGTCTATTTCTTAATTTGAAATCCACGAAAAACAAGACATAATGTGAAAATCAAATTGATAAAAAGTTTGCATGAGATATTACACGAATAATATTAAATGCAAAATAATAACTGGGGTGGGGCCCATTGCTTACAATGGGTTTTGTTTATTTCGACTTTTCCAGTCGACCATATGAGTTTCAGAAAATTCCAATCAAGTTTTGATCTTTTACATTCCAACTAGTAAGTCTAGGGGATAGAAGAAAAAATGCCACAAAAAAAATTCAGGCACAAAAAAAATTATTTAATGTAGACTCCATTATAGGCAAATACCAATAAAGGAAAATCATGAGATCTTAAACTTTGCCTCTCATACCCCATGTAAAAATATTTTTAAGAACACCATTAATTTGATTAAACTTCACATACAAATGTTCATAATATAAGGATCTTTGATCTTTATGATTATTAAAGATATGCATTATCCGGAACATAAATAGTCATAAAATAACATACCTCCATAGTTGTCACAACTAGAAATATTGGCCCAGCAGTCCACCTTAACAATCTCTAATCGGGTTGAATTTTGGAACACACTTCATCTTGTATGTAGCAAGAACATACTCCAAATTTAACGCATTCCAACTGTTAGATCACCCAGTATGGCCAAAGTATTATTTTTAAACTCACTCTTCGTGAGAATTTAGATTTCTTTCCCTTTCATATAATTATGTTGTCTTTCTAGAGTGTCTAAATAATGAAAATCAGTCACTTATTTATAGGTAGGGACATGACTTAAATCTCCAACAGTCATTTAATATCAACCGTCCATCAAGATAGATACCCAAGAATCCTTTTGACTCTTAGTATTTGGAGTAACCTTTCATTAATCAAAATGAATCTAAATATTAATATAATTATGAAGCACATAATTCTACAAAATAATTCTAACATCAACTTCTACACAAAATCAAAAGTTTAATCAGAAGGTACACAAAATGACAGATTAGATATTTTCTGGCAGGCAGTTAAAGTGAGGTTTGAGTTGGGTGAGATTTTATTGATCTCAATTACTTGTGCAAATGGCAAATGATAAGTCCAATGATTCTGAAAGATCCAGCGACTCACATAAAGAATTTTGGGGTTGGCATAATCATAACGCTTTGTTCACTACACCAAAAATAGGAATATGGCACGGTTTAAAACTGTGCCAGATCAAATCTGGCACGGTTTTGAACTGTGCCAGAATCAGGTGTTCCAAAATGGCCATTTTTTTCTGGCACGGCTCAAAAGTGTGCCAGATTTGGCTAAACAGGAACACTTCTGGCACACTTTTATACCGTGCCAGAATTTGATATTTCTGGCACAGTTTTTAACTGTGCCAGATTCAGCACAGTTTAAATTTTTTTTGTCACAGTTCAAAACCGTGGCAAAATATGATACACTTTTGCCACAGTTTTGAACTGTGCCAAATTTTTTATAAAAAGAAAAAAAATAATTATTTGAAAACACAAAAATTCAAAAATTAAAAATATTGCACGTTGTTGATAAACTAATGTACATACAAACTTCAAAATATTACAAGTCTTTAATAGTTCAGAGGCCAAAAAAAATTGGGCAGAGTTTCCTCTATTTTCTGGATATTTCAAAACCTACTAATACAAAACCTGCCTAACATAAAGCCAGCACGACCACAAAATATAACAATTAACTTACAAAAGCTCGCACGGCCATAAAAGTTAACAATAAAACTACAAAAGTCCGCACGGCCATAACACAAAAAAATGGAATCATGAATAAACCCCTTGTTGTAAACTATTGAGTTCTCTATGTGTTCCACGTGAATAAATACCAACGATAAAATCTTATCCTGCAAGACAAATAGGATAAAAAAAAGAGATACGATATTAGTAACCCAATAATTTACAAAAAAAAACTTACTCAAACTAAAAAATTACATATAGGAGTGGAAATTATCATCATATTCTCAAACCGGGAGACCCGAGACTACGCAATCAGTTCCTACAAGTTACATTGGTCCCGTACGAGGTTTTCGTGCCTCTTACGGGGTCGTTTGGGGGCTGGTTTGGATTTTCACCCTTTAACAGCTTCTTTTTAAGTTTAAGTGTTGATTTTTGAAAATTATCATCATATTCTCAAACCGAGAGACCCGAGACTATGCAGTCAGTTCCTACAAGTTACATTGGTCATGTGGGAGGTGTTTGTGCCTCTTACGGGGTCGTTTGGGGGTTGGTTTGGATTTTCACCCTTTAACGGCTTGTTTTTAAATCTAAATGTTATTTTTACAAATTATCGTCATATTCTCAAACTGGGAGACCCGGGACTACGCGGTCAGTTCGTACAAGTTACATTGGTCCCGTGCGAGGTGTTCGTGCCTCTTACGGGTCCGTTTGGGGGTTGGTTTAGGTTTTCACCCTTTAACGGCTTGTTTTTAAGTTTAAGTGTTGATTTTTGCAAATTATCGTCATATTCTCAAATCGAGAGGCCGGGACTACGCGGTCAGTTCCTACAAGTTACATTGGTCCCGTGCGAGGTGTTCCTGCCTCTTACGGGGTCGTTTGGGGATGGTTTGGATTTTCACCCTTTAACGGCTTATTTTCAAGTCTAAGTATTATTTTTACAAATTATCGTTATATTCTCAAACCGGGAGACCCGGGACTAAGCGGTCAGTTCGTACAAGTTACATTGGTTCCGTGCGAGGTGTTCGTGCCTCTTACGGGTCCGTTTGGGGGCTGGTTTAGGTTTTCACCCTTTAACGGCTTGTTTTTAAGTTTAAGTGTTGATTTTTGCAGAACTCAGTTGTGGAAAGGAAGCACCAACATCTTCTTAATTTTGCTCAATCTCTTTTCTTCCAATCCAAAATCACTATTCAATTCTGGTTTAATTACTATTCTCACTGCTGCTTTTTTTATCAATAGAATTCTTTCTCCTTTACAACAACATCAAACTCCACATGATATTCTCTATTAATCCAATGTTGATTACTCCAAAAAAAACATGTCAGTGAGTCACACCCAAAAATGAGATTTGTATAGATTCGAAGGTATGCATTTCACTGTATGAAATGTATGCACATCAATGTATAAGATCGTGTATGCAATGTATGCACATTCCAATGTATGCCGTGAGCCAATACAAAATACGTATTTGGATCGTGTTTGGATTCCAATGTATGCACATCAATAATATTCTCTCATTTGATCGATTCAAATCCTTAAGAATACCTTAAATTCAAAGTAAATCGTGATGATGCGTGGAATCACCAGTCTCTCTAGCTATATAGTTCAAAGAAGAAAGATGTGTGAAAACTCTAATGATGCGAGAAACAAGTAGTGCATATTTAACATTTTAAGATGAAATTGATTTTACCATATTAATTGTTAAACTTTATCCTCACTTGAATATTGTGAAAATTAGTAAATTATAATTTGGAACTTATCAAAAAAGAAAAATAGATAAATTTCAATAAAATGACACAAGATCAAATCACCCCAAAACTTATCAAAATAAACTAATATTATGATTAATCAAATCACCCCAACTTCACACACATTCAACTCCTACAAAACCCAAAACCCCATTAAGTTTCAACCAAACACATAAAACACTTAAAACCCACCTTTGTTTTCTTTTCAAGGGAAAAAGGCTCTAAAAAGTAGTGTCTACGTTCTAAATCAAAATCGAGTACAACATTAACTATACCTAATTATATACACATAAGGAGCTACTTATGGTTGGTCTTAATAATCGGGAAAAGTTCGCACAGAAACAAAATGAGGAAGAGAAAAGTTAAAATATATAGAATATTGTGGCTCTCATCCTACTGAGCATAGATTATCCAATACAATACGTACCTTTGATTCTCCTGAACTTTTTTGTGATGATTCTTGGAGATTGGGGTTCATCGAGGAAGCAAATCCTTTATAGGATGGGTCATTTTAGTCATACTGATAGCATTGACGATTTCTTTAAGATCTCCTAATATTGATCCCAAAACTTCAAGGTATTCCTCTCCCAAATACTCATATAAGATAACCCTAACATGAAAGGAATTATGACTAATTTTGTTAATACACAACTGTATCGTTATAACATATATAAGGATTTAAGCCGTGAATTGCAAAAATGATGTTATGTTAACGCTAAGAACTAGGTGTGTGAGAGTGAATTCTACAAAAGAATTACATTAGTGAATTCTACAAGTATACCTGGTGTACTTAAAATCTCCATTTGATACCTTTAGATCTGCAAAATCAAATAAAAACAAATCAAAATCCCTAATTTGATATAAATGAAACAAAGAACCCACAGTAGGAAAATGCCCAAGCTCCAACCCCGTTCGCCGCATTACCCTTAAGAACCAAACCACCTATTTCTTTATCTGTATATAACTCTCTCTCTCTCTCTCTCTCTCACACACACACACACACACGTGCACAAAGACACACATTGCTCATATGCAATTTATTAAATTGGCTACTTTAGAACAAATCCAATAAGCTGATGTTTAACTAAAAAATAACCTAAACTCAACTAAACCTAACAAAGTATAAGTATTAATAAAACAAATAGGAAGTAATGCTTACAATTCGCAATGCCACTTTTGCACTGAGCCCCGCCTTTGGCAATGCTCCTCCCCTGTATGTAAATAAATTTAAATATGAGACATAAGTTTATGAACAAAACTAAAAACACACTAAAGTTATGCCCCACTTTAACTCAGGTGTCTCTTTTCTATAATCCAAGAATCACACAAATGTGTCACCAAGGCATACAATGGTGCAATATGTAGGCATTTTTCCGCACACTCGCACTACTTAAATCTTATCCCATATTATACATGGTCCTATGCAAATAAAAGAGCACAAAATCTTAATAACAATGAAACCAAGTCGAATGTATTAAGGTATGCAAAATACTAATAGAAAATACACAGCTATTGAACATGAATATTAATGTTCAATAGCTATGTCTTTTGTATTTAATGTTCAGTACTAATGGTATACATAATAAATATATACATGAATACTAATTAGAGTTGCTCGCTTCTATTCTAATCGCTCAATCTCATGACGGACCAAATTTGGTGCTCGGGATTGATGTATCCGAACATGCAAAATCTACATGCTTATGTTTCTTCTGTGTAATCTGCCGAGAATAAGTCGCACTCCTTTTGTATTGAGGATCTGTATGATCCAAAGGAAAGAGAAGTGAAGTAAAGAGTGACGAAAATCGAGGGTCTTCATAGTCAATAGTTGGTATTTTTCCCTCGTCCGGAATTTCTTTTCCCTTTTTACCCTTAGCCTTCTTAGGTTTCATTTTGTATCCCTTCAAGTTTGTTTCTTATCCCTTGTCATCTGCAAGTAACAACTCAATCTCTGCTCTGCTTGCTTCATCTTATTCAACTGTTTCTTGAGGTTGCTTTCCTTTTAGGACACCTTTACCCCTGCCCTCCTTACCCATTAGTTTGAAAAGCCTCTAATTCTCTTCAACAGATTATGCTCCATAACCCTTTAAGAAGTATAAAAAATAGCTTCATCAATTATTATCGAGACAAAACACAGGATGCACACATAACTCCAAAAACTCTTGCACAATAAGAGAAAAATAAACTGACATAACCAACAATATACAGAGTAGGGTTTCATTTCATGTCAAAAATCAAATGTGGAATTGACATCGGTATCACAAAATAGGTAAAACTCAATTCAAACACCTAGTACAATGCAATATCATCATCAAACAAATGGGCATTGCTATGAATATAAATTAATACCTGTAGAAGGAGATTGGGCAGAAGACGTTGAACAATCCCAGTGGAAGCCAAAGGCGAGGCCAGGTGCTGTAACCCCAAATCGCACTAAATAAACACCAAGCCCAAATCAAAAGAAGAAACCCTCTACTAAAAAATTAAATCAAACACTTGTCTATATGGTTGGGAAGTTGAGGTTCATCTTGAGAGAGAGAGACGAGACCAAAAAAATAGGTCGTGTGAGGTATAGAGACGAGAGGGAGGAGAGGCGAGCGGGAGAGCTAATTGAGAGAGGAGAGAGAGCGGGAGACACAAATTTGGAAGTAAGAATATTATTTTTTTAGACTATTTATATTTTAGTAAGTGTACTTAATTTTGGCACACTTTAAAACAGTGCCAAATTTTGGCACTGTTTTAAAGTGTGCCGAATTGCTATTAAGCCGTGCCAAAATCTGACACAGTTTTAAACTGTGCCAGATTTTTAATATCAGGGTGTTCCAAATTGTTGTTTTTGGTGTAGTGTGTTAAACGTTTGATGTTGGTATTAGTGTGGTTTGATCTATAACCAATATGGTGGCAATCTTCATCAAGTCGTGGATATTTTTGTAATGCAGAATGTTCGAAAATATTCCCAAAAACAGCCCTAGAAAGCATTAACTAATTGTATATCTTATAGGACCTACCCCATTCTACAAGTACTTAATGAACGTCGGGGATGTTTTGGAAAATGTCTTTGTGACACATATCATTTTTCACACAATAAGGTTTGGTTCTACCAAATGCTTTTAGTTGTTCTACTATGGTGGGCCCATAACGTAGTAAGGTTATATATTTAATGGCTTTTTAAGTTAGGCTCCTTGAAAAATAATTCAACCTAAAAAAGCACCCATTCTTTTTCACATATTTACAAGCCCAGTTGACTCTCTTTGCATAAATTACATTGAGGTTTAAACATGTATGTTTATGTAAAAAATTAGATCACTCTAATTATTCATGTTGATGTAAAAAATTAGATCACTCTAATTATTCAATCACAGGTAAATAAATGAGACAAAGAATTTTTAAAGTGGTTCAGCCTTATAAGAATGGCCTACGTCCACTGTTATGTTATTGCTGAGTGTTTGGGAATTCTCGATTACAAGTTCTATCAAGAAATTTCGGTCCGGGGGTCCCTCTTATAATGAGGATTATACAATGTATTTATAACCCTGAGGCTGTAAAGTGAAAGGGTAATACATTAAATGATGTACATATGAAAGGGTAATACATTCAATGCCCCTTAAGCGTGTGCGTCTGAATGATAAGCATTTAATGAACAGTCAAACTGTTGGTTATCCAGCTATTAATGCTTTGTTCGAGGTGCAGCTCGAACCGCCTAAGCTTCTCGGTATTCAAGAGTTCCTCGGAGAGTTCTTGTTCCTCGGAGCGTATGAGTTCCTCGGGGAAGCAGTGTTCCTCGTTGTAGTGTGGTTCCTCAAAGCGTGTGAGTTCCTCGGAAATGTTTGCTGTTGCCACATAGACTGCCACGTGTCTTCACTTTATCGAGCCATGTCAGCAGATTAAATTTGGTATCAACAGAAGCCCCCAATGTTTCATGGTTCGAAATTTGAGGAGTAGGGAACATTCTTTCTCGGAATATGGTAGCTTTAAATGGTCCTCCTAATTTTTAGGAGTGTTTCCTTCGTATTTATTTCTCTTTCCAAATTCGTAGAATCAGTCTTTTTTGAATTTTCATAACCGCCTCGATCTCTGCGTACTTTTTATCCTTTTAGCCGCCGGTAGCGTAATCGTTTCTTCTCGCTTCGATTGCCGCACCCTTTTTGTTCCTCTAGCCGCCGGTAGCGTAATTGTTTCTTTTTGTAATCATTACTTTACCATTTCCCAAGGCAAGGTATTTAAACTTCACAGACACTCCCATCGTCTTCTACCTTTTTCAAATTTGTATCTTCGAGTTTTCCGTCGTCTTTTTCTCTCCTGTGTATTCATCTCCTCCATCGTTCGTTGCCATCAGATCCACACTTTTCCAGTAAGATTTTCTTCCTTCTTCTTCATTTCCTTTATTCATCATGGTTTACCCTGTTGAATCTCTTGATAAGTTTCGCTCTGACTTTTCCATTCCCTCCTGGGTTGTTTTGGAAGAGCTTTCTGAGCCTTCTGATTATTTCCGTTTGGCTGAGGGACATTGGTTCCCCGGTCTTTTTATTGCTGAGTGTGGATTTTCTTTTCCACCAAATCCTCTATGTCTGGAATTTTGTCAATATTTTGACATTGTTATTGCAAGAATATCCCCCAACACATAGAGAATAGTTAATGGGGTTTATAGGTTAAATCAAATTCATGGAACCCGCATAGGGATTCTAGAAATCATGTTTTGTTATAGATGGGCAGTGGGTGACAACACCTTTTATTTAAAAACTAGAATTTTAAATAGGTCCTTAGTAGTCAATCTCCCCGATGCCAATAGGGATTATTTTGAGCACGGGGTTGTCATAAAAATTGGCAACATGCTCCTTTATCAGGAGATGAAGTTTATCAGGGTCCCAGATGCCCTCCCTATGGTAATGGGATAGGTTATTCTTATTTCATTTTATTTATTTTGAAATTATTCTTCCTTTATGTTTGATAAAATATGTCACTGATGGCAATGTTTATTTATTTGCAGTTGATAGCAAAAGAAAGTGCCCAAAAGAAGCAGATGTTAATATAAGGCACTTGAAACTTATCTGGAGTCTGCATCAGAGTGTTGCCGACGAGCACATTAGATCAGCCTCATATCTGTTGCAGTACAAGAGTTACACAACCTCTTTTACTGCTCGTCCAGTAATAAGTGACGCAGAGGCAGTACCAGCTTCCACCAGCTCCTCGCCTGAATCTCACGTCCCTTTAAGCGAAAGGATGAAGAGAAGAAGACCTCCCACTTTGTTCGAGAAACCTGCCTCTGGTTCTGGTGAGGCAAAAATAAGTAAAGTTGATGTCCCAGGGGAGGGGACAAAGAAGAATGATGCACCTTCCTCGGCTTCTGTTGTGAAGGGTTATCGAGAAGCCCGCAGTGGCTCCGAGCAGGTTTGCTGCTCTTGGAGAGGTGATTGTAATATCACCGACCAAGGGTTCTTCCTTGGTTGAATTTGTTCATGTTCCCCCGAGGAGGCTGAAGAAGAGCTCCTCAGTCAATTTGGCTGACACCATCACTCAGCCCCCAGCTACTGGAACTGGGGTTCCAACTTTTATTCCCCCGAGCTCTGCCATGAGCTCGGTAAAGTCCTGGATCATTCTCGAGGTCCACGGTACTGAAGAAAACCTTACTCGGGACATGATCACTTCATTAGCTGCTCTTTACCTTGCTTCTGTAAGTCTTCTTACTTTGAACTTTTCATATTTCCCTTGTCATTTCTCTTTCTGACTTGCTTTCTTTTTACTTTCACAGTTGACGAGCTGCTTTAATATAATTCTGAAGAAGGATGAAGCAATTAAAGCTTCATGCTCCTCGTCCAGTGTGGAGGGAGCTCTGGAAGAAGCTATCAAGTCTTTGAACGATTCTCTCCAGACATATTCTACTGATAAGGCTGTCTGGGAGAAGAAGCTTGCCTCCACCGAGCAGGAAAAAGCTCGAGCTGTTGAAGTCTCCAAAGAGTTGGAGTAAAAAATGAATGCCCTGGAGAAGGCAAATAAAGAGATCGAAGAGAAGCTCAAAACTTCTGGGGAGCTTGAGGATAAGCTCAGAATTGCTGAAGAGGAGTTGTCTCAACTTCGGGAGGTAAATCGGCAGAAGGAGGAGGCTGAGAAAAAACTAAAAGCTGTTGATGACCTGCTATCCGAGAAGCTTTCCTCAGAAAAGTTGAAAAGGAAACTGGCAGTGAAGAAGTCCTTCAGCGCTGGCTGGGACAAGGGGTGGAACAAGGGATTGGCTGCCATGGTGTCGCAAGTGGACTATGGTAGCCTCAAATACTTTAGGGATGGATGAGTTACTGCTCTTCAGGAGATGAAAGTGGATGAAAATTCTGAGCTCTTTCAGCAACACATCCCTGGTCCTCCTCCAACTCCTGAAGACTTATAAGAGGACGAAGCTGACTCCGAAGAGTCTTCTATGGTGATGTGAGATCATCCCCCAGCCATTCAGCCTGCTGCCGAGGAACTTCAGTAGATCGTTACTTCCTCCGAGCAATTGCCAGTGCTCCCCGAGCAACTATCCATTCCCTCTGAGCAACCTACTTCCTCGTCCCAGCCTCCCGAGAAGGTTTTGGGAGACAAGGAAAAGGTGTAGAGTTGTTCGGGTTTATCTTTACATTTTATTTTTCTTTTATCAATTGTAACCCAGAACTTGTAACTCTGAACTATGATATAATAAAACTTGAACTTTTTACATGTTGTTGTCTATTTTCTATTCATATTCTGCTTGTACTTCTTATTGATGATTGCTCTTTCTTTCTCCGCTAGTTTCTGGCCAGGATGGAATTACTATCTGCCCATGATACAAAGCTGCTGCGACAATGTAATGAATACTTTAAGGCTGGTCACACAGACCTGAGTGCAGCACAAGTCGTCGACATCCTCGGCCAAGATGCTTCAGAATAGGGAGTTAACGCATATCAATATCTGAAGTGTCTACTTGATCGAGTAGTGGCCAATAATATGGCCTATTATGATATGATCGAGGATCTCCAAGGCACCCTCGAAGACCTTCATCTACAATACAAAGAATCAACTGCCCTGTTGCATGAGGGTTACGAGAAGAAGTACCAGCAGATCATTGCCGACAAGGGCTACGAGAAGCTTTTTGCTGGGTACGATGTAAGGGAGAGAACCTTGAGGGGTGAGGTTGAGGAGTGCAGACAAATTGCCGAGTTGCTAGAGCAAGAGAACAACAACTTGTAGAAAGAGATATCACAGTTGAAGTCTACAGCCTCTTCTTCAAAAGCCTTAATCCCAGTGACCGATGAGGGATTCTCGTTCCTAGAGGTCGAGAACGCCAACTTGAGGGACGAGTTAGAAACCTTGAAAAGGTCTGGCCCTTCCACATCTTCTCGGGGACGAGCAAGAGCACCTAGGGGACGAGCAAGAGAAACTCGAATTCCTGTCGAGGAACAAAGGACTCAGCCTGCCCTAGAGAACCATGCCTTCCAGTTAATGGAGAAGAACCAGGCGTTGGCTGAAATGTCAAAGAAGATCAGGGACCTGGAAGAGCAGCTCTCTGGGCAGAAATCTACTTTGGAGAACAAGGAACTCTTCATCAAAAATCTCCATGAGCAGCTGACGAGGCTAACATATCAGTTCCACAAACAGCCCAGGGAGTTCTAGATGGCTGGATACAACGAAACGCTATACCACTTGGACGATCGTATCCAGAATGCCAATAATGAGGGCTACAAGCAGGGCTGGTTGAATGCCCTAGGTGTGCTGCAACTCGAACAGGGTCATTACCTGTGGGACTACCATGATCCCGGGCTGCTCGACTTACCTGTGCCACCGTACAAATTGGATATGAGTTGGATCCCTGCACGGGCCATTCCTCGGAGCTTGATTTCAAAGTATCTCGGTGACTACAATCTCCATTCAAAAGCCGATATATCTCGTCCCGAGCACCTCTTAGATCGACCATCCGTGATGAATGTCAGGATGTTGAAGGATCTCAATTTTATAAATTCTCCTCTGGCTTTAAATGATCCGCCTGCTGGCGAGGAACGTGTGTCAAAAGCAGAGGGGAAAAGACCAGTAGAATAGGAATTTTGATGTAGTAGTTAGTATACATTTCAATGTCAATGTAACTTTCATTTTATTATCAATGTAATTTGTTTTGAATTTAATGCAAGACTTTCATTTTCACTTGCAATCTTAATTGCTATTGTCTTGTAAAACACTTTATATTTGTGCATGTGTATCTGTTAAAAAGATAACAATATTGTGTAATTTGTCGACCAACTTATTATCGACTAGCTTATTGTCGAGTAGTCACTTGGTAAAAATGATGTTTTGCTTCTCGACCAACTTAGTAATAATTAAAAAGTTACGAGTATCAAAATGTTTAAAATGTTTCCAACCAACCAAGGTCGTTAAATTATACTTGTCGACCAACTACAGTTAGTGGGCTTTTATCCCCGACCATCCATAGTTAGTAGATTTTTCTCTTAAATGATTCCGACCAACCAAGGTCGATAAATTTTCCTTGTCTACCAACTACAGTTGGTGGATTTTTATCCCCGACCAGCCATAGTTAGTCTTTTTGAAATAATTTTACTTTCCGACCAACTCAAGTTGGCATTTTCGAGAATATATTTACTTCCTAACCGACATAAATTGGCATTTTTAGGAATACTTTTATTTCCCGAGAAACATATAGTTTTATTTCCCTTAGGAATACAAATTTTACTTCCCGGAGGAATACAAGTAGCTTTACTTCCCAGAGGAATATAGGTAGCTTTACTTCCCGGAGGAATATTGGTAGCTTTACTTCCCGGAGGAATATAGGTAGCTTTACTTCCCGGAGGAATATTGGTATCTTTACTTCCCTGAGGAATATTGGTTTCTCGACCAACCTTAGTTGGCATTTTCAAGAAAAAATTTGAGTAGCCTGAGCTTTGCCGAGTTTTACCCCGAGTAGTGTGTAGCACTAGTATTACCCGAAAAACTTTCAATAAAAAGAAAGAATTCGGCAGAATCTCTTCATTTTATTCATTACTGATAATATTTGCGTAGGTGCTCTGCATTCCAGGCATTCTTAAACTCCTCGCCTTCTAAAGTTGTTATTCGATAAGTTCCTAGTCGAACAACTTCTGTAACTCGGTATGGTCCATGCCAGTTTGCCTCCAGCTTATTGTGCTTTTAAATGACTTTCTTCAGCACATAATCTCCTTCTTTCAGGTCGCACTTCTTCACCCTTTTGTTGTAGAACAAAGTTGTTCGCTGCTGGTAAGCAGCATTTCTAATGGCTGCTTCTTCTCTAACTTCCTCGAGCATGTCTAAATCTAGTTTTCTCATTAAGTCGCTGACAGGAGAATTGAAATTCATAACCCTGTGTGTTGGGAGGCCCAACTCGGCAGGTATAACAACTTCACTTCCAAACGCCAGCATATATGGTGATTCTCCTGTTGCTACTCGGGGAGTAGTTCGGTAAGCCCAAAGTACTGATTGTAGCTCGTTGATCCAGTTTGCTTTCGCATCATCCAATCTTTTCTTCAAACCATTCAGCAGCGTTCTTTTTGTCACTTCAGTTTGTCCATTACTTTGAGGATGGCCTGGTGCTGAGTGGACCTTCAAAATATTTGACTGATGACAATAGGCAGCGAACTCCTCGTTATCAAATTGTGTTCCATGGTCTGTAATGAAAGCATGAGGAAGACCATATCGACAAATGATGTTCTTCCAAACAAATTGGTACACCTTCTCGTACGTCATATTAATGAGTGACTCAGCTTCTACCCACTTAGTAAAATAATCAACCGCGACGACGATATATTTGAACCTTCCTCTGGTCGTTGGCAGTGGCCCAACCAAATCAATTTTCTACATGGCAAATGGCCAAGGGGAAGTTATGGGTGTCAACAATGCTTGTGGAGTTCTTCGGATGGAGGAAAAACGTTGGCACTTGTCACATTTCTTTGCATAAGCTATACAATCAGCCCTCATCGTCGGCCAGTAGTATCCCTACGTCATCACCCTTTGTAAAAGCGTCCGACCTGCTACATGTGTTCCACAGGACCCTTCATGGATCTCTTCAATCAAATCTTTCACCTCGGAGGGATGTACACATCTCTGCAAACCTGCCATAATTCCTCGTCTATACAGAATACCGTTAGTTAATACATACCGAGCAACTTTAAACTTCAATTTCTTGGCTGCGAGCTTGTCAATTGGTAATTCTCCCTCTTCAATATATGCCCTGATGGGATCCATCCAAGATGGTCCTAAATCAAGGGTAATAAAGTTCATCGTCAGATCTTCATCTATACTCCGACCAGACAACATCCTCGGAATTGGTCTCTTCAATCAAAGTTCGTCGTAGCTCGGTGCGAGTAGCTGATGCTAGTCGAGCTAGGGCGTCTGCTCTCGCATTCTCCATTCTTGGTATTCTGACCAGCTGAATAGCGGCAAATTCTGACACCAGCTCCTTTACCTTTGCATGATATCTGATCATTAATTCTCCTCTAACTGCATATACTCCCAACACTTGATTTATAATCAATTGAGAATCACTGAAAACAATAACCTGCTGCGCCTCCATAATTTTTGCTAAATTAAGTCCTGCAAACATGGCCTCATACTCAGCCTCATTATTGGAAGTTTTGAATTGGAAACGCAAGGCGTATTCCATGTCGACTTCGTCTAGAGTGCTCAAAACTATCCCCGCGCCACATCCTGCAGTGCAAGATGAGCCATCTACATATAGCCTCCATATAGGTAACTCGTATTCAATTTTTTGATCAGTCAGAGTTCCTCGGTGAAATATTTGTTGCTTCTTTTCGTCCTCCTCGGATATTTCCTGCTCTTCATCGATCATCTCTTCTTGATCTTTTACCAATCGGAATTGGTCTGAGCTTGAATTTGATGATCTTGTAACATCCACTTGCCCTTTTACCAACCGGAGTTGGTCTGAGCTTGTGTTTTTTGATCCTGTAACATCCACAGGTTGATCAGCGAGCAACTTTTGCTCCTCAGGGGTATCAGGATAGGTGAACTCTGCTATAAAATCTGCTACAGCCTGCCCTTTTAGTGATGATCTGGGTTCATAGACTATATCATATTCACCGAGCTCTATTGCCCAGTACATCAATCTCCCTGATTTTTCTTGTTTATGAAGGGCTCGCCTCAATGGCATATCAGTATATACTACTATGGTATGAGCCTGGAAGTATGGCCTCATTCTCCTACTTGCCTCAATCAGCGCCAGTGCTAATTTTTCCAGCCTTGGATATCTGATCTCTACTCCTTGGAAGGCCTTACTTGTGTAGTAAATTGGTTTTTGCACTCCATTATCCACTCTGATCAACGCCGAGCTAACTGCATTCTCGAACACTACAAGGTACAAATACAATTTTTCTCCCATCACTGGCCTGGACAACAGTGGAGGTGCTCCCAAGTATTTCTTCAAGTCTTAAAAAGCCTTCTCACATTCATCATTCCACTCAAAAGTCTTTCTGAGTGTCTTGAAGAATGGGAGACATCTATTAGTTGCTCGTGACACAAATCTGTTGAGTGCTGCTACTAGTCCTGTGAGACTCTGTACTTCCTTCTTCGTCGTTGGAGATCGCAGCCCTAATAGAGCTTTGATCTTTTCAAGATTTGCTTCAGTGCCTTGTTGATTGACAATATACTCGAGAAACATGCCTTCTCGTACTCCAAATATGCACCTCATCGGGTTCAGCTTCATTTGATATTTATCCAGTTGATCAAAAGTCTGACTTAAGTCAACTAGATCATCGGCAGCTTTCTTGCTTTTCGTCAGCATATCGTCAATATAGACTTCCATATTACAACTGATTTGTTCAGCAAAGACTTTGTTCATCAGCCGCTGATATGTCGCACCTGCATTTTTCAAACCAAAAGGCATAACATTATAACAATAAGTTCCCCTAGGGGTAATGAAAGAAGTACTTTCCATGTCTTCAGGTTTCATTTTGATCTGATTGTAACCAGAATAAGCATCCATGAAGCTCAGCAACTCGTGTCCCGAGGTAGCATCCACCAGTTGATCAATTCGGGGTAGTGGAAAGTGATCCTTTGGGCATGCTTTGTTGAGGTCGGTGAAGCCTACACACATCCTCCACTTGTTGTTTTTCTTCTTTACCATCACCACATTGGCTAACCAGTCTGGATATTTAACATCTTCAATGAAGCAAACTTTCTGGAGCATCTCGACTTCCTCCTGTATAGCTTGATTCTTCTCGGGACTGAATACTCTTCTTCTCTGCTTCACAGGCTTGATCTCCTTATTCACATTGAGCTCGTGATATAAGAAGTTTGGGTCTATCCCAGGCATATCTTCATGACTCCATGCAAAAGTTTGTCTTTTGCTTCTAAGGAAAGTTATCAATTCCTGTTTTAATGAGGCTTCAAACGATGAACCTACTTGAGTGGTTCGCTCAGGGTGTTCGTCGTCCAGAATGATGTTTTCAGTAGCTTCCACTGCTTGACCCTTCACGAGTTGAGACTCATCGCTAGGATCCAATGTTTCAATTCCTGCACCTTCATCCACCTGATAGGTAGTAGTCTTTTTCCTTGATTCCTCCAGTTCTTCTTGCTCGGCGGATGAATAATAGCATTCCCGAGCTACTTTCTGATCACCTTTCACAACTCCTACTCCAAAATTTGTTGGAAATTTTAGGCACTGATGTACTGTAGATGGTACACCCTCGAACTTCTTCAATCCTACTCTTCCCATAATGATATTGTATGATGATTGAACATTCTTATCCATCACGAAGAAACGTATTCTTTCTGTTCGACAAGCAGGCCACGTACCAATGAATATATCCAACTTGATCGTCCCAAGTGGAAATACTTTCTCGCCAGTAAAACCGATGAGGGGTTTGTGGTAAGGCTCCAATTGAGATAGCTTTAGATTTAAACTATCGAATCACGAGTAGAACATGATGTCTGTCGAGCTACCATTGTCGACCAGTACTCTTGAAATCATAACCTCCTTCATTCTCATCTTGATCACCAGTGGGTCATCATGAGGATATAGAACACCTGCAAGGTCGTTCTTTGAAAAATCGATGGCCAATTTCTCCTTGTTCACCTTTCTCGGGCGATCCTCCTCGGCTAGATTTATTCGCTGAATGTACGAGCAAGCTTGAGCCTCACCGAGGTAAGAATTTCTCTCTGCAGTAAGGTCTCCTCCTCCTGCATATCCACCTGTAATAACATTACAGTCAAATGACCCAAATTATATCGAAAATACCTTTCGTTCTGGCTGCCTTGGTCTCTTGGGAAGATCGGGGTCGTCTTCTGGATCAACTTCATGGTTTCTTTTCTTGTTCTCCTCTCCTCGACGAAGAGATCTAGACCTCTCTCTTGATCGGTCGTTGTTTCTTCTTTCGTTTCCACGATCAACATACTTTGACAGCTTTCCTCGTCTAATGAGTGTTTCAATCTCATTCTGAAGAGCTATGCAATTCTTGGTCATATGGCTGTGATCTTTATGGAACTCACAATACTTTGCCTTATTCCTCTTGTCGGGGTTTGCCTTCATTTTCTCTGGCCAGTTTAGTTCCTCGTTGTTATTGATTTCTTCTAGAACATGGTTGATATCCTTCTTCAAAGGAGTATATTTATCATATTTCTTCATTACGTCCCATACCGACCTAGTTTTTGAATGTTTGTCATTACCATTATTCTTGTGATCTTTCTTCTTAGCTTTATCACCTCCCACCTTGGTTTCTTTAGCATCCATATTCTTCTTCGTAGCCATAGACTCCTCGGCATTCATAATCTTGGACGCTTTTCCCATCAGGTCTAACATGGTTCTAGGTGGATCTTTGTCCAAAGTGTAGTATAACTTGTTCGGCAGTAGTCCACTCATCAAGGCAGTAATCACTGTCTTCTCCTCATAATCAATGACTTCAAGTTTCTCGTTATTAAAATGAGTTATATAATCTCTAGTACTCTCACCAGCTTTTTGTCTAACACTTAACAAATGTGCTACTCGTTTAACTGGCTTTGCCCCAAAACAAAAATTCCCAATGAATAACTCGGCCAGTTGAAGAAAAGTTGAGATCTTACCCCGAGGAAGATTATTATACCATATTTGAGTAGATCCGGTAAGAGTTCCCGAGAATGCCCTGCATCTCATCTCATCTGGGACAGCATAGATGTCGGCTGCAGCTTGGTATTGTTCCATATGAAGGATAGGGTCAGTCTTTCCATCATATTTAGGGGTCACAACAAGTGCTTTGAACTTTGATGGTGTTGGAAAATCTACAATTGACTGGACAAAAGGTGTTCCTCGAATAAAGGTTCATTGTAGAAGGTTTTAGGCCTTAGCCATTTCCCCTAATCTATCCTCCAGCCTCTGAATATAGCCTTTCCATGCATCATTTCCTTCCTTGGGCCTGTTGGTTCGAGCAACTGATCACGTGGATGTGGCTTCCTGAGATCTATCTTGACGAGCAGCTGGTCGCTCATGGGATCTATCTTGACGAGCAGCTGATCGCGACTGGGCAGATCCTTCCCTTAAATCTGATGGTCGTCGAAAACTCCTCGATACGACTTTAGGAGGACTTCTACTCCTTCTAAGTCCTAATCGATCAAAAGGTGATACCCTGCTTAACCTCTCTAACGCACTAGTCCTTTCTGGAGAAAGAGTGATACGTTGTTCTGTATCTGTGGCTCGCACTGACGAAGTTCGTCTAGGTTGATAAGAAAAATCTTCAGATTCTTCATTGAGATATGAATTGGTATGCCTAGTACGCGAGGATGGTGCACGGGTGTTTCTTTGAATACTTCGTGGTCCTAAATGGGCTAACGCACCGCCATGGAGAGTTTGGATGAGTTATCGTATTATTTCTTGCATGATGGTCTGGCCCTGAGCCAGATTTGTCATTATTCCAGCCAGATTTGGAATATTTGGCGGAGCAGATGGATTTGGAAGGGTTCCAGTGTTGCGATTGCTGGATTCAGGAATATCAGCCATTTGTGATGGATTGTTTTTGGTGAAAAACAATATTACCAATCGTTCCCACAGACGGCGCCAATCTGTTGATGTAAAAAATCAGATCACTCTAATTATTCCTGTTGATGTAAAAAATTAAATCACTCTAATTATTCAATCACAGGTAAATAAATGAGACAAAGATTTTTTAAAGTGGTTCAGCCTTATAAGAATGGCCTACGTCCACTGTTATGTTATTGCTGAGTGTTTGGGAATTCTTGATTACAAGTTCTATCAAGAAATTCCGGTCCGGGTGTCCCTCTTACAATGAGGATTGTACAATGTATTTATAGCCCTGAGCTGTAAAGTGAAAGGGTAATACATTAAATGATGTACATATGAAAGGGTAATACATTCAATGCCCCTTAAGCGTGTGCATCTGAATGATAAGCATTTAATGAACATTCAAACTGTTGGTTATTCACCTATTAATGCTTTGTTCGAGGTGAAGCTCGGACCGCCTGAGTTGCTCGGAACGCCTAAGCTTCTCGGTATTCAAGAGTTCCTCGAAGAGTTCTTGTTCCTCAGAGCGTATGAGTTCCTCAGGGAAGCAGTGTTCCTCGTTGTAGTGTGGTTCCTCGAAGCGTGTGAGTTCCTCGAAAATGTTTCATGTTGCCACGTAGACTGCCACGTGTCTTCACTTTATTGAGCCATGTCAGCAGATTGCAAAAGGTATATAAGAAAGGATATAAATAACCAAAGGGGTTCCCCTAATGGTTACCATGACCCTTTCTTAACAAGAGGTCTAACGTTCAAGTCCCCCCCCCCCCCCTCCAGGAGGCTTGAACTTGTGGAAAAAAAAAGGATATAAATGTATGGGTGGGAATGTTGCACCCAAAAAATTAGATATGCTACTTTTTAACGTAGAAGTTTGTTAAAAATATCTTACCACTGATATTTATCAGAGTGTTACGTTTAAAGATTTTGGTATCTCTTATGATAGCAGGATGATTGATATGTTTGAACTCTCTATTTATCATATACATGTTCTTTTTAAAAGGGAATTTACCTCACCAAAACTATTTTAACTTTAATACATATGGAGATTCAAAATGGAATCTTGGCATTAGTGTTTGTTGATTTTTCTCTCCCTGTGGAAGTTTAATAAACTCTTCTGTATAAATATATAGGTTACCTCAGGAGCTGCAATTATGTTCTAAATATCATATTAATCCTATCCATATCTCTTCATAAAATTCTACAGTGGTTAATTTGATAAATAACACTTTGAAACCCCCATGGAAATTGAAATCATGTTTGGGAAATATTATACAAAGTCTAAAATCAGCGTAGTGCTCAATGAGAAATTTTTATATAGAATTTAACGTTACACAAGAGCTCAAATAACACAACAAAAAAATTGAAATAATAAAAAAAATCCAATCAAAAGCCCCAAACTATATATCAAATTAGTAAAAAAAGTATAAAAAATGCCTAGTCAAGACATTTGGATAGTTCTTTTACATGATTCTTTTATAAATCTTTACCTTTAAATTGTTTCTATTACTAACATTTTTTTCCAAACAACGCATTAATGAAGGACGCTAACATCTCCATTCATGAAACTGTTGAGGCTAATATCGATGAGGGAAGCAACATAAGATCTTCAAAGAGAATCAAAACTTTCAAGTATAATTAAATAAATTACATTACATTCAATTACAGACATTTTTGCCTTTTATTAACTGGGAAATATTATACAACTATTTAATCTAGATTTCATTAATTTACGGGGACAAAGGAATACAAAATAAGGATTGAGGAAGTTACAAACTTATGAATTGATGAAGAATTTAACTCCTTTCAATCAGCATGACATTGCCTTTTTCATTTACATCTCAAGTACTGAAGAATTTTCTCTTTTTTATAATAATGACATTGTCAATTTATTGGACTACTCAAGTTGTTTTTCATCTCAATATAAAATGCCACTACACCAAAACTGGCGATTGGTCACGGTCAAAATCCCTGACCAAGACTGTGGGTCGCGGACTTGGGCCGTGACCATTTCGGGTGTGACCAATTTCATGGGTCGCGACCCAAGCCCGTGACCAAAAAATGGTCACGGCCCGCAGTGGGTCACAGCAAATGGTCGAGGACTTGGGGCCTGACCCATGCTGCGACGGGGAAAAAATGGTCGCGACCTTCATCTGTGACCCACAACCGTGACAAAATTGGTCGCGGCCAAAGTCTGTGAGCCACACCACAACGTAAAAAAAAGGAAAAAAATGGTCGCGGCTTAAGTCCGTGATCCGTAACCGTGACAAAAATTGGTCGCGGACAAAGTCCATGACCCACGCCTTGACGAAAAAAATGGTCGCGAACTTTGGCTACGACCATTTTTCATCACGGTTGGGGGTCATAGACTTTGGCCGCGACTATTTTTATGCACGACGGAAAAAATAAAAATGGTAAGGGACCAAGTCCATGACCATATTTAACTATAATTTTTAAAAAAATGTCCTTTTTTGGTCCAATCCTAAAATCGGGGGTCTTGTGACTGCACGGTTGCGAATATTTATTAATGGCAAAATAATAAAAAAATCATAAATTGTGAATCGAGAACGTTGTTAATAAACAATATATAAAAATTTAATAATATTATACGTCATAATAATTCACAAACCAAAAAAAAATTGGGCAGAGTTTCCTCTATTTTCTGAACATTCCAAACCCTGTAAATATAAAACCTGCTTATTATAAAGCCTGCACGGCCATAAAATTTAACAATTAAAAAACTAAACAATAAAAGCCCGCACGGCTGTAACACATAAAAAACATAATCCTCAATGCCCACACCATTATATAAACAATCTTCATGTCGTAAACCATTGCCTTCTTCATTTGTTCCACGTCCAAAAATCCAACAAATGATAGGATACAAAAAAAATGATATCAGTAACCAAGTAGTTTTACAAAAAAATTATTCAAGCTGAAAATTGCATATATGAGTTATAATTATCAACATATATATGTTTTTATGCATAAGTCTATATATATACAAATTATCATCATATTCTCAAACCGGGGGTCCGTGATCGCACGGTCAATTCCTACGACTTACATTGGTCTCGTGCAAGGTGTTGTTGCCACTCACGGGGCCGTTCGGGGCTGTTTCGGATTTTCACCCACGAACGTCATGTTTTAAAACATAAGTCTAGAAACATGCAAATTATCATCGTGTTCTCAAATCGGGAGTCCCGTGATCGCACGGTCAGTTTCTACGAGTTACATTGGTCCCGTGAGAGGTGATGGTGCCACTCACGGGGCCGTACGGAGGCTGTTTCGAGTTTTCACCCACTAATGCCATGTTTTAATGCCTAAGTCTAGAAATATTCAAAAAATCATCGTATTCTCAAACTAGGAGTCCCGTGATCACACGGTCCATTCCTACGAGTAACATTAGTCCCGTGCGAGGTGTTGAGGCCACTCACAGGGCCGTTCGGGAGTTGTTTTGGGTTTTCACCCACTAACGCCATGTTATTAAGCCTAGGTCTAGAAATATACAAATTATCTTTGTATTATCAAATCGAGAGTTTCGTGATCGCGCGGTCAGTTCCTACGAGTTACATTGGTCCCGTGCGAGGTCTTAGTGCCACTCATAGGGCCGTTCGAGGGTTGTTTCGGATTTCCCCCCACTAACGCCATGTTTTTATTCCTAAGTATAAAAAAATGCAAATTATCGTCGTATTCTCAAACCGGGGTTCTCATGATCGCGCGGACAGTTCGTAAGAGTTACATTGTCCCGTGCGAGGTGTTCGTGTCACTCACAGGGCTGTTCGGGGGCTGTTTTAGGTTTTCCCCCACTATTTCCATGTTTTTATGCCTAAGTCTAGAAATATAAATATTATCGTCATATTCTCAAACCGGGAGTTCCGTGATCGCGCGTTCAGTTCCTATGAGTTACATTGGTCCCGGGCGAGGTGTTGGGGTCACTCATGGGGCCGTTCGGGGGGTGTTTCGATTTTTCCCCCACTAACACCATGTTTTTATGCCTAACTCTAGAATTATGCGACTTATCGCCGTATAGTCAAATCGGGATACCTGTGATCATGCGTTTCGTTCCAATGAGTTGCATTGGTCCCGTGCGATGGGTTGGAACCACTCACAGGGCCGTTCGGGGGCTGTTTCAGATTTTCACCCACTAACGACATGTTTTGCCTAAGTCGTGATATTTTTAAATTATCGTCATATTCTCAACCTGGGATCCCATGATCGCGCAGTCGGTTCGTACGGGTTACATCGGTCTCGTGCAAGGTGTTGGTGCCACTCACGGGGCCGTTCGGGGGCTGTTTCAGGTTTTGACCCACTAACGTCATGTTTTTATGCCTAAGTCTATAGATATGGAAATTATCGTCGTATTCTCAAACCGAGAGTCCCATTATCGCGCAGTCAGTTCCTATGAGTTGCATTGTTCCCGTGCGAGTGTTGGTGCCACTCACGGGGCCGTTCGGGGGCTTTTTCTAGTTTTCACCTACTAACGACATGTTTTTATGCCTAAGTCTATATATATGCAAATTATCATCGTATTCTCAAATTGGGAGTCCCGTGATCATGCGGTCTGTTCCTACGAGTTACATTATTCCCGTGCGAGGTGTCGGTGCCACTCACGGGCCGTTCGGGGGCTGTTTCGGATTTTCCTCAACTAACGCCATGTTTTATGCCTAAATTTAGAAATATGCAAATTATCATCGTATTCTCAAACCGGGGTTCCCGTGATCACACGGTCAGTTCGTACGAGTTACATTGGTCCCGTGCGAGGTGTTAGTGCCACTCACAGGGCCGTTCTGGGGATGTTTCGGGTTTTCACCCACTAACGCCATGTTTTAATGCCTAAGTGTAGAAAGATACCAATTATAGTAATGTTCTCAAACCGGGGTTCCCGTGATCGTGCGGTCAGTTTGTACGAGTTACATTTGTCCTGTGCGGGTGTTGGTGCCACTCATGGGGCCGTTCAGGGGTTGTTTCAAGTTTTCCTCCACTAACGCCATATTTTTATGCCTAAGTCTAGAAATATGTAAATTATCGTAATGTTCTCAAACCGGGGTTCCCGTGATCGTGCGGTCAGTTTGTACGAGTTACATTTGTCCTGTGCGGGTGTTGGTTCCACTCACGGGGCCGTTCGGGGGCTATTTTGAGTTTTCACCCACTAACGCCATGTGTTTATGCCTAAGTCTAGAAATATACAAATTATCATCGTATTCTCAAACCGGGAGTCTTGTGATCGCACGGTGAGTTCCTACGAGTTACATTGGTCCCATTCGAGGTGTTGGTGCCTATCACGGTGCAGTTCAGGGGTTGTTTCGGATTTTCCCCCACTAATGCCATATTTTTATGCTTAAGTTCCGAGATATGCATATTATCATCGTATTCTCAAATCGGGGGTCCCGTGATCACGCAGTCAGTTTCTACGAGTTACATTGGTCCCATGCGAGGTGTTGGTACCACTCACGGGGCCGTTCGGGGGCTGTTTTGGGTTTTCAGCCCTAACAACATGTTTTTATGCCTGAGTCTATATATATACAAATTATCATCATATTCTCAAACTGGGGGCCCGTGGTCACGCGGTTAGTTCCTACGAGTTACATTAGTCCCGTGCGAGGTGTTGGTGCCACTCATGAGACCGTTTGGGGGCTATTTTGGGTTTTACCCCACTAACGCCATGCTTTTTTCCCTAAGCCTAGATATTTACAAATTATCATCGTATTTTTAAACCAGGAGTTCTGTGATCACGCGGTCAGTTCCTACGAGTTACATTGGTCCCGTGCCAGATGTTGGTGCCACTCGCAGGGACATTCGGGGGTTGTTTCGAGTTTTCACCTACTAACGCCATGTTTTGCCTAAGTCCTGATATTTTTAAATTATCATCGTATACTCAAACCGGGGTCTCGTGATCGCGCGGTCAATTCATAGGAGTTACATTGGTCTCGTGCAAGCTGGTGGTGCCACTCACGGGGTCGTTCGGGGGGGCTGTTTCGGGTTTCACCCACTAAAGCCATGTTCTTATGCCTAAGTCAAGAAATCTGCAATTTATATTCGTATTATCAAACTGGGAGCCCCGTGATCGCGCGGTCAGTTTCAACGAGTTACATTGGTCCCGTTCGAGGTATTGGTGCCACTCATGGGGTCGTTCGGGGGATGTTTCGAGTTTTCCTCCACTAACGTCATGTTTTTATGCGTAAGTCTAAAAATATGCAAATTATCGTCGTATT
The DNA here is from genome assembly GCA_949130495.1 of Sambucus nigra. Classification (NCBI taxonomy): domain Eukaryota; kingdom Viridiplantae; phylum Streptophyta; class Magnoliopsida; order Dipsacales; family Adoxaceae; genus Sambucus; species Sambucus nigra. The sequence goes on along the minus strand of OX422224.1, from coordinate 128,455,863 downwards.
CTCAAATCGGGGTTCTCGTGATCGCGTGATCAGTTCGAATGAGTTACATTGATCCCGTGCGAGGTGTTGGTGCCACTCACGGGGCCATTCGGGGCTGTTTCGAGTTTTCACCCACTAACGCCATGTTTTTATGCCTAAGTCTATAAATATGAAATTATCATCATATTCTCAAACCGGGAGTCCCGTGATCGCGCGGTCAGTTCCTACGAGTTACATTGGTCCTGTACAAGGTGTTGTTGCCACTCATGAGACCGTTCGGGGGGGTTTTTGGGTTTTTTCCCACTAATGCTGTGTTTTTATGCCTAAGTCTAAAAATATGTAAATTATCGTCGTATACTCAAATCAAAAGCCCTGTGATCGCACTGTCCATTCCTATGAGTTACATTGGTCCCGTATGAGGTGTTGGTGCCACTCACGGGGCCGTTCGGGGGCTATTTCGGGTTTTCACCCTCTAACGCCATGTTTTGCCCAAGTCCTAATATTTTTAAATTATCATCATATTCTCAAACGGGGAGTCCCATGATTGCGCAGTCAGTTCGTACGAGTTACATTGGTCCCGTGCGAGGTGTTGGTGCAACTCACGGGGCCATTCGGGGGCAGTTTTGAGTTTTCACCCACTAACGCCATGTTTTTATGCCTGAGTTTATATATATGGAAATTATCATCGTATTCTCAAATCGAAGGTCCCGTGATCAGTCAGTTCGTACGAGTTACATTGGTCTCGTGCGAGGTGTGGGGCCATGCGGGGGTTGTTTCGGATTTTCCCCCACTAACGCTATGTTTTTATGCCTAAGTCTGTAAATATACAAATTATCGTCGTATTCTAAAACCGGTAGTCCAGTGATCGCGTGGTCAGTTCTTACGAGTTACATTGGTCCCGTGCCAGGTGTTGGTTCCAATCACGGGGTCGTTCTGGGGTTGTTTTGGGTTTTCACCCACTATCTCCAAGTTTTGCCTAAGTCGTGATATTTTTAAATTATCGACGTATTCTCAAACTGGGGGTCTTGTGATCACGCGGTCAGTTCGTACGATTTACATTGGTCCCGTGCAAGCTGTTGGCGCCACTCTCGGGGCCTTTCGGGGGGGCTGTTTTGGGTTTTCGCCCACTAAAACCATGTTTTTACGCCTAAGTCTATAAATATGCAAGTTATCGTCGTATTATCAAATCGAGAGTCCCATGATCACGCGGTCAGTTCCTACGAGTTACACTGGTCCCGTGTGAGGTGTTGGTGCCACTCACGGGGCCGTTCGGAGGTTATTTCGGGTTTTCACCCACTAACGTCATGTTTTATGTCTAAGTCTAGAAATATGCAAATTATCATCGTATTCTCAAACCGGGAGTTCTGTGATCGCGCGGTCAGTTCCTACGAGTTATATTGGTCCCGTGCGAGGTGTTGAAGCCACTCACGGGGCCATTCGGGGGCTGTTTTGGGTTTCACTCACTAACGCCATGTCTTGCCTAAGTCCTAATATTTTTAAATTATCATCGTATTCTCAAACCGGGGGTCCTTTGATCACGCAATCAGTTCGTATGAGTTACACTGGTCCCGTACGAGGTGTTGATGCCACTCACGAGGCCGTTCAGGGGGTGTTTCAGGTTTTCACCCACTAACGGCATGTTTTTATGCCTATATCTAGAAATATGAAATTATCGTCGTATTTTCAAATCGGGGTCACATGATCGCGTGGTCAATTTGTACGAGTTACATTGGTCCCGTATGAGGTGTTGGTGCCACTCATGGGGCCGTTCCGAGGCTTCTTCGGGTTTTCACCCACTAATGCCATGTTTTTATGCCTAAGTATAGAAATATGCAAATTATCATCGTATTTTCAAATAGGGAGTCTCGTGATCGCGCGGATTGTTCCTACGAGTTATATTGGTCCCGTGCGAGGTGTTGGTGCCCCTCATGGGGCCATTCGGTGGCTGTTCCGGGTTTTCCTCCACTAACGCCATGTTTTTAAGCGTAAGTTCAGAAATATGCAAATTATCGTCGTATTCTCAAATCGGGAGTCCCGTTATCGTGCGGTCAGTTCCTACGAGTTACATTGTCCCGTGCCAGAAGTTGGTGCCACTCACAGGGCCGTTCAGGGGTTGTTTCGAGTTTTCATCCACTAACGCTATGATTTTATGCCTAAGTCTAGAAATATGACGATCAATTCGTACAAGTTATATTGGTCCCGTGCGAGGTGTTGGTCCCAGTCACGGGGCCGTTCGGGGGTTGTTTCAGGTTCTCCTCCACTAACGCCATGTTTTTATGGCTAAGTCTAGAAATATGCAAACTATCATCGTATTCTCAAACTAAGGGTCCCATGATCTCGCGGTCAGTTCCTAAGAGTTACATTGGTCACATGTGAGGTGTTGGTGCCACTCACAGGGCCGTTCAGGGCCATTTCACCCACTAATGCTATGTTTTTATGCCTAAGTATAGAAATATGCAAATTATCATCGTATTTTCGAACCGGGAGTCCCATGATCATGCGATCAGTTCCTACGAGTAATATTGATTCCGTGCAAGGTGTTGGTGCCACTCACGGGGATGTTCGGGGGTTGTTTTGAGTTTTTACCCTCTAACGCCATATTTTTATGCCAAAGTCTAGAAATATATAAATTATCTTCGTATTCTCAAATTGGGGTTCTCGTGATCTCGTAGTCAGTTTGTACGAGTTATATTTGTCCCGTGCGGGGTGTTGATGCCACTCACGAGGCCGTTCGGGGGCCGTTTCGAGCTTTCACCCACTAACGTTATGTTTTTATGCCTAAGTCTAGAAATATGCAAATTATTGTCGTATTCTCAATCTGGGAGTCTTGTGATCGCGCGGTCAGTTCCTACGAGTTACATTAGTCTCGTGCCATGTGTTGGGGCCACTCACGGGGCCATTCGGGGACTGTTTTGGGTTTTAACCCACTAACGCCATGTTTCACCTAAGTCCTAATATTTTTAAATTATCTTTGTATTCTCAAATCAGGGGTCTCGTGATTGCGCATGCAGTTCGTAGGAGTTATATTGTCCCGTGCGAGTTGTTGGTACCACTCACGAGGCCGTTTGGGGGGCTGTTTCGGGTTTTCACCCACTAATGCCATATTTTTATGCAAACTCTAGAAATATGAAAATTATCATCATATTATCAAATCAGGAGTCCCGTAATCACACGGTTAGTTCCTACGAGTTACATTGGTCCCGTGCGAGGTGTAGGTGCCACTCACGGGGCCGTTCGGGGGCTGTTTTGGGTTTTCCTCCACTAACGTCATGTTTTAATGCCTAAGACTAGAAATATGCAAATTATCATCGTATTCTAAAATTGGGAGTTTCGTGATCGCGCGATCAGTTCCTACGAGTTACATTGGTCCCGTGCAAGGTGTTGTTGCCACTCACGGTGCAGTTTGGGAGTTGTTTCGGGTTTTCCCCCACTAACGACATGTTTTTGTGCTTAAGTTCAGAAATATGAAAAATATCATCGCATTCTCATACCGGGGGTCCCGTGATCACGCGGTCAGTTTCTACGAGTTACTTTGGTTTCGTACGAGGTGTTGGTCCCACCAACGGCGCCGTTCGGGGGCTGTTTTGGGTATTCAGCCACTAACGCCATATTTTTAAGCCTAAGTCTAGGAATATGCAAATTAACATTGTATTCTCAAACCGGGGGTCCCGTGATTGCGCAATCAGTTCCTCCGAGTTACATTGGTCCCGTGCGAGGTGTTGGTGCCACTTACGAGGCCATTCGGGGGCTGTTTCGAGTTTTCCCCATCTAACACACTGTTTTTTTTTGCCTAAGTCTAAAAATATGCAAATTATCGTCGTATTCTCAAACTGGGAGTCCTGTGATCGCGCGGTCAGTTCCTACGAGTTACATTGGTCCCATGCGAGGTGTTGGTGCCACTCACGGGGCTGTTCGGGGGATGTTTCGGGTTTTCACCCACTAACGCCATGTTTTGCCTAAGTCCTGATATTTTTAAATTATCATCGTATTCTCAAACTGGGGGTCTCGTGATTGCGTACTCAGTTCATACGAGTTACATTGGTCATGTGCGAGTTGTATGTGCCACTCGCGGGGTCGTTCGGGGGGGCTATTTCGGGTTTTCACCCACAAACGCCATGTTTTTATGCCTAAGTCTAGAAATATTCAAATTATCGTCATATTATCAAGCCAAGAGTCCCGTGATCGCGCGATCACTTTCTACGAGTTATATTGGTCCCGTGTGAGGTGTAGGTACCACTCACGGGGCCGTTCAGGGGCTGTTTCGGGTTTTTCTCCACTAACGCCATGTTTTAATGCCTAAGTCTAAAAATATTAAAATTATCGTCGTATTCTCAGACCGGGAGTTTTTTTATCGTGCGGTCAGTTCCTCGGAGTTACATTGGTCCCGTGCGAGGTGTTGGTGCCACTCACAGGGCCGTTCGGGGGTTATTTCGGGTTTTCACCCACTAACGACATGTTTTTATGCCTAAGTCTATATATATGCAAATTATCATCGTACTCTCAAACCGAGAGTCCCGTGATCGCGCGGTCAGTTCCTACGTGTTACATTGGTCCCGCGCGAAGTGTTGGTGCCACTCACGGGGCCGTTCGGGGGTTGTTTCGAGTTTTCACCCCTAACAACATATTTTTATGCCTAAGTCTAGAAGTATGTAAATTATCATCGTATTCTCAAACTGGGGCTCCCGTTATCGCGCTATCAGTTAGTATGAGTTTCATTGGTCCCGTGCGAGGTGTTGGTGCCACTCACGGGGACGTTTGGGGATTTTTTCGGGTTTTCATCCTCTAACGCCATGTTTTGCTTAAGTCCTGATATTTTTAAATTATCGTCATATTCTAAAACCGGGGGTCCCGTGATCACGCGATCAGTGCGTACGAGTTACATTGGTCCCGTGCGAGCTGTTGGTGCCACTCACGAGGCCATTCGGGGGGGCTGTTTTGGGTTTTCACCCACTAACACCATGTTTTTATCCCTAAGTCTAGAAATACGCAAATTATTGTCGTATTCTCAAACCGGGAGTCCCGTGATCGCACGGTCCCTTCCTACGAGTTACATTGGTCCCGTGCGAGGTGTTAGTGCCACTCATGGGCCGTTCGGGGACTATTTCGGGTTTTCACCCACTAACGCCATGTTTTATGTAAGTCCTGATATTTTTAAATTATTTTCGTATTCTCAAACTGGGGGTCCCTTGATCGTGCGGTCAGTTCGTACGAGTTACATTTGTCCCGTGTGAGGGGTTGGTGCCACTCACGGGGCCGTTAGGGGGTTGTTTCGGGTTTTCACCCACTAACGATATGTTTTTATGCCATAGTCTATATATATGAAAATTATCATCGTATTCCCAAACCGAGAGTCCCGTGATTGCACGATCAGTTCCTACGAGTTATATTGGTCCCGTGGAAGGTGTTGGTGCAACTCACGGGGTCGTTCGGGGGATGTTTCGGGTTTTTCTCCACTAACGCCATATTTTTATACCTAAGTCTAGAAATATGCAAATTATCGTCGTATTCTTAAACTGGGTGTTCTGTGATCGTTCTGTCAGTTCTTACGAGTTACATTGGTCCTATACGGGATGTTAGTGCCACTCACGGGGCTGTTTCGGGTTTTCACCCACTAACGATAGATTTTTATACCTTAGTCTATATATATGCAAATTATCATCGTATTCTCAAACCGAGAGTCTTGTGATCGCGCGGTCTATGCCTACGAGTTACATTAGTCCCGTGTGAGGTGTTGGTGCCACTCACGGGGCCGTTCAAGTGTTGTTTCGGGTTTTCCTCCACTAACGCTATGTTTTTATGCTTAAGTCTGTAATTATACAAATTATCATCGTATTCTCAAATCGGGGTCTCATGATCGCGCGATTAGTTCGTATTAGTTACATTGGTCCCGTGTGAGGTGTTGGTGCCACTCACGGGGTTGTTTCGGGTTTTAACCCACTAATGCCATGTTTTTATGCCTAAGTCTAGAAATTTACAAATTATCGTCGTATTCTCAAAATGGGAGTCCCGTGATCACGCTGTCAGTTCCTACGAGTTACATTGGTCCCGTGCGAGGTGTTGGTACCACTCACGGGGCCGTTCGGGAGTTATTTTAAGTTTTCACCCCTAACAACATATTTTTACGCCTGAGTCTATATATATGCAAATTATCATCGTATTGTCAAACTGGGGGTCCCGTGATCGCGTGATCAGTTCCTACGTGTTACATTGGACCCGTGCGAGGTATTGGTGCCACTCACAGGGTCGTTCTAGGGTTGTTTCGTGTTTTCACCCAATAACGCCATGTTTTGCCTAAGTCCTGATATTTTTAAATTATCATGGTATTCTCAAACTGGGGGTCCCGTGATTGCGCGGTCAGTTCGTATGAGTTACATTGGTCCCGTGTGAGGTGTTGATGCCTATCACGGTGTAGTTCGGGGGTTATTTCGAGTTTTCCCCCACTAACGTCATATTTTTATTCTTAAGTTCTGAGATATGCAAATTATCGTCATATTCTCAAACTGTGGGTCCTGTGATCGCGCAATCAGTTCGTACGTGTTATATTGGTCCCGTGCGAGGTGTTGGTTCCCCTCACGGGGCCGTTCAGGGGTTGTTTCGGGTTTTCCTCCACTAACGCCTTATTTTTAAGCCTAAGTTTAGAATTATGCAAATTATCATCGTATTCTCAAACCAGGGTTCCCGTGATCATGCGGTCAGTTCGTACGAGTCACATTGCTCATGTACGAGGTGTTGAGGCCACTAACGGGGCCGTTCGGGGGCCATTTTGGGTTTTCACCCGCTAACGCTATGTTTTTATGTCTAAGTCTATAAATATGCAAATTATTATCGTATTCTTAAACCAAAAGTCCCGTGATATCGTGATCAGTTTCTACAAGTTACATTGGTCCCGTACGAGGTGTTGGTGCCCCTCACGGGGCCGTTCGGGGGCTATTTCGAGTTTTTCCCCACTAACGCCATGTTTTTATGCCTATGTTTAGAAATATGCAAATTATTATCGAATTCCCACACTAGGGGTCCCGTGATCGCGCAATCAGTTCAGACGAGTTATATTGGTCCCGTACGAGGTGTTGGTACCACTCATGGGGTCGTTAAGGGACTGTTTCGAGTTTTCACCCACTAACGCCATGTTTTTTACCGTAAGTCTATAAATATTCAAATTATCATTGTATTCTCAAACTGGGGGTCCCGTGATCGCGCGGTCAGTTCCTACGAGTTACATTGGTCCCATGCGAGGTGTTTGTGCCACTCACGGGGCCATTCGGGCGTGGTTTCGTGTTTTCACCCCTAACGACATATTTTTATGCATGAGTCTATATATATTCAAATCATCATCGTATTCTCAAATCGAGGGTCCCGTGATCGCGCGGTCAGTTCTTACGAGTTACAACGGTTCCGTGCGAGGTGTTGGTGCCACTCACGGGGCCCTTCAGGGGTTATTTCGGGTTTTTCCCCACTAACGCCATGATTTTATGTCTAAGTCTAGAAATATACAAATTATCATTATATTCTCAATTTGGGAGTCCCGTCATCGCGCGGTCAGTTCTTAAAAGTTACATTGGTTTCGTGCTAGGTGTTGGTGCCACTCACAAGGCCGTTCGGGGGTTGTTTCAGGTTTTCACCCACTAACGTCATGTTTTTATGCCTAAGTCTAGAAATATGCAAATTATCGTCGTATTCTCAAATCGGGGGTCCCGTGATCGCGCGATTAGTTCGTATGAATTACATTGGTCCCGTACGAGGTGTTGGTGCTACTCACGGGGCCATACATGGGCTTTTTCGAGTTTTCACCCACTAACGCCATATTTTTATGCCTAAGTCTATAAATATGCAAATTATCATCGTATTCTTAAGCCGGGAGTCCCGTGATCGCGCGAGCAGTTCCTATGAGTTACATTGGTCCCAAGCTAGATGTTGGTGCCACTCACAGGGCCGTTCGGGAGTTGTTTTGGATTTTCACCCACTAACACTATGTTTTTAAGCCAAAGTCTAGAAATATGCAAATTATCATCGTATTCTCAAATCGGGAGTCCCGTGATTACGCAGTCACTTCCTATGAGTTACATTGGTCCCCTGCGAGGTGTTGGGAGGGGAATGTTGGATGGGGAGGATGTGTGAAACCTTGAGTAGGAGTAGGGTAAGGGTAACCTTTAGGAGGCATTAAGGGCCTATAACTTTCAAAAACGTTCACAAGTTTCCTAATTTGATTCGTCAATATTTCCAGGGTATTTTTAATCTCATGGACATCCCTATCGGTCTTCAACTGATGCTCTTTTTAGTATGTGTAAGGACAAATTTCCAATCGAGTCATTTGTTATATTGGCTATATTCCGTTGGACAAAACATTTTTGGGTCATACTGCATCAAGCTACATTCATCGCAAAGATTCAAGCATCGCATCCAAAGTTCATGCGCTATCAATATTCATGCTATGCTATCTATCCCACAAAGGTATATAACCAAAATACATTTTAATGTGTTGGAGTATTTTCACTAATCAAGAATTTTTCATATAAGAAAATGTTAGTAAATAAGCAAAAATAATATTGAAAAATCCTTGAAATAATTTTGAACAATTTGGGGAAAACTTTAATATCTCATTCGAAGTGTAATCTAGGTCGTTCGAACGACCTGGATCTAACGACCTTGGCCAGCCTATACTGGTGTCTCGTTAGAAGTTCGTTAGAAAGGTCGTTCGAACGACCTCGTTCGAACGAGGTTTCTAACGACCTCTATCATTCTATACTGGCACGCCGTTAGATATCTCGTTCGAACGAACTCGTTCGAACGAGTTTTGCCAGATTTGATTTTTTAAACTTATTTTTTATGCAGTTTTTTCCCATAACTGTTTTTGCCCACTACTTGTTCAGTTATTTTCATATGGACGAAAATCAGTTTTATATGTTAAGGAAGTTCATTTTTCATTTGAGAACTTTTTCCACAACTTCCATCTTTTTGATAAAAATCAACTCCAACATTTTTATCATATTTTCAAACAAAACCCCTCCATTCAAATTCACTTTCAAGAAGCAAGTTTGCGGTGGATCTCTGCATTCAAGCTTTGAGGAGACGGTGGTTTTGGGCTTCGGTGGATACCGCAACACGAGGAGTGTTGAGCAACGCGTTGGATCTTCACGGTCTACAACTTCAGAGGTCGAGGACGGCACAAGCGAGTCATGAGTGAGTCAATGTCTGTAAGTCTTTTGAGTCTCTTGTAAAACCTATTGTTGTAGTGGATTTTATCTAGGCCGAGACGTCCGAGGTTTTTCCCATTTGGGTTTTCCTTGTACATCGGCGTGTTGTGGTTGGGATTTTCGCATTTCATTTTATATAATCACCTAGATGCATGCGTAGGATAAAATGAATATAATTAGAATTTGTTCTTGCAAACTTGAGAAACTGCATTTAAATTGAGATTGGAAAATACCGCTTTATATCTTATATTAAAATTGGATTGCGTGTGTGTGTATTCTACGAATTAAACTAAGATCATATAACCCTGCAACTTCAAATTGGTATCAGAGCTTGTTTCTAAAAGTTATTTAGATGAATCCTGGAGGTTATATGGATAGTTTTTCGTCGAATAGACTACCTTTGTTTGATGGAACAAATTATACCTATTGGAAAGCACGTATGAGATCCGCTCTTAAATCTATTGATGAACGTGTTTGGGTCACTGTTGAGAGAGGATGGTCTCCTCCTACTATGATTGTTAATGATGAACGTATTCTGACTCCTGTTGAACAATGGAGTGAGGAAGATTTAAAATGGTGTAACTTTAACTCTAAAGGATTAAATGCCTTATTTGGTGCCGTGTCTCCCGATGAGTTTCGTCGTATAATAACGTGTGAAACGTCAAAGGAAGCTTGGAATATTCTCCAAGTTACTCATGAGGGAACTAGTGTTGTTAAAGAATCAAAACTTTAAAATTTAACTACACAATTTGAAACGATCACCATGAAAGAAACTGAAACTTTTGATGAGTTTTATGCTCGTTTATCTGACATAGTTAACTCTTGCTTTAACTTAGGTGAAAAAATACCTGAAAATCGTGTTGTTAAGAAAATACTTAGATGTCTCCCTAAGCGATTCATTCCTAAAGTCACTGTTCTTAATTCTTTAGGAAACCTAAATACTTTAAAACTTGAAGAACTTGTTGGTGATTTGCAAACTTATGAACTTGATATGTTTCCTAAAGATAACAAAGGGAAAGATAAAGGAGTTGCTTTAAAAATTAATAAAGTCGATGTGTCTGATTCTGATGAGTCTGACTTTGATTCTGATGATATAGACTTATTCGCTAAAAAATTTAAAAAAAATTTCAAATTTAAAAAACAAAACTCTAAATTTGAAAAACCTAAATTTGAGAATAAAAACAAAGGAGGAAATAAAAAATTCACTAATCAGGATTCAAAGAAGTTCAATAAAGACAACTTTAAGAAGGAAGATTCGGAAAGATGCTTTGAATGTGAGGGACGTGGCCATAGAGCTTTCGAGTGCCCCACAAAACTTAAAAGACAAGGAAAAGAAAAAGTTGTTTACAATGCTACTCTAAGTGACAGTGATAATGAGTCTGAAGACTCTGATGACTCTAACCCGCCTAGAAATAACTTCACTGCCTTTATGGCGAGCCTTGCTAGTAATTAGTGTGAGTCCTACCTTAATGTTGACAATTCTGAACAAAATCTAGAGGTTGTTTCTACTCATTCTACGAGTAGTGATGAAAAAGAGAGTGATAGTGATATAGATGAGAGTGAACTACAATCTGCTTATTCTGAACTCTACAATGAATCTCTTCGGATTCAAAAAGTCAACAAATGATTAACCTTGAAAGTCATAACTTTAGAAAAGGAGTTGAAAGGCCTGAAGGAGAAGGAGGCTTTAGTTAGTCAACTCGAGGCTATTAAAATATCTCTATCTGAAAAGCTTATCGTGATTGGAAAAGAAAAATGTGACTTGATTATCTCCTTAGAAAGTGTTAACAAAGATCTTAATGAGTCTCTAGAAATTAGAACATCGCTAGAAGCTAAAATAGCCCAACTTGAAAAAGATCTCGAGTCCTCTCGTGAAGTTAAAGTCACACTCGAGGACAACTCAGGATGAATGGGAAAACTATTTCTAGGTCCTGTTTTAGGATATAAGGAGAAAGGTTATCAAGAGAGAAAGGGTATAGGATATGAAGAAGGAAATTCTTCAAATGTCAAAACTGAACCTGTTGCTAAGTTTGTTACTAAATCTAAAGTTCCTAAAGTTAATCCCTCTAAGCAACCTTTAAAAGCCGGCCCAAAGCAACCCTATGTATGCTCATATTGTCACAAACAGGGTCATCTTAAAGACTTTTGCTACAAACTTGGAAAGAACTCTCAATTCACAAATTCAAAACAACCCTATAGCTCCTTAGCTAATCTTAAAAGTCAAGTCGAGTATCTTGTCAATACTTCTAAAAATCTAATGGAAGAGTTTCTTAGGTTTTCTAAAGTCCAAGGAAATAACTCTAATTATAAGACTAGAGCCAATCAAGGGAAGAAAACTACTCAAACTTGGGTTAAGAAAAATCAAACCAAGAAAGCTTTCGTCGCTCATGTTGCACTAAAGGCACAAAATACCTCTCAATGGTATTTTGATAGTGGTTGTTCTAGACATATGACTGGCGATAAATCTCTATTTACCACTCTCGAAAACCATAAAGATGGTAAAGTAACCTTTGGGGATGGTAGCAAGTCCCAAATCATTGGTAGAGATTCTATTGAAATCTCAGGATTCCCTAAACTTAAAAATGTTCTTTATGTTGATGGTCTAAAGGCTAATTTGATAAGTATTAGTCAACTCTGTGATGATAATCTTGATGTGAAATTCAGTCAATCGGAGTGCATTGTTTATGATCAGTCTGGTGAATCGATTTTACATGGTGTTAGAACAAGTGACAATTGCTATGGAATCATTCCAAAATCTTCTTTAGTCTGCAATAATGTAAAAACCTCTTCTACCGACCTTTGGCATCAAAGATTAGGTCATGTTAACTTTAGAGATCTTGACAGACTTGTGAGAAAAGAGCTTGTTCGGGGCTTACCGCCACTAGGAAAGCCAACGTCCACCATTTGTGGACCGTGTCAATTTGGTAAACAAATTAAAAGTCCTCATAAAAAGTTAAACTCGATAACAACATCTCGTGTCTTAGAATTGATACACATGGACCTTATGGGTCCAACTCGTACCGAGAGCATAGGAGGAAAAAGATACATCTTGGTTATGGTGGATGATTTCTTTAGATACTCTATTGTAGGTTTTTTAAGAGAAAAATCTGAAACAGTTGATTTTCTTACTTTTAAATGTAGAGCTCTCCAAAATCTTCACGGTGTTACCATAAAACGCTTTAGGAGTGATAATGGAACCGAATTCAAGGAATCCGATGTGAATGCCTTCTGTGATGAAATAGGTATAAAACATGAATTCTCGGCCGTTCGAACACCTCAACAAAATGGTATAGTTGAACGAAAAAATTGAACGATCCAAGAAATGGCAAGATCTATGCTCCTTGGAAGAAATGTGCCCCGTAGGTTTTGGGCCGAAGTGGTTAACACTGCATGTCACACAGTAAATAGAGTCTATTTGCGTCCTAACACTAACACAACTCCATATGAATTGTGGACGGGTAAGAAACCAAATTTGTCCTATTTTAGAGTGTTTGGAAGTCCATGCTATATTCTTAAAGATAGAGAACTTCTAGGGAAATTTGACTCGAGGAGTGATGAGGGTATTTTCCTAGGATATTATCAAAATAGTAGAGCATTTAGAGTTTTCAACTTAAGTAACTCTAAAGTAATGGAATCCATAAATGTTGTCATAAAAGATGATGCTCCGGCCACTCAAATTAATAACGAGTAAGATTTGTCATGTGAGTGTGATATTGTGTCAAATGTTGAAATTATATTGATTCTCTAAATGATTTGGTTGTCCCATCTACCGATAAAAAGGAGGTTACTCCTTGGGTGAGTAAAAATCATGACACTTCACAAATTATAGGAGATCCCGAGGTAGGTGTCAAGACTAGGGCGCAATTAGAAAATGAAGTTACCTACCTTTGCTATACTTCTACAATTGAACCCAAAAACTATAAAGAAGCATTAAAAGATGAACATTGGGTTAATGCTATGCAAGAAGAACTGTTTCAATTTAAGAAAAATGATGTTTGGGAATTAGTCCCTAGGCCTTCTAATACCAATGTCATTGGCACTAAATGGATTTTTAAAAATAAAATGGATGAAAATGGTGTCATTGTTCGAAATAAAGCTAGATTAGTTGCTCAAGGATATACCCAAATAGAAGGTGTTGACTTTGAAGAAACTTTTGCTCCTGTTGCTAGGTTAGAATCGGTTCGTCTTTTACTCTCCATAGCATGTCACCTTCAATTTAAATTATATCAAATGGATGTCAAAAGTGCCTTTTTAAATGGTATTATTCAAGAGGAAGTATACGTTGAACAACCAAAAGGGTTTGAGGACCCAAAACATCCTACTCATGTCTTCTTTCTAAAGAAAGCTTTATATGGCTTAAAACAAGCTCCCCGTGCTTGGTATGAAAGACTCACCTCTTATCTCCTTTCTCGTGGCTTTATGAGAGTGGGAGTCGATATGACACTTTTCATTCGGCGTGATGAAAAAGGTATCCTTGTTGCTCAAGTTTATGTTGACGACATAGTGTTTGGGTCTACGTGTGATAAACACACTCACATTTTTTCAAAAGAAATGCATAATGAATTTGAGATGAGTATGGTAGGTGAACTTACTTTCTTTCTAGGCCTTCAAGTTCGTCAACTCAAAATTGGGATATTTTTGTCCCAAACTAAGTATGCTAAAGACCTCGTTAAGAAATTTAAACTCAAATCCTCTAAACATGCTCGTACTCCTATGAGCTCCTCTATTAAACTTAGTAAAGATACCGACGGAAAGGATGTAGAGCATACACTTTTTAGAAGTATGATAGTTAGTTTACTTTACCTCACTGCGAGTCATCCAGATATTTCATTTAGCGTAGGAGTTTGTGCTCGTTATCAAGCCGCACCAAAAGAGTCTCATTTACTTGCTATTAAACGTATCATCAAATATGTTAGTGGGACCCTGTCTTTTGGCATTTGGTACTCTTTTGACACCAATGATTGTCTATCGGCATATTCAGACGCCGATTGGGCAGGAGATGTTGATGGATGTAAAAGTACATCTGGCGGTTGTTTCTATTTTGGAAGTGCACTTGTTTCATGGATGAGTAAGAAACAAAATTCTATTTCCTTGTCCACGGCGGAGGCCGAATACATTGCTGCCAGGAGTTGTTGCACTCAACTCATTTGGATGAAACAAATGTTGGAAGATTACGGTATTTCCCAAGGCACTATGACCATATATTGTGATAATACTAGTGCAATTCATATTTCCCGTAATCCCGTTCAACATTCTAGAACCAAGCATATTAAGATCCGTGAACATTTCATTCGTCACTTGGTTGAAGAGAAAATTGTTTCTCTAAGCTTCGTTCCTACCGATCAACAATTGGCTGATATCTTTACTAAACCTCTAGATGCCCTTAGGTTTGAAAACCTTAGGAAATCAATTGGGGTTTGCTCCATTGATTGAGATCGAAGTCGTTTATCTAGTTTAGGTTGCTTCTCTTGTATATTTTTATGCCTATGAACTAGATTTCTTTTGTATATTTTTATGCCTATGAACTAGATTTCTTTTGTATATATTTTATTCCAAAACTCAAAAATATTTTTTCATTATTTTCAAGGAAAATGGGAATGGTTAGAAAATCTCTCAAAAATTTTGTCCATATGGCTTTGTGGTCGATGTATTCAAATCCCTATCTTTTTCCATGCTCACGTGGCTTTCGATGAATAGTTAATCCATACATTGTTTATCTTGTGCACAATAATGCTCTTTTATGATATATATAATTTTGTGATTTCCTCACATCTTTGCCTTTTGCACACACCGTACACGGAATATTACGAATATCTTGTTCACATTGTTCTTGCAAAGTGAGATTTGTTGTTGTCTTCTCAATCCTGTCACATCCCTTATAAGCAATTGAAATTGTGCATGATCATCCGTTGCCCGGATTGAAACAAAATGATTATATTCTTCCGGTTGTTTTCCGTTTCAAGCAATGGAATCGGGTTGCGAAAAACATAAAAGTTTTTGCGTGAAAAGCCACCATTTTCATTCTCAGTTGTGTGGCTAAAATAGAAGCATTGAAAATGATATATATGCTGCCAAGGCTAAAATAATAGGCTTGATTGATTCTCCAAAAAGATACATCTCAATCTATTGTTACTCATGGGAGATATAAGTTGAAGATCAACGGGCATGCACATTTCATCAATTTATTGCTTTCTCCTTGTGACTTTATTGGCGAGAGAATCATCTATTTTGTATGCTTGTTACATTCGTGGTTAAGTGTTCAACAATATTTCATTTTTGACACAAGGCTAATCTGAGTGAATATTGCACGTATATATTGTTTGGCATTACGCTCTTGTACAATGTTGTGGCTAAAAACTTTCACGCGTATTGTTCACACCCCTACATTCTCGCTCCCACTATTTGGATATGTTGCCTCGAGCTAGGATTAATAAACTCATTTTGGCATTATTCTGGCCATCCCAATTCCGGATATTTTGGTAATTTCTATTATATTTTAAGATATTTTTATTTTAAAATTTCTCATTTTCGTTAGAAATTCTCGTTTGAACGAGATTTCTAACGACATCCATAAGTCCCAAACTGTCTCGTCGTTCGAAATATCGTTCGAACGAGAAAGTTCGTTCGAACCAACTTCTAACGAGGTATCTCACAAGTCCAAACTGTCTCGTCGTTCAAAATATCGTTCGAACGAGACAGCTCGTTCGAACAAACTTCTAACGAGGTATCTCACAAGTCCAAACTGTGTCGTCGTTCGAACCCCTCGTTCGAACGACATAACTCGTTCGAACGACCTGCAGTTAAAACGGTTAGATCCTCTTCCCCAAAACCTGCCACCTCTCCCATTTTTTCAAACCCACGATTTCCAATACCCCATTTCCCCTCTTTCCCAGATTTCTCTCACCCCTCTCTTCCACTTTCCCCTCTCCTTGTCTCTCTCTCTCTCCCACGATTTTTCCCTTCTTCACGATTCTTACCACTCTATATCCCCTATTTCTTTCTTCCTCCAACCTTCCTCCATCACTCATCTTCGTTTTGTGCTGCTACTTCCTCTTCCTTTAAGGTAATTTTTTTTTCCTTTTACTCTTTTCCGGTAGTTATATATATATATATATATATACATATATCCCTATATATATATTATATACCTATTCTATAATCTATATTTCGATTTCTTCTGAAATCTCTACTATATTTATAAATATTGATATACACACGCATATCATATCTATATATATATATATATATATATATATATATATTTCTGCTGTTAGGGCCTATTTTCACAAAACCGATTTTCATTTTTTTCCCAACATTTCTATCTATGCATGTGTGTATCTCTATTTTTTTTGGGGCTATCTTTTTGTGTATTTGTATATGTTGCCCCTGTTTAAAATATATCCCATGAATATTTTATTTTTTTTCAAATGCAAATTCAGTTACTATTCATGGAATTTATTTTAATCAAATTTCTTTTAATTTTCTTTTAATTTTTATTTCTAACGGAGAATGGGAATCATGCTGATTGGTTGTTGGATTTTTTTTGGTGACTTTGGTGGTTTGGTTGGATTCTATTCGGGTAGGTTCTAGTTTATCTCATTTTTCCATGGCACGCAATCGTCGCCTACGCCGCCTCAGCGATTCCCCGGAGGAACGCACCTCGTCCTCGGATGAGGAATCCCGTGCCATTCCCGACCTTAAACTCCGTTGGCGAACCCTTGCCAAACATACCCTCTATCACACCCAAGGGTTTGCTACCCGTTCCGTCGTTCGGGAAAAAGTTATTAACCTTCACTCACTCCACGGCACAACTGTGCATTCGTGGATTTCCGATTTAGGGTGGGACCCTCTCTTCTCCCTCACGGATGTCGTTTTTCCCGACCTTGTTCGGGAATTTTATTTTGGCTTGAACCACAAGGATACTCACCTTTACACTAGGGTGCGTGGTCGAGAGATTATAGTCTCTCCCGCCTCGATCGCTCAACTCCTTCCCCTCCCTCGGGTCACTAATCCCTCATTCCCTTGGACATCCGATACATGTCCCGATCCCACCCTTGTTTTTAACACTGTTTTCCGGTTCCTCCCGTCCGGCTCTGTTACTATTTTCCATAAACACTTACATCCCGACTTTATGGTCCTTAATTGGATCGTCTGTGCTTGTCTTCTCCCTCGTGCCAACACCACCCAAATCACAAAACAGCATGTGGACCTTATGTTTACTATAAGCATTCGGGATCACATTGACCTCCCCTCCTATCTTTTTAGTGTTATCCGGTCTGTTAGGATCCTTCCGTCTAGCCCCACTCGCCAAGCCCTCCCGTTTGCGGCGATTATCACTCGTTTTTGTCTTCACGCCGATTGTCCCCGTGTCTCCACCGATATCCCCACCACTAAATACCAAACCGTAGACATGTCATCCATTAGCCTCTCTCGTGGTCACTTGCCACCCGATACTCCACCCCTCACCCCCTCCACCTCTTCCCACTCCGCCTCTTCCTCTCACCCCGCCCCTAGTCGTCCCGCCCCCTCCCGCTCTATCCATCACCCCTCACCTTCTCATGTTTTCTCACCCGTCGCGTCGGAGGATTTTCTGTTTGTTCGTTCACAGGTTGAGCAATTTCAGGAGGATCGCCGTCAGGACCGGGCACTTATGCAGGAGCTTATACTGTCTATGCAGCAGGAGCGCGAGGCCCAAGCCCGTCGAGATGCCGCTCGGGATGAAGCCCAAGCCCAGGCTCGTGGCGACTCTCTCCTTTTAGAGCATCTTGATGCCATCCGTCGTCTGGAGATGCGCCGCGGGGCAGGTTCTTCCGGCACCAGCTCTTTTCCCAATGACACTCCACCTGATGATCCTGCCTCTTGATGTTCTTGGCTCATTTCATATTTATTTTTATTTGTGAGGCTGAGTGATTTATTAATCTCTTGTATTGGATTCATTTACTTTGGTTATTTATTTGTATGCCCCTTGACTATTTCCCATTTCCCCCTTCCTTAAATGCATTCTCAGTATTTTTATTATTATTGTTCCTTATTCCTATTTCCTGCCTTGTTGTCTATTTTATTTTATATTGCAGGCTCCTTATCCCTTTGTCTTTTCCGGACAAAAAGGGGGAGAAACTTTCATTCATAGGAATTCATATTTAGGGGGAGTTGGATAAATTTGGGTAAATTGATTGAATTTAATATTCATTGAATTTAATAATAACTGAAGGTAATTATAATTGAATTTCGTAATTGATTTTAATGATTGCCCATATGCATAATTTAGGGGGAGTTAATATCTTAACATTGAATATTGAGACATTCATGCACCATTCACAACATATGCTATCACATTGTCTTACATATAACTTACTCTTTATTTCCCCATGCGTTTATGAATTTGTTGTTTCATGTGTGTAGGATACATCTCCTACTTCCTTGCAGCGCGTCAGTCTTGTCTTTGTGTCTGTCTTTTTTTGGGGTTTTGGGACGGGCCTTAGAAACGGCTTGACGGCTGGCTTAGCAAATTCAGTCTTTTATTTAGTTTTTATTATTTTGTTTTGTCCCAAAATAGCCAAAGGGGGAGATTTGTAAGGACAAATTTCCAATCGAGTCATTTGTTATATTGGCTATATTCCGTTGGACAAAACATTTTTGGGTCATACTACATCAAGCTACATTCATCGCAAAGATTCAAGCATCGCATCCAAAGTTCATGCGCTATCAATATTCATGCCATGCTATCTATCCCACAAAGGTATATGACCAAAATACATTTTAATGTGTTGGAGTATTTTCACTAATCAAGAATTTTTCATATAAGAAAATGTTATTAAATAAGAAAAAATAATATTGAAAAATCCTTGAAATAATTTTGAACAATTTGGGGAAAAATTTAATATCTCGTTCGAAGTGTAATCCAGGTCGTTCGAACGACCTGGATCTAACGACCTTGGCTAGCCTATATTGGTGTCTCGTTAGAAGTTCGTTAGAAAGGTCGTTCGAACGACCTCGTTCGAACGAGGTTTCTAACGACCTCTATCATTCGATACTGGCACGCCGTTAGATATCTCGTTCGAACGAGAAGTCGTTCGAACGAACTCGTTCTAACGAGTTTTGCCAGATTTGATTTTTTAAACTTATTTTTTATGCAGTTTTTTCCCATAACTGTTTTTGCCCACTACTTGTTCAGTTATTTTCATATGGACGAAAATCATTTTTATATGTTAAGGAAGTTCATTTTTCATTTGAGAACTTTTTCCACAACTTCCATCTTTTTGATAAAAATCAACTCCAACATTTTTATCATCTTTTCAAACAAAACCCCTCCATTCAAATTCACTTTCAAGAAGCAAGTTTGCGGTGGATCTCTGCATTCAAGCTTTGAGGAGACGGTGGTTTTGGGCTTCGGTGGATACCGCAACACGAGGAGTGTTGAGCAACGCGTTGGATCTTCACGGTCTACAACTTCAGAGGTCGAGGACGGCACAAGCGAGTCATGAGTGAGTCAATGTCTGTAAGTCTTTTGAGTCTCTTGTAAAACCTATTGTTGTAGTGGATTTTGTCTAGGCCCAGCCATCCGAGGTTTTTCCCATTTGGGTTTTCCTCGTACATCGGCGTGTTGTGGTTGGGATTTTCACATTTCATTTGATATAATCACCTAGATGCATTCGTAGGATAAAATGAATATAATTGGAATTTGTTCTTGCAAACTTGAGAAACTGAATTTAAATTGAGATTGGAAAATACCGCTTTATATCTTATATTAAAATTGGATTGCGTGTGTGTGTATTCTACGAATTAAACTAAGATCATATAACCCTGCAACTTCAGTATGAGATACAATTCTTAACCGAAGAAAGCTCATCCACAAGAGGTGCTGTGTGTTGAAGTTTTGTTTTTGGCATATGTGAGCCAACACCTCTCGTCCTCCCCATTTTGTCCTTTCCAAAGGTTTCTGTCAGGGCATTATTTTCAAGGTCAAAGTCATTAGTAGGGCTCGAATCGAATTGACGGTTGATGGCCTCTATTGATTCCTGTGTCTTAGCCAAGTGCGGTGGGAATTTATTATCTTTGTCCCGTCGAGCGTGAAGAAATAAGTTCGATCGATTTGGGTTTTTACCGGCATCTGGACCATCCTTTGTCCTACTTTCCCATTCATTCTTCAAATCCTCATATGATTTGGATCCCAGCCTATGGATATCAGTTTTTTATGCCCTATTTTTTTTTGTTCTGATCCCTCTGGACCAATTTTTTCTCATTCTCTAAAAAATTATCCCACTTCTCCAATGGCATTTCAACATTGGGAGGCACTCTCTCTTTCAAAGCCAAAATATCTAAGCTCGCTACCTCTTTCGAGAAATGCTTTTTTCGAGGGTTTATCCTGTATGTCCTCAATCCTTCAGCAACTCGAGATAGAACCCTATTCTTGGAATGGTCAGGAGATCATAAATGTTTTCAAGGTTGGTCATGTATGTCATCTTTGACAGGTTGATCAACAATGTTCCAATTGTATGGTCTACCGACTCCCACGTTCATTTTTCCCAACGATAAACATCGGGCTTTAAAGTTCAGCACATCATTCATATCACCCGTCGGGTTATTCCCGAGAAGGGAGAACCCAATAGGCTTCTTTTCATTTGAGCGGGAGGCATCAGGAGTGCTGGATGGGGGCGTTAAAGCAATGACAGTGTTGGATTGGGGCATAGGAGCACTTGGAGTTGGACTTGGTGAGGAGTGAACCATTGGTGGAGTTGTGAATTTCTCAGCCATTCGTGTTGAGAATCCGGGTTCTGCACGAGATGGTGAACCTCGTTGTGGTGTCACCTCGGCACTTAGTACCATTGGGTTGTTTCCTCTCAACATTATCTACAAAAATGAAAAACTGTAAGTGACTGAATAATTATAATAATATTAAATTATAACTAATTAATCAAGATTATGACTATATATATATATATATATATATATATATATATATATATATAGAGAGAGAGAGAGAGAGATAGATGGATGGATGGATGGATGGATGGATGGATAGATAGATAGATAGATAGATAGATAGATAGATAGATAGATAGATAGATAGATAGATAGATAGATACCTTTTCAGAGTAAGACTTTTGAATAAGTTCAACGTGTCCGATCTCCATCCATTCGGTATTAGTTTTTAAGAACCTATGAATTTTTGCACGTGGACAACTAGGAGGATGGGTATCCGTGACATGAACTCAAAATTCCATATTTCTCAACTTGTTGGCAAGATTCAATTTTACGTGCATGTGGCGTGAAACATCACAGTCTATATCAATGCTCTCTGTACGCAGTTGTATCCATAGCGGGTGGATTTTTTTCCCGTTTTCTCCAACAACATAACCAAGGTCAGGGCTATGTCGGGATTATGTGTTTGAAATATATTTTAAATAACGTTATCCTAGTTTTCTGGTAGAGAAAATAGAATACAATCGAACAAGTAATCTTGCTGGAGATCAACTCCACAATTTACAAGGTAGTTAAATTGTTCGATCTTTTTATTTCTATACCTATAAATAGGAGTACCCTCTATATGATTCACACTAATACAAGAGTTAAGTGTGCAGTCTAATTGAAACCTCTCCCACTCTTGTTGACAGTAATTATCACCGTGACTCATTTTTTCGAAGAAAAGTATATGAGGGCGTGAATACGAGTCCTACTATTAAGGTTTGGGTTTGAAAGTTATGAGAGTTTAAAAGTATACGTGAAATCCCAACAACCCTCCGTAATTATTTATAACATGCTTTGTTAGGGTTTATTATGAGAGAGTTTAAAAGTATACGTGTATTATCTATTCAGTAAACATACAAACTGCAGAATCAACCGAAACACACACTGTACTTACATACATATTGTACTACAAACAAACAACCAATGCATAAACACTACTGCAGAAGGTAAATGTAAAAAATGACATATTGTAGTACTTACACGCTTATTATAGTGCAAAAAATCATGACATGAATATAACCCCTAATATAATATGATGGCACGCATATAACCCCCAATAAAATTAGGACAAGGTGGATGTAAATTTTTTACTCAATAAAAATCCATTTAATTATATTTTGTAAAAAAAAATTCGCGCACATACAATCTAGGGTTTATTGGCATAATTTATGCATACACACACATACAATCTAGGATTTATTGACGTAATCTATATATACACACACATACTATTAGGGTTTACTAAACCCTAATATTTTATTTGACATAAATCTATGCATAGACACACATACAATCTCTACATACACACACATACAATATAGGGTTTATTGACAAAAAACCAATTTATTTTTTCATAGTTACACACATAAACATACATATACATATAAATCTATACATACACACACATATAAACATAAATCTATACATATACACACATACACACATACAAACATAAATCTACACATACATACACAGAAATTAGGGCTTTAGATAGAAATCACGAAATTCAAATGAAATAAAAATGAATCAATACATACCAGGGGTTGATCCAAATGAAAACCAACTGAAATCGCTTAGCCCTTGCAAATCCAACTGAAATCCACACGAAATCGCACGAGCCCTTAGACAACCTTACAAATCGCAGAAATGAAATGACAAGCAGCGGTTTTTTTTAAGACCTGAATCTGGTCACGGCCTAGAGCCGTGACACCCATGCGCGCGACTAATAAATGAAAGAAGAGGTGTTCCTGGCTTGCACCTGGTCACGGCCTAGAGCCGTTACCCACCATGCGCGACCCTTTTCCCATCAACCCTACTGCTTGAATGAGGTATGGTCACAGCCCATAGCCGTGACCCACACCAAGAAATGGTCATGGCCCCCAACCGTGACCCTCAATGTGTGTGCTTTCTGCTTCATCATGTCTTTGGTCACGGCCCAAGATAGTGACCCATCCGCGACCAGTTTGGAGGGAATTTTGGTGCGAAATTTGACGCCAAGATGGTCATGCCGTAGTCACGGTCTAAGTCTGTGACCCACAGTGGTCAGTGATTTGGTCCGTGACCACTTCCAGAGCATCGATAATTTAGTGTGGTAATAAATATGGTCACGCCAAATATTGAGTCGGTCACGGCCCAAGTCCGCGACCAGCTAGTCGCGGACTTGGGCCGTGACCCACTGGGCGTAACCATTCGCAGGATTTGGTTTAATGTGCATTATGTATTCTACTCAATTCAATATATTGAATATCAGATCTTCGTAAAGCATTTACTATTCTAATATGTTATATCATCACTTATTTCAATATAATTACTTCCTTTATCTATGACAATAATAAATATTTTATCTTACACATGTACGCTCTTGCATCGCGCGGGTTACATGATAGTATGAGGTAAGAGTAACACTTCTAATATGATATCAACCGTTAATATTGTTATTCAGTTAGCTCTTCACATTTGTTTGAATGACAACCAATTAAATATTTGGAAATTTACAGTGTGCCAATTCGATAGGGTCGATCCTGAGATTTATAGAGCTCTCTGCGAAATAAAAATAAAAGAATCTTTTTTACTTTAATACATTATTAAATCTCGATTTTAGATTTTAATATAACATAATCAGTTTCTTAAAATTTAGTACATTTTTTGTCGCTAAATGTGAAAACTTCGTCACTAAAGTGATCTTTGGTGATATTTAGTGACGAAAAGTATATTAAAGTCTAAGAAAGTGATAAAGTTGTATTTAAAGCTAAAATCGAATATTAGTAATGTATTAAAGTAAAAAACAAAAAATAAAAATTTGACCGCTTTTTATTTACTCACTTTATACTAATAATTATTTGTTTGCATAAATCATTATCATATGATCATAAATCACATAATTGAAATTAAAAAAAACAATTGATTTCGGCGATGTATACGAAAAATAGGCATAATGAAATGTACACTTTAGCTTAATTTTTGTTGATCTTCATTGAAAAACATGGTCTTGACAAATCCATCTACAATTTCCTTGAAAAGAAATATCCTGATGTGAGGAAAAATGGATAAACAGATAGATAAACTTTTTGCTTTTTTAAGAGATCATTTTTCAATCAATCGGATTAAAGTAGTTGCCAAAGTTCAAATTTGTGCCCCTAACATTTCTTTTTGGCCCTTATTTAAGCATACTAAGATCACTTCAAAATATGGGCCCTGTGCAATTTCTCACATGCTACATGCCTAGGGCGCACCATGGTCAATTCTAACCACTCAAAGTGGTCTACTTTAGCATGTAGTTAAACTTAATAAAACTGTATTGTATATACTATTATCGAAATTATTTTTTTGATAATAAATAAAGATGGGCATTTAACAAAAATTCATGATATATTATTTATTTAATTTCAATTCATCATATTCTTCAAATTGACTTTTAGTCTTTAGTAATGATATTAGGATGACATTAACATTAGAAGAAAGATTTAGGCACTAAAATTATTTATGAAAATGTATATTGGACTAAACATTAAATGGAATATTTTAGGGACTAAACTTTTTTTTTGAAAATATATTTGAATAAACATTAAATGAACATTTTTTTAAGTGTCGAACATTAATTTACACAAAAAACATCAATGGATTGAGGGTGTGTTTGATTAAACATATATTCCCTTGAAAATGATAAAGATTTATTATATGCTTTTTTTTTTCTTTAGGTGTTCAATTGAGTTAACTTTCATGGAATTTTGTTTCATACTACAACTTGCTTTAGCCTAACTTTCCCAATACACTGGAAAATTGTCAACAGCCCCAACTTTTTGTTTTGGTTGAAAGTTCAAATTGACTTACGGCAATTAATATTGTACATCTCTTTGGATCTTTGGACCATAATAATCAATGTAACAAAATGTGAAGAATAGTAAAATAAGCATTTTCATGCAATTTTTTTATCATTTTTTCATTCCCCCCTTAATTATGGTTCATATCACTTTAAGCACCAAAATTTAACGAAATGTTCCTCTAGATACCAATTTTACTTGTTACGATGCATTTTTACATTGTTTGTGATTTTTATGATGATTTTTCCCTCAAAAATGTCGTAAAAAGTGAAAATGGTACCCAAGGTGATATTATGTTAACCTTTGATACCCAAAATGATATACCCCCTAATTAATAGGGGTCAAATGCCAAATATTTTAATTTTTGAACAAAGAAAAACCAACCTAATGAAAGTAATTATATTTCAAAAATACACCTAGGGAACATGCAGGGTGAGGAAAAGAATAAAACACCCTCCCATATGTTTAAAAAATTTCAAGTTTGGAACATTTTGAGTAAATTTTTACTGGTAATCTCTAGGTAGAAATGAACATTTAAGATAGGTATTGTGGCGTGTAGGCTGACCAAACTCTCAACTCATCTAAAAAGTGACTAGTATAGAAAATAATTTTTATAAAAAATAAAAAGAAAAAGAAATTTACAATTAGATGGATCTCATTATTTTCCCCCTGAAATTTATTCCATTTCTACTTCGCCATCAGACTTTCATTATCTAGAATTAATTCCTTGAACTTCCAAAATGGCTTCAAGTTACTCCCTAATACTAACACGTTATTTTTTTATGGAATATCGATCACGGGTCATGCACATGAGGAAAATTTTGTACAATCCAATATAAAAGTCATTAAAAAAATTATAGAAAAGAATTTACAACACCAAAAATCATAGAAATATATTTTAAAATTTGGAAAGTTAGAGAAAAAACTAAAAAACTGAAAATTACAAAAATGTTGTTCTAGAAATTTAAAAAAGTTAGAAAACTTTAAAATGTTATTTTATTAAAAAAATTAAAAAATATATGGAAATAATATGAAAAAAATTAAATGTTTGAATAATATTTTAAAAACTTATAAAAAATATGAAAATAATAGTTGAAATATTTGAAAAGTTTGAATAATATTTGGGAAAACTTATTAAAAAAATTGAAAATAATATTATTTTTTAAAAAAACTGAATAATATTGAAAAAAAGTTACAAATATTCTAGAAATAAAAAAATATTTAGATGGTTTGAATAATCTTTAAAAAAAAGCTTATAAAAATTCTAGAATGAACCAAAAACATAACTATTCCATATCCCACCTTCTTTCGCTTTAAAAAAATCATTTAATAAATCCACCTTCTTCTTCAACAAACCCATAAACGCTTCCTAAATCACATAAACAAATATTTTCACACAATCATAAACATATCCCAAATCAAATCTTTAACTTGGGTAAACAAAAAAGGCCCAAATTCAATATCTTCTTCAAACCCACACTTTATTTCAACCCCAATTTGGGGTGGGAGGGAAAGAGAGGTTTTTATAAAAAACAAATGGTAAAGTATAATAATATCCTTTAAAAAAAAGTTAAATGGATGATATGTGTTTGTTTTTGTTCAAAAAACTGATGGTATTAATGTTAGGAATTTACTTGAAGTCGTTTTAAAAGTTCATGAATTAAATCTGAAAAATTAAAATTCGGATGGTGAAGTAAAGAATAGAATTAAAGTTTAAGGGGTTAGTGTAATTAACCCTTGCTCATTATTACTGAATACATATACGATGGAAGATCATTGTTACTAAAAGTAAATGTGGCATGAGAATATATATTGTAATATTAAAAACATAATAAAAGTTTTGGGACTTTTACATATAGGTCTCATTCGAAAAGATTTATCATAAATTAGTCTCATTGGCTATTCAACCCCTAAATATATCATATTCCTAGTTTTTTTTAGGGGTGGGATGTTGGTATTTAACCAATATAAAAATTTTTAACCATTAATCCATAATTATTAGGAGGAAATATCTCAAGCAGTTGAACTTTGTTTTCCTTCATTTTGGAACTGTAAAATTATATAACTTTTGATTTATAAATCCGTTTTATGAAAAAATGCTTATTTTAAAACCATCTCATTGGGATTTATTAAACAAAGATCCATGAACACTATAATTTTAAGGAAAAAAATATGCATATAGTAAGATTACTATATTAACAAATATACCCATTCATATAATATTTACTCATACTTTAAATATTTATTCAAGTAAAGAACGAGCATGAAAAAGTAAAGAAGTACAAGTTGCAAATTAAAATTTTAGTATTAGAACAATACATAAATAAAAACAACATCTACATTTGTATTAAACATTTTCTATTGAAAATACAAAAGAAGACGAAGAATATTAACATTGATTAATTGTCAGATCAATACATATTGTATATATTTACTATGAGAGTAAAACCATAGTGATATGGATATTTCTACAAATAGTAAATATTTATTATTTTAACATAACTCAAGTGAAATATTTCCGGTCATGAAAATTATTTACTTTATAATAAAAAATTCAAAAGGACATGAAAAGAATACGAATTGATCTTTGATAGTAAATATTTAATGTGACACTAAATAATTACATTGTTTGAAATATTTACCTATCAAAATATGTAATTACTATATTATTAATAAATAGAGAGACACAAATGGAGAAAGATATCAAATTGAAAAGAAATATTTATTATAAGACTCCTCAACAAACTATGAAAATATTTACTGTGATGGTTGATTATTATGTGTAATAATTTCGATCACATATAAAAAAATAAACCGATAATAAATATTTAATATTCGTGTAGCAATTTCTACCATTAGAAGAATAAGCGAACGATATATATTTCCTATCTAAGAAATATAACAGAGTACCAAGACATTGTTTGAACCTCTCTTCACCATCAATCCAAATAAATATATCGTAAACTCACTCACCAAGATCTTAACCCTTACTTTCGTTGTGATCATCCCACTGCCTACTCACAACCATCAATCAACTCAACCACCACCTCGTAATCAAATCAATTATAAAAAATTAATACCAAGGAAATCCAAAAACAGATGGAGATTGAGCATAGATAGAGAGAGAGTGTGTGTAAAAAAATTACATCGCCGCGTCAAAAGTGTCACTTGCATGTTATTGTGTGGGTGGGTGCGTATCTCGAGAGAGAGAGAGAGCGAGGGAGAGAGAGAGAGAGAGAGAGATGGTGAACATTATTCAAATGAGTTAAGTTTTGAGATATTTTGGTACATTTATGAGTAGATGTTTTGAAGCTATTACTTAATTAATAGTATACTAGTCAATGGGACTTAGATAAGGACAATGTCTTCAAATATGGCCCATATATAATAAACTCAAATGTTTTTTTTACAAGGAGGTTAACTATGAAACACCTTAATATTATGATAAACGTTTTGCATATTTTAGCATGTTCCTTAATTTTTCCTTGTACACTTTCGGGTTGAGGTCAAAAGATTTTGGCAATTTTTACTAACTTTTTTCTATTTTGGTAAATATACTAAAATTTCTTAAAACACTTGTTGTTTTTAAAAAACAAATTAGGATAACGAACTCCATGTGGGAGGATAGGACAAAGGAATGTAAACCACCTGAAGAGTCTACATTATATGACGATGGCATTGCTTCCAATTTTAATATTACTCATATTTATAACTTCATCTAAAATATGTCTACGAAGGGTTATTTCTACCTATTAAACCATTTGTAATGCATTTGAGAAATTCGCATAATGTTATTTTCCACATCATTTTTTTTTAGAAATGACAACATTAAGAAAAATAGCATTTAAGAAAACAATGAAAAATTGAAGAGCATAATGCTCTCAGCTTTGGCACACTTATGTGTCGCATTTAGAATTATCACTTAAATATAGAAATTTAAATTATATTGAATCATTTCATTAAATTTTATCCCATAGAATATGATTATTTATTTTTTCATAAAATTAATGTAAAGAAAAGATTGACCCAATCCCTATAATAATTTTTAATTGGATAGTTAAGCTAAGCCGTCATATTTTCTCTGACTTTTTTAGCCCTATATCTACCCATGTAACACTTTCAACTAGTATCAGAGCGATCAATCGTTTGTAATTTTAATCACATTGGGATGATCATCTAATTGTATGTGTATAAGTGGAGCTAGGAATGTGTTATATAATATGATATTTAGTTGGGTCAAGAAAAAATCATGTTTTATCGAAGTTATTTCGTCGTCCGATTTTATTTTTCGTCCTAACTCCAACACTCAAAATTATATGCGTGAGTAAGCTTGCGGTGAAAAAGATATTTCAATTATTAAAGATAATTACAAAGAATTTTTTTGAGAATCGTTAAAATTTATTAAAGCAAATGTTTTTATGACCTCCCACTTGAAATAATATAAGAATGGAAGAAACGCTTCTAATGTTGAAAAGTTGTTGAATCAAATTAGAATTCAACAAGATATTCTTAAAATGGATTAGAAAAAATGATGAGGGGAATATGAGTTTGCAGCTTAATGAATTTAAGGCATATCTTGTTGATCAAATTTAAGTTGACCAAGTAAAATGTAAGTTGTTGGAAACAGAGTTTTTAAAATTTGATGTGGATTTAACTAAAATATTAAAAAGAAGAAAATTAAACTATTAAAAAAAGGTACAAACTCTTGAAAAAAATATTTGTTAAGTAAGCATTCTTTTGAAGGATAAATGAATTTTTGTATGATTTGGAAGCTCAAGTATCTATCCTTTATAAGAAGATAATATTTATTGATGTCACTTTTTTTAAGACTTTCTTGATGATATAAAAGATTAAAGAATTGCTTCAAAAGAAGATGATGAACATTATATAATTTGAAAAAGGAAAGAGAAAATTTAATCTTATCCTTCGATACTTTGAAAGAGATATAACAAAATTATGAAGAATCCAATGTCACATTTTTAAACAAAAATTAATTTAAAAAAGACTTGGTTACTAGAAACATAGTAATTCCTAAAGGAGAGACAATTTAAAAAGACTTGGATACTAGAAAACTTAGTTTTTAATTACACGCGTGCTTATAATAGCATTGCATATTTCATAAATATTAACTAGTGAGAATAAAGTTAATATTTGTGTGAAAATAAAATTTACTCAGTGTGATTTAGTAAATCAAATCTAGTCAATTATAGTACAACATAGTGAATAGAAACGATGAGGATTAACGATATCTCAACGGGGACATTCAAGTAAGGCCATTTTTGGGTTGAGATAGAATATTGATGTTTAGTGATTCCAACATGGATTTTGATTGCACGGATGATCCGAAATAGATTGAAATACTCAGAATCAAGTACCCGAGGATTGAGATTGAAAATCGAGAACTTTTTTAGACTAGGCGACACCCAATCAGGGGCCTACGGGACATTTTACCCAAGAGGGCTAGCCAAATTTTGGTATTAGGAATTGAAATGGGTAGTTAAGGGTTAGGAGGCAGTCACTTTTAGTTTTTAAACATCTGAGGTCCTTTTGCTGTGAAAATAGGGAGAAAAACACAAAGGAGATTGGAGAGGGCTCAATCGAACGCTAATTGATAATTTTCTTGACGTGATTCAACCCCACAAAGAAGAAGATTCACATACATTCCTTATTCAAGGAAAGTGTCTAAACTTTATATGCGTTTTGTTGAGCTTATGATTTATATCAAAATTTAGTAGAAAAATAAATAAATTTTGGAGGTGGAATTTATATGAAAAAGGGGCTTTTTAGATAGATGAATAGTATGATGTCCGATGATCCTTGCTAGATGAAATCCTACATGGAAACTTAGTAATTGTTTAAGAAAATTAAGAATAAGAATAAGATATATTGATCTTGAATGGGAAATATACAAACTTGAATTGAAACGATAAATCCTTGGTTGTGAATTTAATTTATTAATTGCGAACAAGTAGTTTGTTGTTATGTCGTAATCACGTATGGTTGATTTTTGTTATGTTAATAATTATAAAAATTTCATGTGTAGTAGAAAATTTATAAATGACGTGTGATGCAATTATAAAAATATAATTGTGGATACATTTATTTAGGACACGTTCATGGGTGTCATATGGGCTCATTTAGTTATTTTAAACCTTTAGAAATGGTCTCCGGGTATAGGTATATAAGTTGGAAGACTTCTGTGCCAATATGATTATGGGTTCGGGCCAATTTGAAAGTTCAAAACTTGGGAATTAAACCCAACTCTGGAGTTGGGTATAATATAAGTTTAAGGGGAAGATTAACACTCCCCACACTTAATCAAATACACAACCCTTATTGCCCTACCTCAAGAGATAAGAGAACATATGCCAAGAAAGAGAAGGAGTAAGGAATTCAAAGGGTAATTCATCAACCGCGTATCCAAGAAAGAATTTTCTTGCATAATTTAATGTTCAATGTGCTTCTTAATTCATCATAATAAACCCCATAAGATTTCTGGATTTTAGGTTATAAATTTGTGATTGGATATTAGGGATTAATCTTATGCATATAGAGGATTAATTAGAAAATAGGTTGCTATCTCAAAAATCTTGGATAATACACATCTTGAATTCTAAGATAGATGCCTTAGGGTTCTTAAAATAGATTAAGAGAATTTGGAATCATATGTAAAGGCTTTTTTATGCTTGTTTATGATCTCAAAATTTTTTATGTTATATGCCCCAAATATGATTGGTATATAGTTGGAACTTTGGTAGAAAATATGGGCTAGGGGTCGTGATTTACTCACATAATTTTTGGGATTTGAGGAATGCAATTAACATTAATATATGAAATTAATGGTCTTGAGATGAGTAACAAAGTGGTAAAAAATTGTTCACAAGTTTATGAAAATGTATTAACAATTAAAAGAGATAATGGGAATAAATCAAGAAATCCCGTATTGGAAAACCATACCAGATTTGGGCTATTGTCCCATTTCAAATCTATTCGGCCGGCTGGAAGAGAATCGATTTGGCCAAGGAACCGAATAGATTCGGTCCTGAGGGCAGGTTAAGTTGGGATCGGAATTAGTTTTGGGATATTTTTAAAAGTCCATACGAGTTGGTGGGATGATGGTTGGGTCAATAATAAATTTATTAAAAATGTAAATGCGATACAGATATTTATTAGGAAATTATATTTGACTAGATGTTTAAACAATCTTTTATAGAAGAATGAATTAATAATTAACTAGATGGTCAATTATTAATGGATGAATAATTGTTGACATCATGAGGAATATTTTAGGTAATTATAGAGTAATTACCTATATATATTTATAAGAATAATAATATGTATTTATATTTATCAATGTGGACATACCAATATTCGTGGACGGTCTTATCAACTTGTGATTTTGCATGTTCGGGACCATAGCACACGTCGGGACAGATGGGATAGACATTGTGTAGGAAATTTATAAGTATTGCGTAACAGCGCCATCTACAAGTGGTAGGTTTAGATACTGGGATCCTTTATCACCATTGGGTATGGACCGTGAACTGGTGTACTGCGAAGGACCGCCCCATTTAAGTGTGTTTTATGATGTCTTACTTAGATGGAGATTTCCTTTGAACTTGCTCATAGAGAACGAACGAGACACCACTGTTAAATGCCTTTGAGTGTCACATATATGAAAGGACTTATGTATAAATTACCCGAATTAAATGAGATTGTAAAATAACTTTAAGGACGTAGACAATAAATTACAGAGTCGTACTACGTTGTGCATAATAATTGTTTATGTCACATTCACGAGATACATATAAGACCATGATACATTGGGTATTAATAATTGAATGTAGATAATTTCATTTTAACAGTTGATTATAGCCAATGTATTCGATAACTAAATTGGTGGAGTTAAGACCTTTTATTTCGAGGTTTGTTGGGATACGAATAATATCACACTTAGATGAGGGGTGAGATGTTAATCATATGTGAGTGACGAAAGGGGATATTTACTTTGAATCGACTGTATTTGTTGCACTTTAAATTAAATAAGTTAATTCTTGCAAATCTAGGGCTCTCACGAAAATTTAAATATTTTCTCACCCCAGGTGCTCCTAGACAGGGATAGTGGGACTATTGACTTGTTAGCCTTGGAGTCTCCTTTTGCTCCTCAGACATTCCATATTTATTAATTCTAGATTAGGTGTTATTCATCTCCAGTTACTTATTTCATTTGAGATATTTGTATGGGCATAAGCCTCAAATTTATTTATTTTGTGTCGGTTTGGATATTTACTATTATGCTGGATTTGTTATATGATTTGTTCCCAATGGGATTTTATTATCATGGGATTTTAATTTAAACTCGGTTATGTCTTATTAATATATGCTTTAAATGATTTTGATGTTGAGAATGGTATTTATTGACAAACAAGCCCCATCTTCGGCGTATTGTGTCTGATCATCCTTTACATGAGAAAATGGAGGTTGTTACAGTTGGTATCAGAGCATCAGGGTTCTAGTGTCCGTAGAATATGTGTTGCATTCATCACGTTCTGCATTGCATCTTTGATATGTAGAGCCTGTGCTTGGGGTTCATTGTATTCTTGTGATTGTACTAATTCAAACCTTGTTTCCTTTCAGATGGCAAACGGACGGAGGGGTATACCCAGGCGGGTAGTTGCACTCACTACAAATGAGGAGGCTCAGCCAGATCCCCCGCAATATCCATAGGCCACACCAGCCCCACAGTTGATAGTTTTGGCAGAGATAGCCACTATTACGACCCTAGAAGTTTCCACTTCCGTGGTGGCCATGCTCCAGTACTTTCCACCTTCACAGGCTCAGCAGCAACCACCACCACCGCCGCCACAGCAGGTGTCCATACTAGCCCAAGAACCAGGGTTAGTTTGGGATAAGGCTAGGGCGGCCTTCATCAAGGCCCAACCTACAGAGTTCTTGGGCAGTCCAGATATCCTAGTGGCAGGCATATGGAAGAAAATATGTATAGACATATTTACGGATGGTAGAGTGCCCACCAATCCAAAAGCATAAATCAACTTCATTCCGATTAGTGGGGCTCCAGTGGTGAAAGTTAGTTACGTCGATAGTAGAGAGCGATAACTTGATGATTAATGAGTTCTGGGAGAGATTTAAGGTGAAGTACTTTCCCGATGCCATGCAGTCTGAGATAAGGAACCGGTTTATGGAGCTCATGTAAGAGGAATGGATTGTGGTTGAGTAAAAGGAAGAGTTTACTGCACTTTCATACTTTGCAAAGGAAAATATAAATAATGTACAAAGTAATATGGACAGGTTCATAGTGGGGTTATCTTGTCACATTAGGAAGGTACTTTTAGGGAACCCAGCCTTTACCACGTATAATTAGTTAGTTAATGCCACACTTATACACTGTCAGGATCACAGGGAATTCTAAAAGAACAATGGAGCGAAGCGATATGGAGCCGAGTCGTCGAGCCAGCAGGGCAAGACGAGTGGGGGTAGCGGACCCGGGACCACCAAACAGTTCAGGGGTACTTCATCTGCAGATCAACATAAAAATTTTAAGGGTTTCAATGATCGAAATGGACAGGGCCA
Organism: Sambucus nigra; assembly: GCA_949130495.1. Taxonomy (NCBI): domain Eukaryota; kingdom Viridiplantae; phylum Streptophyta; class Magnoliopsida; order Dipsacales; family Adoxaceae; genus Sambucus; species Sambucus nigra. The sequence continues at coordinate 128,421,314 of OX422224.1, read as the reverse complement.
ACAAGGACAGGGACAGTCGGGGAAGGGCCAATAGTATAAAGGCCATCGGGGCCAAGGACAGCAGGGTCGAGGCCACCAGGGCTGACCAACAGAGCAACACACGTTTTATGAGAATTATTTCACTTGAGAAGAAAGGAGACATGCATCGAGGCGATGTCCTCAGGGTAATAAGGTGACCCGGGATCAGGGAGATCATAGGGTACATCATGTTCCACAGGGACAAATCCCACCATTACTAGCTCCAAGAGTTACTGCACCAACCACTCCGGCACCCGTCACCCCACCTCAGGGACAACCGCCACTACAATACGGACGGGTATATCATATTGTGCCCATAGAGGGGCCAGCGCTAACTCAGGCAATTGAGGGTATCTTCCCTATCTTTGGATACATAGTTCGTATTTTATTTAACACGAGGGCATCTCACTCATTTATTAGCACGAGTTTTTCATGGGAGACTGGGATGGTAGACTTTGCTTCCTATATCATACTAAATATAAATTAATCGGTGGGTAGAGGGGCACCCATACGTTAGGTATGTTAGGTTATAGGTATTGAGATAGTGCGACTCACTTTCATAGTCGACTTATTAGTACTTGATATGCACGAGTATGATGTTATTTTAGGGATGGACTGACTAGCTACATACAGAGCATGTGTTGATTGTAATGGGAGGTCCATCAGATTCACCATTTCGGGGCAAGAGATGTATCGGGTAATAATAAATCACCATGGGGGTGGGTCGAGTACACACTTATACTATATCGAGGAGGATACTTATTTGGAGGATATGGTATCACTAGATTCCGTCCTAGTAGTTAGTGAGTTTTCGAATGTGTCAGGGGATATCCATGGGTTGCCACCTAGTCGGGAGATAGACTTTTGTCATTGACTTGATTTTGAGCATGAGACCCATTGCACGTACATCGCCGATTGAGCAGTTATTGAGATAGGGGTTCATCAGGAGGAGTACTTCGTCGTGGGGTGCTCCAATTTTGTTCGTCAAGAAGAAGGACAGTGTGACACCCCGCTTATTAAAATAAGAGGTGTCCAGCCATCTACTCCAATAAAACATGAATCATAAATGGTCCATTCTTAGAATCAATGTCTCATAATAATAGTACGAGACAACCACCAAATATTTTTTGAAAACGGATGTCATATAATTTTACAAGTTTGACAAAAACAATTTCGTTAATCCAATTTATGACAGAAGGTGGATATAAATAAAGACATGTAATAGCTTAATAAACATTTTACAAAACATAACCGTATAAGTTGTCATTTAACAGACTAATATAAAAGGCAACATTAAGTATTATAGTAAATATGAATAATAATTAGGGTAACACGCCTGAATATACAGACGGATCATAACTAGATTGTTCAAAAGATTGATGCGTCAACTACAAAAATCCTACAACATTCGCAAACTGATGTAGCTCCTTGACACTAGGAAGGAAAGATCAAAGCGGGCGCCCTTGCGGCGGAGCACCTGAGCATAAATAAAAACCACACAAGAAGGAAAATATAAACAGGTCACGGCCCAGTTTGATATGATATACGTGTGAATAAAATGCATAACAGTTATGAATACTAACATCATGAACAGGTTAAGTTCGCTCTTCAATATAAGAATCATCTTCACCTCTCTTCTACATGCACATCCAATTGCCATACCAATTCATTATAAGTTAAACTACCCATCTAATTACGAGGAATAGCCTAATTCTATTTAACATGTTTAATTTGCAAATTCATATAATATGTATCTTCACAAGTCGATTTATCATTGGGGATCGTATGCCATAAGTGATTTATAGATTTATTTATCTCATCCATATGAAATGCCATTTTTGTGAGAACAATTACAATCATAATATAAAAATTCTAAGACCATCCTTCCGGGAGTCACCCCATTGGATGCGACCCTAAATGCTATCATCTTCCAGGGCCTACAATCAGTACCACCTGGGTAACCTAAATCGCAATGCATGGGAAGCAGCCATATACCTTCGACGATGAGTTATAACTATTCCTAGAATCACCTTATCTCGAAATAAATAATCATACAACGTAACCACCGGTCCTATGGCCCCGAGGACTATATTATCCCTGCATCATTGTCCAGGGGATTTACCTCATTCGCGTAACTTCCTTTATGATAGCATTTAGAGAGGCATGTATATGCATACCATAATCACAAGATATAATAATTTAATATACATTCTTAATTCCGAAACCATATATGAATAACGATATAGTATACAAAGTATAATTACCCTCAAACTAGCCCCAGAAAGTCCAAAATGATGCTACCCAACTCTACCCAAGTTCTAGACTCATGAACTAGATGAAATGAGACATTAAATTCTACTAAATAGTCCCAGAAATAAGCCTGAATACCCCATTATTAACCTAGGGTATTAATCCCCCTATGTGAGACCCTAATACTCTTTATTACATCATATTAGAAGGTTCCTAAGCCTCAAACCTCAAAGAAAAGGAATAGAAACCAAGTTGAAAAATTCTTATTAAACAGTAGGATTTCGAATCGATTCGTCTGAAAGAGAATCGATTCGCCCCTGAAAGCGAATCGATTCGGAAACCAACCTTTTGTCTAAGCCTAAATCGATTCGTCCTTGACCCGAATCGATTCGATTCCCCAGACCTATAGCCACCATTTTAGCGAATCGATTCGCCCAGGTTAAGAAGCCCAGTTGCGGCTACGGGTTTATATATAAACCCTAAATCACCAAAACCTATTTTAGATTCTAAAACTTAGGATTTAACCAACAAAATCATCAAATTCCATTAATGGTTCAAACTTAAGAATACTAACTATAAATACAAATTATTCACACTCAATCATACATTTATGCAAGTTAGAAACTTGCCTCAAGATTGTAGCCTCGGATTATCTTCTCGTTGCAACGATTCCAAGCCCAAATCACCAAACTTTATCTTTTCTCTTCTTTCTCAATCTTTCTCTTCTCTCTAACTATCTGGGTTTAGAAATACACAAATGAGATATAAATTCTCTTCCAAGACTTAAATGACTCAAATAGATTAAGTCGAACATTAAATGCTACTACATACTTAAAATGACTCGTAACATCATAATTAAGTTATAACTAGTCATAAGTACCTCGGAACCTAAAAACACACCTGGAACTTACTTTGACTATCTCAACCATTTTTGGACTAACTGTGCCCTCTAAACTGACATCCGGGATATCATTCAGTATTTCATGTTCCAACGTCATATTAACTCTTTAACAATAACCCAATTGGAATATAAATTATAACCTTCACTTAAAGCACAACGACGCAACAAAATATAATGTTACACTATTTACATTCGCTTAACGGTAAATATGCAAAACTCAGTAAATATTAACTCTTAAATCTCTTAAAGTAATATTTAATTCAACTTCAATTATTTTATATAATTAACCCACAAGGCAATTTACTATACAAATAATTACTCATAAATAAGGGGTATTATATACTCCCCCCCTTACAAGGGAATTTTGCCCTCAAAATTTAGGCGTACCTGGTAAAATGATGTGTGGGTACTTCCCTCTAATATCATCCTCTCATTCCCAAGTTGATTCCTCGGCACTGTGGTGTCCCTGCTGGACTCGAACCAAGGGCACCACTTTCGATCTTAGTCTACGCTCTCCGTGATCCAATATAGCAACCTGTTGTTCCTCATGTGAAATATCGGGTTGTAACTCGATATCATTCAATGGAATGGGCCAATAAACTCCGTCGTATATTTTATACTTCTTTAAAGATGAAACATGAAACACGCTATGAATTTGTTATAGGCATTCCAGCAAAGAAAGTTGATATGCTACGGGATCTACCTTTGCAATAACGGGAAAAGGGCCTACACAATGCGGCGCGAGTTTACCTTTCTTCCCGAATCGCATTATACCCTTTATCGGGGATACCCTTACTAAAACTTGGTCCCCCACTTCCAATTCCACATGCCTCTGATTCACGTCAGCATAGCTCTTCCAGTGATCTTATGCAATTCGTATATGATTTCGAATAAGCTCAATGTTTGAGAAGGTATCTTGGATCATTTCAGGTCCAAGGATCTTATTGTCTCCTACTTTCAACCAATAAGCAGGTGATCGACACGATCGGACATACAATGCCTCATACGGTGCCATGCCTATCGTGAATTGGTACGAATTATTATATGAAAATTAGACCAATGGAAGGTATTGTTCCCATCCTCTTTTAAAGTCAAGTACGCACATTCGAAACATATTCTCCAATATTTGGTTGACTCTCTCCATTTCCCATCAGTTTGTGTATGGTATGTTTTACTCATCCGCAATTCAGTCCCCATCACCTCTTGGAAACTTCACCAAAAATGGGATACAAAACTTTTGTCTCGATCTGAGACTATATTGATAGGCACCCCATGGAGTTTCACAATTTCTGAAATAACGATCAAAGAGTAACTTACCATATTATAATCCGTCCGTACCGGTAGGAAGTGTGCCGATTTGGTCAAATGATCGATAATTACCCAAATAGAATCATGAACGCTTTGCGACGTCGGCAATCCAATGATAAAATCCTTAGAGCTACTCTCCCATTTCCACACTGGTATTTCTAATGGTTGCAACAATCCAGTTGGTCGCTGGTGGTCCACCTTCACCAAATGACAAGTGGCGCATTGGGAAAAAAATTCGGAAATATCCCTTTTCATCCCCACCCACCAATACTGACGGCGCATATCTTGGTACATTTTGTCCCCACCTGGGTGTACTGCAAATCTTGAACCATGGGATTCCGTCATGACAGCCCGTCTCAAGTCTCTCTTATTCGGGACTATAAGTCTTTCGTGGAAATATAATCCACACTCATAACTAATAAAGTAGGACTCCACTCCCTCGGTCAATAATTGGCGTACCCGATCTTGACAATCTTTACCCCCTCCTTATGCTTTTACGACTCGCATCACAATAGCAGGCATAACGGTCAACACCGACATGCATTCTCTGGCTATAGCATCTTCCTGGCTAAGTTCTTTCCACTTGGCTTTCCACACTTCTGCTAGTTGCCCCCTCGGGTTTATGACTCAGCGCATCAGCTACTACATTTTTCCTTCTATGGTGGTAATGAATATCGAATTAATAGTCCTTTATGAATACTAACCACCGACGTTGCCGCATATTTAGATCTTTCTAAGAAAACAAATATTGTAACGACTTGTGGTCCGTGAAAGAGCTAAATTTCTCACCCATGAGGTAATGCCTCCATATCTTTAAGGCAAACACCATTGCGGAAATCTCTAAATCATATGTGGGATAATTCTTTACATGGGGCTTAAGCTTGCGAGACGCATAGGCAATGGCCCTATGTTCCTGTTGTAACACACACCCCAATCCTTATAGGGACGCGTCCGTAAAGACCAAATAGTCTACTCCTGATTTTGGTAATATGAGTACAGGAGCAAAAGTCAACTTGTTCTTCAGCTCATCGAAAGCTAGCTAACAAGATTCATCCCAAACAAATCGCACTCCTTTTTGGGTCAAATTCGTTAAAGGGACATCGATTTTGGAAAAATCCTTAATGAAATGGCGATAATAACCCACCAAACCTAGAAAGCTATGAATCTCAGTTGGAATTGTGGGTTGACCCCATTCTCTCACTACTGCAACCTTGTTTGGGTCAATGAAAATACCCTCAGTCGTCATAATATGCCCTAAAAATTGCACTTCCTGCAACCAGAATCACATTTCTCAAACTTGACATAAAGTTGATCATCCCGTAGTGTTTACAGGACCAATCGCATGTGTTTGGCATGATCAGCTTCAGCCCGAGAATAGACTAGAATGTTATCAATAAACACTATGACAAACTGGTCTAGGAAGTCCCAAAATACTCGATTCATAAGGTCCATAAATACAGTAAAAGCATTGGTTAGCCTAAAAGGCATGACCAAAAACTCATAAGACCCATACATGGTCAAGAATGAGGTTTTCAACACGTCTTGCTCTCGAATTCGTAGCTGATGATACCCAGTCCTGAAATTTATTCTAGAGAAGTATGACGCTCCTCTTAATTGATCAAAAAAATCGTTGATTCGAGGTAACTGGTATTTATTCCTGATGGTTACCTTATTCAATTCACGGTAATCAATGCATAACCAGAGGGAACCATCTCTCTTCCTCACAAACAACACAGGAGCACCCCATAGTGACGTGCTACGCTGAATGAACCCCTGCCCCAATAGTTGTTGAATTTGATCCCTTAACTCCCTCATTTATAAAGGAGCCATACGGTATGGAGCTCTCGCAATCGGCCTAGTTTTCTACGCTAAATTAACTAAAAATCAATCTCACGACTTGTAGGTAAGCCCAGGATTTCCTGAAAGACATCTTAAAATTCTCTAACAATAGGAATTGAGCCTAGGAAAATAACTATTTCTCTTAAAGTCTCCTCCTCAATACAATACAAGTGCGTGGTCAAACCTCCCTCCGGAAGAGGCATAGTTACTAAAAACATTTCTTTCCCTGGAATGTCAAAGACTATACTCCTCCCGTAACAATTTACCACGGCTCGATATTTTACTAACCAATCCATGCCCAGTATAACATCATACCCGATCATGTCTAGGACGAGAAAATCGGCCTCAAAAGCGAAATCTACCAAGGTCTATACCCATCCCCTTACAAATAAAGAATATAAGTGAACCATTACCCATGGAAGACTCCACATTAGTAAAAGTACTTTCGACAGACTTAAACAATCCCATCAAATAAGAAAAGTGACTAGCGATAAATGAGTGTGTTGCGCTTGTGTCAAATAACACTCGACCCACATACCCATGAATGGGAAACTTACCCTCAATAGCTGGAGGTGTTGGAGGAAACAAATTATCCTGAATATTATACAAACTCCCATACTGAAGTTGTCCCTATTATAAAGGGACGTCTGGAATAGGTGCTGGAGGTTGTGGATGTGCCTGCGGATTCTGAGGGCCTCTAGGAAACTGTCCCCCGTTCAACTATGGACAAGTTCTCCTTATATGACCCTGTTCACCACACTAAAAATAACAGCCCGCAAAATTTTCCAAATGTCAGCCTCGATTATTATTCCGAAACTACCCCGCACCTTGGCCCTGATGGCCTCGACCTCCATTATTCCCTCTGCTCGCTTGACCTGGTTGGCCTAACTGCTGCTACTGCTGAGCACCCTGACCTTGCCTAAAACCATCTCTGCCAAAGTTGTAACCCCCAAAGAGTTGTTTCTTAGAAAACTCCCCCTGTTGGAGGTCCCACTCTTTCTGTTTATTCCCAGACTGTTGTAGTGGTGGTAGTGTTCCACCATTCCCTCCTTGCTTACTAGATTGACCAAAATATCCAATCTTCTTAGTCCCCTTCAAATAAAGGTGGTGATCCTTGAAATGGAGAAAGATGCATTCATCACATCGCCAAATGTTTGCAAAGATGGATTCCCCAACAGGTGCTGCCTTATTCTCCAACTCGAACCCCTGATAAATTTTGAAATCCTTCTTTCTTCTGGAATTAATTCATCTGGCATAAGGTTTGCTAAACGAGTAAATTCCTCTTCATATTTCGCCACTGATCACTCCCCTTGAACAACATCCTAAAGCTTCATCCTTATCTCCTTCTGGATTACTGGAGGAAAATACTTTTGATCAAACATAACCCGAAATTCCGAGATAGTCATGGTATCCCTTTGTTCCAGGGTTGTCACTGACTCCCACCATTGTAGGGCTGCTCCTATGAGTTTAAAAGTGGCTAGAATCTATTTCCACTCCCTGTTACATTCCACCATTCGAAGATGGCGTTGAATATCTTTTTTCCATTGATTTTCCACCATCACATCAACGCCACCCTGAAATTCTGGAGGGTGGCCTTTCAAGAAGGATTCTCTAACTCTTTCCCACACGGAGGGTCCCTTATGGTCTTGAACCATCGGTACGACAGGTTGTTGGGTTTGTGGAAGCCGTTATTCCATAGGGGTCATTGCAACGTTGACTACATGGGCAATAATATTAGCCACCTCCGTCGCATTCATCGTTCTCTGCGCTGGCGGGGGCTTTACGTCCTCTACAACTTTATTTACCCTTGTCGGGTGACCTCATCTAGGCAGCATCTAAGATAAAGAGCAACTAAAAAAATTGTAAACGCATATAAGCAAAACAGACTGAATAATAGAGCTCTATATCAAAGAATGCTACTGTAGAACGTGATAAGTCCGCATAGATCCTAAGGACTCTAGAACCTGATGCTCTGATAAGATCTGTGACACCCCGCTTATTAAAATAAGAGGTGGCCAACCCGCTACTCCAATAAAAAAGGAATCATATATGATCCATTCTTAGCATCACTGTTGCATAATAATAACACGAGACAACCACCAAATATTTTTTGAAAACGTATGTCATATATTTTTGTAAGTTTGACAAAAACAATTTCGACAATCCAATTTATGACACAAGGTGGATATAAATAAAGACATGTAATAGTTTAATAACTATTTTACAAAACATAACCTAATAAGATGTCGGTTAGCATACTAATACAAAAGGTTACACCAAGTATTACAGTAAATATGAATAGTAATTGGGGCAACACGCCCGAATATACAGACATATCATAACTAGATTGTTCAAAAGATTGATGCGACTAAATCCTATAACATCCGCAAAATGTTGTAGCTCCTTGACATTTGTAACGAAAGATCAAAGCGGGCGCCCTTGTGGTGGAGCACCTGAGCATAAATAATAACCACACAAGAAGGAAAATATAAACGGGTCAGGGCCCGGTTTGATATAATATACATGTGAATAAAATGCATAACAGTTATGAATACTAACATCATGAGCAGGTTAAGTTCGCTCTCCATTATAAAAATCATCCTCACATCTATTCTAAGTGTACATCCTAGCACCATACCATTTCATTATAAGTTAAACTACCCATCTACACTACACCAAAATGGGCAAATTGTCACCTTTCAGCCGGCCAGCCTTGTCAAGGTCATTGACCGTGACAAAAAAACACGCGTTTTATGTCACGGTCATTGACCTTGACACGACCGTGACAACGAATTGTCACGGTCAATGACCGTGACAAGCCCGTGACAATTCAATTTGTCACGGTCTTGTCACGGTCAATGACCGTGGCAAGACCGTGACAATTCTTGTCACGGTCAATGACCTTGACACGACCGTGACAACTTTTCCAGCAAAAACCCTTTCCCCCTTCTTTTTTCCCTCCCACCGTTCCCTCTCTCTCTCTCTCTCTCTCTCTCGACTCGACGCTGCTCTCTCTCTCTCTCTCTCTCTCAGGTCCAATTTCTCTCTCTCTCTCTCTTCCATTTATATATATATTTGTCTGTATATTTATGTGTGTATGTGTATATATATATGTGTGTATGTGTGTGCGTGTGTGGGGGGTGGGACGGGATGAGGCAGGGTGGGGGAGGGGGTGGTGGAGGGGGGCAGGGGGTGGGGCGGGGTGGGGAAGGGTGGGGGAGGGGGCAGGGGATGGGGGTGGGGTGGGGTGCGGTGTGTGTGTGTGTGTGGTGGTGTGTTTTGGGGGAGGGGGTGATGGAGGGGGGCAGGGGGTGGGGTAGGGTGGGGTGTGTGTGTGTGTGTGGTGGTGTGTGGTGGGGGAGGGGGTGGTGGAGGGGGGCAGGGGGTGGGGCGGGGTGGGGCAGGGGGTGGTGGAGGGGGCAGGGGTGGGGTGAGGTGGGCTGCGGTGTGTGTGTGTGTGTGGTGGTGTGTTTTGGGGGAGGGGGGGAGGGGGTGGGGTAGGGTGGGGTGTGTGTGTGTGTGTGGTGGTGTGTGGTGGGGGAGGGGGTGGTGGAGGGGGGCAGGGGGTGGGGTGGGGTGGTGTGTGTGTGTGTGTGTGTGTGTGTGGTGGTGTGTGGTGGGGGAGGGGGTGGGGGAGGGGGGCAGGGGGTGGGGTGGGGTGCAGTGGCGGACCCAGGATTTTTAGTAAGGGGGTGCGAAATTTTTCGAGCAATGTAGGGGTTGAGGGGCGGTAGCCCCAAAGGCAATTTTTTTAGGATTAACATTGAAATTATAAGAAAATTATACTTCAATATTGAAAATAACACTGAAATTTGAAAATTCTCCTAAATATTTCTAACATTGCCCCTAAATACGATACCCCTAAATATTGAAGTATAAGGAGACATTTATCTGTTTATTTTTTATCTTTCCTAGACCATTTATCAGTCATTTTTTCCTCTCTTGGACTCATCAACATGGGTTGATAATCATTGTGATATTTGTGATGGTGATATCAAGGCAGACCACCAACGATTAATCCCACACCCGCTCTCACTCTCCTCTTTTTTTGTTGGAAGCCTTTAGGTTTCTGTTCGGATATATTCTGCGTTGTCTGATCAGGATATATTCTTTTTAAATTTTGGACGTCTTTAAATATATTTTTAATTTGGTAGTGTATATATCTTTGTGTTTTATGTGTGATTTTTCACATTGGAATGTTGTAAACACGACTCTGAATCTTATTATCATAGTTTTCATTGAAAATGTGGTTGTCAAATTGGGCAACGTTCGTTGTTACGACTGTTTTTATTGTATGTGTTCATAGTGTGCTGATGACTACAACAACCAAAAGGAAATTGTGCATAGTTGCTAGAGTCTAGACTTGGTGTATTCTTTATTGTTTTGACACTTGAAACTCTTTCATATGCTTGAAGTTGGTTGTTTGTGGATAAATAAGTAAGATTAATACGTGGATTGTCGACCAATGAATGGATGTGGTTAAATCCAATGCTTTATTCTGAATGTATGTGGTTGAATGTATGGCATCTGAGTTTTTGATTAACAGTTAAGGGATTCACTAAGAAATGATGAGTCAGAATTAAATAAAATGGTTTTTCTTTTGATCTATACTTTTAGAGAGGGTCAACTGGTCCCAAATTGTAATAAAATTTTCTTTTTGCGACATTAATAACGTGCGTAAAAGTGGCAAGAGGCAAGATACACATCCATTGGAAAAAGGCTTTGTTGAGTTGAGAGGCAAGACACACGCCATAATTATTTGGGGCGGTTTTGGAAACTGTCCTTCATATAGAAATTTACATTTTTTAATTGCTTTTTAAGGATGAAAAAATCCGTCCCGTATACTGATAAATGGTCTAGGAAAGATAAAAAATAAACAGATAAATGTCTCCTTTGAAGGAATACAAAAATACTTTTTAACATTTAATTTAAAAAAATTAAACATTTGAATAAAAAAGTTTTATATACTTAACAAATAACTTACCTGAAAAACATTCTCTTCCTGGTACTTCTACTCTTCTGTTTAGGGTTTTTGTAAAATGTTTCTTCCGTGTTTTTCTATTTAAGTATAATAAATTACATACTCTGCCCCTTAGCTTTAAAACACTAACAAACAGATACACCTTTCGATCCTAGAGTTTACACATAGGTATCCTCGCTTACTACTACTAATTTACATCCTTTATTCAAAGTAAATACTAGGTATAATCATGATTGCACTCAAATTTAATTATTTATAAATCACTCGAAAGAATGTGTTCTTATTATTAAAGTTGATTACGGTATATTATGATTCCCCACGTTATGTTTTCGATACCCTCTTAGTTAAATAAATTTTCTACTAGCCGATTTTAATGAATATCTGATCAATTCCTTGATTCTAAAACTTAATTCTATAGGATTATAAAATAGTTAATCGGTCGGGTAAACAAAACATATAAGTCTATCAAGGGGTATCACAATGCAAATTATTTCTTGGACGTGAATTCCTCCAAATTATGATCTCATACCTATTCACACAATGATGGGGGAGGGGGTGGTGGAGGGGGGCAGGGGGTGGGGTGGGGTGGTGTGTGTGTGTGTGTGTGTGTGTGTGTGTGTGTGTGTGCGCGTAGGTGTGCATGTGTGTGTGGCGGTGGGTGGGGGTGGGGCACCCATTTAATAACTCTTTAAATATTTGGAAAAAACATAATATTACAAAATTGAAACGAAATGGTATTGACGGAACTTACACATATGTTATAATATAGATGGAACATTTTTTTATCTGTACTATTAATTCAATTAATTCAATTAGGTAAAATGAAATGTGTACTATTAACATTTTTTTTTATCTGTACTAATAACATTTTTTTTACAGCAAAAATGTCTCCTTCAGATGTTAAGGCGAAGATGATGATGCTGTTTATGATGATGTCGTCTGGGTTCGGTGGTAGCGGAGGCGACGAGGGCTCCTCCGCCGCTAGGCTCCCCAAATATGGAAAATTTGGGATTACCGTCGAAAACAAGTCGGAGCTTTTAGCGAGATCCCTCGAGCTGCTAAAGACGGTCATCGGCCCGGGGTTTATGAGTTGGAAGGAGGTGCCGTATGAGCTCAAGTTAGGTGTTTGGGCGGCACTACAGGTAATATTTATATGAATATTTCAATTTATATTTATATTTATATTTATTCGCAACTAACATTGTATTTGTTGGACAGGAACAATTCAACTTGGATCCAAAGCTACGCGATTCCGTCTTGGAGCAGTTGAGGGAGAAACACATGACGTGGAAGAAAAATATGCGGACACGGTACTTTGAAAAAACACGAGAGTCCATTTTACAATGGCGCGGATCCGTCCCGCCCAAGGAGCCGATCTCATTGGCACAATGGCAAAAGTTCATTGACAATGAGATCGAGGATCGACAATTGGCATCTCGCCAATCGGGGAGGGAAAATCGGGCTAAAAAGACGGACGTGCACTACTCCGGCCGGATCTCTTACGCTGAGGTGGAGCATAGGATGCAGGTAAGATTTAATTTATCTATAACTACAGAAATATATTATTGGATATTATTTTACTTTACGGGGCCGATACTAATTTTACTTTACTCTATTTTATTTCAGGGGGTAGGGAGTGGGCCAAGGGTAAGCCACATAGGCTCGATACTTATGTGGCTCTTCGGACGAAGAAGGGGAAGGACAAGGAGGTGTCCCCGAGCGTCGCGGCCACGATTGTAAGTAATCCGACAATTTAATTTTTGTTAATTACGTTATAATTTTTTAGTTTACTTATTTTACTAATCATGTGCTTTTTGTCGTTTCAGGCAAAGCTTAAGGAAGTGCATGAGTCGCAGTCTGATGCCGACAAGGCATCTTTGTCCACAGACGCACTCATCCAAGTGCTTGGCTCTGATCGCAAAAGGAGGACAAGGGGAGTGAGCTCGCGGGTGGCCAAATCTAGGATCATCGGATTGGAGACAAGCGACACCGGGTTATCTCGAACGGTGGATTCACACGACGCGAAGCTGTCCCGTTTAGAGGCGACGGTCCAAGATATGTACGCATTCATGAAGCGTACGTTGGGTGGAGACCGTAAAGGGAAAGGGAAAGGTAAGGAGAAGGAGGTGGAGGAGGAGGTGCGGGAGGACGAGGCACAGGATGACGAGGATGTGGACCTCGCTGCTTCATCACCGACACGTTCGTACTTCGACGATCCACTTCCCTATTTGACGCCCTCCAACAGACCATTGTCGACAATTGGTTGGCCGAGCGTGTTCATATTGGACGTATTTGATGGCCAGTGGATAGGCCGGGGGTTGAGGGACCCGAATATCGTCGAGCGTGGAATAGTTCATGGACGTGCGCTTCAACAGATGGAGTCCAAGGTGCTCGTTACGCATGTCATACCCGGGAAGGAGAACTCCCTATTGTGGTTGCGCGAACAATGCGGCACGACGTATATCAGTGGGTGCGTCAATTCGTATGTCGTGTGGCCTACTCACCTCCTCAGTTTTATCCAAGACATGTAGTAACATTATTTTTAAGTTTGTCCATTTTAATTAAATTTGGATTATATCGTCATGTATATTGTTTTTACTTTGAATATTTGGATTATATCGTCATGAATATATATTTTCATTATCTTTAGTTTGTGTTGGATATATGATGTTTGGAACAGGTACAACGTTGCTATAACAGGTACAAATATACTGCTGGGCAGTGGCGGTGGCCATACTGCCCAGCTGATTTTTTTTAAATTCTGCCCAGAATTGTCACGGTCATTGATCGTGACAAGTCCGCGACAAAAGTTGTCACGGACGTGTCACGGTCATTGATCGTGACAATTCTAGGCAAGAGGGGTCACGGTTATGTCACGGTTTAGAACCGTGATAAACGTGTCACGGTCATTGACCTTGACACGAACGTGACACAAAACGCGAGTTTTTGGTCAAGGTCAACGATCGTGACAAAAAAAGTTGTCTCGCATCGAAATGTCACGGTCATTGACCTTGACAAGGTGAATTTGTCAAGGTCAATGACCTTGACAAATGGGCAGATTTGGTGTAGTGCTAATTACGAGGAATAGACTAATTCAATTTAACATGTTTAATTTGCAAATTCATACAATATGTATCTTCACCAGTCAATTTATCATTGGGGATCATATGTCATAAGTGATTTATAGATTTATTTAGCTCATCCATATGAAATGCCATTTTTGTGAGAACAATTACAATCATAATATAATGATTATAAGACCATCTTTCCAGGATTCACCCCACTGGATGCGCCCCTAGATGCTATCATCTTCCAAGGCCTATAATCAAGACCACCTGGGTACTTTAAATCGCAACGCATGGGAAGCGGCCATATACCTTCGATGATGAGTCATAACCATACCCGGAATAACCTCATCTCGAATAAAACAATCATACAACCTAACCACCGATCCTATGGCCCGAGGACTACATTCTCCCTACATCATTAGCCAGGGGATTTACCTCATTCGCGTAACTTCCCGTATAATAGCATTTAGAGAGGTATGTATATACGTACCATAATCACAAGCTATACCAATTTAATGTAAATTCTTATTTTTGAAACCATATATGCATAATGATATAGGTTACAGGGTATAATTACCCTCATACTAGCCCCCGAAAGTCCAAAACGATGCTACCCAACTCTACCCTAGTTTTAGACTCGTGTACTAGATGAAATGAGACGTTAAGTTCTAGTAAATAATCCCCGAAATAAGCCCGAATACCCCCTTTTTATCCTTGGGTGTTAATCCCTCTATGTGAGACCCTAATACTCTTTATTACTTCATATTAGAAGGTTTCTAAGACTCAAACCTAAAATAAAAGGAATAGAAACCAAGTTGAAAAATTCTTATAAAATAGCAGGATTTCGAATCGATTCGCTTAGGGCCGAATCGATTCGCCCCTGAAAGAGAATCGATTCACTCAAAAAGAACATCGATTCGACTGAGAAAACTAACCTTATGTCTAACCCCGAATCGATTCATCCTTAACCCGAATTGATTCAGTTCCCCAGATCTATAGCCGCCATTTTAGTGAATCGATTCACTAAGGAGGGGGAATCGATTCACCCTGGTCGAGAAGCCCAGTTATGGCTACTGGTTGATATAAACCCTAAATCCCCAAAACCTATTCTCTTCTATCTGACCCAACACTATCAATTCATAACTTCTCTAAATCACTAAACCAAGTTAACTTACTAGGAAAGACCATCTAAAACAAGTCTAGATTCTAAAACTTAGGATTTAACAAACAAAATCATCAAATTCCATTAATGGTTCAAACTTAAGAACACTAACTATAAATACAAATTATTCACACTCAATCATACAGTTATGCAAGTTAGAAACTTGCCTCAAGATTGTAGCCTCGGATTATCTTCTCGTGGCAACGATTCCAAGCCCAAATCACCAAACTGTCTCTTTTCTCTTCTTTATCAATCTCTCTCTTCTCTCTAACTCTTTAGGTTTAGAAATACACAAATGAGATATAAATTCTCTTGCAAGACTTAAATGCCTCGAATACATTAAGTACAACATTAAATTCTACTACATACTTAAAATGACTCATAACATCATAATTAAGTTATAACTAGTCAAAAGTACCCCGAAATACAAAAACACACCTAGCACTTATTTTGAATATCTCAACCATTTTCAGACTAGCCGTGCCCTCTAAACTGGCATCCGGGATATTATTCATTATTTCATGTTCCAACGTCATATTAACTCTGTAACAATAACCCGATTGGAATATAAATCATAACCGTCACTTAAAGCACAACGACGCAACAAAATATAATGTTACACTATTTACATTCGTTTAACGATAAATATGCAAAACTCAGTAAATATTAACTCTTAAATCACTTAAAGTAATATTTACTTCAACTTCAATTATTTTATATAATTAACCCATAAGGCAATTTACTATATAAATAATTACTCATAAATATGGGGTATTACAGACGGATCATTGCAACTTTGTATCGACTATAGGGAGTTGAATAAGGTCACCATACGAAATAAATATTTGTTACCCCATATTGATGATTTGTTTGAATAGCTGGGGGTGCTACATGTTTCTCTTAGATTGACTTGAGATCGCCAGTTGATAGTTCGAGAGAAGGACATCTCGAAGAGAAAATTTCTTACGAGATATGAGTCATATGAATTTTTCGTTATGCCTTTAGGGCTAACCAACGCACTGGCGGTATTTATGGATTTGATGAATTGGGTGTTCAGAGATTATTTGGATTGATTCGTTATAATATTTATCGACGATATCCTAATTTATTCTTGGATTGCGGAGGAACACACGTAGAATTTACGGGTAGTGTTACAAACACTACGGGATCACCAGTTATATGCTAAGTTCGAGATATGCAGTTTTTGGTTGAGAGAGGTGCTGTTCTTGGGCCACATTGTGTCTGAGAGGGGCATATCAGTGGACCTAGTGAAAGTTTTTACAGTGATGGAGTGGGGACAACCTACTATATCTAGTGAGCTACGCATCTTTTTGGGACTGACCGGGTAATACCGCTGATTGATTTAGTGGTTCTCTAATATAGCTGAGGTCCTAAAAAAAATGAGAAGTAAGGGAGTGTCGTTTGTATGGGATGACGTGTGCCAGAAGGTGTTTGATAAGCTAAAGACTAGGTTGATTACAACATCGGTTCTGGCACTACCTCGAGCAGGGATAGACAATAAGGTCTTCACAGATGCGTCCTTGAGGGGACTTAGAGGGGTTTTGATGCATGATGAAAGGCCGAAATCTTCTGCTTAATGAAAGATTAAGCCTCACAAGGGACATTCCCCCACCCATGATAGGGAGTTAGCAGCCGTGGTTTTTGCACTGCGAGTGTGGATGCATTATTTCCTGGGGGAAAAGTTCTAGCTATTCACAAACCATAAGAGCCTACAGTATTTGTTCACATAGTGGAGTTAAACATGAGGCGAAAGAGGTGGCTAGAGTGTTTGAAAGATTACCAGTTCGATATTCAGAGAAGATAAATATCGTAGCGGATGCTTTGAGCCACAAGCCGATGTTGGAATTAGCAACAGTGTGGAAGCCAAAGTGGAAATCACTTTGTGGGGATAATGATTTAGCCAGTGCATTTATCGCAGTTCTCACTATCACACTCGAGATCATTACTCGGGCGATGAAGGCACAGGCAGGAGATTAGCTTTTCCAGGAGCAAGTTAGACAGCTGTTAGCCGAGGGAGCGAAGTATTATTCTATTAGGTCGGATGGGAGTTTGAGATTCCAGGGCAGATTAGTTATCCCAGATGACAAGGAGTTGAAATGAGCCATTATTTCTGAGGTTCATGATTCAAGTTTTATGGTTCATCCCACAGGGGATAAGATGTACCACGACATGCGACGTCAGTATTAGTGGTTCGAGATGAAGGGGGACATAACAGATTTTGTGTCCAAGTGTGACACATATTAGTTGGTGAAGGTGGACCATCAAGTTCTGCAAGTGTGTTATAGCCTTTGGAGATCTAGATGTGGAAATGGGAGAGCATATCCATGGAATTCATCACTGGCCTACCTGCATCACAGAGGAGGCACAATTTCATTTGGGTGATCGCAGAAAAATTGATGAAAGTGGCTCACCTTTTACCAATCCAAACAGATTACAACTCAGAGCAGTACGATAGAATTTTCCTCGTAGAGATTATAAAGTATATGGAGTACATTGTGTCGAACGTGGATAGGAAGTTTGTATATCCCATTTTTGGAGGAGATTTCATCCTTAGACTGACTAGTAGATTGAAAAGGTGGACTTTGGAGGACATGATATGTATGTGCATTTTAGATTTAAAGGGGAGTTGGGAGCAGTATTTGACTCTGGTGGAGTTTGCACACAACAACATCTACTAGTTCAATATTGGGATGGAATCGTTTGAGCCTCTTTATTGGAGACCCCTTCATTCACCCTCATGCTGGTTAAAGGTGGGGAGAACAAGTTACTTCGGTCAGATTTCATTCCAAACATCTTAGAGAAGATAGAGGTGATTCGGTCCAGGATACGAATATATGGAGATAGGCAAAAGAGCTATGTGGATGCGGTCCGGAGGCATTTATACTATGATCAGGTATTATTTAAAGTGTCTACCACGAAGGGAATGATGAGGCTTGGGAAGAAAGGGAAGTTGGCTCCTCCCTAATATGTGGGACGATTCCCTATTCTTGAGAGGATTGAACCCGTAGCATATCGGGAGGACGAGTCGACTTGGGAGAGAGAGGACGACATGTGCACAAAATATCTTGAACTCTTCTAGATAGGTACGTACTTTCTAGATTTCGGGGACAGAATCCGTTATTAGGGGGAGAATGTAATACCCCATATTTTTTTAGAATAAATAAAATAATATTTTAAAATAGAATAAAAAAATTCGTGGAAATTGAATTAAATAGGTGAATTTTGTTTATTAATTTTGAACAAGTATTTGTTTCTTATGTCGTAATCATGTGTGGTTGATTTTTTTGGTGTTAATAATTATAATAATCGCATGTGTAGTAGAAAATTTTTAAATGATGTGTGACGTGAATATAAAATTATAATTGTGGATAAAAATAATTAGGACATGTTTTGGGGGTCATATGGTCTCGTTTAGGTCTTTTAAACCTTTAGAAATGGTCACGGGGTATAGGTATATAAGTTGGGAGACTTTTGGACTAGTCTGATTATGGGTTCGGGCCCATTTGGGGGTCCAAAATTTGGGAATTAAACCCAATTCGGGATTTGGGAATAGTATAAGATTAAAGGGAAAATTACCACTCCCCACACTTAATCAAATACACAACGCTAATCTCCCCACCTCAAGAGAGAAGAGAACAAAGGTCAAGAAGGAGAATGATAAGGAGCAAGGAATTCAAAGGGTAATTCATCAACCGCATATTCAGGCAAGAATTTTCTTGCTTAATTTAATATTCAATGTGCTTATTGATTCATCGTAGTAAACCCTACAAGATTTATGGGTATTAGGTTGTAAATTGGTAATTTAATGTTAGGGATTAATTTTATGCATGTAGAGTCTTAATTGGAATATAGGTTGTTAACCCAAAAATCTAGGATAATCGACATCTTGAATTCTAAGATAGGTTTGGAGAATTTCGAATCATATGCAGTGGTTTTTTATGCATATTTATGATCTCAAAATTTGTGACTTTGAACCTATGTTCTATGCCACAAATTTGATTTGTATATAGTTGGAACTTTGGTAAAAAATCTGGGCTAGGGGTCTTGATCTACTCACATAAATTCTGGGATTTAAGGAATGCAATTAATGTTATTATATGAAATTAATGGTTCTGAGATGAGTAACTAAGTGGTAAAGACTTGTTCGTAAGTTTATAAAAAAGTATTAACAATTAAAAGAGATCATGGGAAGAAATCAACAAATCTCATATTGGAAAACTGTATCAGATCTGGGCTACTATCCAAGTTCAAATCGATTCGGCTGGAAGCAAATCGATTCGGCCGAGGAACCAAATCGATTCGGTCCTATGGGCAGGTTGAGTTGGGATTGGGGTTAGTTCCGGTTTAGTTTTAGAAGTCCATACGAGTTGGTGGGACAGTGGTTGGGTTAACAATGAATTTATTAAAAATGTAGATGTGGCACAGATATTTATTAGGAAATTATATTTGACTAGATGGTTAGATATTCTTTTAAATAAGAAGGAATTAATAATTAACTAGATGGTCAATTATTAATGGATGAATAATTTTGGACAGCATGTGGAATATTTGTGGTAATTATAGAGTCATTACCTATACATATTATATAGGAATAGTAATATGTATTTATATTTATCTATGTGGACATACCAATGTTCGTGGACGGTCCTATCGGCTTGGGGTTGTGTGCGTTCGGTACCATAGCACACGTCGACATAGGTGGTCTAGACGTTGTGTAGGTCATTTATAGGTACTACGTAGCAACGCTGTCTATGAAAGGCAGGTGTAAATACTAAAATCCTTTGTCATCGTTGGGGATGGGTCATGAACCGGTGTATTGCATAGGGATCGTCGCATTTATGTGTGTTTTGTGATATCTGATTTGGATGGAGATTCCCTTCAGACTTATCGATAGAGTACGAACGAGACACCACTAGTAGACGTCTTTGAGTGTCGCATATATGGAAGGACATATGCATAAACTGCCCAAATTAAATGAGATTGATAAATTTGTCCAAGGACCTAGACAATAAATTACAAACCCATACTCCGTTGTGCGTAATTGATGTTTATGTAACTTTCATGCAATACATATAATACCATGATACTTTGGGTATTAATAATTGAATGTATACAATTTCATTTTAAGAGTTGATTATATCCAATGCATTCTATAATTAAATTGGCTCAGTTATCACATTTTATTTTGCGATTTGTCGGGATACGGATAATATCACACTTAGATGAGGAGGGAGATGTAAATCATATGTGACTGATGATGTGGGATATTTACTTTGAATCAACTTTATTTATTTCACTTTAAATTAAATAAGTTAATTCTTGCAAATCTAGGGCACTTACCCAAATTTAAATATTTTATCCCCTTAGGTGCTCTTGGACAGGGATAGCGGGACTGTTAACATATCAGCCTTGTAGTCTCCTTTTTCTCCTCAGACATTCTAGATTTATTAATTCTATCTTAGGTTATATTTAGCTCGAGTTCCTTATTTCTTTGAGATATTTTTATGGGCATAAGTTCGGGATTTATTTATTTTGTGTCGGTTTGGATATTTACTGTTATACTGAATTTATCATATGATTTGTGCTTGATGGGATTTTACTATCGTTGGATTTTAATTTAAACTCAGTTATGTCTTATTAATATATGCTTTATATGATTTTGATGCTGATAATGGTATTAATTGACAAAAAATCTCCATCTTCAACGTATTGTGCCTGGCCACTCTTTACGTGAGAAAATGGGGGTTGTTACAATTTCTATCAGTGGAGGTTGCACAACGTGGGTGATCTTTCCTGGGAAACAAAATAGGCTAAGTATTGACCCAAGGTCATAGAGTTATGTATATACTTTATGTGATTGATAATCGAACTGAGGTAATTTGGGTATGGTTATGACTCACTGTCGAAGGACTATGACTGCCTCCAATATGTTTGCGATTTTACTGAGTCGGTATGAGAGTCCGACCTCCAATACCCATCATGAGGTGAGCATGTCCTGGAAGATGATAACATTATAGAGAACCATATCCAATAAGTTATTACTCTGTGGGATGGTGATTATACGCAACATATATATGTTTATGAAAGTATATTATTACGTATGTGTATGTGTACACAAAAATACGAGTTAAAATATTAAGTGTATACTGTTTAAATAGCTAGTGACAGTTATTAGAAATAATGCAATAAATTTATAATTGAGAAATATAATGGTTAAGAGGATGTTATAACTAATCTTATAAAAATACGTGGGATAGGGTAACGTGTGAAACCTAGGATGTTATGGAACTAGGTAGGTGGGTAGCAAAACTCGGTTGTTAAAATACTTACGCTAGGTGTACTCTATTGTTGAGGGGTGAGTATTGTCTCATGTGAGTGCGCTACCAACTTAAATAGAAAAATTGCTTTACATTATTAATACAACATTTTATTCACTTGCAAAATATTTACAAAGATTTTGGGCTCTGACCCACATCAAATATTTTCAAAAAAAAAAACTTTTAGGTGTCCATCCACAGGGACACTAATGATGATTCTTCTCTTTAAAGATGCGTACCTGCAGCGGATGTGGACGCTTGCAGGATTTGGAGTAGCCGCTTCTTTCATTTCTATCTTAGATTAGGATCCATTACAAACATAGTTGGGCATGTTGCCCCTTTTACCAGATTTATTTACATTCAGTCTACTTAGTTCTATTTGGATGATTGAATTAGATCAAAAGTAATCGATGGTTTATTGGGTACTTAGTTTTATTTATTCTCGCATTTAGACTTCTTTATTGATGTGATCATGTATTTTATTTATTGTCAATGAGATTGTGAAAAATTGATTGCTTTCGATATTGCAATTAAAGATTAAAATTTGAGACATCATGTTAAACTAATAGGTGGTTAGTAATTAATCGAATTTCGACAGTGTTGCTAAGAATGAGCCATATGAGACCCACGTTTTAATAAGTGGGGTGTCACAATATTTTTATATATATATATATATATATATCGTGTAGATTATAGTGTTTTCACATTTTCCTTAGATGTATATTCATTGTATAATCTTATTATCCTCGATTTTGTCCATTGTGTACTAGAACATGTTTGATCTTTAGTCTAAATCTTTGTGATTTCTCTAGATGTAATTATCCTAAGACTTTCAATATTATTTTCGTGATTGATTGAACTTGTATTAACATGTCTATTATTATTTTCTTAATTTATATATATTAATCCTATGACGTTGTTTTTTTGTGGTGGACATATCTTTCATTGATAATTCATAATGCATGTATCTTCGTATAAGATACATTATAGAAAAAAGTTGGTTGATATTGTTAGATTCTAATTTAGTTTACATTTTATTCTCATGTTCTCCATGTGGTACATTTTTTGCATTTCATTATTTGATTATATTCGTTGGTTCTCTATCTTTAACTATTTTGTTTTCTTTACTGATAGGTTCACATCTTACAGGGAATGTTATGCATGATTAGGGATATCATTCTTCTATGAGTGTTATTTTTTTAGTGTATTATTACATTAATCAAATTAGACTACAACATGTGCCTTATGGTTCAAAATAAATCACCTAGCCTTGAGTGGTTGATTAAATATAGTTGGTTCCTCATTGAAGATATTTCATTAATTTTGGATACGTGAGTAAATGATTAATTGAATTTTGAGGTATAATTTAAATTATGTGGGATATTTTTGTGATACTTACTGCTTTATCCTATATGATTTAATATGAAAGGGGTTTACAAAATTTTACAAGTATAAATTCAAACTATCCATGATATAAATATAAAAGAACTTCACACGAGTCTTAACAACGTCCTTGGACTTAGTGAGAATATCTGAGGTAACTTAAAGACTTTATGTGAGTACTGGTAAATTTCTAGGGGTTGTTGTTTTGATTACTTAATTACGAAGAGTTTAGTTTATAACTTGATGCATATTGCATTTGACATAAGATCATTTTTTGTTAGCATAATCCTATATATGTGTAATGGTGGGTATTTGAGAGGTTTTTTTTATAAACTCGTGGGTACTATTATAAAAGTATAGTGAACTCATGCTCCCCATGATGTTATGAATTGTCTTATTCTATTTTATAAAATACAATTTCAGTCTAGTTCAAGAGGTCCTTGTAAAACTTTCACAAACACTTACTATATCATGCATGTAGTTTTCTATGATTTAATCACTTAGGATAAAGATATATGTATGGAGGACTTGTATTTAACCTTAGTTAAACTAATTTTCATAATTGAAATATCTTTCTTATTTATCCAAGTGGTTCTTTCAGACTTCAAATTTCGAAATCCAAAGATTTTATACTCTTTCTATAAATGAACTATATTTTTTATGCATATTTTTTAGCCTAGAATAATGGTACAACTTCCAACTAACTACTAATAAAACTCAGTATGCTTTACATTTGGCATAGTGGAACCACAACTAGAATCACTTTCCTCCCTATTTACATTGGTCATTGAGCCACGATCAATTTGACTAGATGATTTAGCTTTATCAGGGGTAGCTATAATGAGATCAACCACTGTCTCTTCAGAAAGCACATCTACTTGGGGTTAGGTTTCTTGAGGTACCTGAGGAGGGATATTATCGACCATAGGATACAAAATGGAGAAACCAAAAGAGTTAAAAAACATTTGGTGAATTTTTTTTTACCAAGAGGGTAAAATTAGAAGAGCTTAGCAAAGATTTGAGAAAAGTCACCGAAAAGGTGTATTATTTAGAGAAATCTTGCTCAAACATGGTGAGTCAATAAAATGGTGCATTATTTATTTAAAATCTTTCCCAAGCAGGGTGAGTCACCAAGAAGGTGTATTATTTAAATAAACATTTCCCAAGTAGGGTGACTCACTAAGAAAGTGTCTATTTAAAAACATTCCCAAGTGGGATAGATGACTAAGAAGGAGATAATTATTTTACATAACATTACTCAATTGAGAGAGCGCATAACCAAGAAGGTGAAACAATTTTGTGAACACTATTCAGTTGAGAGATTAAATTACCATACAACTGAGGTTTTTCTCTAACTTATATCCGAGTACGTTATAACAATAATAAAAATCATTAGTAAAAAAAATCATTAAAAGAGTTAGGTGAACTACCTCATCAATAGATGGAATAATTACTAAGGGTAGGGTACTATTTGCTTCCCTAAAAGGAGCTTGGGGTTTAACGAGGGAAGCATCCTCAAGATCTAAATGATAGACATCGCAGGAGGAAAATCAATTTCTAAAAATGAAGGAGTAAGATTCATTCAAGATAGTTAAACCTCAGTTGGAAGAGTTTTCTACTTTATCTCCATAATTCTAGCCTACTGAAACACAATAAATAGGGGAAGCTTATAATGAGTTCACAAAAGAGAAAAAAATAAAAGTTAAAGAATTTTTTCAATGCATATACTTCTATGATAGTTTCAAGAAAAAGGGACAAGCCATCCAGAGATACCTTATATGTAGGTATCCTAACTAGAAGGTCCATGATAATTCTTAGCCTCACAAGGCTAGGAGGAAAGAGTTCCTCATTCATTGATCTCATGAATGTCCTCACGTCCATAGCAAAAGACCTGTAATTACAACATTCATCTAAGTAAGGACACTAATGGGCATTGAGAAAACACTATTATATCAAGGCAAAGTACAATATAAACTACCTCAATAGAAGCAATTAGAGGGACCACAACCAGTGGTAATTCAGAATAATCTGAGGGAGTATTTGGACCTGAAGTTCAAAATTACCACTTGAGCCACCAACTATTTCTTCATGCATGGAAAGATTTTGTGACTCCTCATAAGCATGGTTAGATGAGTCACGCTTTGGGGAAGCATGCCTTGTGAAAGCTCGTCCAATTATTGAAGAGGGGGATAATCTAGGAGATAGAATATCATCTTTAATAATTGGACTTAAAGAGCCTATTATGGAAGGACTATCGCCATTAATAGGAAAAACTTTCACCTAAAGAGGAGGGGGCGTTATAAAATAAGGAATAACAATGTTAGAAATATTTTTTCCAATAAGACACAACTCAACACTTAGAGAAAATTTAATAAGGAAAAGGTAGTTACTGATCTAGCCTCACGAGGATACATAAGTGTGTCAACATAGATGGAATTAGATTAATGGGAGGAATGGATTTGGGAGGAATACTAATGCTAGAGGAACTTTTAGTGTCCTTGGAATGTTTTACAGCCTGTGGGGAATTTTTCCCCTTAGATGATTTTTCTATTGAGGCATACTTTTTTTCTACTAGTGGTATGTAATATTTGTTTGCCCCTTTGAGCTGTAGCAGCAATCTTAGCAGTCGAAGCCAAAGGAGGAAGATCTTTAAAGTATGGTCTCCGAGTAATGCTAAGGGGAAATTTAATGTCCTTGGTGGAAATATTGTTTAGCCCAAGTTTATTAGAACCAAACCTCATTAAGGAAGTATGATTTAACTCCCTCTTTATAAAATAATCAAAGGCTTCAAGTTGAGTCGATTAATGATGGAAATACTAGCTCCGAGAAGATTCTCCCATGTTGTACTCCTCAAAAAGGAAAAGATTTTATCATTGATCACATAGAGTAACCACATTCCTCCTTATGAAATCAAGGTTGGAAGTTAGTAAGGAACAATTTATTCTATCTAATTCATAAACATGTTTGGTTATGCCTTGATTATAACCAAACTGACGAGCACACTTATGAGGATTATAGACTTCACTTTCAACATCCGACTCGGTAGGAAAGGAAAGATGGTTGGGATTATTTAGAAGAACCACAATAAAAGAAATGTTGGCTTCAACATCCTTCTCTCCTTCTAAAAGAATCTTAACCGTTGAAGCTTCTTGTTTGGAAAATGACCAAGTTTTAGCATTGGCCTATCCAGTATAAGGATGAAATTCGAAGCAACTAATATCATCAATTAAAGGGGAGAATGCTTTTTTACACAATTTTTTATTCCATTGCGTTATGAGTTGAGGCCTTAGATGAAGTATACTAATAGGTTGAGCTTTGGGGGAAAGTCCGGTGAACCTTGCATCAAGAAATCCCCATCAATAAAATGGTATTGGGAAAGTTAAAAACATCAAAACGTCCGAATGAGTGCACCATCTCTTGGTTAATCATGTCCATCCAGGTGTAGAAAGATCCAAGTGTTATAACTGGTAGATAGGGGTTGACTCTACGATCCAATCTGACAGAAATATCCACCATGTCTTTGTGTGGCTGGTTGTTGGGATTTCTAAGGATAAAGAATAGTGAAATCAAGTAAAATATGTATATAGCAAGTTTGGAATCTCTTCCACAACCTTCACTAAATTCCATATCTAGTTCAACTCCTTGGTGATTCTGCTCTTGAGTGAGCTTTGCATAGGCTTGAAGAAATATTTAGTATACTGACCAAAAGTTACCTTCGTGTCATCACCAAAACACTCATGATCAAGACGACCAAGCAAAATGCATGCCTCCTCCTCTATTTCATCAAGTAGCATGGGGTAAAAATGGACATTGCCATATGACTCTAAAAAATATAATGCACACATATCTTTAAGAGTGATGGTGAAATCTCCCAAAACTTTGACAAATGTAAGCGAGGCAATACTCCATTGAGATACCAAGAGGTGTAGAGTATAGTTGTTCTTGGATAATGTGAAATCTCTAAGAATCTCGTCGTATGATTAAGGCAAATATTTTTAGAACTACTTTATACTTGTCATAAATGTAACTTGACTCAAATGAAAAACCATCAGGGGAACCACTGGGTTGTTCGAAGTCAATATGAAAATAGATAAAATTCCCTCAATCAATCCTAAACCTTAGAATGGAGAAAGAGGTGACAAAGGACCCCTTAATAGGATATTTGGGTTCTTCTTCCACTAAGTTAGGATCATTAACACCCTCAGAGGAATCTTTGAATTCTTTGGCCTCCTGGGAAAATCAATTTCCTTTCCTGAGATGGTGAGCATGAAGGTAAATTGTATATAAAGCTTAGCTCTCATCCAAAATTGGAACGACATTAGTGTTGGATTCTTTGCCAGAAAAATTTTCACAACTTTTCCTAAAGACATGGATGGGATTAAGAAGGTTTTAGAGGTAGAAAAAAGATGCAAATGGTAGAGAAATAGTGTTGATAGAAAATAATCGATGAAAATGATTTCAAATGGAGTATCCAAGTTTTTAACAATCAACAATGACTTTCTCTCTCTAGAAGTTTAAAAAATATGATTTTTAATGGAAGGAGTGTTAGAAAGTTTTAAAATGAAGAGATGAATGTCATTTAAAGGGGTGGGGAAAATAATTGTTCAGGCTATTTGGAAATTCATTATCCCACTCTTGTTTTCAAAATTAGGGGCATGTAGTGATTACGTGAAATGAGGAAGTGCATAATTAACCCCGTATAGCCACATGTTAAATGATTACACATCAGCATTAAATTCTAGAGATGTGGAAAATTTTGGCTGACACGAGCATCAACAAGTGGCATCAATTTGAGGTGTTTTGAATTGTGGTTTGTCGGTTCAAGTTGTTTTAAACTTTGATTTATCGTCTCAAGATGGTTCAAAAGTTTATTTGTAAATTCAATTTATGTCGAGCTGTAATTTATTGGTTCAAGGTGTTTCGTATTGAAATTTCTTATCTGCAAAAAAAATTCTCTACAAAGGGGAAAATGTAGTAGGGACTTATAGATTAACCCCTTACTTAGATACACCTCAACATTAAAATATTAAATGAAAAATATGAGTATGATTCATCAAAGATTAGTGACGTCACGAAGAAGTGTATGGAATCAATCGAAATGATTCAAGATCACGGTAAAGTGGAGGTTAATCAAAGACTGAGGAAGTTATCGAGAGCAAGAAAGTTATATTCACCATGTATTTGGTCATTATATGTATCTATGATTTATAATTATAGTATTGAGATGAGGTCACTCAATACCATCGATGGAATCTGTTTGGCATAATGTGTGAGAGCTTTCATGTTCTATTGAGTAACCTCACTTGGGAATTTTGAAGGGAACTGGTTTGGAGGATAGATATTCAGGATTCATTAAATCATGATTTAACCATTTTCGATACACTATGTTAAAAACCTACCTTAGCCCGACTGAGTTGTACTCGAGAAATCATGAGAGAACAACCTTGAGCTTGCTCGGTTATCTACCGATGAGTTTTGGTTCCTGATTGAGTATCTTTCCACAAACGATATGTGTGACATCATACCATACCTAACACATGTCAAATAAAACTTACCTCAAACAGTGATGGTTTGGTGAGTAGCTAGTTAGTTGGGCGCTGACACAGTATGATGCCATATGACACATCGATTAGTCACTCGAGATTTCACACGGTATTTACTACGTTTGATATGTTAGGTATGGTGGATTACCCACCATTGAATGAACTTGAGCTTACAAATGTCTGTTCTAAGGCTATATATACCCCCTTTGTACAATTTAGGAGACCACATGATCACTAAGCCAAAAGAGTATTTTGAGAGAGTTATTATAAACGAGATCTTTTATTCTTCACAATAAATAATTTTGTCCAAGTCTTTACCAATAACCTAATTATTCATTAATCTTTGACCACTACTGTTATATACCTTGGTGTTTGAGCTGCCTACCGGAGGTGTATCTAAAGTGCTCGCTTCCCTTTCCTTCGAGCTAGCTTCTTAAGAGGTTTATTTATGATCAAACACTTGTATTAATTATCTGTAATTGATTAATGCAACTATGGAGTAACGAAAGGATAAAGTGGTCTTTAAAGTGATAAATGTTATGGTTCATGGTGTGAAGTTATGTATATCCATCGAGATGATCACAAGTCATTACAAACTCAAAGTTGTCTAGTGTCTTAACTACCGTTCCTAAAGAATAATCCCGGTCCTTCCCCATTCTAAGATATTTTTCATTTGAGTAAGAACCATTACCCTTATTAGACTTTTAAGAATTTTTCTGAATTCCTTTTGGTTAAGGACTTCTAAATTCTTAACATATTTTTTTCTTCAAACATTTTTCTAACCATGAATCCACATAAGGTTTCGATGCAACACAGATACTTGTTGTATGTCGTTGGTCATAAGGCTCATAGTTTGGATTTGATGAGCATAATGTTTGACATTATTGTGTCTTGTATTGAGTATGAGATGAAGTCTCATGCATTGCCTTTTGATCGTATGATCGGACACATACTTTTAGAGTTAGGGGTTCTGTTTCTTCTAGATTAAATGATGGAAAACCCTAAGGGAATGAACTTAATGATGTAATAATATAGATCAATCATTTAGTTAGGTGGCCATAATAGAATACTGGTTATACTACATGTTATGCCCCATCCTCATCGTGCACCACATCCTTCTAGTACATCTAAAGGACCAGACACTCACACTACATATGGTGGAGATTTAGATTGGATTACTGATTAGTTGGATTCCTCTTTTTGATCTCAAATTTTATTATCTTTTATTTCTTCATGATCTTCGCCTTCTTAATACCAAGGTTTAGTTGGATCAAGTTAGGGGCGTATTACATTATGTCAACATGAACTTTTAGGATTTTAATAGCTTCATGGAGAATAGGAAAGGAGTTTGATATGTTACCTTTTCTTTTAGGTCTTTTGCTTTTTTAATGTTGGGATTTAGCTTTATATTCTTATATCTTGTATAAAATATGTAACTCTTATTTGGTGAGTTTTAATGCTTATTAAGTTTTAGCAAAAGAGTTTATTATATATCTTTGTTTTTATATATTATGTAACTCCATGTGTAGTTTTTGATATTATATCTTAGGCACGTGATTCACATGTTTATATCTAGCCAGATTATTGTATCAATTTCTCACTTGTTATATGGTTCTCTCTCATTTTGTTAGTTTGGTTATCATGTTTACTCGAGTTAATTTCTTAAATATATTTTTCCTAATATGTTCTTAATTTCTTCCTTTGTCACAGTGCATGAAAAGGGGGAGAGAAATTTATACATGGAGGAGTAAATAGTATTGAGCAAGTTGTATTATTGAGAGTGTTTTTATGTGAATTCATGTTTATCGATGGGAATTTCATAGTTTAGGGGGAGTTACTTTAGTAATTTGATGTTCACATGTACACATGATTATATCCACATGTTTTATCGTATTACTCTTCTATTTTTTGTCTTAACATTACACACTGGTATTTGATAAGTATGTTATTTTGTGATAGAAAATAGATACAAGGGGCTTCTTGAATCGTCGTGTCTTTGGTTACATGTTATCGAGCTATATCTTTCATACTACTTTGGTCGGGCAAGTCATGTCGTAGGTCATATATTTGATTCAATTACTTATAATTTTTTGTTTATGTGTTTTTATCACGTAATAGACAAAGGGAGGATTGTAAGAGTATAGAATACTCATGTCCCCCAAGACATTATGAAGTGCCTTATTCCATTTTGCGAAATAAATTTTGAGTGTAGTCCAAGAGGCCTTCAAAAAGTATCATCAAACTCATACCGAAACATGCATGTCTTTTTTCCCGAGTTAATCACTTAAAATAAAGGTATATATCTAGAGGACTTTGATTAGTTACTTCAATTTAATAATTTGAAAATATTTCCTATTTAACCTTGTCGTTTTTTTTACTTGAAATTACCAAATCAAATGATGTTATATTCTATATATATAAAAACTATGTTTTTAATGCATCTTTGTATTTAGAATTTTACTTGTCCTTGGTTGAAAATTTTGAAATTATATGTTCTATAAAAATTACAAAACATGGAATTTTCTATTTTAAGTTGTGACCTCATTCGCTAGAGGTTCGCTGCAGCGAAATAGGATTTCCTTATCAATTAAGGTCTGGTTCGCTGCGTGCAACCATGTGGAAACTAGGTTTCACATCTCGTAAGCTATAATGGGAAAATTTATAATCCCGATCCATGCAGTTACATCCTTTTGAATCCGTTAAATTTGAATTGTATTTTCTCCATCACAAATATTGTGAAGAGACATCTACACTAATTAATCTTGGGCAGGTTATTTGTGAAAATGTGAGTATAACCAAAAATGGACCACACCTAAAATTGGTTCAAGTTCTAATTGTTTAAGTTGACTCGGTACTAGTAATACAATCAGTTAAGCCTTATTTGGCTACCCTAGGAGCAAGTGTTTAGGGCTTCGCGTCAGTGAAGATCCCATCTTGTTACTCGCGACCTGAAGTAACCATAGTCTATTTAAAATTGTAGCACACTTGTGACCTTGGTCTCTGACCCCTCACGTCAGCGAAGCCTAGCTTCACTATAGTGAAGGGTCCCTAGGTTGTACTTGACTTTTTGACTTTTTGAGATATTTTGTTAAATCTCTCATGGGAAGTGGTTCCAAGATACAATCTTTATTTGCATTCAATAATAATTGTTCTTAGCCAATAGGAGTGCTTCACTTGAGTGTGTACCCACTTGTTTTCATACACAAATCCTATACATATTTATTATAATCCTTCTCCTTCTTTATTGAGTTGATTTTTAAGAGAGTGCTTTTATTGAAGAAAATATATTTTTAGCATAATTCTTTGTTCTTCTCTTCTGTGATTTTCAAGCTTTTTGATTCATTTTTTACCCCTTTAAAGTAAGACTTTGTACTTAAGCGAGATTTGATAAATTATTTTCTAAATCTTATTTGTTCTCGAGTATGGGATTCTTTCAATATTGAAAAACACACTTGTGAGTTTTTAAATATAAAAATTCACAACATCTTTTCAACCATAGGATACCCTCACACGTCCTAGTTATATTTAGTGGTTACTCATTGGTTTCGTTGAATCATATTAAAGTCATTCTTCAACTATATAGAAGTTTTTTTGTCATCAAATTTGAAGGCATTGGAAGAGTCTAAAACTGGTCACATTTATATAGCATTTTTCCGATGTTGGCGCTCTCCTGAAAGGATATGGTGGAAAAGAGTATAATCGGTCATAGCATTGTGTGCCTATAAGTTTTTGTCTCCTAGTTGTAATAATCAACCATAGAATATTTTTTGTTCATTTCGACCCGAGATTTTTTCTTGTTAGTGGGATTTTCCTCGTACATCGAGTGTTGTGTAATTTGAATATAATAACTTGTCTTAAATAAAAGTAAAAATTTGATTAAGACTCTAATATTGATAAACCATTCTTGTCCCATAGAATTTTGGATGTTTTGAACCCGTTAAATTATTTTTTATCAGTCAACCGATGTGTTGATTTTATTTGGTTAGCTTATGTCGAGATCTCGCACTTTTAACTATAGACACTAATCTTATGATTTTTTTCTATTGTGAAGAACTTAAAAAAATATGATGCAATTATGTAAGTTTTTCTAGTGACATGTGTGTTCATGTCTGCATCACAATTCTTATTTATATTTACTACTTATGAACACATATAATTATGTCAAATTACAAAGATAATTCTTAGTAAGTCTTTAAGGATTATCTGTTTACATGTCTTGGGAAGCACTTTTTCTAGGCTGATGGATCCCGTATCAAACTATCACCTAGAGAACATGTCAAATGCTTTTTGGATAGATCGACTAGACTTTTATGCCAAGAATATTGATAACTATGACATGACTTAAACGGATCGATATTTTATTTAGGCTACTTATGCCGTATCTAGGTCTTACAATCATATAGCCAGGGTTTGTACTTCGTTGTTGTGTAACACATTAACCCCAACATGTGCAAAGAATCCCATGTCTTATTGATATCTCCTGTGATGACATTTGTCATATTATAAAGCATTATTTATTATGGTATTTCATTGGCTAATGTTAAGATTGAGCATAAATTTGGCTAGGCATCCTTTCTTCTGTGGAGTATATGACTTTATTGGGTTGAATATGTTTTGATAATTTTTCAGATTAACATTATTGTTTTATTTGTTCCATATATATATTGTTAGTAATGATGATTGTTGTTTACACATCTTACACATGTCACGCGGCTTAAATCAACCCACTAACATGGGTGATTCACATTATCATTGGAATAGCTAGAAAGATGAGATCTTTATGTCTTTCATGCTTAGGTCAGCGAACTTAAATATCACATTAGTTAAATCTAAGACGAGACCTCATACATAGGCCGATCATGAAGTATGTCCACAACTCAATGTAGCTTATATTTAATCAAATATGAGATTTCATGTAGGTGCTGAGGTAGGTGCTAAGAGAGTGCCTGACAAGAAATTTTGGTTAGGTGCTTGAACTTGATAGAAACTAAACTTATACTCGTATGGTGTTTCATTTGCTTTTATCATAAGGACAAACCCATGTTCATGGGGTAACACCATAACATACATTTCATATGATATGTGTTATACTGGACGATGGTGAAAGCAATAAATGATTAATTGCTTCATCTCTCTGTGAGCTAACAAAATGCACTAAGCCATATATACGCCTTTGTAAACCCGAGACTATGTCAGGAACACGATACTCGTCGTCGAATCTAATGGTCATGTCTAAGAAAACACTTGATTCTAATTCAATTAACATGAGGATCTAGGGAAACAATACTCAATTTTACACCATGCTATATGCCTCATAGGGGGCCTGCATTTGTTTCGTATTTTTTAAGTGTTATGCGTGCATTACATATTCGGGGGTGCAACACTCTTTTTATAAGGGATTGAGCAACGTTGAAGGCATATTCGAGATGCTTCTGAGTAATACGATTTTGTTAGTTAAGTGATGAATTAATAATTGTGTCCCTGAGGTTGAGTTTTTTTTCTCATGAGGTTCCACGTCCCATTACTCATGCGCTGAGGTGACACAAATAAATACTATGAGAGATTTTCGACTAGTCTTAGTGGGCAAGTGGGAGATGTTGATATTAGGGTCGGGTTATGCCTAACACAAACATATTATCTGTCTACAAATGTGGTGGATACAAACCCAACAAGGTTGGTTAACATTGTAGGTAAGATTAAGTCTCCTTAGTGTTGCATACTCAACATTCTAGCCCTACACGGAATCCTGGTATATTTGGATAACTCTCTCCTAAACCCAATTGAATTATATTTCTTCATTGTCTATATAAGAAGATTATTTATGTTAGAATTATCAAATAATTCATTAGCATATTGGGTAAATAAAAGGTTACTCTAATATACTCAAGAGTCAAAAACGTTTTTGGTTAATAAATTAACTAATTATTGATTAAAAAAATAAATTAAGAAAAACTCTTGATTTAACCGTGATGGACGGTCAAGATCGCATGACTTTTGAGATATAGGACCTCTCCCTACCTATAAATTGTGGCCTAAGCTCCATCATTTATGCACTAGAAATAAGTAACAAATTATAGAAACGCTAGGGGAGAGAAACCTATAATCCATAACATTTTTTTATCTCAAGTTGGAGGCATCAATGACAATCTCTTCACTCGTGAAATCTAATATTGACTTAGGTATGTTTTTCAATCCTAAGGTCCTATATTTATATAACAGTTTAGATGTTCATGTATTGTATTATTGGTCTATTAAAATTATTAATTGATTTACTAATTTTAAATCCAACATGTGGTATCAGAGCTTATGGTTTGGATCACATGATTATCCTTTATGTTTAAACATGAAAATCATATTATATAGCAGATTTTATATTCTAAATTATGAGACTTATGTGATATTTTTATCATATTTTTTTATGACTCTAATTTGGACTTAGTTTAAAATCTGCTTATGTTTATGAATAAAATATTATGTGACGTTCTGATATTTTGTCGCTGAATATGCTTATATTGATGTGTAAAACTTATTGAGACGTTTTATATATCTGTCGCTGAATCTGTTAATGTTTGTATGAAAATCGTATGTGACGTTTATGTTTTCTGTCACGAAATCTGTCTAGATTTATTTCTGGGAAGTTTTGAATATTTTCGTCCCTGAAACTCTTATTGTCTATTATGGACTTTGTATTTCAAGCGACAATTTTTTTTTGTGTCACCTATATAAAGAAAGCAAAAAAAATGATTTGAAAATAACGTTTACTTATATATCTCTCTCACGAAAATTATCATTTCGATTCCGCGAATTGAAGAGTGATTCTTTTGCAATTCTAAACATATTTGCAGTGAAAACTATTTTTTTCATTTTTGGACATTTTGTAGTATTCTTTATTTTACGAGATTTTTTTTCACTACACATGTAATGTTCATATTGTTTAGATGTTCTTATGTACTTTATATCATTCCAAATCATTATATGGATATTTATCATGTTAATAATTTCCATGTGCTAATATTCTCATGAAGATTGGATAGGTGTCCACGAAAGTACCCTACCCTATGTTAGCATATATTACATTAAAGAGTGTATTGTATTTGGTTGTAAAAATTCATAAAATAATTGTGACATAATATTTATATGATGTTAGATTAGGAGAAAAGTGTCTTAATCTATATTCATAAATATCAAATTACTGTGTACGCATCTATATTTGGACCTCTAATTATCCATCAAGAATTGTGTATACTTCTCTGTCAAATTTGCATTCTCTACATAGAACATGTTGTTTGATAATCAACGATATAAAGCTAGACTTATGGTCCAAATTTTCATTACGAATAGAGACAGGGGTGTAAATAAATATTTTCACATATATCTTAGAATATTAAAACTTTATAGCTTTTGTAACTCCTTTTGAGTAAGAGTTACATTTAATATAAAATCTTATGAGAGTTTAAGAAAAGAATTGTATACGTTGAGAAATCACTATCTAAACTTATGTAAGTTCCTTCATCAATGGTATTTTAAGAATACTTTATGTATTTTGATTAAGTAAATATATACCTTGAAGTGAGTGGAAATAAATTCATATCTTGAAATTCTCTTAGTAGTGAATCGTAGAGAAATAAAATAGTTTAAGAGTATGAAGTAATGATATGGTTAAAATATTATATGCTCACACTTATGATAATTGTTATCTCTTGATTAAGTAGATTTTTTTTGGCGTTGTTACCAATATTGTGAAATAGTGAGAAACAATTAAATATCGTATGTAGCATGCTTTGGAGCTACAGATTATGGTAATGAAAAATTTATTTTGGGACTTGAAGTTGTCGACACTATTATCAAGTCACTGAAATATTATGATAATTTCTCTATGCTCTTCGTTATGAAGAACTGATAGGTATTTTAAAGAACCTAGGCACATTAGAATACAATATCTATATATGAGCGAAGATGTTTAGAAATAACAAGTGTCAGTCGAACACATTAGTTTAAATGTTAATCCAGCATATTCACTAATAAATGGGCTATCACCAAAAGATATTCATGAACCATGCTTAAGATATGAGTCTTGTGTGTAGCCAATTAAGTATAAGTATTGTATATTGTTTAGTGCTTAATTTTGACACTATTAATATCAATTAAACTGTATTCTGAACATTTCATATTATGTCATGCAATATAAGTTTACATGCATGTTGATTGATTAAAGTGACAAAAATAGTCTTTATAAGACAATTATTGGTCCATTATAATAGACCTCATTATATACCTTGTTAAATAAGTTGTTGGTGGCGTAGTACATAGAAGGAACTTTACTTATGTATTAGGGTGGAACCGCTATGACTCACCTTGATGTTTTGTTTAGTAAGGGTGTTCATGAAAAAACAGTAAAGATGACTGAAAGTTGAAAGCGCTCCTTATATTAATTACGAACCAAGTGGGAGAATGTTAGAATTATCAAATAATTCATAAGCCTATTAAGTGGTTCATTATTAAATTACAAAATAAGTCATATTGGGTAAATAAATGGTTACTCTAATATACCCAAGAGTCAAAAAAGATTTTTGGTTAATAAATTAACCAATTACTAATTAAAAAAATAAATTAAGAAAAACTCTTGATCTAACCGTGATGGGCAGTCAATATCGCATGACTTTGGGGATATAGAACCTGTCTCTACCTATAAATTGTGGCCTAAACTCCATCATTTAAGAACTAGAAATAAGCAACAAATTATAGAAAGGCTGCGAGAGAGAAATCTACTATCCATTATTTTTTATCTTGAGTTGAAGGTACTAATGACAACCTCTTTACTCGTCAAATCTAATGCTCGCTTAGGTGTGTTTTCCAATCCTATTTGGACACATGTGATAATTATGTAGATTAAGGTCCTATATTTACATAACAGTTTATATGTTCATGTATTGTATTATTGGTCTATAAAAACAGTTAATTGATTTATTAATTTTAAATCTAACACTTTATAGATAATTCAAGGATAGGCAAAATTTACCAAAAGTCTAGGATTTTTATTCAATTCACAAATGCATTAATTATTTATTTAAAAAAAAAAACTATTCTCAGTTTCTAGAAGTTCTATAGGCTTTATGCCATAGCCCTTGTTTTTGTGATCTTGATTATCAAAAAAGAAAATCTTGTAATCAGTATTATGACTATTCACAATGTTTGAAGCATACATGGACAAAAATCTCATTTTTTTTCAGCAATCGTGGTATTTGGAAAACGGTGTTTGGATTGTATTACAAAGTGGGTATGTTCTTTTTGTGAATCAATTCTGAAAAAAGTACTTAATAAACCCATTTATGTTATATGTGACGTTTATATACATAATATATGACATTTATTTACGATTTTCAATGGGGCACTATGTTAAATTTATAAAATACATAAGTGTATAATTTGAATTTTGAAACTTTAGGTTGGCCACTTGCTCTGCCCTTGTATATAAATATGTTTTAAATTTGACCTTTACATATAATTTGTATTAAGGGAAGAGGAAGGAAGGGGATGGATGGATAAGATATCATGTGTTTATAATTACATATTTATAAGCTTTAAATTTATTTTCTTTAAAAGGGAGAGTAGGTGAAACCTTTTAATGAAATAACAATAACACAAACTTTCTCTATCTAACTTCCTCTTTCTTATTTTTTTCTCTCTAATCGTTATCGATCTTTTCTAGGCCCTAAAGGGCCATCATTACATGATGAGGAAATCATCTAGGGTTAGAGGTCCTCCCAATGATTGTTTTGCAAACGATTTTAGAGGGATTAACTGGAACATAATGAGAAAGAAAGTAAACAAGTGTCTGAGAAGGATAAGTTTTCAATTCCTATTATTGCAAACCCCATATTGGAATTGAAGAAAGTTTGGAGTACTATTATTAGAGATCAAGCCACGAAGATATCATTTACAAAAGTGCAAATTCTGGATAAGAATATTGGCTCTGTAGATGTTCATTTGAGGAAAATTGAAGATATTATTAGGGTTTCTAATTGTGAGAAAGTTACAGATATGGAGGTTCGTGGATTAAAGAATGACATACCTATTTTTTTTTATCATGGAAACCCTAGATTTGTCGATGTTGATTATAGATATGTTGAATTTGTGCATTGTGAAGGGAAGGAACCAATTGGATATGATGAAATATTCATTGATGATTAATTCCCTAAATTATTGGGTTTAAATAAGAAAATCACTAATGTATATATGATGAATAATGGAAATAAATCAAATGTCAATAGCAAAAAAAAATCATGGGAAAATATAGTTGGATCATGAACTTGTTGTCCATGCGTTTTGCTTGAAATTATCATTTAGTGCTATGAAGGGGTAGGTGACGCATAAATGGAATAAATATGCTAACTCTAAGATATTCATGCTTAAAATAGGAATTTTTGTTGTTGTTTTTTATAATCCGAAGGCACAGTTACAAGTGATGGAACTCGGGCCTTAGTTATTTGATAATAGGCCTTTAATTGTCAAACCATAGGGTGCTGAGATGAATTTGGAAAAGAAAGGTATGGAGAAACTACCAATATGGATAAGGTTTCCAGGTTTAAAATTGCATCTATGGTCTGACTCTGTCATAGGCATGTTATCTAACCTAATTGATAAATTGCTATTCACCGACATAATAACTGCCAAGAGAGAGAGATTAATTTTTACCAGGGTTTGTGTGGAGATTTACGTGTGATGTGAATTTTTAGATAATATAACAATCAATGACCATAAAGGAGTAAAATTTAATCAAAAATTTAAATATGAATGGGTGGCATCAAGGTGTACTAAATGCAAAATATTTGGACACAAAGATGAGGGGTGTAAAAATGTTAAACAAATCAACCAAGTTTGGATGAAAGTTAATGTGGCAATAAATAACGGAGACAAATAGGAAGGCGGGCCTAGATATACATCGAAAGAAGGTATGATTGAAGATATTAATACAAATATAACCAATGTGGGATAAAGCACTTGTAATCTTTAGACAGAAAAGGGGGAAAAACAGTACCATTAGTAGCCATTATGGAAGAGGAGGTACATGAAGTCAGAGAAATTAGTCATACTCAGGTAATCAGTAGTCCAAGCAAACCTGGTGTGACTATGGTGAATTCTTTTAAATCCTTATTACCTGAAGAAGAAGAAGAAGAAGAAGAAGAAGAAGAAGAAGAAGAAAGAAAGAAAGAAATCTAGTTATTGAAATAGATGAAGGTACAAATTTTGGTGGGTTGACTAATAAGGGAAAGTTAGTTGTCATGCAAAATAAAAACATGTCAACAATCAAAAGGAGCAATAATTTTACTAGCAAGGCAATGAAGAGAGGAGGAAAGGGGTATTACAAGTCTAAAGCATGATAAATTTTTTCATATGGAACATTAGGCAATGCAATGCCCCTCACAAGTAACGAGTGGTGAGAAAATAGATTAGAGATAATAATATAAGTATTATATGCTTAGTTGAAATAAAAGTTATAGGAACAGTATTAACACTGTGCACGATAGGTGTTTCTTTCAATGGAATTTGATTCATAATAACCCTAATAGGGGGCCTGGTAAAGTGTGGTTAGCCTGGGATCCAAACATGTTTGATGTTGACGAGTTGAGTAGTATGAATCAAGCTGCGACTGCTAGAATTAATTTCAAAAATCATAATAGGTCTTTTATTTTTACAGGTGTTTATGGTGATAATAATATAAATAATCGTAATTCTTTATGGAGATATTTGGATTCCATTACTACTTGAAATACCAATGAGACTTGGATTATTGGAGGTGATTCTCATATAGTTAAGGGAAGTGATGAAAGCATTACGTTCCTATTAAGGGTAATTTATTTACTTGGAGTAATGGTAGGGGTGAGGCCAACATTCAAAGTAGGATTAATACACTTCTTCATAA
Source organism: Sambucus nigra (assembly GCA_949130495.1). Taxonomy (NCBI): domain Eukaryota; kingdom Viridiplantae; phylum Streptophyta; class Magnoliopsida; order Dipsacales; family Adoxaceae; genus Sambucus; species Sambucus nigra. Next base: position 128,380,600 of record OX422224.1, on the reverse strand, counting down.
TGATGTTTCGCTCAATTATTACATAGAGTGTGAGGTGAAAGTTGACCTTCCTCATGTTTCTGACCATTCTCCTTTTATTTTATCTTTTCAAATGGAAAGGGGCAAAATTAATAGACCTTTTAAGTTCTTCAATTTTTAGGTAAGGAATGATTATTTTAAAGATATTTTGAAGTTTTTTGGGAGAATCATATTGATAGAAATCCTATGTTTATTATTGCTAAATGATTAAAGTTACTTAAAAAATAAGAAATGTTAATATAATATTTCTTTCAGAGTTGATGCCAAGAAAATTAAGTTTGATGGTATTCAAGAAAATATTATTGGTAATAGGAGTAATGAGGAGTTAATTTAAGCCAGAAAAAAGTGTCAACTGGAATATTTAGAGCTGAGAAGTATGGAGGAAGATTTATTTATAATAGTATAAATAAAGTCCTTACCATTAGTGATGGGGGTGGTATTGTTTATACTGGGGAAAAATAAGTTCAAGGGGGGGGATATGAGATTCTTTCAAAATCTTCTTGGTAATGATGTGAGTAATAATGATTCTTCTAATGACAAGCTTAGAAATATTAGACAAAGATGGTTAAATGATAATCAAAGACATCTTCTTCTAGACATTGTTACTATAGATGATATTAAGGTTTCTCTTTTCAATATTAGTTCTGAAAAGTCCCCTGGTCCTGATGGTTATAATGCTCGCTTCTTTCAAAGCAAATGGGAGATAGTGGGTAATGAACTTGGTGGAGTAGTGTTATCCTTTTTTAATAATGGCAGAATGTTAAAGGAGTGGAACAGTACAGTTATTAGACTACTCCATAAAGTCCTTAATCCTAATACTATGAAAGATTTTGGGCCTATTAGATGTTGTAACACCTCATACAAAATTATTTCAAAAGTGATTGTGGCTAGACTTGGAGGGACCATTACTGAGTTAGTGAGCAATAAGCAATCTACATTCATTCAAGGTAGGAACATTTATGATAACATTATTCTTATGCAAGAAGTGGTGAGAAGTTATCATAAAGATATTGGTATGCATGGGTGTGCTACGAAGATTGATTTAATGAAAGCTTATGATTATGTTAGATGGGATTTTATTTTCGATGTTTTAAAAGCTATAGATTTTCCTCAAAAATGTTATTTAGTGGATAAAAGAGCGTGTGATGACTACTAGTTTTATTATTTGTATTAATGGGGTTAATGGGATTTTTAAATGTACCAATGGTTTAAGACAGTGTGATCTTTTTCCCCATTGCTTATTCTTACTTGTGATAGAAGCCTTTTCTTGGATTCTTGAGGATGAAATCAGTAGAGGATCATTTACTTTTCACCCTAATTATGGTAGTTAAAAACTCTCACATGTGATGTTTGTTGATAACTTATTTATTATGGCTAAGGCTAACCAAAATTATTTGATAGTTATTGATAAAGTCCTTGAGGATTTTAAATTATTTTCTGGTCTTAGGGCTAACTATGCATAGTGTGAAATTTTTTTGCTGGAGTTGATGAAGTGGAAAAGAATAGATTTACAAATATTATGGGTATGAAAGTGGGAAACTTCCATCGAATATTTAGGTGTCCTTTTATTTCTATTAGGCTTAAAGCTCAAGATTGTAGGATTCTTGTGGATAAACTTATGAGTAAGATTAAGTCTCGAACTAATAGATGGCATTCATATACTAGGAGGATTCAATTAGCTATTAATGTCCACAAAAGTATAAATGTTTACTAGATTAGCATATTTATCCTTCCTAAGAGGGTTATTAATAACATTGATCAAGTGTTATGGAGGTTTATTTAGTCTAGTACTAATCTTAATAAGTTTGGTACTAAAGTTACTTGGGAAGATATATTCTTTCCTATAGAGGAGGGTGAATTAGGGATTAAAAAAGTGGTTGTATGGAACAAAACTTTTATAATGAGGCTTAAATGCGATTTAATAAGGAAAAGGGATTATATTTGGGTCAAATGGGTGCATTCTATTATTATCAAATAAGATTCATTATGGGTAATTAAACTACATGTTGATTCATCTTTACTTAGAGTAAGTTGTGGAGGTTAAGGGATAAAACCAGAAACTTTGTTAAGTATCATACTAGAAAAGGTGATATGACCTTATTCTGAATTGACAAGTGGCATAAAAATGGCCCACTTATAATTTTTTATGGTAATAGTATTGTTTATGGTGCAGTTAGTAATATGAAAGACAAAGCCTCTAATTTAATTAATGAAAATTGATGGGTTTTCACTAAACCTAATTCAATTGACATGGTGGACCTCTCTAGAACTATGATCATTCCCTAGTGTAATAATGAAGTTTAGGTAAGTTGGGTGATTTCTAATGATGATAAATTCAATTCCAAAGTGAACTATGATTAACTAGGATAAAGGAAGAATAATGGTTCATGGTTTAAAACAGTTTGGTTTTTTAAAAGAATCCTTAAGTGTTGTTTTACTCTCTGGATTTCTTGTCATAATAAACTGTGGACTAAAGATAAGTTGAAGAATTAGGGAATTATTAATGACGATCTATGTGTGTTGTGTGGTACTATAGTGGAGAAATATAACAACTTGTTTTTTGAATGTTGTGTTTCTTAACAAATATGGGAGAAAGTTTGGACCAATAATGGACTCGTAAATAATACTAGAATCTTTGATGATGAACTGATTTCTTTGAATGCCGATAGTAAAAGTTTCAAGATCTTAATGCAGAAATTGTGTCTTTATATTATTGTTCGTAATATATGAAGGGCACAGAATGAAAAGATTTTTCAGAATAATCATGTAATTTTGGAGAGCATTTATGCAAACATGAAAAGAATGGTGCAGAAAAGTACATGCAAATGGGAGAAATTTAAAAAGAATGATGAAAACTGTGATATTTGTAAAAATTAGGGGATTTCTGATTGTATTCTTATCTGAAGGTTTGGATGTCTTTGATTAGGAATTTTTTATTGTTTATACTCAGGTCTTTGGATCCTTGTAGCCTCTGTCTTCTCTTGTTCCTCTTACTGGGAGAGCTATATATTGTGTTTTAGTCTGGAAGCTTTGGATCTAGTGTTTGATTGCTTTGGAATGTTTGGTTCTTGGCTTTGCTGTTGTTATGTGTTTGATCTCATGATGGAATTTTGGATCCTCTGTTTGTTTTTTTATGAATGTGGAATATATGCCTTGGTTTCTAATCGCCTTTGATTTTTGTGAGTTTAACCTGGGTTTGAAGTGTTTGTAGGATGGTTTGGTGTTTCTTTTGGTTTTGAAGCCTTGCATGTGAGATCAGATTGTTGAATTTTCTTGAAGACCTTATATTGTTCTTTGTTATCTCTCCTACAAAGGGATCTTTCTTCCTTCCTAATCAGGAGGTTTTGTAGTTGATTCTTTAATGGTAGTTTGTTCAAAAGGTTTTGGGTTGTTTGTGGGAGGCTTGCTGGTTTTGGGGTGTTGGTTTGAATCTTTGGCCTTCCAGGAGCGTGGTTTCTTGGCTTCTAATGGAGGTGGAATATAATTGAAGCTTTGCTCATTGTTTGGGCCGATATTTGGTCTCTAATGGAGATTTGGTTGGATTTTGTATTTCTCTTCACATGCCTGATAGTGTTAATGATATTTAGATTAGTTTCACATTTTGTAATTAAGGATTGTGTCTGCTAGTGGTTGGTTTTCATTGGTTTGTCCAGAGCTCTATGATACGTGGTTGATTTTGGTAATTGGGTTGTGTGTTGCTTGCACGTGATTTGACGTTGTATTTGGATTGGGTTGTTTTGGTAGGTATGGTTTTGTTTGGGTTTTGTCTTGGTTTTGGGTCTTATTTTGAGTCTTTCTTTTGGGCCCATGTGCGCTCTTTTTAGCAGTTTGTTACCTTTTGTTTGTTGGGTTGGCCTTTGGCCTTTTGTATGGTCTTATTGTTTCTTTTCCTAGGCTTCTACCCTCGTTTTAATTAAATCACATTCACCAAAAACAAATTAATGAAACAACCAATATCTCATAAATAACACTATTAATTATAAAGGACAAAAAGACATGTCTATATGAAAGGGTAAACATGTAAATTAATGTTTACAATATTTCATTTTTGTTCCCTTTATGCAACTTCTTCCAAAAAAAATCATTTTATTCCCCTTCGTTTATATTATAAAATATCAAAACAATGAATAATGCTAACACTATATTTTTCTTTCTATTTCTTTATTCACCATCAATTTCTTGCATTTTCGTTTCCCCGTCCCAAATTTATACTGAGGATTATAGTTCTAATCCTAATTTAGTACAAGCGTTTCGAATATTTTTAACCTGAATTTATATTATGAATGGTGAGAAATATATTTTTTTTTGGAAGGATCATTTAATGTTTAGCCCCATTAAAATCTTGTACTTGAACTTAATCCCCGTGATTTTCATTCTAAAGGTTATTTTCCCAAAATGACTTTGAAAGTGGTGCAAAAAGTTTTTCAAATATTTTGGGATACTCTATCGAGCGATAAAAGCAATTCAAGTGGTCAAAACTACAGACGTGAGAATCTCTGGTTCAAAGTCAAAATTAAAGAACGAATGCAGGTCAACTCTAAATAGCCCAAAAGTGAGAGCAGTAAAAATATGCCATTTCTCAAAATCAATCAAATTTAATATTATTTTTATAGAAAATGATCAAATTTCTAATTACAGGAGATTTGAAAAAAAAACGAGATCCAAAATTTTTAAAAAATATTAACAAAATAAAAATTACCAAACATGTAATTAAGTTTTTTGAAGTTTTAGACATCGGGATTGGTCCCAAGAATAATGAATGTTGTAGCAAACCGACATATCGAATTGAAGAAACTTGACTTTGTGAAATTCTGCCTTGTCACCACTTTCACATCAGAGAGTTGGTTTCACAAACATGTGGCCACTATTTTATTAGAGCATGATATGGTATTATATCAAAGATAAGTTAGATAAATCTCACATTGTAATAGAAGTATAGCATGTGGTGAGGCTCTTGTCTCCACAAGCAAAGGAAATTCTCATTTTCATCCTTTTTTCTCGTTAACTTCTTTGGAACTTAGCGCCCGGGGTGGCTTTGCTTTCAACTTTATATCATCTAATCTAAGCTACTAATTTAGTATATCTTATGAAGACACAAATTTATTAATATGAAATGATGTTGTTCCCTTGTAGTCATGACGGTTCATTATTAAACCATCAACTTGTTAGTGACTAGTGACTTCTAAGACTAGTCGCTTTGTACTTTATATCCACATATAGTCCTAAAAATGCCATGCGTGTGGAAACACACACAAATACACACATATATCTATCTATATATATATTCACATAATATGATAGTATATTTTTTGAAAAATTTTGAAAAATATTTTTATTTTTTGAATGTATGATATTTTTTTATTTCATGTTCATGCATAAAATGTCATGTTAAAATATATTTTTTTTAATAAAAAGGTTTTTTTGCATTTTTAAAAAGCAAATAATTTTAAATAATTTAATTTATATATTTTTTAAAATATTTATATTTTTTTAATTTATATTTTTAAAATATTTTTTTATTTTTTTAATTTATATTTATATTTATATTTTTTAAAATTTTTATTTTTTTATTACGGGGGCAAATTTATCGCCGTGCCCTCGGCACGGACATCCGCTAGTGGGTGTATATATATATATATATATATATAGAGAGAGAGAGAGAGAGAGAGAGAGAGAGAGAGAGAGAGAGAGTTATGCTCTCCAACATACCTCATTAAACATACCTATTTTTTTAAAATAGTAAAAAATATAATTTTTAGTTAATATTTTTTATATGGGTTCATGATATTTCAATGTGCCCCTACAAAAAAAATCATTTGAAAATAATGATTTTTGTTATTTTTAAAAAATAAGTAAAAAATTATTTTTACCCTTTACAATTATCAGTTTTTTTTACCTATTTTTTAAAAATATCAAAACACATTATTTTTGGGAGAGGTGAGATTTTGGGGAGAAATTTCCCCTCTCACATAGAAATGTATATTTTGGGGAGAGGTGAAATTTGCTAAATTAAAATTACGAAAAAGAAAAAGTTAAACTTCTCCGATGAAAGCAAAATTAGGTTTTACTCAAACCCTAGATGCCTCCCATTAAAACCAAAATTGTAACAACACCACATTTGTAACTCTCTCTCTCTCTCTCTCTCTATATATATATATATATATATATATATATATATATATATATATATGCTTTGTGCGGACTTTTTGCATTTTAACAGTGTGGACGGGGTGAGCCCATAAATTATAGGCGCGCTCTCTCTCTTTTCTAGGCTCACCGTCAGGTAACACATGTCATGTCCGGACGCACAAGAGCAATACTCTCTCTCTCTCTCTCTCTCTCTCTCTCTCTCTCTCTCTCTCTCTCTCTCTCTCTCTATATATATATATATATATATATATATATATATATATATATATATATGTATACATACTTGCTAGATAAAAGTTGAATATTTTTATGTGATATTTTAACATTTCACGTAACCCATATAAAATAAATCAGCTCAAAATAATTTTTTTTGCTATTTTTAAAAAATTGATCAAATTTTCACAGTTTTTAAAGTACTTTAAAAGTTTTGAAAGTTTGACCGGTTTTGTAAAAATAGCAAAAAAAATAAATATTTTTATCTGATTTTTTTAGATGGATCCATTGAAATGTTTAAACATCGCATAAAAAAATTCAATTCAAAAATATTATTTTTACTATTTTAAAAACATCGGTACATAAATTTGATATGTATGAAAGTTGTGCTCATATATATATTTATATATACTAGTTGTGCCCACATGCGTTGCACGTGTGGGTGACTCCGGATATTCCATGTGATGAGATAAAGTAATGCATAAAGCGGTGTGAATATAAAAATTGATAATGTAATTGTTTAAACTTATAACAAAGAATATAAAACTAAAAAAATAAAGGAAAGCAATGTAAATAAACAATTTATTGATTAGGGCATAATAAGTTAATAAATGGAAAAAACATTCATAAATTCGTACCAAGGAATTCGACTTCCTAAAAAAATAAAATGAAGATGGGTAGAAATATTGTTTCAACACGAAATAAGATAAAAAAAAAACACAGTATAAAGATAAACTATGAACCCAAATCGTAAAATATTTTGCTTTTGATGTTTATTAGTGTTCGATGTTTCTTCTACTTCTTCCACTTTATAAGCGACAAAACGTCCAAGCTCCCATGGACTGACAAAATGTTGGAACGCATTAAATGTATGAAAAATATAAGAGAGTGCAATTAGAAATAATGCAATTTAAAAGAATTAATTGAACATAAAAAATGAGATTATCATGAAATAACCACATGTTGAAGATAAATGAAAGTATTAAAATATAAAATTCAACTGACCCGCGATTAAGAGGATGGATATAGTCGAAATATAATTTTTTTTTACTATTTTAAAAAAATGGTATATTGTTAAGAGGTATGTTGGAAAGTCTGACTATATATATATTCCAATATTTAATAATTGAAAAGACTCATAAAACCAAAGCATATTGGATTTTTTTTGTTACTTCAACATATTAAAATGAAAACTCAAATAGGTTTACGAAAACCTCCAACATGTTACATTTTTCGAAAGAAACATGAATAAGTAAGAAAATATATGTCATTCATATTTCTAAATAAGTAACATTTCCTCTCATATAGTAGTAAGACTTATACAATTATGCTATTTACCCACAAAAAAAGACGTCAAGCCTTCATGTTGTTCCACTCAAGCCAAGAATTTTTTTTGATGTCTTCAAAGGTATCATCTTTTGATGTCTCTCACTAATTGAAGTCCTAGTGTCAATCAAGTCCAACTAATTACACACTTGCGTGGACCAAAAAACTAATCGTTTGAAAAAAAAATCTTTTTTTTATATAAGCTATTTTTTTTAAAGTTGTTTTATATATAAAACGCTTTTAGAACTAAAAAACAGTTTTTTTCTTTTTTTTTTATATATTAAAACATTAAAAAAATTGGTGTTTTTAATTTTTTTATATAAATTGTTATTCATAAAAACGTTAAAAAATTATTTTTTTAAATGAAATATATAATTTTATTTCAATGCATTAACATGTGTGTGTGTGTGTGTCTATATATATATGCACACCCACACACAATAAGATACATTAATATTAAAACAAACACTTTTATAAACTATTTTAATATATACAAACATTAATTCAAAGAAAGATTTCTTCAAAGTTTCACATATAAACTATTTATATATATATATATAAGCGTTAAAAACTATTTTTTGTATATATAAACTCTTTTATGTATGATATTTAAAAATACATTCATATAACAAAATATTATTGTAAATGAAAACGTTTAAAAACACTTTTTAATAAATGAAAATATTTTGTTTTGTTCAATGGCAAAAAAAATGAAAAACAAGTATTTTCTATGAATAATAACGTTATTAACTTTTTTAAACATTTGTTTAATAGAAATTACGTTAAAAATATGTATGTAATATATAAAAAAATGCAATTTATATACAAAACGTTTTATATATAAAACAGTTTATATATTAAAATATTATTTTTTTAAAGTTTTTATATGTAAAACAGTTTATATTAAAAAAATTGAAAACAACTGTTTTATAAGCTATTTAACTTTTTTATACATAAAAGGGTTTATATAAAAAAACATAAAAAAAACTTTTTTTTCTAAGTTTTATAACGTTTTTATATATAAAAACGTTAAAAATAATTTTTTAATATATATAAAGTTTTATATATATAATGATTTTTTTATATAAACTGTTTTATATATTAAATATAGGTTTTAAGATTATTTTTTATTAAAAAAGCTTTTTAAAAAAGTTAATAACGTTATTATTCATAGAAAATACTTTTTTTTTCATTTTTTCTATTTTTTTCCATTGAACCAAAAAAACATTTTCATTTATTAAAAACCGTATTTAAACGTTTTCATTTATAATAATATTTTGTTATATGAAAGTATTTTTTAAAAAAAGTTTATATATACACGACTTTATATATATTAAAAAAATGGTTCTTTAACGTTTATAAACATAAAAACAGTTCATATGTGAAACTATAAAAAAAATTCTTTAAATTAATGTTTTTATATATAAAAAAAGCTTTAAAAATAGTTTAAATGTGAAAAAAGGATTTTTTAACATTTATATATATATATATATATATATATATATATATATATATATATATATATATAACTGCTTGTATATAAAAACAGTTTATAAAGTATTTTTTTTAATATTAATGTATTTTATATATATACTGGCCCTTGATAGAATACCCATTATATAGAGGAGGAGGTATGGGTCCTTTTATGGAAATAGAGCTGTAGGAAGTGACGGTTTAGTGGGTCTTAAAATTGATGAAATTGTGATACATTAATAATAATTATTCAGATGACAATCGTGTAAATTTTAAGAAAGTAAGAATAAACGTGTCAAATGATTACTATCTAAGTTCTTCATGCTTTTTAAGTATTTTAGGTGTCATATACTTAAGTTACCCAAAAACCCTCCCAAAAAATATAAATAAGCTACCTTAATATATGCACACACGTATATAAAACAAGATGAAAAGGTGATGTAGTGTTTTGGTGGGTAGTGATTAAAATTAGAGAATCACAACACGTGTACAGTTCCTACTCATTGAATAGGATAAAAACGGAGAGTCCACAATACTTGTCGAATGTAAATTAGAAAAAAATTATCCTTACAGCTTTGTGGCCAAAAAACATTGTTATCTTATAGTTTTTTTCCTTCCCAAATTTCTTAGTAAATAATTTTTAATAAATAAAAAAAATGACGAAAACAGAACACAAAAATATATTTTTATTTTAATTACACAAATACTTAGATGAAAAAAAAATAATATAATATTTTGTGTCATGTCACTTTTACACGGGTTATATTGCATTTTAATTGTGTCATGTTCGTATTTGGTAGTAAAAAAAGATTGTGTCACTTTGATTAGGTAATGTTCGTGATAGATCAACAAATAAGATTTCGTCTCATATCGCGTTTTCATTGAGTTGTTTTTATATTAGTTAAAAAAAATAAGAATTCGTATCATGTCGCTTTGATTTAAAAAAAAGATTTGGTATGGTGTTACTTTTATTTGGATGTATTGGTATTAAATAAATAAAAAAATCGTCCAAGGTAAATATTCCATGTCGTGTTGCAGTTAATTGGAATGCGACGGGCAATCTTATTTTTTTTAATTTAACACTAGTACACCAAAAAATATTATTTTGTTCTTTTTTCGTCCAAGTTTTTATTTAAAAAAATATAAATATATTTTTTACTTTTTTTCGCCCTATATCATTGAAAATCTATTTTTTGTTGTCTCTTTTTGGTCAAAATTTTTATTTAGTAAAAAAAAATTATTTACTAAGAAAAATGGGATGAGAAAAACAATAAGAAAACAATTTTTTTGGTGGCACAATGGTTTGAGAATCGTTTCTCTTATATATATATATATATATATATATATAGAGAGAGAGAGAGAGAGAGAGGGAGAGAGAGAGAGAGAGAGAGAGAGTAATGATATTCTTACGGGTTCAAGTACCGATTTAGTACCAAATGCGTTTTATTTAATTGTACACTGGTGGAATCTACAATATTTCTTGACGGAACCCACATCATAATACAAATAAATAAAGCAGTACCGTTACTAAACCGATACCAACACTCGATATGTCTAACATTTTTCATATATATATATATATATATATATATATATATATATATATATATGTGTGTGTGTGCGCGCGCGCGCGCGCGCGCGCCCTCCGTTGTTGTCATATTCCGTGGGTAGAAAAGTGAGTAACAAATTGTGACCGTATAGTTGTGATTCTCTTAAAACCATCTCACTGTATTATAATGATGAAGAGATGGAACAATCATCATCTACTTGCAAGCATACGACAGGCACTTGGGCAAGTTCATTTCATGTGGGAATTGTTTTCCACCTCATGATCTAGTTGTTAGATGAAGACATTATCTTCTACTTTGTAATTATACTTGACCAACTCTCCATGACCTGTGAATATTGGAAAAAGCACATGGGATACCTCAGGCTTTTCTTCTTGAAAATAGTTAATTTAACATGATATTAGGGTTCGTTTGATAGAAATTTGGAAAAATGTAAATGATTCCAGGACATTTGATTTCAGGGCAAACAATTTCAACTCAAATGAATATTTTTCAACTTGTGTCTTTTTGATACAAGTTGAAAAATCATCAATTTTTCACATTTTCTATCAAACGCAAAAGCTGAAAAATAGATATAAAAGTGAAAAGTTTGCTTACAGAATATATATATATATATAATAAATATATATTATTAAATATAAAAAATATACGAATATATATTATATTATTTGCGAAATATATATATATTCCATATATACAAAATATATGAATATATATTATATTATTTGCGGAATATATATATATATTCCGAAAATTAATATAATTTAATAATTTGCGGAATATATACATTTCGTAAATTATTATTAATTTTCGGAATATTCATATATTTTGTATATTTTCCGGAAATTAATAATAATTTACGAAATATATATATTCCGCAAATAATATAATAATTTAATAATATATTTAATATATGAATATATTTCGTAAATAACATATTATATTCTCATAGATTTTGTACATTTAATAATATAAAAATCTATTATATTTAATAATATAATAGATAATATAATAGATTTTTATATTATGTACATTTAATAATATAAAAATCTATTAGATTTTTATATTATTAAATGTACAAAATCTATTAAATATAAAAAATCTATGAAAATATAATATATTACTTACGGAATATATGAATATATATTATATTATATACTGAATATACTAAATATATATTATTTACAGAATATATACATAATATTATATTCTGTATATATGTAAATTATATATATACTAAATATATATTATTTGCAGAATATATACTAAATATATATTATTTACAGAATATATACATATATATTATGTATTTATGAATATATACATATATATAATATACATATACAATATAATATGTCTGTATATATACACATATATAATATACATATACAATATAATATACGCATATATAATATACATATACAATATGATTATATATACAGAATAATACATATATACACATATATAATATACATTATTCTGTATATTATATATGTATATTATAATGTATATATTATAATATACATATACATAATATATATGTATATATTTTGTAAATAATATATATTAAATATAAGGAATATATGAAATATACAAAATTTATGAAATATAAATATATATTAAAATATATGAATTATATAAATTATATAAATGTACGAAATATATAAATATATGAAATATATATAAATATACGCAATATACATATATGTACTAAAATATACGAATATATATTAAAATATACGAAATATATATATTTATATATTTATTAACAATATATATTTATATATTTATGAAATATATAGAGTTATAAAAAAAATTGGTTTCAAGTGATTTGCCATCCAAAGGTGGCAAACAAAAACCTGACCCCCCCCCCCCCCCCCAAAGAATTGAATTCCACCCTAGGGTGGCAAATTATGCTTAAAGGGTGTTGTACATAGAAAACAAATTTCAGGGCAAATTAAGGCTATCAAACAGCCTAAAAGCTGAAAAATACCAGAATTTTCCAACTTTTGGGAATTTGCCTTGGAATTTTTGTATTATCAAACGGACCCTTAGATCAAAACTATTTAGCAGTCAAATAGTTAAATACTTCATGCACCCAATATAACCCACCAACGTGTTTGTTTTAAACTTTAGATCACGCAATTTATGAGGGAGCGGTTGAAAATAATCCACCTTACCTAGATAGCCTTGGGTTCAATGTTTACGATTTAACATGGTACAAGTACTCGACATGCTCATATTCCAATGAAATCGCACCATACATGAGTGTCATATTCAGAATTTCATGCTTAGGCCATTCATAATGGGATTCTATAAATTTATGATTTTATGGTATGAAACAAGGCCTGGAGTCAGGGTAGGATCCGCTATTTTATCTTCGAGGCGTGGGAATGTTTTGCAGTTGGGTTTGTCAAAGTTTCGAAGCTGAAACATTTCCACATTTGGTAGAAACGTCTAAATGCTCCACGTTTGGAACCCATTTCTGCCCGTTGCAAACTATCCGTTTCTATCCATTGGAATAACCCTATAAATACTTCCTCAAATTCACAATTCAACCCACCCAATATAGTCATTCTTCACTCCAAATTCTTCTTAACAACATCTTTATTCTTCGCTCCAAATTCTTCTTATTCACTCACAATATTCAATTTTGTATTAATTTTTTATATGGAGCTTACTGAAAAATTCAAACGAAGGTTTGCAAATAAAAAGACCGAACCCTTCCCTGATAATCGGCACCCTCCGGCACCCCAAAGAGAGACGGTGTATCTCGACTGATGGTGTTTATTCCACTACACCAAAAAGACCAAAATTTTACTTTTGAGCCGGCCACCCTTGTCACGCTCAATGACCGTGACAAAAAAATACGTTTTTTTTGTCAGTCCGTGACAATGTCTTGTTACGGTCAATGACCGTGACAAGCCCGTGACAAGAACAGTTCTCACGGTCTTGTCATGGTCATTGACCATGACAACCTTATAAACTTGTTACGGTCAATGACCGTGACAGGTCCGTGACAAGTTTGCCAGTAAAAAAGCCCTCCTTATTCTTTTTTTCAACCGTTTTCTATTCGCTCCATTTCTCTCTCTCTCTAAATGACTTATATCTCTCTCTCTACCAGGTATTTTTTCTTCTCTCTTCTCTCTTTCTCTTTCATTTGTATATATGTGTGTTGTATATGTGTTCGTGTGTGTGTGTGTGTGTATATGTGTATGTGTTTATGTACATGGGTGTGTGTGTGAGTGCGTGTGTGTGGTGGGCAGGAGGGGGCAGCGGGTGGTGGTATGGAGGGGGATACATGTGTGTGTAGTGGGGCAGGGGGTGGGTCATTTGTGGAGGGGGTGGATTTGCGTGGTGTGCAGGTGTGTGTGTGTGTGCGCGGTGGAAAGGGGGTGGGGGTGGGGAGGGGGGTGTATGCGGAAGGGTGTACGAGGAAAGTACAAATGTACAGAACTCGGATATTTCATACAAGGCTCTAACTATCTTTCGAGCTAGCGCAAAAGATAAAAACCTCGTTGAAGCTGAAATGACTTACTATGGTGTAATTAGAAATATATTTGAATTGGACTATATAAGCTTCAAAGATGTCATATTTTACTGTGATTGGGTAAAAGTTGAGGATAAAAATGCTTGTAAACTTGATCATGGCACCAATTGGATCATGGTTGACTTGTCCAAGTTGAAGAGCAACGAACACATGAGCGATGAGCCATTTGTTTGTGCATTTCAAAAGGTCAATCAAGTGTTTTACTCGGACTATATCAACAACAAACCTTGGTCAATCATCATACAGGTGCCAAAGTGTCTAAACAGTAGTGTGGATGACTTGGTTGCTCCTACCGAATATCAATCCATTTTTTATGATAACCCGAATTTGAAATAATTTTTAAATTTGTAATAAGTATTCCAATGTTTAGCACATGTACTAGTGTTTTATTATTATCGGACATCGGTTTAATACATTTAATTCATTTTCACTCTTTTTATCTTTCTCTCTTTCCTTTGTATATGTGTGTGAGTTAAATAGTAATTTTTTTTTTCTAAACATCCGTTTAATGCTTTTTATTCATTTGTACTTGATTACGTTAGCGCATGTACTATTTAAATGTTTGCATGTCTTCTTTTAATACATTTTGAATTCAACTAATAATAACATTTTTTACAGAAAATATCTCCGTGGATTAAGGCAAGAATGATGATGATGATGATGATGGTAATGATGATGTCTTCTGGGCCCGGCGGTAGCGGAGGCGATGAGATGAGGGCTCCTCGGCCCCTACGCTCCCCAAATGGGGAAAATTGAGAATGGCCGTCGAGAACAAGACGGGGATATTAGCTAGATCCATCGAGCTGCTAAAGATGATTATCGTCCTGGGGTACACTAGTTGGAGGGAGGTGCCAAATGAGCTCGAGTTAGCTATTTGGGTGTCACTACAGGTAATGTATTTATATTTATATTTATATTTATTCGCAACTAACATTGTATTTGTTTGATAGGAACAATTCAGTCGAGCCCCATAACTCCGCGATTCTATCTTGGAGCAGTTGAGGGAGCAACACAAGACATGAAATAAAAATTTCTGGGCCGGTACTTTGGGAAGACCCGAGACTCCATTTTCAGAATGTGTGAGTCCGTCCCGCCGAAGGAGGCGATCTCATTGGCACAATGATAAAAGTTCATTGACCATGAGATTGAGGAGCGACAATTGGCAGCTCGCCAATCGGGGAGGGCAAATCGGGAAAAAAGACGAACGTGCACTACTTCGACCGTACATCTTACACCGAGGTGGAGTATAGGATGATTGTAAGTTTTTATTTTTCTATAATTACAGAAATATGTTATTCTACATTACTTTACTTTGCAGGCCCGGTACTAATTTTGCATTATTTATTTCAGGGGACGTGAAGTGGCCCTAGGGTAGGCCACATAGGCTCCATGCCTCTGGGGCAATTCGGACAAAGAAGGGGAAGGATAAGGAGGTGTCCCCGAGCGTCGCGGCCACGATTATAAGTAATCCGACAGTTTACTTTTTATTAATCACGTTATAATTTTTTTATTTACTTATTTAACTAATCGTGTGCTCCCGTCGAGTGGCCTATGTCAATAATTGGTTATCCTAGCGTGTTTATACTCGACGTACTTGATGGAACACGAATAAGGAGGGGGTTAAGGGACTTGAATACCGTCCAGGGTATGTTGGTTCATAGGCATGCACTTCAAGACATCGAGACCAAGGTGCTTGTCACGCATGTGATAACCGAGAAAGAGAACGCCCCATTGTGGTTGCGCGAATAATGCGGAGTGATGCATATTCAGGGGTGTCTCAATGCGTTTTTCGTGTGGCCTTACTTCCTCCTCAAACCTACGACATGACATTAGTTGTATCTATTTTATCTGGACACTTGGATTATATTTGTATTGCATTGATTTGTTGCATTTTGGTTTGGATATGGAATTATATATGCAATTATTTTGTGCATTCTTTCTATTTTATTTAGATATATACTGTCTAAACAAGTACAAATATACTGTTGGGCAGTGGCAGTGGCCAAACTGCCCAGCAGATTTTTTTAAAGTTCTGCCTAGATTTGTCATGATTGTGATAAGTCCGTGACAAATAAAAATTGTCACGGTCATTGACCGTGACAAATTTTTAAAGATTGTCATGGGTTTGTCACGGTCTTTGACCATGACAAATCTTGTCAAGGTCAAAGACCGTGACATGATCGTGACAAGTCTAATGAACTTGTCATGGTCAATGATTGTGATAAGTGATAATACGCAAATATTGCGTATTTCATCCCTCGAACCGACACATTTTAGCCCTCTCGGGTATCTTATTCCCTATATTTATGCTCATTAACCAGACAACCTCGGATTTCTATGTTAACATGTTTTGCAGGGGTTAATTGAGCTTTTATAAGTATTTGGATGCTAAGTGTGAAGTTCGGACGCATTCCGCTCGATTTCCGTACGTGATCGCACGTTCAAGGGCATTTTAGTCTTTTCACAGCTTGGACACCTGGCCCAACATCTACACGGAAGTTGTATCCCTCCTCACAAGCTTTGCGTGGCCGTGAACGGTGCATGATTCGAATTCAGAACGAAGAAGTTACGACACTTTTAACGGAAGCAAAAAATAATTAAACCAAAAGAGGAGAAAAGAGGAAGAAAAGGAATGCAGTGGGCTGTCACCTGCTTGATCGATTGATCGATCAAAATGATTGATCCTTCAGTTTTTGCCAATCGTGGGGAGATAGTGGGATTGGATATTTACCATTGATCGATCGATCACAGGGGATCGATCGATCGATCCCCTGTCCAGCAGATATTTTGGCTTTTCTTTTCTTTTCTATTTTAATGCCACTTACTATAAATACCAATTTTGTTGTAAATATCAGATATCTTGTAGTATAATCGATTTTAGGTAGTTTAGGTTAGGGTTTTGGAGGTTTGAGAGCTCATTTCTTCATTTCTTCTTGGATTGACACCCATTTGGGCTTGTAATTTGTGTTATCATCTTCCATCTCCATTAATATAAGTTGTATTTCCATTATTCTTGATTTGTAGTGTACTTTACATGCTTTGATTTGGTTACATTCTAGTGTAGTTTTATCGCGTTTATTTATCGCTTTCCTTTATCGTGTTTTTATTATGCTTTCTAGCTAATTTAGTCTAGGTCATGTTTGAATAGAACTCACTCGGGTTGACGCGTTACTTTTCTTTGGTGATAGTGTTTACGGGTCTATTTCGAGTGCGTTGTCCTAGTTATTGCGCCTAGGAGATTTGACGGGGCATATCATGTATGTCCCGTACTTACGACCTTGCGTGCAGAATTTCTAGGATATTTATTGACGCCAAAAACTTATTAGGCTTTTATGCAGATTTAGGGGCGTGACAACCCTTGATTCAATTAACTGTCGAAACGAGATGCATTCGTAATAACTCGTCAACCCATGTATCCATTTTATACTAATTAACTCGAGTGAGGGATATTCGACGCAACATATAGTTTTACTCGCTTTGTTAATCTAGTTTTATTTACCCTCGCCTAGATTAATCATTTCCCTTTTATGCATCTTTTACTTTTTAGTTTGTAATTTATCTTTTGCACTTTTATTTTAGGAGTATTAAATCCTAAAAATTCTAGCAACTCGTCTCTGTGGATTTTTTATACCCGGACTTGGCCTCTATACTCACCCGTAGAGTGTAGTCATAAGTTTAGGTTTTTGTATAGTTTAGGTGAACCGAATTTAAAATGGCCGGCGCATAGGTGACTCTCGCGCCGCAGCAAAATCCTGTCTATCAAAATGGTGTCGTTGCCGGGGATGGGTTTATTTTAGACTTTATTTGATTTAGTATTTCATAGTGTTTTCTTTCTATTTATATTATTTGCTACTCTTTTTGCAGGACTACCACATTTGAGCACTTATAAACGCTCGAATTTCCCGCGCGCACCTACTTTGTGGAATTCGCCACTTCGAGCAATTTTTTGGGGTGAGCTTATCTTATTCCAATTCTTTTGGTAATCACTTTTATAATTCTCAAAATTCTAGTACTCCTTTAACTTTCGGTCAATAGTTAGAATCCCAAAGAATTTCAAATTCAAATATGACTCTAGGCGAGTATAACGAAAGTCAAAACTTAGGTTATCGGAATTTTGATGATGATGATAATTATTTTGGGCCTTTACCTCCTTATAATAGGAATTTTGAAACGAATTGCAATAGTTTTCAAAATTCCTATAATAACGAGTTCTCGTTTAAGTCCGATGGTAATTTTCAAAGTTTCCATTTTTAAGTATCCAAAACTCGGCCTATGACTTTTGGCGAAGGCTTACGTATGCTTGAGAATGAGAAAATTGAAAATCGTTATCGGGAAGAAAATTGTTGTTGGGAATATGAATTGGATTTATTATTTGAGTCCGACGATGATTTTGTTTCCGAGACTTTTGAAGTCGAAGAATGTTTTGAATCAAATGAGGAGTTTGTGCCTACTTTGGAACAAATCATTCTAGACTTTGTCAATTGCGTAATAGATATTGAAAGTGAGGACGAAAATGACGTAATATATATTTGCAATGAAATGATTTCTTCTTTGGCCCCCAAAGAAGAACATTTCATTGAAAATGATATTATTTCATTCGAAACTCAATCTTCATGCGATGATGATTCATCTCATGAGTTTGAATTTTTTTCATCCCCATTTTCATTCTCTGTTACCACACCGTCACAAGTACCCAATAATTCGGTTTCAAACTTCAATGTTTTAAACCTTTTCGCCGATGAGGAGTACTTTCTCGATTCGCCTTATATGATCGTTTCTTTGCCTTTGTGTGCGCCACCTCCCATTCTAATTTCAAAATCATTGGGAGGATTTTTGTCCTTTTTCGGTCCCCACATGTTTTTGTCACCCGTTTAATCCAAATCCCCCATCGTCCCTCCAAAACTTTTAATTGACGATGGTTCCTTTCTTCCGCCTTACACATGCCTTCCGTTGTTCAAACGGAATCCATATTTTTCGGAAGGCATGCTTGAGTGTGAGGGTACACCGATTATCCTCCAGAGTCAAATCGTTCTCATGGTGGACCCTCAGCTATTTAGACTTCTAGTGTACAGTTAGTGTGAAGCCTAAATAGTAGGTTGTATATAGTTAGCTTTTTATTCTTTCTTTCTATTTTTTCTTTCCTTTTTAATTTAGTCTAATGTAATTAGTTAACTTTTTGTTATTTGTTTTTTCTATGCTCGATACTAACTTGTTTTGTAGATTCTTTGGACTTGTTCTTATGGGGATCGCTCCAATTTTGGGTAATATCGTTATTTTCCTCTCTTTAACTTGGTTCTTAATTCACATTGAGGATAATGTCAGGTTTTAAGTTAGGGGGTGTGGGATACTCTATCCATTTCTTTATTTAGTCCATATTTTTGCTCACATGTTAGTTACTTAGTATGCTTTTCTTAGAAAAATTAAAATTTTCAAAAAGATTTTCTTTCTTTTTTCTCCTTTTTTGGGCATTTTGCCCTTATTTTCGATGATAAATTTCAATAATTTCCCGATCCAATAGACAACCCAATGATGCATGTTCTCAATTTTAGAAGTTATTAGACTTTAGTTTCAATTATTGATATTATGAATAACGTCATGAATTAAACTTAAATCCCATGAGCACATGCACTTTTCTTGCTTTATTGATTTGGTTTAAGTTTTTTATAACTCGGTAATCTTTTGTTGCATTGTATATACTTACACTGAGTAAGCTTTGTACCTTTCATCGTTTGTGAGTGTTATACACTATTCTTTTCTCATTGAAAACGTTGAATTTGTCGGTAATCTCTTTATTCTTTCATTTTATCGTTCATTAATTGAGTTCATACATGAAATGTGTTACTTGAGCATGATTTTCAAAGTTTGTTTTGACTCGAGAATTGCGTAAACTTTTTGAAATGATCATAGGCCATCTTTGTTATATCATCCATATTGACCTTGACCTCACCTTATGTATCTTTCCCTCGTTAACCCCTTTGAGCCTTAATATTAGTCTTTCGTTTCATAACCCAAAATCCCATAACTAACTCCAAATTGGAGTTGTAAACCATATATACACCTTACATACCTTTGTTTGGAATGTTACTTAGGATTGAATGTTGTGGTTATGTTGAGGTTGCAATTTAGGCATATGAGAGTTTGTAAAGTAAAGAAAAGAGATGTGAAAAAAGTGAAGAAAAAGAAAAAGCAAAAAGAAAAAGAAAACAAAAGAAAACATGAGAAAAAGATGAAAAGAAAAGAAGGAAAAAGTTGTAAATGTTATGTATAGTGTTCAAGAAGCTTTGATTACTCTCGCCAATGATATATCTAATGCTTGTTTGGAACTTGTTTTCCAATTTTGATTTTTGTTCGTATTTTCCCATTATCCCGAGTTTTCATTTCGAACACTTTGAATCCGTACATACATTCCTTCATTTCGTACCCTAGCCTAGCCTACATTACAACCCTATTAAAGTCCTATGTGATCTTAGGTTGATGTAATTTAAAAGTCATAATAGTTTTGATAATCTGTGTAAATAAATTTCGCCTCCTTTAATGTGCGGTATCTTTCATTGAGATTACAATTTTTCAGTTTATATATAGCGTTCTTCATTTGTGACATGTGTGCGGCCTAGTTTCCATTTACATTTACTCTCTATGCCCGCATGTTTCGTGTGTTACCTCCTTGTTTCGAGTGAATTCGCTTGATGAGTATAATGCCCGTGAGGATTGAACGTATGCTTGCTTTAATATTTATCCGGTTTATATAACTTTTTCGTCAAATCAAACTTTGCATGTGCTCGTTCCCCTCCCACATTTTAATGTTTCAATTCTATGAGGTGCATTCTATAATGTTAATAATATCGTACTTTTGTTCGAATTCGTTTAATTTGCTAATAATGCGTATGAAATCTTGTTCGTTATTTTTTGGCTTGTCGCATGTTGGTTTGGGCATATTTTGAGGAAACCGTGTGATGTTTGTGGGTATCATCCCTGAAAACCCCCACGAGACAACACTCATCCACTAAGGTGACCTAGGGGTTTAACGGCTTATTGCAAACGCTAAATGCAATCGAATCACCCGTGAAAGTGGCCTTATGCTTTTATACCATACTTTTGTACTATCTCCTGCTTTTGGTTTTCTTGTAGTTCTAGTTGCATCCTATTTCATTGCTAGGGACTAACAATGTGTAAGTTAGGGGTGTGATAATACGCAAATATTGCCTATTTCATCCCTCGAACCGACATATTTTAGCCCCCTCGGATATCTTATTCCCTATATTTATGCTCGTTGATGATGCTGGAAACAACACCACCCTTCACGGTGTTTGTGAGCTCAATTCAATGTTAACAATGGCAGCATAAGGGTATATACACATATAGTAGAAGGAGGTGAGGAGAAGAGGAATCAACACCGGAATATAAGTGGTTCAGCCAATCAGGCCTACGTCCACTGTGCAAGTGTATGATGTGTATCACTGTATGATGGCTCTAATGGCCATAGATACAATCTCTCAAGCTTTTTCTCTCTACTGTGTATTTAGACAGAGTTTCAGCTAGGGTTATATTTTTGGATCCCCCTTCTAAGAAGGAGAAGATAAGTATATATAGTACTAGGGGGTGTAGTGTACCCCCCATGCATGCAATGAGCATGTGTGTGTTGGTCTAGCCAATATGATGAAGACATCTGTCCCTGTCACATGTAGAGAATGATGATGAAATATTCCCCCCACGTGGGGGGAATGATTTGTTATAACTGATTTGTGTCCACGTGTCCTTGTCCACACATATGCTAATAAGTGCTCGGCCTCCTTGCTTGGTCACGACCTCGGCCTGAAAGAGTCCGAGGTTGGTAAGGTTTAGCTGCCCATCCAATCCGAAATGAGCCATTATGGTCTCGGCTTAAGTGAAGCTGAGGTAAGGTGTTAAGGTCGGCCTGGGCCGAGGTTAAGTTGGAATGTGCTTGGAACATTGGTCGATTCACTGATGAGGTTGACCTTGGTAGAGGTAAGTCTCCTTGTAACCTCGGCCTACCCCTGGACGAGGTTGTCATTCCCGAGTGAACTGACGAACTTCTGACCCCCATGATTCATTCAGTTTCCCCTTGATGGGGTTTATAGTGGTGTCGGCCAAGGACGACCTTGCTAGGGCCGAGGACTATTGTCACTGATCCAAGGCATTTCCAACCTCGGCAATGTCTCGGTCGAGGTTTTAGTTCCTGAGCCTAGGCGGCACTTGGGGCATATCAATCACCCCCCAACCCTTAGGTACATGTGAGAGCAGGTGACTGTGGGGTCTCTACATCTCCGAGGTCTCTCTTGTGCCAATGACCATTTGACACTTGTCCATTACTGAAGTGTGTGGCGTGCCTAGCAAGCGTGTGATGTCAATCGTCCTTTGGGGATCCCAAGGCAATGATGAGCCTTGGGAAGCGTGTAATCATATTAAGGGTTTAAACCCTATTTTCCCTCCTTTCTTCTCATTTCTCTCTTTTCCTGGTTCGAGTCGCGTCTGCAGCTTTCTCTCTCAAGAAAGGGATTGGCTTAAAGCTTTTGGTGGTGATTCCTCACATTTTCTTCCTTCTCCCTTTCCATTTCATCTTCAGGTATCCTCTTCCATTCTTTTTTCTTCATTTTCCCTGTGATTTTTCTTACTTTTGCATTTTCCAATGAGTTTTTGGAGATTTCCGGCGAGGGTTCTATTTTTTCTGGCGAATTGTTCTTGCTCTAGGTTTGGTAGTTTTATCTTTAAATTGCATTATTCCATTAGCCAGTCTCGTTTGATATTTATTAGAGTTGCAAGTGTAGTGTATGCCTCTTATGCTCAAACCCCTCTACCAACTCTTAGAGGAGTTCCCTTCTCTCAGAGAGAAGACTTTGAAGAAAATTAGGCAAATAGAAAGGGCGCAGGAGGAAGCTCGTAGGTCAGAGGAATTCCCCCTCAGACCTATATTTCCCCCACCTCTGAAGGTAATATAGCCTGAACCATCAGAACCCGCTAACCAAGCCGAGGTACCTGCTGAACCCTCACCAATGTCTGAGTCTGAGTCTTCCACATCAAACCCTATGTCTGTGGACTCTTTCCAAGAGGCCATGGATTTCTCAAATTAACAAGGCCAGGTCCCTGATCAAGCAGAGGTCTCTAGTCGGGTCTCGTCTCATAAAAATTCAAGCACATCGTCCTCTTCCTCAGAGGTTGAGATTATTGGACCAAGCGTGGCTATTCCACCTATACTTGATGGCATTCCCCTGTCGACCGTCACAGGGGCTGAGTTCGCTCAGAGGTTTCCAAGTGATCCTCTAACGTCTGCTCAGTCCAACGTTGATCTAAATAATAATGATGATGATGGTGCTGAAAGTGATGTCGACGTCTCTGAGGCGGTCGAGATTGAGAGTACAGTTAGTGAGGTCGACCTTCTTTGCTTCAGATATTTATACTCCATCAGCCCCTCCATAAAGCTCAGGAGACCTCAGAGGGAAGGGAGGGCTTACCATGGCCGAGATGGTGAGATCTTCTTGTACGAGAAGATGTTTAACCTGGGGTTTCATTTGTCCATCCATCCTCTCATTAGGTCTATACTAGCCTACATCAACTTGGCCCCTTCCCAGTTATCACCCAATGCTTAGAGGGTAATAATTGGGGACATCACCTTATGGAGGGATGTTCATCACTTAGACCTTCCAGTCCAGGTCTTTGTAGGTTGCTATGTACCTTCATCTGCTAGAAACCATCCGAGCTATTATCATTTTGTAGCTCGAAAACCTGAAAAGAAGATGCTTCAGGTAACTCAGAATTCAAATCACAATAGGAAGCCTCGCTATTTCTTTGCCTCGAGGCCATGGGAATTTGGCCCGTGTGCCCCTTCTTCCCCACTAGAGCCGAGAATTCCCATTAGATGGGGAAAGGTTACAATGTCTGCCAAGGCCGACCCTGGTCTAAGCCTGTAAAATCTTCAGAAGGTCAAAGACCTTCAGGATAAGGGGATGCATGGTCTGCTCGTTAAATTTGAACACCTGATGACCCCCTACTACCTTTATGAGACTGGTTTAGGGGGAAGTCCTCTTACAGAGCTTGGTAAGTGTTTTTTATTCCAAGTTATACCTCTGAGTTTATGCATGTCTGACCCTCTAACTCAGACCTTTCTATTTTGCAGAGCGTCCGAAGGGAATATCATACGAACTTTGGGAAATTGCAGCACCGAGTTTGACAAAGCTTACTAAGAAGGCAGGTCTGAATGATCCTCCTCCTCCTCCCTCCACCTTGAAGGCTCAGGCCACAAAGAAAAGAAGTGCTACCGACCCTGCCCCTGAGGATCAGAGGCAGAAGAAGAAAGGTTGGGACTCTGCTATCCCAATATCCTTTGCAGATGCCTTGGCTTCTCGTATATAGCAATTAAAAATCAATGACAACATCATAGGCCACAGTCTACAGGCGCTGGATGCCATCGGCTCTGCCATGACCGATGCTGACAAGCATTTTTATCGGTCAATGGACACATCTCTGCTGGTTGAGTTCGGCCTCCACAGGTCTATTCAGGTACGACTTCAGACTTTAGTATATCTTCAAAGTGTAACCTCTGTTTTGAATTTCAGCTCATATACACTAACACATGATTTTGCAGGGCCTGGCTGCTATGCATTATCTCGCTAATTGGACTCTGAGAAAGTTACCTCTCATCCAGAAGGGTCAAGAGGCCAAGAAGGTACAAAGTTCTCTGAATGCAGAGGTAGACCGTCTGAAGTCTTCTTTGGTGGGGTCTGAGAAGAAGATTAAGGACTTGGAGAAAGATATCTCTAAGCTAAAAAAAGACCACGTTGCTGCTCTGAATGCCAAGGACAACGTTCTCCAACAAAAGGTCGACTCTGTAGTGAAGGCAGCCCTCGATGATGCCTCTGAGGGGATATTGGCTGATTATAAAGTCTCCGACGAATTCATGAGCTTCAGTTTTGAGTACCTCGAAAGTGGTATGAAGGCTACTATTAAATGGGAGACTGCTAAGGAGAAGGAGGCGGGACATTTGAAGACCTCTGACTTCATAGGTCTGGGTTTTTGCCAACCCTCAGCTTGCCCAAGCCCTTCAAAAAATTGAAGAGGAGGTCACTGCCCCAGCAGATACTGCCACACTAGACGGTACGAAGATAGAGGGAGCTGACCACAGAGAAGATGGGGCCGAGGTAACCAACGTCAGCCAAGAGAATCAGGCCAAGGATACCAACACTCTCCCTTCGAATCCTTAGGCTCAATTGTGAAGCTTTCTTGTACTTAATTTGTAACCCCTGATCGGATGTAACCTCTGAAGAACATTGTCAACTGATATTTTTGAATTTTAACAACTTGATAGCAACCCCTGAGGAGGGTTTTACTTCATTTGCTTTATTTATTGAATGCTTATTTGCCATGCAATGTTTTAGCTCTGCCGTCTTATTGCAATGATGTCTGTTTAAACTAAATTAAGTCTTACGTCAGACCTTATCACCACACAGTGATGTTATAAGTTTAAGTCCATCAACTAAGAGGTCATCCTCATAATTAATTTCAGCAAATTAATGATGTTAAGGGTCTGAGATCATCCTAATCACGATGTCTGACCTCAGACCCTGTCACCACTTAATGATGTTATAAGGGTCTGAGGCCATCAACTAAGATGTTATCCTCATGATTAATCTCACCAAATTAATGATGTTAAGGGTCTGAGGTCATCCTAATATGATGTCTGACCTCAGACCCTATCACCACTTAATGATGTTATAAGGGTCTGAGGCTATCAACTAAGATGTTATCCTCATGATTAATCTCACCAAATTAATGATGTTAAGGGTCACAGGTCATCCTAATATGATGTCTGACCTCAGACCCTGTCACCACTTAATGATGTTATAAGGGTCTGAGGCTATCAACTAAGATGTTATCCTCATGATTAATCTCACCAAATTAATGATGTTACGGGTCTGAGGACATCCAAGTATGGTTTCTGACCTCAGACCCTGTCACCACTTAATGACGTTATAAGGGTCTGAGGCTATCAACTAAGATGTTATCCTCATGATTAATCTCACTAAATTAATGATGTTACGGGTCTGAGGTCATCCAAGTATGGTGTCTGACCTCAGACCTTGTCACCACTTAATGATGTTATGGGGGTCTAAGGTCATAAACTAAGATGTTATCTTCATAATTAATCTCACCAAATTAATGATGTTAAGGGTCTGAGGTCATCTTAATATGATGTCTAACCTCAGACCCTGTCACCATTTAATGATGTTATAAGGGTC
Organism: Sambucus nigra; assembly: GCA_949130495.1. Lineage (NCBI taxonomy): Eukaryota > Viridiplantae > Streptophyta > Magnoliopsida > Dipsacales > Adoxaceae > Sambucus > Sambucus nigra. The sequence continues at coordinate 128,354,051 of OX422224.1, read as the reverse complement.
TGAGGTTATCAATTAAGATGTTATCCTCATGATTAATCTCACCAAATTAATGATGTTACGGGTCTGAGGTCATCCAAGTATAGTGTCTGACCTCAGACCTTGTCACCACTTAATGATGTTATGGGGGTCTGAGGTCATCAACTAAGATGTTATCCTCATAATTAATCTCACCAAATTAATGATGTTAAGGGTCTGAGGTCATCCTAGTATGATGTCTGACCTCAGACCCTGCCAGCACTTAATGATGTTATAAGGGTCTGAGGCTATCAACTAAGATGTTATCCTCATAATTAATTTCACCAAATTAATGATGTTATGGGTCTGAGGTCATCCAAGTATGGTGTCTGATCTCAGACATTGTCACCACTTAATGATGTTATAAGGCCTGAGGTCATCACTTAGATGTTACCCTCACACTTTCTATCATTAGAGCAAAATGAAGCAAGAATCGACATGGAAACTGATCTTTTATTAATAACCTCTTCATAAGATGGTACATTTACATAACTTTTTGCAACATCATATGTAATACTTCTTTAGGTGATCAGCATTCCAGGGGTTAGCGAAAGGTTCCCCTTCATAGTTTTCTAGCCTGTAGGTCCCGGGCACAACCTCTTCTGTCACTTTGTAGGGACCATGCCAGTTTGGGTGGAGCTTGATTATTTTCTGTAAGGTCTTCTTCAGTACTAAGTCTCCCACGACGATGGGTCTTGACTTCACCCTCTGATTGTAGAATTTTGCTGCTCTCTGTTGGTAAGCTGCTTGTCTGATTTCTGCGTCTTCCCTTCTCTCTTCAATCAAATCTAGGTCTAGTCTCCTCTCTTCCCCATTTTTATCAGGGTCATAGGTCTGAACCCTATGAGTTGGAAGCCCCACTTCTGTTGGTATGACGTCCTCTAAGCCATGTGATAGCATGAACGGGGTTTCTCTTGTTGGTGTCCTTGCCGTGATTCTGTAGGCCCATAACACAGCGTAGACCTCTTCAGTCCATCTCCCCTTTGCTTCTTCTAACCTCTTCTTAATTCCATCGAGGATTGTCCTGTTTGTGACTTCCGTCCGACCGTTTGCCTGAGGTTGGCCAAGAGATGAGAAGAACTGCTTTATCCCCACTCTTTCTCAATACTTTTCTAAAGAGGAGTTATTGAACTGGGTTCCATTATTCGAGATGAGTGTGTTTGGGAGGCCATGTCTGCATATGATGTTCTTCCAAATAAATTGGAAGGTCTTCTATTCTGTGACCATTATCATCGGCTCTGCCTCCACCCACTTTGAGAAGTAGTCAATGGCAACTATTAGAAATCGGTAACTATTGGTAGTTCTTGGTAGGGGTCCTACTAAGTCAATTCCCCACACTGCAAATGGCTATGGAGAGGTGATTGACGTCATAGGTTGATGAGGTTGATGAGGAATAGTGGAGAATCTCTGACATTTATCGCACCTCTTCACGTAAGCTGCAGCATCTTTGGCCAAGGTTGGCCAGCAATATCCATGTGTAAGAATCCTCTTGGCCAAGGGTCTTCCACCTATGTGACTGGAGCAAGAACCCTCATGAACTTCTTGTAAGACGCGGGGAACTTCGGTGGGATGTACACACCTGAGGAGAGGCAACAGAAATCCCTTCTTATATAGGACGTCTCCTATTACGAAGAACTTGGCAGCTCTATATCTTAACTTCCTCCTCTCTAACTTGGACTCCGTTAGCTCTCCCTCTTTGATGTATCTGATGAAGGGGTCCATCCATGAGTCCCCTAGGTTCAAATTGAGACAAGGGTTGGATACCTCTTCTTCCTCAATGGTCGCCTTTGCTAAGACCTCGACCGAAACTGTCCTTCTGATGTCTGTCTTCGTCGCCGAGGCCAACCTTGCCGATGCATATGCGTGGCTATTATTTTGTCGAGGTACTCTCTTCAATTTTATCTCTTTAAAATATTCTAACATCATTCTCACCCTCTTCAGATACTTATCCATTCTTTCATCTTTGGCCTTATAGACTCCCAATACTTGATTGACAACTAACCTTGAATCGCTATGAAGTAGGAGTCGTCTTACACTTAGAGTCTTTGCCAATAAGAGGTCTGCTATCATTGCCTCATATTCTGACTCGTTGTTAGATGCCTTGAAGTTGAATCTTAGTGCGTATTCAATGTTGGCATCGTCTGGAGCTGAAAGTATCAGTCCTGCACCGCTTCCACTGTCGCAGGAAGAACCATCAACGAAGAGATTCCAAATGTCTATATCCGATGAGAAGGCCCCTTCTGACACGATTCCTCACCTGAAGAGGTATCGATCCTCCACGTTATCCGCTACTCCGCTTCTAATCTTTTTGGATACGAGCTCTTCCTGGTTTCGGAAGACATTAGGTGCGACCTCTTCATGTTCTTGGAAGACATTGTTCTTTGACCCTTCAGCACCTACTTGGTCATTTTCTGCCTCGGCCTCTTCCCATGTGAACTCAACAATAAAGTCTGCGAGGGACTTCCCTTTAATGGCTGCCCTAGGTTGGTAAGTAAGGTCATACTCCCCCAACTCGATGGCCCAGGTCATCAATCTTCCAGATTTCTCAGGTTTATGTAGAACCTGTCTTAGTGGGGAATCGGTGAGGATGACCATGGAATGGGCTTGGAAGTAGGGCTTCATCTTCCTGGAAGCATGTATCAGGGCGTAGGATAGCTTTTCCATACGAGGGTAATTTTTCTCAGACCCTTGAAGGGCTTTACTGTTGAAATACACAGGCCTTTGGATTCCAACGTCTTCCCGTACTATGGCTGCACTGATAGCCGATTCAGAGACTGCAAGATAAACATACAATTTCTCTCCTACTATGGGCCGAGATAATAACAAGGGAGATCCAAGGTAAGACTTGAGTTGGTTAAAACCCTCTTCGCACTCTTCGTCCCACCGAAAGGCCTTTCTAAGAATTTTAAAGAATGGAAGACACTTGTCCGTTGCTCTGAAAATAAATCTGTTGAGTGCGGCCACTCTCCCCGTGAGTCTTTGGACGTCCTTGATACTCCTTGGTGTCTTCATGCCAAACAAAGCCTTGATTTTCTCAGGGTTTACTTTGATTCCTCTTTGATTGACGATAAACCCAAGAAACTTGCCAGCTCCTACCCCGAAGACACACTTCGCGGGTTGAGTTTCATCCTGTACAAGTCCATAGTATCGAAGGTCTTTTCAAGGTCTGCCACATGAGTGTAGGTCTTTAAGCTCTTCGTCAGCATATCGTCTACATACACCTCCATAGTCTTGCCTATTTGATCTTCGAACATCTTATTCACAAGATGTTCGTATGTCGCCCCCGCATTTTTCAGACCGAAGGGCATCACTTTGTAGTCGTACGTCCCTTTGTCGGTAATGAAGGATGTTTTCTCTGAGTCTTCCACATCCATAAAGATCTGGTTGTAGCCTAAATGTTCGTCCATGAAGCTCATGAGCTCGTGCCCTGCAGTAATATCCGAGGTAAGGCATAACTATCTTTTGGGCAAGAACTGTTCAGGTCAGTGAAGTCGACGCACATTCTCCACTTTCCATTGGCTTTGGGCATGATGACTGCATTCGATAACCACTCCGGATATATGACTTCTCTAATAAACTCAGCCTCTTCTAATTTTTTAACTTCTTCCCGGATGACGTCGTACTTCTCCATGGAGTAAACTCTTCGTCTTTGTTTGATCGGCCTGGCATCTTTGGTCATGTTAAGCTTGTGACCCATAACCTCAGGGTTGGTTCCGGGCATGTCTGCGTGACTCCAAGTGAAGACACTCTTCCTCTTCCTCAAGAAGTTTATCAGCTCTTCCTTGATTTCTGTTTTTAAGGCTTTGCCGACCTGGATGGTTTTTTTCGGTTCGTCCTCATTGAGGACGATGGATTCTACCTCTTCTGCGGCCTCTCCCTTCTTCAATTTTATTTCATCTCTTGGGTCAAGTGTATCAATGCTATATGTGGTGGTTTCCCTCTTATGGGCCTCTCTCTCTCTTCGGTCGAGTTGAAGTAACATTCTCGTGCTATGGTCTGGTCACCTTGCACTTCCTCTACCTCATAGGGCGTCAGGAATTTTAGCATCTAGTGGACCGTTGACGGCACGGCCTCAAACTCCTTAAGGGCTACTCTTCCTATGATGAGGTTATAGGCCGAGAAGACGTTCCGTCCATAACAAAAAAGTTAATCTTCCGGGTCAACCTCTTAGGCCACTCATCACCCATTCGTACGTCCATCTCATACATGACCAACGGGTGGACCTTTTCACCGCTGAAGCCCATTAAAGGATGGTGATAGGGTACCAGCCTAGCTCTGCTGAGACCCAGGCTCTTGAAGCAGGGCCAAAACATCACGTCTGCTGAACTCCCGCCATCTACGAGGATTCTCTACACCTCGCATCCATGTACTCTTGTTGTTATTACCAAGGGGTCATCATGTGGGGCTAAGATACCTCTGAAGTCAAGTCGGGAGAACCCCACTATAAAAGTGTCCATGTCCACCTTCTTTCTCTTATACGCCGTATCAGAAGACGTTAGATTTATAACTTCAAGTTTAGCCACTGTCTTGGCCTCTACCACATGAGCATTTCTGTCAACCACTTCAGAGCCACCGCCCGTAAGTCCTCCGCATATGGTGTCAACACCAAAGGAGATCATGCCAACCCTCTTCACAGGAGTGTTGTCATATTTTGGCGGAAGATCTGGATCGTCTTCGTCATCACCTTTCGAATTATTATCTCTTCTAGCTGGGGCATCGTCATGGCATCTGTCGTTTCTCCTCTTCTTAGGGTCATCTCTTCCGCCCTTAGGATCCTTGCCATCAACATATTTCCTCAACTTTTTGGATTTTAACATCTTTTCAATCTCATCCTTCAAGGCGAAGCATCTGTCTGTAACATGGTCGTGGTCTTGGTGGAACTCGCACCACAAGTTTTTATTCTGCTTATGTGGAGGGGCCTTTAGTTTCTCCAGCCATCTTAGAGTCCTGTCATTCTTGATCTCGTTAAGGATATGCTCACAGCTCACGGTTAGAGGAGTATAGTGAGTGAACTTGTCATCGGGTGACCTCTTCTTTCCATATTTCTTTGTTTGGGACTTCCTGCTACTACCGCGGTTCTCATCCTCATACTTGGAGGCCATTACCTCTTCAGCATTCATGACTTTTCTCGCAGTTTCCAGTAGCTCGGCCATAGACCTGGGAGGGTCTTATGCGAGTTTCCACAACAACTTCCCTTTCTAAAGACCTCTTATGAGGGCGGTCATGGCTATATTCTCTTCGTAGTCTTCAACCTCAAGTTTTTATTTATTGAACCTGGCGATGTAGTCTCTTAGGATCTCGTCCTTGCCTTTCTTGACATACAGTAGACGAGTGGTATTCTTTTGAGGTCTTACCCCAAAGCAGAAGTTGTGAATGAATCGTTCAGCCAGGCCCTTAAAGTTCTCAATTGAATTCTTCGGAAGAGAAGTGAACCAGCTGTGTGATGCTCCTATCAAAGTCTCGGAGAAGGCCCTACACTTCATCTCATCAGGTATCGAATAGATGTTCGTCGCTGACTGATACATCTCAATGTGATGTACAGGGTTGGTGCTACCGTCATACTTGGGAGACACCACGGGTGGCTTGAACTTAGCAGGGGTCGGGAAGCTCACTATCCTTGCCACAAAGGGGGAGCCTTCCAAAAAACCTCTCTGCAATGGGTCTCGACTTTTAATGAGGTCTCCTATCTTCGCCTCAAGACGTTGGATAGAGACATTCCATGGTCTCCTACCATCGACATGGCCGAGGTTGTCCCCAGCCACCTCCAAGGGATGAACTGAGGGTTCTCCAGCCGCAGCGCAGCGTTGGCTGTTGACCTCTTCCTGGTCTCTACCTCTTCTTGCATGAGGTCGGCCTTGGTGGGGCCGACGTTGCTCATCCCCTCTTTGCGAGCCGGTTGCACTCCTTGACCTTGATAATCTCCGTCTTAGGTTATTTACTGGGCCCAACCTCTCAAAGGCTGACCCTCTGCTCAATCGATCAAAAGTTGATCCTCGCTGCTGGGCCTCTTCACCTTTTCCGCCGCAACGGCCTCAACTCTACTGAAGAGGACGTACAGTATTATTTGAAATCTCATACGGCTCCCAACATTCTTCTGGGACCTCTTCTACCTCCAAATCATCATACCTGTCCTCCGGGCAAGGGTTGCCTTGCCTCCCCAGGCGTAAGTGCCTAGGGTCAGCAACGTCCCTCCTCCGCTGGGGGCCAGGTTGGTCCTTCATTGGTGCCTGGGGTGGTCCCTTGACATCAGGATGGGACTGAACAGCCGTCGGAGTGATCATTTCTGGTTAAACTCCAGGTGGCCTCATCATAGTTTGGCTGAGCTGTGCAAATTGCTCCTGCATATCTTGTTACGTTGCAGCCAAAGACCTCAAGGCTGCAGCTACCTCCGCCATTTCGGACTGAGGCGATGCCTGGCTGGAACTAGGTCGTCCCTCCCCAGGCGGCGAAAGAGGCGGTGGTACCTCTGGTGCCATATGTTAACACTAAAGGGCTTGAGTAGCAGATGAGCTTAGTACCTTAAAGGACCTCTTTTAATGGTGAAGCAGCTCCACGTAAGGGGTGGTCCCTGGTTCACCACCAGAGTCTCCGGTGAGGTTAAGATGAAGAAGAGGAAGTTTTTGAAGAGACAGCTTCTCTCTTCCCATAGACGGCGCCAAAATGATGATGCTGAAAACAACACCACCCTTCACGGTGTCTGTGAGCTCAATTCAATGTTAACAATGGCAGCATAAGGGTATATACACATATAGTAGAAGGAGGTGAGGAGAAGAGGAATCAAAACCGGAATATAAGTGGTTCAGCCAATCAGGCCTATGTCCACTGTGCAAGTGTATGATGTGCATTACTGTATAATGGCTCTAATGGCCATAGATACAATCTCCCAAGCTTTCTCTCTCTACTGTGTATTTAGACAGAGTTTCAGCTAGGGTTGTATTTTTGGATCCCCCTTGTAAGAAGGAGAAGACAAGTACATATAGTACCAGGGGGTGTAGTGTACCCCCCATGCATGCAATGAGCATGTGTGTGTTGGTCTAGCCAATATGATAAAGACATATGTCCCTGTCACACGTAGAAAATGATGATGAAATATTCCCCCCACGTGGGGGGAATGATTTTTTATAACTGATTTGTGTCCACGTGTCCTTGTCCACACATATGTTAATAAGTTCTCGGCCTACTTATTTGGTCACGACCTCGGCATGGAAGAGTCCGAGGTTGGTAAGGTTTAGCTTCCCATCCAATCCTAGATGAGCCATTATGGTCTCGGCTTAAGTGAAGCTGAGGTAAGGTGTGAAGGTCGGCCTGGGCCGAGGTTAAGTGGGAATGTCCTTCGAACATTGGCCGATTCACTGATGGGGTTGACCTTGGTAGAGGTAAGTCTCCTTGTAACCTCGGCCTACCCCTGGCCGAGGCTGTCATTCCCGGGTGAACTGACGAACTTCTGACCCCCATGATTGATGCAGTCTCCCCTTGATGGGGTTTATAGTGGTGTCGTCCAGGGCCGACCTTGCTAGGGCTGAGGACTATTGTCACTGATCCAAGGCATTTCCAACCTCGGTAATATCTCAGCCGAGGTTATAGTTCCTGAGCTGAGGCGGCACTTGGGGCATATCACTCATTAACCGACAACCTCGGATTTCTATGTTAACATGTTTTGCGGGGGTTAATTGAGATTTTATAGGTATTTGGATGCTAAGTGTAAAATTCGGACGCATTCCGCTCGATTTCCGTACGCGATCGTACGTTCAAGGTCATTTTAGTATTTTCATAGCTTGGGTACCTTGCCCAACATATGCACGGAAGTTGTATCCCTCCTCGTAAGCTTTAGGTGGTCGCAAATGGTGCATGATTCAGATTCAGAACGAAGAAGTTACAGCCCTTTTGGCGGAAGAGAAAAATAATGGAACCAAAAGAGGAGAAAATAGGAGCAAAAGGAATGCAGTGGGCTGACACCTGCTTGTTCGATCGATCGATCAAAAGGATCGATTGATCGATCAAAAGGATCGATTGATCGATCCTTCAGTTTTTGCCAATCGTGGGGTGACAGTGGGCTTGGATATTTACCATCGATCAGTCGATCACAGGGGATCGATCGATCGATCCCCTGTTTCCAACTGATATTTTTGCTTTTCTTTTCTTTTCTCTTTCTTCTCTATTTTAATTCCACTTACTATAAATACCAATTTTTTTTAAATATTAGATATCTTGTAGTATAATCGATTTTAGGTAGTTTAGGTTAGGGTTTTGGAGGTTTGAGAGCTCATTTCTTCATTTCTTCGGTTGACACCCATTTGGGATTGTAATTTGTGCTATCATCTTCCATCTCCATTAATATAAGTTGTATTTCTATTATTCTTGCTTTGTAGTGTAATTTACATGCTTTCTTAATTAGATTTACATGCTTTGATTTAGTTGCTTTCTAGTGTAGTTTTATCGCGTTTATTTATCGCTTTCCTTTATCGCGTTTTTATCATGCTTTCTAGCTAATTTAGTCTAGGTTGTGTTTGAATGGAACTCATTAGGGTTGACGCGTTGCTTTGCTTTGGTGATGGTGTTTACGGGTCTATTTCGGGTGCGTTGTCCTAGTTATTGCGCCTAGGAGATTTAACGGGGCATATCATGTATGTCCCGTGCTTATGACCTTGCGTGCGTAATTTTTGAGATATTTGTTGATGCCAAAATCTTATTAGGATTTTATGAGGATTTAGGGGCGTGACAACCCTTGATTCAATTAACTGTCGAAACGAAACGCATTCGTAATAACTATTCGACCCATGATCCATTTTATACTAATTAACTCGGGTGGGGGATATTCGACGTAACCTATAGTTTTACTCGCTTTGTTAATCTAGTTTTATTTACCCTCACCTAGATTAATGATTTCCCTTTTATGCATCTTTCACTTTTTAGTTTGTAATTTATCTTTTACACTTTAATTTTATGAGTATTAAATCCTATAAATTCTAGTAACTCGTCTCTATGGATTTTCGATACCCGGACTTGGCCGTTATACTCACCCGTTGAGTTTAGTCATAAGTTTAGGTTTTTGTATAGTTCAGGTGAGTCGAATTCAAAACGACCGGCGCGTAGGTGACTCTCGCGCGCGCAGCAAAACCATGTCTATCAATAAGTCCGTGACAAAAAAAGTTGTCCCCCCTAGAATTGTCACGGTCATTGACCTTGACAAGTCCAACTTGTCAAGGTCAATTACCGTGACAATCCAAAAGATTTGGTATAGTGTTCGGAAACATTTTCAACATGACATCGTCGTCAGCTATTGATTTTATCAACATGCGGGGTAGTGTTCACAACGAGTTGGAGGTTTATTCCCAAATACAAGGCGACAAACAAGTCAAACAATTGATTGATATGTTCGGATTTTCTATTATTTTTGCCTAAGGGTTCCCTAATTTAAAAAATAAATGAGTGAGTCTCTAGCCTCCAGATGGTCCTTCGTGATGCATACGTTCCATTGTCCATATGTTGAGTTTCGAATAACTCCATTCGAGTTTGTTCATTTAACAGGTTCGTATTTATTTAAATTATGTTCATTTATTTCATCGTATATTTACATTTTAACTAAATGAAATTAGTTTTTTTATAGGAATTACAAGCATTCTGGGAGACGCAGTGCCTCCATTTCCAATCAAATCCACTCGGACCGTCGACACGTTGATTCCCACATATTTTTTCGGCATTAATAATTTTAACGTAAATGGAAGAAATATGGTTGCTATTTTCGTTAAAACTTATTTACAAGAATGATGGATTACAAGGGCCAATCACACAACTACACCTTTGTAAATAGCAAGGGTATTTATAATGTTTGTTCTCGGTATGATATTCTTTCCTAATTCAAATACCGTTATTCTAATTGATTAGTCTGAGTACCTAGACGATTTACACAATATAGAGATGTACGACTGAGACTCTGCTATATTAGCACGGGTATTTTACGCATTAGATGCTGTGAGTCGTCTAGAGGTCAAACAATTGAATTGCATATGGAAATCATTGGAGGTAATACATTTTAGAGTATATTTTATATATATTATTATATTGATAAGAAAATGTCTTAAACAATATATTCCCTCTAACCTATATATTGTAGTGAAACTCAAACATTTTAAGAAGAAAAAAAATACTTTTCAAACTATCATGCAAGCCATGCGATGCATGGCTGACTTTATCTAAACTGTATTATTTTCGTGTTGTATCCTGTTTCACAAAATGAATTCTATGAATGAAAGGAGATTGAATTTTAAATTAATATCAAAAGTCATATGAATCGCATTTTTTAAAAAATATTTACACTGAAATGTTCAATATAATTCCGAAAAAAATACATTATGTAGGAAGTTTAAAATTTTGGATACCTCTTCAGATCCTCGAATTGCATTTGTTCGTTCCATGTGGCTGCGTAATATGACGATCGAGAATGCAGAGAGTTTATTCCTTTATGCAAGTTATGAAAGAACATCTTAAAAATTTAAAGAATCGATATTATATTTTTGAAATATGAAAATTTATGTAATTGAAATTGCTTATTGAATGTAATCTTCATCTTTAATTGTCTCAATATACTTTCTCTTTCTTAGTAGTTGTTGTAAAAAGCTTTTGTGTAAGTAAGCCGTTTTCATATAGAAGTTGTAGTATTATATATAACACAATACCTTTGATGAGCTTTCATAGTCGTCAACCGAGGGATTGTCTTCGTTATTCAGTATGAATTTGGTTATTGTATAGTATTTCTTACTCATTATCAAATTATATCCATTGAGATTTCATATGAAATCATATTTTACTCTAATGGTATGTTTGAATATAATAATCGCCTCCTTTGGAGCTCCCTTTAGAGTTATATGTTTGTAATAAAAATGGAGATATTACGAAAAAAAATTATGTCAACCATATTAGTTCGTTGTACCCTATTTTCAACTGCATCAATTTGTGATGGTGGGAATCCAACCAATTTTTCAGCAACCTTGTCAGATAGAACAAATGTTGTTTCTCTTATGTGTTCCTCTATGTCAACTTGAAGTTTATATCTGAAAAATATTTTGCAATAAAAATTTTTAGTTTATTTGTGTTGCTTCATAAGAGGCGTGTTTTAATAAAATGAATTGAATTCAACTAAATTTGGAACCGGATATGCATTGTCTATGTTGTAAAGTTTACACATGTAAGATTCTGCTAGTTATGTTAAGATCTTGATATAAATCTTGCATGAGACGTAAGACTAACTGAACTTATCCTTGATACACTTGAATTGAAATATTCTTTACCTATAAGAATGATCCAGTTATATATTTAGATTTTTAAAGTCGTCTTTTAATATATTTATAAATAACAAATATTACCACCTCTTCAAATGATGCTCGCAATTTTTTAAGGTTAAAAATATTTCCCCTCGTTAGTGGGCCAGTACTTGAGGTCAAAATTCTGAGATGTAGTTATATTCTCCATTGCTTGAAACTATTTTGGATTTGTATCTCGAAAAGTAAATAATTAAATTATTATTTTTTTGTGAAATAAAATTGAAATCGAAGTTCATAATTTAAGTATTTACTTGTTTATTAACGTCTGAAGCTCGGGTATTATGATATTAGTATACGACTTAATCGCATTTATGGACGATATATATATATATATATATATATATATATATATATATATATATATATATATATATATATATATATATATATATATATATATATATATATATAGGAACGAAAATAGAACGCGAGCATTTAAGTTAACGATTAATTACCTGTGATCAGAAATTTGTATGCCCAATTTCTGAACATGGTTGTCGTTGAGATTCATATGTTCGATTTTGCTTCGTTCAATTAGCACGCCACATACATCTGTAAACTAGATTTTATTAATTATCTATAAAATATTATTTGATAATAATTCATAGTTTTATAAAAGATTTGTTAGTTGTCAATAAGTTCCCATGTTAGTTTATCCTTCTCAACAACTTTGTCTTTCATGGTGTTCTAGTCAACAAATTCAAATTTGTGCAATAAAATGTTTGCTATCTCCTCTTGCAATTCCTTTATATTTGTTCTGGACGTAAAAGTTAATGAACATGAATCCATAACAGTTTTGTACACTCTCTTCTTTGACACCACCTTGAAATTGATATTAAAAATAACTTCCCCTCCTCAATCATCCCAGCATACTAATTGACTTCATCTTTCCAAATCATTCCATGAATATGGTCATCTTGCAAAAAATATAATCAAATATTATTATTCTAGCAATGTCGTATAATATATGAGGCTACTTTAATTCAGTATTTAGTTGAAATATCATCGGTTCACAAATTATGATCATCGATGTGAAATTAAGAGGGAAGTTACGTCCGTTATGAAAATACTTGCCATTAAATAAATATAAATACTCACTTTGTGGATAGAGATATACATGAAACCTTGATATTGATAAATTATTTAAATTCACTGTAACTAGAATTACGTTTAAACACATAAAACAATTTTTAAACATCTAATCAAACAAGACCATTACTCTTTATCTTAAAAAAATTCTAGCAAATGCTCTATGTACGTTAGAATCTTTGAAGTTGAAGAGGTTTTTGTTTGAACACATGTGATGCGTTACTTTCTGATGTGGATATATATGAATGCATATTTAGTTTATCTTTAAAAGGAATAAATCATGAATCTGACAAACATGTAAGATTTTTTTTGTGTGAGATTTGGACTATCACTCTGTCAATCATTGTGTGAGTGTTAATATTTAGCGGAATTATACATACTCAGGCTTCAGTTGTAGTACAATTTCACACTTATGCATTACAATATAATTTTGGCCTTTTAAACTTACTCTTTAGGATAAGTTATTGAAATAGGTAGGATTGTCACATCCTGAGATTCTACATGGCACGTCGAAGTGAGCCTTAGGCCCCACTTGTCAAAACAAACCAAATTTCCTTTATAGCTGATTTGAAAAACTTCTGTCTCAAAGTTTAAAATCATTATTTACCAACATATATATATATCACTCGATCCATCGAAAATATTATTTTTCTAATTTAATTACTCTAGTTACCTATAGTAAACGAAGTAGAATTTTTTATCTGAAGCAGTGTGCACTGTTATAATAGCAGTTGCGCTTCAGCCCCGGAGATACTAAATTTTTTCTTTTATAAATTTTGAATCTGCAACCGGCCTTCAATAAGTCTAATATTTGTTGCCTTGAGTCTGCACTACTAATGTACCTTAGTATTTTCGTTTTTCGATGTCATGCTAGTTTTAGGTTGTAAATCACAAAGAAACAAGAAGAATTAATTTACTTTGAAAGTAATTTATAATTTTGTTGTCTTTTTTCACACTTGAATTGATTTATGTGACTGACATAGATATGATAAAACACTATGATGTAGTTCGAATCTGTATCCGACCTTTAATAAGTCTGATCTTTGGTGGCTTTCGTAAGGCCTAAAACTTGAGGAATTATGATAGTTAGACCGGTTGATCGAGAACATTAGCTACAATATAAGTTAGCTCACTGTTTGACATCCTCCCTCAAAAAATGCCAGACATTTTTTGTGAAATGTCAGACAATTCCCATTGCCTAAAAATGGCAGTAATATGTCTTTTGATGTTTACAGCTAATGAAAATAAAGGTAAGCATAGTGTGAGGCTTAAATTAAAATCCTAGATGCGATTTTATCTAACGCATTAACTGTATAATCCTTATGGGTGTACTTTCTGCAAACAAATTTGCAATAAGACTTCTTGGATATATGTTCGATGGTGATAGAAGTTTTCTCTATTTATATATTAAGCCTTTTGCAAGGCCTTAGTATCTTTATGTGTTAAGCTGATGACCTCACTCTAGTTTTGTAATTTTTATACTACGTTCAGTGTTTAAAAGAAGAACAATTATATATTGAGTAATAAATACCATAATCATTTGCACCAGGATAGATGTAAAGGCCTTTGGTTCATCTGTAATGCCCAAAGCCATCGTAGAATCCCATTTTTAAGTCGAATCCCTACTTTTTTTTACTATCAAATGAAGAAGATGGGCGAAAAGTGTTATTTGTAGGATGTTGAATCGTAATTCATTTATTTGTTGGCTTCAGTTTGCATTATTTATGTTTATTGTTATTTTAGTTTTACCGAATCCCTATATAGTATTGGTAGCAGAATCAGAATAAGTAATTGACTTTAACAGTGATTGAATGCCAAGTTTAGTGGTTCGTGATCCTTAAATTGAATTCCTAGGTGCTGAATAATCCTAAATATAATCTATGGATAATATTTCTCATACATAAAAGGTTGAACCAGAAGTTGTAGAGGGTGTCTCCACCAAAGGGTGGTTAACTTAGTCAAGAAGATGTAATACCCCGTAATTTTATTGATTTTTATTTAATGGGATTAATTAAATATAATGGGAATTAATTGGAAATTCATTCAAATTTAAATACTAGCGAGACGTGAGTTGGTATTTGATTATGATAATAATATTGAGTATTACTGAGTATATATGGTAATATATGTCTATGGAAATTATTAAAATTTCCGCGAGTTATAAATACGACAGTGGGAAAAATTAAGTTGAGACGCGCGTGTCAGTCGCGTCAGAAATCAATTTAATTAGATCAAAAGGTAAATTATAATTTTATTAATTGTATGGTCATTTTGATTTCACCAAGGTGTCCGAAGGGGTCGAGATAGTCCGAAAACACTAGCCAGGGGTTTAGTTTGGGTCCCGGGACATTTTTAGGTCAAACCGACAAATCGGGAGGGTATTTTAGTCACTTTAAAATGTAAGGAAATAAGATCCACGAATTATAGGGTTTATTTAATTATTATTGGGAAGTCCATTAGGGCCATTATGAGCCAAAAAGTAAATAGTGGGCTACGTGAGATAGAGGAGAAGTTACAGAAGGTCTTCAAACCATAACCACCACCCACCACCCACCACCACCACTTTCGACGGAATTGTAACCGGAAAGAAGGAAAGAACCAGCCCTTGGATATCATCAATGGATCTGAACGTCAATCTTAAGGCAAGTGATTTGATTCCATTAAATTTCAGCGAATACTTCTTCCATGTTAGTGTAGGAATTGTTAATAGCCTTGAAAGATGATGAAAACTCATGAATTTTGGTGTAGAACTCTAAATCTTGGATAGGAATTGCATGTAGGTTAGTTCTGGACGAAATACAGTAATCAAAACATAACCATTGATGAATTAAAAACAGATTAAAGAAAAGAAATATCATGGTTCTTGAAGAAAATAGGAAACTATGGTTTTTATGAAGATTTGATCCATATAAGGCTAATTGTTGATGATTTAATAGTTTTGGAACATTAAAAATAATGTATTGAGGTTGTGTAATGATCCTATATCCTTAGTTTAGAATTTCATACCTTGTAATGAAGTTTTGGGACAAATCTGGGACTGGAAAATGAAGCAGTCCGTAGCCTCACCTAGTGCGATCGATCGATCGACATTCATAGGTCGATCGATCGACCACCATCGATCGATCGACATTCAAGGTCGATCGATCGACATTCAAGGTCGATCGATCGACCTCCACATAAATTGTTATGTTTTTACCCTTGTTGAATTTTAACAATCTCGATCCTAGAGAGTGATTGGTGGGGACCTTGTGAACACTTTTGGATTTAAGGAAGACCAGTAGGCGTGTATATGAGACTCGGATTGTTATTAAAAATTAAATTTGGGATTTGAGTTAAACCCAATAAGGTTCGACGAGTGAGGTACTATTAAGAACCGCAATTGATTGAGTTAAATCTATATAGTTGATAATATAAGGTTAGTGGGAGAAATATGGACCTTAAGAGTATTGGATTAAAGTGTGGGGAATAATAGGAGATATGTAACCTTTTTGGGTTAGGTTTTAAGTACTTGAAACTACGACGTGAGATGTGTCGGTGGACTATATTATATAATTATCTGGAAGTATAAAAATGTACTAATTGGAGTAACGGTATAGGGATTGAGAACATACCTTTAATAATATTATAAATTATTTAAGTTGTGTGAATGCTTAGTATATGGATTTATATGTGTATGACATACCTACCATACTTACTATCACGGGAGGTCGGGTTTCTGAACAGGGCCATCTAATCTTTGTGTGCCTATGGGGGGATTTAGATTGGTACCTTAAGGACATAGGGTTGTGAATGAATTATTTGTGAGTTAATAAGTCAGCTCGCCATGGGAGCGTAGGTATCTACGTGACCCATGGATATGTGAACTATGTTCGCCTCCAATATGTGTGATTTTTCTTATTGAAACGATTCCTGAGAGATTCGGAATGCGTGATCCTTATGTACGTGATGTACCGGAATTTGATAGCAGAGTATGTGTGCACCGCAGCTTAGCCTAGGTGTGCCCTTATTGTATATTTATGTTGAGATTAATATACTGGTGATTATAGCAGACGCTTTGCTAATGTGTGAAGGTTAATACTTGTGACATTTTTATTAGAGTTAAAAATGAGAATTTCCTATAAGATTTAAAGTAAATTAATCTGAGAAATAAAAAGATAGGTACACACAAGTTAGATCGGAATGTCTTGAACAAACCCTATATTATAATGTGAGTACAGATTGCGGTATAGACTAGTTAATAACGACATATCTAGGACGGGTTATGGATATACGTTAGGCGTGCACATTAGTTGAGAGGTGAGAAACTCATGTGAGAGCACGTGACTAACATGTATTTAATATTCACTGTTTAATGAAATTAAACACTTGCTATATTTTTAAATTGTTTTCACGTCGGGATCTGACCCGTTTGCTTCCAAATCTATTTTTTTAGACCTTTTTGGTGCCCAGCCACAGGGGCGCCAAGCTTAGGAGTTCCATTTCACTGACGTGATGTAGCTGTTGTGAAAGTTATAGGATCTCGTTAATAGACTCCTCCACATTCTACATTGATTATATTTCAGATTCATTCATCTGTTAGGGCATGTCACCCCTTTTCTTTTAGAGACAGCTTTATCATACTCAGTTTCATTTCAGTTTTGGAGTTAATTAATCAATTATTCTGACTTTGTATTTGGTTTTATTAAGTATTTGGATTATTCAGAGGAGTGTTACTCCAGGCTCATTTATTATTCCATTTATATTTTGTTGTGACTATGATGTTATTGTAGTATCATTAGTTAATGATTTAATTGGTTGCATGTTAACGTTATTTAAATAAAATTTGACAACTCTCTTTTAAATATTAGGTGGCTAGTAATTGTTTAAAAATGTTTTCGACAGTGATGCTATGAACTGAACCAACTTGAAATTTTGTATTAATTTGAATAAAGGAGTAGCTACCCAGTATTTAATTAGACGGGGTGTCTCAGGTGGTATCAGAGCCTCAGGTTCTAGTGTCCTTGGGATATGTACAACTTGTTATGTTTCCGCATAGCATCCTTTGATATAGAGCCCTATATTTTAGGATTATTTTACTCTTTTGTTTATCTTGTACTCTTCAGCTATTTTGAGATATTAACTATGGACTTATAAGACTTCTCTCTCATTTCAGATGCCTCCACGACGTGCACAGAAAGTTTTCAGGGGTTCCCAGCCCGAACCACAGCCTGCAACAGTTCAGGGTTCTATGAACGCTGCATAAGTTGTTGCCATTGTAACCCAGGCAGTAAATGTCACTTTAGCAGTTGTGCAGCAGGCGCCACCTCATGCACCTGTTTCAACCCCAGTTCAGGCTCATGCATTCCCGTCTACTTGGGAACGGGTCCGAGATGCCTTTCAGAAGGCATACTCTCCGGATTTTGCAAGTAGCTCTAACGTCGTTGTGTCCAGTCAGTGGAAGAAGAACATCCAAAGACACTTGAGGATGTATGAGTGTACGGATCTACAGAGGCAGATATTGGATACTTTTAAGTTGGTAGGAGAAGCGTTGCAGTGGTGGGAGTCTATTACCACCACAGAGGAGAGATATGTTCTTACTATTTAGGAGTTCTGGGTGTGGTTCGATCACAAGTATTTTCCCTCAGCAGTTCATACCGAGATGAGGAGAAAACTGATGAACCTTAAGGAGGGGAAGACAGTGGATGAGTATGAAGCCGAGTTCATAAATCTTCTGAACATCATTCCCGATGAAATTCCGACTGAAGAAAAGAAGATCCAGAAGTTCATGAATGGGTTGACATGGAGGATTCGTCAACACTTGCTAGGTAATCTCTCGTTAGCCACTTATTCTGATGTGGTTAACGCAACATTGATTCACTGCCAGTACCACCACTTTCACTTGTCAGAGGGTAAGCGAGCAGGAGAGTCCAGCCATCATGGCAGGACAGGGGGAATGGTGTCAGCGGGGCACAATCAGCTCAGGGTCAGCACAGGCAGGGTGATCAGGGTTCCCAGCAGGGGGATTCTAAGAGATATAGATCTGGAGGTTTCATAAATCGTCAGGGAGGTTTTCAGCATGGCCAGTAGGGTCAACACGGCCATCAAGGCCAGCACGACCAACAACAGTAGTTTCAGTAGGTCTAGCATGGTCACGGTAGGAATGGTAACGGCCATCAGGGTCGTGGGCAGTAGGGTCAGAGAGGGGGAAACTTTATGGGGAAATATTTTATTTATGCCAAGATTGGCCACAAACACCACGAGTATCCTGAAAGGGGCAGGGCCCCACAGCAGCAGCAGCAGGGTGCTCGACACGAACCCCAGAGACTTATGTTTCTCGCCTCCCTCCCAACACCACCGTAGATGCTAGCTTTACCCCAGGGACAACTTCAGTAAAGGCGGGTTTATCAGCTCTAACAGGCCGTAGTCCCATAGGATCCACCCACTATTGAGGATATGTTTTCTATTCAGGGGACTATGGGGCATATTTTATTTAACACGGGGGACACACACTGTTTCATTGCCATGAGATTTATACGCACTATGGGGTTGTTAGATATCGCGGAGAGCACTGCTACTTGCGTAGATTCATCGTTGAGTAGGGGTTCTGTGATTTCCCTTATATGTAGAGGTGTGGGTGTAGAGATCAGGAGGTTTACCTTACCTGTTGATATGTTAGTGTTAGATATGGATGTGTACGATGCCATTATCGGTATGGATTGGCTAGTTGTGTATCGATCCATGATTGATTATTTCAGTCAGAGTATTATTTTTGCCATACTCGGGTAGGAGATGTTCCTAGTGGCGATGCCTCGTCCTGAGGGAGGATCGTCCACACACTTTTACTATATAGAGGAGGAGACCTCTAGGGAAGTGGTGATACCACTTGATTCGATTCCAGTTGTGAGGGAGTTCGCTGACGTATTCCAGGATATTTCGGGATTACCTCCTGGTAGAGAGATAGACTTTGTTATCAATTTGACACCGAACACTCGGCCGATAGCCGCGCACCTTACCATATGGCTCCAGTGGAGATGAGGGAGCTACGTGATCAGATAGAGAAGCTATTGGGTCGGGGGTTTATTCGTAGGAGTACTTCATCATGGGGTGCTCATGTGTTGTTCGTTAAGAAGAGGGACGGATCTTTGAGGTTGTGTGTAGAAGTTGAATAAACTCATCATACGTAATAAGTATCCACTACCCCAAATCGATGACTTATTCAACCAGTTGAGAGGAGCTTCCTTCTTCTCAAAGATTGACTTGAGATCGGGATACCATTAGTTTCGAATCAGGGAGCAGGATGTCTCGAAGACTACCTTCTTGACGAGATATGGTTCCTACGAGTTCAGGGTTATGATTTTTGCCTAACCAATGCCCCAGCCGTGTTTATGGACTTGATTAATAGGGTGTTCATAGAGTTCCTAGACCAGTTCTTCATCGTCTTCATTGATGACATTTTGGTTTACTCCTAGACAGAGGAGGAACATGTCGAGCATTTGAGGCAGGTTTTGCAGATGCTGCATCAGAATGAGTTATATGCAAAGTATGAGAAGTGTGGATTCTGACTGAAGGAGGTTCAGTTTTTAGGGAATATCATTTCCGACAAGGGAATATCTGTTGATCCGGGGAAGGTATCAGTGGTGAGGGAGTGGGGACAACCCACGACATCGACTGAGATATGTAGTTTCTTGGGCCTAGCAGGATACTACAGGAGGTTTATTCAGGGGTTCTCAAAGATAGCGGGTCCTTTAACACATCTGACTCGCAAGGGTGTGTCATTTATATGGAACGATGCCTGCCAGTTGGCATTCGATGAGTTAACCTCAGCACCAGTATTAGCATTGCCCAGACCTAGAGTTGAATATCTAGTCTACACCGATGCATCCTTACTAGGACTTGGGGGTGTACTGCAACAGGAGAGTCAGGCTATATCTTATTCTTCCCGTAAGCTTAAGCCTCACGAGAAGAATTACCCCAGCCACGACTCGGAGTTAGCGGCAGTCGTATTTGCTCTTCGGATCTGGAGACATTATCTCCTGGGGGAGAAATTCCGTTTATTCACGGACCATAAGTCCCTACAGTACCTCTTCACGTAAAAGGAACTAAATTTGCACTTCAATCCCGGAGATACTAAATTTTTTCTTTTATAAATTTTGAATCTACAATCGGCCTTCATTAAGTCTAATATTTATTGCCTTGAGTCTTCACTACTTATGTACCTTAGTATTTTAGTTTTTCGATGTCATGCTAGTTTTAGGTTGTAAATGACAAAGAAGCAAGAAGAATTAATTTACTTTGAAAGCGATTTATAATTTTGTTGTCTTTTTTCACACTTGAATTGATTTATGTGAGTGGCATAGATATGATAAAACACTATGATGTAGTTCGAATCTATATCCGACCTTTAATAAGTCCGATCTTTGGTGGCTTTCGTAAGGCCTAAAACTTGAGGAATTATGACAGTAAGACCGGTTGATCGAGAACATTAGTTACAATATAAGTTAGCTCACTGTTTGACTTCCTCCCTCCAAAAATGCCAGACATTTTTTGTGAAATGTCAGACAAAATCCATTGCCAAAAAATGGCAGAAATATGCCTTTTGATGTATACAACTAATGAAAATAAAGGTAAGCATAGTGTGAGGCTTAAATTAAAATCCTAGATGCGATTTTATCTAACGCATTAATTGTATAATCCTTATGGGTGTACTTTCTGCCAACAAATTTACAATAAGATTTCTTGGATATATGTTCGATGGTGATAGAAGTTTTCTCTATTTATATGTTAAGCCTTTTTTAAGGCCTTAGTCTCTTTATGTGTTAAGTTGATGACCTCACTCTAGTTTTGTAATTTGTATACTACGTTCAGTGTTTAAAAGAAGAACAATTATATGTTGAGCAATAAATACCATAACCATTTGCACCAGGATAGATATAAAGGCCTTTGTTTCAACTGTAATGCCCAAAGCCATCATAGAATCCCATTTTTAAGTCGAATCCCTACTTTTTGTTACTATCAAATGAAGAAGATGGGCGAAAAGTGTTATTTATAGGAGGTTGAATCGTAATTCATTTATTTGTTGGCTTCAGCTCGCATTATTTATGTATGTTTTATTTTAGTTTTATCAAATCCCTATTTAGTGTTGGTCGCAGAATCAGAATAAATAATTGACTTTAACAGTGATTGAATGCCAAGTTTAGTGGTTTGTGATCCCTAAATTGAATTCCTAGGTGCTAAATAATCCTAAATATAATCTATAGATAATATTTTTCATACATAAAAGGTTGAACCAGAAGTTGTAGGGGGTGTCCCCACCAAAGGGTGGTTAACTTAGTCAAGAAGATAGATTGGTTCACGAAGGAAGATAAAGAAGGATGCCTTATGGACCCACCTCTAAGAGCCTTCACAAAAGTGGCTCGAACGACCCACCTCGAAGATTCTTCACATAACCCAGTTCGAAGATTCTTCAATTTACCCAGTTCGAATGATCTAATTTATAGATTAAAGTCACCTGGATGACCATGGTTTATAATAAGTAATAGAATACTGTGTCATTTACTTTATCTTACAAATGTATATTTCAGTGAGGTTGTTCGGTACTCACGAGGGACCATGCCTGGCAAGGCATGGGAGAGCTAACATGCTCTATTGAACAAATTTCTCTTGGGAACCTCGTAGGGACATGGTTTGGAGGACTCAGAACAAGGCAATATTGGGAACACAGTTACTAACCCTCTGGGCACACTTGGGTAAAACATCGTTCAGAACAAATGGTTACTCGAGCCACAACTGTCGAGCCACCTTAACACTTACCTGTTCAAAATAACCTCCTTGAGATACTTATATCTTGAACCTTGGGCTCAAAATAACTCTTAACCAATATATAAAGGTCAAAACACTCAAGCCACCTATCAGTCGAGCAGACTTGAAACAGATACCAGCCCTCCTGACTGATGTGATCCGACACCTAACAAGGCCATTTTCTAAACCACTTCCTGACATCATAACGTCTGACAATTAGGGACTAAAAATGTAGAAATTAAGTGGGTTTATCCCTCGAATGGCAGGCCTATTTCATAAAATTTTACCATTTATCCATCCTCAAGTAAGCCTCAAGCTGACATGTCACATCCCTCATTAATGTCCACAATCCTGCCAGGGAGTATAATGGCTTCCCGCCAAAATCATGAGATCCCATGCATTTAATGCAATATCTTATGCATTTAATGCACCTGATCACACCGATCGCAGTCAAGCTTAATCGAGAAACCTTGCCCCCATATATATACACAAGATAAACAAGTTAGAGAGATAGATTCTGAGCCTAGAATCGCTACCCAAATTCCTCCACATTCCAGAACTACCGAGAGAGCATTAACTCTCCACACTCATTTAATATACTCATCATTGAGCATTAACTGAGCTTGAAGTTCCTACCTTGCCTTAATTGTGCCTAGAGTGCTTGTTCTTTTTCCCTTCAACCACGCTCCCTACCGGTCCCATCTATTTGTTATGCTTGTCATATATCTTTTGTGTCAACGTGATGTTTATTATAAGTCTGAACATTGAGTTCTCTTGTCTTTAACTCACTTGTGGGCACCGCCAGCATTTAATATTATACGTGTAAACCTCGGTCTTGATAAGGGGTTACGCCTCACTTAATACTAACTGTATTTGAAGAACCCACATCTTACAGAAGTTAATACAAAATGATTCACACTACAGAGTAATATTGTACAGTTTATGGACAAGTATTGTGCATACCAAAGTATTGCACATTACACCAGATGATGTGGCACTACACTGAAGTGTTGGTTGGTTATATCATCTCTTATAACTTGTAATGCTATTCCATTATGAACAAAACATTATACAAAATTTGCACATCACGCGTGTTTAATGCTACCCTTGAGAGAATTCAGATCATCGTAGCAATGTTTTAAAAATCTATTAAGGTTCAATCATGCTACAAAATGATTCCTTGTATTAATTAAGTTATTCACAAAGGGTAAAACTTGAGGAAGGATATCGGTTGCCAAACGTATATAAAGTATCGACACTCATGAAAGCAGGTGCCTTGTTTTAGTATGATCACTGTGATTAATATACATTATCTAAAATCATCAAAGAAATAAATGTGGAGTTAATAATTTCAGTAGATTATAATTCCTATTAAGGAATTTTTAAGAATATTACATGCCAATATACCAGTATAAACAACAAACAAAGGTTTAAATATGTACCTTTTCATCCAAAAGAACTCAGTCCATAGAGATAAGTGCGTTGTTTTTCTTAAAGTTTATAACTTCCCACTTTCTTGTGACGCGTACTTTGATCGTACAATTATTTGATTCGATTTTCAATTCTGACACGGATGCATAGAAGTGAGTCATATTTGATCTGCAATAAGGAGACAAAAATATGTTATTGAGGTCATTTATGTGGTAATGTTAATGCCTATGCTCATGATATGAGATTTGTATTTATAGTGTAATGTATGTAAAAATATTAAAATATTAAAATTTATTTACCCGATTATAATTGATGGAATATCTCATTGAATATTCTTAGCATAATTTTCAGTACTGCCATCCTTATTTATTATTAGTATATTTAAACCTCATCTTCATGTGATCCTTGCAATAGCCGCATAAAGTTACCCATGGGAAAAACTTGTCTGTGGTATGTAAATTCCAACATTGAAGAAAGTTTGTCTTTGACTTTTGTTTATAGTCATAACAAAACATAACCGCAATGGGAATTGTCGACATTTTAGTATGAAAGGCCATTTTTTATCCGTCGATGTCATTACCATTCTTGGAATGAAAACTTTTGTCCCAATGTGTGATCTAGTAATAGATCTTGCTTCAGTAATCGATTCGCTCAGTTGAGTAATGATCAAATGTGTTTTATTACAAACGTCAACACTATGGTTAATGTTATGCAATAGTGTTGTCGGGACTCCAACTTTTAGATGCAGTTTGTGTCTTGGTAACCCATTAAAATTCAAACTGTTTAGAAATTTGACCGAACGTTACATGTCTTCGTCGTTTGTTGTAGCGGATGCTTTACAAATGGAGTCAGAACTGAGGTATGTACACTAAGAATAGCATTAAGAACAAAGTGATTTATATCGTCGACCAAATTGTTAGTGGGGTTTATAATTGCTAATGATCTAAAAGGCTTTTTTTTCTTAATATTCTCAACCAAAGCATGGTATGTGCTTTTGATGATTGCTTCCATGGGATTATCGGTAGGCTTGATTAGAAAATCATTTGGAATTTCAATCCATTTCCTATCCAACTCATCATTAAAAGAAGCTAAGCTTATCGTCCTTTTACCTATCTCGAGAATGTAATCTGTAAATTTGGGCGTGCCTAGTATTCTCATATCTTTTTAATATAAAAAATTTACAGTTATTATAAATAGGTGACATGTTAATTGAAGACCGAACAATATCATGTCTTGTTCCTCTTTGGATAACTGGTAAGGTTTGCCTAAAATCTGCTATAAGATGGTCAATTTCCCCCCCAAATATTTCATTGTTAGAGTCTGAATCGTCAAAACGATGGATATCATGCAGTGTTCAATCAACTGCTACAAACGTATAACGATTATCCATAGGAGATTCATCCCAAATAATTAGTGAACATTTACGAATGAGATCACCACGGTTGGTTCCTTGGTGTATGTCATATGTTGACGATTCGCATATGTCAATCGAAATTGCAAATCGTGAATGATTTGTCCTTCTAGTAGGTAGCAATAATACGGAAATTCCAGAGGATACTAGAGAAAGAACAATCTTACCTTCGGATCTTAATCGTGTAATGATCGTCTTATATAAATATGTTTCCCTGTTCCTCCTGCCCCATGAAAGAAATATAATCCTCCCTTCTTGTCATGAACTGGTTAAATGACATTATTATATACAAAAATCTTATCACGATTTAATCCTTTATGTAGTTTTCGTATTATCAATTTCCTCAATATCGTAGGATGTCTCTTCACGAATCAATCGGTTACCTATATCCTTTAAGAATAAATCATTATAAAGGGGTAGCGGTGCTATATCTTCTAAACTTCTATTATTACGACACATGATTTGTTCAATTTTGTAAAGGGCATAATTTTGGATCTGAGAATCATTTAATATTAATTCGAGAAATTGAATTTTTTTTCCTCTGCATGTACATAACATCTTTAGATCGAATGCACCATTTTTTTCCCAAAGAGCAAATGGATCACTAACATCGTAAAAAATAAGAATTGTAATAAATTATTCATGAAGTTAATTACCAGATTACCAGTTCAAAGCCTGAGACAGTGCTTCATGCCATTCTTTGTCTCCATCTAATAGGCTTAATGCATAATAGGCAGCCTTAAATATCGGCTACGTGACACCATTTACCATTCTGATATCCTCATAACTGCGTGGCCCATCAATAATGTTCAGCATCATTTGTGAATAGAATCTATCCTTGAATGTTGGATGTGTGTACACGATCCTCCCTATGCAATCTTTTATTTCTCTACATTTACACTCTTTGAATTTTCCAGCCAGACCCATTTAGTCAGGAATCAAGCATATGTAAGTTCATGGCCATCCACATTTTTAAAACTTATCCCCATCAACTCAATGAACATTATTTTCCCTACATCCATCTTGTTAACCACATTGTCCAATCTTTAGGAACCTCTAAATGCTATATGTTGCTCATTGGGTAAGTGGAACATTAATCTCTCCACTGTTACACTATGATGTTGAATATCAAAATTAAATATTCTCCAAGCAGACTCACAAGATGATATGTACCTAGACTCAAGAAATGATCTAATCTCGTCAACAACTATAGCATCATCCTGGCCTATATTGTCATTTTTTAAAACATTTTCGTGGAATCGAGCTCGTACTTTGTCATCACCCTTGTTAACATACTTAAAAAGGTACTTAATAGCTCCTGACTTAGTACACAACTCTACATTAATATGTGCATCGTAGATAATGACCAAGTCCCTATTATAAGGTACAACAAATCTATTATTGAGTTTGATACCATTTTTCTCGATAATAACGTCATCATCTCTCCTTTTGTAAATAGGTAAACCTTTTTCATCTAAATATGTCTCATGCGTGAAGGACTGAGGAAATTTTTTTAACCACGACGAGTTAGGATATGCTTCTTCGGAGGGACCGTGCATTATAAACTGTGACACGGCATTAAAGACAATAGGATCATCTTCCTCCTATTGTAGTTTAGTAAAAATAATCATATTAATTTGTGTCGATGTCAGAGGTTTGTTTTCAGGATGCAGGAACAATATTATATGAGCTTGTGGAAATCCCCCCTTTTTGGAATTCAATTATGTAAATAGATTTAAGGATAAGAGTGAAAGAATGTTAGTTTATAATATAATTCAATTAAAAATAAATTGTAATGGAAATGTACTTACCAGCTATAATAGTGCTAAATCACTTTCCTTGTTTTAAATCTCTATGAAATAATCAAGCTTTATTTTAAAAGATCTTACAATAATGTTTGGATGTTCATCAGGTTGTTGGCTAGTAATTAATGATAGGAATTAGATAATGCGACCACCTAGGGTTCATCGTGAAAGTGATGAATAGTTCTGGGTTCCCAAACCATCTACATATTGCCATAGCATCTTGGAAGCTTTGATCCAAGACCTTGGCCCGCCAGTGAAAACAAAGGGGAGAACAATGGATGCAAGTTTTGTGTCACCTCTTAAGACTAAATCCTTAATACCTTTGTAAAATTTGAAATGCAATTGGGGTTGATTTAGGCGTATCCATCGCACCCTCCTTTCTCATATACATGTGTATGCATCAACAATGTATTGCTAGAATAAATTACCAGAAAGGTGTAACACATTTGATTCATTTTCTCTTTGTTATAGCTTATATGAGTAAAACTCCCTCATCATTATTCATTCCCTCTTTGTATGGCGATGCCCAATATTTTTTGCGTAATGAAATTTGGTGTAGTAACCATCTTCTCCGTATAGGAAAATTATTGGGTATTGCATAGCCATAAAGGAGGGATGTATCTCGTTGATGCATTGTAATTCTGAAGACTTATGATCAATAATAATGTAAAGAATATAATTAGTCTTCGATATGTCCCCAACTATTAATTCTTCAACCTCAAAGGCTTATGGTAAATTATAAAAGGGGGGTCACCATGCCTTGTACCCAGTAAACGGATGTGGATGTTCATAAAACTAGAATCTCGGAAATGATCTTGATCCATTCTAAAAACCTTAGCCTATTCATTGCTTTCATCAAACATTTTTATAAGCCTATCCATAACGAATGGGTCAATAGTATCGACATCGTTTGATGAATGTATAGCTGATATACAATTTGAGACCTCTGATTCAGTATCGTAACTGTTCAATTGGGCAAATCTTGGACGTTCTCCAGCAGTCGGAAGTAAGGACCCAATCTTGTGATGATTGTGTACACTTATTAAGTAAACGTATAGCCCACAACCATTATTTACGTATTATCTACTTTTCCTCCTGTGGAGGTGAACGCAAACATTGAGTTGTATGCATGGGTGTTAATTGTGAACTTTGTTAACCTCACACCTCCATTTTATGATAGAAAATCAGTAAGGATGGAAGGCGGTTCCTTGGTGAGCAGTAGCCTAATTTTCCTATCTTGACAACAAAGGGAGAATTTAGGAAATAATGTTTAATTATTTTTTCAATACTTTCTTCTTACCAAATAATAGAAAAATAAAAACTACATTATTTCGAAGGAGGGCTAAAGGTCCAGGCATCGTTTTACTGATAATGTATTGTTAAAATGATTGAAAGACATAATGTTACTTAAACGTGGACATGATTCTAAGTTAAAATTTAGGATTTTGTATTGTCTTACTATTTTTGGATGGCGAGGATGCTCGGCTACTATGATAGATAGTGGTCGAACATTTCCACTTACCTGTTGTATCGCGCACATTACTTTATTATATAAATATATATTTTAGTAAAGTTAGGTATGCTTTATTTAATAGTGTAAAATTGTTTCGAAATATTCGAAATCATACTAGGTAGATGTCATTTGGGATTAATCACGGTTTGTTCACCAACAGCGAAAGAGGAAGTTGCCTCAGCGATGACACATTTTTCCCACTCTAATGTATATCCATAGTAAAATTCTCTATTGACATTTTGGTTCTAATAAAACCATAGACATTAACAGTTGATCTTGAAGAAATGGATTATATATGTTGCTTTGTCATTATGGATCCTTTAACACTGATTCCAGTGCATGAATATGTGGATGGTATAGTTATAGGAAAATGCAAATTAATTGCAGTAGAAGGGTTTGTGTGACCGTAAAATGCTCGATGACATGTTGAAGAACTCAAGAGCCTTCTACGCATCCTAGCTAGTCTACATCTTTCAATGTATTCCTTTTATGTATAAAATATATTTAAATTTAACATAAAAACCAATGCAAAATGATTGAAGAATACGATTTTTGTAAGTAAAAAAAATTTCACTGTTTGTTACACAAAATTTTAAAATGGTAGAATATGTAGAAAGAAACATTTAAAAACCAACAAATACCTATAAATCCACAATGTAGGGATACATAACCAAGAAAGGTTACAACTAATGAGTAAGCTCACATGAATCAAATGGATCATATATTGCTTCCATAATAAATTTAAAATAGCAAAAGACAATGTAACATAAAATCATTGTTTCTAATTAATTAATTGTGTATCATAGCGTTTGAAGAACAAAATTAAGTCACAGTACGCCATTATTGCATACAAAACACAAATAATTAATTTAGTAAATTTGAAAAACAACTGGAGACAGACACGAATCTATAAAACAACTAATACGCACATTGAATTCAAAGACCAAGCAATGGATCCTCATTTCATGTCTAAGAATAGTTTGAAGAAGATGTTGATTCCTCATAGGGGTCCACTTCGTAAGAATGATTAGAAATTGGTTGGTCGTAATCAATAGTTTAAACATGAATCGAGGAATGAATGGAGTTTGACGGGTCCATGAATGGTTCTTTATCATTAGAGACAATAATAGTAACTCCATTGGTTTCATCATTAGAATTAGGGTCAAGATCGATGAAAGTGGTTGGAATAGCACATTCAACTTCATTATTTTCCTAATTTGACCTATACAGGTTGTGGATAAAGGAATTACGTATGGTTGTGATTTCTTTTGGGATGTTTGGAGAGTAAACGACCTTTATTTCAATATTGTAAATTTGCATAACGAAATTATCCTCTAAGGCTTTTAGGTGACAACAAATCTTCTCCACTCATGATCTTTTGGGCTTGATCATTGATAGAGAGATGAATGCCTCAAGATCGCGTACCCGATGGCGGGAGAAAAATGTTTTGTCCCCAGGGCTTGGGTTGTCAACAT
Source organism: Sambucus nigra (assembly GCA_949130495.1). Lineage (NCBI taxonomy): Eukaryota > Viridiplantae > Streptophyta > Magnoliopsida > Dipsacales > Adoxaceae > Sambucus > Sambucus nigra. The sequence goes on along the minus strand of OX422224.1, from coordinate 128,324,214 downwards.
CGATAATTTCTCTCTTAGAGAACATGAGGTTTGACCTAAGAAGATGTTCACGTTCGTTAAGAACTATGGTTATCCTAAATGATTTTTTAAGGGTAAAAATAAGTTAGCCGGAATTAATTATTGTATATAATGAACACATGGGTTATTGATATATATGAACCAATGGGAATAAGGATATATAGCAAATAGGGTTGTAATATATCGATGGAAGGAACGTTCATATAAACATAATTAGCGTAAACATGTCTACATGAATGGGTAGACGTATTTTAGCAAATAAAAGGGAGAAATAGTTCAACAACTTATTTAAAGGCAGGAAGTTTGTGTATTCTTGGAAGTCACCAACATATTAAATGAAGAATTTATTCAAAGATTTTTATAGTTATGAAAATAATTATACTGCTTTGTTTTATGAGTTAAAAATAATATATAACGTGAGTTAAAGCATGGAACAAATATTACAATAGATTTGGTTTTAAAAGTTAAACAGGTGGGGAAAAAAGTTTAGTTCTAGGAGTAATGATAATTGTAACACATGTATAGTAAACTTAAAATAGCAACCCAAAAAATAAAATAACTTTTTATTAAATATGTTAATTCCAAAAAATGGTTCATACTTGAAAAACAACGATATGAGTATTTGAACAAAGTTCTAATTGTTCAAACATTGTTTCAACAAATAAAATATGAAGATAAATCCAACATGTATGAACTTTTTATAAGAAATGAAACAATGCCTCAACACATAAAACAAGAAACCAAATGTGTACAAACATTTTTACGAAGTGAATAACCTAAGACTTAATTAAAGCAAAAAAAAAATCTATAGTTATTAAGAGCATTTGGAAAAAGGGTATAAATATCTGACATAAACAATTTTATGTCACAAGGGACCTGAAAGAAGGAAATGGGTTTATGATCTGAAATAGAGTTTCCCAGTCGAATACCTTTGTTGTCTCATTATGTTCTGTCATGGCACATCGATTCAAGAAAAGTAGTGGGCGAAGAAAACCTAGGCCCGGGGTAAGAGTTGTAGAGATTATTGAAACAACTAGAAGTAGATGATTGCATCCCATCTTACTTTGATGGAATGTTTGGCAAAATCTATAATATTTTCATTTAGTTCAAATTCATGTTGATATGCGGCTTGATTTGCTTATGGTAACAACAAAGGTAATATATTCCTCTCCTAACTTAGGCCAATCACTTATGGATAAAGGATCTAATTGATAGAGTAGTTACCGTAAAGATCAATTAGCAAGTTTTTGGAATGATACAATAAAAAATTCTTACTTATGTCATGATATGAGATAAGTGTTAGGAATACACTTATATAATAGAGTCGAGCCACAAAATTATAGAGTAATGGTATAAGATCAGATCCTAAAGATTAGTCAGCCTCCTCCTCAAAAAATGCCTAATGCTCTAGCCTCTGATCAAACCAGTGAAGAATATATATTGTCTCTATTTTAAGAACTTAGGAACCAATTATGGCAGGATTTGAGGTCAATTACCTCAAATGAGATAGATCTTATTTCAATCAGATGAACCTTCTCAAGAGTCAACCCGAGTTATCTTCCCGCTATGTCCCAGTCTAGCGATTCACATGGAATCATCAAATGTTATAAGTCTAGGATAAGAATCTACAACGCACTAGAATGCCCTTGTTAACAATCCTTTACTCCAATAACATCTAGGGTTCCTCGAACAAGGTGATATCTCACACCGGGTAAATTCTTAGTCCTTCCCCCTCTTAATAAGACTACCGAATATTCTTGTGAATTATGGCCAATATAGGGTATATAAGTAGTGATTTCAAATCCAGAGGTTAATCGTACTCTGGAAACTTTATGTAAGGCATAGGAAGGGAGAGATTTTGTTTTTTTAATGTTATCAAAGAGTCGAACAATGAAAATAGATGGCGAGTGCCTGATCAAATTGATCGAGTCATATAGGGACAAAGTTCAAGTGTACCGGTTTATTACCAAATCAAATTCTCTCTCAATACATTCCTCAAAAATTCGATTCAGGTGGATTCTTTCCTGGCATGAATCTTAATTGGAATGAATCAGAATTTTTCTTCTATGATCAATTGGTATAAACATCAACAACTCTGAATTGGATCAATTTTTCCTTAACAAATAAATACTTAGGCCAATAAAATCCAACCTAATGGAGAGATTGTTGGAGAGGTGACAAATCCTATATTTTTCATTACAAAACCAATAAACCGAAAAAAGATGGATTATTATGTGAAAGAATTTTTGGGCCTATCAAAATTGGAATTCGTACTTAAGGTATTTATCGAGTAATCGGAGATGAAAAAGAACGCTTGAAATTTTGTGAACAATCTCGCGGGTTTAGGAAAGGTTGAGGTCCTATTACTTTCTTTCTTGAAGTCAAGAGTTGGGGCCTTTTATTAGTAGGGCGATAGATATACTAAGTCAGAAGTTGTAAAGTAGTTCGACAATACAGATCATGGGCTCCTAATCTCAGTTCTTCAATCATAATTAAATCTGGAGAATCCATTATCCCGTTATCTCCAAAAAAAGAAATTATATATAATATAAACAATATAAAGAAAGAGAATAAAAGAATTTTTTCAATCTTTACTTCATGTGCAATGTAAAATAATTGGGAGAGATTGATGAGTGGACTAAAGTGGTGGACTGCTAATCCGGTGTACGAGTTATTCGTACCGAGGGTTCGAATCCCTCACTTTTCATTTTTGTTGATGATTAGTTTATCTTTAAAATTTTGTAAACAATTTTTTATTTATTTATTATATTATTCATGGCCAGAATTACGTCTTGGATCATTAGATAGGAATCCAAAGATAAAGAGAGAAACAAAGAATATCACTATTGTGTAAAAGAAAAGTTTAAGAGTAAGCTTTACAAAATCTGCAAGATCATTTTTCAGAAAAAATGAGAAAAGAGAATAGATCCTCCATTTTTATACCATATTATATTCTACTCCCATTTTGAGTCAAGAGATAAATAAATAGACACGTCCCATTGCATAGATTTTGGGCATTCGTAGAAATAAAGGAGTTATTTTAGCAAGCATTCTTCTTACGGCTAGATCAAATCTCTTGGTTCCTGCGAAAAGGAAAACAAATTTCATGCTCATCCGTTCGGTAAGGGAGGATTAGGAAAATCCTATTGATTGTAGCTTTCTCCAGACCTCCAGGAAAATCATGAAAAAAATGGCTTTAATTGTACAATCCCTTGGTCACCCCAGATTGAAAAGGGTGATCTCGCAGTTCTTGGTCCATGAAGATGCGCTATTAGGTGCTCTATTTTATTTTCCCATTAAGGTAGAAACTAAACATATGCTTAAAATATAGTTGTCCATACACTGATAACGGATGTATGGATTCTTGAGAAGAGACGAGCCGTAGTGTCCCCCCCCCCCCCCCCCCCCGCCCCCCGACCACCTGGATCCCATGAGTGAATCAAAAGTTGGATCTACATTAGTTCACACCTGAATCACCCCATTTATCCTCCTGAGGAGAAGTTTGGTTTCAAACCCCGGTTCGAACATGAGGAGTACTCCGTGCTAATGTGCCTTGAAAGATCCACATCTCAGTTCAGCTATCGATGAACACATTGAACTATCCATGTGGCTAAGATTAGAAGATTATAAGGTACTTAAGAACAACACTTAGTTCACTACAAGAGAAAGAGTTACCTTCTTGCTCTTAGGAAGAGCTTACTATGTTTTATAGCCTTATTTGGTAATAGCACAAGGAAACTAATCTCATTTCATTTCTCCACTCTGCTCTTAGTCTAATAGTAAGATCCACTACCAAAGGAAAGAAGAGAGTTATAACCTAACAACGAATAAAAGAGCAAATAAGTGCATTTGATGATGTCGGTTACATTTAGATAGTTATCTAAGAAGAGAGATACTAGCTACTATTAGCTATTGGGAACTACCTAGATACCTAGTTATTAGGAGAAGCCTACAGCTAGTAACTCAAAGCATGGGAGACGAGACTATCTTTCAAAAGTAAGATCATAATCGGCTTTAAGAAGAGGGGAAGATCACTCTTAAATTTTTCTATTAATCTTTTATATGATACCAGTAGACGCACCTTAGTATTTCCATCCGCTGATCAACTTGATCTCAAAGATATATATAGAATTATGCTGAAAGACTTATTCAATAAAATTCATATGTACGACTTGGAGGGAGATCTTTCATATCTTTCGAAATCCACCATATAATATGGGGTAAAAATGCCAAAATAAGTTATTTTAGCCATTATAAAAAGAAATTTGATTCTTGAACCCCTTTCACGCTCATGTCATGTCGAGGTATTACAAAAGAAAAAACTACAAAATTTGATCCAATTTATCATAATTGATTAGTTAACATGTTGGTTCAACATATTTTGAAACACGAAAAAAAATCATTGGCTTATCAAATTATCTATCGAGCCTTAAAAAAGATTCAACAAAAGACAGAGACAAATCCACTATCTGTTTTATGTCAAGTAAGCCCATATAGATGTCCACCCCTATTCCCTATAAATCTCTCCCAATGGGGAACTGAATCCATCCATACAAGGACCTACTTTGTCATTAACCCCTGTGTCTATTTAATGCATCATCGCATGGTCGTCGCTCCTCGAGAATCATGTCATTTTCCCATCATGTGTTGCCACCTGAGTCATAGATACTTGAAGTAAGCTCATGGATTAACCTACCTATAAAGGGTATTACGAACGAGCAGAGTGCTTATGCCCCAATAGGTGTGAGGGCGTCTTTGACGAGAGCTCAGGGTCGAAGGTGGCTTCTCTTAGTACATAAGATGATAAGACATATTGCTGATATAGTAGAGAGCATGCTAAAGGGAGAAGTAGATAGCCCGATGATTCATCTACTTAAAAGGACACTCCCTGCAATGCGCCTTTCCTTTAATTATTCGGTCATGAAATACCAATTGAATACAAAGAACAAAATGAATTTTGACCTCATTGTAATTCTCAATTATTTTATGGCACTAGGCGTGGCTAAACCATCTACGATGGGGGGCTAACTCACAGGGAAGAAACTTAGATAAGAGAATACGTTCTCGTATCACTTTTTTTTAAGAAAGCTAGACCAATGAGAAAAAGTCTTTGGTTAAAGAAAAAAAGAGGTTGACCTACTTCATTCGCCAAGCAAATGATCTTCACATCACGGGAACAACAAAAACCCCTATCTCTCTCTTTCCTTTCTTCGATGCTCCATTTTTCTTTCTAAAGGATGGGGTTGGGTGTATAAGACCATTTTTTTAGGATTCTCGGGAACAACTCCTAGGTAAATTAAGGGGGAAATGTTGGGACCTCATGGGTAAGGATAAGGTAATGTAATTGATAGAGAGATTCACTGATTTAGGTGGAATATAAGAATTGATAACGGGAATAGAGATGTTGATAGAGATCATACTAAGAAACCGAAGAATTTCATATGAGTACAACTCCTATTTGAAGGAAATTAAAAAAAATGTGATCATTGTTGTCCAATAGAATAAGCACTAATACTTTAATTGAGTCAATCAAAATTAAATTTGTTTATCAAAGTGCTTCTCTGATTGATCAAGGCATTTATTTTCAATCAAGGAACAAAACAAGATCATTTCGTTCCATTTTTAGTAAAATAGTGAAGGATATTCCATTAGTAATGAAAAATGGTGGAGGGGATCTGTATATGCTACCTAGGTCGATCAGAAGGTGAAGAATTAGCTATAATTGAATGCAGAAAGTTTGGAAAAACTTCTCGTAGTGCATTTAACTGAAAAATAAATTATGCTCCTGTGGAAGTATCTACTCGTTACGAAATCTCGGGTGTCAAAGTATGGATTTAATATAGTAAAAAAAGGGACGTGCTATATTCGAAATATATAAAATATAGTAAATATCGCAAAGGCATATGTAGTATGGGTTGCAAATAGGACGGTTCATAACATGGTTTTGGAAGATATGGCATTAAACGTTGTAGAGGTGGTCGTATTTCATATCGAACCATTGAAGCAACCTGTTGGGCTATAATCGGACAATTCCATCGTGCTATGAGCGTATAATTCTAGAGAAATGCTAAGATATGGGTAAGATTTTTTGTAGATCTCCCTATGACCGGGAAACCTACAAAAGTCAGTTTGGGAAGAGGAAAAGGAAATCTTTTGGGTTGGATTGCCCGTATGTCCATGGGACAAATCTCATTTAAAATGGATGGTGTGAGTTTGTAAAATGCTCAACAAGCCGCTAGATTAGCGGCGCATAAACCATGTTTGTTCACTAAGTTGACCTTCCTACGCTGACGAATACCTCTTTTCTCTTCTCTAAAGTTCATAAAAAGAAAGTGGGAGAGGTAGGATTCGAACCTACATAGAAAAACTTCAACAGATTTGCAGTTTGTCGCTTGTGACCATTCGGCCACTCTCCTATTCCCGGACTGAAGCCCCCCTCAATGTGTTCTAAGAAGGAGAGAAATGGCCTAAATAAATCAAAAATCTTATTGATTTAATTGATGGGAGCTAAGACTATTAGCTTAGCTATCGTTCGAGATAATCTAGCCATTTACTCAATTTATAAAAATATATGTAGAGTGTTGGAGTATTTATATTGATCGATCATGTCATATAGGCCCAAGTTGGACATCCAATTGCTGTTATTTGAATTATTCGAAGAATTCATTATACAGATATCCAATATATCAAAAATATGGACAATCTAACCTATTTCTCGATTCAATAGAAGCCCAAAGAAGTGAATAGGATCCAAACAAAATAATAAGAGATATATAAAAAGCAGTTCTTATTACATCTATTCCTAATCCTAAATAGAATGGAATAACGTAGGGATCTATATGTAAACATAATATCCATTTAGATATGCTCAAATTAACCCTTCTCATTATGAGAATGTGTATAACCCTATTCCAGGGTAGACTTGCCGCCTTGATCAGTTCTTGATAATTAAGAGTAGGGGTTAAAGAGTAGGAATAAGAAAAAAGTCCTAGAGAAAAAGGATTTCCCACTTAAAAGAACGAATGAGAACCATAAATTCAAAAGAGAATGGTAGAATTCAAAGAAGAAAAGATCGATTATGTGAGAAGAAGTAGTTAAAGTAGGAATCATGCTGCTAATGAATGATTATTTCATTTTTATTGTGAGGGAGAAGTGAATTCATGCCACTTGCTGCACGAAGTCAAACTTCATGATAGAAGCAAGAAAAACAATTATGACTTCACCAACAACTTAAACCTAATCATCACACTTCAATCCTCAATCCCAATAAAGGATATCGATTTTTAATAACCACTTTCACCCGATCTAATTCACCTCCATTAAGCCATCGAACAGATCGTCTTTCTCGAGAAATTGAAGGATGTAACGGTATTCAAATTCTTTGGCTACATAATGAGAAAAAAGCATATGTGAACTCCTTAATAATAGTTTTTTCTATCTGGTACTTAATTAAGATGAAAGTCGGTAAGAAGTGCCACTTTCATGGAAAGACCATTGCCGAAGAAAGAGCTATTGGATGGGAGATTCCCCCTTCCCATTGAAGTTGAAAAAATGGGTTGTAAGCTCTAAGCCCACATATTCAACTTCTATTGGAGGGGAAGCAGATCCAATCCATTCGAAAAGGGGACGAAAAGAGTCTATTTACCTTTACAATATTCCAAAATGTATTATGGCTCTATCTAATAATCTTAAAAAAAGAGTTCTTCCTCTCCTTAGTTTGAAGGGGCTGGGGGAACAAATAGGCATGAGGAAGAGGGAGGGGGGCTATGGTCCCTCTCCCGTTGTTGTTCACGAACTACCCATCCATTCTTTCCCCTTTGCAAAGCCCGGTGAGATCATCTTTCTAGAATAAAGTGATAGGAAGCAAAGATTATCGGTGGGTGATCTTTATTCATTAAATCCCCTTATATAGTAAGGGGAAAATGAAAGTGTGCTCCACTGCACCAGCTTCACAAAGGTGGAAGCTTACCTTATTATTATGAAAAGGGGAAAGGGTTCCAAACCTATATTACAAATAAGAAGAAACGGGGAAGCTAAAACCTACTCTTAACAAGTTGTTAGATTGAATTAGTATATTATCCATTCGCCTGCCAATGGAAGAGGGGGTTCAATTCCCGTTATAGGCAATGTGGTAAAAAAGACTGATTCAACGAGATATGCCTTGCCTGAATTAAGATTTAAAATGTCTCGTCTACTTTAAGGAAATTTTTGGAATAGGGATATGGAACTCAACCCTATGAAGTAAACTTCCCAGCTTTGTTCCCTGCTCGTTCGGGTAACACTAATGGAACTTAAGCCTTCCTGGCTTTGCTGCATAGTCGGTCAGTCAAGCACGACAATCTCCCTCACTCCGTTCACTTCTTTCACTTTTCTCAATCCATACTTGCGTTCCTATCAATCTAGTATAAATACTAGTGGACGATGCTGAACTCAGAAGTATTTCTAAGACTATAAGAATACTTTTAGAGGGAGAATACCATTAGAGGATGGGCAGATGCTACTATATACAATGCAAAAATATATATAAAAATGGAGTGCCCCTTGAGCACCCTTATCATTAGACCTGCAGACCCTTGGCTCACATTTTACTATTCCTAAGCTAGATTGGTGAGCCAATGGCTTAATTTTTGAATCTTGATGAATTGTAAGATAAAAAGATCTTTCTTATCAATTTTATCAATTATTTTGTAATTATGAGTCCAAATATTAATATTTTGATTACTATTCTTGGTATATCCAGATAATAGGTAGGAGCATAAACTGAAATATTATGGAGCTACAAAGATAGTTATTAAATTGTTAGCACCGTATAAAAACATTCCTCCTAGAGTAGTTGTTAATATGAATAAGAAAAACTCTGTTATAGCCATTTTTGTACATTCAATGTACTCTATGGATAAATGAAAATTCCCCTAACAAATACCAATAGCACTAATGGGGTGGTGTGGGGCGAGCGTGAAAGTAGCTCAATTTCCCTCCTTATACAGTATGGAAAGGTAGGGCAGACACTACTCCTATTAAGGTCTGTATAAGCCCCAACAATCTTTTAAAAGCATGAACGAGCAAGAAAATGGATGAAATAATGCCCTGTTTATAGTAAATGGCTTTCGTGTAACTCGTTGCTATCAGTATTTATCAAAAAAATTATATATAACGGAATGCTATTGATTAGGCATAAATTCTTCACATTTATCCCCTTAATTTCAGTATTTTTATGATCTCATGCGATGTAAATAAATTAGATTTGGCTTATATTTATGCTACTAACACTTTTTGGCAAGTATTTCGTATTTTGTGTATCTATTATGTGTTTTACAGGTATTTCATGCAAGTTAGTGCCAAAGAGAACTCAAAACAGTGAAAGAAAACCAAGAAACGGGGAGTAAAGGGAATTTTTGTAATTTTGCAGCATTATTCCGGAGGTGGGGACAACTGGAAAGTTCAAGATCTTTCAACTACAAGAACACTGGAAAAACGGCACCTCAATCGGAGTCCCGGTGTGAAAGTTATGAGCAGTCAAAGATAGAAGAAAAAGACAAATAAAGAGAGAACCGGTCCGCCCAAAAATTAAAAGAACTGGTCCACACAGGACCGATCCGCCCAGAAAGTAAAAGAACCGGTCCGTCGTGACACATTCCAGAGAACCCCGGACCGAAGACGGATCAAAACTGAAGAAAAATAAAAGAATCGATCCGCCCCGGACTGGTCCTCCCAAGAAATAAAAGAACCGGCCCGAATCCAAGGCAAACCGGTCTGGAGGAGGACAGGACCGGTCCGGCTATCGATATTTGATTTTCTTATCTTCTTCTATTTGAGAGTCCTAGTGCAACTAAAACTCCTGAAATTTTGTAGGGTATAAAAACCCATTTTATTATCATTATTTGTACGGAGAATTAGTATAATTTTCCATACTTTGCTGTAAAACCCTAGTTTAGAGATAGTTTACAATTGTAATTCCAAGATTGAAGATTATTCAGATTTCTGTGATTCCAAGTGTTCTTAATTACTGCTTTTGCTACTTTGGTAAGATTATGAGTTATTTTTCTTCAGTAAAATTCCTTTCTACATCATTCTACAAATTTTCCTTAGTTTAATCACGGTTTTCTGCAATTCAAAGATTGTTTTCATTAGTTTCAGCAAGCTAGGCTAGATTTTCTAAGGCCGGGATATATGAACCCAGCCTGATGTGATAGTTGCATGTGTATAACATTAATCCTCGAAATTTAGTGATTTATTATGACCGTATTGCATAGGAACACAACAATTGTAGATCTTTGGATCTCGTTTGCTTCCGGGTAGCCGAGATGCTTTAGAATGCAATTCAAGTGCAACTATCGCGGTACCGATTTACTCATCCTCTGATTAAGTATGGTGCAGGCTCGAACCTCATATACGTAATGCTTGGGAGTACTAAATTATGGGTCTAATTAATCAGTTAAATTTATGATTAGTATTAAATCTGCAATACACTAGGGTTGGGGGATTGTATTCCCGTCCTGTTTTTCTCATCATATAGTTTAAAGTTTTAAATCAGTATTCTTCAGTATTTTAGGTAATTTAGAATAGTTGCATTTTTTATAATTTCATAATTGCATCTAGTGTAGTCATTCCACAAACCAAATCATTTTTCCTTTTTCTTTAGAGTCAGAGTTAGGATTCATTCATCTGTCCAACATCATCACAACTCTATTGTCCTATTTCCCTGTGGATACGATCCCGACTTATTAGGTTTATTACTAACGCGACAGGCTTGCACTTGAGCCTAGAAGAGAATTCACATTAGAGACACTTTCTGAGTCGCGTCAAGTTTTTGGTGCCGTTTTCGGGGAGTTATGTAGACTTAGGATTATATTGAGTCAATCTAAAACTTTGATCAAAAATTTCCAAAAATCCAAAAACATAAAAAAATTCAAAAAGCACAAAAAGATCCATCATTATCTCTCATAAAATGTTAATGCAAAATTCTAAACTCACTCCCACACTCCATAATACTCCAACCCACATTCACGAAAATCTAATAGTTGAGTACGGCCCCGATAGCCCTCACACTCCTAACGCCCCACAGTTCTGGATTCCACCTCCCACACCGTCACACTCAATCTCAAATAACACTCCATTTTCCTCAATGATCAAGTGAGAAATGTCACAACACGGTAGTGCAGCCGCCGATGAGGAAGAGGCCCCATACCGTCCGCTGAGAGAAATCTTATATTCCGAGCGCACTGTCACTCGGGATGCATTATACTCCCGTATAATGCCAGGTAGTTTCGTTTTAAAAACTGGATGATCCAGATGTTACACCATTACCATGGTATGGATTCTGAAAATCCATATCTCCACATTAGGGAATTTGAGGATGTGTGCGATACTCTCAATGATCAAACTTGCACACAAGAGGTGATCCGCCTCAAACTCTTCCCCTTTTCGCTAAAAGATAAAGCTAAGACCTGGCTATGGTCTTTACCTCCAAGCTCGATTCCATCTTGGAACGATTTGCAATCTAGATTTCTCAAGAAATTCTTTCCACCACATCGAACAATCTCCATAAAGGCTCAAATTCAAGCTTTCAAACAATCGGAAAATGAGCCATTTCATCGATGTTACGAGTGTTTTCATGCCCCCATCATGGATTTGATACAGTGCAAATAATTTCATTTCTCTATAATGGGTTGAATCTTAATTCCAAACAACTCGTTGAACCCATGGGTAGTGGTCCTTTTTTCGAACTAGACGCCCATGATGCTGAGCATCACCTGAGGTATGTCGACGAGACTACCCAATCCTGGGATACATTTGATCCTAATGCTCAAAATCGAAATCGTCAAGTGACCACCACTCCAGCGGCGTCCGGTCTATTTCACGTAGATAAGAATTCTATGACGGACAGTCGATTGCATACACTTGAGAAAGGATTTCAAGTCCTATGTGAGGTATTGGGAAGAGGACCAACTAGATCCATACCAAACCCCGTTGAGAAGGTGTGTTTGCGATTTGTGAGGTGGGTCATTCAACTGAGGAATTCCCGACTATACTCGCCTACAAAGTGAAGCTTCAAGAACAAGTGAGTGGTATATGAGGATTCAAGGGTGATTTTGGTGCACCCCACGGGAATTCTTACAACCTTTCATGGAAAAACCATCCTGGTTTTAGCTATGGGCAATAACATGCTGCAATGAATCCTAATTCACACGTTTCCCCTCCTCCGCCACAACACTTCCAATAAGCTCCACACATGCAAGGACATGTGCAAGCACCACCACCTCAAGGATCATATATCCATCCACCGCGGAGAAGTCTCGAGGATACGATAAACCAATTTATCAACAACTAGACTGCAATTAATGCTAGGCATGAGCGCATGATCCACGACATGAATGCGAACATTTCACAGTTGTAATCATCATTGAGTATCCAAGAGAAGGGCAAGTTTCCTGCCCAGGGCCAAAGACCTCACCAAGGTCAAACTACTGTAAGCTCCACACCGGAGCAATGTAGCACAATTACCACTCTACGTAGTGGGAGAGTAGTTGACTTGTCATCTCCCCCTCACGATGAAACTAAAGACAAGGAGACTTCGCCCTGCACGAAAGAGGCTGAAGATGTCCCCTTGAATGAGAGTGATAAAGAAGGCACTAGTGAGCTCGAGGTAGTAGCGAAACGCCCCATCGCTGCCCCATACCCTCAATGGTTGGTCCCGCACTCCAAAGGGACTTCTCGGGATGATGTTTTGGATGTCCTTAAATAAGTAAAGATTAATTTACCTTTTCTCGAGACCATATAGAAAATTTCCGCATACGCTAAGTTCGTTAAGGACTTACTCACGGTGAAACGCAAGCTAAAGGTAAATAAGAATGTCTTTTTGGCCCAGAATGTCAGTTCAGTTTTATCGAGTGACCTTTCATTAAAGTATAAAGATCCGGGTGCACCCACCATTTCGTGCATCATGGGGAAGAACCGAATCGAAAGAGCGCTAATAGATTTAGGAGCGAGTGTTAACATTATGCCCTATTCAATCTATAAGAAACTCAATTTGGGAGCAGTCAAGCCCATAAATATGACTCTCCAGCTCGCGGATCGCTCTGTGAAGATGCCTCGGGGAATCGTTGAGGATGTGATTGTCCAAATAGACACTTTCTACTTCCCGGTGGACTTTGTCATTTGGGACGAGGAGCCCTCCATTCTCCCGTGCAATCATGTTCCCATTATTCTCGATCGCCCATTCTTAGCTACGGCTAATGCGCTCATCAATACTTGGAGTGGGCGAATGCAATTAACATTTGGGAACATGACCCTCAATACAAATATTTTTAATAATATCAAGAACAAGGGTGACGAAGGAGAACCGCGAGATACGAATCTTTTAGGCGCTTCACACGAGCATGGGAGGACCCACATGCGAGAGCCGATAGAGGTATGCCTTGTTAAATCAAGTGAGAGCGACAATTTAGAGGGCATAGGGAGAAGTTCATATGAGTGCTTAAAGGAGAGCGAATGGAAAGACACGATAGATATTTTTCTCCTCGAGTACTACCCACCCACACCACCTAATAATGTTGAGATGGAGCGAGAAAGGAAGAATGTGAAAACAAAGCAAGAGAGAGAGCTAGAGGAGTTGAGCCTAGCGGACTTTAAGAGGAAATTCGGGCAGGTGGATGAGAGCCTTCACAACAAAGTCCAACCTCTATTGGACTCATGTAGTCATTTAGGAGAGGGTGAGTGTAAAGATAAAACTGATGAGTTTCATCGCAATGACCATCCACCCATACCATTTGATGGCCCGAAGGCGTTAGAGGAGAAAAGTTGTGTCTCGTCTTACGTAGAGCCCGACCCATGCATTCCAAAAATTGAAAGAAAATTAGATGTTCCCTGTGAGTCAGTGCACGCAAGCTATTCTTTGAGTAAGCATCACAGGGATCCCTTTCTGAGTAGTCACGATGAATCTCCCGGTCTTTCCTTAATTTATGGGCGAGGTCCCAACTTATTCCAGTTGTTGGTATATGACAGGAAGACGGGAGTGACAATGAGAGCATCGAACCCCGTGAGTGGGGTCGGGTGAGTTTGTGGAGAGATGAGAGGTCGTCGCACCCCCGACGCATATGGGGTGATTGTTGTTGTATTTTTGAGTCATGCATGAGTGTCATATAGTGTCTTGTTGCATTTTAATAATTTGTTTGTTTTATTTTCTCGCACTTTTTATTCACTTTGAGTTAGATTTTAGTCCTTTTTTCTTAAGGACAATGCAAAAGTCTAAGTTAGGGGGGTGACAAGTGCGTATTTCTAAAACATCACAAATTTTCAAAAATGCCCAGAAATTTCCAAAAAAATCATAAAATTTTGAAAAACCAAAAAAATATCTTTGTTCAAAATTAATAAAAATTAGAGTTCAAAATTTTCAAAAATAGCATTAAAAGTCGGATTGAAGTCTCAAGTTGTAAAATTCAACATACACAAAGCCGAAATTGACTAAAGATGGAAATTGAGCGAAAATTGACGACTTAACGAATAAGTGTGGAGATTAACAAACCCGATGATATTCGAGCCTATCACTTTTTGCGAGTTTTTAAATCAATCCGAGATAATTGTTAACTCAAAGTTATTTTCAGCGCCTAAAAAGTCGTTGAGGATCTCAATCCTTTCATTTTGATCAGTTATGAAAAACGTGTGTGATATTGCTTTGAAAAACGTGCCAAAATTGATCTCTAAACTTAAATTCATCTCGAAATGCATATGGTAGCGCAATTGGTATTTTGGACAATGAAGTAGGCCATCGTTTGTTACCCAAAAATATTGGCCAGAAAAATTTGTGAAAAATCATCCATTTTGTTACCCAATTGAGCCAAATAAACTTTTCCCTTTCATTTGACAACCCGAAAAAACCAAATAGCCCGGAATTGCGAAGAATGGAAAAATTCAGAAGCTAAGTCTGAAAAGTGAAACAAAAAGGGGCAAGAAAAAAAATAGAAGAATGCTCAACAAAAAATAGCATAAAAAGAAAAGAAGTGAAAAACGGGAAAAAAATAGAGAAAAAGAAGAAAAAAATGAGCAATAGCCCGAAAAAAGCACAAATGGACATCTTAAATGACTTTTCCAATTCCAACCTTCCCTACCTCTTTCATTTTACCCAATATACCTTAAAACCCGAAAAAGTCCTAACCGAGTCTAAATTGCGAAATTGGTTACCGCGTGGAGAGATAATACACCAAAAGATAATAAAAGAGATTGAATGCGCGAAAAAGAGGCAATTTTTCCGTTTTTAAAACCGTAATCCGTTGATGAGATCCTATCACTATAAAATTTCCGCCTTTCTACTTGTATGAGTGACTTTGCGTCCATTATATTTACTCTTTATATCACGCATACCGAGAGAATAGCCACATTCCGAGTGATTCGTTTGAGAGAGCATTCCATGAGAATTTGAAACCAAAACAAATTTTCGGATAAGTAACGTAATGGTCAATCGGTGAAAATCCGCGGTTAAATTTTTGGCTTCACACACACGCACTATGATTTGAGACTTGTAAATATGACTTGATGATGACTATTTTCTAGGAAGGTTTGAATTGTACAATTTTTGCTTATTTTAAGTTTTCTTTGAGTTGAATTTTGCGAGTACATTCTCTGCAAACCCTCACGAGACACCACTCGTCCTACTAGGGTGACCTAAGGGTTTAAAGGCTTGTTGCATACGCTAAATGCAATCGCTTGCCCGCGAAAAAGGTATTCTATCCCAATAAAATGTGATTTTCAAGAGTTAAGCCTTGCTAGGATTCTTTTACATTGCTCGGGACGCGCAAAGTTCTAAGTTAGGGGGATTTGATTAGGCATAAATTCTTCACATTTATCCCCTTAATTTCGGTATTTTTATGATCTCGTGCGGTGTAAATAGATTGGAATTGGCTTATATTTATGCTACTAACCCTTTTTGGCAAGTATTTTGTATTTTTTGTATCTCTTATGTGTTTTACAGGTATTTCATGCAAGTTAGTGCCAAATAGAACTCAAAACAGTGAAAGAAAACCAAGAAACATGGAGTAAAGGGAATTTTTGTAATTTTTCAGCCTTATTCCAAAGGTGGGGCCAACTG
This sequence comes from Sambucus nigra, assembly GCA_949130495.1. Lineage (NCBI taxonomy): Eukaryota > Viridiplantae > Streptophyta > Magnoliopsida > Dipsacales > Adoxaceae > Sambucus > Sambucus nigra. The sequence continues at coordinate 128,308,112 of OX422224.1, read as the reverse complement.
GAAAGTTGAAGAGCTTTCAACTACAAGAACATTGGAAAAAACGGCACCTCAATCGGAGTCCCGGTGTGAAAGTTATGAGCAGTCAAAGATAGAAGAAAAAGACAAATAAAGAGAGGACCGGTCCGCCCAGAAATTAAAAGAACCGGTCCGCACAGGACCGGTCCGCCCAGAAATTAAAAGAACCGGTTCACCATGCCATATTCCAGAGAACCCCAGATCGAAGACGGATCGAAACTGAAGAAAAATAAAAGAATCGATCCGCCCAAGAAATAAAAGAACCGGTCCGAATCCAAGGCAAACCAGTCCGGAGGAGGACAGGACCGGTCCGAATCAAGGCAAACCAGTCCGGAGGAGGAGAGAACCGGTCCGGCTATCGATATTTGATTTTCTTATCTTCTTCTATTTGAGAATCCTAGTGCAACTAAAACTCCTGAAATTTTGTAGGGTATAAAAACCCATTTTATTATCATTATTTGTACGGAGAATTAGTATAATTTTCCATATTTTCTGTAAAACCCTAGTTTAAAGATAGTTTACAATTGTAATTCCAAGATTGAAGATTATTCAGATTTTTGTGATTCCAAGTGTTCTTAATTACTGCTTTGGCTGCTTTGGTAAGATTATGAGTTATTTTTCTTCAGTAAAATTCCTTTCTACATCATTCTACAAATTTTCCTTAGTTTAATCATGGTTTTCTGCAATTCAAAGATTATTTTCATTAGTTTCAACATGCTAGGCTAGATTTTCTAAGGCCGGGATATATGAACCCAGCCTGATGTGATAGTTGCATGTGTATAACATTAATCCTCTAAATTTATGATTTATTATGACCGTATTGTGTAGGAACACGGCAATTGTAGATCTTTAGATCTCGTTTGCTTCCGGGTAACCGCGATGCTTTAGAATGCAATTCGAGTGTAACTATAGCGGTACCGATTTACTCGTCCTCTGATTAAGTATAGTGCGGGCTTGAACCTCATATACGTAATGCTTGGGAGTAATAAATTATGGGTCTAATTAATCAGTTAAATTTATGATTAGTGTTATATCTGCAATACACTAGGGTTGGGGGATTGTATTCTCGTCGTAGTTTTCTCATCATATAGTTTAAAGTTTTAAATTAGTATTCTTCAGTATTTTATGTAATTTAGAATAGTTACATTTTTTATAATTTCATAATTGCATCTAGTGTAGTCATTCCACAAACCAAATCATTTTTCCTTTTCCTTTAGAGTCAGAGTTAGGATTCATTCATCTATCCAACGTCATCACAACTCTGTTGTCCTATTTCCTTGTGGATACGATCCCGACTTACCAGGTTTATTACTAACGTGACAGGTTTGCACTTGATCCTAGAAGAGAACGCACATTAGAGACAATTTTTGAGTCGCGTCAGCTATTATATCAAATGTTAAATACATTTTCGAGAAAAAGTTGGCTTTTCCCTGATTAAATGCAAATTGGATTCACGAAACAGGAGAAAGATTTCAAATTCCTTAGCCGGAAAGATATGTGGCCGTAAAAGAGGGAGGAGGGACTACGTGGAACAAAATTGACTGGGTGGTAGATTCGTGGAAATGCTTGTTTCGTCCTTATTTAGATCCATGGAACAATATGCTATTGTTGAGACATAGAAAAATTGAAATCTTATGTCAAAATACTCTTTATGGATGGTATGAACTTCCTAAATAATATTTCTTGAATAGTGAACAATCAATTAAGATATTCACGACTAAGAGGTACTGGATTCTCTTTTGGATAGGTTATGAAAGGTGAAGGAAGGTTGGAATGCCAATAGACGTCTATTATTGAATATTAAATTCACCTGACCCGATAGTACCCATTTTGGGAACGTTCAGTGCCAAAGTCACTAAATGGATAAGTCGACAATCCCAACAACAGACTATATAATATACTTTATCTACTAGGTTATAGGTGGGAATTTTACAAGAGGTTTCTAATCTACGCTTGTGTGATTCCCTTTTAAAGCATATACTCGGGGGTGAGTGCAAAGCGGATGATTTTAAAGACGAATCTCCATTCTTTAGATAGAAAAGAATGCTAAGATTTTTTTATCTGCTGTCGAACGTTTCCCAATTCCAAGAGCTCAGATCAAATCGGTATATCAATACCGATTTGATTCGATCTCTCTTATTGTATTTCTCATTCAATGATCATTCTCAATATTATTCCTTAAAGAGGACTCGAACCTCTACACTCTTTAGTACGAGATTTTGAGTCTCGCGTGTCTATCATTTGACCACCAAGGCATCTTGAAAGTGAATCTTATTCCATGAATATGATATATATCTAGTGTGGTGTATGGAATATATAACAAAGGTGGAGTGTTGGTGTATTTTTATTGATCGGTCATGTCATATAAGCCCAAATTGGAAATCCAATTGCTTCGATTTGAATTATCCTAAGAGTGACTTATATAGATATCCAATCTATCAAAAAGATGGACAATAAAACCTATTTCTCGATTTAATAGAAGCCTACAGAGGTGAATAGTGGTCAAGGAGGTATTGCTCTTTTTTTATTATATTTGGTAGTATATGACTTGCATATTTTCGTTAAATGGAAAAATAAAACAAGGATCTTTATGGTTTGGGTCATACTTAAGTATTGTGCTATTGTTCTGTATTAATAGAGCATTTTGATAACCTCTTCCCAATCTTTTCTGAAATTGTGTATTTTTTATTTTTTATTATACTAAATTTATTATATTAAATAATAAATAATAAAGAAAATTTTAAAATATTTTGTTTACTTAAGATTTATATCTCAGAAATAATAAAAAAAATGATGAATGTTTGTAATGTAAATACTAGTTGTAATCTAAATACTAGTAGGGAGCGGATGTCGCCAAGTGGATTTAGGCACTGTATTGTGAATCCACCATTCGTTGGTTCAATTCCTGTCGTTCATCCATTTTCTTAGCTATAAATGTATTTTTTTTAGTGAACATGTCATAGCTTACTCCTAGTTTTATTTTGTTTTGTAAAGACAAAGAAAAAAAATCAATTTTCTCTCCTATTTACTACGGCGATGAAGAATTAAATTATCACTATATTTATTCCTTTTTTTACTTCTCCTTCCAAATATAAGATAATCACAAGGTGGTGTGGTTTTTTTATACCAATTGGGGCCCTCCCTTCACCACCCCCATGGGGATGGTCTACAGGGTTCATAATCGTTCCCCTTACTACAGGATGCTTACCTAGCGAACATTTAGTCCGGCTATACCCAAACTTTTCTAGTTCACCCGAACATTCCCCACTATCCTTCTAATAGTATGATATGTTATGTCATAGTTCAAAGTAGAAGAGAGTGAAGAAGCTAGCATCTGATGTCAAAGATCTCAATCAGGGAATGGCCTTCTTATTCGGATCCTACCTCAACTTTGATGCCCGCATAACAGAGGGAAAGAGAAGTTAGTCAAACTGGGTGCTATAAATCAACTACCAAGAATGAATATCTAACTCAAAGTAGCCTAGGGAATAACCAAGTAACACCCACTAATAGATTCGCCTTTAAGAGTCAAAGAATAAGGTATTGATAAGCAAGATATCGTGGGACGATAGCACAAAATCGTACATTAACTTTGTCTGCAAGACCCTTAGTTTCAAGCAACAAAGGGGGAAGGAGGCCTATCAAAGTCACTTTCCCAAGTTACGGTAGGTTCAATGCCCCTAAAGTGAGAAGAATCGATAGTCGTTAGACTAGCTCTGGCTTGAAATCCTTAACTTAGCGTGTGCAAACTATACTAAGAAATGTTCAATTGATCTTGATCCTTATGGATTGAAAGCGAGAATAAAATGGATTTGAATGGTTCTCTTAATAATATCCATAAATGACTTACTTTTGGTAAGAGATAAACATTACCTATGTAAATTCAGATGCATGATGCTACAATGTCCGGTGCAAATAGTTGTGATCCCACGAGGGTGAGCTAACTCCAAAAATCAGTCCTTGGTTCAGAATGCAAGCTACAACTCACCTGCATGAAGCCAAAATCACTAGTAATCATCAGTTATCCATACGACGTGCCCATTTTTATTTCTATTCCATTCTATCTCATTGTATCCTATTCTGTTTTGGGAGATTTGAAAATCACCATCAACAGCTTGGTGTAGTTCTAGGATAATCCTTTATTCCATAGCCCTGGGGCTATTTACAACTATCCAATTAAGAATTCTTATATGTTGTGGAACCATGTAGTACCAGATATGAGATAGATCTTCCAAAGAACAAAGCCTATTTTGAGTAAGCTAATTCATTTGGAACCCTTCAGATCCACTCTTTTTCCTATTCGAAGATAACCCCTTTGTCTCTATTTTTTCACATCGAGAATTATTTATAGATGAAGAGGTGTTAAAGGGGATTTTTACGTCCCAAACATATCCTATTACATCTATATATAAATGTTGATTTATCAAGAAGATGCAAGAAAAGAACTTCGAATTGTTGATTAATTCCCAAAGATATCTTAAAACCAATAGTTCATGAGCTCTTGATGTTGATCAGTGCGACTCTAAAATCCACATACATAGAAAGTTTATGTGCCCTTATTAGCAAAATTACAATATCAAAATATATTATAGTATAGTTTTAAGGCTTTCTTTCGTGATAAAGCTTTGTTTTCTTCCTCTTTTCCTCTCTGTTTCGCATGTCCATCCAATCTCTAATTCTAGTACATAACTTCCTTGAGCTCCGCTTGCCCTTCTCTGGCTATAATGTCATTTAGATAACCATATTTTCTCAAGCCTCAATGTGTGTTAAAGTAGGGACCAAGGCCTCTAATATAAGTCTCAAGTATAAGACATAATACGACTTTTCGTGCAATATCTACTTGCTAAAGGCCTCTCTCTCATCTTGAAAGATGGTTGAATGGATCATAGTAGGTGCAATATGTATTTCCATTCCTTGACCTGTTTATGTTCTTTTGATAGCTTATGTGCTATGCTTATTTACCAATCTGTGATTGTTTAGCTTCTATCCGAAAACACTAAAAAAAATTCCTTCCCTTTTTCACCTTAAGAAAATGACCTTTCAAAAGAAATAAGTTCGTAGCACTGGTTAGAAAGAGTCACAATGAATGAAACCCCCAGTTTTTTCTACACAAGGTAGTTTTCTTTAGGAAACCTAGTTTGGGATATACCTCCATTACTGAATAGGACATGGTATCAAAGTAAGTACAGTATAACGGAGAGTTATTTGTTGCGTTCAGGAATGATGAATCGCTCCCAAAAAGGAATCTATCAATTATCTCCCAATTAGTTGGATCGTAGGTGCGATGATTTACTTCATGAACGAGGTATCTGATTTAAGTCCAGGATGACCCAGCTACGCCAGGGGAAATAATAGAAGAAGCATCTAACTCCTTCATGCATGCTCCAATTGGCTCGGGGGATATAGTTGGGCAAGCACCTACTCCTATAAAAAAGAAAGACTTCACTAAACATGTAAGGAATTCCCTTTATATGTTATTATTAAAGTAAGAAGTAACGAGTTGCGTGAAATCCCGTTACTATAGATAGGTATTTAGCACATCCATTTTCTTGCTCGTTAGCACTTTCAAAAGATTGCTCGTTAGCTAGGGCGTTTTCAATAAGGCTCGCCCTTTAGAGATAGGGGCGCTCACATTTTTTGGCTGAGCTATATCGTATCTTACTAGTAATGGATTGATTCTTGAATCATGTTTGGTTTAGGCAGGTAAGTGTTAAGAGGCTCTTTAAGGATTTCATTAGGTATACATGTCTACATATAGGTTGGCTTCGAATCATGTTGATTAATCGCCAGAGGTGGCTTAGAACCAATAGTTCATTATTTAATGGATCTTTCCATTCTAATACTCTATCAAATAATTATCAATATTTATCAAATATATTCATATCAAGTGGAACGCTATTGGATCAAACGGAAAATACATTATTGAGAAAAATATGACCTTTCTCGGATGAAATACAAATTCGATTCATGGAACAAAAGAAACATTTCTCATTCCTTAGGTGAAAAGATATGTGGTCGTAAAAGAGGAAATATAGCCATAATCATGAAGTGAAAATCACGTGGTAAAAAGATCGAATGAGAAGCTGCGGTTTCGATTAGCTGATCGAAACCTATATCATTATTTTCTCAAGTTGTTAGGTGTTTATTCTCCAGGATGCAAGCCCACTATGCCCACCCAATTCTATATCTCTCTCTCCTGTTACTAGTTGGGTTTGAGTCGATACAAGGAATTGGTTGACGAAGCCAGGTTCAGATAAAGCCAAACAGATCCTTGTCTAAAGTTGGAAGCCATAAGTGCATCACATATTTATTCTCTCTACCTTTACTTGATAGAGCGCTTGAGTTGTGCCTGTACTCCGGCCTCCGAAAGTCTGATCAACAGCGCCTTGATTTATTTTCTTTCTATCCTTATGACTAATAGGCAAGATTCCCTTCCTCTCCCAATAACTGACGGAAGGAAATGATCAAACAAGGAGTTCTTTATTCCCTTTGCTGCTTACTGAAAGAACCTTCACTTACAGAAATTGACTGACGTAAGGATTCAATGGAACATAAGGAAGAGATATTCTGCGGCACCTTGACCAAAAAGCGATAGATAAGGACCTCCCACATTATCCGCGGTTTGAGTTCGGCTTTAAAGGAAATGAGTTCCACCTTGCATAACTAAAAAGGAGTGATTTATGGACCTATCGACTTGTATTAACTCCCCGCGACTAGCAGAGGAACTGTAATGTAATTACAGATCCATCGGGAAAAAAACTTGGGGTTAGCCTCCTGACTTTAATGCCTTTATTGATGTAATAAGCTGTCAAGATATGATTTGCTCATGTGGATTATTCGATAGGGCTTTCAATGACAACAAATTTACTTGGAGCCATAATTAAATTGGTCAACACTGTATCTGGGCCAGACTACATAGAATCCTTTTGAATGGTAACTGCCCTCTTCTCTCTACATACACACACACACACACACATATATATATACACACACACACACACACACACACACACATATAAATTTATCACTCTAAAATTGAAATACTCTCTAAATGCGATACATGCAGTTGGAAGTTGGACGATTGTTCATTTTCTTCTGATGAGGTTTGAGTAATGACTATATTCTTTGAATTGTGTAAAATGACTTTATTTTCATGTACAATGATGCTTTGTATGCTTTACTTTTATGTCACAGTTATGTAGTTTCTATTAGAATAGAACAACAAAATGTTGATATAACTCTATATTTTTTTTCATTTAACATGTAGTAGTATTTTATGATCACCCTGTATTTCATTTATAAAGACTATTTATTTGTTGTGACTCCGTTTTTTCTATAAATTAACTTTATATCATATCTAGAAATCTCTATGTATTTTTTGTTAAAATGACTCCCTAAATGATTACAATAACTCTTAAAACCCTATAATATGCTTCCTAAAAACTTTTTAATGTTTCACAATAAAGATTTGAGAAATAAAGAATATAGAAGATATATAAAGTTTTATTGTTTATGATCAACTTGATGTTTGCTAAGAGAGACAATAATCTTATTTATAAAAAGACTAAATCTTTGGTAATGGCGTAAAAGGGGAATAAATATTGTGTTATAGTACGCACACATGGTTGGACCATGTGAAGGAAACTTACCTAGTCCAATTGTGAAATAGAGGGTGAACACGGTTGGTTAATATGAGGTCAGCTCTGTGAGAGTCATTAATCTTAACATCCTCCCTCAACCGATAGGGAAATGGAATCACACCGAATGTGATTTTGAGAAGATGAATCTTCTAATTGAGAGAGATTTTGTTAAACTATTTGGAGTTTGATCGGTTGAAAGGACATATTAAATGTCAACTTGACCATTGAGTACTTTGTCATGCACAAAATGAACATCAATCTTAATATGCTTTATACGAGCATGAAAAACTAGATTGAGATCGAGAAAATTGACACCCATGTAATCACACCAGGGTACTGGACAAGTCGGAGGAGGAAGTTTGATTTTAAAGAGAAGTGATTGAATCTAAATGAGTTCTGCTATAGGGATCGATATTCAGATTCAGTACTAGAGAGGACGATTATAGGTTATTTCTTTGAAAATCGAGAGACTACGGAATCACCAAGGTACATACAGTAGGATGCAATGGATTTGTGATCATCAGAGCAACAAGGCCAATCGGTAATGAAATAAGTAGTGAGATTGAATGTCCTAATTGATTTAATGTGTAAACCATCATGCATTGTGCATTTGAGGTATCATAGAACACATTTAGTTTCCTCTCAGTAAGTGTTGGTTAGATGTTGGAGAAACTGATTGATTTTATTAATGATGGACTAAATGTGAGGTCTTATGTTTGTGAGGTATTGCGGAGTACCAATGACACTCCAATAAAGTTTAAGGTTAGTTATGAGTTCACCACCATTGGAGGAGAGATATTTTCTAGTAGTAGCTGGAGTGGGGCAGGGTTTGGTGTGTTCAAAGCCAAGTTTTTGAAGAAAATCTCTAATGTACTTCGCTTAGGTAAGTAGATACTAGTTTTATCTTTTGTAAGTTCAATGCCAAGAAAGTAATAGAGAGATCTAATGTATTTAAGGGAAAACTATGTGTGAAGTTAGTAGATGAAATGAGAAATTTTGGATGAATGATTTCCTTCCCAAGAATGTCATCAACATAAATGAGAACTAAAATGATAGTTGAGTTATTGATGAAATATATCAACTAGGTATCAGCGTTGGAATTTAAGAAGCCCCTAGTACATAAGGCATTTTTCAACTTATCATATCAGGCCCTTGGAAACTGATTAAATCCATAAAGAGTTTTATTAAACTTGCAAGCATGATGGGGTTTGGAAGAATTGATGTAACCCCCTTCTTGATTCATGAAAATAGCTTCTTGCATATGTCCATTTAAGAAAGCATTGTTAATATCGAGTTAATATATTTCCCAGTCTTTTGAGATAGCTAAGTGAATAACAATTAAGATAGTTGAAGCCTTTATAAAAGGGCTAATATTTTCATCAAAGTCAGCCCATGTGGATTGGTGGAAACCTTTGCAACGAGCATGGATTTGTATTTTTTTAACTATGCCATATACGTTAAATGTGATTCTGAAAACCCATTTGTTTCCAATAATATGAACATTAGAGGAAAAATGTACCAAAGTCCTTGTATTATTTTTTGTAAGAGCATTGTATTCCTAATCTATGGCTTATTTCCAAATGGCAAATTATTGTTAAAACTGAGGATGGTACAAGAGGTAAGGTTGAAGATAATGAAAATATAGTGGATGTTTGAAGTGAGAACACTTTGGCCTTATATTTACCAGATTTGGACGTTGTTGGAATTTGATGCACAAATATTGGTGAAACAAGTGGTGGATAAATGGGAGAAGAAGAGGGGGTTGATGGTCGAGGGTTGAGAGCTAAGGGCTGAAAGGAGTACATCAGAGGGTATTGGAGGATTGTAAGGAGGACAGTTTATTTACATTAGTTACTGTGATTATGGGGATGATTTGAGAGGATTTGTCATGGGTAAGGATGCAGTTACTCTGGAGTCAAATGAGCGAGATAAACCAAGGGACACGGTTGAATGACTTTTGGGGGTAAGCTAATTGATAATGAGATTGGAAGTGCTTGAGTCTGAGGAGTTTGTTTTGAGAAACCCGATTGTAATGGAAATTCCATTTCATTGAAAATAACATATATGGACATATAAATTCTTCCAGTAGAACCTAGAAAATTGAAACCTTCATGATATGCACTATAGACCAATAAGACACACTTGGAGGAATAAAATTAAAATTTGTGAGTTTAGTAAGGTCATAGGCACGAAAAATAAGCCCAACCAAAAGTTCTTAAGTTGTTATAGTCTAGTATTATGTTGTGTGGTTTTTCGAAAGGGGATTGACCATTGATTACAGGAGTACGAAGGCGATTTATGAGGGAAACAGTTGTTTGGAAACTCTTCCACCAAAATTTGACGGGTGGAGAGGCTTAATCAAGATGTGTAAGACCCATTTCTACTATGAGTCTATATTTTCTCTCTAATTTTCTATTTTCCTCTTTTTTATGAGACAAGGATGTTGGAAGTGAATACAATTTTATTGATGTTATGAATGAATTAATTTGAAAGGTGAATTAGTACGAGAATTATGAATTTTAAATGGTAGAGAGTGTGATATTCCAAACTGACAAGCATCGGAGAAATTGAATTTGTCATTCATTAGAATATTGGGGTTACAGGCACTAGCAATCATCATTTATTGACTTATTAATTTGACTTTTGACCATGGGACTGATAGAAGAAGAAGTAACTAAAGCAGAACGCACTTGTGGATGGCTTGGAGTGATGGATAGAGTGAGATTGTCTCTTTGATGATTGGAATTTTATGGATTGTCTATATGGTATATGCCCTCTTTAAGCCTCCCTTGTTGCACCATTTTATCTATTGTTTGGTCCTTCACAAGCCAAAAATTAGCGTGAAATTTAATTATCACATTGTTGTTATGAGTGAGTTTTGAAATGCTAAGTTAATTCTTTGTTATAGTAGGCACATGCATACTTGTGTTAGGTGAAGTGGTGAACAAGAAGTGTGATGTGATGGCAAAGTCTAATGTCCAATATGTGTTATGTTAAGTTTAGAGCCATTTCCAACTGTTACTCCATCACTACTATTGTACTGAGTGAGTTAAGTTAGGTTGTTTAATTCTGGAATAATGTGATTAGTTGCACCACTATCAACAATCAATGCTTGATCACTAACTATTTTTCGATACTGCAATGAAGATTGATGATTTTCCTCTCGTACCACCTTGATTACTTGAGCCTCCTGAGTAATTACTGTCATGTCGATAGTAGCTAATTGTAGCTCAGTGACCATATGTTCCACAAACTTGTCGATTTGGTTTTTAATTGTTAAATCTGCGTCCATGGAATCTAGATCTACCTCCACCATGTCTAAAATTTCTAGATTCGGGTGAGGGTGATCTACCTTTCCCCTGACTTAGAAATTTCTCCAATCCGTTGTAGCTTTATCTACTAAAAGGTAGATTTTTAGAAGAGCTTAAGAGATTCGCTTTGAGTTTATCATGTTCGATTTCTCAAGAGTATTTTCAAATGTCATACGTGCGACATGGAATTTTTGCCAAGTTAATCTTACCATATAATTTATTTGGCAAGTTATAGGTAAATATTTCGCATCTAGTCTAGCTAAGATACTAGAAATAAAGTAGTTGGTGGAAACTAGTTCACTTGCTAGATCCATGTTATCAGCATGTTATTTATTTTCAAAATATATTTTCCCATATCTAGTCCTCCTTTCCTTATTTTTCAGAGGTATTTCCTTAACCGAGTTACTTTTGATTAAATTGTGATATAAAAAGTTGCTACAGTGACATCCACAGATCTCTAGATATTTCATCAATAACATTCTCAATAGGAACATCAAGGGTAACTAAGTCATACAACCAACCTAAAATAGATTGGTTTGTGACAATCCATTCATCAAGTCCTAGATTTGGTTGAGCAACACCTTTTTGTTTTCTTACGCAATAATGGATTCCGGTGGACATAGATTTGTCCCCATGATGAAACCATTAAGTTATTGTCCTCGTAAAATTGGCATTATCATTGATTTTCACAATATATAATTGTTTCGATCCAGCTTGGTTGAGAAATTTATGCTTAGAGAATTTCCAATTAGTGAGCTACCATTGTGGTTGTTTGTGGCTGATGTAGTACTTAATGAAATATTGATTAAGCTGGTATTTTTAGCTATCATGATGGTGTTGGCGTATAATGGATCTGATACCAAGTGAAGATTTAGGAAACATAAAATATTGAGAATATTTAAAGTTAAATTTAATGTGATCAACTTGATGTTTGCTGAGAGAAACAACATTTTAATTTATAGAAAGATGACAGCTTTACTAACAACAGAAATAGGGAAATAAAGGGTGTCATATAGTAGGCGAACATGTTTGGAGCATGTGAAGGCAACTTACACAGTCCAGTGTGAGATAGAATGTGCATGAATAGTCCATGTGAGGGCAGCTTACACAGTTCAGCTGTGAGAGTCATTTATGTTAACACTGAAAAATTCATAACATCTGGGAATTTGATGATACGCATTTAAAAATTGATTGAATAACATTGAGAATTTAATTATATACCTCAGAAAAATTTAAAATTTCTATGCAATTTAAGTAGTACTAATATATGTATAATTAAACTGGTGGTCTTTTAGAGGTACTCAATTATTAGAGTGGTTCAACTGATGTGGTGTTGTTCAAATTATAGTAATCCTTGAGTTAATGGATTCATTGATTTTTTTTTCCGCTTCTATTAGACCTTACATCTTACGTCATGGATACATGGGTTATGTATTTGTTTCCATTGAATCTCTTGAAATCTAAAAACATATCCTATGCCTTATAGTATTAATTGTATTTTATATTGATAGCCGAGGTCCATGAATTATTCAAGGTTAATTACATTGTGTTCATTATTAATCTTCCATTTGCATTTATTATATAAAAGTGTTTATGCAAAAATTTCCATTGTACAAAGATACAGTTCCCACATTAGAGAATAACATATTTAAATCTTACGTATTGTTCAAGGAACCTAAGGCATCAGTGTCTTGTATTTTAGTCTTCTTTCTTAAATTTGTGTACTCGTTAGGGCATCGTCGAGGAACATTACGCACTAATATGGATGCAGTTTATTATGACTTGATTTGACACCTTTCATTTCATGCTTAAGGTTAGAAAATTGAGAGGATGGTTTAGTCTGATTTATATAATGTTGTGTGATTGAGGTTGGAAATAGTGAGTAACTCTAGACTTACTCTGAGTGCCATAGTTCAGGCCATAGTTGTAGAGCTAATAGGAAATCGGTGACCACTAAACCTTTAGCGAGTTAAGAAGATAATTCTATTGGGTTTTATTCTTAGAACCATATGTGAAATATTTTATTGTTGATTAATAAATGATCATTTTATTCATTTTGAAATGAGAATCAAGCTTATGAGAATGCTTTATATATGTTTAGATATAGTGTTTCATATATATGTTGATCAATAGAATTAAGTAAGGAATCTAGTGAGTCAGCTTCAGGTTGATGACCAGGAAATTAGAATTTCAATTCTAGCATTATTGAAAAGTTCACATCCTAAATAAGGAATTGACATCATATGGGAATGGTTAAGATGCAATGCTAGTAGTTTATCTCAAACTATGGTAACATGTATGATGGTTCGAGAACTCGTACGATAGTTAAATAGAGGATTGTGATCGATACATCCCATGAATTTAACTGCTCGTGAGATTTTAGTCTAAGGATTATCTTGATTAGACTCGGACAATCTCACATCATTCAGATTCAATCTTAAATTGAATAAAATGATCACGGCATATTAGATGACAGTTATGTAAGTAGGTCTGAGATCGAAGGAATTTGTGTCCGAGGATACCTTGAATTGCGATACCACATAAATAGACTTACAAGATTTATTTTCATAGTAGACCCGATCAGTGGATTATTTATAATTTGATGGAGCAACAAAATAGTTAATGCTAAAAATCAAGGAATCGATTAGGTGTTGGTTAAAGTCAGTTAGTGACAAATTGATTTGACTAATCGGTTATCGTAAGCTTAATGTGGAGAATCATATTATGTACCATAATCAACTTTGCAAATAAGACCTCATCATATTCGAATGATTTATGAGATAATTAAATTCGATTGCAGCATAATTATTTAGTGAAATTAATTATGATTAAAGAAAGAAAGAATATAAATTATGGTAAATATAATTTGGGATTTTTGAGTATTTATTTGGAAGCTCATTTAATTATTTGTCTTTGGTTCTTAGTGTAGTCCATATACCCAAGTATTTTGGCCCAGACTCTCAAGTAACTAATTTTAGCCGAAGCCCATCTTTTGTACTAGTATATAATGGTGTGGAAAGAGTTTTAATCTTTATTATTCATTATTAGGGTTTTATAGGGGTAAGAGAACATACTATTTACGTTTTTGTGGAGAGGGCTAGAGAGAGGTCAATATATCTGAATTATAAGCAAGGATTTTAATCTCAAAAGGTATCCACCTACCTACCTAACTTTAGGAATGATCATACATTCGATTCGAGCTTTAGAGAATGTTTAGCAAGCTTTTACAGATCCAAAAGAAGGTCACTCTTGATCATTAAAAAATACTTATCTCCCCATTGGATTGCAACCAGATTCGCAAAAAAAAAATCTATTTTAAACCCTCCGTTGACTCTTCAAGCCTAGTTTTCGGTTTTAGATCTTTCTATTGTTTGATTAATCGAAGATCCATGGATGAATTTTTTATCCCGCTTATATCGGTAGGTTTACCAAACAAAAGATCGTGGAATATGGTCGTCGATACAGGATGTCCAATGAGGATCTAATTAACATAAAAACGATTGTGGTGAATCGAGATAATTGGGGGCTATATGGCTTGTTTGGGGTTGCAAACCTTGGTAATAAACGATTCTAAGAATATATACCTTGGTACACCAATCGGGTGAATGTCCCTTATGATGATATTCTATTTGATTATATCATATGCTTATGTGAGATGAGCATTTGAAGATTATTGTTTTTGAGATGATTTTATTCTTATTGGTCGATTGTCGGGTTTTTGTTATTATTGAGATATTATATTCTTCTTTGTATTGTTGAGCTTATCATGAATGTTAGGATAATTGTCATACTAATTTTTGTTAGAGATAGTGGGGTGTGGAGATAATACACACCGATATTGAGTCATTTGAGTATTCTCCCTTTATTTTCTTTACTTCCTTACGATAATGAACAGATGATGATAAGAGGTCGTGGAAAAGATTTAGAGGCCAAGGCCTTATGCATACCCTAGTTCAAATAAGTAAAATGAATTAATCTATTTTGATCCTTCATGTTTGTGTCTCACTTCGATCCCTCCGTTAAATTTAATGAACATTAGCTTTTGAACCACATTAAATCAATTTCAAAACTTTAGGGTTCAGCGTGACTAATTAAAACATCCGGATTCAATTTCACCCGGCACATATTAAGAATGGTGTTATTTTTTCAAGCATGCTAACTTAGGAATTGAATTTTACTTAGGGCCCGTTTGGCAACCCAATTCCAAGGCTTGAAATTGGAATTGAAAGGCCAATTTGAATTCCACGGAATTGCAATTGGCCTTCCAATTCCAATTTCAAGCCTTGGAATTGGATTGACAAACGGACCCTTAATAATGAATTTTTCGTGTGGATGGGTGGGTGCATGTGTGTGCGTGCACGAGAGAGAGTTGAACTTACATTTTTTCCTAATTAACTTGACAAATATATACGATAGATGGGTTAGTTCTCAAAAGCTAAACACTTTGGTTTCACTTCATGTCCCAAATGGAAGTGTAACAATCCCACGTACCACTACTATCACTTTCTTCATAGCTCCATGCATTAAAACAAAAATTAGACCCTAAACTGTAACACTCATCCCCATAATTTTCCATTTCACTTTGCTCATATGATATCCATTCTGATACTCTACCTTCATGAGGAGAATATGTAAAACCAAATTGTGATAGATCCAGTTCTTCATTAATATACTCTACCGAGCTTGTTGAAATATCACCTTTTTCAGACATGCAGCTGCCTTCATTGCTAATTGTTAGAGTGGCATGGGTGGCACCTTTTGTGTTTAAGAGATCTTGCTTTCCATTGTCTGCGGCACTTTCTGATTTCCCTGTACATTGAAAACGATTTCATTTGGAACACACTGAATAATATTTTGTTGTTGACATTGTTTGAAAGAAAGGTATATTTTCTGCGGTTGAATTTATAGTTTTTTTAAATGATAATCCCACTACTTACTATTTTGACCAAATTTTGGTTGAAAATAATTTTTTTTTAATATTTTAAAAGATAATCCCCTTTAGAGACATCATTTGGATGTATACATACATATATTGTCGTTTTGGTGTGAACTTTAAATAATGGACTAAAAAGGTAATAATTTTTGGAAAGAGTAAAAAAATGTGTTTTCATATCAAATTCGGTGGATATGATTTCTATAGTAATGTGATCATATGGAAACAATTTATCAAAAACTTTAATCTAAAAATGGGTGAGATGATAATTCAAACTTTCATTGACTGAAAATGCACATATTTATCAACTTTGCATCACACCCATGTTCCGGTTGAATTTTTTGATTAAGTTATTTCTATTTGATCTCCTCCCTACGGAGATCGTCTCCGCCAAATTTGGTTGAAAAAATCATTTTTTTTATTCATTTTCTTAAGCTATTTATTTAAGATCGGCACTTGAATGGCATATATATATATATATATATATATATATATATATATATATATATATATATATATATATATATATGGAGAGGTTCACAAGTGGACTAAAAGAATGGACTTTTTAATGGACCTTAACAAAAAACACATATTAACACATTAATTTTAATTTCTATAGTGTAATTAGTCCGCGCCAGCGGCACCCGAGACCACACCTTCACCCCACTACCCCACCCCCCACCCCACCCCCCCCAACCACCACCATCACCAAAGCAGCCCTTGTGGCAGCCCTTATGACAGCAGAGCTGCCATCATGGGGGTGGGGGTGGGAGGGTGGGGGGTGGGGTGGGGTGGGTGGGGGGCGTGCGGGGGGGGTGGGGGATCGATCGACACACGTATTTGGTGCCGCTGGCGTAGACCAAGGACACTATAGGAATTAAAATTAATGTGTTATTATGTGTTTTTTGTTAAGGTCCATTAAAAAGTCCATTCTTTTGATTCACTTGTGAACCTCTCCCTATATATATATATATATATATATATATATATATGTATATATATACACACACACACACACGCGCACAATACTACTCTTGTGCTAATCAGTCCGCATTTTAAGAGTGCAGACCGGATAAGTGTCAGCTGGCGGGGACCCTATAAATTATCGGTTAAATTATAGGGACACTCTCTCTTTTCTAAATTCACTGACAGGTATCACATGTCCAATTGACACTCTTAAAATGCGAATTGATCCACACAAGAGCAGTATTATTTATATATATATAAAAAGACATGGTAAATTGCAGATTGCATTACTTCCAAACAATCTAAGGGAAAAAAAAAATCAAAATTGTCAACGTCACATTATTTAGTGAAAATTTTGATTGAAGAATGTGTTCACACTCACACATATACCTTGTTCACAAAGTTGGGCTTTCTTTCTCAAATGACTTCTCCAGTAATTTTTTATCTCGTTATCAGTTCTTCCCGGCAATCTTCGAGCAATTTTTGACCACCTATAGAGTGAAAGATTTAATCATTAATAAACAAATGCTACTGCTACCCACATATATAAACAATTTAAAACAGGGGGGGTGGGGGGTGGGGGTGGGGTGAGAGAGGAAAAACACATTACTTGTTACCCCATTGTTGTTGAAGTTGAAGAATGATACGTTCTTCTTCTTCACTTATTTGACCATGCTTTAGGTTTGGACGAAGATAGTTCATCCACCTCAATCTGCAGCTCTTCCCACTCCTCCTTAGTCCTGCAAAAATGCAAATTTCATTATGTTCGAGTTTTTCACTTTAATGGAACTCCTAGTTGTTAAATGCATAAATTTAAGATCGGGGGGGGGGGGGAGAATTTTGTTTAACTGTCATGATTTTGAAAGAAATACCCTCAATTATTTTTAATACTCGAGACGACGAACTTTTCCATATCTTTGCAAATATTCTCCTATGTGCCGATGAAAAAGATCACAAAAGGCTATTTGCACTTATTTAACCATGCTTTATATCTACATTTTTTTGATAACTTTTATATGTGAATATATCCATCTAGGCTTTTATAGTATAGCAAATAACAAAAAATAAAAAAAAAACTTTTTACTTTAATTTGAAAGAGAATGTTATCTCTGTAAGTTCTGTAGATGAGCGGAAGCCGATCTTTAAGTCAAGGCAACATTGCATCCAAAAGTTAAAGTAGAGAAGATGTTATAGTGTTAACATTTTCTTAATTTTCCTTTAAAAAATTACGTTTATTATTACATTATTTTTTAAACTCCACAACTTAAAGGTGAGAAATTTCACGACATACCTTCCACATGGATCCGTCTATTCGTCAACTTATTATAAATACAGATTAACCTATAAAGTTACTTTGACACAAGTGAGTCATTTTCAATGTAGTTATTATTTTTACCTGATGATTTAGCCAATGCGTCCCACTGCCGATCCCCTAAAAGCATAACAATGGCGGTTAATAGCTCGTCTTCCTCTTCAAGCCAAGGCCCTTTGCGCAAGGTTTCTTCTTGCATGGCTACTTGATAATAAGCCATCAAAGTTTCAATGATGTTTAGAGAAGCAATTAGCCTTCTTATAGTATTACAAGGTGGCAAAAGGTAAGGCAAAAATATGAGTGAAAGAGAGAAAGAATCTTACATGGCGGCTCTATAGTTGGACAACACTAGTTTGTGGGAGCTCCACCAATGGCTTACATCTATTTCAAAGGTGACGTTTTTACTGTTAGGTTTTTCAAAGGTTTTTTAATTGTTATTTCCATGAGAACTTATGGAGTTCCATCTCCCTTTTTGCATCACCATTTTTTGTAATGTTTGCTTTAAGTTGTCCCCCTTGTTAAGATAGCGATGTTGTCTATATTTATTCCATTTCATAAACAAAACATGGAAGTAATAGAATTGTTTAAGTTTGTGATTGGAAGGATAAATGGTTAGAGGATAGGAATAGTGTTTGGATATGTTGATATCACTCTCTAAGCATGGGCCCGTTAAGTAATTGGTATTAAATCTCTTTCTCCCAAATTGAGTGAGAGTTTTATGAAGGCATTTAACTAAAAGCCAATGATTTAATGAAAATTAATTTTTATTTTAATTTCATTTAGGGATATGTTTTTTTCTATTTTTACGGTGACTATAAGTCACGAATACTAACATTAGTTGTGAACATTTGGACAACTGCTGTGACAAAGTTGAGTTTGCATTGTTGTTACGTCAGTGCAAGGGAAGACGTACATCAACGCGAGGGAAGACGTGGTAATGTCCTATCAGCATTTCCGATGACCTTGTCCGAAAATTTATTAGGAAATGTCGATTTGATAATGTCACATCATCACCGTTGCTAATATGTAGTATGTGCTGATGGGACACTCTGGTGTCAGTTGTCCAAATGTTTACATCTAATGTGACTATTTTGTTTGTCAAGTCGTTTTTTGTTAGTTTTGGAAATAAAATTAGTTAAAAAAATCAAGTTTCTAAATATTTATATCACCCAAATAAAAATCAATATTTAAATAAATTTTATATTTCCCACTGATTATGGTAAAAGTCAATTTCCCTTATTTGGTTTGAATTTCAATGAGGGGAGTACTAATCGGTGTTTGTAAGGTTTGATTTCAAAAGTTAAGCTACTGTTTGCTTTGATTCAGGGTGAAAAACTTTTAGGCTATGTTTAGTTTGAGAGGTGAAATATTTTTACATTTTTAATGTTAAAAATGAAGAATGTTGTTAAAGGCGTCCCACCATTGCTAC
Source organism: Sambucus nigra (assembly GCA_949130495.1). NCBI lineage: Eukaryota > Viridiplantae > Streptophyta > Magnoliopsida > Dipsacales > Adoxaceae > Sambucus > Sambucus nigra. The sequence goes on along the minus strand of OX422224.1, from coordinate 128,288,506 downwards.
CTAGCACCACGATAATCGTTAATATAATTTTAACTTGTGTATTAAAACCGTTGTATTGTGCATTTGGTAGTAACTGTAAGGGTGTCTTTAATAGCATCGAAAGTAAAACGGTTAGATAGTTTTTGGTTCAAAATGAAATATGAATAAGAATGTCTATCTAAATTCACATAATTATATTCTATTATATATACTTATTTATAATTTGACACGAATAATATATTTCACTCTAAATAAGTGGAAAATAATTTTACTCCTTTATTTTCTATTTAGATAAGAAAAAATTCACCTCAAACCAAATGGGCTTGGGTGACTGAGAATGAATAGATGGAGATATTTTAAAAAATGAAGAATGTTTCACATCTATGGATTTTTTTTATTGAGAATGGATAGAGTTTCATCTCCCATGTTGCATCACCCTATTTTGGTCATGTTTGCAAAAGTGCTTGTCCTTCACTTCTACTAGTATAGTAGATGCATATATACTTTGTCTCTAGCCATAATGAAACAGGGAAAGTAATAGAATAATGTTAGTATATTGGAAAGAGATGAAAGGCAAGGGGATGGGGATGGGGATAGGAATAGGGATAGGGATGCTGCTTTAGAAAAATATATAGCGAATATCCCGAATGTTCGTGTCAATCGCTTTAGCCATGGTCGCACGAGTCATTAGCAATGGTTAGTCGAAAGTTGTTTGGCTTAAATAGAAAACTTAACTGGCACTAAGTAAACTGAGTTTAGCTCATTTGTCTCATTAGCGATTGTGAAGGAGAATTTAATTTGTTAGGAGTCAAACTCTAATGTGATGATACCAAAAGGAAAGGCAACCAAAAATTAAAGGTAACACGTACAAAAGACACAATTTTAGTGAAAATGATACCAATGTGACCTAACAAATAAAAACAATCTCGCCTAGAATCTTTTCATAGCTAGAATACTAATACATTTATAAAGTACCCAAAAATACTCCTGAAAATCAGGCTTCACAGAGTCTAACATCATTAAGCGATAAATAAATTGAGTTTAGCTAATTTATTTCATGGAATTGTATTGGATGAGTATGTAATTAACTGATCACATAAGCATGGGTTGATTAATAATAAAGCAGAATTCGAACTTAGCACTGTATTGAGTTTACAAATATTGGAAAACTTGGGTTATGTATTGTACTAATCTATCTAAATCGAACCTCTAATTGAAAAAACACAACCTTAACTCCAATAGCTTTATTTATTTTTTAACCCTAAAATCTTGTGAAGCAGTTAGACCCATTTTTCCTTTCCACGTAAGATAAAAATTGATTTTCACAACATATTTACTTATCAAAAAATAAATTGATTTTCACAATATAGGTATGTGTTTTTATACCATTTGAATATGCCCAAAGAAAAAGTAAAACGCGGAGCGAGTGTTCATTTAATCACTTACGAACTAGACTCCAGATTTGTTGATCCACTTTAAAGTGCCTCTTGGTGACCTTATCACATAATTGGTTCAAATATTAAAATAATAAATAAGTAGTTATACTCGGTCCTACAATTTTTAATGTTTGAACCAATCATCTGAGGAGGTCACCCACACCCACTTTCAAAGTTGCAAAGTTTAATATAAGTAAAAAACAGTTCATTCTCATGAAAAGCTTAAAAAAAAGTAAAAAATAATGGTGAGATGTTTTCGTACTTTAATCTTTTTCGTGGAATTCAAGCCTTTGGGGTGAAAGAAAATTGAGGAAATAGTGAGCAGATGAGATACTATAGGACGATCATTAGACCCGTCATATTTTATGGAACGAAATGTTGGTCAACCAAGAAACAAAATGTACATAAAATGAGCATGGGGAAGATGCGAATACTAAGATAAATTTGTGGTAAAACTCAAAAGGATAAAATTGTAAATGAACGAATTCGTGAAACAGTAAAAGTAGCTCCTATAGAAGATAAATTGATAAAAAAATCGGCTTAGATGGTTTCGACATATCAAGCGTAAATCAATGGATGCCTCCATAAGGGAGAGTGATTCAATTAATATTGTTGGTAACGCTAAGGAGTAGAAGTAGGCATAAATTGATTTGGTGGGATATAGTAAAAAATGACATGATATCACATGGTTTAACCGAATATATTGCCCTGAACAAAGTCAAATGAAAAAATATGATACATGTAGCCGACTCCAAATAATTAGAAAATGATTTTCTAGAGTTGAGTTGAGTGAGTATTATGAGGTTCTTGTTTTAATATAATATATATGGGACCAATCACCACAAAAGTAGAAAGAAAAAGGAGTAAGAAGTATGATTGACCATGAAAAAATGTTATGTCAATTAAACACACTTTTATATTATGTAATCCCCTTGCACCATTAAACTCCGATTTACATAGGATGAAAAAAGAAAAAAGAAATAGCATTAATTTTTAAAGGACTATTTAAATCTAGAACCTAAATTGAGGAATCTTCTTTGAAGCTAATGTAAAAGAAGAATTTATGTGTTTACATTGTATATTAATTTAGCTGTGATAACACAATAGGAAATGATAAGGGATTTATTTGGAAGCACCATCAACAACCAAGTGTTCATATGTGTCACGCCTGATCCCGCCCATACACTACACCAAAAACGACAATGTGGCATAGTTTTAAACCTTGACAAATTCTATTTTGCACGGTTTAAAATTGTGCTAAAATCAATCAAGCCAGATTGTCAATTTTTTTGGCACGGTTTAAAACCGTGCCAGACTGTTACTTCCAAAACGTTTTTGGCAGGGTTTTAAACTGTGTAAGATTGTCATTTCTGGCACGAGTTTAAACCGTTCCAAATTGTCTTTTGGAACATTTTTTAACCGTTCCAGATTATCATTTTTGGCACGGTTTGAAATTGTTCCAGATTTTCCAGGAATTTAAAAAAAAAAAAAAAATTACAAACAATCAGGAGAATCAGCAATTGCGAACAAACTAAATTGTTAATAATAGACTAATGTACATATTAAAATTTAAAATATTACAAGTCTTAATATTTCACAAACCAAAAAAATTAGCAGAGACGTTCTAGAATCATGTTAATATAAAACATGATTAACCAGAAACTTTAATTTAATAATAACATCACACAACCCCACACATCCATAACACATCATGTAAGCGCCCCGAATGTCATCAATAACAATAAATAAGCAAACCTCGAAGTAAAACATGAACTTGTTCATGTGTAATAGTAGATCAATACGTCGCTTTAGGAAACCATTGGCTTGTTCATGTGTTCCACGTGGAGAAAAGCTAACGCTCAAATGTTATCCTATACAAAAATTGTATCAGTTATCATATAATGTTTAAAAAGTTGTATTCAAGCGGAAATTTTTTTAAAAACTTCTTCTTGTGTATACATGTTATTTTTTTAAACTGAGAGCCCGATAAGGACACCGTTATAATTCAAACACGTTGGAATCGTCCATGTCGAGGTGTTCGTGACTCTTTTCGGGTCATTTGGTTGTTGTTTTGATTTTTCACCCCTAACATCCCATTTTAACCTAAAATTTACGTATACTTGTCGTCATTTTATTAAAGAATGAGTTCGATAAGGACACAAATAGTTCACACACGTTGCAATAGTCAACATCGAGGTGTTTGTGCCTCTTTAGGGGCCATGTGGTTCTATTTTGATATTTCACGACTCCCCCCATGCCCAATTTTTTAACCTAAAAATTACGTATAATTGTCATTTTGTATAACTGAGAGTCCGATAAGCGCACGGATAGTTCAAACACGTTACAGTCATCCATCTCGAGGTGTTCGTGCCTATTTCAGGGTTATTTTATTGTTATTTTGATATTTCATCCCAAACGTCCCGTTTTAACCTAAAACTTGCGTATACTTGTCATTTTTTAAAAATGAGAGTCAGTCCAATAAGGATACGACTAATTTACACATGTTGCAATGGTACGTATCGAGGATCTAGTGCCTCATTTCAGGCCATTTTGTTGCAATTTTAATATTTCACCCCCCCCCCCCCCCCCTCACACCCCATTTTATAACCTAAAACTTGCGTATTGTTGTCATTTTGCTAAACAGAGAGTACGATAACGACACGGCTAGTTCACACACATTTTAATGGTCCATATAAGTGTGTCCGTGCCTCTTCCTAGCCATTTGGTTGTTATTTTGATATTTCCCCCCCACGCCCCATTTTTGGGCCATAAATAAATTTTATTTTCAATGCTCCCATGACCCTGTATAATGTTCGAATATATGAGATATGGCATACCATGTAAAGGGAAGAGTTCTTTAACAATTTTATTCAATTCCAACTTCCGAAGTAGAGGTTTCCCAACCTTACAGTGGATCTCATTGCAATCATATTTTTATAGTTGACTCACTCTTGTTAACCTGTCAATTTCGGTCTTAGTACCAATTCAGTGAGAACTACGATGATGAATTTATAGGAAAAATAACATACTCAATGAATTTCAAAACTCAGTTGACTCAGTACATGTGCTTATAAGAATTAATCATGTAACAATCTAATAGAGAGTACATAATAACTCACAACTCCATATGTTATGTGATGATAATAATGGAAATGTGTACACCAACTGAATAATGAACCATCAGGTTATCTGGTAAACGCTTCAGCCTCGTCCCAATCAAATTGAAAATCCTATCTTGAAATTAACATCAAATACTTAGAAAATATGCATAATAAACATAAGGTTACATAAAAAAAATGAAAACTGGGATCTCAAATCCTCAGGTTGTATGGTAAAAGCTCCAGCCCCGTTTCTTCAATTGTAACGCGGTCGCCGCCCTTCCCAAAATTTCTGGAGGAGATGCCAATTGATATATATATATATATATATACAAAAATAACAAAAATATGTTAATAAAATTTTGGATATATTATAGAGAGAGGGGGGACCTTTAAAAATATTTGAGTCCATCTATATGAGCACACATGCACATATACAAATACATACATACGTAAATGCTAAACAGTGAATACATACATATATAAAATCATTTCTCCATCTATATGTACTCACACACATACGAAAACATACATATGTAAACCCTAAACAGTGAATCTTAAACAATTAAGCTATTAAAAAACATAAAAAGACTTAAATACCTAATCAACATACACACACACATACATACATACATATATGCATTATATATAGAGAGTTTTCAGTTCAGAGTTTTTCTTAACTTTAGGACAACGGAGAATAAAGAGCAGAGTCTCAAATAGAGAAAATGTGTAAAATTGAGGATGAAATCTATGGTGATTTCCTCCAACAGACGTGAGGATGGTGACAGAGGTACATGGAGGATGGCGGTAGGAGGGCGTGTGAGGTCTGTGGAATAGAAAAAAGGGTTGCAAACATAGGCTAGATTGGGATTAGTATTTTATCCCCAACTGAGATCTTTGAGTTTGGTTATTTTAATGAAATGTATCATAATTTGGAATGGTTTAAGATCGTGCCAGATTCAGGCGCAGTTTTAAACCATTTCAAATTTTGGCACTGTTCTAAACCGTGTCAGATTCTCCGTGTATAAGTGTGCTAGATTGGAATTTTTGGTGTAATGGTATTTTATCACATCCTAGGTTACTTATCTAGGCATATACACTTTAATAATTTCATTAATTAGGCCATGCTTGTTATAGGCCAGGGCCTCTAATAGAAATTGACATAATATTTAGTAATATTATGGAATCATCGAATGCGTGATAAATAAAGTAATCATTCACATAGTGAAAACCATGAATTTAAATCTTGATAACAAAACTTTCTCATAACCATGTACCCAAATCTCATTATTTTAATCACATTATAAATGGATGGTTCACAAAATTTATATGGCATAAATATCTTAGACTTAAATACATGAGATAAAATTATGTAACAAAAACTATTTAAGACCTAAGATAAGCCTATACTCTAAATCCTCAATTGCCCACAACCTCAAAGATTTCATCAACCTTTAACTTAAGGAATCATTTATTTAAAGGGATGAGTTCTCATATGACTCATCAAGGGGGATACAAAACTCCTCATTTAAATGTGCAAAGATGCTAGTATTTTTAACTATCAATAATCTCATTGATAAATAAAAATGAATAACTAACATAATGAAATACTAACGATAAATTTATGGAAATAGAGAAATAATATTAAATGAAAATAGATTGTAAATTTACATCGCTGAAGCCCAAACCCTCAATTTCTTGGAGCGAACTGTCTGGATACTTTCTTTGGCTTAGCTTCTGTCTTAGAAATACTTTTCTCAATCTCCACTCTTGCTTCCCAGAGAGCTCAGAAATTTGGGTAATACTATCCTCCCATCATCGCTCAAACATGGTGTAAGAAGTTTTTCTTCACAATACTAACTTACTCCTTTTCGAAAGGTCGGTTAGTCATAACGATCGTTTTCTCCCGCCACCTTGCTATGCAATTACTGACAGTTTCTCTAGGGTTTTGTTTGAGAAGTTCTAAATCATGGTGTGTAACCTAGAAATCCTCGTTGTATTTATACTGTCACATGAATTCACAGGCAGCATCCTCCAAACTACGAATTCTAGATTCCTCGAGGGATAGAAACTAATGAAGTGCGTTGTCCTTCAAAGTATGTTGGAACATCTGGGCCATTATTTCCTCGAAGGCGCCTAGGAGAGTTAAGGCTCGATGGTAGATTTGGAGATGAATAATTGGGGGGTCGCTACCTCCGAACCTCTCAATGTTAGGCATCTTGAATTTTTTTCGACAGCCTTGCTTTAGGGTAGGGAGACATATAGGTGTAATCCATGTAGTTCCCCGAGATTCAGACTTGGTTAAACTTCTTAGTTAACAGCTTAAGGTCCTCCCTGACCTTGTTTAGCTTTTCTTCCTTCAGATTGACAGGTACTAGAAGATTGGCCCCCGACTGAGCAAGATTCGGCATAGGGGCTAAGCTGGTGGTGGCCTATTAAGAAGAGGTGCACGTGGAACATGATGATATTCTTTTGGCACCTAAACAGGCGCAGGTGCGGGTGGACCCATAGAACGAGGGAAGAGGAGCTAGGGCTCTTCGAGAATAGGGAGCTGGTTTAAGTGCATCTCATGAACCTCAGTTTGAAGGTTGTCAATATTGGCGATAAGTTGGACTAGGACCATCATCAAGTCAGGCTGCACGTTTGGTACTTAGTATGCATTCTCCATGGAGAGTTAGTGAAGGTGTATTCTGGACTCGGAGTAAGTAGCGAGACAACTGACGGACCTTCAGGACGGTTCGATGAAAGACCAAAGCTAATAGGGAGCCAGGCCAAAGGTCGAGTATGCGATCATCTTGAGAGGGAAAAAGATTCGAATTTATTTTTTAAAATAGAAAAGGAAGAGTTAGTTTTATTGGGAAAGAGGAAAATGTGTTTGACAATTTTTTTTTAAAGGGGGGGATAAAATATTTTTGGTATTTTTTCTGGTAAATGGAAGAAAAATGTTTTGGTATTTCGATGAAAGAGGGAAAAAATATTTTTTGGTATATTGAGAAAAGATGAGGGAAAATGTTTTTGACACTTTCGGTAAGGAAGGAGGAAAAATGAGAGAAAAGTCACAGCGTGATTATTATTATTACTATTATGTTTTCACTTGTTTAAGTTTACCTAAATGCAAAATAAATGTCGGACGGGACCCGATCCTGGGAAAATTGGATTTGAAAAATATGTAAAACATGGTTTGACTTGTTGCCAGGCTCGTGGACATGGTCCCGTTTTGAAAAATCACAAAATCGCGCGAAAATTCAGGCAGCATGCAGACCTGGCATTCCAATAGAGTTTTGTGTAGTAATCGACAAACTAAATATGAGTGCCCTAGGTTTGACGCCTATATGAGGGTATGCAGTTGTTGGGTTAGTGGAAAGGTTCCCCCATTTAGCATGGCTTTCATCATATATGTCTTGCTTTTAAGGGCAATCGCTACGTGTTGATAAGCCATTTAATATATTTGAGTGTACATGAATTGCCTCATTATATACCTCGTGGCGACAGTACGTGTGAGAGCGAATTCGATATACTCGATGCACGTGAACGAGTTCGTCGTGAGTTCGGTTAAACAGTATGATGTAGGGGAAACATTTGATATACGTAGAAGGTACTAGGCCAATGGAAGGTGAGAGTCATATTGCTTAGGCTAACTGTGACCTGCCAGACCAACGCCCATCAGAAAGTGACCCCCAGTACAAGACAAATTTTGGTCAATATAGCAATGCTCTCAGTGACGTAGTGTGAAAAATGCATGATTCTTGATTAGTATATTATGGAGAGAGTATTTTATTTGACATAATGAGCGTTATACTAATAAGGAAGAATGTAAAAGTATCATGAAAAGTAAATCTAGCCTGGAGCAAGAAGATTACACTAAGCATGGGTACGTATGGGTGTGTGAATATATATTAAGTGGGTGTTAAGCATGGATAACCTATGAGTGGTGTGTGATAAATACAAGTGAGCATGTATAAGTGTGATAAGTGGAGGTGTGTGATAGTGACACGTAAGCATGGATATTCTAAATGGTATGTGCATTATGTGGTTATAAGTGAACTTATATATAAGTGTAGGTAGTGTGAGGTGTACATGGAGAGTATTTATAAGTATGTGAAGTGAAAAGTAAGTGAAAGGTGATATAAACATGAGGTAGATATATACATGAAGTAATAGAAGAGAAAAGGGAACATAGAGGTAGGTGCATACGCACACAAGCAGAAAATGATAACACCCATGTAAATAGAGTCTATCCCTCTTAAGTAATTCCCCAGCAGAGTCGACACTGTGGCCATACCTCCCCCCGAGCTTGGGATTTTCCTTTTTATCTCCTTCTCCATCTCGAGGATTGGCGCTCGCGCGTGGGGTGGAGAGAGAGAGAGGTCTTGCGCCCTTCCTAGGAATGCTTCGATCGTCCTTGATGCGGGGTGATGTAAAAAGATAGAGTTTCCAGCCTATTTTGCACAAAACAGGAAAAAGAACATGTTGTCGCCTTGAGAGAATGGCATCAAAAACAAAACTGATGCTTGCGAAACCAATTAAATCAGAGGTTCAGGGGCGAAGTTATAGAATGGGAAGGTGTTAGGCACCCATCCCTCTCTTTCGGTCTCTCATGGGCTTATGTTAATATTTTCCTTAATTTCTCCGTGATGTGTGCGTGCGTGTATATATAAGTGGAGATCGAAATCGTTCGACTCGCATCATGAAAAAGACAAAGTGAGGTCATCCATAAGAATGTTCCCAAAATAATAATAAAAATATGATTTGTGTGCTTATCGAGATATTGATCATTATGATGAAACAATAATATGTGTTAGGTAACACGCAAGTGTAAATGACAAATATGATATATATGAATAATATAGAGATAAAAGAGGAAAATGAGAAAATAGAAAAATAGGTCTCGAGTCTCGAATTTTAGCTCAAGATGCCTACATAGCCTATAAAGGCATTAAAGTCCGCTGGGGTGTTATTCTTCTAAAATATGGTACCAAATAACATTAACCATACCATTCATTTTGATGTTATCCAGCATAACGAGGAACAAGCGACGAGGGAGCTTGAGACTGCCAGGGATGGGGTTCCTCGGGTAGAGGTTCCCCAAGTTCAAATGGGAACAGGAATCCCAGCAGTGACACAAGCTGCCACTAGTGTCGTGTTGGTACAGGCACAGATGGCCCTTCTCATGGGCAAGTTCTTTGAGTTCTTACAGGCACATGTAACTGCAATGGCTTTGGGAAGGGGATTTGACCCCAGCTCCTTCGTAACACCAATGGCAGCTCTGATAGCCCCATCAAGCGTAACTCCAACGGGACCTGCCCCTACGAACACTGTACCTACCCCTATCCCAACGGGGAGTACCCCATGTGTGGAAAGTATTCCACCTATGGTCCCTCCGCCCATTGTTCCAGTGGCTGAGAAAACTCATGCATCTGCCTTGAAAGAAATGAGGAAGGAGTTGTATAAGGAGATGCTAAAGATAATAGCAGCTTCCTCGCAGTCAGCCAGTGAGGTAGCATCGGTGTATGATAATTTTCATACTCCCTATCCTGAGGAGTACAATAAGGAACCTTACCCAAAGGACTATATTCCTCCTATTTTTAAGAAGTACATAAGAAAGGGGGGGAAACCCGAAGCAGCATTTCAAGCGCTTCCTTAAGCATCTAGGGGATCATTGCAACAATAAGAAGCTAAGGTTGAGGGAGTTTTCCAAATCCCTCACCGATAAGGCTTGTACTTGGTACTATCACTTGGTACCGAAGAGTGTCTCAACTTGGGAGTAAATGCACATTCCTTTTATCTATAAGTTCTTTCTGGTAGAAGATGACTTCACGTTGACACAGCTAGGAAGGGAGAAGCAACGACCAGGGGAGGAAGTGGTGGTATACGTCCGAAGGTTCAGAGAAAGGTCCCTCAACATGAGGGAAGAGACCAAGGAGTCCAAACTGCTTCAGATTTTTGCTGAAGGTTTCCTCCCCGAGTACATCTATCACCTCATCAATAAAATGCGCAAAGTAAATTTTGCGGCATTTTTAAAGGCAGCAAGGAATATATCGTTAGTCGTACGGCCAAACTCGACCATGGTGCCTATGATATTCAGGCAGCCAATAAAGCCCGTTGCGGGATATGGCTAGCCCTCACGAGTGGGATACACCAACAGAGGAGAGGGGGCCAAACAGTCGAAGAAGGAGAATAAAAGAAAGTTTGGTAGAGATAGAGAGGATCCACCACCACTATCTTGTACTATTGAGGAAGTTGTTAGTTGTTACAATGCCATGGTCCAAAGGGGGAAAGTTTATGAGCCCAACGATACTCCAGTAGTGGAACCTGATGCAGAGACAAGAGTTAATCCCAAATATTGCCAGATCCATCGAAGGATTAGTCATCAAATGGCGACATGTTTTACATAGAGGAAGATTATAAGCGAACACATAAAAGAAAGGAATTTACAGATCCCTTGGGAGAACGTCAATAATAATCCACTACCATCACATTGAGCTAACCTGATACTTTCTTATAACGAAGAGGCTGAATGGGAGGCGAGGGAGTTGGAGATTTAACGGAAAGAATTTGAGGAGGCGTTGGAGGACTGCACCAGAGGAATGGCTAGCGTGGTTATAGTCTACAATGAAGATAATGCCAGAGATGTGGAAGATGTGTACAATCTGGATTATAAAGAAGTAGATCAAGGGCTTAAATATCATGTCGTATCTCAGTCGCCCAAGTTCTCAAGGTTCTTCGACCAAGTGGGGATGCCGAAGGAAAGCCAGTTGTACATAATGCAAGCGATCCTGGACATTACACGAAAGAATGCAGTTCCATCACTGAGAAAAAGGGGGCCTATGGCCAGATTGGTAATAAAGTTCTTGACCGAAGTGACTTTTAGCAACATCGATAAGGCTGTAAGGTTCCCACGTAATAGGCCTTATATATCATATCTAGTATCAACGGTGTAAGTTTTGCGAGGGATCTGATGGATAGGGGAGCATCCATAAACATTATGCCCATCAGCTCATTCCATGCGTCTAATATTCCTGAGGCAAGGTTAATACCAATACCATTGGTGATCTATGGTTATGACAACCAGTCCTTCAAGTCAATTGGATATGTGAATGTTGGGATTATAATAAGGAATATCATTTCACACATTAAATTTCATATGATTGAGAGTGCTACTTCTTACCACCTTTTGATGGGAAGGGTGTGGATGCACAATCACAGTTTAGTCCCTTCGACATATCACTAGTGGGCTAAGGCAAATGTGAAAAGGACTAAGATCATTATACGTGTGACGAAGAAGCCCTTTTCAACCGAAAAAGCTCACTTGGTGGATATTGTGTTTTACACAAAGCTAAAAGAGGGTGCTAGAGTCCTAACGAGAAGAATGGAAACAACTAAAGTTCCCTCTCAGAAAAAGAATGAGGCATGTGAATGGTCAGAGCAATGAGGGGAGAGGAAGAAAAGAAGTAGCTAAGGAGGTCAATCATGCTGATCCCAAACCCCGAAATATCTCTAAACAATTGAGAGATAGGATGAGGCTGTCAATCATGTTGATCCTAGGATGGACCCGATGGAGCACGAAGCCTAATGACAAAGCGTGTTGAGTAGGTCTTTGAGAAATAGATAGGCATAAGATTTAAGAGAGAGGAAATAAAAAGTAGTTGTAACGGCTAACAGGAAGTGTAAGAAGATGATAACAGAGGATGGAAAGGTGATTTATCGCCTTTAAAGGTGTAAGCGGTCAGTCGAATGAGTTATTCTAGAGGCTGATGAAGAGGCTGACCCGATGTATGAGTGTTTCCAGGTAGACCAGCAAGGGCAATGCATGGTCATAGACAACTCTAATATATAAGATCCAAGGCCTATCTTTATTTCGAAGGATCTGAACGAAGAGAAAAGACGGGCCTTAATTGAGCTGACTCGAGAGTAGAGAGACATTTTTGCGTGAAAATACACAGAGATAGAAGGGTTAGATAAAGAAGTAAGTTGACACAAGTTGAAGGTTATGCCATCAGCCTTACCGATGAATCAAGATACAAGAACTTACAAACCTGAGCTGGATCTAAAAATTAAAGAGGAGGAGAAACGATTACTAGCAGTGGGGTTCGTCAAACCGATACAGCACACAATTTGGTTATTTAGTATCGTCCCAGTGGGAAAGATAAGAATTAGATAAGGATCTATACGGATTTTAGGGACTTGAATAGAGTTGGACCAAAGGATGAGTTACCTTTGCCCTCCATTGATATCTTGATCAATGAAACTATTGGGCATGAAATGTATAGCTTCATGGATGGGTATATGGGGTACAACCAAATCAAGATGGATCTAGTTGATGCATAGAAAACAACATTGAGAATCTCATTAGGGACTTTCATATACAAAGTAATGGCCTTTGGGTTGAAGAATGCTGGAGGGGACTTTCATATACAAAGTAATGCCCTTTGGGTTGAAGAATGCTGGAGAAATATATCTGAGAACGATGATGGACATTTTCCATAACTTCTTTCACAAGTATTTAGAATTTTATGTGGATGATCTAGTCATTAAGTCAAAGAAGGAAGAGTCCCATCTGGATGATTTGAGGAAATTGTTCATTCGGTGCAAGAAGTATAAGTTGAATATGAACTCACTGAAGTGTTCCTTCGAAATTATAAGTGGAATGTTCATGGGATTTTTGGTGGATCTACAGGGAGTGTAGATGGACCAGGATAAGCAACGATCAATCTTAGAGATGCCATGCCCAAGAACAACGAAGGAGTTTAATAGTTTCCTCGATAAAGTCTCCTACCTCAGAAGATTTATGTTGGGGATGGCGGAGATAAATCATCCACTGATGGAGCTGCTGCAAAAGGTCACAAAGTTCAAATGGGAGGAATCTCACCAAGAATCTTTCAACAAGTTGAAGAAGCTGCTCACCTCTCCACAAACGATGATTCCTCTAAAGGTAGGGATACCATTGCAGTTTTACCTTACATCCACCACCAGGTCTGTCAGAGCTCTCTTGGCACAAGAAGTTGATTGCCAGAAATGGCCTATCTACTATCAAAATAGGATCATACATGGACCAGAATCAAGGTATGGTAGTATAGAGAGACATTGCTTAGCCTTAGTCTTTGTAGTATAAAAACTTAGACATTACATGTTATCTTTCACAATATATATATATATATTGTGATAATATGGGATCCCATTAAGTTTTTATTGGCGAAAACTATTTTGATTGCAAGATCAGTTAGGTGGTTCCTCATCCTTTTAGAATATGACTTGAAATATGTAGTCCCTCATGCGATCGAGAGCCAGGTATATGCAGATTTATTAGAAATTTTTCCATCTAGAATATTTGAGCCACCCCGTAAGAGCATTCCAGGAGATGATTTATAGGAAAAAAAATTATGTGAACCTTAAATAATGGACTATGTAATTTGATGGTTCTTCGGTATAAAAGAATAGGGGAGCAGGGGTTATTCTCTCAAAAAGGAAGGAAGAGATTTGTCGTTCCTATAAGTTAGATTTCCCGTGATCCAATAATGAAACAGAGTATGAGGCATTTGTATTGGGATTGTTAGAGGCCCTTCGAAGGGGCATCCATTTATTGTGTATCAAAGGTTATTTGAACTTGGTGATTCAGGAAGTGAATGGGGAATATGCGTTGAACCACCTCATCCTGGCACCCTATAGAACAATCATCTAACGGTTGATCAACTAGTTCCATCTGATCTAGATAAGGAGGCATCCTAGAACGATGAATAGACATGTTGATGCATATGACACCATTGCTCAGAAAGTGGCCATGAAGAGCAACACAACAATGGTTATGATACAACGAAGAACAACTCCCTCCCTCGATGGTACAGACGATCTTACTGATAAAAAATGAGTCGAATTAGAGAGGCGAGATCAGGAAGCAGGTGGAGTCTGAAGAAGGCAAGATGGAACTCAGAGAGCTAGAGCATTATTTTGCCAGCCAAGAAAGTCTTTACTTATGGAATTTGGTAGGATAGCTATCAAGTGCATCGGTCGAGAGAAAATAAAGCAGAAGTTAAAGAAGACACATAATGAACACTGCAAAATAACCGAGATCCCTTTATACAGAAGAATCCAGAGAGAGGGATACTTCTGGCCAATAATGAAGCATGATGCAACAGGGTCACAACAAAGGTGCGATAAATGTCAAGCTTTCTTTCAGGTAGCTGAATTTCACTTCATTAAAACTCAGGCAGACTTGAGGAAGCCTTATATTGATTTTATCAAAGATGGAGTTGTTCCTACGGAGAAAATTAATGTGATAGGATTCAAGCGAAGGGTCTCACGGTTCTACGTTCAAGAGGAGGAGATATATGACAGAGGATACTTTACCAGGCCATTAAGATGCATCATAAAGAAGGAGGCAATGGAAGTTTTGAAGCAAGCTCACGATTCAGCTCACATTCGAGGAGAAAAATTATATAACCAATTAATGATCTTGGGTTATTATTGGCCAACCATGGAGAAAGATTCTGTTGAGTTTGTTCAAATGTGCAAAGCGTCCCAGCTACATGGAAACATAATCCATGATCCTTCGATGGACTTACACTCTTTGACCACTCCTTACTCATTTCATAATTGGGAGTTTAACCTGGGAGGGGCGATACATCCATCTTCGAAGGGAAAGATATGGATATTAGTAGTAACGGAGTGCTTTACAAAATGGGTTGAGGTAATACCACTAAAGAGAGCAACAGCAGGTATTGTGGACAACTTCATTAGAGAGTACATAATTTGCAGGTTTGGGATTCCAAAGGTTATCCTTTTTTATAATGGGACCCCATTTGTCAATAAATAAGTAACGATGATCACAAACAAGTACTCCATCATTCATCATACCTCAACGGTGGCATATCTTAACGGTAACGGTAAAGCCGAACCAACTAATAAGACCTTGTATAATATCTTGGACAAGACGATGGAAGACTTCCCAGGCTCGTGGGATGATAAACTTTTCATAATTTTGTGGGCCTATTGAACGTCGAAGAGGAAACCCATAGGGTATACACTATTTTCTCTTGTGTTTGGAGTCGAATAAATTCTGCTAGTGGGTCTATAAGTTCCTTCGGCATGATATTCCTTACGAAGAAGCATACTCCTTCAGAGAAGACATGTATAGTTGAAAGCACTGGATGAACACAGGGATAATGTGATGCAACACTTCTAAATGTACACGAAATAACTCTCCAGGGCATATGACAACTTGGTGAGGCCAAGAAAGTTCCTAAAAGGGGATTTGGTTTTAAGGCAGCGGTGAATCACATTCGAGGGCTCCCATTGCTTAAATTTACTGCGAATTGGGAGGGACCTTTCATTGTAAAGGAGTCTCACAATTCAGGTTAGTGATTAATCTCTATTATTTAAGAGGATAAACCTTTTAAGATTAATAACAAGTGGTTGAAGGTGTATCATGTTTAAGAGAGTAACCTCAGTTAAAAATTTATTTTGTGTTAAAGCTATGTTGAAATTTATTATATGAGTTATTTATTTTGTGATGAGATAAAAAGACAAAGTTTACTTGTAAATTGTAAGAGTTTAATCTTTACAATAAATAAAAGAGTTCCAATAAAGCAGTGCATAATAACAATCATGTTTCTTTCATTCATATACTCAAAAGGGTTATAATGGGAACTATTGCCCAAGATTTATATTTGAGGAAATGGAAAAAACTTACGACACAAAAGAAGGTATTTTAACCCAGAAGAAACCACAAGTCAGGTGAGGAGAAGAATTCCTCGAGCAAGCCCAAAGAAGCCTCCATGAATATTCTCTGGGTAGTGATACATCCTTTAATCCTTCTCTTCACTTGAGCTCATTCAATCAATAAGGCTTCACGTCTTTGCTTGGCCTTCAGTGGAGCATCTTCGGTAGCCCTAACTTCCTCGTCAACTGCTCCCAACAGAGGTGCCAACTCTAACAACCTAACCTCCTCAGTCAGTTGGGCCTTGATATATTTTATATAAATCTCCCTCTGGATCTCCATCTGTTTGCTCTTTAAAAGTTTTAAGTGGTTAATCAACCACTTTAGTTAGAAACCATACTTTCCCATCTCCCTCAAGCTGCCCAGGTATGAGGGGCCTGGTAAGGTTGGACATTTGTGTAGTGACCACCTCAGTAATAACAGTTACCAGAACCTGAAGCCTATAGCTCATCACCAAGGTGTTTGACCATAGACAATCGACAGTGAAGGTTTGAGGATGGTGAGTGGTTATCTACTCAATGATAAAACAATTCATTATAGATACTTGGGGAGATTGGTAAAGGATCATGAGGCAAAACTCATGGGGAGCCGTGTTGGGTAAAGGAACCTCACAATCGGACTCACTATCAGTTGGCATATCTGTAGTGGAACCACGATCGTTGGGACTGGTTTCCTCCGAAGAGACTGGCCCTTGATTAGTAGAGATAACAGGCGAGGGACCACGCTGAATTGGTCCTCGGTTGTGGCAGGCTCCTTAACAACCTGAGACATGATAAAGAGAAATGAGTTTGATAAAAAATATATTATCAAGTTGTTTTCCTTATTAAGTCACCATTATAGGTGGAGTTTGAGAAAAATCTTAACAAGTGGTTTTCATTGTTAAGTCACCGTAATAGGTGGAGTTTGAGAAAAAATATTGACAAGTGTTTTTCATTGTTAAGTCACCGTTATAGGTAGAGTTTGAGAAAAATCTTAACAAGTGAAATTTTATTGTTAAGTCACCATTATAGGTGAGTTTATGAAAAAAATTTACAAGTGTGTTTCCATTATTAAGTCACCTCGAAGGCATAATGATAACACTTGTGAAAAGAAGAGGGAGAAGGCAAAGCATACCTCAGGCACAATTCCAGGAGGAACAACTTCAGGGGTAGTTATCGGAGGAATAACTCCAACATCCCTCTAACTCTCAATTGAACCTTCATCAAAGGGAACCTCAGCCCTTGGTAATGTACCTTCCTCACAAAAAGGCACAAGTTCCAAGGTTGGGGAAGGTTCCACCGACATCGTTTGAGCTCCAGATGATATATCAACCCCCACAGGGGCTGAAGGAATCCCTGGGCAAGAAGATGAACCAACGATAGAATGAGGAACCTGGGGTGTCTCAGAACGAGATGGAGGAGTGAGATCGGGAGCCAGCTGCAAACAAATATTAAAGTGTTTGGCAAAATAAATGACACGTAAAAAAAGGTAAAGGCACAAGGAGTAACCTTACCTTTGTGATGTTAAAAAAAGTGGCAAACGCAATGACAGGCCTCACCAGAGAGAACTGAAGAAGTGAACCAGCAAGAGAGGTGACTAGGTCAGAAGAAGCTACAACCTGAAGGTAAACAAAATGCTAAGAAGACAATACATCTAAGGGGAAAAGATAGATACAAGACAAAAGGCTATTACCTCTAGAGGACTGAAAGATACTGAAACAACGCCCAGAGGGACCACAGGCGGAGGAGATGGCTCAGAGGAAGATAAAAGAGTCTCCTCTGGCTGATGGGATGCTCCAAGGGATTCTATAAAAGAAGAATCTCTCTTGGAAGACTCATATGTATATTTAAAGGCAAAACGGTGAGAATAAATAAGCCCAATCATGGGAGAACAAGGAGTAAATGCATCGATCTCAGAAAAACCGAAACATCCTCCCACGAAAAGGCTCACAGGCGGAGAAGGTTTATATTTTTCAACATCCTGCATAGACAAAAGATATTTTGCACAAGTGTTAGAGAAAACATGCCTCACTAAGTTTGAAATGGATTTAAGTGTGGAAAAACATACCTCTTGCTCTGGAGTAGAGTGAGACAAAATAACTATGGGTGAAGCAAGAGGTGAAGGTAATGGAGAATCTATCTCAATGGGACCATGCTCAACTTCAGGACTATTGTCAAGGGTAATATCCTCAACAGGAGATGAAGGGGGAGAAATCCTGGGAGCATAAGTAGCACGTGGTGGTCGCACTTCATAGGCACGTTTCTTCTGGGCTTTTGTACCCAGAGTGTTCTTCCTTGTACCAGATCCACCAACTTCAGAGGGGAATCTAAAACTTTTTCTTTTCGACATTTATCCCTCAGTGGGATCTACCAGTATTGTAGGAAATGATGCAAGGGGAGTAAAAGAAGGAGTATGTCATTCAAACTCATGTTGCACCCGTTCAAGCTCTGCCTAGCATTTCACTTGTATCTCCCCAGTTAGATATGAAGATATTTAAGGAGGAACAGAGACAATGGTAAATACATCCACAGGGACTTGGGATTTAGGGTAGGACTTGGACTTTGAAGAAGTCCCACTCTTTGAAGTCTCGGTCCTTTTAGAGGGGGTTCTGAAGGCCCCTCGCTAGGAGCACTTTCGACAGCGGTAGGTTACTTGGGCATTGAAGCTTTCTTAGTCCTTAAAGTAGAAGTGGGGATCATAGGGCAGTATGG
Source organism: Sambucus nigra (assembly GCA_949130495.1). Classification (NCBI taxonomy): domain Eukaryota; kingdom Viridiplantae; phylum Streptophyta; class Magnoliopsida; order Dipsacales; family Adoxaceae; genus Sambucus; species Sambucus nigra. The sequence goes on along the minus strand of OX422224.1, from coordinate 128,269,590 downwards.
AGGTAGCTTACTGAGAGGACCCTTGGGGGTGCTGCTCAGAGGGAACTCAACCCCCAGGATAGAATTGCCTTTAAAAACCCAACTCTAAGGCTGGGAAAGTGAGAACTGGGGGATAGACTAAGGCAATTTATATAAATTCCCTAATTTTGTCCAGATGCATCGGCGAGTATTTGGCGGCAAAAAGAGAAGTCACATCACCCTTTCTTATCATGATGGGGAAGGTTATTCGGCCAACAATAGTTGAGATGCTGAAGGAAGAAGTAGAAGATGTATAAAAGGAGCAAGACTCAAAGAAAGTGGCTTTATGATGAGACTCCTGGAAAACAGGATGGGGAACCCTTTGGTCATAGACAAATTGGCTAGAACATCGATTGGGGTTGTAGTGTTCTGAGGTATATCCCCACTCTGTGTATGAAGGAAAATAACTTAGGGTAAACAGCAACACAACGTCAAAAGAGATATCTTCGTTGATTAGCTCCTCCAAAGTGGCACAAACCGTTCTGGCTTCGTGGGTAAAGAAAGACCAAGTTTAGGAAAAAGAATCTTCGTTGTAGGGGCGCATGATGAAGCAACTGGGCCTGTCAATAATGGGAAGAAATTATTTTTGGCTCTGCTTCTTGTGAAGTTAAAATAGTTGATGGGGCTTTAGGTCTTCGTAAACTGAAGAAGGTTTTTCATTTTCTGCTACCTCCGCAAAACAATTATAAAGAAAACCTATCAAGACGATGGTGTTAACAAAATTGGCTAAGTTATAGTAGCCAAGGGATCGTTCCATGTCGAAATGGGTCCTGTCCAACCAGGCATAGAGGGTCCCTAAGGCTATGGATACAAGAGGGAGATTAAACCCCCTAGGTAAGTGAACGAAAATGTTGATGAGATTCCGATGGGGTTGATCGTTGGGTTTTCCAGTCATCAAGAAATGAGAAAGAATGACAAGTTTATAAGATGGTAATTCTAAAGGGGTACCTTTACGTTTAGCAAAACCAGAAGAACCATCCTTCTCATAAGTGAAGAAGTAACTAATGATAAGGGATAAGGTAGCTTTATAGGAAGATCCTGTGCAACTTCGATATATCTGATCTAGCTTCACCCAAGCAATAACCTCTTAGGTATCTAAAGCCTCATAGAATCACAAACATCTTCTAGAGTCACTATAAATCCCCCCACGCAGCCATGAAGGTGTGGGTTGTAACAATCCAACGGGATACAAGTACATGGAGCACTGCGTTGTACTTAGAAAGAGTAAACTCACCAGACCACTTTGCCCGATGCAGCCCAACTTTTATGAAGGCGTAAGCATAAGTTGTCTGCATATAGGTGTTCCAGGCAGCAAAGTTAGTTGAGGAACCTCTTGGCCCTTCGAAGTCTATCTGGGAACCTCCGTCAAGACGAAAATGCAGAGTCCCGTCTGGGGGGAAAACCCCCAAATGACAGCATTGTCATCTTCATCACCAAGTGTCAATGAGTCACACTTAGTATGAAAAATAATGGTTTTACACATGGCTGAGTATTCAGCATCCTTGCAAAAATGGGAGAGCGATGGTAGAAGTATAGTTGCTCTTAGCGAGCTGCCATCAGGGTAGTGGCGTCCAAAGTAGGGGCAGTGGTGGCAGGCGGAGCAGTGGTGGCAGGCGCAACTGTAACAGTAGGGATATCAGATGAGGAAGCCATTGGAGCTTAAGGTGAGGTAATGGTGGTAAGAGGAAGGATTAGACGGAAACAATGGAGTAACAGTAGGTAAAAAGGGCAAAAAGAAGAAAAATAAGGTCAGGGTTTAAGTAACAATGGAGGAAGAAGGTATTTTCTCTCTCTAAAGCTCTAGAGAAGACGATAGCAAATGAAAACATAAAAACGAAAAATGGCTAAATGTTGAGGTGTTAGACGCTTGGAAATCAAATGGATAATTCGGTTTCCCATATAAGCATGTGTTAAGTCGTCAAAATGATCACAAAGGAACATATGGCGCATCGGGGAGTGCCATGACAGTTAAAAAGACAATATCACATCATTAATGAGGTGAAGCTTGGGAGAAAGAGAGCGTTACTTTCAAAAGAAGTAATGATTTTTGGCGATAGAAATTTTGAAATCACCGAAATTCAAAACACCCAATTAAAGATAGTTCTCACACAGTAAGATCGAACGATAATACAACAGGTTGAAGATGCATCAGGGCGAATTTTAACCTTCTAAGAAAAGGAGGTTGCTCACAGTACAGTTCAAAAATTTCACGATGTCCCCTCACCATAAGTCTCAACGGAGATAACTTTGACTCAGGTACATCGGGGAGAATTTTTTTTCTTTTTTTCAATAGGATGAAATGAGGACGGACAAAACTCGGATACATCAAGGAGAATTTAACAAAGATCAAACGTTGAAATTTTTTATCAGTCAGAGCAAATGAAGAGAATAAATGTTACTAGGGGCAGTCCAAACGAAAATGCCCACTCACTACAAAATCACTCAATGGGGAACCGAAATGAAGCAGATTTGGGAGAATTTATGTGCCTTATTGAGAAGTTTAAATGACCACGGACAGGATTCACAGGTAATTTGAAAGAATTCCAACAAGTAGTGAAGAAGACAGAACGACTGGATATAACAATAGAAAAATGTTACGATGTCCCTCGCCATATGCCCAGATTTTGCAAAGCTTTGGTTCAAGTACATCAGGGAGAATCTAACTTTTTTGAACAACAATAGCAGTTGTAGTTATGACGAAGGTGGATAAGGAAGAATGTGATCTTGCAAAAGAAGACGGTCCATAGGATTGAGAAGTTTTCATTCAGACATTTCTTATGCTCACAAAAAATCTCTACACAAAGGGGAAAATGTAGGGGGCCTCGAAGGTAATATCTGAATTAGAGAAATATTCCATAATTATTAAAAGACACTCAAGATAAGGAAGAAACATGAAGACAGCGAGGAAGCTCATTGATACATCTTAGTGAGGAAACTTCTCGAGAGAGCTCTTCTTTGTCTTCCATTCCTATTTAGTCGAATTGTATCTTTTAAATACATTGATTATTATGTTGTAGCATTTGTAATTTTAAGTGTGAAGTCAAACAGTACTCACGAGAGACCGGGCCTAGTAGGGCCTGGGAGAGCTTACATGCTTTATTGAATGACCTTGCTGTGGAAACTTCAGAGGGACTTGGTTTAAAATATTGAGAAGTGAGGCAGCGTTAGGGCTTGTATTGACCATCTTAGATACACATGGTAAAACACCGAGAAAGGCGTGTGGGGCTATTTAATGCTTATGACATAAAGTGTGATAGGGAGGTCTTTCACGTTCAGGTGGACTGCGACGTCTTAGAAAGGGGTGTGGGGCTATTTATGGTCCTCAACCACTTATGAGAAACAGAGTGTTTTCTAGAGAATTATTGCTAAAGAGAGAGAATATATCGAAGAGAAGTTATTGCAAACCAGAGAGTTTGAATCACACACCATTGTCATTAATTGTGAAGCTTTTAATAGCTAACCAGATATCTATTAGAGATTATTGGTGTGTTGGTTGCCTACTAAGGTGTATCTAGGGTGTTTCCTTCTCTCTCCCTTCGAATGAATTGCTTCTGAGTTTCTTTTATTATTATTTGAATTATAGACAATAGACTTCTGAGTTTAATCTGAGTGATGATTATATATAATATTGTGTTCACTTGTCTTTGTTGAATAGTTCTTGGGTTATCGTTTATCACCATATTCATAGGGATTATGCCTCAACTAGTATTATTATACTCCCAGGCTTCAAGGAGACTACCCTCTTACACTGTGTAAGAAAAAGGTGATTTTGGTTTTGAGAAAATGCGGTGAAAACTCCCATTGGAATATGTGTGTGTAATAAAAAGGTGTTTTCAGTTTTGCGAAAATGCGGTGAAAATCCCATTGGAATTTATAGACGTAACCCTCTTTTTCTTGTTTTGGGTTTTTTATTGAAAATATATTATGTGCACTATAACTAATAAAGTATTAATTAATATGTGTGTGATCTAAAGTGGAAGAAAAATTAAGAATTTATATAACTAATGTGAAAATAAAGAAATTTAAATAGAAAGAAGAATGTTTGGACCTTCTTTAGAGACTTTGAGATTGATCTTGATTGATGATGAGCTTCCTTTAAGTGAATAAAGAATGTAGAAGGATTTTTTCTAAATTGGTTGTGAAAGTGATGGGAATAAAAGTTGGAGAAATACTTTAAACAAGAAAACCTCGCTGACTTAAGAAAAATGTTGCTGAGATCACTGAAGTTGATCTTTCTGAGGTGACCTGGATGGTGAGCTCATGGTCTCCTTATATAGGTATGGGATATTACCGATCGGAATTGTCATTGCCCTGTTTATCGGCAGGGAAATGGACCTGCCAATTGCCAGTCTCGTGCAGATTTTCCTGGAAAAATGGTCGTAAAACACAATCCGTAAGTCCAAATCGTGCACGGAATATAATATTGAAAAGGTTATTCAGATACCTTTGAGAATCATTGGGGCCTCTCCCGAGTCCGAGAGTTAACTTTGTGTCAAACGAGTATCTAAAGCGCACATCGGTCCTTTGGAAAGGAGATCATCGTACGATGATGGATTGTTCGTCCAAACCGTGATTCCAAATCTTATACGGGGTGGACCGTCGGAAAGGTTACGCGAGATACTTCAATTTTCCAAATTAACAGGGCTTTTTAGTGAAAATGGGATTCTCAGGAGATATAAAAAGATACAAAACTCTATATATATTTATATTCTCTATACTTGAATTTTATATACATACATAAGACGCAAAAGAGGAAATTCATTTTATTTGCCTAATTTCATAAGCTTCACTTGGCTAAGAGAGTTTACATTGGTTAAACAGGGCCCAGAAGCGACCAGTGACCTTTTAGAGTGAAATGAGTCATTTGTCCATACCATAAGGCTAATTCGCGCATAGGGTGGATCGTTGAAAAGAGTATGCAGTGCCCTTCAAAAATTCATTTAGTGTCGTTTGAGCTAAAGAGTTGACTTTAGTTAGACGGAGCCAGAAAGAGTCCAGTGGCCTCCAGATTAGTTTTCGGGGGAAAATAGGTCATTCGTCCAAACGGTTATGTTGTTTTGTGAACGGGGCGGATCGTTGGAAAGGGGTCTCAATGCCCTTAGAAGATTCATTGAGCTTTCACCCTGACAATGAAGTTTATTGGGGTCAAATTGGGGCCAGGAGCGCCTGATGGCCTCCATATCGGTTTTTTATAGTAAAATAATTCGTTCATCCGAACCGTTATGTGGATTCGCACATGGGACAGACCATTGGAAAACGAATTCAAAGCCCTTCAAAGATTCATTGAGTTTTCTATCTAACGATAGAGGTTACCAGAGTTAAACGGGGTCAGGAAGAGCCCAATGGCCTCTAGATTGGTACTCGGAGTATGATCTAGGGTTTGTAGTGAATTGGGGAGGTGCTAGGGACCTAAGGAGAGGCTTGGGGAGTCCTAGAATATGGTGTCTATAGTACTAGAGTTATAATCAATCAAATGTTTTATAATGTTGTTTCCACTTGTAAAATTACCACATATGTGATAATGGGTTCCATATCTAGGTCCCATGTGGATTCTCTCTATGTTCCACATTATATGTGGGGGGCTCTCTAGGCTCTCCTAGATCCTTCTCTATTGGTGTTCCCCATTTTAAAATATATGAATAAATGTGCGTTAAAACCTTAAATCACTAGAGTACCAAATATAACATGTATCAAAGATCGTCGCGCAAAAAAACAAATAGAAACCCTTGATACTTAAAAGTATGCTCTGATACCAACTATAATAACTCGTATTTTCCAAACTTAGGGTGAATAAGCTTAAATACATAAATTATAGATCATAAAATAATTATACATCATCATTGGCATGTAACATAAGTATGAGATGGTATAACAATATACATATATTAAACTAATAGAACAAAAATTCAACATCTCATAAACCATCCTCATAAAACTATTTAGTCATGATCATATACAATTGTGGAATCTCATCATAACAAGGATCCACAAACTAACATAAATTAAATTATATCGAAACCAAAATGGGAAAACATATGTGAGCGCCACAAAATCTAACTATACATACTCCTAGTAGTGCACTCCCAAACCCATATTGATATCATCTAGCTAGGTAATTGTAAATTCAACTCACCAACCTAAAAGGCTACAAAATATTGAATAACATAATTGAATCTTTTCACTTTAAATTTAAATAAAATTTAATATGACATATTTTATCTATTGATCATCACTTAGCCACTCATAGGTATCTACTCTCTTAATTCATACATCTATTTAATTTCTACCACTATAGTCGGACAACCCAATAGAGTTAGTACCCCCAAGGCACTGCACATACCATGGAACACGCACATTAAAATCACATTGATATAGATAAATATCTCTACTAAGTTAACACCACTTGGGCCCCACACTTAACACAATGCACACAGACAAAGTGTTAATACATCTAGTCGATCCTAGACTCTAAGGATATAAACATTGCATTTCCTTAAGGGCAGAATGTCGTGCTTCATACCCGCATTATACACTTATTATAGTCCCCATCGCTCGACGAGGGTTTTGGAGATCAAGGGGTATATTAATATTAATTTACATATTATTATCAATAGTTATGTTTGTAGGGTAATATATACTTATTTAGCATGTGACCCTCATTTCTTATGTCACATATCACTTTGGTATACATTGGGTGCCATTGTCCCTTTTATGATGCATTGTTCACACTGATTGACTTTTTACGACACTCTTTTCCATAATAAAGTCACAAAAGGTGAAATGGTACCCAAACTAATATAAGGCGTAACAAGTGGGGGTTGGAGAACAAATTATCCTATGATATAGTAATTATTATTTCAACATGTTTAATATATGATTATTTGAATTCACAATTTTACTATTATTTATTATTTAATATTTGAACACGTTGTGAATATCAAGTGTTAGTAATGTATGTATTATTATTTAAATTTCATTATTTGAATATGTTAATTATGTAGGGAATTTTGGACTCCAAGATGAGATGGCCGGTATGGATTGATGGGAAGGTCAAAGCCAACAATTTTGGGCACATCATTACTATCTTGTATACCTAGAGAAAGAGCGGTATTATTATTGCCTAACTAGAGAGACTATGGAACACATCCCTCATATGTCACTTTCGTGTGTGACATTAGTATTTACCCCTCTAATAGCGACATGTTGATAAGGTTAAAGGTTGGTCAGGATGACATTGTACCCTCAAACACAACCACGAGACATATGAGTACACCCTCAGGTATGATGATGTCATTTATAGTGCAGTACGTTTATATGCTAGTGATAATGATTTGCGTAACGTCCCGACAAATATTTTGGGATTACTCGTGGGTAAATCCGGTCCAGTTCATCCGCATTAGGTGTGAAGTGATTTGAAACAACCTAAATAAAGTTTCTAGTCCATTTTAATTAATTTAAAATTACCAAATAATCATTTAAATTCCATTTTTAAGATATTTAAGCATAATAATGACAAGTGTGAAACCCATTAGGTAATGTTCTAGGGTCCAAGTAATCAAATCTACTAATGTAAGAATAAAGAATTTCTTATATGTAAAATAATTTTAAAAGACGTAACATCAACTAACTTGCCATTGCATAGGGAACGAGGATAGCCAATGCCTAGTATGGTTTCCTGACATAATACATTATAGAAATGAATAGAAAAATGAACGAATGCATACTACAAATAGTATAATTCTATCACAGATCTACATGCAATTACTAGACACTATATGTATTAGCCATGTTTTCCTTCAAATAAATTGTCCTTAATTATGTTAAGTATTATTAGACCTTATTTTCACAAGTTTCCATGTTATTTTCAAAGATAGTTCTTTGGCCCATTAACTCACGCGGTTAATTTAGGAAAATCATACTCTTAGACTACCTTTAAGTCATCAAATTTTTCTTTTAAAAATATCAATTATGCTTAAATTAACACACACCTAGTGTTTCTTAAATTAACATTTCAACACACACATGGTGTTTAAAAATAATTATCCATGTATAATTATGTCAACACTACAACAGAATGTCTTATCAATGACAAAAAAAATTAGGACAAAATTAATTTTGTCACAAAAAGTAATCTTTATGTGAGAAAAATTAATTTCGTCACGAATTGAGTGTGCTGATGTTTAATTGGTGATGAAATAATAAAATTTGTCACCAAATACTCATTAAAATTTTGGCGCGCGCATTTCTGCGTTGCAAAATATTCCATCCATCTATTAGTGACAAAATTACTATACATTTTGTGACAAATTAGTTTATCACAAAAAATTAAAATAATTGGTGACAAAATATTTCATCACTTATTCCTTAAAAAAATTTAAAAAATATATCTTCTTTCTAAACCCCAAATCGTTCCCAAATACATCACACCCGAAAATAGTCTCTCCACCATATCCCCTCAATCCCGCGCAGATTTGTGTAGATCAAACCCTAGCCGTAGGAATTCGCCTGCCTTCTCTAAGGCGATTGAGTAACCTCGCACAGGCTTTGAGTAGAGAGGGGAAGTAAAGCATTTGAGTAACGTCGTCGCCGATAACCACAGGTCATCATCCGGTATTTTTTAAAAGTTGTTCTTGCGATTTCATCCTCCTACTGTGCGATTTTTATTTTAGATTAAATCCTCCTGCTCTGTCACCGAATTTTAGTTTAGTTGTGATTTGCATTTCAAATCCTCCTGCTGCGATTTCTTTATTTTAGTTTAGTTCTTGCGATTTCATCTTCTTTGCCTAATTTGCAATTTTTGAGCTTGTCTGATTGTTTGCTCTCAGGTTCTGCATCTAATTGTGGGCAAAATATATGGTTCCTTTCTAATCGTGGGAAATGTCTATGCTTCTTTTCTAAAAAAACATAGACTTAAATTTTTTAAGTCTATTTTTACTTGCTTTTAAGCTAATTTTTACTTGTTTTTGTTATAGACCTGCTGTCCTTATTTTTTTTACAAGACCTGCTTGTGTCATGTTTTAAGCCTACTGTATTCTGTAATGGGAAAATTGAGTGGGAATAGAAAAAATGGGAAAAAAAATAAAAAAATTGAATTAAAACCAAACAAAAGTTGTAAAGGACTAAATGAAAATATTAATTAAAAAAACTATAAAATAGCATATACACTAAAATATTAATATAAGAATGAAATTTACAATGGGCGACACACACACATTTTTGTAAGCTTCAAAACCTTTTAGTTATTCGTTTAGGTGACAACACATTTTTGTACCTTAGGGCTTGCGATGTTGTACCTAATTATTTGTCTTTATATCTGTGTTGATGTAAAAAATTAGATCACTCTAATAATTCAATCACAGATAAATAAATGAGACAAAAGATTTTAAAGTGGTTCAGCCTTATAAGAATGGCCTACGTTCACTGTTATTTTATTGCTGAGTGTTTGAGAATTCTCGATTACAAGAAATTTCGTTCTTGATCCCAAAGTTTGGATTCAGGATCCCCTCCCCTACAATGAGGATTGTACAACGTATTTATAGCCTTGAGGCTGTCATATGAAAGGGTGATACATTAAATGATATACATATGAAAGGGTAATACATTTAATGCCCTTTAAGCGTGTGCGTCTAAATGATAATCACTTAATGAACCAGTTGAACTGTTGGTTATTCATCAATTAATGCTTTGTTCGAGATGCAGCTCGGACCGCCTAAGCTTTCTGATATTCAAGAGTTCCTCGGAGAGGTTTGTTCCTCGGAGCGTATGAGTTCCTCGGAGAGGTCTATTCCTCGGAGGGTATGAGTTCCTTGGAGTAACATGGTTCCTCGGAGCGTGTGATTATCTCGGAAGTGCATGTTGTTGCCATGTAGATAGCCACGTGTCTTCATATGATTGATCCGAGTCAGCAGATTAAATTTGGTATCAATATAATCCCCTAATGTTTCGTAGTTCGAAATTTGAGGAATACGAAACATTCTTTCTCGGAATACGGTAGCTTTAAATAGTTCTTCCTGATTTTTAGGATCATCTCCCTTGTATTTATTTCTCCATCTCAATTCGTAGAATCATGCTTTTTTGGACTTTTCTGCTCGCTTCGGTTCCCGCGTCACTTTTCGCCTTTTTAGCCGTTGTTGTTCGCTTTGATTCCCGCGTCAATATTTAATGCTTTTTAGCCGCCGGTAACGTAATCATCCTTTTTGTAATCATTATTTCGCCAGTTCCCAATGCAATGTATTTAAACTTCACAGAGACTCCCATCGTCTTCTATCTTTTCAAATTTTCATCTTCGAGTTTTTCATTGTCTTCTACTCTCTTGTGCGTTCATCTCTTCCGTCGTTCATTGTCAACAGCTTCAGTCTTTTTTCTGTAAGATCCTCTTTCTTCTTCTTCATTTCTTTGAATTCATCATCATGGTTTACCCAGTTGAATCTCTTGACAAATTTCGATCTGATTTTTCCATTCCCTCTTGGATTGTCTTGGAAGAGCTTTCTGAGCCTTCTAATTATTTTAATTTGGCTGAGGGACATTGGTTCCCTAGTCTCTTTTTTGCTGAGTGTGGATTTTCTTTTCCACCAAATCCTCTGTGTTTGGAATTATGTCAGTACTTTGATGTTGTTCCTGCACGAATAGCCCCCAACACCTGGAGAATAGTTAATGGGGTGCATAAATTAAATCAAGTGCATGGAACTCGTATAGGGATTCCAGAAATCATGTACTGCTATAGATGGGCAGTTAATGATAATATTTATTATTTAAAAACTAGGTTTATAAATAAAGCCTTAGTAGTCAATCTCCCTGATGCCAACAGGGATTATTTTGAACATGGGGTTGTTGTAAAAAATTGGCAACACCCTCCTTTAATCGGAGATGAGGTTTATCAGGGTCCCAGATGCCCTCCTTATGGCAATGGGATAGGTTATTTTTATTTTATTTTATTTTATTTATCTTGAAATCATGTTTGTTTTATGTTTGATATAATGTGTTACTGATAACAATGTCTGTTTATTTGCAGTTGATAGCAAGAGAAAGTTCCCAAAAGAAACAGATGTCAATCAAAGGCATTTGGGACTTATCTGGGGTCTATATCAAAGGGTTACTGACGAGCACATTCGATCAGCCTCCTATCTGCTCCAATACAAGAGCTATACAACTTCTTTCACTGCTCGTCCAGTGATCAGTGAAGCAGAGCCAGTACCACCCTCTGCAAGTTCTTCACCAGAATCTCACGTTCCGTTGAGCGAAAGGATGAAGAAGAGAAGGACTCCTACTCTGTTTAAGAAAACTGCCTCCGGCTGTGGGGAGGTAAAAAGGATTAGGATTGATGTCCCAAGGGAGGGGACAAAGAAAACTGCTGCAGCTCCTCCAGCTGCTCCTGCGAAGATTGCCGAGAAGCCCGTGGTGGCTCCGAGCAGCTCTGCTGCTTTTGGAGAGGTGATTGTGATATCACCGACCAAGGATTCTTCCTTGGTTGTACCTGTTCCCCCGAGGAGGCTGAAGAAAAGCTCCTCGGTCAATTTGGCTGACGCCACCATTCAACCCCTTGCTGCTGAGACTGGGGTTCCCATATTTGTTCCCCCGAGCTCTGACATGAGCTCGGTAAAGTCCTTGACCATTCCCGAGGTGCAAGGTAATGAAGATAACCTTACTTGGGATATGGTTACTTCTTTGGATGCTCGTCATCTTACTTCAGTAAGTACCTTTACTTTGGACTTTTCGTATTTTCCTTTGTTATTTCTCATATTTGTTTCTGACTTTGCTTTCTTTTTCTGTTTACAGTTGACGAGCTGCTTCAACATAATCCTTAAGAAGGATGAAGCAATCAAAGCTTCTTGCTTCTCGTCCAGTGTGCAGGGAGCTCTGGAAGAAGCTACCAAGTCCTTGGAGGAATCTCTCCAGAGGTACGATACTGATAAGGCAGTCTGGGAGAAGAAACTTGCTTCCTCTGAGCAGGAGAAAACTCGGGTTGCTGAGGCCTCCATGGATTTGGAGAGGAAAGTGAATGCCTTGGAGAAGGCTAATAAAGAGCTCGATGTGAAGCTCAAGACTGCTGGGGAATTTGAAAATAAACTCAAGGCTGCTGAGGAGAGGTTGGTCCAACTCCAGGAAATAACTCGGCAGAAGGAGGAAGCTGAACAAAAACTGAAAGCTGCTGATGTTTTGCTGTCCGAGAAGCTTGCCTTGGAGAAGGCCAAAAAGAAAGTTGCCGTGAAGAAGTCCTTCAGCTCTGGATGGGACAAAGGTTGGGATAAGGGATGTGCTGCCATGGTCTCTCAAGTGGATTATGGTAGTGTAAAGTATTTCAGGGATGGATGGGTTTATGCCCTTCAGGAATTGAAGGTCGACGAGTCATCCGAGCTTTTCCAGAGACACATCCCTGGTCCCCCTCCTACTCCAGAAGAATTAGAAGAGGACGAAGCTACCTCTGAGGAGTCTTCAATGGTAATGGGAGAACATGACCTAACCAGCAAGTAGTTTCTTCTTCCGAGCAACAGCTGGTGCTCTCCGAACAAGTCACAGTTCCCTCCGAGCAACCTGCCTCCTCTTCCCAACCTCCCGAGAAGGTTTTGGGAGATAAGGAAAAGGTGTAGTGTTGTTCGGTTTTCTTTTTCTATTTTTCTTTTTTATCAAATGTAACCAAGATCTTTGTAACTCTGCACTATGATCTAATAAAATTTGAGTTCTCTTCCATACGGTTGTCTCTTTTCTATTTGTATTCTGTCTTGATCTTCTTTTTGATGATTATTTTTTCTTTCTCTGCTAGTTTCTGGCCAGGATGGACCTGCTATCTGCCCATGACACGAAGTTGCTGTAAAAATGCAATGAGTACTTTAAGGTTGGTCATACAGACTTGAGTGCTGCACAAGTTGCTGATATCCTTGGTCATGGTGCTTCTGAACAGGCAGTCGAAGCTTATCAGTACCTGAAGTGTTTACTTGACCGAGCTGTGGCCAATAATGTGGCTTACTATAAAATGATCGAGGATCTTCAATGTACCCTAGAAGACCTTCAGAATCAGTACAAGGAATCAACTGCCCTGTTGCATGAGGGGTATGAAAAGAGGTATCAGCAGCTTTCTACCGAGAAGGGCTACGAGAAGCTCCTTGCTGGGTACGACGTCAGGGAGAGAACCCTAAGGGGTGAAGTTGAAGCATGTAGACAGATTGCCGAGCTGTTGGAGCAAGAGAATAACAATTTACAGAAGGAGCTAGCGCAGTTGAAGTCTGCAGCTTCTTCTTAAACAGCCCTAATCCCAGTGACTGATGAGGGATTTTCATTTTTAGAGGTTGAGAATGCCAAATTAAGGGAAGAGTTGGACACCTTGAGGAGGTCGGGCACTTCCACATCTCCTCGGGGATGAGCAAGAGTTCCTCGGGGTCGAGGAAGAGCAGTTCGGGTGCTGGTCGAGGAACAGAGAACAGCGTCTGCCTTAGAGAATCAGGCCTTCCAACTAATGGTGAAGAACAAGGCTTTGTCCGATATGTCCAAGAAGATAAGGGACTTGGAGAAACAGATCTCTGCGCAGAAATCAATCTTGGAGAATAAGGAGATTTTTATCAAGAGTCTCCACGAGAAGCTTGAAAGGCTAACATATTAATTCCACAAACAGCCCAGGGAGTTCTGGATGGCTGGATACAACAAAGCACTATTCCACTTGGACGATCGTATCCAGAATGCCAATAATGAGGGCTACAAACAAGGCTAGCTGAATGCCTTAGGCGTGCTGAAGCTCGAACAAGGACACTATCTGTGGGACTACTACGATCCCGGGTTGCTTGACTTGCCTGTGCCACCGTACAATTTGGACATGGAATGGATCCCAGCTCGTGCCATTCCTCGGAGCTTAATTTAAAAATACCTCGGTGACTATAATTTACATTCTCAAGTTGAGGTATCTCGTCCCGAGCATCTTTTAGATCGTCCTTTTGTGATGAACGTCAGGATGCTGAAGGATTTGAACTTCATCAATTCTCCTCAGTCTTTAAATGATCTGCCTGCTGGCGAGGAACCTGTATCGAAAGCTGAGGGGAAAAGACCAATAGAATAGGAATTTTTTATGTAACAGTTAGTATATATATCAATGTAATTTTCATTTTATTATCAATGTAACTTGTAATTTATTTTGAATTTAATGAAAGACTTTCATTCTTGCTTGCAAATCTCATTTGCTATTATCTTGTAGTTAGCAAATACTTTATATTCATGTATCTCTTGTTAAAAAGATAATAATATTGTGTTGTTCATCGACCAAAAAAGTTACAAGTATCTGTAATGTTGCTCGATCACTTAATAGTAAAGTAATGGGTATAAAAATGTTTAAAATTTTTCCAACCAACCAAGGTTGTTAAATTGTACTCGTTGACCAACTACAGTTAGTGGGTTCTTATCCCCGACCAACCATACTTGGTAAATTTTTGTCTTTTTCATAAAATGTGTCTGACCAACCAAGGTCAATAAATTCTCCTCGTCGACCAATTAAGTTGGTGGGTTTTTATCCCCGACTAACCATACTTGGTACATTTTGGAATTTTTTATCCTCGTCGACCAACTAAGTTGGTACAGTTTGGAATATTTTCTCCTCGTCGACCAACTACGTTGGTACAGTTTGGAATATTTTCTCCTCGTCGACCAACTACGTTGGTACAGTTTGGAATTTTTTGTTTCCTAGCCAAACAGGTTGGCATTTTTAGGAATATTTCTCCTCGTCGACCAATTACGTTGGTACAGTTTGGAATATTTTCTCCTCGTCGACCAACTATGTTGGTATAGTTTGGAATATTTTCTTGAGTAGTCTACCGAGCTTTTCCGAGTAGTGCATAGCACTAGTATTCCCCGAAAAATTTCAATAAACAGAGAGACTTGCAGAATATTTTTATTTTATTCATACCGATGGAAACTGTGTTACATATACATCACTGATAATACTTGTCCAGATGTTCTGCATTCCATGCATTCTTAAACTCTTCGCCTTCTAAAGTTGCTATTCGATAAGTTCCTGGTCGAACAACTTCTGTAACTCGGTATGGTCCATGCCAATTTTCCTCCAGTTTGCTATGCTTTTGAATTACTTTCTTCAGCACATAGTCTCCTTCTTTTAGGTCGCACTTCTTCACCCTCTTATTGTAAAACAAAACTGTCCGCTGCTGGTAAGCAGCATTTCTAATGGCTGCCTCCTCTCTGACCTCCTCAAGCATGTCTAAATCCAGTCTTCTCATTAAATCGCTGACAGGGGAATTGAAATTCAGTACCCTGTGTGTTAGGAGACCCAACTCGACAGGTATGACAGCTTCACTTCCAAACGCCAGCATGTATGGTGATTCTCCAGTTGCTACTCGGGGAGTAGTTCGGTAAGCCCAGATTACTGATTGTAACTCGTTGATCCAATTCGCTTTCGCATCATCCAATCTTTTCTTCAAACCGTTCAGCAGCGTTCTGTTTGTCACTTCAGTTTTTCCATTGCTTTGAGGATGGCCTGGTGCTGAATGAACCTTCAAAATGTTTGATTGATGATAATAGGCAGCGAACTCCTCGTTATCAAATTGTATTCCATGGTCTGTGATGAAAGCATGAGGAAGACCATATCGGCAAATGATGTTCTTCCAAAAAAATTGGTACACCTTCTCGTACGTCATATCAATGAGTGGCTCAGCTTCTACCCATTTAGTAAAATAATCCACTGCGATGACGAGGTACTTGAACCTTCCTCGGGTCGTTGGCAGTGGTCCAACCAAATCAATTCCCCACATGGCAAATGGCCAAGGGGAAGTTATGGGTGTCAACAATGCTTGTGGAGTTCTTCGGATGGAGGAGAAGCGTTGGCACTTGTCACATTTCTTGGCATAGGCTATACAATTTGCCCTCATCGTCGGCCAGTAGTAGCCCTGCGTCATCACCCTTTGTAAAAGTGTCCGACCTGCTACATGTGCTCCACAAGACCCTTCATGGATCTCTTCAATCAAATCTCTCACCTCGGTGGGATGTACACATCTCTGCAAACCTGCCATAATTCTTCGTCTATATAAAACACCATTAGTTAGTACATACCGAGCAGCTTTAAACTTCAATTTCTTGGCTGCAAGCTTGTCAATTGGCAATTCTCCTTCCTCGATATATACCCTGATGGGATCCATCCAAGATGGTCCTAAATCAAGGGTGATAAAATTAATCTTCAGATCTTCATCTATACTCCGGCCAGCTAACACTTCAATTGGGATTGTTCGTCGTAGCTCGGTGCGAGTAGCTGATGCTAGTCGAGCTAGGACGTCTGCTCTCGCATTCTCCATTCTTGGTATTCTGACCAGCTGAATAGCGGCAAATTCTGGCACTAGCTCCTTTGCCTTTGCATGATATCTGATCATTAACTCTCCTCTAACTGCATATACTCCCACCATTTGGTTTACAATTAGTTGAGAGTCACTGAAGATCATAACTTGTTGCGCCTCCATAACTTTTGCCAAATTTAACCCTGCAATCATGGCCTCATATTCAGCCTCATTGTTGGAAGCTTTGAATTGGAAACGCAAGGCGTATTCCATATCGAACTCGTCCGGAGTGCTCAAAACTATCCCCGCGCCACATCCTGTATTGCAAGATAAGCCATCTACATATAGCCTCCATATAGGTAACTCGTTTTCAAATGTCGAATCAGTCAGAGTTCCTCGGTGAAATATTTGCTGCTTCTTTTCATCTTCCCCAGACTTTTCTCGCTCCTCGTCGATCATTTCTTCTTGCCCTTTTACCAACCGGAGTTGGTCTGAGCTCGAATTTAATGATCTTGTAACATCCACTTGCCCTTTTACCAACTGGAGTTGGTCTAAGCCAGTGTTTGTTGATCCTGTAACATCCACAGGTTGATCAGCGAGCAACTCTTGTTCCTCGTCCGGAGTCCTCCCAACTATCTTTGCATCATATCCTATAACATCCACACGCCCTTTTACCAATCGGAATTAGTCTGGGCTTGTGTTTGTAGATCCTGTAACATCCACAGGTTGATCAGCGAGTAACTTTTGCTCCTCGGGGGTATCAGGATAGGTGAACTCCGCTATGAAATCTGCTACAGCCTGCCCTTTTAGTGATGATCTGGGTTCATAAATTATATCATATTCACCGAGCTCTATTGCCCAGTACATCAATCTACCTGATTTCTCTGGCTTATGAAGGGCTTGTCTTAATGGCACATCGGTGTATACTACTATAGTATGAGCCTGGAAGTATGGCCTCATTCTTCTACTCGCCTCAATCAGCGCTAGTGCCAATTTCTCCAGCCTTGGATATCTGATCTCTGCTCCTCGGAAGGCCTTACCTGTGTAATAAATTGGCTTTTGTACTCCATTCTCCACTCTGATCAACGCCGAGCTAACTGCATTCTCGAACACAGCAAGGTATAAATATAATTTTTCTCCCATCACCGGCCTGGACAACAGTGGAGGTGCTCCCAAGTATTTCTTCAAGTCTTGAAAAGCCTTCTCACATTCATCATTCCACTCAAAATTTTTTCTGAGTGTTTTGAAGAATGGGAGACATCTATCAGTTGCTCGTGACACAAATCTGTTGAGTGCTGCTACTCGTCTTGTGAGACTATGTACTTCCTTCTTCGTTGTTGGAGATCGCAGCCCTAATAGAGCTTTGATCTTTTCAGGATTTGCTTCAATGCCTCGTTGATTGACAATGTACCCGAGGAACATGCCTTCTCGTACTCCAAATATGCACTTCGTCGGGTTCAGCTTCATTTGATATTTATCTAGTTGATCAAAAGTTTGACTTAAGTCAACTAGATGATCTGTAGCTTTCTTGCTTTTTGTCAGCATGTCGTCAACATAGACTTCCATATTGTCACTGATTTGTTCAGCAAAGACCTTGTTCATCAGCCTCTGATATGTCGCACCTGCATTTTTTAAACCAAAAGGCATAACATTATAACAATAAGTTCCTCTAGGGGTAATGAAAGAAGTACTCTCCCTGTCTTTAGGTTTCATTTTGATCTGATTATAACCAGAATAAGCATCCATGAAGCTCAGCAACTCGTGTCCCGAGGTAGCATCCACCAGTTGATCAATTCGGGGCAGTGGAAAGTGATCTTTTGGGTATGCTTTGTTGAGGTCGGTGAAGTCTACACACATCCTCCACTTGTTGTTTTTCTTCTTTACCATCACCACATTGGCTAACCAATCTGGATATTTAACATCTTCAATGAAACGAGCTTTCTGGAGCTTCTCGACTTCCTCCTGTATAGCTTGATTCTTCTC
The DNA here is from genome assembly GCA_949130495.1 of Sambucus nigra. Taxonomy (NCBI): domain Eukaryota; kingdom Viridiplantae; phylum Streptophyta; class Magnoliopsida; order Dipsacales; family Adoxaceae; genus Sambucus; species Sambucus nigra. Next base: position 128,251,330 of record OX422224.1, on the reverse strand, counting down.
GGGACTGAATACTCTTCTTCTCTACTTCACAGGCTTGATCTTCTTATTCACATTGAGCTCGTGACATAAGAAGTTTGGGTCAATCCCAGGCATATCTTCATGACTCCAGGCAAAAGTTTGTCTTCTACTTCTAAGGAAAGTTATCAATTCCTGTTTTAGTGAGGCTTCCAATGATGAACCTGTTTGAGTAGTTCGTTCAGGGTGTTCGTCGTCCAGAATGATATTTTCAGTAGCTTCCACCACTTGACCTTTCATGAGTTGCGACTCATCCCGAGGATCCAAGGTTTTAATTTCTGCACCTTCATCCACTTGATAAGTAGTAGTCTTTTTCTTTGATTCTTCCAATTCATCTTGCTCGGCGGATGAATAATAGCACTCCCGAGCTATTTTCTGATCACCTTTCATAACTCCTACTCCAAAGTTTGTTGGAAATTTTAGGCATTGATGCACTGTAGATGGTACAACCTCGAACTTCTTCAATCCTACTCTTCCCATGATGATATTGTACGATGACTGGACATTCTTATCCATCACGAAAAAATGTATTCTTTCTGTCCGACAAGCAGGCCACGTACCAATGAATATATCCAACTTGATCGTCCCAAGTGGAAACACTTTCTCGCCAGCAAAACCGATGAGGCGTCTGTGGTAAGGCTCCAGTTGAGATAGCTTTAAATTTAAACTATCAAAACACGAGTAGAACATGATGTCTGCCGAGCTACCGTTATCGACCAGCACTCTTGAAATCACTACCTCCTTCATTCTCATTTTGATCACTAGTGGGTCGTCATGAGGATATAAAACTCCTGCAAGATCATTCTTCGAAAACCCAATGACCAATTTTTCTTTGTTCACATTTCTTGAGCGATCTTCCTCAGCTAAATTTATTCGCTGAATGTACGAGCAAGCTTGAGCCTCTCCGAGGTAAGCTTTTCTTTCTGCAGTAAGGTCTCCTCCTCCTGCATCTCCTCCTGTAATGACATTACAATCAAATGACCCAAAGTGTATTGAAAATACCTCTCGTTCTGGCTGCCTTGGTTTCTTGGGAAGATCGGGGTCATCTTCTGGATCATCTTCATGGTTTCTCTTCTTTTTCTCCTCTGCTCGACGAGGAGATCTAGACCTTTCTCTAGTTCGGTCATTGTTTCTTCTTTCGCCTCCCCGGTCAATATACTTTGCTAGATTTCCTCGTCGGATGAGTGTTTCAATCTCGTTCTGAAGAGCTATGCAATTTTGGTCATATGGCCATGATCCTTATGGAACTCGCAATATTTCTCCCTATTCCTCGTGTCAGGGTCTGACTTCATTTTCTTTGGCCAGTTTAACTCCTCGCTGTTCTTAATTTCTTCCAGGACGTGGTTGATATTTGCCTTCAAAGGCGTGTAATTATCAAATTTCTTCAAGACCTCCCATGACGACCTACTTTTGGAATGCTTGTCACCACCATTGTTCTTATGCTCTTTTTTCTTAGCTTTATCACCTTCCATCTTGGTTTATTTAGCGTCCATATTCTTCTTCACATACATAGCCTCCTCGGCATTCATAATCTTGGACGCTTTTCCCATCAGGTCCGACATGGTTCGAGGTGGATCTTTGGCCAAAGTGTAGTACAACTTGTTTGGAAGCAGTCCACTCATCAAAGTAGCAATCGTTGTCTTCTCCTCATAATCAATGACTTCGAGCTTCTCGTTATTAAAACGAGTTATATAGTCTCTAATACTCTCACCAGATTTTTGTCTAACACTTAACAAATGTGCTACTCGTTTAACTGGCTTTGCTCCGAAGCAGAAATTCCCAATGAATAACTCGGCCAGTTGAAGAAAAGTTGAAATCTTACCCCGAGGAAGATTATTATACCATATCTGAGCAGATCCGGTAAGAGTTCCCGAAAATGCTCTGCATCTCATCTCGTCTGGGACAGCATAGATGTCGACAGCAGCTTGATATTATTCTATATGAAGGACAGGGTCAGTCTTCCCATCATACTTGGGAGTCACAACAGGTGCTTTGAACTTTGATGGTGTTGGAAAATCAACAATGTCCTGGACAAAAGGTGTTCCTCGAACAAAGGTTCGTTGTAGAGGGTTCTTAGCCTTAGCCATTTCCCCTAATCTATCCTCCAGCCTTTGAATAGATCCTTTTCATGCATCATTCCCTTCCTCGGGCCTATTGGTCGAGAAACTGATCGCGTTGAAGTGGCTTCCTGGGATTTATCCTGACGAGCAGCTGGTCAGTCATTGGATCCATCTTGACAAGCAACTGGTCGCGACTGAGCAGATCCTTCCCTTAAATCTGATGGTCGTCGAAAGCTCCTCGACGCTGCATTAAGAGGACTTTTGTTCCTCCTAGGGCCTAATCGATCAAAAGGAGAGGCCCTACTTAATCATTCCAATGCACTGGCCCTTTTTGGGGAGAGGGTGACACGTTGTTTAGTATATGTGTCTCGTACTGACGAAGTTCATCCAGGTTGATAAAAAAAATCTTCAGATTCTTTATTGCGATACGAATTAGTACGCCTAGTATGCACAGAAGGAGCACGAATATTTCTCTGAATGCGCACCGCCATGGAGGGTTTGGATGAGTTGTCGCATCGTTTCTTGCATGACGGTCTGGCCCTGATCCAGATTCGCCATCATTCCAGTCAGATCTGGAATAATTGGTCGAGCAGATGGATTTGGAGGGGTTCCAGTATTTCGATTGCTGGATTCAGGTATATCAGCCATTGGTATCGGATTGTTATTGGTGAGAAAACGATATTACCAGTCGTTCCCACAGACGGCGTCAATCTGTTTATGTAAAAAATTAGATAATTCTAATAATTCAATCACAGATAAATAAATGAGACAAAAGATTTTAAAGTGGTTCAGCCTTATAAGAATGGCCTACGTCCACTGTTATTTTATTGTTGAGTGTTTGGGAATTCTCGATTACAAGAAATTATGTTCTGGATCCCAAAGTTTGGATTCAGGATCCCCTCCCCTACAATGAGGATTGTACAACGTATTTATAGCCTTGAGGCTGTCATATGAAAGGGTGATACATTAAATGATATACATATGAAAGGGTAATACATTTAATGACCTTTAAGCGTGTGCATCTAAATGATAAGCATTTAATGAACTAGTTGAACTGTTGGTTATTCATCAATTAATGCTTTGTTCGAGATGCATCTCGGACCGCCTGAGTAGCTCGGACCGCCTAAGCTTTCTGATATTCAAGAGTTCCTCGGAGAGGTCTGTTCCTCGGAGCGTATGAGTTCCTCGGAGAGGTCTATTCCTCGGAGGGTATGATTTCCTCGGAGTAACATGGTTCCTCGGAGCGTGTGATTATCTCGAAAGTGCATATTGTTGCCATGTAGATAGCCACGTGTCTTCATATGATTGATCCGAGTCAGCAGATTAAATTTGGTGTCAACAGCTGTAAGAATCGTCTTCCTCAAAGGTTAATTATAATATGCTTGTTAATAGGTAAGGTTAATGCTATGTTAATATGTTGTATTTATGTATAACATGTTTGCTAAATTATTTCGTAGGATTCAAAAATGGAGATGGATCGGAGTTGGATCTAAGAAACTAATAGATTCTGCGAGAAATATGTGACTCGGGTTAGATCTTTCATTCAGTAAGTGAAGAAACACATGGGCCCAACAAGTGATGTTAGATGTTCGTGCATCGATTATTTGAATATTGATATTAGATCTATTGACGAAGTTGAGGACCATTTTTTTAAGGGGATTTCTACGAGCTATACTCAATGGATTCATCATGGAGAAGGCACTCATTTAGGGGGATCTTGTGCCTCTGGTGATGACGATGATGATAATGATGTTGATGACGATGAAATGTCATGTCATGAAGAAGGATGTGATGGAATATATGATATGTTGGACGACATTCAAAGGGGCACCTTCCATGAATCCATTCATATGGAATCTAATAATAGCTATCCTTGAGAAAATATTACAAAGGAAACAAAAACATTTGACAAGTTATTGCAAGAGGCTGAACGTGAATTGTATCATAATTGTACAAACTTTTCGACACTATCATTTCTTATAAAGTTGCTTCACTATAAAGTTATGAACTGATGGAGCAACAAATCCTTCAACATGGTGCTTGATTTGTTCAAAAAAGCTTTGCCTAAGGGTGAGACGCTCCTTAAGTCTCACTACGAAGCAAAAAACATGTTACGTGATTTGGGCTTGGGATATGTATCGATTCATGCTTGTAAAAATGATTGTGAGTTATTTTGGAAGGATTTCAAAGATAGAGAAGAATGTCCAATAAGTGGGGAGTCTAGACGAAAAATTAATGATAACAAAGGCAAAAAAATTCCTCACAAGGTATTGTATTATTTTCCATTAACACCAATACTACAAAGATTATATATGTCAAAGAAAACGGCTGATGATATGAGGGGTCACAAAAAGAAGCGTGAAGATAATGACAATGAGTTGAGACATCCAGCTGATTCTAAAGCTTGGAAGGAATATGATAAGGAGCATGCATGGTTTTCATAATATTCTTGGAATGTAAGGCTTGGACTGGCAAGTGATGGGTTTAATCCCTTTGGTAACATGCACAACTCATATAGCATGTGGTCGATTATACTTATGCCTCATAACTTGCCTCCTTGGTTATGTATGAAGGAACCATTTTTTATGATGGCATTGCTTATTACAAGTCCTACTGCAACGGGTAAAGATATAGATGTGTATCTAAGGCCTCTAGTTGATGAACTAAAAGAGTTGTGGGAAGTGGTTGTAGAGACACATGATGCATCTACAGGAAATAGCTTTCGAATGCATGCAGCAGTTTTATAGAATATAAATGATTTTCCTGCATATGCTAATTTTTCTGGGTGGAGTACAAAAGGATACATGGCATGTCAAACTTGTAATGAACATACTTCTTCGCATAAGTTATGAAATAAGATCTGTTACATGGGCCATCGACGATATTTACCAACTGATCATAAATGGCGGAGGAGTAAAAAGTTTGATGGGTTGCCTAAGCATCAATTGAAACCTATGGAACTAAATGGGGATGATGTGTTGAGACAGTTGTATCATGTCAAAGATTTTAAACCATGGAAGCATGGAGATAATCACAAGAGAAAGCGTACGCCGAAAGAGTTGAATTGGGATATGAAGAGTATATTTTTTGAATTGCCATATTGACGAACACTAAAGTTGTGTCACAACTTAGATGTCATGCACATTGAGAAGAATATATGCAAAAGTGTGTTGGGAACATTACTAGATATTGAAGGGAAGACAAAGGACATTTATAAATCAAGACAAGATTTGGAGGATATGAAAATACGGAAGGAACTATAATATCAACAAATGTTAAACTATTAATCTCATACTTGTACCTAATCATAAGCTTGATGTTAATGATATGAATATAAAGAAGTTAAATTTGTTTCCTCTTCAATTAATATTATAGAATAAGAACCTACGATCTAGATATATATTCCACAATCCTAGCTAATGTCTTTCCAACCTATTAATATTTAAATTCTTTGTTAAAATCAAATGTTTCTAAGAAACTTATGTCATGAAGAAAATAGGAATTACAGGTAATTTTTAATGAGGTCAGGAAAAGCAATGCTAATGTCTCATGCAAAAACATAGAGATCTTAATCAGAAGGGAGACAAACAAATGTACAGGGATACATCAGATGTGATACACTCAGAGAAGTATGGATCCAGTGGGGTGTCAACAAGCACTAGTCTATAAAGCTCTCGCATATTCTGAGCAACTGCCAGGGTAGCAATACTAGAAACAAATTGGGCGGGAGAAATTGGGTGAATATTGCATTATTAGCAGTTGAAACAACACCCGAAACAAGAGAATGTTTACATTTCTGGTAATTTTACGCAATAGAGGAAAGGAAAAAGACAACTAAACTGAGGCCTAAACATAAAAGAGAAGGATACAGCACAGACTAAGCACTCATAACTCCTGATTTAAATGAAAGACTAATTCTAATAGATCAATACTACCTGAATTCTAATAACTAATGGATAAATACTAATTACTAATTATCCTAAATTACAATAATCAATATCCACTTCAATTCAAAATTCAAAAAGAAAATTAAATTCAACTACAAGTAAAAGTATGTGTATTGAGGAAGAACAATAACCCATACGCTTTGACGTTGCATATAAGGAAGAGTGAAATCTCAAGATATGAAGTTGAACCTGTGTATTGGAAGTGGAAAGTGTAATAAAGAGTATCTCATATTTTCTGTTTCATTACTGGAGCTGTTAGGAATGATGGAAACAATGTGTTGGACCTCAACAAGTGCAATGGAAAAGAGATAAAGACAAAGAAAGACAAAGACAGTCTCATTATAAGGGCAATGGATTATGGGATAACTACTCACCCAATTAGATGTTACTCATCTCCTTCAACACAATCTAAGAAGCAAATCGTTAATGCCTCAACACCCTTCTCACAGTGCATAAGTGTCACATAGGTGTCCTCACAGTCATCCTAGGTTGGATCTATAGCTAGTCTCAAGATCACTACACATATCTTTGTAATAGATAATGTCCTCACCACTCATGTTGGTGACTGACATGAGAGAAAATGAGGAGCATAACTCCCCTAATATATTTACCACAACAATATACATGTGAGCAATGTTATAATAACAATACTCAAAAGTCTCGGGATAGACTTTCTTTCTCTCTAACAAGAGGTTTTGGTGACAATGTTTTTAAACAGATCTTTTATACAGTTATGTTAATGAATCAACTGTTCAGATTCAATATTTTTAAACAACAGATTTTTTAAACATTCATTCAATATCCATTCGGTGTTTTTATAATGCCCCACCTCATTATATGTTGTATTTGGTGGTATTTGGTGAACTAATATATCCTTTAATTTCAGTTTCCACTACGACAAAAAGGATACGTGGTCCAACTAAAGGAAAGGGCCTTGAGAAGTTGACTAGGTCGGATGGAAAGAAGTTGACTATTGAAATTGCAAGGAACAATGGAAGGCCGACAAATGTGGTGAAATCTTCTAAACTATCAAGTGAGCTGGGAATTATTGCACGAAATCTCATCCCGGTTCCTGCGAAATGGAAGGACATCTTTGAAATGACAAAGAATAAGCCTTTAAACGACTCGATGTAAGTAAAAACTACTATGTTATTAAACGTGCTTGAGTAATTGATTTATTTTATATACTAATTTTTATAAATTATGAATTTTCAGTCTAAATTTGACATTAAAATAGAGGATGAGTATGTTAGAAACAATGTCGAAAAATTGCTGATGGGTCGAAGCAGGGGTGCACGATATAGACATCGACTAAGGTTCAAAAAGCACAAATCAATTGAAGAGGCACGACGTGATAAGCCAAAAAATATGGGTCAAGAAAATTGGAATGCTCTTTGTGATTTGTTCTCTAACTCTAAGTATCGGGTATAATAAATTTATAAAATATAACAATTATGTTCTTTTAATTGACACATAACTTACTCATTTGGTTTCAACTATTACTGAAGCATCAATGTGACGTCAATAAGAATAATCGAGTGATGCAAACTATCAAACACAATCAAGGGTCAAGGGCATTTGTAGCAGCTCGTTATCACTTGGTATATATTTTTATATATTTTTTTTTTCTAAAGTTGATCCTTTCACAAATATTGATAATAATGATTGTCTTTCACGATTTATGAAGAATGATGCGGCGAATGAGGAGCTAGATCGAATTAAGTTCTGCAAGAAAACCCATTGCACTAATGAAAAATGATCTTCTTCCGAAATCGAGGAACTATATGTAAGAATATAACATATATTAGACAAATACCATAACTTCAATTTTATGAAATGATATATACTAATTTGTTTTACAGATTAAGATGAAACAGTTGCAAGCTGAGCCTACTTCCGAGGGTAGTGAAACTTTGACTCCCGATGAGATAGATGATCAAGTACTTGGCACTAAATCGGGATATATCATAGGTCTTGGGCATGGTTCGAAAGCTACCAAATCAAAAACATCACGACGAGACGAAGAGTTAGAGGAGACCCTTAGGGAAGCTCAGAGAGAGAATCGTGAGTTAAAGGAACAACTACAGGCTCGTGATGAACGTCTGGAACGCTTAGAGGCTCGTCAATTTGGATTCGACAAGTTATGTGATGCTTTAAAAGCATCAGGTTCCCTTCCTCCCACATTTACTATATGGCCAGTTTTAATAATTTCAATGTTGAATTTATCGAAATTATATTGTTGGATTCACATCCTTTGAGTTATTTAATATCTTTATTGGTGATGTTATTACCTTATTTGCTGAATCGGTGGAAGGGATATTTTGGTGGATTGTCATTGGGTTTCTTGACTTTTTTATTTTAACAGGGTGGGTTTAGTCTATAAACAAAGTAAACTCTGTCGAATTTTTTAAAATATTGGCGATGCTATTACCTCTTCTTTTGAATCGATGGAAGGGGTATTTTGGTGAATTGTCGTTGGGCTTCTTTATTTTTTAATTTTTTAATTTAACAGGGTGGGTTTAGTCTATAAACAAAGGAAACTCTGTCGAATTTTGTTTAAATGTTGGCGATGCTATTACCTCATCTTTTGAATCGACGGAAGGGGTATTTTGGTGGATTGTCGTTGGGCTTCTTTATTTTTTATTTTTTTAATTTAATAGGCTGGTTTTAGTCTATAAACAAAGGAAACTCTATCGATTTTTTTTTAAATGTTGGCAACGCTATTACCTCATCTTTTGAATCGACGGAAGGGGTATTTGGGTGAATTTTCGTTGGGCTTCTTTATTTTTTAATTTTTTAATTTAACAGGGTGATTTTAGTCTATAAACAAAGGAAACTCCGTCCAATTTTTTTAAAATATTAAAAATAAAATAGAATTTTATAATTTTTTTGGTGTTTAGCTCAATGTGTTATTTTTTAGCTTATGTTATTCTATTTATCAATTCTTAATAGACTTGTAAAGTTAAAAACTAATGCCTTGGAACTTTTTGAATTGCAGATTGAGACGTTGTGAAGACGTTTTTTTGGAAATTATTTTTGGGATGATGAAGATGCAAGGAGAATTTAGCAAACTTGTTGGAAATTATTTTTTGGAGGCTACTTTGTAATTGATTAGAAATAGAATTAGGAAATATAAAGTTAGAAACTAATGCCTTAGGAATTGTTTTTTGGAGGCTACTTTATAGTTGATGTGTTGTAACAAACGATGTAGGCTACTTTGTAATTCACCAATGGTTTTGAGATATTTGTATGAATATTTTCGTATCAATTATATAATCTTTTGAACCTTAATTTTGAGTATGTATATGATGGTAGTTGATTACTTATATAATGTTTATGAAATTTAGTTGATTTTTATATTTAAAAAAAAAGTAGTTCATTTTTATGTTTAAAAAAATTAGTTGATTCTATAATTAATATTTATTTGATTGAATAACTATATGAGAAATGCAAAAAAATATGAGTTCTAAATTTATAATTTTTTGACAATAAAATTTCGTGACAAAAATATTTTGTCTCGTAAGTATATCAATTTTGTCACCAAATGGTAATCATTTTGCATATTATCATATACATTAGGTGACAAAATTGGTCTTTTGGTGATAAAAAATAAGATCTTTGGCTACAAATAATTTTGTCACTAAAAGTTTATTATTAGGTGACAAAGCATAGTTTGTCACCAAATGGTGTACCATTTGGTGACGAAATTTGTATTTCGTCACCAAAACCTTTAGCGACGGGGCTTTCGCGACAGACGATTGACGAAAAAAATTTCATCACCAAATGTCTTTGGTGACGAAATTTGTTTATTTGGTGACGAATTTTTTTGTCACTAATTATCTGTTTTATTGTGGTGCAAGACTAGGATTGTGTCCCACTATAGAATTACTCACACACCGAATTATTTTTTTTATATCAAATAATCTATACAAACATGTGTCAAGTCTGGGAGTATGCCCCGTTATGGAGACACTCAAACCCCAGTTCTTAACTCTTTATCTTTCTATCCTTTTTAAAACATCTTAAATAGTCCACACATACCCATATTAAAACATAGGTTTATGCCCCGCTATAGAATTACTTATCTACTTAGTAGTTATCTTTTTACTACTTTAAATTATGATAACTATATTCCTCATTTTATTTCAAGTTTCAAGATTCACCAATTTCCTTTATTTTTATATTTACCCATTATTTATGACTATGCTAATTAAAAACCAAGAATATTGGTTTTGTAATTATTTATTAATCAATTAGGGTTGTAAACGGATATTCGAAAATCCGCATCCGTTCGATATCCGAATCCGAATTTGCGGATATTTATCCGAAAAAATGAAAACAGATACGAATATGGATACTCTATAAAAATATCCGAGAAAATGAATACGGATACGGATACGGATATTTCTAGTATCCAACATGGATAATCCGTATCCGATACGGAGTATCCATTTTATCGGATATCCGTTTTACCGGATGTCCGTATCCGTCAAATATATGTTTAGAATATAACTAATAATAATATATATATATATATATTAACTTAACAACTCACGGTCACCCCACCCACCACACAACATAACCTAATCCCAAACCCAAATTCTTATCTTCTCTCTCTCTACCTATCTACGAACTGCTACGGGCCAACGTCTACAGCCTACAACATCTCCACTGTAAGGTCCGTCCCTTCCCTCTTCTGCTCGTCCCTACCTCTCCGGCTACGTCCTTTCCCTCTCTTTACAAACCCTGCGTAGTCCATTTCATTTGCTCGGGCCGCACACCAGATCCAAGATTCGACGACAGAAGTTAAAAGGTTTCAAATATCCAAGATCCGACGCGGACCATTTTTTGTCTTCCATATACGCAGCCTATCAGGTATGTTTTCAAACATTGTTAGTGGCTATTTTTATTTCCCCTTTCAAACATTGTTAGTGGTTATTTCCCATTTCAAACATCACTGCTATTGTATATATTTGATGTAAAATCTGTTTTAATACAGTCACATGCCAAGCTCTCCTTATTGTATAATTTCCTTTTTCATGTTTAACCATACGAGTATTTACACTACATAACCTAATCCCCATCCATCACTTGATAATTCATATCCACCCGAACACGGACCGTTTGAAAATTGAATAGGACCGAGATCAATTATTCCGGTTCGATCTCGGTCCATAATTTTATAGAACCGATTAATGCGGTTCGGTCCCAAAAATACCTCAAAAACGGACCGGCCCGGACCGTGAACGGGTGGTAAACAATGTAAATGGATACGGATATTATCCGAATTCGAGGTATCCGAGCGGATATGGATATGGATAGCTGTTTTAACTATCCGGTGGATACGGATATGGATAGTGCATCCAGATAGTGGATACGGATATGGAAAACATGGTATCCGATCCGTATCCGTCCGTTTATCACCCGTATAATCAATTATCCTTTTTCTATGAATTTATTAAATCCATTTCCTTTTTATTATTACCATTTGTCTTGGAGTTTATCGAATCTCATATATGTTCACGGGCAAATATCATGAATGTCAAAGCCAATTTCTTTACTGGGCAATTGTTTTGGGACTAAGACAAAGTCATTAAGGCTCGAGCCCTTCTTAAAAATTTTGGGTGAAAATATAAATTTTGAAAATTTTAAATTTACCTATACTTCAAGGATCTCTTTTGAAGTATCTGGTTGAGTGTTGTGAATATAACACTTTCATCTGAATCAGACCTCTATTTTGAGAGATAGTCAATTTAAAGTTTCATCGCAAAAGGACAAAAAAAAAAGATAAGGACCTTAGCATTTAAACTAAAGTACCTCGACGTTTAAAAATTGGTCACATGTGTAAGACCCAAAAAATAGTTTGTTGGGGACCTACAGGTGAAAAAAACATTTTATTTATTATGAATAATTACACCACTGGAGGTTCGACTACTCTCATGGATGCTCATCGAGCAAAACCCAATTCAGTTCCATGTATTTATACATGGGGGAAAGACAATAGGTAGAATTCTATAGAAAAGATTCATTTCAACCTTCTTGTGCCTGCAACAAGATCGAGATGAGGACAACACTTTCCATTTTATGGAAACCGTGGGAGAGGAAACAGCTTATTGAGAGTAATGGTGTAGTGCATGTGCATTCCTGAATCATTACTAAGCAACGTGCTATTTTTTATCTAAAAGATGGTCTCCAGGTGTTGTATTTTAGGAATCATTGTGGGCATCGACAACGTAATTTTAAAGGATTCTCATTTGCTTAGCAACTTGACAAGGTCTACAGTACGTACCCCCAGATCGTATCTCATTTCAGTGGCCTGATAATTGGCCATTAGCCAATGGTGTGTGTAAACTTGCAGTTTGACCACTAAACTTCGTGGGATGAGTATGAGAGGTAATCCTTTTTCTCCAAAGTATGTCAAGCGAGTAACTTGAATGTTAGGGTCACAGTTGCTTAAGGTCACAGTTGCGTATCTCGCGTTATAGAGCACATACACGCACCCGGGATCATACGATGTCGGGTTTGTAAGAGAATCCACAGGTGGATGCTCTCGAATGGCAACTTTGGAGAACCAAAATGTCATAAATGTATGCATACTTGCTTTGAAAATTTTCAACTGAAGTTCCTACGGATAACTTGCGTTCGTAGTAAGTAAAAAAACATTTCTTACGAACATTTATTCGTAGAAAATACTAAGAAAAAAATTTGTTTGTAGGAAAAATAACTATTTATATTTGTTACAAACTTCATTTGTTCGTAGTAATTCTTACGAACAAATGAAGTTTGTTGGACTAGCCATTCAATAAAACTAACAATCCTCCATCATTTATCGTACTGAATTTGCTCCCTTTTGTACACCATTGGAAGCCTCTGAGTTTGCAGTTTTAATATTTATGATGTCTTCTAGCTCCACCACTGTGGATGTTCTAAGTGCATGATGTTTTTGCCTAGCAATGGATGACACGAGTTGTCACAACATAGGGGACGGATGACTATTCGCCAATTGTACTAGTTCATGAGCAGGTCAAACTCGTTATACTATCCAATCTTTATCAAAATTTATTGGTGTCTATATCATTTCATAAATTAATTTGAGTACTTTAGAGTATTGATATAATTATGTTAAGGTATTTATTTTTGTATGTCGAATATGTAGGAGGAGGCCCATACACAATTGAGTGAGCACGTATGACCAAAGCAGGCTACGAGATTAAACTATACCTGGAGACGCGGGATCACTACGAAGACATTGGGTAAGCACAAATACTTTATAGGAGTTTCAAGCTTATATACTTGAGTATATCAAGTGAGATGCAATCTATCACACATTACTATGTCAGAGGAAGCACATCACGCCCAACAACCATATTATTGTTATTATTGTTGTTGTTGTTATTGTTTGTGTTGCTACAACTACAAAGACTATTGATGGATAGTCAAAATTGGAGTTTTATAATGAATTTTAAAGACCAAAAATGAAGTCTTGCAACTTAAAATTAGTGTTAGGAAAAATGCAAAATTAACCCTAAAGTTAAGGATTAATTTAGATTGAGACCCGAGTTTCCAAAAATTGCAATGTTAACCTTGAAATTATGATATTGAGCAATTTCACACCTCCATTAGGTCTCCGTTAAAAGACATAATGGAATTTCTATCGAGGTGGGAAGTAACCCATTAATATAATGTCATATGTAAAAAATACCCAAATAAAATAATAAAAAAGAAATATTGACCTCGTTAATTATAAGCCTATAAAAAAACTAAATGTAAAAAATAAAAATAAATCCATTTTCATATACGCTCTCACCACCACCCATCCTCCTTCCTCCACCAACCACCATCACACCCTGTTTTACACCACCAGAAATTTTCACCCTCCTTGATAAGCAATCTAGTTTGACCGATGGTCTGGAGAGTGAAGTTAGGGATGTCAGCGATATTGCAGAGCTATTGCAAAATGAAAATAATTCTCTAAGGGAGAGTCTCGAAAAATATGAGGAGAACTCTAAAAGAGATGGCGTGATCAAATTGGGTCAGGGTCGCAACAAAATAAAGCTAAAATATCTCTTTAGAAGGGGTCCTCGTGCAATTTGAGCTACTGGTTATGATGAAAGATGGGTGGATGCTCCCTTTAGCTGGACGAGGACAATCAAGTGTCATATAAGATGATTGGATGAAATCCCTATCTATTATGAAGGTTTCTAAGGACTCCAAGCTTTGGTACTGGTACCAATTGGAGTGCCTGTGACAACCAATTTAAAATAATAACGGGTGGTCAGCCCTATACTAAATTGAAACATGAATCTCAAATGGATCATTCTTAGCATCAACTTTCAATACTAAATAAAAGCTGCTAGCTACTCAATACCATAATAAGCGGATGCCAAAAAAATTTTAAAAACATATGAAAAACATCATGCCAACAAGTAAGATAAAAAGAAATGCACTCACGCACAACTATCAAAGGATGTACTCATATAAAATGTAACAAGTGCAAATAAAATAATTATACCCGAATATGCTGTCGGGTAACAGATAATACAACAATCCAGAGGAGAGAAGTATAAAAAAGCTAAAAGTAACTATAGAGTATAAACCCGATACACCAAAATGAATCCTATCTAGATTTACAAATGGTATGAACCGACTATAACAAAATCCCGTAACAGTCCGCGTCTACTACGGCTCCCAAGATACTGAATAGAATAGCATCGTCGGTATCCTTGCGGTGGGACACCGGTAGTATAATATATACGTATATAGCAAGAGAGAAAATAAACGGGTCAGAGCCCGAGGTGTAAAAATGTTTATAGTAAGTGCATAACAGTGCATAATAATTATAAATGCACAATTTCATAAATAAAGTGGAGTCTCACTCCCTTAGAACTCCCAAACTCACCCCTCAACTAAAGCGCGCACCTAAATGTATGTACATAAACTTAAGTGTATCTACCCGATATCTTCTAAGGGTAATCCAAAAATCTTCCCATCCTATCATACCTTAAGTTTACACCCAAACTATATGTATATATATAAATCATATAAGCACACACATATGTACCTCATTAGAGTTCATCCGATTTAATATATAACTTAGGCAAGTCCTAAACGACAGAATAAGCACACATTATATCCTACTTTTATAAAACTTCTATCACTAAACAACATACACACAAGTACTAAGGACAAAATTTCTCCTTACTCCCAACATTGCGCGGCGTTTCGTGCGTGGGACGTCTCGCAAAGCGAAATTCAAACAAGGAACCCCCTCGATACACTACTCCTTGACAATGTTGATCATAGGGATCCATTATGTCCTCCACACATATCCTACTACCGTAACTACTTAAATGTTGAGTACCACATCTAAGTACACAATTAAGATCTCTATTTAAATCCTTGGGGTCGATATATCAGCAATTGTCTCCAAGTACGATTGTTCGACCCTAATAAACTAGTATACCAAAATCACATAAGATGTAAATCTTAGAAAACTCATATCACCTTCACCTGTAGCATGTATATATATATATATATATATATATATATATATATATATATATATATATATATATATATATATATATATATATATACCCAATTATTCAATCCTATAACCACGTATACATAACACACATAATGCACACTTTGCAATACTCATAACATAAACGGTTATAGGATACAAAATACGGCACCATGCTATCATCTTCCAGGAATTACTTACTTTCTCTCGGGTTACCACATATCGGACTATTATCACACCGGCATGGTAACAAAATCAATCCTAACGTATGGGAAGCGATCATAGTTCCTAACCGAAAAGTTAGAACGAATCATACCCAAGACTTCTCACCCCCAAAAATAAAATCACACAAATAATAATGGACGACTATGACCTGGGGACTATACCCACCCTGCTCCTCAAGCCAGAGGCCTCACCCACATCGCGCAACCTCCGATGATAGCATATGTCGGGTATGCTCACACAATAAGTATATATATCATTCACACCACAAATATATATACATGCAATCACATCATATGTATAAATCATCACACAAGAGATATACATTTGCGCCGTATATATACCCATTCAAATATATATATATCTATATATATGCATACCCTATCTCCAATCATTATTCATAAAGTAAAAGAAGTTGGTGATGTGTATACAACTCTCGTAATACTCACCCTTTTTATAACGTATACCTACTCAAAGCATTTCCCTTATACAGTCCCTCACTTGAAACATATGCATCAAATTGACCTAGGATATGAATATTCTTCCATTATGTCGAACATTAATGATACTATCTCAATATCAAACGTATGTATTCATCCCTATACACACCTTATATATCCATATGCCCACTGATAGACAATAATTACTCCGTCTATAAATATACATCTCACTAGAAATCGGTAATCTGTTTAATTCTTTTCAAACTAAGATTTCGGTTCATTTACTCAATTGAACCCTTAGCAATACCTCTTTTCCAATTTAACCCCCACATTCATCGTCACTAAGGATATTCGACCTGTCTCTCGTTGGTTTACCCGTATTATCTAAATAAAATCCTATCGCTTAAAGGATTCGACACAAAAGTCGGCATAACAATCTCTCATCGTATCTTCGCAACTTCCCCGAAAAGTCTTTAACATTAAATCTTATGTTAAGTCAGTTTTTAAACTGTAAATAGGACTCCCATCCTTAATGAAATTTCGAACTAAATCGAAACAACAAACTCCAATACATATATATTCCCAAACTACTTCGATACGTCCCTACAATCATAATACGTGAGAGACCCTCACTAAAAACTCCAAAATGTAACTCTCGCATCATATATATATGTTCCAAATCGAGAAACCGAACCGAAATCGAGTAAAACTCATTCTAGAAAAGTCCATAAAAATAGCCCTGTTTCCAAATCAATTCGACCCTGACCCGAATCGATTCGGCCTAGTGAATCGATTCGATCATTCAGACCTATCACTCTGCCACTTTCCAAATTAATTCGGGTAGGGGCCGAATCGATTCGGCCTGTTCAGCAAGCCACGAAATGGGCATTTTTCTCTAAAAACCTAATTTTCCAAAAAATTAATTTAATCATATTCCAAGCCTCAATCTTCAACCCCAATATGTTTTCTAACATAAAAATCATTATACAAATCATCCCTACACATATTACAACCTTAAGTCCATTTATAAAACTCAAATGCAAGATTTATCCCACAAAATTAAGGTTTTGATATTAATACTCAAAATCCATATTTTTCCCCACAATTCATGAAATCAGATACGCATATGAATTATTTAGAAAGATTAAACACTTGCCTCAAAATTTTAGGGGTTGAATCATCCTCAAGATCGCGTATTGACCGAAAATCCCCAAGCTTTCTCCTCTCTCTTTATTTCTCTTTCTCACAATTGAGATAGGCTGATTCGTAAGCCTCTTAAGCCTTTAAAACATAAATTCCAGTTTTAAATGATAATACACACTTTAAATGACTCATTTACTCCAATTCAAGTCAAACTAACTTAAAAATATTCTGGAACCGAAATAAATCCCAAGGACGGTCATTTTTTCTATCTCGACCCATCCGGAATCAATAGTGCACTCGGAATCGTCGTCCGGAATACTTTATAACATCCTCAATTTTTGGACCTCAATTTCCAAATTCCAAAATTCTCCAATTTAAATAAATTTTATTTCTCCCCAAATTTTAATTTCTCAATCCTAAAAATCATGGGTTATTACAGACTTTCCCCCTTACAAGAATTTCGCCCGCGAAATTAAGTTAAACGTAAGACTCCACATTTCAACTAGATCTCATATTACCTACCCTCAAAATTCCTATACTCATATCTCCCACTTCTCTCGGGAAATAACTTCATTTAGAATTCAAATTAGTTAATCAGGGCGCCCATACACCCTGTACACGAGCCTAATTATACGAACATACATGGCTTCATTTGCCTTAACCCGAAAATACTTCTTAATAATTTAATCTATAATAGCGTATTAAGTTTGTAAAAATTTAAAATTTACAATGATTGAAATCTTCTCAATTCCTGACATTCGCTACTTTCATGCGGGGGAGGTCTCGCAAGCGAAATCCAAACAAGGAACCCTCTCGATACACTATTGTGTAGCTCTATCGGGAATTGAGATCAGTTGAATCAGGACTAAGGTTTTATATAAAAAATTTGAACCATAGATATTGCCCGAAGGCCTATATAACAATATAATATAAAATAGTTTTGTGTCTTTTGACACACTAAATCAAACACTTCATGTTCAAAACGCAAGGTATCTATAAATACAATGCTCTCACCAACACCTAGTTCTCAAAGCTACTACAACCAGGAGTCAAATTCTGATCCTACAAAATCTGAATCTTCTCAGGCATAAATTTTTTGTTACAATACATCCAAGCATCATCATAAGATAGGCTCATATACAACTGTAACAATACCCTCACATGCACTTAGCCTAACTATAAAAATAATAACTTTACCAATTATCACCAAACACGTTTTAACCGCTTACACTCCCAAAACCCAAAAGCAAAACTCTCTATTAGCCTATCGCAAAATATTTATTCGCCCAAAAGATACCATTCAAATGCCACTCTTATTCACTCTTACCTTCAATATGTTTATAGCAACTAACCACTAACCCTATCTTATATGCGACGCTCCAAATTTCGCTCAAAACACAATCTAAGCACAAAGGAGAATAATTTACTTTATATCCCCATACACCAATTACCTCATTTCATCAATGGGTCCCATTTAAAGTTTTCTTGCTCAAACGGGCCTAGGAATTTCACATTCAAGACCTCCTTAAAAGTTTCCATCTACTTCTTCTAAGACAATCCCTCTTCCTAGGGTCTAGTTCTCATCTCCCAAAGATTTCTTCCAAAACATTCTGAGGGATAAAACGATGTTAAGGCCCTAAATAAACCTGCTAAAAATCATGTCATGGTGGTGATCAGGCTTCGCTGGCATCATCTCCTCTAGTACTACTTAATGGACCCAAGCCTCCAAGTTTCTTTCTCCCTTAAATGAAGATAATACTCCTAACAGTTTAACACTACCATGTTCATCACATCAGCAAAAGTCAGAAATGTCGAGTTCCCTCACAAATGCCACCGAATTTACCAATATTATCCTCCCAAAGACTTCACTATTCGCTCCTCCTCTATATACATATACCTTATCGGGCATAAAATTCGATAGTCGAGTAAATTCCTCTTCGTACTCATCCACAATTTAATCAACTTGAGTCACCTCTAGTAATCTCTTTCTCATCTCTGTTTAAACCATAAAAGAAACTACCTCTAATCATAGTGTACCCAAAAATTGGATATAAGCATTGTATCTATATCTACTCTGACGTGGTGACTGACTCCCACTGTTGGGGAGCTACACTCAAGAGTTTAAAGACGGAGAGAATTCATTTCAGCACCTCACTGTATTTCACCATCATAAGGTGCCTTGTATGTCCTTCTTCCATCGACATACAACAATTACATCATCTCCCCTCCCTCGTATTCTTTGGAGGATATCCTTTCTATAAAGGCTTTTTGTACTCTTTCCCACGGAGGTGGCCCTGGGTGGTCCTGAGTTATTGAAACTTCCAGAGGAAGTGCCATTGCATCCATGGCAAACTCAACGTCTTATGCCACCAATATGGCAACTTTGGCTACAGTCACAGTCCGTAGAGGCATTTGGGGTTACATGATCTCAGCCCCTCTATTTTCCCTGCCTGGACGAATTCTTCTCGGCGACGTCATAAAAGCAACTATATCAGAACGTCATTCAAGTGATTACACATCGCAGAAGAAAATAGAGACGTAGTGAATACAACAATCCTAATGATAGGTCTCTACATCAAGAACGCTAACAGAAGAACGCAGAAAACCCACACGGATCCTAAAGACACTAGAACTTGATGCTATGATACCATCTGTGACAACCCGCTTAAAATAATAATGCCAGCCCTATACTAAATTAAAACATGAATCTCAAATGGATCATTCTTAGCATCAACTGTCGATACTAAATAAAAGATGCTAGCTACCCAATACCATAATAAGCAAATGCCAAAAAAAATTTAAAATATTTGAAAAACATCATGCCAACAATAAAATAACCAATTAGTAAGATAAAAAGAAATTCACTCACGCACAACTATCAAAGTATGTACTCATATAAAATGTAACAAGTTCAAATAAAATAATTATACCCGAATATGTTGTCGGGTAACAGATAATACAACAATCCAGAGGAGAGACGTATAAAAATGCGAAAAGTAACTTTATAGTATAAACCCGATATACCAAAATGAATCCTATCTAGATTTACAAATGGAATGTAGTGACTATCACAAAATCCCGCAACAGTCCGCGTCTGCTATGGCTCCCAAGATACTGAATAGAATAGCATCGTCGGTATCCTTGCGGTGGGATACCTGTACTATAATGTATACATATATAGAAAGAGAGGAAATAAACAGTTCAGAGCCCGAGGTGTAAAAATTTTTATAGCAAGTGCATAACAGTGCATAATAATTATAAATGCACAATTTCATAAATAAAGTGGAGTCGCACTCCCTTGGAACTCCCAAACTCACCCCTCAACTAAAGCACGCACCTAAACGTATGTACATAAACTTATGTGTATCTACCTGATATCTTCTAAGGGTAATCCAAAAATCTTCCCATCCTATCATACCTTAAGTTTACACCCAAACTATATGTATATATATAAATCATATAAGCACACACATATGTACCTCATTAGAGTTCATCCGATTTAATATATAACTTAGGCAAGTCCTTAACGACAGAATAAGCACACATTACATCCTACCTTTATAAAACTTCTATCACTAAACAACATACACAAAAGTACTAAGGACAAAACTTCTCCCTACTCCCAATATTCCCCGGCGTTTCATGCATGGAACGTCTCACAAAGCGAAATCCAAACAAGGAACTCCCCCCTCCCCCCCGATACACAAGTCCTCCACACATATCCTACTACTGAAACTAATTAAATGTTGAGTACCAACTCTAAGTACACAATTAAGATCTCTATTTAAATCCTTGGGGTCGATATATCAGCAATTGTCTTTAACTACGATTGTTCGACCCCGATAAACTAGTACACCAAAATCACATAAGTTGTACATCTTAGAAAACTCATATCTCCTTCACCTATAGGATGTATATATATATATATATATATATATACCCAATTATTCAATCCTATAACCACGTATACATAACAGACATAATGCACACTTTGCAATACTCATAACATAAACGGTTATAGGATACAAAATACTGCACCATGCTATCATCTTCCAGGAATTACTTACTTTCTCTCGGGTTACCACATATCGGACTATTATCACACCGGCATGGTAACAAAATCAATCCTAACGTATGGGAAGCGATCATAGTTCCTAATCAGAAAGTTAGAACGAATCATACCCAAGACTTCTCATCCCCAAAAATAAAATCACACAAATAATAATGGACGACTATGACCTGGAGACTATACCCACCCTGCTCCTCAAGCCAGAGGCCTCACCCACATCGCGCAACCTCCCATGATAGCATGTGTCGAGTGTGCTCACACAATAAGTATATATATCATTCACACCACAAATATATATACATGCAATCACATCATATGTATAAATCATCACACAAGAGATATACATTTGCGCCGTATATATACCCATTCAAATATATATATATCTATATATATGCATACCCTATCTCCAATCATTATTCATAAAGTAAAAGAAGTTGGTGATATGTATACAACTCTCGTAATACTCTCCCTTTTTATAACGTATACCTACTCAAAGCATTTCCCTTATACAGTCCCTCACTTGAACCATATGCATCAAATTGACCTAGGATATGAATATTCTTCCATTATGTCCAACATTAATGATACTATCTCAATATCAAACGTATGTATTCATCCCTATACACACCTTATATATCCATATGCCCACTGATAGACAATAATTACTCCGGCTATAAATATACATCTCACTAGAAATCGGTAATCTGTTTAATTCTTTTCAAACTAAGATCTCGGTTCATTTACTCAATTGAACACTTAACAATACCTCTTTTCCAATTTAACCCCCACATTCATCGTCACT
Source organism: Sambucus nigra (assembly GCA_949130495.1). Taxonomy (NCBI): domain Eukaryota; kingdom Viridiplantae; phylum Streptophyta; class Magnoliopsida; order Dipsacales; family Adoxaceae; genus Sambucus; species Sambucus nigra. The sequence goes on along the minus strand of OX422224.1, from coordinate 128,229,109 downwards.
AAGGATATTCGACCTGTCTCTCGTTGGTTTACCCGTATTATCTAAATAAAATCCTATCGCTTAAAGGATTCGACACAAAAGTCGGCATAACAATCTCTCATCGTATCTTCGCAACTTCCTCGAAAAGTCTTTAACATTTTATCTTATGTTAAGTCACTTTTTAAACTGTAAATAGGACTCCCATCCTTAATGAAATTTCCAACTAAATCGAAACAACAAACTCCAATACATATATATTCCCAAACTACTTCGATACGTCCCTACAATCATAATACATGAGAGACCCTCACTAAAAACTCCAAAACGTAACTCTCGCATCATATATATATATGTTCCAAATCGAGAAACCCAACCGAAATCGAGTAAAAATCATTCTATAAAAGTCCATCAAAACAGCCGTGTTTCATTATACCAAAAACAGCAATCTGGCACACCTTGATATCCAAATTCTGGCACAGCTTAAAACTGTGCCAAATTCTGACACAATTTAATGATAATCTGGCACACTTTTAAACAGTGCCAAAATTTGGCACTGTTTAAAAGTGTGCTAAAATTTAAGTACACTTCACTAAAATATAAATAACCAAAAAAAAATTAGCCCCCTTAATTTTTCAGCCTCCCGCTCTCTTCTACTCAGCCCCCGCTCTCTCTATCTCTCTCTCCCTCTCACACGCTCAAGAAAATTCCCTCTAGGTTTTGTCGATTGAAGATCCATAAGGGGTACCCATGGATCGAGACTGAGCTAAACAGGTACATTCTCTCTCTACAGCTCACCAAACCCTAGATCTCAGCCAATTCCATGGCCAACTCGACAACATGTTTATGGAAATCGTAAATTCTTCTTTTTTAAACCTCGAAGATCTGGATATTTTCAATCACAAAACTATTCCTATAAAAAGTTTGAAGGAATTGGGATTGAAAATGAAGAATTTCAAGGTTTCGAAATGTGCCGATATGTTCAAATTATGTGACAGAAATTTGATCGCGATTGCTAATTATCTCCCCGGATTGGAAGAGCTAGATCTGAGTTACCCCTTTAAGCTCTGGAGCTAGATCTGAGTTACCATTATTTTCAGGTGGGGGTGGAGTATGAGGCCTCAAACTCTGGCTATTGTTATCTTGCTTCCCTTAGTCTTAGCGTAATATTTTCTCCCAGTACTACATATTATATTTGCTCCTCTTGGAAGTCATGCTTGCCTTTTTTTTCTTTTTTAGTTTTTTTTATAACATACCATGAGGTGTCCGAGCTAATTTGCGCACACTCCGAGTAAATCCGATTAAATCAACTTTAGGACCAATTTCATTGGGTTCTTTTGTGAAATTTCCTTTGTTGCTTATATTTGAACAACTGTGCACCCTTTATTCGCCCTTATTTTTTTCTGTTGGAATTTGGAACTCTGTTAGATCTCTCTCTCACACTGAGCAAGACAAATAATTTTGAATCACCTTATTACATTACGGATAATGGGATTGAGGCGTTGTGTTGTAATTTCAGGAGTTTGATTAAACTTAATATCTCTGGGAATCATTTCATTATTGATAGGTCTCTTGTTGTTATATCATTGAATTGTTTACATTTGAGTGAAATTACAGTTTTGGACTGCTCTTTCTTGACTCAAAATGGGGTTCAATTTATGATGTGCAATAGTCCTCGTTTGAGTGTGGTTTCAGTTAATGGAATTCAAAGTCCATTTATATCTTCACTTTTGTTGACTCCATTAGTTATGGGAGAGCTTTGAGTAGTCTTGATTTCAGGGATTCGGTTATTTCGGATGAGTTTCTTTATACGATTGTTAAAGTTTGTCTTCCGTTAAAGCGGCTCTCGCTCTCTCGTTCGACGTATTTTACCATAGCTAGAGTGTCAAAGCTTCCGTACACATACCAATCGCTCGAGTACTTAGCTCTTGTAAGTGTACAATTCCTCAATGATCAGTCCGTCGGCGATTTATCGCAATTTCTACAATGTGTAGTTTCAAGATAGCTTAATTAGCTCGATTTTTGTTTTGCATTTTGTCTATAGATGATTCTCGTTTTAGGCATAAATAGTATAATTTGGCTATGTACTGAAGAGAAAAGTTGAATCAATACATTACTGAGCTAAACATGTAAATTTGGCGCTCTTATTTCATCTTTAGTTTATGACTTTTATATGGTTTAATTTTAGCTCTATATGGAAAGATAAAAGTGTGGTTGTATGATAATTTGGGATCTAAGGTTGATTATGATGCTCCCGCTCCCGATCGATGATGCACAACAATGGCCTACAGTGCAAATGGAATAAGGTTGATTCATCTCACTCGAATGTGTTAGTGTGACTCTTTTTCTTTTACTAATGCATGGTCAGACTACCTATTATACTCGTATGCTTTTATGATTTATGTTTAAAATATGTTGGTATGGGGAGTATTACAGGCGTTTTTCATGCGGGGACAACAAAGATGAAGAATCATACATTATATATTATTTATTGCTATGATCAAAATGATTTAAGAATTTCATGAGTTTAAGCAAGGTTGTTACTCGTAAGTTTAAGAATTTCATATGGAATTATTTGTGTTACAAGTAACCTTATCAATATGAATAATTTGTTTCCCCTTACAGGGGGATGTATATATATCGCACCCTGAGCTATAAAGAGACAGAATTTGAAGTTGTTGACGTACCGTTGGATCTGTTGCAAGAGAGTCTCATGAAAATATCACGGTATGATGTACAAATGCTACATTTATAGAAGTAGGGGTAGTAATTGGGTTGGTGTGAATTTATGTTTACTGAAGAACTAAAGTAGGAGTAGTAATTGGGTTGGTGCGAATTTGTGTTTACTAAAGAACTAGTTTTATACCGATTTCTTTATATAATAAGTTTATTCGCTAAATAATGTATGAATTCTTCGATTTATGTGTTGTAATTTGAATTTAATGTCTGAAAGTTCAGTTTTGTTATTTGAATTCAACGAGATTTAACTTCATGTCTTATGCGTTGTTTTATTGTAATTTTTATTTAGGTTTACTCGAGATTTAACAATACATTGCCCCACGAATATAAGACAAACGACGAGTCGGACATGGCATTGTGTTTGGTCTTCACTTCAGTTTCTACAGGTTTTTGTTTGGTCTTTTTGTTTTACGTGTCCTTGTGCCCCAAATAAAATACTTACACATCTCTAATTTGCTTTTTAGCGTTACAAACTAATAATCCATTACTATATGACGACTATTTTACTCTTTGTGCATGGAATATAAAGGACATGTCCCTAACTGCCCATAATCATACCCTAAGCAATCACAATGAAGAAAATATTTCCTTTGAGCTATTGATCCCACAACACAACTCATAAATAGAAGCTTTACTTAGTATAATTTATCCCATTTTAAATTTCATCTCATCTAACATTAAATCTGAGATGGAATTAAATTATCCTAAATTTTCAGTCTCACCTTATCACACACCAAACCAGCCCCCAAACGGCCCCGTAAGAGGCATGGACACATCGTACAGGACCAATGTAACTTGTAGGAACTGATCGTGTAGTCATGGGTCTCCCGGTTCGAGAATATGACGATAATTTGATAATATATAGATTAGGCTTAAAAACAATCCGTTAAAGGGTGAAAACCAAAACCAACCCTCAAACGGTCCCGTAAGAGCCACGAACACCACCCACAGGATCAATGTAACTTGTCGTAACTGACCATGTAGTCACGAGCCTCTCGATTTTAAAATATGATGATAATTTGAAAATATTTAGATTAAGCTTAAAAACAAGCCGTTAAAGGGTGAAAACCCAAACCAGCCCTCGAACGGTCCCGTGAGAGGCGCGAACACCTCCCACGGGACCAACGTAACTTGTAGGAACTAACAATGTAATCACGGGTCTCTCGATTTTAGAATATGACGATACTTTAAAAATATGTAGATTAAGCATAAAAATAAGTCGCTAAAGGGTGAAAACACAAACCAACCCCCAAACGACTCCTTAAGAGGCACTTACACCTCGCACGGGATTAATGTAACTCATAGGAACTGACCACGTAGTCACTGGCATCTCGGTTTGAGAATATTATGATAAATTGAAAATAAAAAGAATAGGTTTAAAAACAAGTCGTTTGAGGGTGAAAACCTAAACCAGCCGCCAAACGGCCCCATAAGAGGCACGAACACCTCGCACGGGACTAATGTAACTTGTAAAAACTGATCGCGTAGTCGCGGGTCTCCCGGTTTGAGAATATAACGATACTTTGGAAATATCTAGATTAGGCTTAAAAACAAGCCGTCTGAGCGTGAAAACTAAAACCAGCCCCCGAACGGCCCCGTAAGAGGCACAAACACCTCCCATGGGACCAATGTAACTTGTAGGAACTGATCGTGTAATCACGGGTCTCCCAGTTTTAGAATATGACGACAATTTGAAAATATGTAGATTAAGCTTAAAAAACAAGCCGTTAAAGGGTGAAAATACAAACTAGCCCCCAAACGATCCCGTAAGAGGCACTAACACCTCGCACGGGATCAGTGTAACTCGTAGGAACTCACCGCATAGTCATTGACCTTTCGGTTCGAGAATATGACGATAATTTGAAAATATAAAGAATAGGCTTAGAAACAAGCTGTTTGAGGGTGAAAATCCAAACCAGCCGCCAAACGGCCCCATAAGAGGCACGAACACCTCGCACGGGACCAATGTTACTTGTAGGAACTGAACGCGTAGTCGTGGGTCTCCCAGTTTGAGAATATGAAGATAATTTGGAAATATCTAGATTAGGCTTAAAAAAGCCGTTAAAGGGTGAAAACCCAAACTAGCCACCAAACGGCCCCGTAAGAGGCACCAACACCTCGCACAGGATCAATCTAACTTGTAGGAACTGATCGCGTAGTCGCGGGTCTCTCGATTTGAGAATGTGACGATTATTTGGAAATTTCTAGAATAGGCTTAAAAACTAGCTGTTTGAGGGTGAAAACCCAAACCAGTCGCCAAACGGCCCCGTAAGAGGCACGAACATCTCGAACGGGACCAATGTAAATTGTAGAAACTGACCGCGTAGTCGCGGGTCTCCTAATTTGTTATTATGACGATAATTTGGAAATATCTAGATTAGGCTTAAAAATAAGCCGTTAAAGGGTAAAAACTCGAGCCATCCCCCAAACGGCCCCGTAAGAGGAACGAACACCTCGTAGGGGACTAATGTAACTTGTAGGAACTAACCGCATAGTCGTGGGTCTCTCGGTTTGAGAATATGACGATAATTTGGAAATATCTAGATTACGCTTTAAAAAAAGTCGTTTGAAGGTGAAAACCCAAACCAACCACCAAACGGTCCCCTAAGAGGCACGAACACCTCGCACAGGGCCAATGTAACTTGTAGAAACTGACAGTGTAGTCACGGGTATCTCAGTTTTAGAATATGATAATAATTTGAAAATATTTAGATTAAGCTTAAAACAAGCTGTTAAAGGGTAAAAACCCAAACAAACCCCCGAACGTCCCCGTAAGAAGAATGAACACCTCACACGGGATCAATATAACTTGTAGGAACTGATTATGTAGTCACGGGTCTCCCGATTTGAGAATATGACAATAATTTCAAAATATCTAGATTAGGCTTAAAAATAAATCGTTGAAGGGTGGAAACCCAAATCAGCCCCCAAACGACCTCATAAGTGGTAATAACACCTCGTACGGGACCAATGTAACTCATAGGAACTGACCACATAGTCACGGGCCTCTCGGTTTGAAAATATGACGATAATTTGATAATATCTGAATTAGGCTCAGAAACAAGCCGTTAAAGGGTGAAAATCCAAATTAGCCACCAAACGGCCCTGTAAGAGGCACGATCACCTCGCACGGAACCAATGTAACTTATAGGAACTGACCGTGTAGTCGTGGGTCTCCCGATTTGAGAATATGACAATAATTTGGAAATATCTAGATTAGGCTTAAAAAAGTCGTTAAAGGGTGAAAACTCAAACCAGTCCCCAAACGACCCCTTAAGAGGCACTTACACCTCGCACGGGATCAATGTAACTCGTAGGAACTGATCCATAGTAATTGGCCACTCGATTTGAGAATATGGTGATAATTTGAAAATATAAAGAATAGGCTTAGAAACAAGCCGTTTGAGGGCGAAAACCCAAACCAGCCGCCAAACGGCCCCACAAGAGGCACGAACACCTCGCTCGGGACCAATGTAACTTATAGGAACTGACTGCGTAGTCGCGGATCTCCCGGTTTGAGAATATGATGATAATTTTGAAATATCTAGATTAAGCTTAAAAATAAGCCGTTAAAGGGTGAAAACCCAAACCAGCTGCCAAACGGCCCCGTAAGAGGCACGAACACTTCGCACGGGACCAATATAACTTGTAGCAACTGATCGCATAGTCGCGGGTCTCCGGGTTTAAGAATATGACAATAATTTAAAAATATATAGATTAGGCCTAAAAATAAGCCGTTAAAGGGTGAAAACCCAAACCAACCCTCAAACGGTCCCGTAAGAGGCACGAACGCCACGCACAGGACCAATGTAACTTGTAGGAACTGATCATATAGTCACGAGTCTCTCGGTTCTAAAATATGATGATAATTTGAAATAATTTAAATTAAGATTTAAAACAAGTCGTTAAAGGGTGAAAACCCAAACCAGCCCCCGAACGGCCCCGTGAGAGGCACGAACACCTCCCACGGGACCAATATAACTTGTAGGAACTAACCGGGTAATCACGGGTCTCTCGGTTTTAGAATATGACGATAATTTGAAAATATGTAGATTAAGCATAAAAACAAGTCGTTAAAGAGTGAAATCACAAACCAGCCCCCAAACGACCCCTTAAGAGGTACTTACACGTCGCACGGGATTAATGTAACTCGTAAGAACTGACCGCGTAGTCATTGGCCTCTCGATTGGAGAATATGACGATAATTTGATAATATAGAGAATAGGCTTAGAAACAAGTCGTTTGAGGGTGAAAACTCAAACTAGCTGCCAAATGGCCCCATAAGTGGCAAGAACACCTCTCACGAGACTAATGTAAATTGTAGGAAATGACCGTGTAGTCATTGGTCTCGCGGTTTGAGAATGTGATGATAATTTGGAAATATCTAGATTAGGCTTAAAAACAAGCCATTTGAGCGTGAAACCCCAAACCATCCCCCAAACGGCCCCGTAAGAGGCACGAACACCTCGCATGGGACCAATGTAACTTGTAGGAATTGATCGCGTAGTCGCGGGTCTCTCAGTTTGAGAATATGACAATTATTTGGAAATATCTAGATTAGCCTTAAAAACAGGCTGTTAAAGGGTGAAAACTCAAACCAGCCCCCAAACAGCCCCGTAGAAGGCACAAACACCTCGTACGGGAATAATGTAACTTGTAGGAACTGACAGCGTAGTCGTGGGTCTCCCGATTTGAGAGTATGATGATAATTTAGAAATATCTAGATTAGTCTTAAAAAAATTGTTTGAGGGTGAAAACCAAAACTAACCCCCAAACAGTCCCCTAAGAGGCACGAACACTCATACGGGACCAATATAACTTGTAGGAACTGACTGTGTAGTCACGGGTCTTTCGGTTTTAGAATATGACAATAATTTGAAAATATTAAGATTAAGCGTAAAAATAAGTCGTTAAAGGGTGAAAACCTAAATCAGCCCCCGAACGACCCCGTTAGAAGAACAAACACCTCTCACGGGACCGATGTAACTTGTGGGAACTAATTGCGTAGTCATGGGTCTCCCAGTTTGAAAATATGACGATTATTTGGAAATATCCAAAATAGGCTTAAAAACTAGCCGTTTAAGGGTGAAAACCAAAACCAGCCGCCAAGCGGCCCTGTAAGAGGTATGAACACCTCACACGGGACCAATATAACCTGTAGGAACTGATCGCGTAGTCGCGGGTCTCTCGATTTGAGAATATAATGATTATTTGAAAATATCTAGAATAGGCTTAAAAACTAGTCGTTTGAGGGTGAAAATCCAAACCAGACGCCAAACGGCCCCGTAAGAGGCACGAACATCTCGCACGAGACCAATGTAACTTATAGGAACTAACCGCGTAGTCGTGGGTCTCCCGATTTGAGATTATGATGATAGTTTGGAATTATCTAGATTAGCCTTAAAAACATGATGTTAAAGGGTGAAAACTCAAACCAGCCCCCAAACAGCCCCGTAGAAGGCACGAGCACCTCGCACGGGAACAATGTAACTTGTAGGAACTGACAGCGTAGTCGTGGTCTCCCGATTTGAGAGTATGATAATATTTTGGAAATATCTAGATTAGTCTTAAAAAAATCGTTTGAGGGTGAAAACCAAAACTAACCCCCAAACAGTCCCCTATGAGGCACGAACACTCACACGGGACCAATATAACTTGTAGGAACTGACTGTGTAGTCATGGGTCTTTCGGTTTTAGAATATGACAATAATTTGAAAATATTAAGATTAAGCTTCAAAATAAGTCGTTAAAGGGTGAAAACCTAAACCAGCCCCCGAACGGCCCCGTTAGAAGCACAAACACCTCTCACGGGATCGATGTAACTTATAGGAACTGATTGCGTAGTCATGGGTCTCCCGGTTTGAGAATGTGACGATAATTTGGAAATATCTAGATTAGGCTTAAAAATAAGCCATTTGAGTGTCAAACCCCAAATAAGCCCCCAAACGGCCCCGTAAGAGGCACGAACACCTCGCACGGGACCAAGATAACTTGTAGGAACTGATCGCGTAGTCGTGGGTCTCCCAGTTTGAGAATATGATGATTTTTTGGAAATATCTAAAATAGGCCTAAAAACTAGCCGTTTAAGGGTAAAAACCAAAACCAGCAACCAAACGGCCCTGTAAGAGGCATGAACACCTCGCACGGGAGAAATATAACCTATAGGAACTGATCGCATAGTCGCGGGTCTCTCGGTTTGAGAATATGATGATTATTTGGAAATATCTAGAATAGGCTTAAAAACAAGCCATTTGAGCGTGAAACCCCAAACCATCCCCCAAACGGCCCCGTAAGAGGCACGAACACCTCGCACGGGACCAATGTAACTTGTAGGAACTGATCGCGTAGTCGCGGGTCTCTCAGTTTGAGAATATGACAGTTATTTGGAAATATCTAGATTAGCCTTAAAAACAGGCTGTTAAAGGGTGAAAACTCAAACCAGCCCCCAAACAGCCCCGTAGAAGGCACGAACACCTCGTACGGGAACAATGTAACTTGTAGGAACTGACAGCGTAGTCGTGGGTCTCCCGATTTGAGAGTATGATGATAATTTAGAAATATCTAGATTAGTCTTAAAAAAATCGTTTGAGGGTGAAAACCAAAACTAACCCCCAAACAGTCCCCTAAGAGGCCCGAACACTCACACGGGACCAATATAACTTGTAGGAACTGACTGTGTAGTCACGGGTCTTTCGGTTTTAGAATATGATAATAATTTGAAAATATTAAGATTAAGCTTAAAAATAATTCGTTAAAGGGTGAAAACCTAAACCAGCCCCCGAACGGTCCCGTTAGAAGCACAAACACCTCTCACGGGACCGATGTAACTTGTAGGAACTGATTGCGTAGTCGTGGGTCTTCCGGTTTGAGAATATGATGATAATTTAAAAATATCTAGATTAGGCGTAAAAACAAATTGTTGAAGGGTGGAAACCCAAATAAGCCCCTAAACGACCCCATAAGTGGCAATAACACCTCGTACGGGACCAATGTAACTCGTAAGAACTGACTGCATAGTCATAGGCCTCTCGGTTTGGAAATATGACGATAATTTGATAATATATGAATTAGGCTTATAAACAAGCCGTTAAAGGGTAAAAATCCAAACTAGATGCCAAACGTCCCTGTAAGAGGTACGAACACCTCGCACGGGATCAATATAACTTGTAGGAACTGACCGCATAGTCATGGGTCTCCCAGTTTGAGAATATGACGATAATTTGGAAATATGTATATTAGGCTTAAAAAAGCCGTTAAAGGGTGAAAACCCAACTAAGACCCCAAACGACCCCTTAAGGGGCACTTAAACCTCGCATGGGATCAATGTAACTCGTAGGAACTGATTGCATAGTCATTTGCCACTCGGTTTGAGAATATGACGATAATTTAAAAATATAAAGAATATGATTATAAACAAGCCGTTTGAGGGTGAAAATCAAAACCAACAGCCAAACAACCCTATAAGAGGCACGAACACCTCGCACGGGACCAATGTAACTTGTAGGAACTGACCGCGTAGTCGCGGGTATCTCGATTTGAGAATATGACCATAATTTGAAAATATATAGATTAGGCTTAAAGACAAGTCGTTAAAGGGTGAACACCCAAATCAGCCGCTAAACAGCCTTGTAAGAGGTACTAACACCTCGCACGGGACCAATGTAACTTGTAGGAACTGACCGTGTAGTCACGGGTCTCCCAATTTTAGAATATGACGATAATTTAAAAATATTTAGATTAAGCTTAAAAATAAGCTGTTAAGGGGTGAAAACATAAATCAGCCCCCGAATGGCCCTGTAAGAGGCATGAACACATCGCACAGAATCAATGTAACTTGTACGAACTGACCGTGCAATCACGGGTCGCCCGATTTTAGAATATGACAATAATTTGAAAATATGTAGATTAAGCTTAAAAACAAGTTGTTAAAGGGTGAAAATACAAACCAGCCCCGAAACATCCCCTTAAGAGGTACTTATACCTCGCACGGGATCAATGTAACTCGTAGGAATTGACCACGTAGTCATTGGCCTCTCGGTTTGAGAATATGATGATAATTTGAAAATATAAAGAATAGGCTTAGAAATAAATCGTTTGAGGATAAAAACCCAAACCAGCCGCCAAATGGCCCCTTAAAAGGCACGGACACCTCGTTCGGGACCAATGCAACTCGTAGGAACTCACCGTGTAGTCATTGACCTCTCAATTTGAGAATATGACGATAATTTGAAAATATAAAGAATAGGCTTAGAAACAAGCTATTTGAGGGTGAAAATCCAAACCAACCGCCAAACGGCCCCGTAAGAGGCACGAACACCTCGCACGCGACCAATGTAACTTGTAGGGAATGATCGTGTAGTCGTGGGTCTCCCAGTTTGAGAATATGATGATAATTTGGAAATATCTGGATTAGGCTTAAAAATAAGCCATTAAAGGGTGAAAACCCAAACCAGATGCCAAACGGCCCCATAAGTGGCACTAACACCTCGCACGGGACCAATGTAACTTACAGGAACTGATCGTGTAGTCACGGGTTTCCCAGTTTTAGAATATGATGATTATTTGAAAATATCTAGAATAGGCTTAAAAACTAGCCATTTGAGGGTGAAAACCCAAACCAGTTGCCAAACGGCCCCTTGAGAGGCACGAACATCTCGAACGGGACCAATGTAACTTGTAGGAAATGATCGTGTAGTCGCGGGTTTCCCGATTTAAGATTATGACAACAATTTAGAAATATCTAGATTAGGCTTAAAAACAAGTCGTTATAGGGTGAAAACTCGAACCAGCCCCCAAACGGCCCTGTAAGAGGCACGAGCACCTCTCACGGGACTAATGTCACTTGTAGGAACTGACCGCATAGTAATGGGTCTCCTAGTTTGAGAATATGATAATAATTTGGATATATCTAGATTAGGCTTTAAAAAAATCATTTGAGGGTGAAAACCCAAACCAACCCCCAAATGGTCCCCTAAGAGGCCCGAACACCTCGCAAGGGACCAATATAACTTGTAAAACTGACTGTCTAGTCACGGGTCTCCCGATTTTAGGATATGACAATAATTTGAAAATATTTAGATTAAGCTTAAAAACAAGCCGTTAAAGGGTGAAAACCCAAACCAGCCCCGAACGGCCCTATAAGAAGCATGAAACCTCACACAGGACCAATGTAACTTGTAGGAACTGATTATGTAGTCGCGGGTCTCCCAGTTTGAGAATATGATGATAATTTGGAAATATCTAGATTAGGATTAAAAACAAACCATTGATGGATGAAAATCCAAATTAGCCCTCAAACGACCTCATAAGTGGCAATAAAACCTTGCATGGGACCAATGTAACTCGTAGGAACTGACCGCATAGTCACGGGCCTCTCGGTTTGGAAATATGACGATAATTGGATAATATATGAATTAGGCTTTGAAACAAGCCATTAAAGGGTGAAAATCCAAACTAGCCGCAAAACGGCCCCGTAAGAGGCACGAACACCTCACATGGGACCAGTGTAACTTGTAGGAACTGACAGCCTATTCGTGGGTCTCCCGATTTGAGAATATGATGATAATTTGGAAATATCTAGATTAGGCTTAAAAAACCATTTGAGGGTGAAAACCAAAACTAACCCCCAAACGGTCCCCTAAGAGGCACGAACACCTCAGACGGGACCAATATAACTTGTAGGAACTGACTATGTAGTCACGGGTCTTTCGATTTTAGAATATGACAATGATTTGAAAATATTTAGATTAAGCTTAAAAATAAGTCGTTAAAGAATGAAAACCCAAACCAGCTCCTGCACGGCCCCGTAAGAAGCACAAACACCTCTAACGGGACCAATGTAACTTGTAGGAACTAAATTCGTAGTCGTGCGTCTCCCGGTTTGAGAATATGATGATAATTTAGAAATATCTAGATTAGGAGTAAAACCAAACCGTTTAATGGTTGAAACCCAAATAAGTCCCCAAATGACCCCATAAGTGGCAATAACACCTCGCGCGGGACCAATATAACTCGTAGGAACTGACTGCATAGTCGTAGGCCTCTCGGTTTGGAAATATGACGATAATTTGATAATATATGAATTAGGCTTAGAAAAAAGCCGTTGAAGGGTAAAAATCCAAACCAGCCGCCAAATGTCCCCGTAAGAGGTACGAACACCTCACACGGGATCAATGTAACTTGTAGGAACTGACCGCATAGTCATGGGTCTCCCAATTTGAGAATATGACGATAATTTAGAAATATGTATATTAGGCTTAAAAAAAGCCGTTAAAGGGGGAAAACCCAAACCAAACCCCAAACGACCCTTTAAGGGGCACTTACACCTCGCACGGGATCAATGTAACTCGTAGGAACTCACCGCGTAGTCATTGCCCACTCGATTTGAGAATATGACAATAATTTAAAAATATAAAGAAAAGGATTATAAACAAGCCGTTTGAGGGTGAAAACCAAAACCAGCAACCAAACAGCCCCATAAGAGGCACGAACTCCTCGCACAGGACCAATGTAACTTGTAGGGACTGACCGCGTAGTCGCGGGTATCCCGGTTTGAGAATATGACAATAATTTGGAAATATATAGATTAGGCTTAAAAATAAGTCGTTACAGGGTGAAAACCAAAACCAACAGCCAAACAGCCCCGTAAGAGGACGAACACCTTACATGGGACCAATGTAACTTGTAGGAACTGACCATGTAGTCACGGATCTCCCAGTTTTAGAATATGATGATCATTTGAAAATATTTAGGTTAAGCTTAAAAACAAGTCGTTAAAGGGTGAAAACCCAAATCAGCCCCCGACCGGCCCTATAAGAGGCACGAACACATCGCACAGGACCAATGTAACTTGTAGGAACTGACCATGTAATCACGGGTCACCCAGTTTTAAAATGTGACAATAATTTGAAAATATGTAGATTAAGCTTAAAAATAAGTTGTAAAGGGTGAAAACACAAACCAGCCCCGAAATGACCCCTTAAGAGGTACTTACACCTCGCACGGGATCAATGTAACTCGTAGCAATTGACCACGTAGTCATTGGCCTCTCTGTTTGAGAATATGACGATAATTTGAAAATATAAAGAATAGGCCTAGAAATAAGTCGTTTGAGGATAAAAACCCAAACCAGCCGCCAAATGGCCCCTTAAGAGTCATGGACACCTCGTTCAGGACCAATGTAACTCGTAGGAACTCACCGCGTAGTCATTGACCTCTCGGTTTGAGAATATGATGATAATTTGAAAATATAAAGAATAGGCTTAGAAACAAGTTGTTTGAGGGTGAAAATCCAAACCAGCAGCCAAACGGCCATGTAAGAGGCACGAAGACCTCGCACGGACCAATGTAACTTGTAGGAACTGATCGTGTAGTCGTGGGTCTCTCGATTTGAGAATATGACGATAATTTGAAAATATCTAGATTAGGCTTAAAAATAAGTCGTTAAAGGGTGAAAACCTAAACCACACACCAAATGTCCCCATAAGTGGCACTAACACCTCGCACGGGACCAATCTAACTTGTAGGAACTGTCCGTGTAATAACAGGTTTACCGGTTTTAGAATATGACGATTATTTGGAAATATCTAGAATAGGCTTAAAAACTAGTCGTTTGAGGGTGAAAACCCAAACCAGTTGCCAAACGGCCCCTTAAGATGCACGAACATCTCGAACGGGACCAATGTAACTTATAGGAAATGACCGCATAGTCGAGGGTCTCCCGATTTGATATTATGACGATAATTTTGAAATATCTAGATTAGGCTTAAGAATAATCCGTTAAAGGGTGAAAACTCGAACCAGCCCCCAAACGGCCCTGTAAGAGGCGCGAAAACCTCGCACGGGACTAATGTCAATTGTAGGAACTACCCACGTAGTTGTGGGTCTCCCAGTTTGAGAATATGATGATAATTTGGAAATATCTAGATTAGGCTTAAAAAAAATCGTTTGAGGGTGATAACCCAAACCAACACGCAAACGGTTCCCTAAGAGGCTTGAACCCCTCGCAAGGGACCAATGTAACTTGTAGAAACTGACTGTGCAGTCATGGGTCTCTCGGTTTTAGAATATGACAATAATTTGAAAATATTTAGATTAAGCTTAAAAATAAGTCGTTAAAGGGTGAAAACCCAAACCAACCCCCGAACGGCCCCGTAAGAAGCACGAACACCTCACACGGGACCAATGTAACTTGTAGGAACTGATTACGTAGTAGCGGGTCTCTCGATTTGAGAATATGATGATAATTTGAAAATATATAGATTAGGCTTAAAAACAAACCGTTGAAGGGTGGAAACCCAAATCAGCCCCCAAACGACTTCATAAGTGGTAATAACACCTTGCACGGGACCAATGTAACTCGTAGGAACTGACCCATAGTCACGGGCCTCTAGGTTTGGAAATATGACAATAACTGGATAATGTATGAATTAGGTTTGAAACAAGCCGTTGAAGGGTGAAAATCCAAACTAGCCGCAAAATGGCCCCGTAAGAGGCAGGAACACCTCGTACGGGACCAGTGTAACTTGTAGGAACTGATCGCGTAGTCGTGGGTCTCCCGATTTGAGAATATGATGATAATTTGGAAATATTTAGATTAGGCTTAAAAAAAGTCGTTAAAGGGTGAAAACCCAAACCAGCCCCCAAACGACCCCTTAAGAGGCACTTACACCTCGCACGGGATGAATGTAACTCGTAGGAGCTGATCCGCAGTAATTGGCCACTCGGTTTGAGAATATGATGATAATTTGAAAATATAAAGAATAGGCTTAGAAACAAGCCGTTTGAGGGTGAAAACCCAAATCAGCCGCCAAACGGCCCCGTAAGATGCACGAACACCTTGTTCGGGACCAATGTAACTTATAGGAACTGACCGCGTAGTCACGGGTCTCCCGATTTGAGAATATGTAGATAATTTGGAAATATCTAGATTAAGTTTAAAAATAAGTCATTAAAGGGTGAAAACCAAAACCTGCTGCCAAACGGCCCCGTAAGAGGAACGAGCACCTCGCACGGGACCAATGTAACTTGTAGGAACTGATCGTGTAGTCGCGGGTCTCCCGATTTTAAAATATCATGATAATTTGAAAATATTTAGATTAAGCTTAAAAACTAGTCGTTAAAGGGTGAAAACCCAAACCAGCCCCCGAACGGCCCCGTGAGAGGCACGAAAACCTCCCACGGGACCAATGTAACTTGCAGGAACTAACCGTGTAATCATGGGTCTCTCGGTTTTAGAATATGACAATAATTTGAAAATATGTAGATTAAGAATAAAAACAAGCTGTTAAAGGGTGAAAACACAAACCAGCCCCCAAACGATCCTTTAAGAGGCACTTACACCTCGCACGGGATTAATGTAACTCGTAGGAACTGACGGCGTAGTCATTGGCCTCTCAATTTGAGAATATGACGATAATTTGAAAATATAAAGAATAGGCTTAGAAATAAGTCATTTGAGGGTGAAAATCCAAACCATCCTCCAAACGGCCCCATAAGACGCACGAACACCTTGCACGGGACTAATGTAACTTGTAGGAACTGACCGCGTAGTCGCGGGTCTCGCGGTTTGAGAATATGACGATAATTTTTAAATATCTAGATTAGGCTTAAAAATAAGCCGTTTAAGCATGAAAACCCAAACCCGCCTCCGAACGATCCTGTAAGAGGCACGAACACCTCCCACGGACCAATGTAACTTGTAGGAACTGACCATGTAATCACGGGTCTCCCGATTTTAGAATATGACGATAATTTGAAAATATGCAGATTAAGCTTAAAAATTAAGCCGTTAAAGGGTGAAAACACAAACCGACCCCCAAACGACCCCTTAACAGGCACTTACACCTCGCACGGGATCAATATAACTCGTAGGAACTCACCGCGTAGTCATTGACCTCTTGGTTTGAGAATATGACGATAATTTGACAATATAAAGGATAGGCTTAGAAACAAGCTGTTTGAGGGCAAAAATCCAAACCAACCGCCAAACGGCCCCGTAAGAGGCACGAACACCTCGCAGTGGACTAATTTAACTTGTAGGAACTGAACGCGTAGTCGTGAGTCTCCCATTTTGAGAATATGACGATAATTTGAAAATATCTAGGTTAGCCTTAAAAAAAGTCGTTAAAGGGTAAAAACGCAAACCAGCCGCCAAACGGCCCCGTAAGAGGCATAAACACCTCGCACGGGACCCATGTAACTTGTAGGAACTGATCGCGTAATCGCGGGTCTCCTGGTTTGAGAATATGATAAATATTTGGAAATATCTAGAATTGGCATAAAAACTAGCCATTTGAGGGTGAAAACCCAAACCAATAGACAAATGGCCCATAAGAGGCACGAACATCTCGCACGGGACCAATGTAACTTGTTGGAACTGACCACGTAGTCGTGGGTCTCCCGATTTGAGATTATGATTATAATTTGGAAATATCTAGATTAGGCTTAAAAATAAGCCGTTAAAGGGTGAAAACTCTAACTAGCCCCCAAACGGCCCCGTAAGAGGCACGAACACCTTGCACGGGAACAATGTAACTTATAGGAACTGACCGCGTTGTCGTGGGTCTCTCGATTTGAGAATATGATGATAATTTATAAATATCTAGATTAGGCTTCAAAAAAACCATTTGAGGGTGAAAACCAAAACCAACCCAAAAACGGTCCCCTAAAAGGCACGAACACCTCGCACGGGACCAATGTAACTTGTAGGAACTGATTGTGTAGTCACGGGTCTCCCAATTTTAGAATATGATAATAATTTGAAATATTTAGATTAAGCTTAAAAATAAGTCGTTAAAGGGTGAAAATCCAAACCAGCCCCCGAACGGCCTCGTAAGAAGCACAAACACCTCTCACATGACCAAATTAACTTATAGGAACTGATTGCGTAGTCGTGGGTCTCTCGATTTGAGAATATGATAATAATTTGGAAATATCTAGATTAGGCTTAAAAACAAATCGTTGAACGGTGAAAACCCAAATAAGCCCCCAAACGACCCCATAAGTGGCAATAACACCTCGCACGGTACCAATGTAACTCATAGGAACTGACCGCATAGTCGTAGGCCTCTCGGTTTGGAAATATGATGATAATTTGATAATATATGAATTAGTTTTAAAAACAAGCAGTTGAAGGGTGAAAATTCAAACCAGCCGCCAAACGGCCCTGTAAGAGGTACGAACACCTCGCACGGGATCAATATAACTTTTAGGAACTGACCGCATAGTCATGGGTCTCCCGGTCTGAGAATATGACGATAATTTGGAAATATCTATATTAGGCTTTAAAAAAGCCGTTAAAGGGTGAAAACCCAAACCAGCCCCCAAACGACCCCTTAAGAGGAACTTACACCTCGCACGGGATCAATGTAACTCGTAGGAACTAACCGCGTTGTCATTGGCCACTCGATTTGAGAATATGACGATAATTTGAAAATAAAAAGAATAGGCTTAGAAACAAGCTGTTTGAGGGTGAAAACTCAAACCAGCCTCCAAACGCCCCTGTAAGTAGGGATGGAAATTTTCCCCGAAACCCCGCGGATACCAGAAAAAAAATCCTCGAAAAATCCCCAAACATTCGGGGATCGGGACGGGTTCGAGGACTTAAAAAATTCCTCAAAAAAGTTCAGGTCGGTTTTGGGGATTGCCTCGGGTCTCCACGGGGATACCCAAAATATTAATATATTATAATATATATATATATATATATATATATATATATATATATATATATATATATATATATATATATATATATATATATATATATATATATATATATATATATATATAAATGAGAAGCTTAGAGAGGACATAATAATATCTCATTCTGTCCAACCCTACCTCCCTCCCATCGTTTAGGCAAAACGATTTAGCGCCTCCGCCTCCTTCCCAATCCCTCGCTCAAAATCTCTCCTGCGCCGGACGCTCCCTCCCACCGTTGTGAGCTGCGCCTCCATAGCCTCAAAATCTCTCTTGCGCCGACCAGCCCTACTCCTCCTTGTTCTTCTTCTCATCGGTGACCAGTCCTGCTCCTCCTTGTTCTTCTTCATCTTATTTAATTTTTTAATTCTACCATGGATTACAGCTTTGAAGCTATTGTATGGTAGTGGCAGTGGTAACCGACAGCTGTAAAACCCATTTTGAGGTTAAATTTATTGATTTTTGCTGCTGATTTCTTCCTCTGATATATATATATATATATATATATATATATATATATATAACTTTTGTTCCAGTGATATTTAAAAAAAAAAATGTCCCCTGGATTTTTATTTTTTTATTTCTCTTCATTTCCATGTTAGTGTGTAGTAATATTCGTGGACTTGTTTGTTCCAATTGCAATTTCAGTACTGATTGTATTTTATTTGTTCCAGTTCTTTTATTTGTTCCACTTGCAAAATAATATATTATAGGTATTTATTATAAATTTAATAAATGTTGATAGAAGGAAAATATTTAGATGAAATGAATTTTTTATATTAAGAAAAAGAAATGAATGTTTTTAAATTAAAAAAATTAAAACGGGTTCCCCGCGGGGAAATCGACCCGTTTTACACGGGGATGGGGATACCCAAACGCGTTATAACGGGGAACGGGGTGGGGACGGGGAATGGTATTTCAAACGGGGATGGGAATAAGGAGTTAAAACCCGACCCCGAACCAACCCGTTGCCATCCCTACCCGTAAGAGGTACGAACACCTCGCACGGGACCAATGTAACTTCTGGAACTGACCGCGTAGTCGTGGGTATCCCGGTTTGAGAATATGACGATAATTTGGGAATATATAGATTAGGCTTAAAAACAAGTCGTTAAAGGATGAAAACCCAAACCAGCCGCCAAACAGCCCCGTTAGAGCACGAACACCTCGCACGGGACCAATGTAACTTGTAGGAACTGATCGCGTAGTCGCGGCTCTCCCGGTTTGAGAATATGACGATAATTTGGAAACATCTAGATTAGGCTTTAAAATAAGCCGTTGAAGGGTGAAAGCCTAAACCAGCCCCCAAACGGTCCCGTAAGAGTCACGAACACCTCGTACGGAACCAATGTAACTTGTAGGAACTGATCGTGTAGTCACGGGTCTCCCGATTTTAGAATATGATGATAATTTGAAAATATTTAGATTAAACTTAAAAACAAGTCGTTAAAGGGTGAAAACCCAAACCAACTCCCGAATAGCCCCGTAAGAGGCACGAACACGTCGTACAGGACCAATATAACTTGTAGGAACTCACCGTGTACTCACGGGTCTCCCAATTTTTGAATATGAAAATAATTTGAAAATATGTAGATTAAGCTTAAAAATAAGTTGTCAAAGGTTGAAAACACAAACCAGCCCCCAAATGACCCCTAAAGAGGCACTTACACCTCGTACGGGATCAATGTAACTAGTAGGAACTTACCACGTAGTCATTGGCCTCTCAGTTTGAGAATATGAAGATAATTTTAAAATATAAAGAATAGGCTTAGAAACAAGCCGTTTGAGGGTGAAAACCCAAACCAGCGGCCATCCCTACCCGTAAGAGGCACGAACACCTCGTACGGGACCAATATAACTTGTAGGAACTGACCACATAGTCGCGGGTCTCCCGATTTGAGAATATGACAATAATTTGAAATATCTAGATTAGGCTTAAAAACAAGCCGTTAAAGGGTGAAAACCCAAACCAGCTGCCAAACGGCCCCGTAAGAGGCACGAACACCTCGCACGGGACCAATGTAACTTGTAGGTACTGATCGTTTAGTCGTGGGTCTCCCGGCTTGAGAATATGATGATAATTTTGAAATATCTAGATTAGGCTTAAAAATAAGTCGTTAAAGGGTGAAAACCCAAACCAACCCCCAAACGGTCCCGTAAGAGGCACGAACACCTCTCAGAGGACCAATATTACTTGTGAGAACTGATCGGGTAGTCACGGATTTCCCGATTTTAGAATATAACGATAATTTGATAATATTTAGATTAAGCTTAAAAGCAAGCCGTAAAAGGGTGAAAATCCAAACCAGTCCCTGAACAGCCCCATAAGAGGCACGGACACATCGCACAGGAGCAATGCAACTTGTAGGAACTGACCGTGTAATCACGGGTCTCTCAATTTTATAATATGAAGATAATTTGAAAATATGTAGATTAAGCTAAAAAAAAAAATAAGTCGTTAAAGGGTGAAAACACAAACCAGCCCCCAAACGACCCCTTAAGAGGCACTTACACCTCGCACGGGATCAATGTAACTCGTAGGAACTGATCGCATAGTCATTGGCCTCTCGATTTGAGAATATGATGAATATTTGAAAATATAAAGAATAGGCTTATAAACAAGCCGTTTGAGGGTGAAAACCCAAACCAGCTGCCAAACAGCCTCGTTAGTGGCACGACACCTTGTACATAACCAATGTAATTTGTAGGAAATGACCACATAGTCGCGGGTCTCCCGGTTTGAGAATATGATGATAATTTGGGAATATCAAGATTAGGCTTAAAAATAAGCCGTTAAATTGTAAAAACCCAAAGCAGCAACCAAACGGCCCCGTAAGAGGCACGAACACCTCGCACAAGACCAATGTAACTTATAGGAACTGATCGCGTAGTCACGAGTCTCTTAGTTTGAGAATATGACTATAATTTGGAAATATCTAGATTAGGATTAAAAACAAGCTGTTAAAGGGTGAAAACCCAAATGAGCCCCCAAACGACCCCATAAGAGGCACGAACACCTCGCACGGGACTAATGTAACTTGTACCAAATGATCGCGTAATCGCGGGTCTCCCAGTTTGAGAATATGACGATAATTTAGAATATCTAGATTAGGCTTAAAAATAAGTCGTTCGAGTGTGAAAACCCAAACCAGTGGCTAAACATCCCTGTAAGAGGCACTAACACCAGGACCAATGTAACTTATAGGAACTGACTGCATAGTCGCGGTCTCCCGATTTAAAAATATGACGATAGTTTGGAAATACCTAGATTATGATTAAAAAAACCATTGAAGGGTGAAAACCCAAACCAGCACCCAATGACCCCTTAAGAGGAACTTACACCTCGCACGAGATCAATGTAACCCGTAGGAACTGACCGCGTAGTCATTGGACACTCAGTTTGATAATATGATGATTATTTGAAAATATAAAGAATATGCTTAGAAATAAGCCGTTTGAGGGTGAAAACCAAAACCAGCCGCCAAACGGCCCCGTAAGAGGCACGTACACCTTGCACGGGACCAATGTAACTTATAGGAACTGATCGCGTAGTCGCGGGTCTCCCGATTAGAGAATATGGTGATAATTTGGAAATATCTAGATTAGGCTTAAAAACAAGTTGTTAAAGGGTGAAAACCCAAACCAGTCGCCAAACGGTCCTGTAAGAAGCGCAAACACCTCGCACGGGACTAATGTAACTTATAGGAACTGATCGCGTAGTCGCGGGTCTCCTGATTTGAGCATATGACGATAATTTGTAAATATCTAGATTAGGCTTAAAAATAAGCCGTTAAAGGGTGAAAACCCAAATCAGACCCCAAACGGTTCCGTAAGAGGCACGAACACCTCGCCTAGGACCAATGTAACTTGTAGGAACTAACCTTGTAGTCAAGGGTCTCGCGGTTTTAGAATATGACAATAGTTTGAAAATATTTAGATTAAGCTTAAAAACAAGCCATTAAAAGGTGAAAACCCAAACCAGCCCCCGAACGGCCCCGTAAGAGGCACAAACACATCGTACAGGAGCAATGTAACTTGTAGGAACTAACAGTGTAATCACGGGTCTCCCGATTTTAGAATATGATGATAATTTTAAAATATGTAGATTAAGCTTAAAAACAAGCCCTTAAAGGGTGAAAACACAAACCAACCCCCAAACGACCCCTTTAAAGGCACTTACACCTCGCACGGGATCAATGTAACTCGTAGGAACCGACCGCGTAGTCATTGGTCTCTCGATTTGAGAATATGATGATAATTTGAAAATATGAAGAATAGGCTTAAAAATAAGTCGTTTGAGGGTGGAAACCAAAATCAGTCCCCAAACGATCCCGTGAGGGGCAATAAACGGAACCAATGTAACTCGTGGTAACTGATCGCGTAGTCACGGGCCTCTCGGTTTGAGAATATGACGATAATTTGATAATATATGGATTAGGCTTAGAAAAAAGCTCTTGAAGGGTGAAAACTCAAACCAGCCCCCAAACAATCCCGTAAGAAGCACTAGCACCTCACACGAGACTGATATAACTCATAGGAACTGATCAGGTAGTCATAACTTGCGTAAGATTTTTAATTTTAGAATACAATAATAATTGCAACTCCTATATGTAATTTTTTAGCTTAAGTAATCTTTTTTTTATAAATTACTTGGTTACTAATATCGTCTCTTTTTTGTATCCAATTTTTTTTATCGGATAACATTTTATCGTTAGCATTTATTCGCGTGGAATACACGGATAAGTCAATGGTTTACAACAAGGAGTTTATTTATTTAATGTCATTAGTATTCATGGTTCTATTTTTTTGTGTTATGATCATGCGGGCTTTTGTGGTTTTATTGTTAACTTTTATGGCCGTGCGGGATTTGTAAGTTTATTGTTATATTTTTTGGTCGTGCGGGCTTTATATTACTCAGGTTTTATATTATAAGGTTTTAGAATGTCCAAAAAATAGAGGAAACTCTGCCCAATTTTTTTTTTTTTGTTTGTGAACTAATAAAGACTTGTAATATTTTGAAGTTTGTATGTACATTAGTTTATCAACAACGTGCATGATTTGCAATTTGTGAATTTTCTTATTTTTAAATAATTATTTTTTTTCCTTTTATTCAAAAATTTAGCATAGTTCAAAACTGTGCCAAAAGTGTATCAAATTTTAGTACGGTTTTGAACTGTGCCAAAATTTTATCAAAATGTGCTCAATCTGGCACAGTTCAAAACTGTGCTCAATCTGGCACAGTTCAAAACTGTGCCAGAAATATCAAATTCTGGCACGGTTTAAAAGTGTGCCAGAAGTGTTCCTCTTTGGTCAAATCTAGTACACTTTTAAACCGTGCCAGAAAAAAATATACATTTTGGAACACCTGATTCTGGCACAGTTCAAAATCGTGCTAGATTGGATCTGGCACAGTTTTAAGCCGTGACGGATTCCTGTTTTTGGTGTAGTGTTTCCAAATCGATTCGGCCCTAACCCAAATCGATTCGGCCTCTAAGGAAAATCGATTCATCACTCAGACCTGTCACTCTGCCACTTTTCAAATCGATTCGGGTAGGGGCCGAATCGATTCGGCCTGTTCAGCAAGCCACGAAATGGGCATTCTTATCCAAAAACCTAATTTTCCCAAAAATTAATTTAATCATCTTCCAAGCCTCAATCTTCAATCCCAACATGTTTTCTAACATAAAAATCATTATACAAATCATCCCTACACATATTACAACCTTAAATCTATTTATAAAACTCAAATGCAAGATTTATCCCACAAAATCAAGGTTTTGATATTTAGACCCAAAATCCATATTTTTTCCCACAATTCATGAAATCAGATACACATATGAATTATTTAGCAAGATTAAATACTTACCTCAAAATTGTAGGGGTTGAATCATCCTCAAGATCGCGTATTGACCGGAAATCCCCAAGCTTTCTCCTCTTTCTTCTTCCTTTCTTCTTCTTTCTCTCTTTCTTTGTCTTTCTCTCTTTCTCACAAATGAGATAGGTTTTAAAACATAAATCCCAGTTTTAAATGATAATACACACTTTAAATGACTCATTTACTCCAATTCGAGTCAAACTAACTTAAAACTATTCCGGAACCGAAATAAATCCCAAGGACAATCATTCTGATTATCTCGACCCATCCGGAATCAATAGCGCACTCGGAATCGTCGTCCGGAATACTTTATAACATCCTCAATTTTTGGACCTCAATTTCCAAATTCCAAAATTCTCCAATTTAAATAAATTTTATTTCTCCCAAGATTTTAATTTCTCGGTCCTAAAAATCGCGGGTTATTACAGTGCCCTTCTTATAGTCACCATCCATTTGGAAGTGACGAAAGTTGGATTCTTCTCGATGTTGTTCCACTTTAGTTAGCAAAAGATTATTTGTCAGCACATGATAGTAAGGATAGGTTTAGACCCAACCCTAATGATAGAAAAAGGGTTGTAGTTGTCGAGTTGATAACTCGTCAGAGATGATTACTTTGTGCTAGGACTGTATATGTTCATTTTAAAATTCTGTCAATATAGGCTTTTTATAAAATGAATGTATAATGAAATTGTTAGTTAATTCCATGTTTTGAATTTTTCAATCTTTATGTCAAGAATATTTTTCTCATTTGCCTTACCTTTTAGAAAATGTCTTCACACAATCGTAAGCCTAGGTCAAATTGTGGCAAAAATGCACTTGGTCGTAGGGCCATCCATCCATTCATAATTTTCAGTCGATCCTGGTCCGATCACTTAATGCCTAGGGATCCCTCTTAGGTCTTTTGCTTGCCTGGAAAATTCTTGATTTTTTCATTTTTTTTTATGATGAAAACATATAACCTTAGTTGTTGGGATGTAGGGCCCCCAACTTTTAAAATCTTTCACTTTAATAAACAACTTCCAAATATGTGCGTAAATAAGATGGTTGCTAACAACAAATTAATTTTTCAAAACAAGTTAATTTTCTTTATAAGAAGAGATGAAAAATTAAATTAAACACAAATTTTAATTTCTCACAGAAAATTAAAATTAAACCTAAAGAAGTGAATTGTGGTGAACACACACACACACACATAAAATTCACACAACCAAATTTTGGATTTTATCAAAAATAAAAATAGCACTTAAAGTTAAATATGAGTCTTGTTGATGACGTGAAATGTGGCACTAAAACTCGACAATAATGTTCTCTTGAAAAACAGGCCGCAACGTCTTCAACTGTAACAGGCCATAGGCTTGAAGGATGCTCAAGAAATCTATCCTATGACTTAAGTGTTTTTGTTCGGAATTACGCTAACACTACATTAAGACTCAATTGAAAACTTGTGTCCTTACAAATCTCCCCCTTTGGCAATTCCGGGGCAAAAACCAAACAAAAAATCCTAAAGGGTCGTCAAGCTCAACTAGACTCAAAAACTTCCCACCCAAAGTAAAAAAAATAAGCTTGACTCAAAATCCAAGGATGAATATATTTTTCGATGAAAGTTTCCACTAGAAAAATTCCTGCACACTTAAGCAAAACATTAAACACATAGGAAATATCAAACAATTAAATGTAATTAAATTAAATACTCCACCTTAATTAATTCTCCCCTTTTTTTTAATATGATCAACCTAAGAAGATAGCGCTCTCTCCCTAAGATAGATCTACCAAACTAAGATATGATTACAATAGGATAAGATACCACTTCTCCCCCTATCATTCTCCCCCTTTTTGTTCAGGAATAGACAAAGGATAAGATAACTAATAAATTATTCATTTCTCCTTAATTTAACTAAGTATCATTTCTCTCGCTAAAAACTACATGAGGGATATAAGTATGGGGAAACAAGTAAACAAGATGATGCATAAGGTGATAAGAACATGAAAGCATATGGGCAATAAAATCATAACTAATCCATACAAATATTAAAGGATACCAACTATGAGCAAAAAAAATGATACCAATTTGACATATAATATACTAAGCATGTCATATCAACTAAAATATGCAACAACATAGATACCAATTATGAATTAGAAGTATATATGGACTAGCAAGCAAGGTAAAGACTAAAAAAAATTACCATATATATGTAGACACAATGAATATCACTAACGCACACGCACATATATATAGGTATCAACCCCACACATGACACAAAATACATTAAGCTTTTCACACTCGTATGGCAAAAATGTGTCCAAATATCTGTGATAAACGGAAGTGTAGAGGTGTGAACTAGTAACAATTAGATTTCGACCCAATCACTTAAAACATGTTCACGCAGTTCTCATTTGATTGCAAAACTTTATCACATTTTGTTATAGCCTCATGTGACAATATAAATTGAATTCAATGAACAAACATACACAATGAACACAAGCCTAGAATTTTGATGACTCTACAAACCAATAGATTCATGACAGTAAAAGCGTAACTAGGATTCAAAGTCATTGTGCAAACCAGTTAATATATCCAACCAAACTCCTTATAATTTTCTTTTTCTTATTCTTTTGAACATATTAATTAAACAATTTTGGCCTTGGCGAATATTCTTTTTAATGCCACATTTTTAAGGCCTAAAATTCAATGGTGGATTTTCACGCAAAGTAATTTGTCTTTCGCAGCCCGATTCCATTGATAAACAACTACACCAGATAACCATATTTTTCTATTATATTTTTTTAAATCCGGGAAACGATTATTACATGCATAAATCCTCCATAGTCATAGCGAAATGTAGATGACTAAATTGATGGGATAACATCTCACATAGCTCAAATGTACATGTGCATTTAAATTTCAAATGAGCTCGTGCATGTGTGAAAAGAGGCATATAAAAATAGAATCCATTAACCAACACAAAATCCAACTACTCCATGTAAGCATGGTAAAGAACATTTTAAGGATTGACAATCTTAACCAAAAGTTCTAGCCACATGGAAGCGAATAGGAAAGGATTCAAACACAACATATGCCACAAAATGTGTGTAAAATAAAAATACACCCAAGAGTAAAATCTTTTTGAGTTTTTGAAATTTTTAACCAAACAAACAAAAATATTTACTCAAAAGACAAACAAAATCATTTGTATTTTTCATTAAGCCTAAATTACTAAAAAGGTAAAACACAAATGATAACCAAAACTCTTTTTGTATTTTTCAATTAGTGCAAGCCAAAAAAAAATACAAAGGATAAACAAAAATCCTAATTCTAGCATGAGATATGTGATAAAGAAATGACTAGAAAATGATAACCATGCATACAACTACCAAACATATATGATATAAAGCACAAAAAGCTAGAGTATGAAAGCAACTAACACATTCAACCTTTGGATTTAGCAAGGGAGGTATCGTGTGAAAGTAAATGAGAATAAAAAATACTATCTTGTAAAGCTACCAAGTCGTATCTCCTAACCCAAACTAATGACGAATAATGATTTTGGGGTATAGGAATCTTGGCTACCTCAGTTGCCTTACGTTGGAATTTTCTAGAAAATCTTTTAAGATCAAAACAAAATTTCTTAAGATGACCATTTTGACCACAATGTGAACAAGTAAAAACGCGTCGAAAGGTGGTACCTAAGGATTGATCTCTAAAGTCTTTCCTAGGTGATTCTCTTAAAACATTGGTTTTGGATTTATGAGCTGACTCATTATAAGTATTGAAGCCTAAACCACACGTGTCATTTTTAATATGGACCATTCCTAATATTTTATCTAATTTCTCTAAACGACACTCCAAATCAATTTTGACTTTACTAGAGTCTTTTAATTTATTTTCTAAATCTAAAATGTGAGACTCTAATAAAGCATTGCGCCCTTCAAACACGAGAATCTCCTTTTTTAAGGATTCCATTAAGCCCTTAAGACTATCTCTCTCGCCTTCTACATACTCAATCTTTTCTCGGAGATCTCTCTCTCGTGTCCTAAGGTCATCAAATAATGCACTCTCATCGACAACCTTAGGACGCTCCTTTAAACTCGCTTCTAACTTCAAATTTGCCCTTTTTAATTTTATAGATTCGGCATATAATTCTTGAAAAGAAAATTGAAGTTCACTCACATCAACCTCATTTTCTCTTTCATTCTCTCTTTCTTCTCCACTCTCACTACCATCATCTTTTAGAGCTTCACAACCAAAGGCCTCAGAAGTGTCAAGTTTTAAGTTATCATCGTTAGATAATTTCTCACTCTCACTAACATAATTAGCCATGAACGCGGTGAAGTTGCGCTCAATGGGGGATTCGGGTCCCTCTTCCTTATCACTATCACTAAGGGTGGCACTGTAAGAAATAGGTTGTGTGCCCCCTCTCCTTAATTTAATGGGGCACTCTCTCGCCCTATGGCCATAACCCTCACAATTATAGAACCTATTTGACTCGTCCCTATTTAAATTTTCATTAAAAGTTATAGGGATCTTTTAGGCTTTCTCATGCTTAGATTTTTCAAATTTCTTAAAATCATTTTTAAATTTATCTCTGTTAAATTTAAGAAATTTACAAAACTTCCTAGCAAACATAGCCATATCTTCCGATTCACTATCACTCTCGTCATCCACAACTTATCTTTCCTCCTTACGATCTTTCAAAGCGAAGCCCTTCTCTATTTACTTTTCAATTTTGGATGGGAACATATCTAGTTCGTAGGTTTGCAAATCACCTACTAGTTCCTCAAGTTTTGTAGACTGTAAGGTGGGTAAAGAATTTAACACGATTATCTTAGGGATAAATCTATCTGGTAGGAACCCTAAAATTTTCTTTGCAACTTGGTCGTCGGGTATTTTCTCCCCCAAATTAAATGATGAATTTACTATATCGGAAAGTCTAGCATAAAATTCATCAAAAGTTTCTTTTTTATTCATTTTGATGGTTTCAATTTGAGTGGTGAGGTTTTGGAGTTTAGAAGTTTTTACGACACTTGTTCCATCGTGAGTGAGTTGTAGGATATCCCAAGCTTCCTTAGCAGTTTCACGCGTCATGATACATCGGAATTCATCTGGTGTGATCACGTTAAACAAGGCATTTAAACCTCAAGAATTGAAACTAGTGTATTTAAGTTCGTTCTCACTCCAACGCTCAATGGGTTTGGAGACACTCTCATTCTCTCTTAAACAAGTAGATGGGGACCACCCATTAAATACGGATAACCAAACCCTCTCGTCTATAGACCTAAATGTCGAATGCATACGTGCTTTCCAATATGCGTAATTAGAACCATCCAAAATAAGAAATTTAGAAAATGGGAAAAATCCATTTTTAACCAAAAATATTAAAAAGAACCTTTACGTAATAAATTAGCGCTCCGGCTCTGATACCACTTGTTGATGACATGAAACGTGGCACTGAAACTCGGAAATGATGTTCTCTTGAAAAGCAGGCCATAACGTCTTCAACTGTAACAGGTCATAGGCTTGAAAGATGCTAAAGAACTCTATCCTATGACTCAAGTGTTTTTATCCGAAATTGAGCCAACACTACATTAAGACTCAATTGGAAACTTGTGTCCTTACATTAGTGTAAGGACATATTTTGCATAGTTTGTTTTCATTAGAGTATGTCGTATACCGTTACAGTTGTCGAAGAAAAGTTCGAGTTCGATCAAGCATCAAGATGGATCCGAATATCAACATTCTTTAACAAAAAGCCTTTGCGAGATAGATTTTGGTAAGGTTGTGTTTAAGCTCCTTAACGATTCATTTAATGTATTGGGATAACTTTTCTAAACTGTTTTTAATCATCTAAGGCGTCATTTTTCATCAAAATAATTTTTTCTAAGTGTTGAGGCGGAGTTTTATTATAATTACTTTTTTACATTCTAGTCATTCAAACGACAAGGCTATGTCACTCGAATTCGTTCAAGAGACACTTAAACCCGTTCGAGCGACAATCTTATCTCGTTCAAGCAAAGTCACTGACTTAATTGTTTTATAAATAGTATGTTAAATGAGTTATTTTTCCTTAAAAAGACCTGATGATTTTCGATACACATAAACTGCAAACTATAGAACGAATTTTTCTTCTTCATTTAGGGTTTAAACTTTATTTTTCAATTCACAAAAATTCCAATAATTTAGTGAATTGTTTTGGAACCCAAGATATGATATTGTTGAAGTTTCTCTTATAGAGAGGGTAAATCTACGACTGACGATTGTGTGTCATTGGGAGTACTCGTAGGTGTTCCTGGATGATTTAGAGATGCGTGTTCTTGTGGGTTTGCTGTGATTAATCCATTGTTGACTCTAGGTTGCATGTCTATGTGAGTGTCTACGGATATTCATTACAAATTTAATTGTGTATGTAAGTTGTGATTTACTTTTTCATAGTGAAATAAAAAGGTTTTTCCTTTGGGGTTTTCCCCTGAAATTTATGTGTCCAAAATTTGTTTTGTGATAATTTGATTTACCCACACTAGATGTATGTTTTAGGGATAAATTTATTTGGTTTAAAAATTGACTCCAATTAAATAAGTTGAAATTAGAAATTAACAAATTTGATTTAATCGATATCACACCACTTTCCAAAATTGGTATCAGAGTCTATTGCACTAATTTACTGCATAGACCCTATAGTGCAATTATTTTTTGTGATACTGATTTTTTTGAAAAATGGGTTTTGTGAAAATCGTAATTTGTCCGATGGAGCAGTTATATAATCGGATGCCCATTTTTTACGGGTCTAATTATGATGACTGGAAAGCACGTATGAAATCACAGTTAAAAGCAATCAATGAGCGAGTGTGGATTGTGTGTGAAAGAGGGTGCACTCCTCCCATAGTCACCGCGAATAATGTCACCAATCTTAAGCTTGTGACTAACTGGACCGAGGATGAGTTTAAATGGAGCACTTTTAATTCTCGTGGGCTAAGTGCAATTTTTGGTGCCGTCACCCCTAAAGACTTTCAATGAGTCATGACGTGCATCATGTCAAAAGAAGCATATGAAGTTTTACAATTTACCCATGAAGGCATAAATGCGGTCAAAGAGTCTAGAATTTAAAATTTAACTACTCAATTTGAAATAATTATCGTCCATGAATCTGACTGTTTTGATGACTTTTATGCATGTTTATCTAACATTGTCTACACTAGTTTCAATATTGGTGAGCACATTCCTAATGCACGAGTGGTTAAAAATTGAGATCGTTGCCTAAACAGTTTTTCCATAAAGTGACTGTTTTCAATTTATTAGATAATTTGAGCAATCTAAAGTTAGAAGAGTTGGTAGGAGACCTACAAACATATGAAATTGACATGTTACCTGACAATATCAAGCCTAAGGATAGTGGGATAGCACTTAGATCCCAGTCTAGGAAGGGAGAGGAAGTGTCGAAGAGAGATAAGAAAAATAAAGTGAAAGTTTGTGAGTTCGATTCTGAGGGCGAGATTAGCTTTGATGATGTGTCCATGCTTGTGAAAAATTTTAAAAAGTTTCTCAAATTTTCCAAAAAAAATTCTTCCAATAAAAGATTTTTTGAGAAAAATAAAAAGAAAGATGAGGCCAAAGAGAGAAATGAGAAAGAGAATGAGAAAGATAGATAGGAAGATAAGAGATGTTTTGAATGTGACGGTATTAGGCTAAAGGGAAAGGGCAAGAATATTGCCATGACAGCCACTCTTAGGGATAGTGAGGAAGAGGGGAAGGATTACAGAGATGTATCTTCACATGGGATGTGTGTAGACTTGTTAGTTAGTCACGTGAGCACACCAAGTTTGTTCCACGACGATGAGGATACTTATGCACGTGAGACCCACGAGGAGGATTTGAGTGTTTCTAGAGAGTGTGAGAGTGAGTGCGCTAATGAGGGTGAAAGTGAGCTCCAAATAGTGTTTAAAGATTTATACGCCGAGACCTTAAAGACAAAGAAGTTGAATAAGGAGTTGGTTCTTAGGGTGATATATTTAGAGAGATAGATTGAGATTTTGAAGGAATTTGAGGCGACGGCAAGTCGACTCGAGAAGGTGAAAATTACTTTAAGTGAGCAACTGATCATCGTAGGTCGAAAAAAGAATGAACTTATAGTCCGTGTGTCACAATTAGAGAGAGATCTTGAATGTGCCCTGGAGGTAAAGATCACTATAGAGGATACATCTAAGAAGGTAGGAAATATGCTCCTCGGTCCCGCTTTGGGTAATGTTGAGAGACTAGGAATAGGTCATGACGGTGCGTCCACTTCCCACGTTGCACCCGAGACGATCCCCGAGTTTGTGATTGATCTATATGGCTCTTAACCTAACCCACCTAGGAGTCTCGTTCCCGATAGGAGAGTGCACCGTAGACGTTTTGACAAAGGTGTTACTAGGCCCGTGTACGTTTGCATTCATTGCAAGAAGAGAGGACACCTTAAGTAATTTTACTTTAAGTTGGGTAATGTGTCACGTTTTGCTACTACGTGTTTCTACGACACGTGCACCCACACATGATACTTTGGATGCTTCGGATGATTACATGAGAGAGTTTGCACATATTAGGGAGCAAGTAAAGTTTTTGGTCAAAACTTCACATGATTTTATGGATGTTTTTCATAGAATGTCAACACCTTTGGAAAACTCCTCTGCACCTAACGGTTGAGGTTTACACTTGTTTGCTAGCATAGGATGACCTTCATAATGATATTTTATGCATATTTCAAGTGTGTAACATGTTTGTATTTATGTTTTTCATTTTTGATATATTTTTCGAAAAACAAAAAAGATTTTTTCTTTGAAAAAATTTGGAAAAAACAAATAGGTTTTCTATTTTTTGAGGAAAATTGAAAAGGCCAAAAAGATTTTATTTTGATTATTTTTTAGAAAAAGACAAAAAGAGTTTTGTTTTTAGTTTTACACCATTTATGGATGGACATTTAGGATGGCCTAATCACAACATCATTCCATATCCATATGACTATTTGATAGTATTTTGAGATGATACATCGTTTCATCCATGTGCTTTATAATGTTTTTAGTCAATAAGATTTGATCTGAGATTACTTTCTACATGTTTCACTCTTAGTTTCCTTCAATGCACACTTGCACGAATTTTTTTTATTATTGTTCTTGTCTAACGCATGTTGGTGGAAGTGTTTTCATATCAATCCTATCTTTAAAACGAACCAAATGCGATAAAACTCAACAATGAAAGTAGCACATGTAATAACCGTTGCTCGTGAGGAATTTGTTTAAATTTGAAAAAAATGATGAGTGAACACGGAAAGAAACTACGAGAGTATAAAATTAACTCATCGTGAAAATCACCGTTTAAAAAGAGCTCGAGAAAAAATTTAAAGGCAATAAAAAGAATCATATGCCAAAAATGGGGCCAATAGTATTTCTCTAAGTTGAGAAAAAAATAGAACCTCAAAAGAGATTGAAAAAGAAATATATATTTGAGTGAGTTTGGTTGGAAATTAAACAACGGGTTTTCACGTATTGACAAAGTCTTGAAAAAGCATTACATGGTTTTAGATGTTATTGGTGTGGAAATCATTTTAGACTTTGATGTATTGATGGATTGAGTTGATGTGATTTAAATTCATCATATTTTAACACCTAAGGACGAATTTTGAGATCATTTGATAGGAGTTTCCTTATGCATCGTGCACATATGTTTTGTACGTTTGAGTTGATTTGCCTATTGAATAGGTTCACACCCATTCATTCCGTTTTCATAATTTGGCTATCTTAGTGTAAATTCATGGTATGTGATTTTTTGTAAAATTTGATTTTGTTGAAAAAATTGAAAAAAAAAAAATAGTTTGTGGAAAACTTCAATTTTATTCTTGTTGATAGTAGTTGATTTGCTTTGCTTGTCATGACACTCCATGCTTATTTTTGTTTATTCTTTTCCTTGTCTATTTCGGACAAATAAAAAGGGGGAGAACTAATTATGATTTAATGGGGGAGTTTAATTATGAGGGAGAATTGAGATTTGATATTTGTTTTGATTTATGCTTATCCCATTTCAAACTCAATATGTCACGAAACTATTTGTTTCTTGTCTCATGTGTGTAGGTACAAAAGTTAAAGATCATTATTTTTGTACAACCTGATGATGACAGAGAAATTTTGGCAATTTTAAGATGTTGAAGATTTTTTAAGAAAGTTTAAAGACTTCCACTTTTAGTACCTTTTCAGTTTGGGGTTCATGGGAGGGTATTAGATTTGTATAGAAATTGTGATTTGATAATTCAGATGTTTTTAGTTTGTGCTGGCATAGATATGGGGGAGATTTATAAGGACATATTTTTCATAGTTCGTTTAGATTACAGTATGTCATATACAGCTACAACCGTCGAAAAAAAGTTCAAGTTCAATCAAGCATCAAGACGGATCCGAATATCAACATTATTCAATAAAGAAGCCTCTGAGGGATAGATTTTTGTAAGGTTGTATTTAAATTCCTTAACGATTCATTTAAATTGTTAGGATAATTTTTCTAAATTGTTTT
Source organism: Sambucus nigra (assembly GCA_949130495.1). Taxonomy (NCBI): domain Eukaryota; kingdom Viridiplantae; phylum Streptophyta; class Magnoliopsida; order Dipsacales; family Adoxaceae; genus Sambucus; species Sambucus nigra. The sequence goes on along the minus strand of OX422224.1, from coordinate 128,194,286 downwards.
TGAGCATCTGAGGCGTCAATGTTTGTCAAAAGAATTATTTCTAAGTGCTAAGATGGAGTTTTGGTAAAATAATTTTTTGACGTTCTGGTCATTCAAACAACATGTCTATGTCGTTTCAACGATAAGGTATGTCACGTGAAGTCGTTCGAGAAACATTAAAACTCGCTCGAGCGACATTCATATCTCGTTCGAGCAAACTCACCGACTTAATTTTTTTATAAATAGCGTGTTAAATGAGTCATTTTTCCTTAAAAAGACCTGATGATTTTTTATACACATAAACTGAAAACTGCAGAACGAATTTGTCTTCTTCATTTAGGGTTTAAAAATTTATTTTTCAATTCACAAAAATTCCAATAGTTTAGTAAATTATTTTAGAACCCAAGATACGATCTTGTTTAAGTTTCTCTTATAGAGAGGGTAAATCTATGACTGACGATTGTGTGTCATTAGGAGTACTCGTAGGTGTTCCTAGATGATTTAGAGTTGCGTGTTCTTGTGGGTTTGCTGCAGTTGATCCATTGTTGACTCTAGGCTACATGTCTAAGTGATAGTGGAGAAAGACTCGGCATTCAGGCGAGCTGCCCGGTGGTGTGGTAAGTAGTGGGTTTAGTACGGCCTGCCAAAATGGCTCCAAAACAAACAAAAAGGTGCATGATATCTATAGATATTCATTGCAGATTTCATTGTGTATGTAAGTTGCCATTTACTTTTGCGTAGTGAAATAAAAAGGTTTTCCCTTTGGGGTTTTTTCCTGAAATCTGTGTGTCAGTAATTTATTTTGTGATGATTTTATTTGCCCACACTAGATGTATATTTTGAGGCTGAATTGATTTGGTTTAAAAATTGACTCTAATTAAATAAGTTTAAATTGAAAATTTGCAAATTTGATTTAATCAATATCACGTCAGGTTCTCAAATAATTAGAGTTTCGATAAGTGCAGTTATGGCATTCATGTTTGACGAATGATCTTCGATCTATCATAATAATCATTCGCAAATAAAAAGAGTTGGTCTATCATTTGGAATAGTAATTAATTAAATTGTATTAAATTGAACTTAAAGTAGAACCTCAAAACTCAATATGCACTGGAAATGAAATTTAAGAAAATAAATTTTCTAAGATTGGTCGCATTCAAAGCCCTAGAGATCTCCCTAACCCCATTGTTTCCAAATAGTAAGCTCCTTAGAGATCATCTCTAACAATTTTGAATGGTCCTTCCTAGTGAGGACCTAACTAGCCATCTGAAGGCTGCTTCGCACTGCTGAGAACTTTACTAGGGACGTAGTCCATGACCTGGAACCTTCTTGGGTTGACACCTTTATTGTATCGTTTGTCCAGCTATTTTTGGTACCAAGATAACATAATTAAGTCTTGTTCTCTACGTTAATTATCTAGGTCGATCTCAGTCCTTATGATTTCTTCATTGAAGTATTGGTTAGAAATTATAGTCTTCAAGTTTAGCAAGACAACTTTGAGGGAGATAATGTCCTCCATCCCTTAGGCTAAAGTGAAGGGATTCTTCCCAATCGATCTTCTAGGTGTGGTATAGTATGCCCAAAGAATGTGGGGTGGTTTGTCCACCCATGAGTCTTTTGCCCTCTCAAATATTTTTTTCATACCATCGAGCATTATCTTATTAGAAGCCTTTGCCTTCCCATTTCTTTGGGGGTAGGCCATCAAGCTTAAGTGGTTCTTAATGTTGTCGTGATCATAGAAGTTTTAGAATGGTCCACTTATGCATTGCATCCTATCTTTCATGATGTTCGCTCTTGGGAAGCCAAAACAGGAATATTGTTCATCCACGTTAATCTGATCATGTTAATGTCTTTGATGTTTGCCAATAGTTCAGATTCAATCCATTTCTTGAAATAATATGTGTTGGACAGGAGATACTTATGATTTCCTAGTGATATAGGTAATGGGAAGACCACGATGTCCAAACCCCATTGAGAAAAGGGCAATGGACTAGTTAATGGATTTAAGTCATTTATCGGTTGATGGACTATGGGAGAGAACTTCTAACACTTCTAGCATCTTATGACATAGTATAATGAATCAATATGCATATATGGCCACCAATAACCTTCTTTTATTGCTCTGTAAGACAAAGATCTTCACCCTGTGTGGCCTCCACAAATACCGTCGCAAAGTTCTTACAATATTTTGATGACGTCATTTGGGTACACACATTGAAGGTAGCGATCTATGAAAGACCTCCTATAGAAATTCCCTTCAGGAGATAGGTAAAAACGAGATGCTTTTACCCTGAGCTCATGGATTTATTTTTTATCGGTCGGTAGGATGTTCTCTTAGAAATAAGTCGTGATTAGATCCATCTAACTAGGAGCTTTCTGGACACTGAGCACTTTCTCGACAAACTTTGGTCTATTAATATTGGGTTGGGTGAGGAACTCTATCTCGATTATTCTTTTAAGATCTGGGTTCACTACTGATCCCATGATGTCTACACATCGACATGGTTATTGTTCCCTTGGGAGAAGTTGAATGTGGATCTTTTCAAACCTAGTAATTAGGTCCTGAGTGAATGGTAGATGACATTTGCTCATCTTTGGCATTTTATTCTCCCAACACTTGATTGGACACCACCCTTGAGTCACAATAGACATCAAGGTGACATGCACCTAAGGATGAGGCTTTTGGCAACCTAGTGATAGGAGATTCGTATTTAGATTCGTTATTGGATACTTCGAACCCAAGTCTAATACCTTATTCAATTATGGTATTTTGGAGATAAACGAGGATAATTCCCACTCCTACCCTCTTTTATTAGATGCTTCATCATAAATAGGGTTCATTTCTTGAGCTGGTCAAGCTCTTGGCTGGTCGCCTGGTCGTTGAAGTCCTTATCCAAGGCATTTCTCCTCCTGTGAATTCGGTAATGAATTTGGCTAGTACTTGGACCTTTATTATATTTATTGGTTGATAGTGGATGTCTAACCTTCCAAGAATAATCGACTATTTGAACATTCGTCCAAACAGGTCGGCTTTTTTTAGGATTATCTCTAGCTGGAAAAAAGTTATGACTGTGACTAAGTTGTATTTAAAGTGATGATTTAATTTTCGTGAAGCAATAACTGGAGAATAGGCTAACTTTTCAAGTGGAAGGTAGTGTTTCTCAGCATCAAGGAGAGTCTTGCTTACAAAGTAAATGGATCTTGGTGCCCCTTCCTTTTGCACACTAAGGTCGAACTGACTGCATGATCAGATACCACGAGGTATTGGTAGATTGGATCCCCCGAGTTTGGGATTATGATCTAAGGTGTTCGCTTAGGTAAGTTTGGATTTCGTCCAGTTCCTTTCGTCATTCCTCGTTCCAAGTTAATCCATCTCTTTTTTTAGTAGCTGGAAGAATATCGGGGCTTCTCAGAAGATTAGCAAATAAAAAGGTTGAGTGCTGCCAACATTCCGATTAAAAATTTGGACATCGTAAAGCATCCTTTGTAGTTTAACAATATTGATTGCCACGATTCGGTGAGGTTTGGATTCAATCCCCCTTTATCTAACCAAGTATCCAAGGAACTTCCAAGACTGAACTATGAAAAAGCCCTTGGCTATGTTAAGCTTCATTATGTAGTATCTGAGGGCCTCAAATGTCCTTGCCAAGTCCTTTGGGTGATCCTCTTTAAACTTGTTTTTTATGAGAATGTGACACCCCGCCTAATAAAATACCGGGCGATCACTCCTTTATTAAATTAAAATCAAGGTGAACAGTTGGTTCATTCTTAGCATCACTGTCATAAAAATACTTTTCCAATTTAAACACCCTAAATAATTAAGCTAAGTGTCAAAACCATTTAAAACCCTATTTCCATTTTATTATATCCAATTATAAAACCTTTAACCATTTACATTTTAAGAGTCACACATTAAGTATGAGAATAAAAATGAACATTCAAGAGTTTAACCATCAATCATAAATCCCAACATTAAAACAGTAAAGGAAAACATCCTGACAGTAATAAATCCTGAATTAAAAATACTGAAATTAAAAGAATTACAATCTCTGACAATACCAACTAAATAATGGAAAAGGGTGATACATGCCCCCACTGGATAAAGCTGAACTAGAAGTAGAGTCAACAATGAGGTCGTCTAAGCAATGGCCTGCAATTCCCACAAAAGCTACAGCGCATTCCATCCAAAGAATCCTAAGTAAGACGCCCCTGTGGCTGGGCACCTGTAATACATATGTATATATACACAAGAGAGAAGAGATAACAGCAAATGGGTCAGAGCCCGAATGTAAAATAGTTTTAAAAATAGTTTAGCAAGTATTTAAATGCTTATCGGCTAATGCAACAGTCATATTAGTATACGACACTCTCTTGAGAATTCTCACCTCTTATCTAGTGTGCACGTCTACCGTACTAATGAATCCCATATACCTCTCTAACTTATTCTCCAAAAGACTTAACACGTGGAATTAGGTTATGATATTCACTTTAGGAAAATCTATCTCTTCAAAATTTCTTACGTTATTTAGAATAATTCCATATTGTTATAACGTTTCCGAATACTTATAGTGAAGTTGAAAGTTTCATACTTTACTTAACTACTATTTCACTCAGTAGAAAGTTCTCATATAGATACACGTATATATATTAATTACTCGTATAATATATATATACAAACAGCACCCCACATAAAATCTATGGTGCAGGACTTCCATATATAAGTATATATATACCAATCACTCATAAATTATATATATACTAATGGCACCCCACATAAGAACTATGGTGTTGGCATACTCTGCTATCAACTCCCTGTATGACACATAATTAGGGAAATGCTAGTTCGAAATCACTTTCGAACTGTATTAACACAAACACATACAACTGGAGGCGAAGCATAGTCCCAAGTTCTAAGAGGTCAGTACATACCCACACGTCTCTGAGGCCCATCTGAACTATCAATCAGATAGCCTGTACTAAGGAATTTTATGTTCTAGGGTACCAGTCAATATCCCCCATAAAGGCTCATCAAGATAAGACTCTCCCAGCGCTGAAACCCCCATGATAGCAAGTTGCCCGGGTACGATATTTACACAGAAATAATATATGAACAATCACTTTGTCATATGTATAATATATGTATTCACATCCACATTATTAAATTTAGGTACTCTCACGACCCATAATTATCATTATCCGTTTTCACATTTTACTCAATTATTTCATATAACGGACTCGTTCATTTTGTTCTCATATTTAAGTTATTCTAAACCCACTTCTCCTCTCTCGAAGTATTCTCTTTACCTAAGTACAATTTCAGTAGGCCCTGACTCACCTTTTAATCCAACTTCCAAAATGTTTCGATTATTCAATCAACGCACGTATGATTTTCGGAGTGTAAATATTTCTCTGATTTCCCTTTATATCCCTTCACTTTAAAGTTCCATTTAACGGGGTTTACTTGACGCTTCTGGTCCTTTTTATGTTCCATTATGTTCTAGCAACCCTAATCAAGGTTTACTATGTATAAAATCGGATTAAACTAACACGAGCAAAAATGGTAATTTTCCAGGAGGGTTCGATCGATCGATAGAAGGGGGTCGATCAATCGATGATCTGGGCTCGATCGATCGATCAAACAGGTATGGCAAAATCTGCAGAATACCAGTTACGGGTTCTATCATCCAAACTCATCAAATTTCAAACTTTAAACTACCAAAATCCCAGAAATCGATACCACAAACATAATAAACCCAAATGAGTAATAATCTACGTAAAGCATGCGAGTTTTCATCAAGAATCATGGGTTAAAAGGGCCAAACTCTATATAATTCTCATGAACCCTAATATTTTCTTTATCTTAGTTTCTTTCATTCCTTTTTCTAGATTTTTTATCACTAATACCATGGAAATTCGTGGTTCAACCTCTACATGTGAAATGGATTTCCAGAAATATGATCTCTATCTCTACAACATGATATTTTTGTCTCCAATTAACGTTTTTCTTCAAGAACACTAATTCTAATCAACCTTAAACTAATATAAAAGGATGAATTAACTTGATAAAAGCAAGATAGATACTTGCCTATAAATTTTATCTCTGATTTGTGGAAGAAAAAGGTGTGGTTGTGATCCCCTTCGCGCGATCTACGAATTGGCGATGACGGCCCTTCCTCTCCAATGGCCGTTATTAGTTTTAGGTTGTGTTAACCCTAAGAGATAACACTTAACATCTGATATAACTCTTGAAAATTCGTGGATTTAATTACCCATAATTATGAAATGTCCAAAACGCCCTCCCGGGGTACTAATTAGGCCTAAAAATGCCCCGAGACCCAAACTAAACCCCCGAGTACACTTTTCTAACTATCTCGACCCTTACGGAAACTTTGACGCACTCAAAATAACCATAAGAGCAACTTATAATTTATTCACTTTTTATAATAATAATTTGGTCCCCATACGACACAAGTGCGTCCCGACCTAAATTTTCATAATTGCCATTTTATTCACACGTGACAATTTTATAAAATAAATCTCATATATTACTATACTCATCCAGTAACATTCAACAAATTTCAATAATTACTAACTCTCGTCACGCTAGTAAATATTTAAAACAACATTCCGGATTAAAATTAAATTAATTATCTCAATTAAATTTAATTAATCCCTAAATTTAAAAGCCATAAAAATACGGGGTATTACATACTTCCCCCCTAATAACAAAATTTTGTCCCGAAATTCGGAAAATAAGGCTTACCTGGTAGAACAATTCTGGATATCTTTTTAGTACGCGAACTATCTACATAGTATGGCGCTCAATCACTATAGCCCCTGCTTCACGGCAAGCTTGTTTAACATTCTCATTGGAGACACTTCACATGGTGCTCCTAACCGATAACATTCGCATAGGTCACATCTATACAATATAAATTTCCATTATCTCACTATCATTGGGAGGCCGCACCTCACTACATGACAACTACTCGGATTCATTTATATACAAAACTCCCATTCTGAGAAAAACCATACGAACATTTGACCACTCTTGTTCGCCTAAGACAGTCATGGAATTCCACCATAATGTAATATCCTTCCCTAATTAACGCACCATTCCACTTGTTATCTATTCACCGTTGTGGAAACGAAATGATCACCAAGATTCTAAAATCACCTTCACGCGGCTCCACTATTCGTTAATCACTGTGCGCCTATTCCCTGACTAAGGGTGATACATCCTACTCGAAATGAAACTTTATCTCCGTTGGTTCCTGAAATCCCATATCAAATGTGGGATTCACAAACTTCATCTCGATTCAGAAATTAATACTGTGCCGTACCATGTACTGGCGCGATCCTTCCTTTCAAAGGAAGTCTGGGGCATAATAGTTAATATTGTAAACCACCCCAAGGGAACATCAATCACTTCCTTCTCGGGTGACTTAATTCGTATGTTCGGATGAACTCTTGATTGTGTTTTAAGTATGTTAACCCATCCAAGAACTTTACCGACTTTACCGACCTCTTCCAATTTCAGGAATTGTCGATAAACACAAAATTCTTTGGTTGATTCTCCTCTTCCAACCGAACCTTACCTATGGGCGGTGCATGTAGAGACTACTCACTACGTCCCGCTAAACATAAATTTTTTTCCTTGAAATGTCTCACATTAAGTGACACGTAATTCTCCCCTTCCTTCCTTGGTGTATGCCAAAAGTTCCGACCCGTGCTCTTTCTTCCACGGTGCGCACTTTTACTATGCTAATCATCATCACTCTTTGTATGCTCAAGTCGCTCTCACACTTGAATACTAACAACTCCACTCCGAGTGTTCTTCATAATAATTAAATTTTTACTCTATTCAAGGAATACTCCTTCTTAAAGGTCTTCCCACAGTCTTCCAATTAAATTAGGGTGTACTACCCTAATTGTACACTTATGTATGAATTATCGCCCCTCATGTGATGTTTAATCCACTCCATCACTTCTACTCCATTATGCTAGTTCCATAAACACATACTTCACACGTCTATTACCACGTCCTTCCACTCGGACGATTTTAACATCAGTTAACCAAGATGCCCACATTTTTGTAACACCCTGACTGCCCTGGGAGAGCAAACGGCGCGCTACTCATCTGTAGAACTGATTAAATCCAACAAAATATTAGAATAGGGCATTCAAGTTCCATGACAACAAAAGAGGGACAACAAATCTCAAACTTCTTCAAATAAGTTCAACAATTTTCCCAAATAGGTACAACAACCAAAATAAATCACTAACGCTCTATTCATCAAAATAAATACAAGTCATCTTCTTTTTGTATAATAAAATTCTTTCCAGATAATTCATGCTAGCAATCATCCCAACTCTTTATTTACCTTGTGTTCGGAACGCGGTTACAACACTTGGGTACTCTCAATCACCCTAGAGATCGAAATTTAAATCCTCCTTATCATCATTCACCCCTCAACTCGTGGGGATAACTTTTAATGCTTTCTTACCACATAACCGTCTCCACTGGCTTTAAATCATGATTCAACTTCTAAGTTATAGATTAATTACCTACCCCTAGTACGACTGAGGTACCAAACTCATGGACTAATGACCAAACATCTCCCTAATTCCAACCTAACACTAAGTTTCATGCGTGGGATGTCTCGCAAAGAGAAATCCAAACAAGGAACCCCCCGATACACTACTACCTAGCATTGTCGGTTATCGAAATCCGTTAGGTCCTCCGCCCATAGCATGTACCCCTTTATTCCGTCTCTTGACAGAAAAGTTACATTTCCTCCCGTAATTACACTTAACAAAGAACATTTCACCAATTGCACTATCGTTCAGTATTGGTTGGTGGTAATTGCATTCCATAAACCTTGAATGCATACAATTGAAATTCTCGAAATTCCTTTCCCAAATAATAGGGGTATAACTCTTAACTCCCACATCTCTAGAGGATAGATATAACAATGAACTCTTCCTATCACTAAGTCCTGAGTGCTAAACATAATACTAAGTTAAATCTTTTCGCTCAACGATAAACCCGATACATACTAAATCATAATAATAAAGTCTATACATACATTGGCATCGAATATCTCGAGTCCACTGTCCCCTCCGAAGTCTCTAAGATAGATAATATAAGTGCGAGTTCGACCTTCTTGCAGGTGAAGCCTCGTCAGAACAAAAGTATGCTGCATTAATGCAACCACTCCGATAGCCTTGCAATAAATGCCCACTATCGTATTAACCATTTCTATAACGTTATCACAAAGATAATACCATACTCGCATATCGCATCACTATAACGAGTAACCTCAATAAATTATATAACACTATTAATATACTCATTCATCCTCCGCGGATACCACTAAAGAAAAATCCGCTACGCTAGGGAAAAATATTCACATAATAATAACGTTTATAATCATATGCATTAAACTCGATTAGCCATTGCTATAGAGAATCAAATATGGTTGCTGATAGATTAGCTAATGTTGGAGTTAATTTACAAGGAATTAAAACCTATGAGGATGTGAAGGATCTTCCACAGACGGTCAAAGGAGCTTTCATGCTTGACAAGATTAGTTTCTTTTATTTTAGATTAGTTAAACTTTGAGGCTTTGTAATGGGATTAGTATAAAATCCCAATTTTATTTTCTCTAGCTTTGGGCCTTGTGCCTCTTTAATTTTATTCAGCATGTAGTACTTGGAGAGGTTTTTTCTCCCTTATTATAATAAATGTGGGGGTACAGTCCCTCTTCTCTAAAAAAAAAAAAAAAAAAAAAAAAAAAAAAAAAACTCGTTTCACATGCTAATCTAGCAATGAATCAAAATACAGTGGCGAGCTCGTGCCACATAAACACACCTCATCCTCTGAGGATACAACTTATACTTCCACTTTGACAATCGTTTTGACTGCACAAATGGTTTCCGGACGTAACACGTCTGCTCAAACCAAAACAAAACTACTTTAATCGTTGCCTTTTACTAGGCACCGTATTCTTGTCCCTTTACTCACTTCGGAACATATTATCGCGAGCGATCTCACTCCCCATAAATTACCTCAACACATAATCTACTTATCACCTGTCCTACTAACCAGGTTAGGACTGTCCTTCTCTCGAACTTTTAGTAGACTTGATTCCGGTTGGCTACCCCGGTTATTCCCTTAGCTTTTTAGGCCATAAAGAACATGTCATTGTCTATAATAGTCCTTATTGAATTTACCATCACTTGGTAAGAATTTAACTATCCGAATTATTTAAATGGGTCCGCTGATGTGTATCCACACCCCTTTTTGTGGTGCTACACCACCACCGTTGTATTCAGTCTTATTCTCGACTAAATTCTTTGATTCTTTTAGTTTTCCCACACAAAGGAGTATTACCATATTTATTGGCAAAATATGACATTGTCAACCCTTGGTTCGATTGTCCATCAGAATTTCCTCTTTGAGTGTTATCAACTATTATTACGAGTCGATCTCCCACTTGGAGTCGTTTCCTCCACTTGTATCTACATATCTCGATACAAAATTCGCTAACGATTAAGATTCATATTCACAATTGGACCTCTGTCACGTCCTCCTGTGATGAGTTCAAGACGACGTTCACTTCAAATCCTAAACATCTGACGAAGGAATATACGGTCAACACTGTACCTAAGGTTCTTCTATAGGCATAGCCTTCCACTTCTAAAATTGGCGGTTGACTCCCATCATTATAACTTCGTTCCGACAACCAAGAAAAATTTTCTCTAAATTTTCACCTTCAGTTAGCCACACTCCGTTCTATGTCTAAAACTTTGGATACTTTACCTCCTTCGGTAAACACACACAATTCTCGCGTTTCTAAAATTCTCACTGACAGTTCTCTACACGTTTTGTAACACGTTGGGTAAGTTTACTCCCGCACCTCATTCGACTATAGCAGTATTTGGGAATCATGGTTGTGCCTTAGTCACCTTTCTAGTCTTGGCTTCTCGTGCCATAATGGAGGTGACCTCGACTACGGTCATCATCCTCGAATATATTATAAAACCTCGACTGAGCCCTGCCTCCTGATGTCCGCTTAATGGTCCTCTTCTGACATCCGCCATCGCTCGGCACACGCACACATCCGAACAAAATTAGAATTCACTAATGTATATACGTCATAGCAGGAGAACGAAATCTCATTAAAGAAATTGACAATCCCAAACATAGGGCTCTATATCAAACAAAGCAACGCTGAAAGCATAATAAGCCACACAGATCCTAAAGGACACTAGAACCTGATGCTCTGATACCACTTGTGAAACCTTGCCTAATAAAATACCGGGCGATCACTCCTTTATTAAATTAAAATCAAGGTGAACAGTTGGTTCATTCTTAGCATCACTGTCGTAAAAATACTTTTCCAATTTAAACACCCTAAATAATTAAGCTAAGTGTCAAAACCATTTAAAACCTTATTTCCATTTTATTAAATCCAATTATAAAACCTTTAACCATTTACATTTTAATAGTCACACATTAAGTATGAGAATAAAAATGAACATTCAAGAGTTTAACCATCAATCATAAATCCCAACATTAAAACACTAAAGGAAAACATCCTGACAGTAATAAATCCTGAACTAAAAATACTGAAATTAAAAGAATTACAATCTCTGGCAATACCAACTAAATAATGAAAAAGGGCGACACATGCCCCCACAGGATAAAGCTGAACTAGAAGTAGAGTCAACAATGAGGTCGTCTAAGCAATGGCCTGCAATTCCCACAAAAGCTACAGCGCGTTCAGTCCAAAGAATCCTAAGTAAGACGCCCCTGTGGCTGGGCACCTGTAATACATATATATATATATACACAAGAGAGAAGAGATAACAGCAAACGGGTCAGAGACCGAATGTAAAACAGTTATAAAAATAGTTTAGCCAGTATTTAAATGCTTACCGGCTAATGCAACAGTCATATTAGTATACGACACTCTCTTGAGAATTCCCACCTCTCATCTAGTGTGCACTTCTACCGTACTAATGAATCCCATATACCTCTCTAACTTATTCTCCATAAGACTTAACGCGTGGAATTAGGTTATGATATTCACTTTAGGAAAATCTATCTCTTCAAAATTTCTTACGTTATTTAGAATAATTCCATATTGTTATAACGTTTTCGAATACTTATAGTGAAGTTGAAAATTTCATACTTTACTTAACTACTATTTCACCCAGTAGAAAGTTCTCATATAGATACACGTATATATATTAATTACTCGTATAATATATATACAAACAGCACCCCACATAAAATCTATGGTGCTAGACTTCCATATATAAGTATATATATACCAATCACTCATAAATTATATATATACTGACGGCACCCCACATAAGAACTACGGTGCTGGCATACTCTGCTATCAAGTCCCTGTATCACACATAATTAGGGAAATGCTAGTTCGGAATCACTCTCGAACTGCATTAACACAAACACATACAACTGGAGGCGAAGCATAGTCCCAAGTCCTAAGAGGTCAGTACATACCCACACGTCTCTTAGGCCCGTCTGAACTATTAATCAGATAGCCTGTACCAAGGAATTCTGTGTTCTAGGGTACCAGTCAATATCCCCCATAAAGGCTTATCAAGATAAGACTGTCCCAGCGCTGAAAGCCCCGTGATAGCAAGTAGCCCGGGTACGATTTTTACACAGAAATAATAAATGCACAATCACTTTGTCATATGTATAATATATGTATTCACATTCACATTATTAAATTTAGGTACTCTCACGAACCATAATTATCATTATTCGTTATCATATTTTACTCAATTATTTCATATAACGGACTCGTTCATTTTGTTCTCATATTTAAGTTATTCTAAACCCACTTCTCCTCTCTCGAAGTATTCTCTTTACCTAAGTACAATTTCAGTAGGCCCTGACTCACCTTTTAATCCAACTTCCTAAATGTTTCGATTATTCAATCAACGCGCGTATGATTTTCCAAGTGTAAATATTTCTCCGATTTCCCTATATATCCCTTCACTTTAAAGTCCCATTTAACGGGGTTTACTTGACGCTTCTGGTCCTTTTTATGTTCCATTATGTTCTAGCAACCCTAATCAAGGTTTACTACGTATAAAATCGGATTAAACTAACACGAGCAAAAATGGCAGTTTTCCAGGAGGGTTCGATCGATCAATAGAAGGGGGTCGATCGATCGATGATCTGGGCTCGATCGATCAATCAAACAGGTATGGCGAAATCTGCAGAATACCAGTTACGGGTTCTATCATCCAAACTCATCAAATTTCAAACTTTAAACTCCCAAACTCCCAGAAATCGATACCACAAACATAATAAACCCAAATGAGTAATAATCTACGTAAAGCATGCGAGTTTTCATCAAGAATCATGGGTTAAAAGGGCCAAACGCTATATAATTCTCATGAACCCTAATATTTTCTTTATCTTAGTTTCTTTCATTCCTTTTTCCAGATTTTCTATCACTAATACCATGGAAATTCGTGGTTCAACCTCTACATGTGAAATGGATTTCCAGAAATATGATCTCTATCTCTACAACATGATATTTTTATCTCCAATTAACGTTTTTCTTCAAGAACACTAATTCTAATCAACCTTAAACTAATATAAAATGATGTATTAACTTGATAAAAGCAAGATAGATACTTGCCTGGAAATTTGATCTCTGATTTGTGGAAGAAAAAGGTGTGGTTGTGATCCCCTTCACGCGATCTACGAATTGGCGATGACGGCGGTGCAACCGGAGGAGTTCTTGGCCTAGAACCCTTGGAAAGCTCCTCCCCTTCCTCTCCAATGGCCGTCATTAGTTTTAGGTTGTGTTAACCCTAAGAGATAACACTTAACATCTGATATAACCCTTGAAAATTCGTGGGTTTAATTACCCATAATTATGAAATGTCCAAAAAGCCCTCCCGGGATACTAATTAGGCCTAAAAATGCCCCGAGATCCAAACTAAACCTACGGGTACACTTTTCTTACTATCTCGACCCTTTCGGATACTTTGACGCACTCAAAATGACCATACGAGCAACTTATAATTTATTCACTTTTTATAATAATAATTTAGTCCCGACACGACACAGGCACGTCCCGACCTAAATTTTCATAATTGCCATTTTATTCACACGTGACAATTTTATAAAATAAATCTCATATATTACTATACTCATCCAGTAATATTCAATAAATTTCAATAATTACTAACTCTCGTCACGCTAGAAAATATTTAAAACAACATTCCGGATTAAAATTAAATTAATTATCTCAATTAAATTAAATAATTTCTAAATTTAAAAGCCATAAAAATACGGGGTATTACAGAGAATATCATATATGTAGACTTCTATGGTGTTACGTAGAAACTCTTTTAACATTTTGGTGACCAGTCACTGTTAGGCAGCTCTTATGTTTTTAAGATCGAATGGCATGACTTTATCATAATATAGGTTGAGAGTGGTAATGAATGAGGTTTTATCTTCATCGGGGCCAAATAAAGTGATTTGATAGTACCCTGAGTGCACATCCAGAAAACTCATTCATTTGTGGCTAAATGTTGCATAGATCAATTGGTCAATTTTTAGCAAAGGAAAGTTGTCTTTAGGACAAGCTTTATTGAGGTCGATGAACTCTATGCAGACTCACCACTTTCCATTACTTTTCTTCACTACCATTCGGTTTGATATACATTTGGGCAATTCACATAATTATATGATCCTTGCCTCCAGAAGTTTTCCCATTTTCTCTTCCACAATCTTTGCCTACTCTGGAGTTATTCGGTTAGCCTGCGTGATCAGCAGATATGTCGGGTCCATATAAAGTCGATGGAACGTGACTTTGGGATCGTTCCCAGGAATATTATAAAAGAAAGGTTTTTTAATTTCTCATAGTTCAGTTATTTTGGCATATCCCGTTGCAAACTGATGGTTAAAATTGAACACTATATTCATATTTTCCTCCACGATCATTTGAAGACAAGTTAATAACCGAGCATCATTTTTTAAAATTCAAGCCATTGGAATCGTCACGAATATTTTATGGAGGTATGTGTTCTTTTGGTTATGATTTTACTATGTCAAGTCATTCGGGGATGTTTGTTTTTTTACTTGAGGCATTTTTTTTAAAACGATTACTGAAAATAATTTTTTTTAAATTTTTTACTCGTTGGAACGAGATTCCATTCTCGTTAGAATAAGATCATGATCTCATTGGAACAAAATCCTTAAATAGTTCAGACCTACTTCAAACGAACATATAATAAAATGTTCTCTGTTTGGCAGAGAAACTGTCTTTGGAAGTTCGTTGGAAGGGCGATCAAACAAAATAAGTGTGACAACCCGAATATAATTATGATAAATTATATTTAAATCATACTTATCATATGTGATATGAATAATGTGATATTGTTATATCTAGTGTTAAGTGATTATGTTTATTATAATCCTACTTTCATAAATCCTGAAAGGTTGAATTATTTACAAACACAAATTTTTGTTGTTTTCGGTAGAAATGTCCCTGTTTAAGGCTAGTTTTGACCTTTATAACATTACAACTGACTTGAGGTGAAAACTATATAGTTGTATACATGTTAGTTAGGGTTGTAACACAACAAACGGATCATCAAACGGAGGCCCGAGTAAAGAGTTATACCGAATTTACGAACAAAGGGCAAAGTTGCCCATTTCCTTTAAGTGGTAAATTGTCTTTTATTAAACCAAATGTTTTAATTTGATTGGATGGATTGGGAGGCATCCTTGGCCGACTTAAAAATCTCCCCCTAACCTATTTCTTCAGCAAAACAAACACTAGGTTCAGTTTTGAAGAGTGTTTGTCTTAAGGAAAGAGA
The DNA here is from genome assembly GCA_949130495.1 of Sambucus nigra. Taxonomy (NCBI): domain Eukaryota; kingdom Viridiplantae; phylum Streptophyta; class Magnoliopsida; order Dipsacales; family Adoxaceae; genus Sambucus; species Sambucus nigra. Next base: position 128,178,419 of record OX422224.1, on the reverse strand, counting down.
AAGTAGGAGTTAAGGAAGAAAAGAGTTCAAGAAAAGCTAGGAAAATTCTAAGAAAATCCCTAAAGTATTTCCAAGGTATAATTATGTGATTAATATTGTTTTAATATTGTATTATACTTATTTAAAAGTATATAAATCGTGGATTATTGATTAATATTCCATCATCCTTTGTGATAATATGTATTGGTTCATATGTGAGTTAAGTGGTGTTTATAGGCCATATTACTTTGTATTGAAACCCTATGTATTCAAATCTGCATATCTCTTTGTGTGATTACTGGAATTGAGAAATTCTAATTGTATATGAAATTAAACTCATATATTCATATCATATCCGAAAATTAGAATATAATTCCTCGTGGTTAGGCCGTAGTGATGGTTGCAAGTTGGTATATAATTTCTGTTTGTATATTTCATTTCGGTATGCCCTGAGTTTTGTCAAGCTTTTGACATAGCAAACTAAGTCAAAAATTTATGAAGCTTTAATTATGTACTATTCAGTATGTGTACTAAAAATGGGTTGAAAATCATGGAAAGTTATGCTGGAGAAAAATTATGAAAATTCTTGGAAGTTGAAGGAACAATAGAGGAGCTTGTAGGGCAGATTTCTTGTGTTGTAAAGAAATGGTCATAACTTGCTCTAGGAATCTTGAAAAATTACACCGTCACTTGTAATGGAAAGTATATTCATATATGTTTTCATATTGATAAGGTTGGACACCTGTATTTATACAATTTAGGAATATAGGATGGTTAAGTATGTAGGACACTAATTTCAGGCCATACTAGATACCCCTTGAATGAATGTTTGTATTTCGTCCTTACAAAGGGTACTTTGAGTACATGTTTCATGTGTATATACATTGAGAAGTATAATTTCATGTTTACTTGACTTTGTTTATAAACTACTTATAAGGTATTTCCTACGGTTGAATGTCCGTAACTTTATCAACATGTATATCATTGTTTTGCCTTTACTTATGTTTTATGGAATGTGACTTAATTGGAATTATATTGTTGATGTATAGTCATGGAAAGTTACATAATTATGTTAGGATAATATTTATGATTGAGGTTCAGTACTGATTTAGTTGGATTGACAGGTGTAAGGTCTAATCAACCTAGTTCAGCTCCACCAGAAGGAAACGTGAACACATAGTTGTCAACCAAGGTGAGTGTACTCACTGGAAAGAGATATTTGTATCGTGTTGTTGATATGATCAGAATATAATGAATATGAAATTGTTCATTTCAGTTTACCGAAATGGGAGGTTACTTCCCGACCCGGAATGGGGGATGTTTGTCTATTAATGACAAGGGATTACTCCTCGACCAGGAATGGGGGAGAATTGTCTATTTAGACAGGATATGTGAATCATGATTCGGAAAAGTTTATCATTCATTATGAATGAGCCGGATATGTTAATACATAATTATATGGACATGATTTATTGCATTTAAATTCATGCAGTAGTATAGTAGTGATGCATTCACTGGGCTATTTTGCTCACGGTTCCTATGTTCACATTTTCAGGTAACGCGATGTCACTGCCAAATCTAGGAAGTCGGGCTGGGTTAGCCAGGAATGGGAGAAACAAAGATTTTGTTTAAATGTAAATGATGTAATTAAGTTAAATTATCCTTCAAGAAAGTTTGTATAAGTATGACTACTCTGATGTTGTAAAAAGGTTTTCAGTTATATGGATTTACAATGATGACTCTGAAATTAAAACTCGTGTTTATGGTTTGGTTAAATTAATCATGGTTTGAGTCACTTTGACTTTCAAACTTAATTATAAGTAACTGGGTTGGGGTGTGTCAATAAGCATCCCGTTTGAACGAGACTTCACCTCGTTAGAACAAAACCATGGTTTTCACTCATTTTTGTTCGAATGAAATTTCCGCCTTAAAATTCATTTTCTTCTATAAAAATGACTATTTTGGTGTGTTTTACTCAATTCTTTTAGTGAGAATCAATTTTTATACTTACATCAAACGTTTTCGTCTTTTTGTTTGAAAGAAAACTTTTGTTTTACAAATCATACATATCTTAATAAGATTTGTTGAGTTTTGGTGAAACCCAATTTCCTTACATGATATGAAACCCTTGTAGAGTTTACTGTACTGTTTATTGTGGAACTGCAACTCTACGGCTGAAGAAGAAAGGATATCGCATCCTGAGGTTGATCGGTGGATATCGAGGGAAGAGCTGATTCTTGTGGATGGTGTTGGACTGTGCCGTATATTTTGAAGAGTTAAAGACCAACGCATTATATTTATTGGAGCTCTAAGTAGTCTTTAAGTCGTCTTGTGTCTGTCAAACTCTTAAGAATGCCAAAATCTAGATTTTGCCCGAAAGGAATTTTTATTTATATTCTTTTTTTGTGTGTTTAGTTTGAAATTTTGCATGCATACCTAATTATTTATCAAGATAAAATTTGGTTAGAAATTTGATATTTGTGTGTATATCCTAAGACACAAATAATTTCATATAGCCCCTACTACATTTGCATTTTCTCAATTTGGTATCAAAGCGAGTTGCACTAAAATATCATGTGATCCTAATTTTTACCCTTTTTTGGATACCGACTTTTCAAATTGTTATCATAACAAGTTAGACTAAGTTTTTGTATGATCTTAAAATTGGGATTATACGGATAATTTGTGTAATAGGCTACCTATTTTCAATGGGTTTACTTATGCTTATTGGAAAGCTCGAATGAGTTCGCATTGAAAGCGGTTGACGAGCGTGTTTGGATTATTTGTGAAAGAGGGTGGACACTACCCTACTGTGACTAACGGTGATGTCATAAGTCCTAATCCCATCACCTCTTAGACAGATGATGAATTTAAAAGGAGAAATTTCAATTCACTGAGTTTAAGTGTTAATTATGGAGTCCTCACCCCTGATGGGTTTCACCACATCATGACGTGCACCACGTCTAAGAAAGAGTGAGATATCCTCCAACTCACTCATGAGGGTACCAACGCAGTGAAAGTTTCTAAGTAATAAAATCTCATCACACAATTTGAAACCATTACTATGCTAGGGACTGGGACGTTTGAGGAGCTTTATGCACAACTGTTTGATATTGTTAACTCTAATTTTAATTTGGGTGAGACAATTCCTGTAACGAGAGTCGTGAAAAAGATTTTGAGATCCCTGAAATCCCGTTTTATCCCTGAAGTCACTGTCCTAAATTCTTTGGGAAATGTAGATACTCTTTTCTTAGAATAACTCGCAGGATGCCTTCAAACGTACGAAATCGATATGTTCCCCAAAATTAAAAAGAAAAAGGAAATAGGGATTGCTTTGAAGTCCCAGTCTAAAACAAAAAGGGAAAAATATTTTTATTCTTAGTCGGAGTTTGATTTTGAGCTTGAAGATCTTGCCTTGTTTGCAAAAAACTTTAAGAAAAAATCTCAAATTTAATAAAGAAAATTCTTCCAAACAAGATAAAAATTTTGAGAAAAATAAAAATGGTAATGAGGACAAGAACATTTGTGAGAAAAATAAGGTGAGATGTAATGAGTGCGAGGAAAAGGATCATAAAGCCCGCGAGTGTCCCACTAGGCTAAAGAAACAGGGCAAAGGCAAAATTTTCATATAAAGCCACTCTTGGCGATAGTGACGTCGAGTCGGCAAATTCCAAGGATGAATCCCTGCATGTACCTAATTATTGTGCATTCATGGTTAATCATGTTAGTAATTTTAGTTTTTCCCACACTGATGAGGACATTTCTAAACGTGATAGCCTCGCCACTTTGTCGAATTAGTCTGGATAGAGTGAGAGTGATAAGGATAATTTAAGTGAGGGAAAAGGTGGACTCCAACATGCCTACCGCGAACTTTTTAAAGAGTCTTTGAGAACCAAAAAGATAAATAGAAGTTTGACTCTTAGGTTGTTTGATTTATGATTTAGAGAAGGAGGTGAAAGTTTTGAGAGAGTGTGAGGCGTCGGTGAGCTAACTCAAGAAGGTAAAAGTTTCTTTATGTGAACAACTAATTATGGTTGGTAAGGAGAAAATAGGTTTGACCAGCATTGCGGCTAGTCTTATGAGAGATCTTCAAGATTTATTGGAGACTTATGATAAACTTGAAGCTCATGTATCCTAACTTGAAAAGGATCTCAAACATGCCTGGGAGGTCAAGGTCACTTTAAAGGACACGTCTAAGAAGGTTAGAAAGATACTCCTCCCTCCCGCTTTAGGTTTTTATGAGAGTCAAGGAATATGTTATAACGGTGCATACACTTTCAATGACGCACCCAAGCCGATTCTCGAGTTTGTGATGGATCCTTATGGATTTCATCCTAACCCACACAGAAGACTGAGCCCAATGAGGAGAGCGTATCCTAGGCATTTTGATCAAGTTAGACCCAAGCCTATTTATGTTTTTCCTATTATAAATAAAGAAGTCACCTTAGGGAGTTATTTTATGCTTGGTAGAGTTTCCTACCCGCGTATTTCTCAATATGCTCCAACATGTGTCCCCTCATGCACTCCCACACATGTTCCTACTCATACTCCCACACATGATGGTGGATATTTTGAGAGTCTTCAAGAGCAAGTAGATTTTTTTGTCAAAAGTTCACAAAGTTTGATGGAGGAATTTCAAATGATGCCTATTCCTATTGAAAACACCTCCTGGACCAATGATTGAGTTTGGGTACTTTTTCTAGTATAGGGTGATTATCATGTTCATATCGATTATCCCTATTGCTAGATTGTATTACTATCGTATTATTATGCTTTTTGCTTTTGATATATTTTGAAAATTTTAAAAAGATTTTCAATTTTTAAGAAAAAGGTTGAAAGGGTTCAAAAAGATTTTATTTTAATAATTTTTTTTTAAAAAGAAAAAAATATTTTTCTCTTTTCGTTTTCATCATATATGCATGTGCATTTAAGATATTCAGAACACCCCTAAATTCCAACCATATATGTGACTTTTTCATTATGTTTTGAGACATGGCTTAGTTTCTTTAGAGTGTTTAATAATGTGTGGATATAATTTCGTTAATCATTGATAATTACTTTCTTAATAATAGACTCTTTATTTATTGCACATTGTGCTTGCTTATCATATGAAGAATACGGTGTTCTCATCTCAATCGTTCTTAGTAATGAATAAAATGTACTAGACATAAGTTATGCTTGTAAGAACCATTGCTCGGATTTTATTTTTCGAAAAATTTGTTGTATGTTAGGCAATGGAAAGGGACTACAAAAGAGAAAAATTATCTTTATCTTAAAAGTCACCATTTGCAAAAAAGAGCCTAAAAGATTAACGGCACACAGAAATAAAAGTGTCAGAGCCAAATTTATATTATTTTATTGATGCTTCGCTACATATGAGCATTACGATATCTTCAAAATTTGAGAGGGAATTCATAAATATGTGAGATTTTGAGGGTGTTATAAAGAAAGAGATCAATGGGCTTGTACAATAAACTCTCTTAAATAATGTTAAATAGTTTGCCCTTATTGATTTGAGAGGAATTTAAATTTATGGCATATTACACAAGTTGAGTCAATTTCATTTAAGTTCAACATTTTTACACTTAAGGTTTAAATTGAGTTCTTTCTTTATAAGTATGTCATTGATAATGTGCAACTATGTTATGAAAGTCTATGTTGATTTCGTCATGGAAAATGTTCACACAACTACATTCCACTTTTATGATTCGATTATTTTAGTTATATTCCATGGAGTCATGTGTTTTGTACTTATATGTACTTTTTATACATGAAAAAATATCAAAAAAATCTAAAAATAGTTGGTTTGCCTCTTAGAAATCTCATTGCATATGCTTAATTGATTATCTTTGTGATGTTATTTCTTTTGGATTCTTGTGATGCTTAATATTCATGCTTAGTTTCTTACCTTTTGCATATTGCGAACAAAAAAGTGGAGAGAACAATTTGAGGGAGAGTTTTATTTTCTTTAAAACTCGTAAGCGTCGCGGTATTCTTTTATTTCATGTGTGTAGGTCTTTTATGATTTGACGATGATATTATGGACTACATAAGATAATGAATTTAAATTGAAGACAAGTCTCGAATGTCATTCCACTCTTGTCATCCCGTTTTGGGTATGGGATGACATTAGGATACATTATGTTAGGGGTTTTATTGTAATTTAGTTTTGGTTTTATTTTGTATAGGAATAGCCAAAGGGGTAAATTTGTAAGAATAAGATTTTAAAATTACTCGTAGCTTAGTTATTTTGTTGTATCCCATTACAAACCGATGGTACAAACTAAACACTACATCTGCATTTTCCTCCACGATCATTTGAAGATAAGGTAATGACCGAGCATCATTTTTGAGATTCAAGTTGTTGGAATCATCACGAACATTTTATAGAAGTAAACGAACTTGTGGTTTTGATTTTACTCAGTCAAGTCATTATGGGATGTTTATTTTTTTTACTCAAGGCATTTTTTTTAAAAAGATTTTTGAAAAGAAATTTTTATTTTTCTGTCTGTTGGAACGAGATTCCAATCTCATTAGAACGAGATTATGATCTCGTTCAATCTCGTTCTAATGAGATTAAATCTCATTAGAACGAAATGCTTAACTCATTCTAACGAACATAGAATGAACATCTAACGGGATGGTCTATGTTTGGCAGAGCAACTCTCATTGAAAGTTTGTTGGAAGGATGATCGAACAAAATAGGCATCTCGTTCGAACGAGACTTCACGTCGTTAGAACTAAACCATAGTTTTCGTTCGAATGAGATCCCATTTTCATTTGAACAAAATTATCACCTCTAAATTCGTGTTTTTCTATAAAAAGGACTCCTTTGATGTGTTTTACTCAATTATTTTGGTGAAAATCAACTGTTATACTTGCACTAAAAATCTTCATCTTTTTATTTGAAAGAAACACCTTTGTTTTCCAAACCATACATCCCTTAATATGATTTGTTGAGTTTTTGTCAAACCCAATTTTTGTGCATGACACCAAACCCTTGTAGAGTTTACTTTAATATTGGTTGTGGAGTTACGACTTTACGACTGAGGAAGAAAAGATATCGCATCTTGAGGCTGATCGGTAGATATCGAGGGTAGAGCTACTTCATGTGGATGATACTGGACTGTGCCATATCTATCTAAGATTTGGAGACCTGTGCGTTATAGTTACTAGGGATCTAAGTAGTCTTTAAGACCTCATTTATCTATCAAACTCTTAACAGTGCTGAAATCTAGGTTTTGGTTTGAAATTTTTCCTTATATTCTTCTATGTGTTTGGTTATAAATTTTTCATGCACACCTAATTATTAATCAAGATAAAAAATTGGTTGAAAATTAGATCTTTGTGAGTGTATACTAAGATAAAAATAATTCCATATATCCCCTACTACGTTTATGTTTTCATATATATCATAAATCTGCCAAGCAAACACTTCTAGATTTTCCTTCAAAAAAGTAATTAGTTCTTCTCTTTACTAATCGGTTAGTGAGCTATCGATCAGGAATTTCCTCTTGGGGTGTGAATCATCGAACACTACCTCCTGTAATGGCTTCACGATTCTGTTCGCGGGGGCCACCCTTATCTATTTTATCCCTGATCTTTCATACTTTAGTTAATACTTGGACGGTGTAGCTCCATCTTTAGTAGGCTCAATGACAACCTCTTTTCTTTTTTCTTCTCTTGTTTGGGTATAATGAAACGATAAAGCATTGTCGAGCAACAACCCGATTTCCCCTAATCTCTATCATACATCGATCGGTGATGCATTTGAGCTTCTGATGGTAAGTGAAAGTAACAGCTTGCATAGGGTGTATACATCCTCTTCCAAGGATAGCATTGTAGGGTGAGTCAATGTCCACAATTAGGAATTTGATCAACTTTGAGATATTCCAATTTTGGACAGGCAAAATCACCTTCCCTGGTGGCATAGTCATATTTCCAATGAAGTCGACCAGAGGAATGGTTGCCTAATTTAAATCCTACATTTTTAGATGTAGTAGGTTGAATATTATTAGGTACATAACATCTTCTTTGATCAACTACTAGCTTATACACATCCCAATTTACAATCATAAGTGTGATTACTAGTGCATCATGGTGCGGAGTCCTTACTCCGATCAGCTCGTCCTTCGTGAAGACTATCTTCTTATTATAAATAATGCCTTTTAGAGATCGATGCTTTCCTTCTGGGAATTTTTCATGATCGATTTGGAAATCTTCGATCACTACGGTGATTATTTTTAATTCCATCCGAAGAGTGTTGTTTTGAACTTTCTTCGAATATGAGGCATCGTGGATAATAGCAAACTCTTGCCCTGATTCATTTTCTATAATATCTTTTCATTGACATTAATGATGGCTTTGTACCCTTTCTTATCCACGTAGTCTCTCAATTGGTCGTTTTGATCCAATTCTTCCAATAGGACTTGAGGTCCTTACAGTTCTCTATTTTACATCCATGTTCTTTGTGGTACATGCACCTGAATGTTGTATTGCTCTTTGTTGGGTCACCTCGCATCTTTTTTGGCCACTTGAGGAATTACTGGTCCTTTATTTTACTCAAGATCTTATAAATTATATGTTTGAAAACGGTGTTGGTTGCTTGAAAAGCCTTGACAGGATCTTCCTTGTCTTCATTCTTTGGCCATTCGCTCTTCTTTTTCCCCCCTTCATGGGGTGATTCTCTTTATCACCATTCTTGGTCGCCTACGAGCGCCCGTTATCATTATGGATGGTGGTGACCACATCTTACACCTTTACATATTTTTCTATGGAGATATGAATTTGTCAATGGTGCCCGCCTCCTTCTTAGTGAGAAACGGATGTAACATAGAGCTTTTAGGTAACCCTATCTTAAATAAGGCCCCATCAACCTGTTCAAATCAATCCTCAATCTCATTCTAAGTTTTACAGTACCGCCTAGCACATTCTTGCAAGTTTTCCTGAGGGTTTTCATCATAGTGAGGAAATAATCCATTCTTTTTGGATGGGCATTATTGGTGATGAACCAAGCAGTGAAGGCTTTGGTAAGCTACTTAAAGTTATTGATCGACTTGTGTGCTAATTTTTCAAACCATTTTTTAGCGATATCCCCCGGGCTGGAAGGTAATATGTAGCACATAAGAGCGTCATTGTGACTCCACAAGGTCATGGTTTTCCTTTACTGACGTAAATGGTCAATAGGGTTGGTCTTTCCATTAGATTTTAAACCTATAGTTATAAACTTCTTGGGGGGTTTCGGCTCTTCAATTATTCTTGAAAAAAGGGACAGCATTTGGGTGATGAGGGCTCTCCTGGCCAGTTCCTTAATGGATCTATCCCCATGATTAGTGGGTTATTGATCCATCTATTTCCTGATGAGATTTAATCCCTTATATGTGTAAGTTTATTGGGTTTAGGACACGATGAAAAAAAATTATAACAACCCTTGTGTGTAGTCTACCTATGCACACACGAATTTTGTAATGTATATGTATTTTGTTTAGTTTATACGTTGAATTTTATAATGTATACATGAAGTTTTATAATATTTATATGTTAGTTATGTTTACACTCAAACATATAGGGTCTATATTAAGGGCAGAGGAACACTAATGCCAAAAAACTTCTTATCGGTAACGGACAAAATTAAGAAGCTCCCAAAGAAAAAATGTTTTTTTACTTAACTCCCACTTTAATAATTTCTTTTATATAACTTTCGAATTTTTTATACCACTAAAGATTTGTAAATAAAAATCAATTTGATAATTAGACTTAAACCCCAAAATACCCTTTTTAAACAATACCTCATCTCACTTCAACTTCTTTCAAAAATCAAAGCCCAAAATTTAAATTAAACCATAAAACATCCCCCTCCACAATCACACTTTCCTAAATACATGTTCACTTAATTACCCATCAAATAAACCCAGAATAATTATGGCACATATAATAGTGAATAATACCCTAGGTCATTCTGATGTGAGACTTGAGGGACATGGGTCAAATTGTTATTGTTGGAGTCATCAAGGTTGTAAGGACAAAATTTTCAATTGAGACTGTTGTATAGTTTTGACTTTTTCCCGGAATAAAACACGTTTGAGTCATAGGCTTATTTTTATTGTCATGATCCCACACAGACTATGATGTCTTGAATTCTATTGAATATGTTGTGGCAAAGATTCAAGGAATTATTTATGCCGAAGGTTTAATTGGTGAAAGTTTATTCGTTTTCAAATCAAATTGCATACCGAGATCACTCAGGTATGAACGCGTAATTTTAATGGGGCTAGGAATTTATTTTAAAATATTTAAGAATGTTATTTTATTAAGAAAATATTTTTAAAATGTTGTTAAAAGAGTTTGAAATCGTTTACACTTCGTTTATTCTGAGATAAACATCATTTAGAGTTGTGTTAAAATCAAACAAATGTTGGTTTTCGTTCAAACGACTCTGACAGTCGTTCAAGCAACATAGGTATATCATTCAAGTGACAGGCCTATGTTCTTTGAGAGAGATGCCACCTTTAAAAATATTACTTAAGGCATGTTTTCCCAGATTTTCGAAGTGTGTGCAATCAAAAAAAATAGTTTTGTAATAGTACGTTTCTGCATAAAAGTTTTTCTAAGGTTTTTAAGTTAAAACATATCCCTATATTTTCAAAGATCCAAGTTTTTATTAGTATATGATATTGTGATCTTTGTGTAACACCCCGTAATTTTGAGGATTTAAAATTTAATTATTTTTGGGAGAAATAGAAATATTTAAATTCGAGAAACTTAAATTTATGATTTGGAGAATTTATTTGAGTGGGAAGAATTATTTATTATTGGGCAACTTTAAGTAAATTGTCCAAATTAATGTGTGTCCCATTTTCGAGGTCAAAATTGGAGAATGTTATAAAGTATTTCGAATGACGATTATGAGTGCACGGTTGAGTCCGAATGGGTCGAGATAGTCAGAAAAGAGTACTCGGGGGTAGTAATCGAGTCTCGGAGCATTTTTTAACATAGCCGGGGCCACACGAGGTGATTTGGGTCATTTTAATTAGGCACGTATGGCCTAAAACGGGATTAGGGATTTTAGCCCTAATTGGGGGAAAAGTTGAACGGCGGTTAACAAATTCTAAACCTAAGGTTTGAGAGAGACACGGAGGAAAGCAAATCAAGAGCCAATTGAGGATTTTTGGAGCCAAATTAAGGGACTAATTGGGGTGTTCTTATCAACACCTTAACTACACCAACGGATCAGACCCTACGATCGATTTCAGGAAAGTGGTTAATTGTTGTGATTTTAAATTGATGATAATCAATTCATACTATGGGAGGTGTAAACCAAAATTCGTTTTGGGTGGGTATTCACGTAAAATTAGGTTTTCAGTAATTGATACACTTTAAATGGGATTAAGGTTGAAATTTATTATGTTTATGATTATGGAATGTAGAGGTGTGAATCGTATGTTAAAACCAATAAGAATCGATGGTTAATTTCTGTTAATAGGAATGAAAATCATATTGGAGATTTGAAACCCGGATAAAACCCAAATTGGGAAAATGTTGGAATTAATGGAAATTAGTTGATTAATCAAGGTCTCTAGGATGTTTAAACCCTTTTATTATGTGGAGATAATGTTAGTTGTGATTGGTTAAAGTTTGGAATGAAATAAAAAGCTTGGGGGTTCATCAATGGCTGAAATAGCAAGCCGGATAAGACAAACACATGTTTGATCGATCGATCGATCAAGGGTCCCAAAATTTTGGCAGTTCGGCCTGTTTATATATATAAGGGAAATTAATTTAGTATTTATTCCCATACTTTTATTTAGTGGTAGATTCATATGTGACACATATTCCTTAACAATTATAAGGGGGTATAATTGGGTTTAGGAGGGTGATAAAACGATTAAAGTTCGAGAATTAATTCGTAGATATTGGTTTTGGACCAAGGAAAGAGGTTCGGATATTGTAGTTGAGTGGCACTATATTATTAAAGGAATCGAGGTGTGATTAATTAGTTGAAGGGGGGAAAATATAGAATCGGGTATTAACGATGGTACGGGCCAAGTGAGTGAGTTCGGGTATAATGATTGGGTGACAAGTGTTAAATTAATTAATGTGTAAATTAATTAAATTAGAGTCGGACCATAGACTCGAGTAAATATTATATAAATTAATGTGCAAAGTATTTATATAAGAGTCGGACCATAGACTCGGAGAAATATTATATTTATTGACGTGTGAATTAAAAAAATTAGAGTTGGACCATAGACTTGGGGAGATGATAAATTAATAAGTGAGAAAATTAATTAAGTTGAGTCGGGCCACAGACTCGGGAAATTATAGGCTAGTGTTACGAGTTTTTGAGTACACGATAAATCTGGGGTTTATATTATATATATACGGTGTAGTGATAGTACATATATATATATATATATATATATATATATATATATATATATATATATATATATATATATATATATATATGTGCGTATATATTGTGTTTGCTATTAAATATCAATGACTAGATATTTATTTAATTTATATACTCTAGTGCTATCAAGGGAGGTTGCGCGATGTGGGTGAATCCCCTAGCTTTAGGAGTAGGGTGAGTATATCTCCAGGTCATAGCATCCGGTATATGGGTGAGGGATTTATCTCACTTTTAGGGAAGGAATATGACCGCCTCCACTACGTTTATATTTTGGGTCATGTTGGTGAGTGATTCCAACTCGGGTAACTAGGTTATGTGAGCACACCTAGTAACATAGCACTTTAAAAGGAATCATCCGGTGAGGGTATACTCAGAGGGATGGATGTGTGTATGTATATATATATATGTGTGTGTGTGGTTTTTCTTAGTAAAGGTACGTATATAATGGTAGTAAATATTATATGCGGAAAATAATACAGTGTGTGATGTATATACTTTATATAACTTGTGTGATGTATATCAGTTATATGTTATGATTTAAAGGAAATTAATTAAGTTAATTGGTGAGATAAATTATAATTCAGATATTACTATACTCGGGTTAGAGTAGTATGGCAAGGGGATATTTTACCAGGACAAGTTGGACAGGGTAGTACAACTAGGTGGGGTTAAGGTAACCGTTAGGTGTGCACATTAGTGGAGAGGTGAGTATGTCCTCAAGGGAGTGCGACACTAACTTAATTATGAAGCGTATTCATGCATTTTAAATTACTGCAGTTAATTAACTTGCTAAATATTTTCAAAAATGTTTTGGGTTCTAACCCTTGCTATAAAACTATTTTCAAAACCTTTTAAGTGTCTAGCCACAGGGATGCCAGGATTGATATTCTATTTCAGGGACACGGAGCTGCGGCATATGTGGATGCTATCAGGAGCTTGGATTAGATGCATCGTTCTTTCATTCCTAAAGTAGGAATCATTTATCAGTTCTAGTTTTATTTAGGGCATGTCGCCCAGACTTTCAGTTCAGTTTTCAGATTTATTTTATTTCGGTGTTGAATATTTGTATTGGATTATTTACTTTGGTGACCGATGGTTTATTTGGCATTTAGTCATTATTTATTCAGTTGATTTAATTCAGTTGTGTGAATGGATTATATTTTGTTTCCGCATGTACTGTTTGGTTTAATTAATAAGATAAAAATTGGCACCAGCTTTTGGAATACTAGGTGGTTAGTAAGTTTTAAAAAGGTTTTCGACAGTGATGCTAAGGATGAACCAACTGGGATTCCTGTTTTAATTTGGTATAGGACTGATCACCCAGTATTTTATTAGGCAGGGTGTCACACTTTGATTGCACTAATTCGAGTTTATTCTGAAGAGCATTGGTGGTTATTCAGAGAAGAAGCGAAGGAGTTCATGTTCCAATTCCGTAGACATTACAAGCCATATCCGTGGACACCGAGACATACGTGGATGCGTGTGTTATGGACGAGCATCGTGGAAAATGGACTTTCTACATGGGCATTGTGAGAAGAATGGTTGAAGATCAGAAGAGCATCATGTCTCATGGGGATCGAGTCGTTGAGTAACACTTTTGTCTGTTCGTTGTAAAGACACATTCATAGTGATTGTCTGGCTTGGGTCGTCCTAGGTTTTTTCTCGTTGCGGTTTCCTCATACATCTGGCATTGTGAACATTAATTTTCCTTACTTTACTTGATTTAATCACTAGATGTATGTTTAGGATTAATCAAGATAAATTTTGGTTAAGTTAAAATTGTTTCATAATTTGGTGCACATAAAAATTGAAAAAAAAATCATAAAGAGAAAGTGTTTCATCATCCTTAAAGCTAAGTTGATTTGAGTAATTTAAAAATTAAGGGGCCCGCAAAGGTCATAAATAAAAAGTTTCCCATTGGTCATAAGGTTACCAAGTGAGAATCGATTCTCAAAAAGTGATAATCGATTCCTTTTATAAAATTCAGTAAAAAAAAAAGAGAGAAAGGAAAAGACTTGGAATCGATTCTCAAAAATTTAGAATCGATTTCCTTCACAAACTCTTTCTAAGACCTATAGCTGGAACAGAGTGAGAACTGATTCTCAAAAAGTTAGAATCGATTTTATTTATCTTTAGGATCATGCAACGGGAATCATCATAACTTCTCCATCTGAACTCGAAATAAGGCACGATTGGCAGCCACGTGAAGATAATTTGACGATGTACAAAACCATGTATTCCACATTCCCAAATTCTCAAGTTAAAATTTTGAAAATTCCTTTGAAGTTTCATTTCGTGACGTAATTTTCTCGAAACATAACCAATTATTCCATTAAGCATTCCAATACCTACAAAATCTCAAGTAAACTTTGAAAATCATATATATATATATATATATATATATATATATATATATATATATATATATATATATATATATATATATATATATATATATATATATATATATATATGTATCAAGAACCCAGGTTAACCAATAAATGAGAATAAAAGTAGGAAATGACGGACAAAATTTTACTAGAATGCATAAGTATAAAGGGCACTAATATACAATATTCGTGACTTATCACACACCCTAACTTAGAGAGTGATAGTCCCTAGTGATGAAACAAATCAAAAGTCATCCCAATAGAGATATGACAAAAATAGATACGCATAAAAGATAGAAATGCTACTTATGTAGGTGGACAATTGCATGTATCATATACAATAATTTTTTATACCCCTAGGTTATCCTACTGTCCAAGTGTTGTCTAGTGAGGGTTTTCAGGGATAAAACCCATAAACATCAAGTTTCCTCAAAAATTATGCCCAAACAACCAATGAAACAAGCTCAACAACAACGATAAATATTAAAAACACGTTATTTATTATTATCATTATAGAATGGCTTCCTAAAAAATGAAACCTTAAATGTGGGAGGAAAAGAGAGCACATGAAAATATTGATTTGCCAAAAATTTTATAATTCGGATAAGTATTTGAGTTTGGTGAGTCGTACTTATCTCAATCTTGTCATCTATGCGTAAGTAGACTTAAGGAGGAGGTGCGCATGTAAGAACCGTTTACCGTGAGGGTTGACTATTGAAAATATGACGAGTGTTCATGGGAAAGGGCTGCCAGAGCGCAAAATTGACGCGTTGATAAAGCCACTGTTTAAAAGAGCCCAAAAGAAAATCAAGGCAATAAAAAGAAACAAATGCCAAATATAGGGCCAATAGGATTTTCTCTGAGAATGATAGAAACCTCAAAAGATCTTGAAATAGTAAATATATATATATACATATATATGAGGGAGTTTGGTTGGAGAAAATTTAAACGGGTTGCACCACGAATCCTTAACATTGAAAAATCGTATCATGATGGTATTGTTTGTATAATCGTTAAAATTCTGGATTTGTGTGCATTATGTTTGTTTAGTTCATTAAGCTCACATCTTTTTTTATTACATATGTCTAAAATAAAGTTTGAAGATTTATAGGTATCAATTAGAGCTTCTTGATCGTTTTGATGTGTTGAAATTATGATTCATTTGTTGTAGTTCATGCTCATTCATTCCATGATCATGTTTGAACACATCGCTACTATGTTAGCATGTAACTCAAGTTGATTTTTTCTTATTTTGTTTTCTGTTTTGCAGTTTTCTACACCTTCCAATTGATATCATATGCTTGCATGCTTATATGTCGATATTAATTAGTTTGCACAAACTGGTATCCATATCTTGCTCACATGCTTAACAAATGATTTGGACTTTGTTTTTACATATTGTTATTAATAGCACATATTGGTATCATAATTTGATATTGATTAAACATGTTTATATATTTGTCTGATACAAAATTGAGAATGCTATGTGATATTAATTAAAACGAATACGCAAATTCCAACTATGAACTTATTTAATTAGAATCAATATTTAAACCAATTTAATTCAACCCTTAAACATACAACTACTTGGATAAAATCAAGCCAACATAAAAAATTGTTGACACATTTCAGGAAAAAACCCAAAAGGGAAAACCATTTTATTTCACTATGTAAAATAAATCATAACTTACATACACAAAGAAATCTGCCATGAATAGAGTCAGTAATGGAACAATCGCAGCAGCCCACACGAACACGCAACTCGGAATCAGAAGGTAATACGCACGAGCACTCCTAAATGACACGCAGTTGTTAGCCCAGTCTCAGCCTTTATCAACAATGAATCCCCGCGGTTATAACAAATCATCCATGGAGTGCCTCTCCACAAGGTTTATAAAATTAGATACAAAACTTTATAGGGTTCTAAACTAATTCACAAGAATCGAATTCAAGGATGCTTTGTTTTGAATTAAAAAGTGTTTCAAAACACAAAAACTTGAAAAAAATTTGCTACTGATATGCAGAAACATCTTTTGCAAAAGTCTTGAACAAAATGATTCACGAAATAGGTATTTATAACAACCTTAAGGCGGAGGATCGTTCAAACGAGATGTAATGTCATTCGAACAATATAATTCTCTCGTTTAAACGAGATGCCTATGTCGTTTCAGCGACGGGCACATGTCGTTTGAACAACATAAAAAAGTCATTGAACGGCGCAAACGTCAAACAGGGTTTGCCTCTTGATTTAGAAAAAATTTGTTTTCACAAAGGAAAAATCATGTTCGTCATTTTTGTAAAAAACAATCATCCTAAATATAATTCTATGAATTATTTTAAACTCTAAATTCGTTCTATACCATTTGGGATGTCGGGAAGTCTTCAAACTTAGAGATTCTTGAGTTCGGTCCATTTTCTCATCTTTGTGACTATTTGTTACGCCCAACTAGCCTAATGTTATGCTATTAATAATGTTATAAAAATTGTTCTTACAAACCTCCCCCCTTGGCTATTCTGGTACAAAACAAAAAAAATGACCGAACACCAAATTAAAATCACAATCTCATATTACAAATTACAAAAAGTACAAACACCCTTCCCAACCCTAGAACGGAATGGCATAAGTCTCTTTGTCTTCAAACTTCATATTCTTCCTTTTATCCAAACTTTGCCTTCATCCGTGTGTCTTGAAATCAACTTGGAGTACCTACACACATGAGACAACAAACATATACCTTCGTGACACATCGAGTTTGAAACAAAGTAAATCATAAATAAATACTCCCCCATAATTCAAACTCATAAAAAAAAATGTCCATTTTAATTTCCTCTCCCCCTTTGTTTTTATCGAAATAGAAAAATATTTTAAAAAATAGAAACAATAAACATGAAATATTCAGCATCACGATGAAGAAAAGATATCATCACATAGAGATCTAGATCAAGCACGTGTAATGATCATCTCAAAGGCTATGCAAATATTAACTATTTTTGAAAAAATTTATTTTTTTCAAACAAAAAGCAAATCTCACAAACACAACATGCAATACCATATATAATATATGCAAAATATATCCAAGAAAACTCGGAACACATATATGGGTATAAGCAACCACAAAACACGAAACAAAATACATAAGTCATACACATTAGCATAGTATCGATGTCTCCAAACGTGTGGAATGGAATGAATGGGCGTGAACTAGAAATAAAAGAATTATAACCCAAAACACTCAAATATATTCAAGAAGTTCTGATTAACTGCAAAACTTTATCAAACTAAGATCTTGCCTCAAGTGACAATTAAATTTTAACTTATTGAACAAAATAAGCACAATGCACAAAAGCCTAGAATTTTAATGATTCTACAAATCAATAGCGTCGTGACAAAATAAGATCAACTAGGATACAATGTCATTGTGCAAACCCATTGATGTTTCCATCCAAACTCCCTCAAAGTAATTATTTTCTTTTCTTTTGAATGAATATGTCAAACTTAAACAAATTGGCCCCTTTTTTAATGAAAATTATTTAAGGCTTGTTTTCTCATAATTTCGTCAAGTGTATCGTCTAGAAAAACAGTATACATCCAGTACGTTTTCTGCACAAATTTTTCTAAGATTTTCTAAGTCAAAAACATCCTTAGAGTTTCACAGATCCGAGTTTTCATTATCATATGCAATAGTGATCTTTGTTTGCACCTTGTTGGAGTTTGTTCTACACTTAAACATTGAGTTTATGGTGAAGAAGTGAAGGAGTTCATGTTCAACATCGTAGATGCTTGACGTGAGTCAGAAAGTGTCTCTAATGTGATCTCACTCTAGGCTCAAGTGCAAGCCTGTCGCGTTAGTAATAAACCCGGTAAGTCGGGATCGTATTTTACGGGGAAAAAGGACAACGGAGTTGTGACGACGTTGGATAGACAAGGAAATCCTAACTCTGACTCTAGAGGGAAAAGAAAAAGTGATTTGAGTTGTGGAATGACTACACTAGATGAAATTATGAAAAGATGCAATTATACTAAACTACCTAAAATACTGATGAAGAATAATTTGAAACTTTTGAACTAAGTGATGAGAAAAACAGGACGGGAATACAATCCCCCAACCCTAGTGTATTGCAGTTATAATACTAATCATGAATTTAACTGATTAATTTGACCCGGAATTTAGTACTCCCAAGCATTATGTATACGAGGTTCAAGCCCGCGTCATACCTAATCTGAGGACGAGTAAATCGGTATCGCGATAGTGACACTCGAATTGCATTCTAAATCATCCCGGTTACCCAGAGGCAAACGAGATATAAAGATCTACAATTGTTGTGTTCCTACGTAATACAGTCGTAATCAATCACTAAATTCAGAGGATTAATGTTATACACATGCAACTAACACATCAGGATGGGTTCATGTATCCCGGCCTTAGAAAATCTAGCCTAGCATGCTGAAAGTAATAAAAACAGTGTTTGATGTGCAGAAAACCATGATTAATCTCAGAAAAACTTGTTAATTGATGTAAAACGGAATTAAACAAAAGAAATTACTTACTAATCTTACCAAAGCACTCAAAGTACTAGCTAGAATTATTGGTAATCACTGAAATCTGAACAAAGCTTCAATCTTGGAATTAAAAGAATAACTGTATCAAAACTAGGGTTTCTGAAAAAGTAAGGAAAATTATACTAATTCTCCGTGCAAATAATAATAATAAAATGGGTTTTTATACCCTACAAGACTCCAAGAGTTTTAGCAGCACTAGGACTCTCCATTAGAGGAAAATTAGAAAATTAAAATTGCGACAGCTGGACCGGTTTTCCTTGATCCGGACCGGTCCTATCCTCCTCCGGACCGGTTTGCCTTGAATGCTGACCGGTTCTTTTAATTTCTTGGTGGACCGGTTCTTTTATTTTTCGGCCTTCTTCGGTTTGCTTTCGATCCGAGGTCTACTGGATTTTGCACAGCGGACCGGTCCGGGGTGAGGGCGGACCGGTTCTTTTAATTTCTGGGTGGACCGGTCCTGTGCGGACCGGTTCTTTTAATTTCTGGGCGGACCGGTCCTCTCTTTATTTGACTTTTTCTTCTATCTTTGACTGCACATAACTTTCACACCCGGACTCCGATTGAGGTGCCATTTTTTCCAGTGTTCTTGTAGTTGAAAGCTCTTAAACTTTCCAGTTCGCCCCACCTCTGGAATAAGGCTAAAAAATTACAAAAATGCCCTTTACTCCCTGTTTCTTGGTTTTCTTTCACTGTTTTGAGTTCTCTTTGGCACTACCTTGCATGAAATACCTGTAAAACACATAAGAGATACACAAAGTACGGAATACTTGCCAAAAAGGGTTAGTAGCATAAATATAAGCCAAATCCAATCTATTTACACCGCACGAGATCATACAAATACCGAAATTAAGGGGATAAATGTGAAGAATTTATGCCTAATCAATGCTTCCAAGCTACATCGTTGGACATTGAGGCATTCGTGGATGCGAGTGTTGTGGACAGGTATTGAGGAAGGATTATCGTGGGCATTATGAAGGAGTGGTTTAAAATCATAGAAGCGTCAAGACCCGTGGGGATCGAGTAGTTGAGTAAGACTATTTTTGTACTTAACAAAACCATATCATAGTGATTGTCTGGCTTGTGTCGTTCGAGGTTTTTTCCCTTAATGGTTTTCTCGTACCCCTGATGTTGTGAGTACTCTTTACTATATTTTTTACGTGCTTTAATCACTAGTTACATGTTTAGGATTAATCAAAAATTAAATTTGGTTAAATTAAAATGAGTTCACACCTTGGTGTGGTTTATAAAATTTGGAAAAAGAGTTTTCTAAAAAGAGAAATTATTTTATCATCCTTAAAACACTTCCGCATTAAAAAGAGGGCTACAAATTGGTATCAGAGATATAAACACTTTTTTATTGTGTAGATCCTTATTTTGTATTTTTTGGTAGTCGTGCTTATTTATCTCTCTTGGCTAGATTTTCTCTTGATGGATTCTCAATGTTTTGACGAATTAAATCTTTTGAATCTGAAGTTTGCAAAACGTATTGAAATCCTTGAAGATGAAAATTCTCAGTTTAAACAAATAATTGGATATTTTCAAAAGTTTCAACCTCAAAGAGATATCATTCATGAGAAGTTTGTAAACTTGTATGATAACTTTAATCTGTGATTTTGGCCAAGGCAGAGAGTGATAATAGAGTTTGTGTGTTAGAAAAAGAGTTGGAGGACTTGAAAATTCTAGTGTTTGTGTCGTTGATGAAAATATTTTGATTAATGAATTTAAGGCACGAGAGAAGACTCTTAGGGATAAGTTTACTCATATTGAGGGGGAGAGAGATAACCTTTTAGGGGTAATTAAAAATATAAATAAGGAGTCCCGAAAGTTTGAGGAGTCTAATTCTTTTTTTGAGTCCAAAATTTTGAAGTTGTACAATAATTTAAATGACTTGGGTAGTTTGAGTAGTGATGGTAATGGCTCATCTTTTCTAGTGGGTCGATTGTTAATGCCAAAATAATAGTTTGTTTTAGAGCGTCATCCACAGCCGAGGGTGTAAGAAAACGTCAACCTAAAGGTCATGTTCCTCTTCGACTTTTCACGTGTTCATATTGTGGTAGGAAAGGTCGCCTTAGGAGTTTTGTCTATGATCTTAGAAAAGATCTTAGGAAGTTTAAACATAGTGTCCCGTCGGTTGCCAAAACCCATTTTGTCAGGTATACACCTGTTTGGGTTAGGAAATATTTTTTGGAGATGATAAATGCTTCGTTTGTTGACTCTCACACGCTTGCACATGACGCTTCACATGTTATTTCTTATGGATAGTTGCTTGCATGCCATGTTTGTCATACGCTGGTCTTTTCAGCATGTTTTATATTTTGTTAGTGTTATGACATGTTTATCTTTCGTATTATACTTTTTCATTTATTGAGTCTTATTTGAAAAAATACAAAAATATTTTTGGTTTCATATTATTTTTGAAAAATACAAAAATATTCTGCTTTTATTTGAGTTAAAATATGTTGAAAATCCAAAAAGATTTTCAGTTTAATTTTGTTTTTGAGTTTACAAGTTTGATGTGGCATATTAATGTGCTTGGAACCCCATCCTTTCATTATTCATGTGGCTAGGACAGTCGGTCAAAATTACTGATGCTTAGAATGATCTTAACCATTGTATTATGGGGTTGTTTTGATGTTGATATGCATATTGATTCGACTTTGTATATATGCCATCTTTGCACACCTGCACGAGTTTATATGAATGTTTGACTTATCTTACATATTTGAGTTTGGTGAATCGTACTTATCTCAATCTTGTCATCTATGCGTAAGTAGACTTGAGGATGAGGTGTGGATGTAAGAACCGTTTACCGTGAGGATTGACTATTGAAAATATGATGAGTGTTCACAGGAAAGGGCTGCGAGAGTGTAAAATTGACTCGTTGTGAAAGCCACCGTTTAAAAGAGCCCAAAAGAACATTTAGGCAATAAAAAGAAACAAATGACAAATATATGCCTAATAGGATTTTCTCTAAGTTGAAAATGATAGAAACCTCAACAGAGCTTGAAATAGTATATATATATATATATATATATATATGAGGGAGTTTGGTTGGAGAAAATTTAAACGGGTTTGCACCATGAATCCAAAATGTTGAAAATTATATGATGATGCTATTGTTTGTAGAATCGTTAAAATTCCGGATTTATGTGCATGATGTTTGTTTAGTTCATTAATCTCACATATTTTTTAGTCACATATGGATAAAATAAAGTTTGATGATTTATAGCTATCAATTAGAGCTTCTTTATCGTTTTGATGCGTTGGAATTGTGATTCATTTGTTGTAGTTCACGCCCATTCATTCCATGTTCATGTTTGAGCACATCGGTACTATGTTAGCATGTAACTCATGTTGATTTTTTTTTCTGTTTTGCTGCTTTTTGCACCTTCCAATTGATATGATATGCTTTCATGCTTATATGTCACTATTAATTAGTTTGCAAAAATTGGTTTCCATATCTTGCTCACATGTTTAACAAATGATTTGGACTTTGTTTTTACATATTGGTATTAATAGTACATATTGGTATCATAATGTGATATTGATTAAACATGTTTATGTATTTGTCTGATACCAAATTGAGAATGTTAAGTGATATTGATTAAACCGAATTTGCAAATTCCAATTATGAACTTATTTAATTAGAATCAATATTTAAACTAATTTAATTCAACCCTTAAACATACAACTACATGGATAAAATCAAGCCATCATAAATAATTGTTGACACACAAATTTTAAGAAAAAACCCAAAAGGGAAAACCTTTTATTTCACTATGTAAAATAAATCACAACTCACATACACAATGAAATATGCCGTGAATAGAGTCAGCA
This sequence comes from Sambucus nigra, assembly GCA_949130495.1. NCBI lineage: Eukaryota > Viridiplantae > Streptophyta > Magnoliopsida > Dipsacales > Adoxaceae > Sambucus > Sambucus nigra. The sequence continues at coordinate 128,155,237 of OX422224.1, read as the reverse complement.
ATAGAACAATCGCAGCAGCCCACACGAACACGCAGCTCGAAATCAGCAATGAATACCCATGAGCACTCCTAAATGACATGCAATCGTCAGCCCAGCCTCAGCCTTTATCAGCAATGAATCCCCGCATGTATTAGAAATTAGCTATGGAGTGCCTATCCACAAGGTGTATCCAAATAGATACAAAACTTAGGGTTCTAAACTAATTCACGAGAATCGAATTCAAGGATGCTTTGTTGTGAATTAAAAAGTGTTTTGGAACACAAAACTTGAAAAACTTTTACTGTTGATATGTGGAAATGTCTTTTGCAAAAGTCTTGAAAAAACTAATTCACGAAATAGGTATTTATAGCAACCTTAAGGTGGAGGATCCTTCAAACGATATGTAATGTCATTCGAACAATATAGTTATCTCGTTTGAACGAGATGCCTGTGTCATTTGAGCGACTAGCACATGTCGTTTCAACGACAGAAAAAGTCATTGAACGATGCAAACGTCAAACAGTGTTCGCCTCTTGACTTAGAAAAAATATGTTTTGACAAAGGAAAAATCATGTTCTTGATTTTTATGAAAACCAATCATTGAAAATATAATTCCATGAATTAGTTTAAACTCTAAAATCGTTTTATTCCTTTTGGGATGTCGGGAAGTCTTCAAACTTGGAGATGCATGAGTTCGGCTCATCTTCTCATTTTTGTGACTATTTGTAACGGGATAAGCCAAACTAGCCTAACGTTATGCTATGAACAATGTTAGAAAAATTGTTCTTATAAATCTCCCCCTTTGTCTATTTCGGTACGAAACAAACAAAATGACCGAACACCAAATTAAAATCACAATCTCCTATTACAAATTACAAAAAGTACTAACACCCTTCCTGATAATACAGATATTGTACCACATGTCGTGGACCATTAATACCACAGTGTTATCATCTATCAGTCGCGGCCCTAATTCCTATTGAATATATAAATGACTTGCATACATGCTGCAGTCTTTAACATATAAGCTGAAGCCACTTATTCTCTACTTGTCGCAACCCTAAATATATAGACTACGACCCGCCCCATTTATAATATATGTGTTGCGGAACAAAAATTTTCATTAATCAGTTGGCCGCAGCATCTCTCATCACAGCAGCAGTACAGTGCATACCTCCTATATATAGAGGTTCCCACCTCGAGAGGGGGGATCCATTTTTTTCTAATACCAACACTTAGCTCAGGGTTGATTATTCTCTCCTCGACGGTCGTCAGACCCCTTTGTCTAGCTTGGGGGCTACTCGTCGGCATTGCAGCCATCTCTTCGGCACACCAAAATCCTTATAAACATGTATTCTCTTCTATTCACATGCTTGTACGCCTCTTTAGGCATAACTGCTATGTATCAAACAGCATATATAATGAGAGTGTGGCACCAAAGTGGGCGTAGGCTCATTATTATAGACGAACCACTCTATATCTTGTCTTTTTCTCTCTTACTTCCTATATTTACTTATTATACACTTTATACTTGATTTGTTGGTACGAGGACGATAAGTGGACGATTTATCGTATCATCAATTTGGCGTCGTCTGTGGGAAACGGGATATTTCAATCTTGTTTCTCTATGTTTTGAGTTCTTAAACACCTTATTTTATTCATGGGGATCCTTCGAATCATCATATCATGAGTAAATTTTGGTTATTGAGCTCTATTTTATATTTACACCCTTAAATGGGTATTTCATATATTCAAATATGCTCTTGGGTCTTCATTTTATGACCTTAGATCTATTTTACATACCCCTATGATATCGTTTCATCTAGATAATGCTTAAAAGCATAATGGGCTTTAGCCCTGTAAAGATGAATGATTAGGGAAGGTTTATATTTACTCCCTCTTTATTGTTCCTTGCCTGTGATCTAGGGTTTATCGTTAAAATGGTGATGTCTTATGCACCCTGATGATATTCTCTCATGGATAGACCCCAGTAGGTATGCTCTCCATGTGTTTCGAGAGAGAAACTCAATTTTTGAGTTTCAATTTTGGGATTATACCCTTCACTGCCTAGGTAGGGATGCGGCATGGTAGTTCAATTGCCTTGCTTTTCGCGGCCTCTACTAGTGCGATTGTATTACCACAGCTTTAAATCATTGGGAATGATCTCAGGTGGTCTTCGGCTCAACCTTGTTGAAAATCATTCAAAGGCCACGGCAGTACACATATGTGCCTTACTAGCTGGGGCCTCATCAGTATTAACATGCAGCAGTGCGAATACTGCATCCCAACTTCCTGCTCTTGGCTAATCCAGTATTTCTGTGGTTACTCACTTCTACTAGTTTTGTCTCAGATTATATATTTTGTAAAGACTAATAAAGAAAAAAATGGAAGGAGAATCCATCCTGAGCACAGAAGTCAAAGATGAGATTGTATAGCTGTACAATCTCCTCAACCATCTCTACGACAGTCATGCTTCACTTTGAACCCAAGTTAACTATTTGACTTAGAGGGTCCTCATGCTAGAGGCTGCAGCCTTTCCAAGAATGGTTGTGGCACCCAGTGTTGCGACCGTAGTCACAGATGTTTATGTCGTGGGAACAGTCAGCAGGAGATAGAAAAGGAAAGCAAAGAAGGCAAAAGAGAGCAAGAGCTCTAGGGCATATCCCAATTGAAGACATCTCCGAGTTCATTAAGGAGGACACGCAGCTGAGGTGGACAGAGAAGCTGAGGGCGCCACCCCACAAAAGGGACAAAGCCAAGTGGTGCAAATTCCACCAAGATCATGGCCACGACATCGAGCGGTGCTATGCTCTGAAGGATGAAACTGAGAGGCTCATAAGGCAGAGGATGCTCCAGCGGTTCCTGAAGGTTGCCTGAGGGGTGCAGCCTAGCTGAACAGGCCACATGCCCATTTTTTATATTTATGTTTTATATTTCATATGTTTCTATTTTATAGTGAAACTCTTCATATGCTGTTTTAAATTAAACTTTGTATTGTCCTTACAAAGTCATATATATATGAATAGACATAAAATCAAGTTCACTCTTAGAGTGCCATATTTTTATTCTCATTTCTATGAAATATTATCTTATAAAAGACCATTTTTTCTTAAACAGATCTCGATTCGAGACAATATGTTATATCGGGAATGATAATATCTAAATGGGCCCACAACACCCGTCAAGACGCCCGATTGTCCGAAAGAAAGTGACAATTGAAAATGGTGAAAGCAACTATCGAGAGAAGCTATCTGAATTGGTCTACGATATCACTTATAGAGACTATATTCCTACATATTATGGTTGCATTCTGGAGAGTATTTATCAGAAAGCATTATTAGCTACGGGGGCTTACGGTGCCTATTCTTAGCCTTTCGGGATGCGTCATTAAGCCGGGAGGCTTGAAGTCTCTAACTAGGGATGGCTTTATATATATCAGTAGTTTTGGGTGGCTTAATAACATAACCCAGCCTGGGGAGGCTTGATAGTATCCCGTATATGAGTTGTGGGTGGCTTCTTAATTAACCCAATCTGGGGAGGCTTGATAGTATCCCGTATATTTGTTGTGAGTGGCTTAATAACATAACGCAACCTGGGGAGGCTTAATAGTATCCTGTATATTAGTTGTGGGTGGCATCATAACATAACCCAGCCTGGGGAGGCATGATAGTATCCCATATATGTACAGAGGTCCATTTTTAAGAAAACAAAGGCCTAAAATGGGTTGTAGCCTTATCAATACGATTGTAGCCATTTATATATGGCAGCAGAGGAGTTTTTAGCATGTCGCGGCTAGATTACAAACCAGCTATAGTAGTCTAAGTTGCAATCAAAATTTGGGTCCTTTTAAGATTAAAGGGAAAGAGATAAGCCTCGGCCCCAAAGCCATAATCCATTGGCACCGCGGCTTGGGGGATCATTGCCTTACAAAGTGAAGGTTGGAAGCCTGTAAAGCAAGATAAAAGAATACAAGTGAAAAGTGAAAATGTTCACCTTTAGAAGACAAAGCTTAGAATAAGCCACAGCCTTATACTCCTGGCTGCAGATATCTTAAAAATTCACTCAAGTTGTTAGAGTGTCGCGAAAGTATCACATGAGCTGCAGCATTTAAGTCTCGCATTTTTGGGTCTATTGCCGTGACCTACTCAAGCGATTAGTGAAGTTTATGAAGAAAGGACAAGGACAAGATCCAAGGCAAAAACACAGCAAGCTGCAGACAACTTGCTATACAGGTCGCAACCCATATGAACAAAATATTTGTATATTGGTTACAATTAGTATGTTATCCTAGCAAGCTCATTCAATCAAGTATTCACTCATTCATGCAAGTATTGAGGTGTGAAAATTAAGTTCAAAGAATTATCATACTAGAGGAGTCTGACGCCGCAGCCTTGAGAGTACATAGCAGAAATATACGAGGATATACCAGTGTTTGAAAGTTAAAGCTTAAGTAAAAAATTCAAGTATTCAAGTTATACAAACAAAGGCCTCAACCATTCCAAAATGCACAATAAAAGATAAAGAGGGACGCAACCCTAAGATGCAGCATCGTCATCTTCGTCTCCCTCTTCTCCCTATGTAGTTGTCATGGTATCTTCCTCAGTTGTCGCTACTTAAGCCTTTATCCTTAATGTGGCTCTTTCTTCTGTTACAGCCTTTATTTCATCCATGCAAGCATCATGTTCACCATCCCCAATGCTCCAAGACTTAATTATGGTCGCAGCATCGGGGAAGTTCTTGCAGACTTTATATCTCAGCTCTTGGTAGCCGCGGATATAAGCTATGTTATTATGAGGAAGAAATATGGGGAGCCTTTATATGATGCCACAGTGCTGTCTATGGCTAACTGGAGGGCCGCGGCATGATCTTCACCCTTCATAGCCATAGCATGGTCCTCTTCTATTTTCTCAATGGTCAGGACATGATTTTCCTCGATCTTCTTTATTTCTGCAGTATGAGCCTTTTCATCATTAACAACCTTGATCTCCAATTCCTCATACTTCTTTTAAAGAAGTCCAAGCTTGTTATTGGAAAACTATGAGACCTTGGCAGCTTTCGCAGTCTGAGCTTGGGAAGCCTTAAGAGCCTCTGTGGCCTGGTTGAAGTTCTGCTCAACATCATTTTTTACCTTTTCTGCAGCCTCAACCTTAGCATCGGCATCCATCTTATATGCTTCCAGGGCTGCGGCAAATGATTTCTTTCCAGCTTCAAAAGATTTAGCTCTTGCATTGGCCAAATCAGCACTGTGAACACTCTTTACGGCCTCCTTAAGCCTATACAGACCCTCATACTTTAGTTTCTGGGTCGCCACAGCTTCTGCAGCCTGTAAATATATTTGAGAGTTAGAAAATAAAACTGATAGTATAAAGAATATTGGAAATCTAGAATTACTTACCCTCAGAAGACTGTGGAGGCCATAAGACTCCACATACTCATGGTCCTCATCCACCAACCGTTTTAAGTCAGCTCCATCCATCGCCCTTTTTTATCCTATGGACGGTATGGGCAGTTGTGTCCCATGAAGACTGAGGATCTGCCTGTGCAGTTGAGGTCCCGGACGTCTGATTTGTAGAGGAGCCAGATTTGCATTAATAGCAATTATTGATGGAGGGGGAGGATAATTTCTCTCGACAGGTGAAGTACCACGTCCATCTTGGTCAGAGAAAGATGACATTAGACCTACCGCGGCAATATGAGCTCCAATGTCATCGTCAAAGTTTCCCCCGAGACTTTCATGATAGGTCTCCTTCTTAACTTGGATTTGGGGTACAGCAGGAACAGGATGATTTGCAGCCTGATTTAGGGGCCAGGCCGTAGTACTATGACCCTCAGGCTAGTTGGAGGGAACAGAAGGATTATTCTTATCTGCAGACTGCATAGTTTGCGTGGCAGGAGCTTTGGACTTGGTCCTTTTCCTCTTCCTCTGCCTAGCAGTGTTATTGAGGACAATAGCGTCCTCATCCATCTCAGCAAATTGAGATGCTAATAGAGATCTATCAATCTCCTCACCTGAGAAGAAATAAAGCAAGGTCAATAACCATGCTTGAAGCAATTGGCGCGGAATAAAAAATCATGTGATAGATTTACCTTCAACACCCATCTCTTTGGGAATTGACTTGTTGGGAAAGAAGCCTCCCTTTTAGATTAAAGAAGAGGTTACAAGAGTGTTGAACTTCTTCTTGTCAGCACGAATTGTCGCGGCCTCAATGACCATCTTCTCTTATCACTCACTCAGCTGCAAATTTCAAGAGCTACAGGAAAATGCAAAGGTTAGTACAAAAGCAAAAAATGGAGAATTATATGCAATTGTAAAAAGGGTACGCGATCGCTGTTCAAAAAAGTGTTTACCAATCTTAAAGGGACACCCCCACTGCCGCGGCATCCTAAAGGCTCTCTCTCTCTCAGTCTCTTAGGGGTGGATCTCTCACCCTTCTCCAGAAATATAAAAATATTTGCCTTTTCAATTCTTACACTGGTAGGCCTCCCTGAACAAAGGGTCTCATCTCTGCCGCGGACAGAAAAGTAATAGTACCCCGTAAATTTTACGGAATTTTTCTTTGGGTGGTAGAAGTGGTAAAACTCCACGGGAGTAATGTCTCTCTTGAATTTATTCTTCCACAACACTATGGCTGCAAGAATTGCCCTCCAACCATTAGGATCTAATTGGTATGGGGTTAACTTCATTACTTGGAAAATTCTTCTAACTGGTACTGGGACAGGAAGCCGCAGCCCATATGTGAAAGGGTGGAGGGGAAGCGGGCCCATCGTCACCAACTGTCATACATGGCCTTTGTTCCGTAGTAGGGGCTGTGCATATCAAATTCTTAGGAAATTCAAAGGCTTCAGTGACCTGATCCACCCACTCTTAGGTCATAGTGTTGCGAACATTAAGTGCAACAAGAGGTCCCTCAGCCCTCCCAGGCGTGCTAGCAGGTGCATCCCTAACCTCAGAGGGACCCCCTTCCGTAACATTCTCGTCTATATCCATTGGTTGATTGCTTGAATTAGCCTCGTCCTCCATTATCGCAGAATTAGAGTCTGAATCCAGCACTACATAATTAGGGTAATCTCTCAATTGGCACGTCCCTATTGTCCTCAAAGGACGTACTAAAGGAAGTTCGGGAGGAGAGGCTCTAAAATGTTTATTCCAAAAGCCTCTCAGAAATTCGTTTGGGTCAAAGTTCATATGGCTGCAGTAATACCTGAAAAGCAGAGATTCTGCAGTTAGGAGCCGTAGCCAATATGGTCTTAACACCTCATAGGCCACGGTAGGTATAATGATATATCAAGTTGAGGATAAACAAGAAATCTTAGGAAAAATTGGCCAAGTATACCAAGTGTTGGGTTCTAAAGCCCTAGAAGTTAATTATCGTCGTGACATATTGCTTCGGGGGAAGGATGTGTAATCTTCTTGCATGCCGTAGTCATTAAATTATTGGCTAAATGTCTCGAACTCTAATCTGAGCCTAAGGAAAGGAATATTCTATCAAACAAGTTGCTACAAGACGCAGCCATATATTACATGCCGCAGCCTTCACTTACTACAAGCCACAGAAAGTTATTAAACTAATTAAAGGTTTTTCTGATCTAGGACAACCCTAAATCAAGGGATTTTAAGGGATTTATCATTTCGTGGCCACTAACTCAAATAGGTTAGTATTTATTCTGGGTTAATTCAAAGATCAAATGCCCTAGAATATGAAGAGTCCCTCTTAATAACGTTAAGAACATAATGGGAGTTCAGAAACCCTAAAGTATAACCCAAACCAACAAAATTCATTTATTGGGTTAGCATTGAAGAATGATCCAGTACAAGATCGGTTACCACTACATATTATCATATGCGTTCGATCAGTTGGGAAATTGGTAGAAATAAATATAGACAAAGAATCATTCAGTAACAACATGAACTTCCAAGAAATACAAGTTCAGAAAGCAGCAAACATGATTGCAATTCAACAAAAAAGCATTAAAGTAAGTTCAATTCGTGATGAGTTTAGCATATATAATTCAAGATTGGGTGATTCACAAAGGCAAAAATTCAGAAGTTCAGTTGATAAATTGTGAATTGTGAATTGAAAAAGCTATTAAAGAGGTTTTTAATTGAAAAACATACCCAAAAATAAAAAAAAACCACCAATGCTCAGCCTCGAACCACCTTCAACCGCCTTAGAACCACCACTTGCAGCTTCCAGAGATCGCCAGAAAATGCAATAAGACAAACGCGTAAAAATTCACTCTCTATATGCTCTCAAAGATTTAGGAAATGTAATGAAGCCCACAGCCGGTAAAATTTATATAAGATGGCGCGGGAAGATGAAGCGTCGCCTTGGAAGTACCAAGGCAGCTTGAAAAGACTTGACTACTCAGTCGCAACCCCAATCGCAGTCTCTTGGCACTACGAGTTGGAGGTTTATTGATAATATAGATATTGCACCATATGTTGCGGACCATTAATACCACAGTGTTATCATCTATCGGTCGCGGCCCTAATTTCTATTGAATACATTAATGCTTTATATACATGCTGCAGTCTTTAACATATAGGCTGCAGCCACTTATTCTCTACCTATCGCAACCCTGAATATACAGACTGCGGCCCACCCCATTTATAATATATGTGCCGCGGAACAAAAATGCTCATTAATCTCAGCTGGACGCAGCATCTCTCATCACAGCAGTAGTACAGTGCATACCTCCTATATATAGAGGTTCGTACCTCGAGAGGGGGGATCCATTTTTTTCTGACACCCACACTTAGCTCAGAGCTGATTATTTTCTCCTCGATGGTCTCCAGTCCCCTTTGTCCAGCTTATGGGCTAATCACCGACATTGCAACCATCTCTTCGGCACACAGGAATCCTTATAATCACGTATTCTCTTCTATTCACATTATTGTACGCCTCTTTAGGTATAACTGTTATGTATCAAACAGCATATATAATGAGAGTGTGGAACCAAAGTGGACGTAGGCTCATTATTATAGTCGAACCACTCTATATCTTATCTTTTTTCTCTCTTACTTGATCTATTTGCTTATTATACACTTTATACTTGATTTGATGGTACGAGGAGGACAAGTGGACGATTTCTCGTATCATCACTTCTAAACCCTAGAACGGAATGGCATAAGTCTATTTGTCTTCAAACTTCATATTCTTCCTTTTATCCAAACTTTGTCTTCATCCGTGTGTCTTGAAATCAACTTTTAGTACCTACACACATGAGACAACAAATATATACCTTCATGGCACAACGAGTTTGAAACAAAGAAAATCATAAATAAATACTCCCTCATAATTCAAACTCGTCAAAAAAAAATCTCCATTTTAATTTGCTCTCCCCCTTTGTTTTTATTGAAATAGAAAAATATTGAAAGAAATAGAAACAATAAACATGAAATATGGATCATAACGATGAAGAAAAGGTATCATCACATAGAGAGTTAGATCAAGCACGTGTAATGATCATCTCAAAGGCTATGCAAATACTAACTATTTTTGAAAATTTTTAATTTTTTCAAACAAAAAACAAATTTCACAAACACAACATGCAATACCATATATAATATATGCAAAATATATTTAAGAAAAGCCGGCACACATATATGGGTATAAGCAACCACAAATACGACACAAAATACATAAGTCATACACATTAGCATACTCTCGATGTGTTCAAACGTGTGGAATGGAATGAATGGGAGTGAACTAGAAATAAAAGAATTATAACCCAAAACACTCAAATATGTTCAAAAAGTTCTGATTAACTACAAACCTTTATCAAACTAAGCTTTTGCCTCAAGTGACAATTAAATTTTAACTTATTGAACAAAACAAGCACAATGCACACAAGCCTAGAATTTTAATGATTCTACAAATCAATATCGTTATGATAAAATAAGCTCAACTAGGATACATTGTCATTATGCAAACCCGTTAATGTTTCCATCCAAACTCCCTTAAAATAATTATTTTCTTTTCTTTTGAATGAATATGTCAAACTTAAACAAATTTGCCCCTTTTTTAATGAAAATTATTTAAGGCTTATTTTCTTATAATTTCGTCAAGTGTGTTGTCTAGAAAAACAGTATACATCCAGTACGTTTTCTCCACAAATTTTTCTAAGATTTTCTAAGTCAAAAATATCCTTAGAGTTTCACAGATCCGAGTTTTCACTATCATATGCAATATTGATCTTTGTTTTCACTTTGTTGAAGTTTATTCTACACTTAAACATTGGGTTTACGGTGAATAAGTGAAGGAGTTTATGTTCAACATCGTAGATGTTTCCAAGTTATGTCAGTGCACATCGAGGCATTTATGGATGCGAGTGTTGTGGGCAGGAATCGCTAAAGGATTATCGTGGGCACTATGGAGGAGTGGTTGAAGATTAGAGAAGCGTCAAGACTCGTGGGAATTGAGTCATTGAGTAAGAATCTTTTTATACCTAACAAAACCATATCATAGTGATTGTCTGGCTTGTATCGTTCGAGGTTTTTTCCTTTAGTGGTTTTCTCGTACACCCGGTGTTGTGAGTACGCTTTACATTATTTTACGTGCTTTAATCACTAGATGCATGTTTGGGATTAATCAAAATAAAATTTGGTTAAGTTAAAATTATTTCACAACTTGTTGTGGTTTATAAAATTTGGAAAAAGAGTTTTCTAAAAAGAGAAATAGTTTTGTCATCCTTAAAACATTTTCGCATTAAAAAGGGGTCTACAAATTGGTATCACAGCTAGAAACGCCTATTTATTGTGTAGATCCTTATTTTATGTTTTTTGGTAGTCGTGATTATTTATCTCTCTTGGTTATATTTTCTCACGATGGATTCTCAATGTTTTGACGAATTAGATCTTTTGAATCTGAAGTTTGCAAAACGTATTGAAATTCTTGAAGATGAAAATTCTCGATTTAAACAAGTAATTGAATATTTTCAAACGTTTTAACCTTAAAGAGATATCATTTGTGAGAAGTTTGGGACCTTGTATGATAACTTTAAATCTGTGATTTTGCCTAAGGAAGAGAGTGATAATAGAGTCCGTGTGTTAGAAAAAGAGTTGGAGGACTTGAAAAATTCTAGTGTTTGTGATGTTGATGAAAATAGTTTGATTAATAAATTTAAGGCACGGGAGAAGTCTCTTAGGGATAAGTTTACTCATATTGAGGGGGATCGAGATAACCTTATACGGGTAATTAAAAATCTAAATAAGGAGTCCCGAAAGTTTGAGGAGTCTAATTCTTTTTTTGAGTCCAAAATTTTGAAGTTGTACAATAATTTAAATGACTCGGGTAGTTTGAGTAGTGATGGTAATGGCTCATCTTTTCTAGTGGGTCGATTGTTAATGCCAAAACAATAGTTTGTTTTGGAGTGTCATCCACAGCCGAGGGTGTAAGAAAAGGTCAACCTAAAGGTCATGTTCCTCGTCGACTTTTCACGTGTTCATATTGTGGTTGGAAAGGTCGCCTTAGGAGTTTTGTCTATGATCTTAGGAAGTTTAAACATAGTGTCCCGTCGGTTCCCAAAACCCGTTTTGTCAGGTATACACCAGTTTGGATTAGGAAATTTGTTTTGGAGATGATAAATGCTTTGTTGTTTAACTCTTACATGCTTGCACATGATGCTTCACGTGTTATTTTTTATAGATAGTTGCTTGCATGCCATGTTTGTCATACGCTAGCCTTTTCAGCATGTTTTATATTTTGTTAGTGTTATGACATGTTTATCCTTTGTATTATAATTTTTCATTTATTGAGTCTTATTTAGAAAAAAAACAAAAAGATTTTTGGTTTCATATTATTCCTGAAAAATACAAAAATACTTTGTTTTTATTTAAGACAAAATATGTTGAAAAACCAAAAATATTTACAGTTTATTTTTGTTTTTGAGTTTACATGTTTGATGTGGCATATTAATGTGCTTGGACCCCCATCCTTTCATTATTCATGTGGCTAGAACAGTTGGTTAAAATTACTGATGCTTAGAATGATTTTAACCATTGTATTATGGGGTTGTTTTGAAGTTGATGTGCATTTTGATTCAACTTTGTATATATGCCATCTTTGCACACCTGCACGAGTTTACATAAATGTTTGACTTCTCTTGCATATTTGAGTATGGTGAGACGTACTTATTTGAATCTTGTCATCTATGCGTAAGTAGACTGAAGGAGGAGGTGTGGATGTAAGAACGGATTGACGATTGAAAATACGATGAGTGTTCACGGGAAATGGCTGCGAGAGTGAAAAGTTAACTCGTCATGAAAGCCACCGTTTAAAAGAGCCCAAAAGAAAATCAAGGAAATAAAAAGAAACAAATGCCAAATATAGGGCCAATAGGATTTTCTCTAAGTTGAGAATGATAGAAACTTCAAAAGAGCTTGAATTAGTGTATATATATATATATATATATGAGGGAGTTTGTTTGGAGAAAATTTAAACGGGTTTGCACCATCAATCGTAAACGTTGAAAATCGTATCATGATGCTATTGTTTGTAAAATCGTTAAAATTCCGGATTTGTGTGCATGATGTTTGTTTAGTTCATTAAGCTCACATCTTTTTTTGTCACTTATGGCTAAAATAAAGTTTGATGATTTATAGCTTTCAACTAGAGCCTCTTGATCGTTTTGATGTGTTGGAATTGTGATTCATATGTTGTAGTTCACGCCCATTCATTCCATGCTCATGTTTGAGAACATCGGTACTATGTTAGCATGTAACTCATGTGGATTTTTTTTTGTTTTGTTTTCTGTTTTGCTGTTTTCTGCACCTTCCAAATGATATCATATGCTTTCATGCTTATATGTTGTATTAATTAGTTTGCACAAATTGGTATCCATATCTTGCTCACATGTTTAACTAATGATTTGGACTTTGTTTTTACATATTGGTATTAATATTACATATTGGTATCATAATGTGATATTGATTAAACATGTTTATAGATTTGTTTGATACAAAATTGAGAATGCTATGTGATATTGATTAAACCGAAATCGCAAATTCCAATTGTGAACTTATTTAATTAGAATCAATATTTAAACCAATTTAATTCAACCCTAAAACATACAACTACTTGGATGAAATCAAACCATCATAAATAATTATTGACACACAAATTTCAGGAAAAAACTCAATAGGGAAAACCTTTTTATTTCACTATGTAAAATAAATAACAACTTACGTACACAATGAAATCTGCAATGAATAGAGTCAGGACTGGAACAATCGCAACAGCACACATAAACACGCAGCTCAAAATCAGCAAGGAATACCCACGAGCACTCCTAAATGACACGCAGTCATGAGCCCAGCCTTAGCCTTAGTTATTAATGAATCGCCGCAGGTATAACAATCCAGCCATGGATTGCCTCTCCACAAGGTGTATGCAAATAGATACAAAACTTTCTAGGGTTCTAAACTAATTCACAAGAATCTTATTAAATTATTCTTTGTTGTCAATTAAAAAGTGTTTTGGAACACAAAAACTTTAAACACTTTTGCTATTGATATGCAAAAACGTATTTTTCAAAAGTCTTGAGAAAAATGATTCACGAAACAGGTATTTATAGCAACCTTAAGGCGGTGGATCATTCAAACGAGATGGACTGTCATTCATATTTATAGGCCCCTTTTTAATGCAGAAGTGTTTTCAGGATGACAAAACAATTTCTCTTTTTAAAAAAATCTTTTTCCAATTTTTATAAACCACACCAAGTTGTGAACCAATTTTAACTTAACCAAATTGTATCTTGATTAATCCTAAACATGCATCTAGTGATTAAAGCAAGTAAAATAAAGTAAAGAATACTCACATCGTCGGATGTACGAGGAAACCACTAAGGGGGAAAATCTTGGACTGCCCAAGCCAGACAATCACTATGATATGGTTTTACAAAGTACAAAGATAGTCTTACTCAACGACTTGATCCTCATGGGTCTTGACGCTTCTCTGATCTTCAACCACTCCTCCACAGTGCTCACGTGAATTCTTCGGCGATACTTTTCCACAACACTCGCGTCAACGAATGCCTCAGTGTCCACCGATGTAGCTTGGAAACGTTTACGATGTTGAACATTAACTCCTTCATTTCTTCACCACAAACCCAATGTTCAAATGTAGAACAAACTCCAACAAAGTGCAAACAAATATCACTCTATCATATGATAATGAAAACTCAGATCTTTGAAACTCTGAGGATGTTTTAGACTTTGAAAACCTTAGAAAAAATTGTGCAGAAAATATACTGGATGTATACTCTTTTTATGGAGTGCACCCTTACAAAATTCTGAGGGAAATACACTTTAAATAATTTTCTTGAGGCGACGCATCGTTCGAACAAGTTGAGAATGCGAGGACACTCGCAAAGGGTGATTTCAACAAAAAATTGCAACACCAATTTTAATTATGTGGAAGCGATAATTTAAACCAATTTGATCTTTTTTATCCTAATCATGAAACTATGTGATAAAACAGATAAATCAAACACGCAAATATGACAAGGCCAAGTTTCAGGGGAAAAAAAACCTTTCGGGTAAAACTGTTATTTCACTATGAACAGTAAATTACAACTTACAAAGTACACGATGAAAACTGTAATGGATTAACCGCAGCAAACCCACAAGAACAAACAGTTCTGAAATCACCCATAAGTACTCCCAATTGACATGCAGTCATCAACCCAGCCTAGCCCTTCTCATCAATGAATCCAGGCAGGTTTCACAAATCAACCATGGAGTGCCTCTCCACAAGGTGTATACAAATAGATACAAAACTTTCTAGGGTTCTAAACTAATTCACAAGAATCATATTCAAGGATTCTTTGTTGTCAATTAAAAAGTGTCTTGGAACACAAAAACTTGAAGGACTTTTGTTGCTGATGTACAGAAACGTCTTTTACAAAAGTCTTGAAAAAAATAATTCACGAAACAGGTATTTATAGCAACCTTAGGGAGGAGGATCATTCAAACGAGATGTACTATCATTCGAACGATATAGTCATCTCATTCAAACGACATCCCTATGTCATTTGAGAGACGGGCACATGTCGTTTGAACGAAATAAAAAAGACGTTTGAACGATGCAAACATCAAACAGTGTTCGCCTCTTGACTTAGAAAAAAATTATTTTCACAAAGGAAAAATCATCTTCATCATTTTTATGAAAACCAACCATCCCAAATATAAGTCCATGAATTAATTTAAACTCTAAATTTGTTTTATACCTTTCGGAATGTTGAAAAGTCTTCAAACTTGATGATGCTTGATTTCGGTTCGTCTTCTCATTTTTGTGACGATTTACAACGGGATATGCCAAACTAGACTAACGTTATGCTATGAACAATGTTAGAAAATTTGTTCTTACATAACCTACCACAGAGAAAGTTTCTGATTGGGACAACACTCGTTGATCACGAAAAGAGGGACACATTGCCTTCCTAAAGAGTGACTTAGACGTGTTCGCTTGGGAACCATATGGCCTTCCAGGGATTGATCCCCACGTACACCCAGATTTCAATCCCATCACCCAAAAGGCGCAGTGAACATCCCCAGAAAAGGATAAGGAAGTGGAAAATAAAGTAGGGAAACTTTTGGATGCAGGGTACATTAGGGAAGTTCAATTCCCCAAGTGGCTCTCAAATCTAGTGTTGGTGAGAAAGAGCAACGGTAGCTGGTGAGTTTGTATTGACCTCACTAATCTCAATATGGCATGCCCCAAGGATAGTTTCCTTCTGCCACAGATAGATCATCTGGTTGACACCACGGCTACACGTCAATGAATGAGCTTCCTAGATGCCTATTCAGGGTACCAGCAGATCCCACTGTTCGGCCCAGACAAAGACAAGATGTCGTTCATCACCCTAGTTGGACTATACTGCTACAAGGCATTCCGTTTAGCCTTAAGAACGCTAAGGCCACCTATCAGGAGTTAGTCACCAAAATGTTCAAGCAACATATGGGAGATACAATGGAGGTTTATATCGATGATATGTTAGTCAAGAGTAAACACAAGGGCGACCATCTCAGAGACCTAGATAACACCTTTAAAATACTCAGGCACTTCTAAATGAAGCTCAATGCGAGTGAATGCTCATACGGCATTCAATCAAGAAAGTTTATGGGTTATCTGGTCAACAAGAGAGGAATTGAAGCCAATATAGACCAAATTGATGTTATTAACAGGGTACTGCCACCAAAGACGTTGTGAGATATTTAGAAGCTAACTGGAAAACTCGCGTCACTCAACCACTTCATCTCCAAGTCTTTAGAGCGTTGTCAACCATTCTTTCAGGTCTTCAAGACGGATAAGGATCTCACCTGGAACGATGACTACTTAAAATCCCTAGAAGAGATCAAATCTTATCTCCAAAAACTACCCTTACCAACAATCCTGATGATGGTGATCCTTTATACCTCCATCTCTCAGTATCAAGTCACGCATGCAGCTCAGCCTTAGTGTGCGAGAAGGGGGCAAGACAACGCATTGTCTATTATGCCAGCAAGATACTTCTGGATATAGAGCAATGCTACTTGCCATTAGAGAAGCTAGATTACGCCCTGGTAATTTCCTCAAGGAAACTTAAGCACTAAATTGAAGCTCACTCAGTGACCGTAATTTCGTTATTCCCCCTCAAATCTATACTTCAAAAATACAACCTTTCTGGACAATTATCAAAGTGATCAATCAAACTTGGAAGGTTTGACATTTACTTTCATCCAAGAACAGTGAATAATGGCAATATCTTGGCCAATTTCATCGCAAAATTCACCAGAGATGGGTCAACCGACTAATAACTTGCAGAACAACCATCGAACAAGGAAGCACAATCTGAGGACTGGACTCGATACGTTGACGGAGCCTTTGATACCAAGCATCCACCCAAGAGACCTCAAGTAACTTCTTTATGAGATTCACGATAGGATTTGTTAGAGTCACGTAGGAGGAAGATCTTTGGTATTCCGAGTAATCAAGGAAGGCTACTGGCGGACGTATATGCAGAAAGATGCATATATCTACATTCAAAAGTGCGATAAGTGGCAGAAGTTCTCCCTTGTGGTTTACCAGCTGACTAATAATTTGAGGCCTTTGACTAGAAAGTGACCATTTGCACAATGGGGGTTAGATATCGTGGGACCACTACTTATCGCACCTCGAAATCGCAAGTATTTGTTGGTCAGAACATACTATTTCACCAAGTGGGTAAAAGATGAACCATTGGCCAACATCAGAGATGCCGACATGACAAGGTTCATCTAGAAGAAAATTATAACACTCTTTAGGCTACCAAGAGCCATCATAACTAATAACAGCACGCAATTTTAGAGTTTCTCTTTCAAAAAATTATGTGATGAACATGGAATCGAATACCACTACAGTTCAGTAGCATATCCTTAAAGCAATAGCTAAGCCGAAGCTTCCAACAAAACGATGCTCGATGGCCTTAAAAAAGACTGAAAAGAGTAAAATGCACTTGGGTGGACGAGCTTCCTCATATTCTCTGGGCATGTCATACCACGCCCAGGAGATTGACTAGGGAAACTCCCTTCTCATTCACCTACATAATGGAAACTATTATAACACTAAAGATGGCCTCCAGATCATGAGAACCAACTTGGTCGATCAAGGACTTAACGATGACGCCCACCGTGATGAAATTAATCTGGAGAACGAATGAAGAGAGTAAGTTATGATCAAGATGGCCTCACATCTACAATAATTGGCAAGGTCCAAAGAATTTATACGAGGAGACTACGTCCTAAGGAAAGCTCTAGACAGCGTCGTAAGGCTGTCGTATGGCAAACTGGGGCTAAATTGGGAGGGTCTTTCAAGGTGGTAACAAATGATCTTCAAGGAGCTTATCACTTAGAAATAATGGAGGGAAGAGAGATACCAAGGGCATGGAATGCGACAAACCTCAAGAAGTTTTACTTCTAGGCTTCTTCACACTTAGTTTATGCAAATTTTACTTTCAAACTTATGTTACTCATTGTTTTTATTTTACAATATGAATGAATAAAGGCCCTTTTTGTTTTAATGTCTTGATTATCGAAATTCTATGCATCGTTTCCAAGCAACAAGTCCTCATTTTTGGGTGTCGAGTAGGATTTTGCTTGATTGTAGTAAGTTATTCAGTTTATTTCAATCAAGGAACTTCCTCGCGCAGAGCAGGATTTTGCATGATTACAGTAAGTTATTCAGCATATTTTAATTAAGGAAATTCCTCGCACTGAACATGGTTCAAGTTAATTACAATAAGTTACTCGGTATATTTAAATTAAGGGAAATCCTCAGTCCTCTTGCAATTCAGTTACAAGAAGTTGTTCAGTTTATTTCAATGAAGTAATAGGGTCCACGTGTCTTTGACATCGTCAAAGATAAATGACCTCACAATAAAAATTCCTTCGAGGGATCCCTATGAATAAATGCCAACTCCGGATGGTCTGAAAAATCCTAATCGAGTGGATGTCCCATTAACCAAGTGAATTTTTGCCATCGTCTTTCCTAGTCCTAAGGTAGTGTAACTACATGACCTAAAAGGTAAGGATAATGTAATAAGACATGCATAGGCATATTGGAATGGAAAAATACAATAGCGATTGATATTAACTTTATTTATTCGGTAAAGGCCCAAAATACAAAATATATCGATTACACAGTCAGATTACAAAAAATTTATTCAAAAGATTATAGTTGGCGAGCCAAAATTTATTTTATTTCCCTTTTTCGACCATCATCCGAATTGGGGGCAAACTCATCCTCACTACCAAGATCCACCTCGAAGTTATTAAGAATTTAGTTAGGGATAGCATCCAAGGGAACCCACTTCTCATCTTTCCCAAAGGAAGGTTGATGATATGCTGGGCAATCCACCTGGTACATAAACCACAGTTGAGACTTCTTGCATTCCTTGAGCACCGTAAGGGCATTCAACCACTCATGCGTGTACGTTACGTCCTGAGTCTCCTATAACCTGATAGGTGCATCTGGCCAGCCTTCATCATATACTACCAACCATGCAGTCCGAGGACCCATTGTGATGACCCATCATAGCCTAAATCTACAAGATTCACTCCTTCACCTACTCAGACGACTCCGGAGCCTTTTTTTAGTCGCAGCCTTCTCCACTTGGTTAGCGGCTATTTTGACCTGGTGTGACGCTTTTTCAACCTGGTTAGTAGGATGGCTAATAGAGGGATTAGGACCTGGGTGATCTTTCTCCAAAAACTCTGAGTCAGGAGGGATTCATGTTGCTTTTAAGGCTTGGCCCCATACCTTTTTAAAGCCCGTCGTCCGACCATAGTCAATCTGGATTTTAGCGGCGGTGTACGCCTCTGTCCAGCCTTGCACAAAGCTGGCATCTTTAATATTAGGGACCTCATTGGTTAACCATGTAACATTTACAACAAGCTTCTCTTTTTCCATGGCTAGAAGACTGTTATCTGTCCTCGAGAGAACACTTACCAAGGCAATAGCCTGGGCAGATCGCAAAGATAAATGGTAGGGACCTAGCTTCATCGAGCGCTCATGATCTGCAGCAAGCACTGCCCCCTTAGAAAACTAGGGGCAAAAGATGGATTGAGGGCCACACTATCGTCCTGAGAAGTTACAGAAAGGGAAGATTAAATTCTCATTATGGCCTCAATGGACTTTTTTTCTTATCTTTCTCTCTCATATTCTCCTTCTCTCTCCTCTTATTCTCTTCTTTTTTTTCCTCTTGGACCCTGGTGTTAGGGCCATCAGTTCTAGGCATCCCCCTCTGACTTCTTCAAGGCCTTGACCCTGGAAGAAAGGAGCATTTGATCATCCTCGTCACCTTTAGTAATCAGAAACATCCTCCCTGGGGGAGCCATTTGATCTCCTTCTTCTTCTTCTTGGAAGCAAGAGTCAACATCTATTGGCTCAGTCAAACAAAAAGTTTCCTCGTCCGAAGGAGTGATCTCTGGGATTTCATCGACTGAGCGAGCAATAAATCTAGAAGTGGTAATTTTATACTCAAAAAGATAGGCAGTCGATAGAGGATGTTAACTATCGGGAAGTCTATCCTTGATTTTAACCTTGAAAAGATCAGTAACCTTTACATGCTAAAGAGATGGCTCCTTATTTTTAGCACGAGCTGCAAAAAAAATGAGGCATACATACATTAGCAAGTTGAGCAAGTGACAGAAATAAAAAAAAAATCAATAATAAAAAGAAAAAATAAATAGCAACCTATATGATCTTCCCCCCAGTCAGGGCACAAAGGCCCCGTGTGTTTCTCGCCCACGGGAATGGGAGGATGTTGATGGTTGTTGGCAATAAAACCCTGATCCCAATATCCTTTATTGGAATCAGGTAGGTTCACAATCAAAATTATGTTAGCCCTCATCGCTTTCAGGTACAAAAGACCATTAGTGGTGTGCGACCAGGCGTAGCAGAACTTAATTTGTGAGACCCTCAAGTTAGTCCCACAATACTTGTTGATCATGTGTACCCCATTCACTATTCTCTAGGTATTGGAGGCACACTGGGTATAACCAGCTTCAAAATAATCAAAAAATTCTAAAAATAATCTGTTTGGGGAAAACGTTAAACCCCCTTGGACTAATGCAAGGTTGTGAATCCAGTGCCCCTCATCGATATCCCAAACATCTTTTGGGGATGGGGAACAGTTGATTACCACTAATCAGGAACGGAGTACATTTTTCTGAACTCCTCAACACTTTTGTCATGAAGAGTAGTCATTGATGGAAGATGTTCAGCCAACTAAGAATAGAGAAGAAAACTGTGAACGAAAGAAGCAAGAAAGAGGAACTTACAGGGAAAGAGGTGATTCGAGGAAGCTCTAAAGAATGGAAAGCAGGATGGACACTTTCAGAAGATTTGAGAAAAAGAAAGCTAAGGAATGCAAAGATGATAGTCTGAAGTGGCTGAGTTTTGTTACAAACTTTATGTATAATCATGAGGGGAAGTTCTCGAGAATGATGTTAAGCGCTTCAGATCATTGCCCAGACCAACGTACCCCCACAGTTCTAGGATTATTACAATTCTGCCATGAAATTTTTTTTCTCGGACAAGTGTACCCTCAGCACTTTAAGGTTATTACAAAACCGCCATGCCGACCTCAACAACAATGGATCTTGGGCCTACAGTGAGCTTAAAATCAACTAGTTCAACAAGTCTCAACCCAGAGATTTTAGTGGCAATTTTGGGGGCTGAAATAATTCACTAGGCCCATTTACAAAGTTGGACAACCATTTCACTATGAGACGGGGACAGTTGGGTCCGACTCAAACGGATGATTTCACTCGAGTATTTAACATGTGCTTAAATACATTATGATAAGCTCAAATCGATTACCAACAATCTCGGAGAGATATTTAGGGACACCTTACGAGCTACACTCAAGCAGGAAGAGTTACTTATATAATTCAACCTCTTGAACACAACTATAAATATAAACCCTCAGCCCGAGGTCAATGAGATGCAACTTTGTAATCTTGAGAGAGACACTAATAAGAAAAATAGTAACCTAGCAATTTGTCGAACCACATATATTGTGTGTTGTGAAATAGACTGCTTTGTTTTTCTTCTTTACCTATTTACTTTTTAGAAATATATTGTGATAATTCTGCACTCACACTTTGCATTGCACACATAATCGAATGCAAAAATATTATTCTGTTTTAAGACACGTGAAGGAGGATGGAATTGAGGGATTTCATGAAAATCGGGATTTTAATTTTAAGAAGAATATGAAGTGGGATGCGGTATTATGTCAAATAAAATGGTGTTTTTGTCAAAAAAATATTTGGAAGGTTAAGTCTAATTATCAAATTAAATTTTTTTAACGGCATTAAAAACTTGGGGTTATGTCAAAGACATTCATAAAGTGAAGATTAAATCAAATATTTCATCAAAATACGGGGATTAAGCCAAAAAATGACAAAATAAAATGTAGGGCTCCACAACTACATTTTATTATGTATTTATCCACATATATATGGTCAAAATAGCCAAAAATACAAATTTGAAAATATGTCAAGACGACAGTAAGGGCAGTTGGAACGTCAAAAAACTATTTGGCAAATTTACAGTTAATTACACTTTCCTACGAGTTAATTTTTTTATGAAAAAGTGAGTCATGTACCATGGATATTTATCCCCTAAAAGATTAACATTACTAAATAAATCGTTTAAAAGATGTATAAACTTTTGAAGAAAACAATATAAAAATTGGAAATTAGAGAAAATATTTAAAATTCTGGAAATTAAGAAAATGAATATAAATTACAAAAAAAAAATTCAAAATCCAAAAAATATTCTTTTATGTCAATAAAATATGATTGCGGAAAAAAACTAATTTCAAACAAAAAAATGAATTCCTCAGAAAAAAAAAAAACAGTTTTCTAGCAAAAAACTGATTTCAAACAAAAAAAAATATTTTTGAAAAATAAAATATGATTTCTAGTAAAAAAAAATGATTTCCAAGCCAAAAGAAATGATTTCCAGCAAATAAAAAAACTGTTTTCCAGATGAAAAAATGATTTCCGGCATAAAAACATTAAAAAAAATAATGATTTCAATAAAAAAAATATTTCCAGCAAATAAAAAATGATTTCCCGTAAAAAAAAAAGATCTTCAGCCAAAAAAATGATTTCCACTAAATAAAAAACTGTTTGCCACAAAAAAATGATTTCCAGCATAAAAACATTAAAAAGATGATTTCAAGCAAAAAAAAAATATTTCCAACTGTAAAAAAATGATTTCCAAAACAATAAAAAAATGATTTCCAAAACAAAAAAAAAATGATTTCCAGAAAATAGAAAACTGTCTTCGAGAAGAAAAAAAAATGATTTCCAGCATAAAAAACATTAAAAAAAATGATTTCAAACAAAAAAATATATTTCCAGCAAAATGATTTCGAGTAAAAAAAATTATTTCTAACAAATAAAAAAACTGTTTTCCAAAATGAAAATCCAGCATAAAACACATTAAAAAAAATATTTCAAAGAAAGAAATGATTTCCAGTAGAAAATAATTTTCAAAAAAAAAAAATTAGTTTCCAACAAAAAAATAGTAAATATAGTTTCCAGCGAAAAAATCAAGGGTATAAACCCAAAATAATAGTAGCGAAAAAATATAGTTTCCAGCAAAAAAAATAGTAAAAGCATTTTGAAAAATGTATGGTATAAACTCAAATCAAATCCATTGCAAACCCAAATCAGACCCACTAGATTCATAGTTCTCTTCACTGTGAGGACTCAAGGGAGGTAGGAGGGTAGGCGGAGAGTAGATGGAGTGACGGGTTGTGTGTGTCTGTGTAGAAAAAGAGAAGAGCGGAGGGTGGTGGAGGGGACAGGGTGGGGTGGGGGCTGCTGTGTTAGAAAGCAGTGGAGGTGGGGTAGCTATGACTTTCATGGCTGCCAATAGAAAGAGTGAACGAGGGAGGAGTTCTGGGTTTTTTTTTTTTTTTTTTCCTAAGATACGAAGTTAAAATACCGAAATACCCACTTAATAAATCACATGTCATGCAAATGGAGTAGAGTTCAGGAGGAAAAAACGTAATTAATCGACAAATTTAGTATAATTTTTTTAGTTTTAGTCCCAATTCTAAAGTTCCGGTAGTCTCTCATCCCATGTGTTTTAAATTTTTTTGAATCTTATAACCGTCTAAAACTTCCCTCAACTTCCATGTAACCGCTCATGCCTCTTTTTGTAAAGAAAGAGTAGTGTAAAAATATAGGACCAACAACAAAAAAATAAGGATCAAATACCAAAATATCCCTCAAACATTTTTTAATACACACTTAGTCCAAGCCTTTTATTTTGTATCAAAAAGTCTCTTATCTCTAAAGATCCGCACCAGCAGCATGGCAAAGCCTTTTTTGCATGGTGAAGAATTTTTTGGTACAAAGTAAAAAGACTTGGACCAAACGTGTATTAAAAAAAGTTCAAGGGATTATTTGATATATGCCCCAAAAAATAATGACATGGAATTAAATACACATATATTCAAAAAAGTAGGAGTAAAAACTTATAATGTACTTTGAAAATATGTCAAGCCTACAGTACTAGTTCAAAACGTGTATTAAGAAGATTTATCCTCTCTCTCTCTCTCTCTCTCTCTCTCCAACCGTGTGCAAGTGAATTTCAGAAACGAACAAAGTGACACACTAAGGGTGTGTCCGTGCCCTCAATTGCATGTCTTGAAATTGGAAATGGGTAAAACTTTGTTCAAAATTTGAAATTTTTGAAGTGAAACTGTTCAAATAATAATTTTCAAGGCATTGAACTGGAATTCCCAATCACACTCTTAGTGTAAACAAAGGAGATTGAAGGTCTCAACTATAAACATGGGCGTGAAAAAAACTTTCAATCCAAAAACATTTTGTTACCATAAAAGAACCGCTCTACATTATTATTCAACATACAATTCTCCAGTTCTCGCATAATAATTTTTCCTTTTAAAAAAAAAACAATATACATAAGATCACTGAAAATAGTGATTTCTCTAGAGTCACTCAGCTTGGCAAGGCTTCGTTTGTTCCTCGTATGACCCGCATGTCTAAAACTGCAGAAACCAGATGCCCGGAACATGAAACTCACAATGCTAACGATCCACAAATGATTTGTTCATAAGGTCAACAGCCGAGTCCATAAACTACACCCACAAATGAAAATATAGATCACAAGAGGATATATATTTAATACACGGATACTTGTTCAATACGTAATACGTATCTCAGGCATATCAGAAAAACATAAAATAAATCAAGCAACATCATGTATCTGGCGTATCCACGTCTCTTGTATCATTATTATTATTATTGTTCTTCAGATGCGTCTTGGATACCCAAGGGGAATGGTAGATGCTCGGGAAATACGGTGGGAGCACTTTTGTAATTTGAGCAAGGCACTTTGTAATATAAAACATTGTCTAATGACAAAGTATGGATTTTCATAAATTAAATGCAAATTAGTCATTTGTCTCATTACAGAATACAAGTATATAACAAAATGTCGTAAAAGAACTCGTCTCCCTCTCCCGAGGGCAGTGCCGCTTTCCATGCACTCAAATAGCATTTGAACATTTATGATGAATACGAATTGCTATTTTATCTTCTATACACTTGTTATTGACTTGTATACTTATGCTAGCCATATTGTTCAATGTGTTGTAGCAGTAAAAATTTATGCACATAAAATATAGGTTAGGCATTCAAATGGACAAGGACGTTGGCCTGCCAAATCTGCGAAGTTTATTCTCGATTTGTTTAAGCATGCTGAGAGTTGTGCCTGAGGCGAAAGTTTTGGATGTGGATTCACTTTACATATCCTCACATTCATGTAAACCAGGCACAGAAGCAAAGGCGCTGAACATACCATGCTCACGGAAGAATTAACCCCTATGTCATCCCCAGTGGTGTGGATCCAGGATTTTATATGAACTGGGGCGAAAGTTTTGATAGTTGCCGGGGGTTCGGGGGCAGTAGCCCCCGAGGCGATTTTTTAGGTTGTTTTTACTGTTTTGGGCATAATATTCATTTTCAACACTAATTGGAGTGGGAGATGATTGAACCTCAGCTTCGGATACGGTTGGTGCGTTGTCTCCTGTTTTTCGTTTAAAAGATTTCTCCATTGATTCCCTATATTTACAAATTTAATTTAATTTCACATATAAATTTAATTTCATATAAATTTACACAATTTATATAAATTTACACATATAAACAGATATACACAAAATAAATTTATAAATTTAATTTCATTTTAGTATAAATAATTTCATATAAATTTAAATAAATAGATATTAATTTACACATATAAACAGATATTAATTTCATATTAATTGAAATATACCTGGAGGTTGGAGAGAGCAGCAGCAGGTGGTGGAGGAGGCAGGGCAGCAACCGGTGGTGGTGCAGCCGGTGGTGGTGGAGGTGAGCAGCCTAGCAGGGGAATAGCGCCCGTGGTGGAGGAGTAGCAGGGCAGCCGGAGCCTGGGAGGAGATGAGAGAAGAGACTCCGGTGGAGTCTGGAGAGCAGCAGCCGGAGAGAGGAGAGAGTGGAGAGCGGCGGACGGACGAGAGAGAAAGCAGCGGAGAGCGTTTTTTTTTTGTTAGGTTTTGATTTTTTGCTTTGGTTCCGAGAGAGAGAGCAGCTGCCAAACTTAAGTTAGGTTTTTCTTTTTTGTTTATTACAAAGTTTCCCCTGAACTTTGAAAATAATTACAAGAAACCTCCAGGTTTAATTCTTTACCAAAAAAACCCTAATTTTTTTATTTTTTATTTTTTTAAATGAACTGGGGCAGCCACCCCGCTTCGTCCTGGGGTGGATCCTCCCATGGTCATCCCCATGCCATATTGAGTGGATATTGGCTGAAAAGTTAGAGCCTGTCAAAAAGGAGCCGGAGTCTCAGCTTGCAACTAGCAAATCCAAGAAGTCTCAAGCTCTACGCAGTGGTGCTTCTACTTGAATATTATAGTTGTAGAACCCAGTAGAAGTTTTGAAATATGTTGTTCTTTGTTGTTATACTTTTTTGCATAAATGATATTTATTTCTTGGAAGATTTTGGACTTGGAAAAAAAACCTATACTCCCTCCATCCCAAATTAGGAGTCCTCAGTTCTATTTTGGGTTGTCCCAAATTAAGAGTTATATAGACTCATAATTTGGGACGGAGGGAGTAATTATTTTACTACTGTATCCCAATTGGAGAATGGCTAGCTATTGTTGGCTTTGCATTGTTGGGTGACGAGGAAATCGGATAATGATAATGATGGTGATGTGGAGGGTGGGGCCCCAAAAGTGGCTAATGGGCCCCACCATTTGGGCCGAATACTGAAGTCTTCTCGAAAAGAGCCTTAATGGAGATGTTCGTGTTGATGTCCCCACTTTCGATGGCCATATGGACCCAAATGCATTTGTTGATTGGCTTGATACAATTAAAAGGGTCTTCGAGTACAAGAACATGACAGGGTACAAGTGTGTGAAGCTTGTGGCTACCAAGTTTCAAGTATTAGCTAAGGTGTGGTGGAATGATATGGTTCGAGAAAGGGAAGACAATGGGAAAGCGATCATCGACTCGTGGTCCAAAATGCTCAAACACTAGCGCACCGCCTTCTTACCTAACTCTTAGAAGTTTGTTGTGTCCTTTCAAGCCTATGACAATTGAGTTGAAGACGAAGCTGCCAAGCCTAAAGTATGAATGCATTTAATATATATAAAGAGTTAAAACGACTTTATATTTTTCCCAGAAAAACATATTAAATCTTACCATAAAAGTTCTTGGTTTTAAAAGCAAATTTCGTTTTTCTGAAAAGTCGTTCGAACGAAATTGGGATCTCATTCGAACGAGATTCCCAGGTCATTCGGACAAACATTCTAACGAGATTCGTTTCAATTTCTCTGTTTTCTCCTTAAAAATGTCGTTAGAACGACATCGTTCGAACGAACTGGTTTGAACAAGATTCTAGGAATTTTATATGTTTTCTCGTTAGTAAGTCGTTTGAACAACAACCAGGCAGTTTTTTTCTTCAGGTTTCTTATTAACTTCCCATTTCCCCACTTCTTTTTAACGGTTTTTTAAAGGTGCGGGAACACAATTTTTTAGCAGACTTTTTGGAAACTTTGAGAGTATTCTAACCTCTTTGGGAGAAAAATTCAAAGATCCAAATTGTCACATTTTGTGTTATTGATTCAATGATTTAATTTTCAACAAAACACAAAGTTTACACCCATAGTGTTTCATGATCCAAGGTTCTTCATATATTATATTTTGAGATCATCAACTTGACACGGGGTATATCATCTTTACCCTAAAAGGAGACAGTTTCTACAGTGGATTCCATTCTTTTGATTCATGGTGTGCATACGGAGAAAGGCTTCGTGTGTAGTTGACGGTAGATGTGCCCCATCGGAGGATTCTGAAAAGACGGTGGATTTCGGAGTTGTCGACTAGGCGGAGGTTAAAGAACGAAGAAGCGTCAAGGCTTGAAAAGGAGTCGAGTTGTTGTTGTAAGTCTTTTGTCGTGTCTTTTGTAAATCCATAACTAGTGGACTTGTGGCTGGGTCGTCCGAGGTTTTTCCCGTTGTGGGTTTTCCTCGTACATCGCGATCTTGTGGTTGTGTTTATTTTATCTTGCAAAAATCACCTTGATGCATGTTTAGCTTTACAAAGATAAAATTTGGTTTAATCACAAGTTTTGTTTAATTTGGTGCTAGTTTAAATTCGGGTAATATTTAGTTTACTTTAATTCAAATGATTTGTCTAATTCCATGTTTATGTAAATTTGAACCTGAATTGAAGTTGTGTTTGTTTGTGTTTTAGAAATGAAAAAATTAATTTGAAGAAATTTAATTCTTGAAAGAAATTTAAAATTTGGATATTTGTGTTAAGAGTTCTAAAATTTGAAATTTTTGGTAAACCATCTCATTTTAGAATTTTAAAATTGTGGTTTCAAGAGCATATCTTATAATTTAAAGGACACTCTCAAGATATATATATATATATATATATATATATATATGTGTGTATGTGTGTGTGCGCGCGCGCGCGTGTGTGTATGTTCTCTGATTATATGTACCTACTAATCAATAAATTATATTTATAATACATTTTTGGTACACAATCATTAATCAACATATACTAAATAATGAATTATTCGATGATGCTACGCTAATTTCACTTGGTGATATTAAACCTATTTTAGTGTTAGTGATATTAATATGGATCTTTGTGATGAAAATTGTTATGCTACATTATTTATGTGATTTATTAGAATTGCTTGTATGATATTTTATTTTAGTTTAGTTTAAATTGAGGTTTACATCTCAGTGCGCCTAGAGGCTTACGCCTCGCCTCACGCCTTTTTAAACATTATTTGCAAATTTAAACATCGATGGAGAGAAGCAGGAGATGCTTTGATGGTGTTGACACGGATATGACCATGTTGCGGTGTATCTTCTTGAGCTCATTCACACTCACGCATGAAAGAGGAGATACCATTGACAACTTTTGTTTTTATGGATTTCCGCCACTTCAATCAGGTTTTTATTTTTACACTCAATTACTTACCAAATTATGGAAACCAAGTGTAGGACACGTTAGTCATATAGCATCTGTTTACTTTAATTTTCGTCTTTAGCTTTATTGTATTTTTCTTCTTTTAATTATAGGGTTAAAGTTGTTATCTAGATAAGGGCAGTTTAGGAAAGTTGTAAAGTTGTTATCTAGATATGTGATGCCTCTTATGACATCACATGGGCCTAGGTCCATTTCCCTATATAAGATATTAATGACCTAATTCTAAGTCTCTCATTCCCCCTATATGATTATCCCCATTCCCCATGATGTAAAGGCATTCAATATATTCTTTTCTCAAGTTTAGCTTGTTTGTCTATTTCTTTTTAGATACCATTGGCTGTGTTTACGTCAATTGGTATCAGAGCTAGATTTGCTCCTCCCGTTATTGTTGTGTGTTGCTTCTGTAAAACCCTAACAAAATCGTACACACCTTGCAACGGCTCCCAAAAGAACCCTCAAGCAGCTGAAATGGAAAGAAGGGTTTTCTCCCTTGAAGATACTCTCGACGTATAATGAACAAGATAAGAAGCTTGGCCATGAACGACCAGTCCCCCACCTCAGCGCCAACACATTCAGCGGTGACCGACAACACACCATGCCCACCCCCGACTCCCGCCTACTCTAGCCATCTCCGACAGTGGGCCGAGAGTGTCCAGGGTTGCTCACGACCAAACCCTAGGACTCTCCCCTGCCACGCACTCCAGCCACGCTGCAGCTCCCAGTCACACAGTAGATTTTTAGGACCCGTTCACTGCAGAAAATGACGCCAACCCTTGTTGCTGCATAAACCAACCTTAAACAGCTCTCATCCCCCTCCGCCGACACGGGAAAGCCTTAGCAGCCCCTCCCAATGGTTCGTGCCCAACTCGCAAGGGTCCCCCTTCCCTTCATAACTCTCACCCGCACAGCAAACCCCTTCGGACCACCCCTGCACCTTCTGGGCTTGAAATCATGCTCATTAAAGGTCGCCCCCCTCTCAAATTACCCTGATTACCATTTGACACGTGCTCCAGAAATTCAACTCCCTATGACCCTCTCAAATGGAACCCAAACCGAGGTTGTAAGGTCCACCAATGGATCCAAAAGCCTCCTTCCATCACTCCCGTCATGTTCGGAGATTTTACCGATAGACCCTATGATAAGAGGGTGGAGTTGTATTCGGGACATGACGATTAGCGCCGAACGGAATTTCCCCACCAATGCCCCGAGTGGGACGATGGGCACTCGGACTCTTCACCGACAGATTATGCTAACCCGAAGATTAACCTATTTGTCCCTCTCGATCAGCGCTATTGCTTCATTTGCTTCGAGAAGGGTCATCTCATGAATGATTTCCCCCGAAAGGGTCCTGCACTTGGGAGGAAGGCAGCCAAAGGCCAAGCCATGTGATAGCACTTGGAAGAGCGTAGACCTCGTTGGATGAGTCATCGAAGGATGATAATGATGATGATCTGGAGGATGGGGCCCCAAAAGTGGCTAATGGGTCCCACCATTTGGGCCGAATACTCTCCTTGAAAAGAGCCTTAATGGAGATGTTCGTGTTGATGTCCCCACTTTCGATGGCCATATGGACCCGAATGTATTTGTTGATTGGCTTGATACAATTAAAATGGTCTTCGAGTACAAGAACATTACGGGGTACAAGTGTGTGAAGCTTGTGGCTACCAAGTTACAAGGATTAGCTAAGGTGTGGTGGAATGATATGGTTCGAGAAAGGGTCGACAATGGGAAAGTTGCCATCCACTCGTGGTCCAAAATGCTCAAACACTTGCACACCGCCTTCTTACCTAACTCTTACGAGCAAGATCTATATGCACGCATCCAAGGCCTACGCCAAGCAACATCATATGGCATCACATGGGCCAAAACCCATTTTCATATGAGATGTTGATGACCTAATTTTAAACCCTTCCCATTCTCCCTATAAATCTCCCCCATTTCCGTGATGTTAAGACATTCAATATATTCTTCTTTTCAAGTTTAGCTAGTTTGTCTATTTCTTTTTGGGTACCATTGGCGTGTATTTACATTTTTCCAATTATTCGGAGTCGCCTCTATGAATCCTATTTTTTCATTCCATCGAGTTTAGCGCAATATCTTCGATTAAACCACATGATATCACATCATGTCAAGGTTCTAAAAAAATGCGGGGCGTGACCAAAGCGTGAAGGTTAAGCCTTAAGCCTCAAGACTTAGAAGCCTAAGCAGGCCTTAGCAGTAAAAAGACGTTTAGGCCTTTTTAAATATATTTTAACAAAAATACTAAAATGGTGCATACCTTAAAATATGTCTGAATTTTTGCAAACTAAAATACAATTTTTTTAAAATACTAAAAAAATACGCGCGTTTTTTCACGTCTTACCCCAAAAAACATTGACCCTCGTTGATTGCGCCTTAATACACATTTTTTTAGAACACACACCGAGTCAATTTAGGCGTACCTCTACCCCTTGCGTTATCATCAATACTAACTAAATCATTCTTCCTTACGTGAGCAACCACTGGGCTACGTTTGATGTGTCCAAACCATCTAAATTAATTTTCTCTCAATTTATCTCCTATAGGAGCTACTTTTACCGTTTCACGAATTTGTTCATTTTTTTTTTATCCTTCCAATTTTACCACAAATTCATCTTAGCATTCGCTTTTCCGCCACAATCAATTTTTGCACATTTTATTTTTTAGTTGCCCAATACTCTATCCCATATAACATGGTGGGTCTAATGGTCGTCCTATAAAATTTCTCTTTTAACTTCAAAGGTATACCGGCTATCACACAATACGCCGGTAGCATTTCTCCACTTAACCCAACCTGCTTTAATCATATGAGTAATCATCACTAATATATTCATCTTTTTAGATAATCGAGCCTAAATAACAAAAATGATCATTTCTAGGCATCCCTTGACCCTTCAATTTCACAACATCCCCGTTTGTCCTCCTATTACTACTAAAATTACACTTCACATATTTTGTTTTAGCCCTGCTTATTTAAAATCCTCTTATTTCTAGGATTTTTCTCCACCATTTCAATCTAGCATCAATCCCCATCTTAGTCTCATCCACTAAAACAATAGCATAGGCCACGACACCTCATCTTGTATTTGTCCCGTCACTTCATCCATAACAAGAGCAAAATGACAAGGACTTAGTGTTCAACCTTGGTGCAAACATACAGTAATTGAGAATCACTACTTTCTCCGACTAATGTTCTTACTATAGTCATAGCCCCATCATACATATCCCTTATCACATCAATATATATACGAGTCACTCTTTTATGTAAAACTTGTTATACCGTATATCTTGGTATCCTATCATACGCCTTCTCCAAATCTATAAAAACCATATGCAAGTCCTTTTTCTCCGTATACCTCTCTCCATTAACCTCCTCAATGAATAAATTGCTTCAATAGTTGACCTCCCAGGCATAAACCCAAATTGATTTTCGGATACTGTTATTTTCAATCTCAATTTATATTCAATCACGCTCTCCCAAAGTTTCATTCTATAACTCATTAACTTAATACCACGATAATTTGAACAACTTTGTATGTTCCCTTTATTCTTATAAATAGGTACTAAAACTTCTCCATTCATCGGTCATCCTATTAGTCATTAAAATTCTATTTAATAATTTTGTAAGCCAAGATACTACTTCCTCCCCTATGCACACTTCCAAGCTTCAATAGGATTACCATCCGGTCTAAAAGCCCTCCATGTTTTCATCTTTTTTAGAACAATCTTAATCTCTGTTGTCCTAATTATATGAAAAAATATATTTTCTCGAGTCTCCCTAAGTTCCTCTATAATCTACTCCCATTATCTTCATTCAATAACCTTTCGAAGTGGTTTTTCATCTTTCCATAATCTCATAATCCTTTGATTAAGACTCTCGAATCATCACTTGTAATACACTTTACGTTATAAAAATCTTTTATTTTTCTAACCCTATTTAGCAAGCTTATAAATATTTTTTCCCTTTCTTGTGTTCCTAATTTTGTATAAAGATCATCATACGTTTTTAACTTAGCATCTCTTATCATTTTCTTAGCGTCCTTTTTAGCACATATATATTTCTTAAAATTTCTTTGTTTCTGGTTGTTCGCCATGTTTTAAAGCGCTCCCTTTTGATTTTTACTATATTTTGTACTTCTTCATCCCAAGTTTTTTTAGATTGTGACCCCTACCTTTTAATTCTCAAAGAATTTCTTTAGATATTCTCTTAATGCATGTGGTCATCTTATCCCACATTATGTTAGTTTCATCTTCAGTATTACATGGCCTTTTGAAGTTGTAAGGTTATATATATCTACTTAGGTTATTTCGCAGAATACACACACACAACGCAATTAAAAATTTGCCAAGTAGAGATATATTCCAATTTTAATTGCTTTCGCAAATTTAAAAGTTAGCATGAACAATTAACAGTTAAAGCGATGGGATTGATAACTTGATTAAGAGAAATAAAATTATCCAATTTTATCCATTTTATCCTACGCATACTTCTATGTGATTTAATAAAGTAAAGTGCGAAAATCACAACCACAACGCGTCGATGTACGAGGAAAACCCAAATGGGAAAAAACCTCGGACGGCTAGGCTTAGACAAA
This sequence comes from Sambucus nigra, assembly GCA_949130495.1. Taxonomy (NCBI): domain Eukaryota; kingdom Viridiplantae; phylum Streptophyta; class Magnoliopsida; order Dipsacales; family Adoxaceae; genus Sambucus; species Sambucus nigra. The sequence continues at coordinate 128,121,577 of OX422224.1, read as the reverse complement.
TCCACTACAAATAGGTTTTACAAAGGACTCAAAAGACTTACAGACTTTGACTCACTCAAGACATGCTGATGTCGTCCTCTACCTCCGAATTTGTAGTAGGCGAAGCTCCAACGCGTTGCTCGACACTACTCGTGTCGCGGTATCCACCGAAGCCCAAACTACCGTCTCCAATAAACTTGAATGCAGAAATCCATCGCAAGTGTGCTTGTTGAATTTCAGGTTGATGGCATGGGGTTTTGGTTCAAAGGTTAAAATTGTGTTGGAGAAGGATTTTTAATCAAAAAGGGAAGATGTGAAATTTTTGCTCTCAAGAGTATGTAAAACTTCCTTTTTCATCACTACTAGTAGAGTGAGTGGAAGCAACCTCAAGATTTTGCTCGGAATTGTCAACATTTGGGTGTGACTCACTTGAATTACTAGCATGGCTTACTATAAAAACAGTGAAATTATTTCTAGACGGGGTAGAGTCATCAAAGTCTTCAGACTTATTATCACTGTCGCTTAGAGTGGCATTGTAAACTGCCTTTTCTTTGCCTTGTCTCTTAAGTTTAGTAGGGCACTCAAATGCTCTATGACCACGTCCCTCACACTCAAAGCATCTCTCCGAATCATCCTGTTTAAAGTTGTCTCTGTTGAACTTCTTAGGATTCTGATTATTGAATTTTCTATTACCTTGTTTTTGTTGTTCTCAAATTTTGGTTTTTCAAATTTTGAGTTTTGCTTTTTGAACTTGAGGAATTTTTTAAATTTTTTAGCATATAGAGCTATATCATCAGGATCTATGTCAGACTCATCAAATTCAGTGACACCTCTACTTTCTTTACTTTCAAGGTAACACCTTTATCTTTGCTTTTGTTATCTTTAGGAAACATATCTAATTCATATGTTTGAAGATCACCAACAAGCTCTTCATGTTTCAAAGTATTTAGATTTCCTAATGAATTAAGAACAGTGACTTTAGGAATGAAACGCTTAGGAAGACCTCTGTTCTAAAAGGCCCGCCAAGGCTTGAGGCTTGAGAGAAACGCATCGCCTACGCCTTATTACGCCTTATTATTGGTAAAAGCCTTAAGGCACACTTTTTTTTTAAAAAACAAAAGATTAGTAGACAAATATTGGTTATGAAGCATGAATATGAGAAAGATGACTACCAAACATATGGATATATTTTCAAAATTCAAGGTATGTACTATTTTATTATATTACTAGCCTTGGAATAATTAAAATAATAAAAAAAGGAAAAACGCCTTTTGACGCCTAGGCTCCTAAGGCTTGAGGCTTGACCTCTACGCCTCGACCACGCCTCGCGCCTTTTAGAACCTTGAGGAAGACATCTAAGAATTTTCTTAACAACACGATCTTCAGGTATTTTATCACCTAAGTTAAAGAAAGTATTAACAATATCAGATATACGAGCATAAAACTCATCAAACGTTTCAATTTCTTTCATGGTGATGGTTTCAAATTGAGTTGTTAATTTTTGAAGTTTTGAAGCTTTGACTACACTAGTTCCCTCATAAGTAACTTGCAGAATATTCCAAGCTTCCTTTGACGTCTCACACGTCATTATACGACGAAATTCATCGGGAGTCACCGCACCAAACAAGGCATTTAAACCTTTAGAGTTAAAGTTATACCATTTCAATTCTTCCTCACTCCAATGTTCTACAGGTGTTAAAATAGTTTCATCATCAACAATCATAGTAAGAGGGGACCATCCTCTTTCAACAGCAACCCAAACACGTTCATCGATTTAAGGGCAGATTTCATACGTGCTTTCCAATAGGTGTAATTAGTTCCATCAAACATAGGTAGTCTATTCGACGAAAAACTTTCCATAAAATCTCCAGGATTCATCTAAATAACTTTTAGAGACTAGCCCTGATACCAATTTGAAGTTGTAAGGTTATATGTACTTAGGTTATTTCGTAGAATACACACACAACGCAGTTAAAAATTTGCCAAGTAGAGGTATATTCCAATTTTAATTGTTTTTGCAAATTTAAAAGTTAGCATGAACAATTAACAGTTAAAGCGATGGGATTGATAACTTGATTAAGAGAAATAAAATTATCCAATTTTATCCATTTTATCTTACGCATACTTCTATGTGATTTAATAAAGCAAAGTGCGAAAATCACAACCACAAAGCGCCGATGTACGAGGAAAACCCAAATGGGAAAAAACCTCGGACGGCTGGGCCTAGACAAATCCACTACCAATAGGTTTTAAAAAGGACTCAAAAGACTTACAGACTTTGACTCACTCAAGACATGTTGATGCCGTCCTGTACCTCCGAGTTTGTAGTACACGAAGCTCCAACGCGTTACTCGACACTAGTGCCGCGGTATCCACCGAAACCCAAACTACCGTCTCCAATAAGCTTGAATGCAGAAATCCACCGCAAGTGTGCTTGTTGAATTTGTGGTTGATGGCATGGGGTTTTGGTTCAAAGGTTAAAATTGTGTTGGAGAAGGATTTTTAATCAAAAAGGGAAGATGTGAAATTTTTGCTCTCAAGAGTATGTAAAACTTCCTTGTAAAAAATAACTGATTTTCGTCCATATATTAAAACTGGAAAAGTAGTGGACCATAGCAGTTATATAAAATAAATGAAGGAAAACAGTTTAAAAAATTTCAAAACTGACAGATCTCGTTCGAACGACCTTTTATCTAACGATAGTCCAGCGTAAAGTTAGATAAGTCGTTAAAAATCTCGTTCGAACGACATTTCTAACGAGCTTCTAACGTGTTACCAGTGCAGTCTGGGCAAAGTCGTTAGATCCAGGTCGTTCGAACGACCTGGAGGAACTTCGAACGAGATTTCCTGTTTTCTTTTAAAAGAGTTAAAATTAATTTTAAAATTGATTTTTTTATGAAAATTAATTTTCTATGAAAATTACTCTTTATGAAATGAAAATTACTCTTTATGAAAATTACTCCAACACATAAAAATGATTTTGGTCATCTACCTTTTTAGGAGAATGGACTTGAAGTGCATATTGATGTCGTGTGAACTTTGAATGCTCAATTCTCAAAGGTTGTATGAAGCTTGATGAGGAATGACCCAAAAGCGTTTTGTCCAACGGAATGTAGCCAATATTACAAATGACTCGATTGAAAATTTGTCCTTACAAATCTCCCCCTTTGGCTATTCCGGGACAACGAAATAATAAAAAATAAACAAAAAGACTGAATTTGCTAAGCCAGCGGTCAAGCCGATTCTAAAGCCCGTCCCAAAAACCCAAATAAAAAGACAGACCAAGTAACGCGACTAACGGTGTGCTGCAGAAAAGTAGGTGATGTATCCTACACACATGAAACAACAAATTCATAAAACGCATGGGGAAATAGAGAATATAAATGCATTAACTAATCATGAGAATGTAAAGAATATATAGCAAGTTAATTATCATGAGTTTGACATATGGTAAATTTTAATTAACTCCCCCTAAATTATGAATTATATTTTAATTAACTCCCCCTAAATTATGAATTATGAACTCCACCTATCAATGTGTCTCCCCATTTTTGTCCGGAAAAGACAAAGGGATAGATATAGCCTGCATGGTTAGAATGAAAGCAATAAAAGAATAGGCAACACAAGCCAAAACAAAATCTGTGCAACATTTGAAGAAACATGAGAGAATGCATTAACATAAATGGAAAAACCAAATATCCATACAATAGAAAAGAGAATGTAACGAAAGCAAGGAAGTAGCTATAAGTGAGAAAATGTAAATACAAATGTTCCGCTCGTCCTCACAAGTACAAAAGAAAGAGTCGCTGATAAGACGAGTGCTCGTAGTCGTCGTTGTCATCGCATTAGCGTGGCTGCTCGTAGTCGTCGCATTTCTGTTTTAGTCTCTTTCTTTTGTACTTGTGAGGACGAGCGGAACATCTGTAGTTACATTTTCTCACTTGTAGCTACTTCTTTGCTTTGGTTACATTCTCTTTTCTATTGTATGGATATTTGGTTTTTCCATTTATGTTAATGCATTCTCTCATGTTTCTTCAAATGTTGCACATATTTTGTTTTGGCTTGTGTTGCCTAGTCTTTTATTGCTTTCATTCTAACCATGCAGGCTATATCTATCCCTTTGTCTTTTCCGGACAAAAATGGGGAGACACATTGATAGGTGGAGTTCATAATTCATAATTTAGGGGGAGTTAATTAAAATTTACCATATGTCAAACTCATGATAATTAACTTGCTTTATATTCTTTACATTCTCATGATTAGTTAATGCATTTATATTCTCTATTTCCCCATGCGTTTTATGAATTTGTTGTTTCATGTGTGTATCACCTACTTTTTTGCAGCACACCGTTAGTCGCGTTACTTGGTCTGTCTTTTTATTTGGGTTTTTGGGACGGGCTTTAGAATAGGCTTGACCGTTGGCTTAGCAAATTCAGTCTTTTTGTTTATTTTTTATTATTTCGTTGTCCCGGAATAGCCAAAGGGGGAGATTTGTAAGGACAAATTTCCAATCGAGTCATTTGTAATATTGGTTACATTCCGTTGGACAAAACGCTTTTGGGTCATTCCTCATCAAGCTTCATACAACCTTTGAGAATCGAGCATTCAAAGTTCACACTACATTAATATGCACTTCAAGTCCATTCTCCTAAAAAGGTAGATGACCAAAATCATTTTTATGTGTTGGAGTAATTTTCATAAAGAGTAATTTTCATTTCATAAAGAGTAATTTTCATAGAAAATTTTCATAAAAAAATCAATTTTAAAATTAATTTTAACTCTTTTACAAGAAAACAGAAAATCTCGTTCGAAGTTCCTCCAGGTCGTTCGAACGACCTGGATTTAACGACTTTGCCCAGACTGCACTAGTAACTCGTTAGAAGCTCGTTCGAAATGTCGTTCGAACGACCTCGTTCGAATGAGATTTTTAAAGACTTATCTAACTTTACACTGGACTATCGTTAGATAAAAGGTCGTTCGAACGAGATCTGTCAGTTGGAAATTTTTTAAACTGTTTTCCTTCATTTATTTTATATAACTGCTATGGTCCACTACTTTTCCAGTTTTAATATATGGACGAAAATCAGTTATTTTTTACAAGGAAGTTTTACATACTCTTGAGAACAAAAATTTCACATCTTCCCTTTTTGATTAAAAATCCTTCTCCAACACAATTTTAACCTTTGAACCAAAACCCCATGCCATCAACCACAAATTCAACAAGCACACTTGCGGTGGATTTCTGCATTCAAGCTTATTTGAGACGGTAGTTTTGGCTTCGGTGGATACCGCGACACTAGTGTCGAGCAACACGTTGGAGCTTCGTGTACTACAAACTCGGAGGTAGAGGACGGCATCAGCATGTCTTGAGTGAGTCAAAGTCTGTAAGTCTTTTGAGTCCTTTTTAAAACCTATTGGTAGTGGATTTGTCTAGGCCCAGCCGTCCGAGGTTTTTTCACATTTGGGTTTTCCTCGTACATCGGCGCGGTGTGGTTGTGATTTTCGCACTTTGCTTTATTAAATCACATAGAAGTATGCGTAGGATAAAATGGATAAAATTGGATAATTTTATTTCTCTTAATCAAGTTATCAATCCCATCGCTTTAACTGTTAATTGTTCATGCTAACTTTTAAATTTGCAAAAGCAATTAAAATTGGAATATATCTCTACTTCGCAAATTTTTAACTGCGTTGTGTGTGTATTCTACGAAATAACCTAAGTACATATAACCTTACAACTTCACGCTTTGATGGAAATGGATCCCTATTTTAGGGATTTTTAGTCATTTTATTTTCTTTAAATATTTTCTTCTATTTTGTTATTGTATTTTGCTTTATTTTGCTTTTGCATTTAGAGGTGAGAAGTAGTAATGGCATTTTTGTAATTAGGGCCTTAGCTTAGACCCTAAGCTACTCCTCTCCTTTAAATACACCCATGTAGGTAGACTTAAATTTTGAAAATAAAAAAGAGTATTTCTCTCTAACATGTGTGTCTAAATATTTCTAGGATCCTTTTTAACGTGTAGTGTACGTTAAATTGGTATCAAAGCATGGGTCGCTTCATCATTGGTGTTTGGAGTATCGGTGTATTTTTATCAAAATCATACGCTACTCGCAATGGCTTCCAAGAAATCCAAACAACACAGTAAAAAGATTCAAGAATGGAGGTACATGATCGAAATCCTATCTTTCAATAGTTCAAATCCCTCTCCTTTAAGTTCCACCACCTAGTTCGTGGATTAATCTTCTCTTTTCGCACTCTTGATTGATTTTTAATATTTATATCCAACACCATTATCCTATGTTGTGATGTTAAGCTCTTTCCCGGGATAACCATACAGTCTTTACACGTTAATCGATCTCCTTTCCTAGTAATAAATTTGGCTCTTATTCATCCACTTTTATAATTTATTAAGTGCTCAAGCCTCAATTTAAAACATTTATTTACTAGTACAAAATCATAAGCCATCACAAAATCTATTGTAGACTCTCTATCGTCATTCCTATTTCCAAAACCATATCCTCCATGCACTATCTCATATCCTACACGCTCTTCTCCTACATGGCGGCCATTAAAATCTACCCCTATAAAGATTTTCTCACCTACAGGTATTTCTTGAATTCGTTCATCCATTGTATTTTAGTGTGCTCATCTAATTCTACTTGTGTGCATAAGCACTAATAATATTAATTAAATTTCACCTAATACGTCAAAAAAATAGGCTCAAACTATCGGGAAAAAAAAAAAGCGATTATGTAGTTCTATTTAGAGGGAGTACATAATAATTGTGGTATGATGGCTCCATCCTATCCTAGTTTTTTCAGTTTGGTATTGTACTGTGTCCTTATCGTATCAAATACAATATGCATATTTGTATTCGTGCTTCCTAGGTTATTTATTTTTCGGCTTTCCTTCTTTTTGTTGGTTTAACAGCTTATTAAATCTAAGCACACACTAACAAACACTAATATATTAATTTTACATTTTAAGGTCTTGAATGTAGATCTAACACAATGATTAGGAATATTTGTCCTCGTCATTTTAGTCGAATGGAAGCTCAGAGTAGTCCTTTTTATGTTGACGGTGTTTATCGTAGTCGTGAGAATCTCAATTTTTTTCCATTTTCTTTTTTTGTTTAGATGTTTTTGTGTTCATAAAGAGTTGCCCAAGTTTGCTCTTTTTGTTAGTAACACCTATCAAGAAAATTGAATTGTCAATAGCACCTTAAATAAATTTATAATGTTACTTGTCATGTAACTTTACAATATTAAAAGGACCCCTAAAGATAGAAGTACAAAACTAAGTATTGTCTTTTTAAAAATGAATATAACTTTAAGGCATCTCTAAAAGGGAAAGGAGAATACAAAACTCGGGAGGAGGGAATATTTGCTAAGAAAAAAGTGAATGCATGATTCTTGAATTCGAAATTTTATTAAGCTTTTTAAAATAAATAGGATACCAATCGTATATGACCTTTTTATCCATCAATGAAAATTTAAATTTTCATATCTAGACCAAGTACCCAAAGCAAAAAATAAAGAATTGGCAATTATAGAGAAGTTTCTAAATCACTATAGGAAAAAGTGTTTCTAAATCTTCTGCACCATAGCAAGTATATACACATCTAGGTATATTGACGAATGTTAAGTGTAAAGTACCTACAGATAATCATAGGGTTTGTATCTGCATTATATAATAGAAGTAATATGAATATCAATATTCATATCAATATGGAAAGAGGCTATTTTATCAATTCATAAATTTGAGGATCAGAGTAAGAGCTGAATCTAGAGTAAGACAGAGATTGTAAGACCATACCAACAATTGGTTAGAATTTTATTGGACATTGTCTATGAAGCAAAAAAAGTTTTTAAAAAAAAAGATGTAACCCGTTTTCAGGAAATTATAACAGTTTTTTTTATCTTAGAAATTATCCATTGCAAAAAGAAACAAGAAGACACGTAAATCTAGAAATGTGGAAGTTTACCTTCCCAATTGACTTGAGTTCTCGTCCAACTGGTTCCATAAATTTCAAGTCGATGTTAATAGGCCATACCTGTCCATACAGAGAGCAAGGACATATTGTGAGGATCATGAGCTTCATATGTTACAATACAAGTGTCAGGTACCACGCTGAAAATATATTGAGGTCAGAAACTATAGTATCAATTATAATTCACAAAAAATAATACCAAGCAGGCAAAAATATGTACAAACCTTTTATACAAACAGACATGGTAGCGAGCAAGTGGAGGAATAATAGAGATCATTTATTATGTGGTAGAGTGCCAAGACAGGTGCATAGAAAATTGTGCTCTTTTTGCAGGACTAACATTTTTATTATAAAAATAGTAAAAAATAGAGATAATTAAAGCCCTATCAAGCTGTAGAGCCAACAAAGCACTCGTAAAGCAAAAATATTTCAAGAAAGTTCCAATTTCTTTATCAATTATAATGGAACTCACAAAAGTCTTACTCTAACAGCAGATTATGTACGAAAAAGATGAGACTTAGAATCCACAATAAACTTATCAGGGACATACTTACAAATCTATTCATTCGCCATATAAGAAGCTTTTTGGATAAAAAGGAACATGTTTTGTTATGTGGAAAAAAATTTATTACAAAATTAATAGCCACTACAAAATATTGGACCCAATACCAAACGAAGACTGTCAAGGGACAACAATGCAGCGGAAAGTGAAATATCTCTATATTTCATTTTTCTTTTAAACAACAAATTTAAATGGCAAAACCCTAAAGAAATCCAATAATGGAACGGAAGCAATAGGATGATAATGATTCAAAGAAGATATTATGCAAATAAGAAATTAAGGATTGAATAGAATTCTTCATCAACCAAACGAAGTACCTTCAATCAAAGGCCCATCATGTAGAAGGTGCTAAGTAACAAAGGGGCACATTTAACTCGATAATCAGCTAGCAGTGCACACAAGTAAAAAGTGACCTACTTACAAAACCCTTACAGGGATTGGTTAGCATATGTTCACGTTCGAAAATCAATTTCTAAAAGTGTAATGGTGGGCGTCAACAAGGAAAATGCGAAAATTGAGGATTTCGCTAGATACGCAGGATGTGAGATTGGCGAGGCATCCCAATAGCATGTATTGTTGGGATCCCGTGGCAGAAAAAGTTTCAAGAAGATTGGGGGGCTGATTTAAGGATTGTTGGTCTAGGGGTGGGAAGCTCATCTTAATTCAATCGGTTTTGGATAGTTATTCTCATTTACTTCATGCTATATTCCAATGCCCGTCCGAGTAGTTAATCAAATTGAAAAGAATGAGGGATATTTTTGCGCGAGTCACGGGGCGATGAGAAAAATCTTGTTAATTGGAATAAGTGTCTAAATCTAAAAAAGTAGGAGGGGGGAGCATCTTTTAAAAAGAAACTTGGCTTTACTGGGGAAATGGTTGTGGAGACCCCTCTTGTCAAGAGACTCTTTAGTGGCTTTCTCATTATATTAATTATACATATCACAATATTGGGTGGGATTCTAAGGTGGAAAAAGGTACTTTTCGGTGTATGTAGAAATTCATTTCTCAAACTTTGGATCTTTTCCTTTAATGTGAGGGTTGTGGGGAAGGGGGGGGGGGGGGGGGGGGGGGGGGGGGGGGGGGGGGGGAAGGGGGGGTTGTTAAAGTTATATTTTGGGAGGATCACTGGATTGACGATTATTCCTCAACATTCTCTTTCCATCAGTAAAGTTGTTTTTTGGGATGATCATTGGATTGGAGGTTATCTGACGTAAACTACACGTCAATGACCAAAAATCAAGACAAATATGATTTCTAGATAGAGAAACAAATGATTTCTTATATTTCAAGAATGGAAGCTATCCTCAAATGAGGAGTTCAGGAGTATGAGGGGGGAGCATCTTTTAAAAAGAAACTTGGCTTTACTGGGGAAATGGTTGTGGAGACCTCTCTTGTCAAGAGACTCTTTAGTGGCTTTCTCATTATATTAATTATACATATCACGATATTGGGTGGGATTCTAAGGTGGGAAAAGGTACTTTTCGGTGTATGTAGAAATTCATTTCTTAAAGTTATATTTTGGGAGGATCATTGGATTGACCAAAAATCAAGACAAATATGATTTCTAGATAGAGAAACAAATGATTTCTTATATTTCAAGAATGGAAGCTATCCTCAAATGGGGAGTACAGGAGTATTAATAAGGAGAAAATTATTTGCTAATCAAGTAATTACCTAAAAAGATTAAAAGGATAATTACTGACAAAAGAATACCCAATTAGTCCCAAACATGCTTGGAGATCAATTAAAAGACTAAAATAGGAAATAAAACGAAAGTTAATGGCAAATATTAAAATGATAAAGAAACCCTAATATGACCCATTTCTATCACTCTCCCCGTCTTCAAAAAAGTTCATCCTCGAACTTGAAAGGTAAACGGTCAGCAAGGTTAGGCCACCTTCTACGAATTCTTCAATTTGATGCGAGAGGCGCCCTCATATACGACTTGTGTACCTACTTTCAAGAAATCCTAAAAATTGAGTCAAGAAATGCAAGGGTTGATGTTCGGAAATCAAGAAAGGTGGGTCGAGATTCTGGGATATTCCGAGGAATTCGGGGTTAGTTTTTTTTTTGGGTTGGGATAGTGGGTGGAGTGGTCGGCGAAGGGGGGAAACCCTAGGGTGTGGTCTGCGAATGGGGGTGGGGGTGCACAAAGGGTGTTCAGGGAGCTGGGCAAAAGGGGTTAGGGCAGTGGAAGGGCTTTTTTTTTTTGTCAGGGCAGCGAAAGTGGGTAGGTTTTGAAGGCGGTCGGCTAGGGTTTGAAGGGGCAGGAGGCTTTTGGGAGGGAAACAGCCTGGTTGGCCAGTAGGGGTAGCTCCGGGTCAGAAAGTGTTCGAGGTGGAGGGTTTGCTAGGTCAAGGGTGGGCATGGTGGGGCTAGAGTTTTGCAACTTGGACAATTGTTGCATTATGGCTTCTAAGAGTTCTTGTTTTCTTGACATCTTATTCATTCGTTGTTTCCATTCTTGATTGCTTTCCTTCAATTCTTGCTTAATCTCGTCTTGAAATTGAGTCGTCTTCTTCGGGCCATCAAAAGTAGTGTGCGATTTTGATTACCAATACACCAATTGGGGAACGACATCTCGCTCTGATACCAATTTGACGTAAACTACACGCCAATAGCCAAAAATCAAGACAAATATGATTTCTAGATTGAAAAACAAAGAATTTCTTATATTTCAAGAATGAAAGCTATCCTCAAATGAGTACAAGAGTATTTATTGGGGGGAAATTACTTGCTAATCAATTAATTACCTAAAAGACTAAAAAGGGCAATTATTAACAAAAGAATACCCAATTAGTCCCAAACATGCTTTGAGACCAAGACTAAAATAGGAAATAAAAGGAATTGAAATAAAAGGAAGGCTAATGACAAATATTAAAATGATAAAGAAACCCTAATATGACCCATTTCCATCATTATCCTTGAACATTCTCTTTCCTCGACTCTACACATTGTCTCTCGATCGTTTTGCTTATGTGGAGTCATTATCTTCGCGGCCTCGTAATTATTCTTGGAGCCTCTCTTTTTGTACAAATTTCAATTTGGAGATTTTTAATCCATTCTTGTTGCGCTCTTACGGATTGGGCCTTCTTTTCATAAAGGTTCGTTGGATAAAAGAATGAAGTTTTAATTTTATATTGTAGATCATTCTTTGATCTTCTAGCCAATTCTCCTCCATTTCCAAGCTCCCGCTGTATTGGTGCATCACGTGTAAAAGCAAACATTAATCTGATTTAGATAATGATGTAGATGGGCTTTATTGTTAGTTTTATTGATTGTCAGTATTAGATGTAATATAAATGGGTGTAGTCCTCTTTAGGATCTTTAGGAAATATTAGAGTAAGTGAAGGGTATCTTAGTCTTTTTATGCTTTCTTAGTTAGAGTATGATTATTACTAGTACTAATAGGTAGTGATGTAATAGAGATTTCATTATTCTTCGGCTTTTAAATAAAAATTCAGATGTGTGCGTGTGTTTTGTCTCTTCTTTGGATACAATTTTTGGTGTCCGCATCATAATATATTGCCATCTTCTCCTTCAATGTATATTTGCTAGCTTTTGTTGGAAGCGAGTTATTGAGGCTTTGAGGATAATTCGCACGGCGCCCTACAAAAGGAAATATTTTATGGGTAACGATATATTTTTTTAGGTCAGAAGAAAGAAAGCATGTTGTCGTTGGAGATGTATCATTATGGTTTTTGCGTTGTCTTCATGGTTGGACAAAAAGTTCTAAAGAGGTGTGGGAAGGGATAAGATTTTAAAATACCCTATGGGCTTCCATTTACAAGCCTTTCGAGGAGGTTAATGCGAATTTTATGGCTGGAATGTGTTGCTTTGTCAGATGCAACTACTTTAATTTGGATTTCTCTTTTATCATGGAGAAGCAGGGCTTTGAGGTGTTGTCTACTGTGATTTCTTATTTCTGTTTTCTATACATCTTTTTTCTTCTATTTGGTGGACTGCTGGTCCACTCTATAGTCTATATGTACATTAATAAATATTGATCAATACTACTAATTTTTTTCTGACTACAAAAATATTACACGCTGTAATTTACATGGATAGTGTAACCAACTACTTTATTACTACTCTGGCAATAATAGCTTGTCACTAGGGGTGGCTAGCTGGTCAGGCTCAAACTCAGCCAATATAATCTTCGGGTTAGTATGAACCAGGTCAGGCTTGGGTTTGGTTGGACCCAGGTCAACCCATTTTTATCATAAAAAGTCAAACTCGTTCCCTCTCATAAAGCAAATCTCTTTCTAAAATCCTAACTTTTTCCTCCATCTATTTATTCCTCACCTAAGATGGTCTCTTAGGGAACTCTCTTTACTCTTGTGTGTTGTCATAGCCTATTAATTCTCTCTCGCACAGTGTTTTCATCCTCCATCCCAGTGTTCTGCACAGGGTATGTGGGTTAGCAACTTTTTTTTTTTGGTAGCATATCATGAGGTGTCCGTGCCAGCTTACGCTTACCTCGATTAATCCCCATTCACGGTTCGTGGCTTGCGCTGGCCAAGCATTATTTTGACAGTGCCGGGGATCGAAATGGGGACCAAACCCAATCCACCCCCAAGACTGTCCCAATGGCAGCCTTATACCACTGAGCCAAGAGGCTTGGTTGGTTAGCAACTACATTACTATACAACTTTTTTGGGAAGAACCGACTAAGTCGGTTTTTCTAATACACAAACCGAAGCAGAACAAATGTAGAGAAAAACAACTATTTTGGAATTTTTTGGCTGGTTCTGGATTTGATCGGTTTTCGGTTTATTCAATAGAATGAAATTGCAAACTACAAATCATAAACCTAAACTAAATCGAAAACTCCATATCATAAGCTACAAATAATAAATTAAATCGAAAGATGCAACAAACAACTATATTACAATTGCAATCGATTCAGCTGCAATCATTATGAATATACAATATATATATATATATATATATATATATATATATATATATGTATATGTATATATATATATATATATATATATATATCACATATTAATATCTGAATTCCATATCCAGATCAAACTAGACCAATCTCTAGGCTTTAATGCAGAGATGGGCTCGGCGCTATGGTATTAGGGAGAGAGACGAAGTCTAAGTAGCCTATAAATATCTGTTGAAAAATTTTGAAATAAAAGCATTTTTAATGTGTCATACCCAAGTCGGTTCAGCTTGGTTCCAACTGAGTATTATTTCATTAAAACCGCACAACGAACCGGGATCTGTCAATTCTCTTGCTAATAAACTACAGGCCAAAAAAATCACCATTTTTGTTTCGGCCAAATTATGTCGGTTGATTTTTTCAGTTCGGCGAGTTTCCTGCACACTGATAACTACACTGCACACCTGTCCTATGGAATACTGCCCTACTCAACTAACTAGGCTTCTACACGTAAAAATGAAGGATCGTAACAATGTTACCTAATACTCACCTCCATGAGTACCGCGTTCCAATTCTCGTGTACCCTTTAGGGTACATTATCACCCCATATCTTCAGAAATCTTGCGTCCCACTTTTGTTTAAAAAAAAAACAAAAAAGAAATCACATATGTAATCCCAAGCGTGTCTACGAAACCAAAGTACTCTAATACTAAGTGCCGAATAGAAAAACCTAATTCAAATAAACAAAATTAATTGTGTGTGTTAGGATATACTATATATATGAAAATATACTTTGACACGCAAATGATTCATGTAACAGTTCCAAGCAAATCATGAACCGAAATAGTGTCTGAACTAAACCTAACCCCAATGTATTGCATACCAGGCAGCGTACCATGTACCTAGAGCTGCAAGCTCGATTCATTTCGTTTGATGAACAAGCCGAGCTCAAAGCAGCTCAGATTTGAGAGGTCTGATTAAGCTCGTTCAAAGCAGCTCAGATTTGAGAGGTCTGATTAAGCTCGTTTACGCTTGACAAACTAAAAAAGCCATGCTCGAGGTGATCTCAACTTTTTAAACAAGCTCAGGATATAGATCGAATAACTTGATTGTTTGTAACCCTACCCGCACCATGCACCAAAGTATCACCTTCCAAGTAACTTTGGTAATAACTAAGGGACCTAACTAGATTAAGGAAACATGAGAAATACACTCAGTATAGATTTAATATAAACTAACGGAAGTGATTTACAACAACACACTCAAGAAAATATGTTTCGCTCTTGAGCCATTCCCACACTCTCATTCATCCATTATATCACTGTGGCACAGAAGAAGAGAATAAAGACACTATATAGGCACCTTAGGACTTGGTGTCCAAGAAACTTATCAGCTAATACAACAATATTATCCATTCTAAATATGGAATATTCCTTATAGATATTCATGTATTCTTCTTACACTAAAAACTAAATAAAATTGGCTTGCAATTGGATATCTTTCCACGCGCCTATCATATTTCACATACGTCAGTCAAATTCCATGCGCCAATCATCGTCCACATACATCAATCTCATTTCAATATGATTCACTCCTAAACACCTCAAGCCCCTAGCCGTTTTTAATCATTTCTTAAAAAATTTTGAAGTCATGTCCTCATGATAATGCCTCCAACTTAACAAACTAAAAACAATTCAAACACAAAAATCACAACTCAAACGCTCAACTAGAAAAACGTCCGAACTTTGTAAACCATGCCTTTTTCGAACAGATTATCTATATAATAGTACACACCAATGTTTGAATTGTCTATGACACAATTTCACGAAAAACACGGAAAACGGTTGGAGATTGATCTAAAACCGGAATAATGCTGAAATTAACTCCTACGATCCAAGTGTAGGGCAGTGGGAGGGCAATTAGTTGTGAGTCGGGTTATGGAGTATGTTACTCGACCAAAGAGTAACCCATTTAAGAAGCCTGAACCAGAGTTCACTGGAGAGACGAGAGATAAATATACGCACATGACACAGATATTTACGTGGTTTGGTAAAGTCTACGTCCACTGTGGTACTTTGTTGTTCTCATCAGGCCAAGAAGCCATTACAAGAGAGGGGAGATCAACACTCTTCACCAATTTTTTTTTTTTGTGGGGGGGGGGGGGGGGGGGGGGGGGGGGGTTGTTGTAGAGGATGATAAAAAGACAAGTGCTTTAAGACATACTCTCTACTCTCTTTTGCTTCTCCCTCTAGTTACCCCCTATGAAGCACGGATACTCTCGAGAGGTCGCGAATTTTTGTTGGACACGTATAGGATACGGGATACGTTAGGATACACTAGGATACGCGAATCCAAGAGTATCCTAAATTTTTTTTATTTGTTAAATGGCTGGGATACGCTGGGATTACGTTAGGATACGTTTTTTTATTTTTTTAATTGTGTTGTTTTTCATTCTTTAATTATTTTTCTTCCTTTACTATGTTTTTTTTACTGTGTTGTTTGTCTATCAATCTTTGCTTGTGCTGTATTGTTTTCTAATTTTTTTCTTAACTTTTTTTATGTTTTCATTCTTTTTTTATCTGTGTTGTTTTAACTGTATTGTTTTCTTTAATTGTTTTCACTCTTAGCTGTGTTATTTTTAACCTTTGCATCCCACTGTTTGAATCTTTTTTTATGGTACTTGATGATGTGGTTAACGGAGATGATGATGCCGTTGATATTGGGTCTATTTAGTGATTGAGATACTATGAAGCCTGGATGCTCTCAGGAAGCTTCTCTCTATCGTATTTTATGCTACGGATATTATCTTTATTTTTGTCTTATGTTTTTGTTGGAACAACCTTTTATGTTAATGATATTTTATTGTAATGGTGTTTGTTTGGTGGCAACAATCATCATATTTGAGCACTTTAATATAATGGGGTTTGATTCTTTAGTTTCATTTTATCAAGTTTATCATTAATATATATAAAATAAAATAACAAATATTTAACGTATCCTAGCGTATCTGTATCCTACATTTTGGAAAAATCATGTATCCCGTATCCTGAATCGAGTCGTATCCCGTATTACGTGTCGAGTCCGTGCTTCATAGGTTGCCCCTAAGGGGCCCTCTCTCTAATCTTGTCGATGCCCTTCTTGTTGTTGTGAGGGAGTCCTTATATAGATGTATTGGTAATGGGGGACAGTTGGAATTCACTTTATAGAGGATCTTACGATTATACCCTTCCTGAGCTATGTTTCCTGCTTCTATCTCCTATTTTAATTCAAAAATTATCTGCTCTCACGCGCCTCTTCCTCTAATAGATCTCTAGCTTCTACGAACAGCCTCCGCCTTCTGTTATAGAGCATCCACGCCTTACAAAATAAATGTTGAGGCTATATTTGTTGTTTCCATGTTGGATTTTTGTTACAATTGAACACAGGTTAGAATGCCTGCAAGTTTTGTTGTTTAGTTTGACAAAAGCTTCTCATAACCACTGTTGATGAATGCCTTAAGTATGGATACGGGTGCAAAGATAGTTGTTTCTCATCATAATCTAATTGAAATATTCCCAAGGTTCGTACATGAATTGATTTTGTTTTTTTGAATGCTTGCAAGTGGAAAAGGTGTCATATCTAATTAATATTTATCTGACTCCTTTGTGCTTGATCTTCATGTTGTTGTACCAATCATCTATTCACTTATGCTTATAAAGCTTGCTAATCATAAGATATTTAACCGTGTCTACATGACACTGTGAAATTATTATACCACTGATCTTGTAAGGCTAATTGTATGGTGCTCTTGTTTCATTTAGTGATGTAAAATCTAGGGTGCGAAAGCGTAAAAACAAGAAGTTATTTACACAACAACTTGGAAAATGGAAGAGGACTTCTTATTACTCTCTCTAAGTTCTCAATCTCAAAATGGCAAAAGTGTTACAAAAGAAGGCCTTTGGCCTATTTATACTAAACATGCAAAAGGCTAACAAAAGAACAAGATAAAAGAATATTAAAAAAGACGCTCATGTCCCTATGCTCCTACATCACTCTCCCCACCTTGAGAAGACTCCATATACTCCGTATATTGCCGATAGAAATCGGGGTCGATGTGCTAGAGGGTAGCCTCGGTGATCCGTAAATCTTTAGCCTCGGGACGGCCAACCCAACGAATTAAATAACGAGTATAATCACCCGATGCGGAAGACAAGAGCTCGGAATCTAGAATCCCCTCGATGCGATAAACGTGGGAACGGACTGGGTAGCCGGTACTCATGGGAATGGGAATCGGCGAGGTATGAGTGTCGCGGAACAGAGAAAGATTTGCCACGTTAAACGTGCAGTGCATGTGAAACTCATCGGGGAGATCAACCTCATAGGCATTCTTGCCACAAGCACGGATAATGGAAAAAGGTCCAAATTGGCCCATAAGAAACTTGGAACCCTTGCCTTGCCGGCGAGCTTTCTAGAGATAGACCATGACTAGATCACCCGAGCGGAAGGAGACAAATTGGCGGTGCTCATTGGCAACCTCTTTATAAGAGGTATACATGGTCTGTAATCAAGTGCGAACATCGGCCTGGCTGGACGTCAGGCGAGTTGCAAACTCCTCGACTAAAGGCATATAGGCATTGTCAACGGAATCTCAGCGAGATCAATGGACATAGTAGGGGACTCCACCAAGACAATCTGAAACGGGAAAGAGCAGTTCATAGCACTGTTGAAGGTGAACTCGGCATGTGCGATCACGATGTCCCACCTACGGGGATGCTCCAAAGACATGCACCTCAACAGATCACCCACACTACGGTTGACCAACTCAGTCTGGCCATCTGTCTGGGGGTGAAAAGTTTTCGAGAGCTGTAACTCCGTTCGTAAAAGTCGCCAGTGTATGCTAAAAATGTCCTATAAATCGCACGTCTCTACCTGAAGTGATGCTACGTGGGACACCATGAAGACAAACAATCCCCTGAAAATATAATTAAGCAACATGAGACGCATCTGTCATGCAAGAGCAAGGGATGAAGTGGGACATTTTGGAAAAACTATCCACCACAACAAGAATGAAATCATGGCCACGAGAAGTACGAGGTAGTCCCACTGTAAAATCCATAAATACATCCTCCCATGGGCGCTCGGGAATCGACAACGGAGTGTATAGGCCCGCATTGGTGTGCTGGCCCTTAGCCGTTTGGCAAGTGTAGCAACGCCTAATGAAAGCATTGGCATTTCTCCTCATCGTCAATCAGTAAAATCAGTCCCTCAGCATCGCGTGAGTACGCGTCTGTCCCAGATGGCCAGTTAAACCTCCCCCATGGATCTCGAAAATGATCTTCTCCCATAGGGACGAAGATGGAATGCATAGGGCCATACCTCTGTGTAGGAACCCATCCTGTAATAGATACTCGCTCGACACTCCATTGCCCTTTTGGCAAGCTGCGAAGATCGGCCCAAACTCTACATCCGTTAAGTAAAGATCACAGACCTCATCAAATCCAAGTACTTGACTCCTCAGAGTCATCAACGCATGTGCCCTCTTGCTAAGGGCGTCCGCCACTTGAATCTCCTTCCCCGGTTTATACTACAAGTGAAAAGTGCAGCGCTGGAGGTAAGCGGTCCACTTGGCGTTTCTGTCAATAACACGCCGCTGACTATGTAAGAAACGGAGGGCCTCATGATCTGATTTGATGACAAACTCCTAATGGAGGAGATAGGGCGACCAAAACTTCGCAGCTTTAACCATCGCATAGAACTCTAGGTCATAAGTCGAATAATGGAGAGCGGTGCACGTCAACTTCTGACCGAAGAAGACAATTAGCTTCCCATTCTGGCTCAACACAGCACCCATCCCTGTCTTACAAGCATCGCAAGACAACTCAAATAACTGATCGAAATCGGATAAAGCTAGGATAGGGGTTGTCGACATCAGCACCTTGATGCGCGTGAAGGCAGCATCCGCCTCCGGTGTCCACCTGAACTCAATACTCGAGGAAGTACTCATCAAATTTGTAATAGGAGTCATGACAGTGCTAAATCCGGCTATAAAGCGCCTATAAAAGCCAGCTAAGTCATGAAAGTTGCACACTTGAGAGACCGAAGAGGGTGAGGGCCAATCCACTACTGTCTGAACATTGGCATCATCCACCCTAATGTCGTCACCTAGACCACGTCCCCAAAAAGGTCACCGATGGTACCATAAAAGCGCACTTCTTCAACGTAAGGAAGAAGCGCTCGGCTCGTAGGACCTTTAATACATGAGCCACACGATCTAAGTGTTCCTCCTCCGAGCGGCTGTAAATCTGGATGTCATCAAAATAAACAACAAATTTGCCCATGAAAGGGCACGGTATGTGTGTCATCACTCTCATAAAAGTAGATGGGGCATTGGAGAGGCCAAAAGGCATCATCGTCCACTCATATAGCCCATCATTCGTCTTGAAGGCAGTCTTCCGCTCATCCCCTGATTTCATGCGAATTTGGTAGTAGCCACTCTTCAAGTCTAGTTTGGAGAAAACTCTCGCACCGTGGAGTTGATCTAGCATATCCTCCAACCTAGGAATACTTCACGATGATCTTGTTACTAGCTCGACTATCAACACACAGACGCCAACTTCCATTCTTCTTTGGCGCTAATAAGGCGGGTATCGCACAAGGAGACGTACTATCCCGAATATAGCCCTTGTCACAGAGCTTTGTGACCTGTCTGCAACTCTGCGTGCTCCGTGGGTAACATGCGGTAGTGGGTAAGGTTGAGGAGCTACGCCCCAGGAATAAAATCAATGGCTTGTTGTATATCACTGAGAGGAGGAAGATCATTTGGGGAGGTGCACACGTCAATAAAAGAATCCAACAAACTCTGAACACGCAGTGGGACAGTCGCCTCCGGGGTGATAAGGCTAATGAGAGCATAACACAACCCTGTCTCCGCGGCGTCTGTGGCTAACTCCTTACGTGAAACTATCAGGGCGAAAGGTCGAAACATCGAGAATAGTCGCATAGGCGGAGGAGAAAGTTTTTCCCCTTATGCATAAATGAAGAGGTGTTGGCTCGGTCATCGTGCATGCTGCGATGATCAAATTGCCACGGCCTTCCCAAAAGAAGGTGACATATTCGCATATCCACCACAGTCATGGTTCAAAGTCTCGATATCGGTCCCGGTATCGGACACTCGATTTTCAACTCGGTCGCGGTATCGGGCGATACGCAAAAATACGCTATTTAGAGAGCGCAAAAAATTCCGGAAAAAATATAGAAAATTTTAAAAAAATAAGATTAACAATGTGGACCAATGAGATACATTCAAACCCATCATTCAACATGCATTGCATTGTAGAATTGGTTATACTGAAGCGCGACAGAGTTGTCAGATTCAATATTGCATAGTAAACCAATAATAATATTGAAAAACAAAAATATACATTTTGTTTTAACAACAATGTATATTTTTTTACATTTTTACAAAAACGTACGAAAGAACATTTTTTTAACAAATATGTATATTGTTTTTTACATTTTTATAAAAACGTACAAAAGAACATTTTTTACAAAAAATTTCAAAAATGTACATTTTTACAAAAACGTACAAAAGAACATTTTTTACAAAAAATTTCAAAAATGTACATTTTTACAAAAACGTACAAAAGGACATTTTTACAAAAATGTACATTTTTTTAACAAAAATATATATTTTTTTAGAAATATGTACACTTTTTTTACAAATATGTACAAATATATATTTTTTTACAAATATGTACATTTTTTTTATACAAAAATGTACATTTTTACAAAAAACATACAGAATAATATTTGTATAGAAATGTACATTTGTTACAAACATAAATGTACATTGTATATTTTTTGTAAAAGATTTGAATATTTTTTGTAAAAAAATAACATTTCTTTGAAAGAAGAGTTTTAGCAGTCATTTTTTTTTAAAAAAAGAGTACTACTTTTTAAAAGATTTATATATTTTTTTTAGTAGAGTCATTTAAAAATAAAAAGAGTTTTATGTTTTAAAAAATTAATGTTAATACTTTTGAAAAAGTAATACCATTCTGTAAATGTTACAATATATTTTCAACAACGAAGAAATATGGTAAAAGATAAAAGTTCTATCAAAAAATAAAACAAAATATGACAATATCGTTTGAATCGGTTGTCTCGGCCGATATCGCGGCGAGGCGTCTCGGAATCGGTTGTCTCGGGCGATATCGCGGCTGTCTAGGCCGATTCAGTGTTTTTTTTTAAACGTCTCTCGATATCGGATCGGTGCCCTCCGATTCCGAGTTGACTCGGCCGATACCGAGTCAACTCGGCCGATACTTTGAACCATGACCACAGTACATAGAACCTCATCACAATAGTCTCCGATCATGGTCCAAAGTCGCGGTATCGGTCCTGGTATCGGCCACCCGATTTTCAATTCGGTCGCGGTATTGGACGATCTATTTAGAAAGAGCAAAAAAATTCGAAAAAATCTAGGAAATTTTTATAAAATAAGATTAACATTGCGTACCAATTAGATGAGTTCAAAGATATACTTTAATATGGATAACATTGTACAATTGATTATACGCGCTGCGAACTTGTCAGATTCAATATTCCATAATAAATCAATATTTTTTTCACAGAGGATACAAATGTTATGTTTTTGCAAAGAAGAACAAATGTTATTTTTTAGTAAGAGGATATAAATATTTTTTTTTATATTCTTAGTATTATTTTTAGTAAGAGAATACAAGTTTTTTTTTTAGTATGTTATATTTTTTTAAAAAGGATACAAATGTTTCTTTTTTAGTATTGTCATTTTTTTACAAAAAGGATACAATTATTAATTTTGACAAAACACTACACTTTTTTTACAACCATTTTTTAAAACTTTTTACAAAGCATTTCACTTTTTTCTTACCAAAAACAGTTAACTGTTTTTTAAATCTTATTTGTACAAAACAATTGCCTTTTTAGGAATTTTTAACTCTTAAATATTTGTACGAAATTAACAATGGAGAAAAGCTTGTGGGAAAAAAAGATTAATAACTCTTAAAAGCATGTGTACAAAATTAACAGTGGTTAAAAACTGTAAACTTTTAGTTATTATGACGAAACAAATGTTATTTTTTCAAAGAGGATACAATGTTATTTCATAATAAAGAGGAAACAAATGTTATTTATCATGTTATATTTTTACAAAAGAGGATACAAATATTCTATTTTTAGCATTTTTAACATGTTATTCCGTAATCAAAAGCATTTTTAATATTTTTTGTACACGAATAAATGTTTTTTGTACAAAAAAATATTTTAAGTACAAATAAATGTTTTTTGTACAAATATTTGTTTTTTTGTACAAATAAATGTCTTTTTTACAAAAAAAAAAGTATTTTAACATTTTTTGGCAAAAAATATTTTTTTTGTGCACAAATAACATTTTTTGTACACAAGTCATTGTTTTTGTACACAAATAACAGTTTTTGGCCAGAAGGTGTTTTTTGTTACTCAATTAACAATGTTTTTTTTGTAATAAAAGGTGTTAACTCTCCTTGTAACAAAAAAATGTGTACGAAACTTTTAACTTGAAAAAAAAAAAAAGAGACGGCAAAAGGGTAAATAAGGGGTTTGGGGCAGGGGTGGATCTACATGGGTGGTTGGTGGGGAAAGTGCCCCACCCCAAATCTCAAATTCAAAATTTTACCCCTAGAAAATTGTAAATGAGTTGTGCCCCACCGCAAAAAAGAAAAAAATTCAAAATTTTACCACTAAAAAAATTAACCCTAAAAAAAAAATCGGGGGCTCCCACCCACGAACCCCCGGCAATGATTTTTGCCCCACCCGAAATAAATTCCTAGATTCGCCTCTAGTTTGGGGTCGACTGGCATTAGACCCCAAACCATGCCTCTCACTCACCCAAACAAAAGGTAGAACAAACGATGTGGCTTAAAATGGAAGAGGGTTTACTTCGCCTTAGGAAGAAGGATGGAGAAAGGTGTGGTTTTGCAATCTCAACCAAGTAAGGCGTCTTTCTTTCACTGTTTTTGGCATGTGACTTCATCTAAGTAATTTCTGGGGTAAAAAAAAAATCATCTCGCCGATATATCTCCTGATGCGACGATATATCGTCGAGTTATACCTAATGCGCCGAAATATCAGCGAGATTCCCCGATCCGGTGAGATGTAGACTTTTTTTTACTCGTGCCTCGTAATCGGTGCGTCGGCCAGCGATTCCGAGTTGACTTGGGCACTACTTTGAACCATGTCTCCGATGGAAAAAGTCACCCGACACTGTCAACTAGGAGTTAAGGTGGATTCATTTCCCAACCACCCAATACGACACAGGGTAGGCAATGATTATGCGGGAAGGTTTAGCTTGTCGACCATCTCTTGCAAGACCAAATTATCACTAGCTCCTCCATCGATAATCACTGTGCATTGCCTCCCCTTTGTGGTGCATCGAGTAAAAAAAACTCGATCTGATCCAAGTATCGTCGCTAGGTGGAGATGTTTGTGGATCTACGGGTGTTGTTACCATCACGGTGTGCATATAAGCTGTAGAAACTCCCGCACGTCTCGCTTGATCGTGGCAAAATGACTCCCTTCGTCGACAAATAGATTGAGGGGAGGATAATGGATCGTGGGGTGAGATAGGAAGAATCCCTAAGGGATGACATCCTTTGTAGATGGGCTTGAAGTGATCATTTGGCTCTGTAGTGTTTGGTGTAGGG
This sequence comes from Sambucus nigra, assembly GCA_949130495.1. Lineage (NCBI taxonomy): Eukaryota > Viridiplantae > Streptophyta > Magnoliopsida > Dipsacales > Adoxaceae > Sambucus > Sambucus nigra. Next base: position 128,097,442 of record OX422224.1, on the reverse strand, counting down.
TTAATACGGCTACAGTATGAAATTGGGATTGGAACAGTGGGTTTAGAGGGTCGGTCACATTAATTGGTTTGAACAGAGGTAAATTAGGGTTTGATAGGAGGGTTTTGGAAGGTCAGCGGGCTTGGTTGTTCACCGGCGGCGACTTCTGTCCAACCACTTATTTTCATGTCCGGGGGGGAAATCCAAAGCGAGTGGGCTGGTCGAGGGATTTGGGCAGATCGGTTTAGATCCAGGTAGGGTTTGGGATATTTCGGGTTTTGTAATATCAAGTTTTGGTGGCTTCAAGTGAAAGAGACCGAAGTTGGCTTTGAAGGGGCAGGCGCCCAAGCAAGAAAGGGTTCAATGAACGCTACAGTTCACGATGCATAAAGTTTGGGAGTGTTTCGTGCTTCGTCCGGATGAATCCAATCCGAGTTACAATCTTCGATGAACATCTTTCAATCCAAGAGCAAACGAGGCTCTTATACCAATTTGATGTAATCTAGGGTGCGAAAGCTTTAAAAAGAAGAAGTTATCTACACAATAACAACTTAAAAAATTGAAGAATATTTCTTATTTCTCTCTCTAAGCTCTCAATCTCGAAATGGTAAAAGTGTTACAAAAGAAGGTCCTCAGCCTATTTATACTAAACATGCAAAAGGCTAAAAAAATAACAAAATAAAAGAATATTAAAAAGGACGTCCATGTCCCTATGCTCCTACATCATTTAGATTGGAAAGTTTGCTTGCTGCTATGGCGTAGGCTGAACTTTTTATTAGTTGGAAATACTTTGAAACGTATGGACAAATTGTAGTAGCGTTTGATATAAATTGAAATAATTAAATTCGACTAAGTTTAAAATTACACAACCATTAATGAAAATATATTAACATGAATTAGAAGTGACAAATATGAATAGTGAGAGTAAGTAAAATTAAAACAAAAGTCCTTCAACTTACTACAGTTCTACATCCCCAAATAAAGAAGCTTAAATTCCAAGAAAAGGAAAAAAAAAATTGATTCTGCTATAAATAAGACTACGACTAACTATACCGCATTTAGAGACGGACCCAAAAGCTTATTTTAACATTTTTTTTTCTTTAGAAATGGCTAAATGAAATATCTATTTAACCAACTGAAAGAGAAAAAAATACCTTCAAACCAAGTAATTTAACCGGAGCAATCTGTCCTGGTACAATACACTCTGGCCCAGCAGCTTCCACTATAGCTTCGTTTCCTAACCCACTTCCAATTGGATTTGGGTCCTGCATAATTCCCACAAAAAAACAACTCAAAAATTAAACTTGTATGACCCATTTAAAACACACCCACAAAGATATAGAGAGAGATAGAGTCACGCTCTCCTCTCCAACATAATACCTCATTTAACATACCAAAAAAACATCACTACATTTTTTTTTAGGGAAATATGATTTTTTATGAAAACCATATAAATCATAATATTCAACCTTTAAGAGGGTTAATTGCAAATTGAACATATATATATATATATATGGAGAGGTTCAAAAGTGAACCTAAAAGATGAACATTGACAAAAAAACACCTTAACAACCAATTAATTTTAATTCCTATGTTGTAATTGTTCCGCGCCAGCGGCAACGGGCACACGTATGACGCGCGTATTTTTTAATACACTCATCTTACCTCCCCCCCAGCGTCACACGCGTGCCCATTGTCGCTGGCGTGGGCCAATTACAATATAGGAATTAAAATTAATGGGTTGCTAAGGTGTTTTTGGTCAAGGTTCATTAAAATGTTCATCTTTTAGGTTCACTTTTGAACCTCTCCCTATATTCAGATATGAACCTAAAAGATGAACATTCTAATGAACCATGACAAAAAACACCTTTAACAACTCATTAATTTTAATTCCTATGTTGTAATTGGTCCGTGCCAGAAGCAACGGACACGCGTGTGACACGCGCCAGCGGCAACGGACACTTGTGTGACACGCGTGTATTAAAAAAGATGCGTGCCACATGCGTGTCCGTTGCTGCTGGCGCGGACCAATTATAACATAGGAATTGAAATTGAATGGGTGTTAGGAGTTTTTTGTTAAGGTTCATCAAAATGTTTATCTTTTACGTTCTCTTTTAAACATCTCCCTATATATATGAGAGAGAGAGAGAGAGAGAGAGAGAGAGAGAGGCTTAGGTGCGGGTTCACTTATGGGTCCGCACCTTACGGACTTATTTTTTAAAAATATTTAAAAAATGTTTTTAATTGGTTAATTTTTTGTGTTTTTATGGGTACCCTAAAATGTTTTAAATACACATAAAAAAAAATTAACCCAAAAAACGTTTTTTTATATTTTTAAAAAATAAGTCCGTACTCTCTCTCTCTCTCTCTGTATATATATATATAGACACACACACAGAGAGAGAGAGAGAGAGAGAGGTTCCCTCTGTAAGAAATCCTCATGGTGGGGTGTGACAGCAGCAAATATGTTTACTTCATATGTATGAGAGCCGCTCTCTCTCTCTCTATATATATATATATGAGCGCGCACGTGCGCATTCTCACCATTGAGTGGGTTGGTTGCAAACTGTATATAATATCCATAAACAAAAACATGCATTCATAACATTATACACACACACACACACACACACACACACACACACACACAGAGGGAGAGAGAGAAACCTTCATGACAGAGATGGCAAAATTGGAAAAGGGGGTTTGGGAGATACGAAGAAGATGGGAATGATGAATTTTGGGGATGGGTTTGCCAGCAGGGGATGCTCTCCAAGGAACATCCTTTTGAAAAGCAGCAGCTGCTCCTCCTTTTTTGGACATTGAGGGGAAACTAATAAAACCCTATATTTTACACTATGAAAATAAGAGATATAAAGAAAGAATCCTTTTGGTTTTGGATTCAATTTATATGATATTAGGATGAGTATGGGATGATCATAAACACAAGATAATTAGAGATGTAGATAATAGATGGGAATGAATGGATTGTAGTGATCCTCAGGAACATGACAAGCTTCGATTGTTGGACTCGCAGAAGAGTTGGGGTTCTACTTCTATCTGTTCGATATCCCGATCGAAACCAAGGGTTAAAATTGTCAAAATCCTTTAATAAGAAAAAAGATTTTTTTTGTTTAATTTAATACCATCATAGTTGCTTCGTTATGAATTTTGTAATTTTTTTTAATTAATTGCGAGTTTGGCACGTTTTTCTTTACAAGGATTTGTGAAAAAAATTTAAAAAATAAAATAAATTAAGGAAGAATCATAAAAATCTCAAAAAAATAGTAAATTTTAAAAAAAGTGAAAAAACAAAAAAGGCCCCTACACTAGAGAGAGAGAGAGAGAGATGAAATTGAATTTCATCCTCCATGGATTTGGAATTCTCAAAAAATATCCATACATATTTCGATTTGAAAACAAATGTCATATCTTAAAATTTATGTAATACCCCGTATATTTATTGATTTTTAATTATGGGATTAATTAAATTAAATGAGAATTAATTAGAAATTAATCCGGATATAAATACTACCGAGATGTGAGTTGGTATTTGATTATGATGCGTACATATGGTAATATATGAATATTGAAAATATTAAAATTGTCGCGAGACTGAAATACGACAATTTGAAAATTTTAGTTGGGACGTGCGTGTCAGTCACGTCAGGTATGAAATTATTTGAATTAAAAGTGAATTTTATTTTTATCAACCGAATGATTATTTTGAGTGCGCCAACGTGTCCAGAAGGGTCAAAATAGTCAGAAAACACTGGCCGGAGGTTTAGTTTGGGTCCCGGGGCATTTTTGGCCATACCGGCAACTTAAAAGGGTATTTTGGTAATTTTAAAAATATAGGAATTAAAATCCACGAATTTTAGGAGTTAATTATATATTATTTAGGAACCCACTAAGCCCATTATCAGCATTAGATGAGTTAGAGGGCTGCGGGAGTTGTAGGAGAGTTTGAAGAGTTCCAAAAAGAAACCTCCAACCACCATCTTCAACCTTGGGAGAAAATTCGTAGAGAAATGAGAGAATCAACATTCATTCACCAACATCAATCCTGAAGAACAATCTAAGGCAAGTGATATGATATTTTTAGTGCATTGAATATGTCTTCCATGTTTAGTGTAGGAATTATCTTATATTGAAATCTTTGAAGAAAACCCATGAAATTGATGGAGAAACTTTGAAATTGGGTTAGGATTTGCATGTAGAATGATGATGGACTGATTTAATGTTCGTATAGTTATTTATGATGATTTAAAAACGGATTAATGATGAGTAATTGGGCATAACAAAATTATGGGTTCATGTTCATAGGGTTTGGGAAAATATTTGGAGATTTATAATAATTTCATGATGATTTGTAAGATTTGACCTCTAAAATATGTTAAGGGATGATCTAGAATGATTAGAAATGGTTTAAAAACGTTAGAACATAACTTGGATGGTCTTAGGGTGGATTTAGAGAAGAAAGGAATTGAGAAAATCGGACTTGGGAATTTCTGGGCTGAAACTGCCATCTCGTTAGAAGACCTGCCCAGGTCGTTCGAACGAACTTCTAACGAGATGACAGTATAACTTCTAACGAGTTGGTAGTTCGTTCGAAGCCGTTCGTTCGAACGAAACTCGTTCGAACGACCTCGTTTGAACGAGATTTCTAACGAGTTGACAGAATTGCCTTTTAGGCCTGAATTTATTTCTAGTATCCCGTAGACTTGTTTAAATGGTGAGATAACCTTCCCTTATTAACTAGTGGGTATAGTTGGGAGATTGGGGTACATTGAAGAGTAAAACTTAGAATCTTGTAGTAAACCGGGTGACAATTGTGGATTGGGAAACGAGTAACTATTTATGACGTGAGAAGAGTTGATAACATAAATACATATAAACCGGGGACTTGTGATTTGTATAACATTAAATGTTGATGTAAGAACGAGAAGTATACCTCTAATAAAATATTGAAATATCTAAGATGTGTGAATGATTAGTATATACAGTTATCTGTGTATAGCATACCTACCGTACTTGCTATCATGGGAGGTTGGCGTTCGTTTAGGGCCATCTAATCTTTGTGTGCCTACGGGGGGGATCTAGATTGGTACCTCGAGGACATAGGACATAAAAGGGCTTATTGAGAAGTAAATAAGTCTGCTGATCATGGGAGCGTAGGTATGTGCTTGACCCATGTGATGTGAACTATGTTCGCCTCCATTGTTTGTGATTGTTGTTAATGAAACGTTTCCTGAGAGATTCGTAATACGTGGTCCTCATGTACGTGATGTACTGGGATTTGATAGCAGAGTATGTGAGCACCGCAGCTTAGCCTCGGGGTGCTAGTATTGTATATTTATGATGAGAATAATATACGGTTAATTGAAATGAATTGTCATGAATAAATGTGAGTATTAATAATAGCAACAGCTTGTAAAGTGAAATGGAAGATCTCTAGTAATTAGTAATACTAACATGGGAAATTGCGTAACAAGTTACACTACACCAAACTGTTAATTTTGTGACTGCCTTTTTGTGACTGCCAATAGGGGTGACAAACTAGTCACTCCCGGGAGCAGTCACAAAATTATTTGTGACTGCCATTAGGGGTGATAAAATTAATTGGTTAAAAAAAATTTGAGTGCATTAGTTTGTTACCGCTAATGGGAGTCACAAATGTTACCATATAATTAATCTGTGACTCCTATAAGCAGTCACAAATTTATAACTGTCACAAGCTTTTTAGTAGACATAAGTTATGACTCTTATGAGCAGTCACGAAATTATAACTGCTATGAGGAGTCACAAATTTTAGTCTTAGATTTAATTTATGACCGCTATTAGCGGTCACAAATTTTGGCCTAAGACTTAATTTGTAACTGCTATTGGCAGTTATAAATTTGTAACTGGTCCCAGCAGTCACAAATTTTGATCTTAGACTCAATTTGTGACTGCTATTAGCGGTCACAAATTTGTGACTGCTATTAGCAGTCACAAAATTTTTCACCTACTTTAATTTCCCTCTATCTTACGTGAAGAGCTCCCGCTTTAATTTCCCTCTATCTTTCATTTGCCAAAAATGAAATTTTTGGCAAAAACGAAAATTTCGTTTATACATACACACACACAAATAACATAAATTTCGTTTGTTATTTCATTTGCCAAAAACGAAATTTTGTCTTAGCTGTGAAGAAGACGTTGATGTGAAGAAGCATTTGAGAATCTAAAACCCTAATTTCTGTGAATCAAACATGTATATTTTTGGGTATTTTTGTTGTATAATATATGTCTAAAGCCTAATTTCGATTCTTATTATGTGTGGGTATGTGTGTATATTTGTGTGTATGTAGAGATTTCTGTTTATATGTGTGTGTGTATGTATAAATTTATGCTTACATGTGTGTGTATATATATATTTTTGTTTATATGTGTGTTTATGAGTGTATCTATATACAAATTGTATTTTATGTTAATAAGCCCTAGAAATTGTATTGAGGTTATTTTTTTGACAAAATATTATTCAAAAACTCTAGACATTATATTTTTTTGACAAAATATAATCAAATGGATTTTTAATATTACGAGTTTTGCCCGAGCTTTGTGGTCAACGTTCTCTAGACAAAATATAATCAAATCTGATTGTTTTGTTGTGAGTATATCTACACATCGTTTAACCTCTTTCGTTTTTTGAATATTATCTTGTTTGGGAATATGTTAGATTTTTTTCAATAATCATTTTATACTATTCATATTTATTTTATCTAAAAATTAATTAAATAACCATTATTTTGTGCTCGTTGAAGTTTTGACATTTTGTGCTTGGTTGGGTTTTCCTGTGAGTTTTAATGCAATGATAGTATTAATGCAATGATAAGTCAGAGATTATGTTCTAAATATTAGCTCAAACTCCATTTAGTTTTATAATTTACTGAGATTCTATTTGTTTGTATTGTAGAATTAATGGGGTTTCCACAATATAAATAGTGGATGGGTGAAAGTTGTAGAGTGGGGCAAGTATACGTTAATGGGGTTAAAGACTTTGTGAATTATGCAATGAAGAATCTCGAAACTGATATTATCCCATGCCCGTGCAATCGTTGTAAAAATGGGAAACGCTTGAAAGGGGTAGATGTAAAAGGACATTTGTTTCATTGGGGTATGCAAGCTGACTACACGTTTTGGCATTTCCAAGGGGAGATGGAATTTAAGTATATTCCAGAAGAAATACTTGTCAATGAAACCGTTCACACAAATGGTGACCCGTTAGTACATGCTAGGTTAAACGATCTCATAAATGATACGTATGAAGTGCACGCAGCACAAGAAAAGCAAGATAGTAGAGGGAATGTTTTAGGATGTGAGGATCATGTTGGCAACGATACGGACCAAGTTAAGGATTATATACGGTTAAAAGCAGCAGCCGCAGCACCATTATACCATAACTCCAACTCCGACCACACAAAGTTATATGACATGGTTGGGTTGCACAACTTAAAGAGAAAATTTGGCTTGTCGGGAAAAAGTGTGACGGCAATACTCCTCTGGGCGAAAGATTTGCTCCCCAAAGAAAATACACTGCCAGTCAATTATCCGATCATGAAGGATAATTTGAAAGATTTGGGTATGAAATATAAATCAATTCATTGCTGCAAGTATGACTGCATTTTATACTATAAGGAGCATAAGGACAAACGGGCTTGTCCTGTATGTAAGGAACCTAGATATGAACAAAAGATGATAGTACATAATAAACGTTTGTTGAAAGTAGATACGCAGATACCTAAGGTGTTAAAGTATTTCCCTTTAGGTCCTCGATTGAAGAGACTTTTCACTATACCTTGGATAGCAGAGGCAATGACTTGGCATGGTCGAGCGGAGGTGGGTGAGAATCTCATGCGACATCCGATCGATTCATCTGTGTGGAAATCTACAAATCAGCAATACCCGGACTTTGCTACAGAAATACGCAACGTTCGCCTCGGAATATCAACCGATGGGTTTAACCCGTTTGGCAAAATTGAGCACAGATAAGAGTATATGGCATGTGGTTACGGCGCCTTTAAATTTGCCCCCGTCGTTGTGCATGAGAAAGGAGTTTTCAATTTTATCGTTGTTGATACCAGGTCCAAAAGCACCGGGTAGTGACATTGATGTTTTCTTAGCGCCACTAATAGATGAATTGAATGAGTTATGGGTTGAAGGTGTGAGAGCATTCGACTCATACAAAAAGGAGGAATTCATTTTGAGAGCTATGTTGATATGGGCAATTCATGATTTTCCTGCTTATGGGACCTTATCTGGGTGCAATGTACATGGTTACCTAGGTTGTCCTATATGTGGAGAGGAGACTGAAGCCAGCTGGCTTAAGAAAAGTGGTAAACTTTTTTATCATAATCATCGAAGATTTCTGCCCCAAAGTCACAAATTCAGGTCAATACGAAGCAATTTTCTCCCAGAAGGCACCGAGACGCGACCACCTCCGCCAAGACTTTCTGGTTTGGAAATTGAAGAAAGGTCATTAAAGGCTGATCAAAAGTTAAGGGGGAAACACCCCATAATTTTGGCCCAAAAGCGTAAAAGAAAGGATGTTGATGTGAAAACGGCATGGTCCAGGAGATCAATAATGTTTGATTTGCCATACTGGAAGGAACATCCTGTCCGACATATGATAGACATAATGCACGCTGAGAAAAATATCATTGAGCATCTCGTAAGCACATGCATTGGTGGTTCTCATTCCAAGGATGGAGAAAAAGCCCATGAAGATCTTCGTGATTTGAAGATTAAAAGATCATTATGGTTGAAAGAAGATACAAACACTGGAAAAAAGCATATGCCAGTTGCATCTTATACTTTGAGCATTGAAGGAAGAAATATGTTCTTAGAAACATTAAAGGGCTTGAAGGTCCCTTCTAATTTCTCATCCAACTTACGCAGGATTGTCTGCAACGCAACAAAAGATTTGAAAAAGTGAAAGTCCCACGATTGGCATGTGATAATGCAACTTATCCCTCTGTTGTTCGGACACTGTTTTTCATAACACAAGGATCTTCGAAGGGCCATTCTACAAATTAGCTTATGTTTCTCCCTATTGTGTGAGAAAGTTGTCAACATGACGCACATAATGGCAGCGAAAGAAACTTTGATCGAGGCTATATGTGTTTTGGAGAAGCACTTTACTCCCTCATTCTTTGACATAAGCATCCACCTTTTAGTGCATTTGTGCGATGAAGCACTTTTATGTGGACCAGTAAGGTACCGATGGATGTTTCCGTTCGAACGATTAACGAAAACTTTTAAAGATTACGTTAAGAATACACGGTACGTTGAGGGGTCAATTGCTGAGGAGTACATTATGGAAGAGGCTTCCTTGTATGTAAAGGAATATATGCCTAACCCAAACGTTGGAGGTCGTGAACGCTTTATTGATGAATTAGAAGACTTTGCTGATGAGGAGGCCCTGGGGAAAGGTAAGGTAGTGAAGCTAACAAGTACACAATATAACCAGGTGGCTCGATATGTATTCGAGACGCATAAAGAAATAGATAAATGGAAAATGTGAGTTTATTTAAAGTGTTTTGTAAAATGATGTAATATGTTCGATGTTATATTCATTAGAAATTAATATTTTTAGTGTTTTAACCTAGGCAATATAATGAGTGCGGGCATGCTAAGAGGAGGAAGGGAGGCGAGCGCAGACAATGACTTTAGGCATTGGATAGCTTCCGAGGTGACTACAGTAATACCTCACTTTTATTTACTGTCTTTGCAACATATTCACAATGCAAATACTTTCTTGGTTTCAGTTATTGAAAGCTGGTGAAGTATCGACGAGGCTTGCACGTCTAGCAAATGGGCCTAGTTTTGTAGCCAAGGAGTTTGGACAATATCGTGTCAATGGGTTTGTGTTCTCTTCAAGCACACACGAGTTAAAACTCATTGGAAAACAAAACAACGACATTTCATATAAAGCATTAACTCATTTCAGAGCAAGCGCGAAAGATAAAAACTTGATAGAAGTTGAGATGACGTATTATGGCATTATAAAACAAATTATCCTATTAGATTATATATCTTTCAGCATACCTGTATTTTACTGTGATCGGGTGAGAGTGGAGGACAAGAATGCATGTATGGTCGACCCTGACACCCACATGGTGAAGGTTGATTTGGCCAAGTTGAAGAGTAAAGACAATGTTAATGATGAGCCATTCGTTTGTGCATTTCAACACTTAAAGCAAGTGTTTTATGCAAAGAGCCCCAACAATGATCCATGGTCTGTTGCTTTACATTCTCCTCAGCGCTTGACTACATCGGTAGATGATATAGAGGCACCTATCGAGATTCAGTCTATTCTGGATGACAACCCAGAATTAAAGAAATTATTAAACGCATTAGAGGAGTAGATGTTTAATTGTGGCATGTTATGTTGGTTTCAGTTATCAAAACTTTTAGAATATGTTGAAAAGGTATAACTTATATTATATTTTTTATATTATTTCCTTACTCTTGTATCAACATATGAACTAATGCATAAAATGGCGTCCGAGAATACAATTTCATCATCCAGGCCAGAAAGTTCAAGTCATGATGAACATTCTGCCATTGATTCTCGTGCTAACGTTTCCCTTAACCTATTTGGTTTGCCAATAGTTGGCAAGAATCCTTTTAAAGCTCGAGCCTTGTCTTTGTTAAAATCTTGTATTGGCTTAAAATATGAGAGTTGGGATACAGTTGAGCAAGTAAAAAAGAACGACTTGTGGGATACGCTCATGAAAGAGTTCAATCTTTTGGCCGACCAGAAGGAGGGGTCCATGATAGCCATTGGTATTCAATTGAAGACTTTTAGAAGTAACCTCCGCTCGACTTATTTTAAGGGATTGGACAGTGATGGGATAAAGGCCCTGAAGGATCAAGTACCGGAGAAAGATCATATCCCTGTTCGTTAGTGGAATGAATTCGTCTCGCGCGAAGCATCTGAGGCAAAATTAAAACAACGACACCAAGGCCGGGTGAACAGGGCTAAAAAGACCGACGTCCATTGTCTTGGTCGGATGTCGTATGCTGAGAAAATCGAGGAGATGGTATAAACCCTTTCTTATTTTAATGTGTATATATATTATATGTCTTGCTCAAATAGTTAATGGAAAATTAATTTATAGGTGCTTAACAATAAATGACCCGTTGATCGTTCGGAAGTGTATCTCGAAAGTTGTAGGCAGAAAACTGGGGAGTTTCACCCAAAGGTAGCTGATGATATGGTGAGTTTCGTAATCTCAGTTGTAATAATTAAATTCCTCCAAGTTTCGTCGTTCAATGGTTTTAATCGATTCATAAATAATTTTGCAGCAAAAATTGAGTGAGCTGAGAAGTAATCAAGGTTCTTCAAGCCAAAACAGTATTGATACAGATGCATTGACTGCCTTTAAAGGAAAAGATACTAGGGGGCGACTCGTGGTGTTGGACCCGTGTCCAAAAGTAAACTTAAGGCAATTGCTCTTATAGTATCACAGTTGACTAGAGCAAAGACACGAGAAGAAAAACATGATGAGGATATAGCATTTCTCAAATCATCCGTTACCATGCTTTTAAGTGCTTTTGAATCAAATGGATTGAAAATACCAAATCCAAGTCCTCACAATTATACTCATGTCCCACATCCAAGTCCTCGTAATTACACTCCAGTTCCGCATTCAAGTCCCCATGATTACACTCCAGTTCCGCATTCAAGTCCCCATGATTACATTCCTACCCCCCGTCAACTGAGCCAAACTTTGGAGATTTAACTGATCCTCCACATGATCCATATGTTGATTTATTAGATTTTTCAAATCAGAGAAAGATTGCAAGTGGACAAGTTGTTGCTTCAGCTGCTACTGGAACGGTGGTGCATGGCTATCAATTGCTGATATTTGAACGTAAGGTTTACGTTAGTAGTGTTGAGCCAAGAGAAGAGAATCATCCGTTGTATCGTCGAAGTCATGGGGCGGACACTATTAAGGATGTCGAGAAATCTTGGGTGGTTTGGCCGTTGCTTTGTCTTATCCTTAAGTGATCCAGAGTAATTTATCTTGAGAAATTTGAACAAATTGTCAAAGTGAACAATTAGTAGTGTTTGAACTCTATTTTAAATATTAGTAATCTGTTTTGAATCAATTAGTAATCTGTTTTGAATGTCTTCCGATCTAGAACCTGACATAAGTGTTAAGTGTGTGAACTTTAGTTGGAACGAAGTCGGAAGAATGGGAAGAATAGGTGTTCACATTGTGAATTACGTCCTAATTATATCTGCGGATTTACAACCGAACATCGTACGCAGCAGCCCCGTTAGCAGGTGTGATTGGGTTCGATAAATTCTCAATTTTGGTGTCGAGCATCCCCCGGCACGTGTGGGGTTGCATTTTTTGGTTCCGGACCTGTTACATACATTAGATATACCATATGGGTCCAAGAAATCCAGTTGAAGGTGGCCCAATGATCAAATTTCATGAGATTTAGGAAATCAGCAAAGCAGAAAGTTTGATCCCAGCATCCGAATCGATTCAGTTTATCACCGAATCGATTCGACCCTTTCCAGTAGCCAATTAAGGGTTTGCGAATCGATTCGGGTTACTTCCGAATCGATTTGGAAAACCAAAAGTGTCAGGTCTCTACATCCGAATCGATTCGGTTTATCACCGAATCGATTCGCCCTTAGACAGTGTTGAATTCGAGAGTTTCGAATCGATTCGATTTAACTACCGAATCGATTCGGTTCACCTGGTCACTTAAAATTCCCTCAAAATCAGCAAATCAGCTTCTCATTCTCTCTTCTCCCTTAGCCGAAGACCTCCTCCTCTCCCATATCATTTCCTTTATTTTATTCATTTTCACCCTCATGGCTTCCTCATCCAGGGCATCCTCATCTAAGGTTACTAATTCAACCCTCTTAAATTGTTTTCAAATCTTATTTAGTGTTCTTTGTATAAAAGTAGGGTTAAATGCATTCTTGTAAAATCCACATTTTCTGCAGGAAACTTCATATTTTCTCATTATTTGTGATGTGAATCCAACAAATACAACTTGTTTATGCTGCTTTGATGATTAAGTTGTATTTGTTGGGGTTGTTCCACTTTGAAAATGCCATTTTCACCCTACTTTCTATACATTGCACGCTATATGTTCGATAAAATGCCTCTGTGAAGGTTTTGTGCGCTAAAGCTCCATCTTCGCACATTTTATCGCACATTCTTGTTGAATTATCCTTGTTTGAGTGTGGTGTGCGTCGGTTACGTCTACTCGACCAATTTTTCCCAACGCGCACCCTCCGAACCTAGTTTCCCCAAATTTCACGATTACTTTGATTTTATGCATCGCACTTATGGTGTGTGTATTGAATTAATATTTTGTAGGTTCCTTCGATCACCAATCCATCATCCAATGCGGTTACTGGACGGGGAGGCGCTGGTTTTGAATCTTTTCGTTCCAATGATGAGATGGAGTGGTATCGGGCCATGTTCAAAACCAGTCGCCCGATTGCTATTGAGAAGGAGGTGATTTTAGATGAGATGTCGACTTCTGTAAGACGGTATTTATCCAAATTCAATTGGGAGGCCCATCTGTCCATGAGAGGGGAGGTCAACGAGGACCACGTGCGCCGTTTTTATGCTTCTCTAGTATCTACGCGCGGCGGCACGTATGTGAGAGGGAGGCGGATTACTATTTCTAAGCCCATCTTGGCTGCGCACCTTAGTGGGGCTTCTAACCCCGAGCTCTATCATTACCCGGTCCTCGCAGATGCGCCTCATCTTCCACAAGAGGTACTTATTGCGCGTCTTGCACCCGGCAAGATTTGGGCGGGGGAGACTTTCCCCACTTCGGGCATGCCCGATATACATCGTATCCTCCATCTCATCGTCGTTAATTCCATCATTCCAACTCAGACCAAGGCTGTCCTCCGTTACAAGCAGGCCCTCTTCTTATACAGTCTTTTAGGGGATGACACGGTCATCAGTCTTCCCGCCCTCATGTTGCATCAAATAGTGAACGCTGCCTATAGCGAGAAGGGAACCACAACTCTTCCTTTTGCGCGATTGATTTCCCGGATTTGCAGGGATGCCGAATGTGAGGTCTTGGGCAGCGACAAGATACCTAGGCTGCCCAAGGTGTTTAATAATAAGACCATTGCTAAAAGCTTGGGGCAAGATTATTGGGAGAGGAGGAACAAGCGTATGTTGGATGCTCCTGATGCCCCTGATGCTCCTATGCCGGATATTTCGGAAGTGCCTCATCCAGTCCCACCTCCTGTACCTCCTACTGTTGACCCCATTACATATATCGGGGTGCGGATGGATGAGTTACATGCTAATTTTACTGAGTTTCGGGGCACCTATATGGCAAACTTCGCATCGTTGCAGGGTGATTTTACCGAGTTTCGGGACACTTATATGACGAACTTCGCATCCTTACGGGCTGACTATCAGCGAGATACTTCCATGATTGCCCGGGCACAAATGGATTTGTTTGCTCATATTCATGGGGGCGAGGCTGCTGTGCCTCCTTACCGTCATAATCCCTATGCCCCTCGTGACCCCACCGCGCCCGAGCCCTCGAGCCGCCATCCGGACCATATGTAAGGCGTTGTCATCCCGCTTTCTCTGCTGCTAACTTTTGTGGTTCTTTATTTTGATTTTTGGGTTTGTAACTTTGTAGTTGTGTAGTGGTGTGGGGAAGAGAGAGTACATTTAGTCTATTTTCTAATTTTGGTTTTTGTGCCCCATGTACACAACTTGTGATTATTAATGAAATTACTCATTTACTTCTTCTCTACTTATTCTACTAGCTTTAATTTGCATTTAATTCCATCTCTTGTATTGGTTTGTGTTTAAACTAGATAACTAACTTAATTATGTTGTTAACTAGCATGTGTAGTGTAGTTTCAATTATGAGTAGCTAGATTTATGATTGGGGGTCATAATCCCACCTTGGATGCTTGAACTTCATATTTAAGGTTTGGTTTATAATGCGTTGCGATTGATTTGCACTTGAATCACAAGCTTTATTTAGAGAGCACCAATGTGAATTACTATTTCATAAGGTTTATTGGATTGTTGTATTAATAGTCTGGGGGACTTGATTGAAAATATTCAAGAATGGTTTTTATGTACCTATAAATTGTCACATATGCATCGAATGCTTCTGTTTTACAATGATTTTTATATTCAAGTAAAATGGATGGTTTTTGGTTCAAGTTGTGCTATCATTTTTAATTATCAATTCACATGTCTTATTTCAGGTGAAGGAGTAGGTAAGATATAAGTGAAGCTATCATTTAACAACGAGAAAAGGTAAGATGATGGTAATGAAATTCATATATGTTTACCCAACTTTGGGGAAGTTGTTTGTTTGTATCATTCCTATCATATCCACCACCACCCCTTATATAGATTACTTTGTAGTTATTTGTGGATTCAAAGTTTTGGGATTACTATGTAGTTGAACGGTGATGCGTGCGGTTCTTGACGGTGATGCGTGCGGTTCTTGACTCAACATCCTATTCAATAGTTGTCAATATTATTGTTAAATTGATGAAGTGGTTGAAATGAGGTTCAATATGGACCTCGAGTATTGTAGTATTGCTGTTGTTGAGTATTTTTATTTTTTTAAACAGGGTGGATAGTCCTATAAATAAAGGGAACTCTGCCCAAATTTTTTTAAATTAGAACATAAATATTGTACATTTATTTCACTTTGTTGCCGGGTAACGATTTTTTTTTGCAATTTTCGTCGTGCCTTCAGGCACGGGCATACGCTAGTGTATATATATATATATATATATATATATATATATATATATATATATATATATATATATATATATATATATATATATATATATATATATATATTAATCACATTTTATTATTTGCAGGCAGACACATGGCATATCCGGCATACGTAGTATTCAAAGGCCTAAATCCAGGTGTTTACACTTCGTGGCAAGCAACACAAGCACAAGTTAATGGATACCGAGGCGCCATATTCAAAAAATTTGAGTCCATTGAACTTGCTCAACAGGCATACTCCGAGTACACGAGGGAGGATGTCACCGCATCAATACCCCCCACGGCTGATATACCTAGACTTCACGAATCGTATCCACTGCGTGGTGACTCCTGGTCTAGATTTAGAATGATTTGTTACATGTTCATGGCATTCCATGTCATCGAAGTGTTGTGTCGTTACTTTTTTAGTTTATTTTTTATTCTATGTTCATTTTGTACTTGGCGCCCACTTAGGGGTTGTTTGATGTTAAATTAAGTTTAACAGGTTTTATGTGTACTGAATATTTGGAATATGAGAAATATAAATGAAATGTTGTCAAAATTTTTAGACTTGTTATCATGATATTTATTTTACTTTCATTATTTCATCATTTTGTGAAAATATAAAGATATTTGTAATAGCGTTTACAACATTTAACAAATTTAATTTTGTAACTCCTAATAGGAGTCACAAATTTGTCACTACTATTAATTTTATAACTGCTAACAACAGTCACAAATATATGATTCGTAACTGCTGACAGCAGTTACTAATAGCAGTTACAAATTGGGGTCACCAGTCATAGGGGTTATAAAAAATTGTGACTGCTGTTAGGAGTTATAAATTTTCTTTTGTCACCCCCTAAATTATGACGGTAAATAGCAGTTATAAAGGTCATTTGTGAGTGCTAACAGCACTCACAAATATCCCATTTTGGTGTAGTGTTATAACATTCTGTTAAACAAAAGTTGTTGGGAATTGAATTGGATATCGTATAGTAATGTAGATTTTGGGTATCGGACTAGTTAGTTATGGTAATGACTATAATGGGTACGAGAACGATAGGAGTGCACAATTAGTTGAGAGGTGAGTAACTCATGTGAGTGCACACACTATCATGTACTTTATATTCACTGTTTAATGATATTAAACGCTTGCAAAATTTTAAATTATTTTCACAATCGGGCTCTGACCCGTTTGCTTTCAAATCTATTTTTTTTATAAAAACCTTTTAGGTGCCCAGCCACAAGGACACCATGCATAGGAGTTCTATTTAGGTGACGTGCTGTAGCTGCTGTGGAAGTTACAGGACCTTGACAGTAGACGCCTCCATTTTCGATCTTGACTCCATTATCATATTTTCTCATTGGTTGGCCATGTCGCCCCATTTGTTTTAGAGACATTTTACTTATCATTTATGTGGTGACAATTATTATGCAACACAAATAAATACAAGAGAAGCAATTATCAAGAAAGAACAAGGAATATAAGATGCCAATCACACAACAAAGAATGTACGTGGTTCAGCAAAGATGTGCCTACGTCCACGGTGGTGCAGTCGATATTATTTCTATCTACTCCGGATAGTAATTACAGATAATATATCCTGTCCTTTTGCCCCGGACCTAGGGTTTAATATATACATGTACATGTAGGTAAGTGGAGGTGATGGATTTCTCCACGTTTTCCATCTCCCCTATAACTTCCAATTGTGGGAACGTGGGGGAGACCGGATCAATAAGAGATGAGGGTCCCGAACTTTGGGCCGCCAGGACTGGGCTACTCGTCTAGGCCCATGGTTCTAAATTTTGGGTACCCACAATTACCCCTAAATTTGTTGGGCCATGTTTGTGGGCTCAATGGATTTAAATGATCGGCCATTATGGCTGATTTGCGATTCCTCGAAAGCTGTGAAGTTGATTTGGCGGCACCCGTTTCGCTTATTGTGCGCTATGATTAGAATTTGAAGGCTTGTTGGGATAGACACTTTTCTCCCGTCGCTTCAGCCTTTCCAGTACTCTTCTATCTTCTGAGAACTCTAGCGCCTCGTTCCTTCTTCTCTCAGTTTCCATTCCCATTGTTTCTTAGTTGTCTGAGCTCGTGCTTCTTCATCACTTGAACCGATTGTCTGAGCTTGTGCTTCTTCATCACTTGAACCGATCTTATATTTTGTAAGTTTCCTATGCCCTTTCCTTGTACTTTCTCTTTGGTTTGTAGCTTTTCTTGGGTCTTCCAATGGCGAAGATTGGGAATAGGTCAGTCTCTGAATTTAGGAAGTTTTACAACATTCCTGAGTGGGTAGATATTGAGTGTTGTGCCTCCCTTCCTAGGAATGTTAGGGATATAGATGATGCTCATTGGATCCATGTTCTGTTGCTTTCCTAGAGGGGACTCACTTTCCTTCCCAATGATTTGTTCCTGCATTTCTTTAGCTATTTCAATATTGTTCCTGCACAATGCTCGCCCAATGTGTGGAAAATAGTAAATGGTGTCCATAGGATAAATCAATTGTATGGTACTAGGTTAGGACTTGCCGAGGTCTGTTTCTGTTACTCCTTTTCTCGAACTAGCTCAGGTGTCCTTTACCTCAAAGCTAGGAGCCCTGACAGGGTATTAGTAGTAAATCTACCTGATTCCCACAAGGACTACCGGCAAGAAGGTTTCCTTGTTAGGAATTGGCAGTTCCCTCCCCAATTTGAAGGGTCGAGGTCTGAGAGGTTCTCTGTTCCTTTTTACGGGGAGGAATACATAGGTAGACATTGCACTGTTGTTCCAACTTTTGCTGATTTGTGACCTTTTTAACTCTTCTTTGCTTTTTTTTGCGCAGCGAAGTCAAAGAACTTGGAACCTGCACTTAACGAGGTCCGCCTTTCAGAATTGGTAAAGGCTTGGAAAATCAGGGAGCCCTTAGGTGACGGCGAGCACCCCAGATCTGCTGCCTTCCTGCTCGAGTATAAAAATGTTGTCTCCAGCTTCATAGCGAGGCCTGTGAATAGTATACCAGAGTTTGACTCCTTCGAAGAGACTGCTGCAGAGCCTATCTAGTTGGACGAGGAGGAGAGCAGCTCTGAAAGTGACTTTGCAGGAGCCGTGAGTAATTTGGGTGGAGGGAGCTTTGATAGTAGCAGTTCCTCTGACCGTGAGGAGGTTTCTGAAGCTTGGAGATCGTCGAGCACTTCTAGCAGTTCAAGTGAAGAGATGGTTCCTCCGAGGAAGAACTTGATTAGAGATGATGATGATGATGAGGACCACGTGCTCCTTGCACAGAGGTTAAAGAAGCAAAAAGCTACTTCTGGGGCCGTGGCTACTGGTTCCCGGTCCTCTGCTCAGGAGCAGGAGAGGAGAAGGAGGGAAGAGGAGCAGGTGAGAGAGAGAGAGAGAGAAAAAAGGAAGAGGAGAGGAAGAAGATGGAAGAGAAGAGGAAGGTGGAGGAGAGGAAGAGGAAGGAGAGTGAGAAGAAGGAGGAGAGAAGGAGGGCAGAAGCAAGGACAAAGGCCGCGCAGGCCTTAGTCCCGGTGTCCGCGCTGCCCGAGGGGGCTTCTGTGGTAATTTCTCCTCAGTTGGCCCCAACTCTGCTCGAGAGAGTTGTTCTCCCGGCTGATCGCCAAAGGGCGGTAGGGTCAGAGCAGTTGGCCCTTCAGGCTAGTCAAAGGCTTGCTCTGGTAAGGTTTTTCCTTTTCCTCCTATGTTGTTCTAAATTACCTCATTTTTCTAATCTGATGCCTTCTTTTTTCTGCAGTTCGTTACTGACTTCGCCGTGCTCTATCGTTCACGCGACGAGCTGGTGAAGAGAAACAGCGAGCTGGAGGAGGAAAATGCTTCCCTGAAGCTGAAGGGTAACGAGCTCGAGACTAGCTTTAAAGTCGTTAACGCTGCTCGGATTTCATCCGATCTGGCTCTTACTACTGCCAACAAGGAGAAGGGTGCAGCAGTCAAGGACTTGAAGGAGTTGTAGCAGGCCTATGACCTGGTTTGCTCGAGCAAGCTAGCGGTTGTTGAGGACAATAGGATGCTGTCTGCAGAGCTGAAGAAAAAAGAGTCTGAGGCTATCACTGCCAAGGAGGACTCATACAATTCCGGTTGGGCTGCAGCATATGAGGATGCTGAAGTTCAGATAAACTGTATTAGTCGTCTGAACTTCAAGAAAGGTTGTAACAAGGCCCTTTTGGCTGCTGGCGTTGACATCGATTCCCCCTTGTTTGACGAGCATGACCCAGGTCCGAAGCCAACCGTGGATGCAGTTCCTGCCCCAGGTGTTGAAGGCGCCGATCCTGTTCCTCAAGCGACCCCTGTTGATGTTTCTCTGGTTGTGGGGACATAGATTATCCCTACTGAGGGCGGTGCTCCTGCTGATGTTGATAAGGGGAAGGGGCCATCGACCTCTGGGCCGCCTGAGGTTGTTAACTAGTTATCGACTAGGATTGCTCTATATTTTTGTTTTTTCCATTCTGTAAACTTTTCTTTTTTCAGTTCGATGTAACTTCAATCTTCATTAATAAAAAAGGCTTCATTTCTTCTTGTACTGATTTGTCCCTTTCTCTCCCTTTTCTTTCTCTTGCTTATAGTTAGTTGATGTGGATGATTACATTCCTGCTACTTCCCAGTTGGGTAGGACCCTTGGTCCCAATGCGAGTCCTGAAGTTCGCCAGGCCTTCGTTAAGCTCTGCAATCTGAGCTCGTGGTCAAGCTGAAGGACAGGCTCCAGGAGATGGAGGACATTGGTGCTTCAGTGCAAGAGGAGATTAATGTGCTGAAGACAAAACTATTATAGGCCTCCGAGATCAACAAAGTAGGGGAGGTTCTTCAACAGGAGAATGAATATCTGAGGAGAGAAGTCTTACGACTCAGGGAGCATGCGCCGAGCACTGTTCGAGCAGTATTACAAGGCTCCTCATCATCGCGAGCTGGAGCTGATAATGTTACCCCTCCTATGTCGCGAAGTCTCACTCGCCCTCCCCTTTCGCAAGCTAATAGGAGCACCAGGAGCGGAAGCAGGGAAGGAGAAGAACTTTGCGATAGGGAAATGGAAGAACTCCGCGGTGATGTTCAGCGAGCATATGTAATCGCTGCTGGGCTTTAAAGGGACGTCACCCGGTTGCGGCACTTGTTCAAGAAAGGTCCTCGGCAAGCGTGGGCTGACGGTTATGATCAAGGCTGGTCGGATGCTCCAACAAGGCTATCTGAGTTCGAGGAGCTTTCTTTCATCAGGGGATGGATAAGTGCCTTGAAGGAGCTGCAAGTCCCGAGGAACTCGGTGCTATGGTATCGTCATGAGATGTTTTCCTCCACTCTGGTGCCCAACCCATTCAGGAGGGATGATCGATGGATCCCCATCGATTCTATTCCTCGGCAGTTATTGGAGTCGAATGCGAATGAGATTGTGGAAGAGTTTTCTCGTGCTCCTGATGACGGACGAAGAACTCGAGTGGCTGATTATCTTACTTGAAGGCTTCTACCCCCTTGAGATTTTGCCAGTTACTATTTTTTTTTTTATAATGTAAATGCTTTGGGCGAGCTCGCCGACTAAACATGTATTATCATTGTTGTAAATAAGATGGATTAATGAAAAGTTTATGTTTTTGAGAAATTTTGCCAACTAAATGTGTATATCCTACTTTTCATATCCTTGCTTCTTTATGATCTCTTCTGTTTTGTCATGCAAGTGTCCCCCCAGTCCAGTATAATACCAAAGTACCATTGTGCCCCACTTTACCTTTTAGGTTGTGTCATCACACTCCCTTAGGCCTAAGTAGGGCAATTGGCGAGGACACACCTGGTGTTGGATGTCATCATCCGATCAGGATTTTGTTCAACCGAAGTAGGTTTGATGACCAATATAAGATTTGGCCGTATTGCCTAAGAATCCTCTGTAGGGCTTTATATATTGCCAGAGGCAATGCTAAGAGGTCTCTCGTGTTTTATGACGATGACCTGAGGAGGGGTATTCCCCTGCTATAGTGATCAATGTGCTTATTATTTGGAAAAGATGTGCGATGAATGCAGCTGTCACCAATCAGAGTGTAACCAACTAAGTATCTTTCATTAGTAATAAGGAAAATGAAATTATGTTTTCATAACAAAAGAATACAAGAAAAAGATCTGAAAATAGAATTTCTTGAGATTAGTTGCGTTCCATGCTCGTGGTATTTCTCTGCCCTCGATCGTTTCCAAGTGATAAGCACCTTGCAGATCGTCTTTAGTTACTTTAAAGGGTCCTTCTCAGTTTGGGCCTAGCTTGCTGTCTGACGACTTCACTGTGCTGCCCAGGACTTTCCTTAGGACATAGTCCCCAACTTGGAACGTCCTCGGGCTAACCCTTTTGTTGTAATGCTTCGCAAGCTGTTGCTGATAGTTCGCTAGCTTCACCAGGGCCAGCTCTCTACGCTCGTCGGCTAGGTCGAGTTCGACGAGCAATGCTTCATCATTCAGGCCTTGGTTGACAAGGTTGGATCTCATTGTTGGCAAACCTGCTTCTAGTGGGATGACTGCTTCCATGCCATATGTCAGCGAAAATGGGGTTTCTCCTGTTGCTCACCGAGGAGTGGTTCGGTACGCCCATAGAACATGGGGTAGCTTTGTTACCCATGCGCCTTTGGCTCGCTCTAATCGCTTCTTCAATCCATCGATCACAGTTTTGATGGAAGCTTCAGCTTGGCCATTGCTCTGAGGGTAGGCCACCGAGCTGAAGTGGTGTCTGATCCCGTGTTCGTTACAGAAGCTCTGAAAGGGGCCACTTTCGAAATGCATCCCATTGTCGGTGATGATGGTTCTGGGGATTCCAAACCGAGTGATTATATTTCTCCATACGAACCTTATCATATCAGCATCTCGGATGTTCGTCAGGGATTCAGCCTCGATCCATTTGGTGAAGTAATTAGTCACAACCAACAGGTATTTGCGATTGCTGATGGCGGTAGGCAGCGGTCCCACGATGTCCATTCCCCATTGGGCGAAGGGCCATGGGCTGGACAGGGACTTCAGGTCGCTGGTGGGTTGGTGGGCCATAGGATCGTAGAATTGGCATTTCAGGCATTTGCGAATATATACTGTGGAGTCCTTCTGTATGTATGGCCACCAATAGCCTTCCTTCATTGCTCGAAAGGCTAGAGACCTTCCTCCGATATGACTTCCACAGATTCTTTCGTGAAGCTCGCGTAGCACTTGCTCGACATCACCTGGGTGGACGCATTTAAGGTAGGGACCGGAGAAGGATTTCTTATACAAGTCGCCTCCTGTGGATAAGTGAAAGCGAGCAGCTTGGACTCTTATCTGGTGGGCAGTTTTCTTGTCATCTGGGAGCGTGCCATCCTTTAAATAGTCATTTAAGGGGTCTATCCAGCTGGGGGCTGATCCCACCTGGAGTATTTGTTCCGCGTTTGGTAACTTGTTGTTGTGGTTAATGCTCGAACAAATGAGGAAATCGATGGGGATGACCCTCTTAAGGTCAGAGTCAACTGCCGAACTCAAGGCTGCTAAGGCATCAACATGGCTGTTTTTCCACCTTGGAAACTGCTGGATGTTGATCTCTTCAAAGCTTGACATTAATTCTCTCACTAAGGCGAGGTAGGCTGCCATTCTTTCATCCTTTGCACTGTAATCTCCACTTATCTGATTGGAGACTAGTTGAGAGTCGCCGAACACGTGTAAACGTTTTGCTCTTAGAGTTTGCGCCTTTTGGAGACCGGCTATTAGGGCTTCGTACTCCGCCTCGTTGTTGGAGGCTGTAAATCCAAGCCTGATTCCTTGTTCGAGGATTGTGTTTTCTGGAGTGATGAGGACAATGCCTACCCCTGCCCCCTTTGAGTTGGAGGCTCCATCAACAAAGAGTCTCCAGGTTCTCTCTGTTGCTTGGTTCTTCTCTTGCCTTGTTGGTTGAGGTTGGTCGGCGAGTTCCTCGCCCGTGAATTCGGCTATAAAATCAGCAATGATCTGACCCTTGATAGCTGTCCTTGGTTGAAATTGGATGTCAAACCGGCCGAGCTCGACTGACCACTTAGACAGTCTGCCCGACAAGTCCGCTTTCCTTAGGACCGCCTTAAGGGGATATGATGTAAGGATGATGATAGTATGAGCTTCAAAATAATACTTCAGCTTCCTCGAGGCTATTACAAGTGCAAAGGCAAACTTTTCCAATGACAGGTACCTTTGCTCGGCGTCTAATAAGGTCTTGCTCACGTAGTAAATGGGGTGTTGGATTCCTGCAACCTCGCATATTAACGCAGAGCTGATAGTGTGTGATTGGATACCGAGAGGTACAGGTACAAAGAATCCATTTGTTGTGGTATGACAAGCAGAGGTGGAAAGCTTAAGTAGGACTTGAGCTCGTCCAAAGCTTGCGAGCAGTCTGGGTTCCACTCTATCAGTTTACTCCCCTTTAGAAGCTGGAAAAAAGGTTTGCACTTCTCGGAGGATTTGGAGATGAAGCGATTTAAGGCGACGAGCATTCCAGTGAGCTTTTGCACATCGCGGATTGTTCGAGGGGTTTGTACCCTATTGATTGCATCGATCTGGTCTGGATTAGCTTCTATGCCTCTCTTACTGACCAAATATCCAAGAAATTTTCCTGACTGGACACCGAAGGAACATTTGCTCGCGTTAAGTTTCATTCGGTACTTCCTGAGGATTTCGAAGGTCTTTGACAGGTCTGAGAGGTGATTTTCCTTCTTCTTGCTCTTAACGAGCATGTCATCGATGTAGACCTCCATTGTATCTCCCATTTGATCCTTGAACATTTTTGTG
Organism: Sambucus nigra; assembly: GCA_949130495.1. Taxonomy (NCBI): domain Eukaryota; kingdom Viridiplantae; phylum Streptophyta; class Magnoliopsida; order Dipsacales; family Adoxaceae; genus Sambucus; species Sambucus nigra. The sequence continues at coordinate 128,072,923 of OX422224.1, read as the reverse complement.
ACCAGCCGCTGATAGGTTGCCCCCGCATTCTTGAGCCCAAATGGCATGACCTTGTAGCAATATAACCCAACCGTCGTGATGAACGTCATTTTGTCCTGGTCTAGGGCATACAAGGGGATCTGGTGATATCCTGAGTACGCGTCCAGGAAACTCATTCGCTCGTGAGCTGCAATGGCATCTACTAGTTGGTCTATCTTTGGAAGGGGGAAACTATCCTTAAGGCATGCTTTGTTGAGGTCAGTGAAGTCGATGCAAACTCTCCACTTCCCATTATTCTTTGAAACTACTACTAGGTTGGACAACCACTTGGGGAATTGCACTTCCCGTATGGATCCTGCATCCAGCAGTTTTTCGACTTCCTTTTCGACCGCTTTAGCCTTCTCGGGTGCAGTTCTTTGTGCCTTCTGCGTGACTGGCTTGAATGTGGGGTCGACGTGCAGCTGATGACAGACCCTACTAGGATCGATTCTAGGCAGCTCGTATGGTTCCCATGCGAAGACATCTACGTTGTGTCTCAGCAAGGTTGTCAACTCCTTTTGTTCTTGGTCGGTGAGAGATGCTCCAATCAAGAAGACTCTGCTATTGTCACCAATTTCAGCTATAACTTCTACCAGGTCCTCGACGACAAGCTCGGAGGGGAGGAGCCTGGTCTCCTCTACTCCAGGTCTTCCATACTTTAATTGCTACTTGGAAGGTATCGCACCCTCTTCAACTTTCTCGCTGGGTTGATCGGCCTTCTTATCTAGCTTTGGTCGGATGGCTGCTATGAAGCACTTCCTCGCCATCGCTTGGTCATCGTGGATCTCCATTACTCCTCGCTTGGTTACATACTTGAGCTTCTGATGGTAGGTCGAGGAGACCGCCTTCATCGTATGAAGCCATCCTCTGCCGAGGATGGCCTGGTATGGTGATTCGATGTCGACTACCAAAAACTCAATCATCTTGGAGACGTTCCCAGCACGAACTGGCAGCACTATCTTACCGAGGGGCATGGTCATTTTTCCAGCGAAGCCGACCAAAGGAACAGTAGCTTCCTTTAGGTCGGCGACGCTCAACTTCAATTTCCTGAATAGGTCGAGGTACATTACTTCGGATGAACTTCCTTGATCGACGAGCAGCTTGTCGATGTCAAAGTTGGCTATCCTGAGTGTAATGACCAGGGCATCATGATGTGGGGTCCTTACTCCCACCAAATCTTCATCCGTGAAAATAATATGCCTGTTATAGTTGACGTCCTCTCCTCGTCGATGCTTTCCTGACTGTGACTTTGCTGGATCGATTTGAAAAGCCTGCATTGCCGCTGTAAGTTTTTTCATTTCCATTCGAGCTGAGTTCCCTTGTATCTGCTTGACGTCAGATACTCCGTGGATTACTGCGAACTCATGTCCAGCATCATCCTCCAGCACGTTGTCGGGTCTCGCCTCTCTGTTGGCAGCCACTTTCTCTGCCCTTTTTTCCACTAAGTCGTTCAAATGCCCGGACTGGGCCAACTCCTCGAGGTGAGACTTAAGAGCTTTGCAGTGCTCGGTTTTATGTCCTCCCTCTTTGTGAAAAGCGCATCTTAACGCATTGTTTCTCTTCGATGGATCTCCTCCCATTTTCCTGGGCCACTTGATGAATGGCTCATCTTTGATCTTCGCGAGAATTTTGTAGATTGGTTCTTTGAAGACGGTGTTGACCGCCTGGAATACTTTCGACGCGTCATGGTTTCCTCCGTTCTTGGAGCCATTTTTGCCTCCGTTCTTTCCTCCTTTCTTTTGGTTCTCAGTTTTCTCACTTCCCTTGGTAGTGAGTTTAGCTCGACCGTTCTCTCCTGTATTAGGGCGGGTGACATCCTCCACCTTTGCGTATTTCTCGATTCGGGCCATTAGGTCGTCAATAGTCATAGCTTCCTTCTTTGTCAGGGACTGGTAGAGGAGGGAAGAACTAGGGAGCCCAATTTTGAAGGAGGCCACTGCCACTTCCTCCGCGCAGTCCTCGATCTCATTGAATAACTCCAGTACCTCTTTGCGTAATCTAGGAGGGTCTCTTGAGGCGTTTTCTTCATTGTCAACAGAGCATCCATTCTTTTGGAATGAGAGCTACTGGTAATGAATCGGGCCGTAAAAAGTTCGGCTTGGGATTTGAAGTTCTTGATCGACCGGTGGGGGAGCCTTTCGAACCACTTCTGTGCTACATCATGAAGGCTCGAGGGAAAAATACGGCACATCAGGGCATCTCGATGACTCCAGAGGGTCATGGCCTGTCGGTATTGCCTGACGTGATCGATGGGATCAGTTTTTTCGTCGTAAATCTTGAACCTTGGAATGGCAAATTTCTTGGGAGCTTCCTCCTCTTCGATTTTCCTTGTGAAAGGTGACTTCATCTGGGTTTTGAGATCTCGCCTCGCGAGTTCTCTGGTTGATCTTGTTCCGTGGTGAGCGGGATGCTGATCCGTCTCCCTGCGGACCATGTTTCGTATGTTCTCGTCGCTGCGAGCAGGGATCTGGTAGTGGCGAGCTCTTCGCAGCTGTTGCGGAGGTCATCGTCTGACTCGCCTTTTTCGTCCCTTTGAGATTCTCGCCTAGGGCTCCTTCCTCGGCTGTGAGATTTGCTCGCCTGAGGGCTAGGAGTGCGATATGGGCATCTCCTGTTATCAGGACGAAGCTCCCTCTCCAGTCTTTCCAGTCTTTTTTTCAAGCGAGCATTCTCAGCCTCGTATCTGCGAAAAGAATCCCTCTTCTCGTGGAGCCTTGCCTCGTATGCATCAATCAATCTGGCTATCTGCGTGGACCTCGCTGGTCCCTGACTTTCTTCTGAGGATGGTCTTTCCAGGCGAGCTCTCTGATCTGAACGTCGAACTTCAGACCTAATCCTGCGAGGAGCAGGTGGCTCTTGAATATCTCCTGCTCGGGGGGCATTGCTGCTGTGACCAGACATCTTAAACTCCTTTCTTGACGTGGGCTCTCCTCAGGGGAAGATGAACGTTCCCACAGACGACGCCAATTGTGGTGACAATTATTATGCAACACAAATAAATACAAGAGAAGCAATTATCAAGAAAGAACAAGGAATATAAGATGCTAATCACACAACAAAGGATGTACGTGGTTCAATAAAGATGTGCCTACGTCCACGGTGGAGCAGTCGATATTATTTCTATCTACTCCGGAGAGTAATTACAGAGAATATATCCTGTCCTTTTGCCCCGGACCTAGGGTTTAATATATACATGTACATGTAGGTAAGTGGAGGTGATGGGTTTCTCCACGTTTTCCATCTCCCCTATAACTTCCAATTGTGGGAACGCGGGGGAGACCGGATCAATAAGAGATAAGGGGCCCGGACTTTGGGCCGCCAGTACTGGGCTACTCGTCCAAGCCCATGGCTCTAAATTTCGGGTACCCACAATTTATTTTAGACTTTGGGTTGTAATTAATTTAGTGATGTAGACTTGGTAATTTTTTTTATTTCAGTATTCGAATTGTTGTGAGGAGTATTCCTCCAGACTCATTATTATTTGATGGTTATTGTGACTATGTTGTGGTGGTTATGTTAGCATTTCATACTTTACTTATTGTATGCTAATCGAATTTAATTAAAATTGGCAACTCCCTTTTTAAATATTAGGTGGCTAGTATTTGTTAAAAACGTTTTCGACAGTGATGCTACGAACTGAACCAACTTGGAATTTTGTATTAATTTAATAAAGGAGTATCTACCCGATATTTAATTAGTCGGGGTGTCACAATTTATACACACTAACACCGGTTTTAGGAGGTGTTGAGGGGGTTGTCAGGGTTAGGAAGATGGGGAGGAGGGAGTCTGCCAGGGAGGGCGTGGGCGTCAGGGATGAAACAGGGGGCGAGGGGAGGATGAAAGGGTGGGGTAGGGGTTGCTTTCGAGTTGGGGGCGGGGGGAAAAGGTACTATACCAAAGGTCAATTAGTAAAAGATACCAACTAAGAATGGGGTAATCATGGATGTATTTAAATTATAAAAAAAAAACTATGATAAATGAAATTATATAAGGTAATTTTATGAAAAATCTTATTCTAACTCAATACAATCGATGATATACTGAGAAATTCTAATACTTAATTACCCTTAGGAAAACAAATGTTGTAAGTATCTTAACTAAAATTTAATTCAACATACAACCATCAAATTTTGATAAGTACACAAACCAACAAACAAACATACATTCACTTTCATTTATCATTTTTCATTGTTGGTGGTTTCCTCCTTTAACTTATCTAACATCTTAGTGATTTTGATACCCTTGTCAGCAAGATGATTCTTTATGATGTTGGCATAATCATGAATAATGTCATTCTTGGTCATCAAGTGACTAGCTCGGATGACCGTCTCATGCAAATCTTTCACGATGGACTGCAAACACAAGTACAAAAAATGATCTGTCAATATAAGAATGATTAAAAATACTTATAAGAAAAAGGAAATATATGCAGAACCAACTTACCAACATAAGGGGCAAAGGCCTTCCTTATGAAAGTAATTAACATGGAAATTTCTCAAGGGCGACATGTGTTTAGGCAATATTGGAGCGTGTTCAAAAGAAAAATCGACCTTGGCATTTTGATGCACCATGTCATCGATGGTGATGATGACGGTCTCCTCTTAAAAATTTACCATCTAAGGTTATCTCCTGGATGATGAGGAAGGTTGTGGAGATCTCGTATGTGTGGGTCCAATCATTATTGGCAAATAGTTCCCCTGTATCAACTTACCATGCGGGTTCGAATTGGTCATTTAGTTTTGGTCCTTTTTAGAATTTATTTCTCTTTGTCTCTCTTTCGCTTTGTTCTCCTTCTTTCGGATGGAGATTATTCTTTTCTTTAAGCTTTCAGTCGCACTTTGGGAAACTTGATCATATTGTTTGTCTTTGTTCTTCAGATTCTCCCTAACGGTGTTATTATCGACGACCCACCTTTGACGATCTATCATCTCCTTAGAATGTTGGAGGAAGGGAGGAAATGTGAAGTATTCCTCTTCTTCTACTTCCTCCTAAAGACGACCAAAAGGACCTACTACCTTGTATGAAAAGAGAGGGTCGAGGTCGTTGTCTTCGAATTATTCTTAATAATAAATCGATCTGCTCCTTATGAATCAGTGGAGATCATGTTGGTCGATGAGGAAGCCTTGCCTACGTACATTTCTCTCACCTTTGTCTTGGAGATAGGAATGGGTATTGGGATGGATGATTCGTCGACCATGGTATAATCGAACGTAATTATAGAGGATACAATTAAAAAATTCTTGGATGACACAACAATCACTTCGTAGCCAATAAGTATGCGAGTTTCTCTCAAATGAAATGTTAGTCAGCAAAGAGTTCGTCGATTCTAAACCTATTTTAAATCAACAAGGTTGACTTCAAAGTTTTTTTCACTTATCTTATAATGAGTATTTGCCTCAAAAGAATAAAGACCAATTAGTAACTGAAAAAATCAGTTTAGCTAAGGAATCAAAATGAATAATAAGGAATCTATCAGGATATTCGAACTGCATAGGCATCGGATAACCTGTGTAGTTCTCATGATATATATTCCCATAAAAGACAAGTACGTATCTATTAGTGTCCTTTGGGGACCTTGACATCCCTATGACCAAACTGCGAGACTTGTACCCAAGATAAGTTTGAAGGTTGTAGAAATATCTGATCTTATTCATGCCCAGGTTAGAGACATAATTTTTTATGGCCGTGGTACCCATTACAATATAAAAGAAACTTATATTTGCCTAAATAGGTCAAATTTCGTAAAAATAGAGTACCTTTACCAGTAGTGGACGGAAGGGGAAATGAACCCCTTCTTTAATTATGGTAACCATTGTGAAAGTGAACTCGCCATATATTATACCTAACACGAAATTCCTTAAAGTCATTCTCTTATGTAGCTTTGTACTTCCTAATGCTCTTAGGTACGACATATTAAGAAATTGATGAAGATATTTCAAAGGAAATGTGAAGGTTTATTTGCAACTCAAATTGGAGAGAGAGAGAAAATTAATTAAGATGGTATGCACCTTTAATATCAAGTAACGAGATAAAGGGGCCTTTTCAAACCCTTATAACTCTTACTGCTAAGAGGCACATGAAATGATAACTCTCTTAGGAAGAGATACTTATCATTACGCCATCAGGCCACACTCTTCACGTGTGATGATTTCTCAAGGGAATCCCAGTAACGATGCATGTAACCTTAGATATAGGGGTTACATGCGAATAGGCCCATAATTGAATTCCTCCTAAATATAAGTGGGGTGCATGACAGCTAATGGGGTATTTATTATAAAATACACATCATACATGGACGGCATACTAAGGCGAAATTAGATTGACCAAGCCTAAAGGTCGATCACCCTAATTCTTGGGGAAATTAATGGGATTAGGAGTAGTTAGTCCACGTGGTACTTTGAGAAACCTAAATCACTATGAGTACCCAAAGATTACGTACCATATAAGGACAGCCTTGCTGACGATAATGATAATATGATCGAAAAAATTTCTACTATAATTTAGTAACCTAAAATAAAATAATGAAGATAGAGGTCAAATCCATCAGGAAAGCTCAAGGTAGTAGTTTGCATAGTTAGTACTTTTGTACCTATAAATGAGATACCTTTATTATGGAAATATATATAGAATAATATTGTACTCATAACTTGGACTCTTAGTTAGCATTCTCTAGCACTCCAAGTTATCTCCTTTCCTTCGTAATAAAAATCATCCCCATATCCCTTCCCCATGGATGTAAGTTGGTCGATCTATTGAACCGTGTAAATTATTATTCACATTTATTTATTACATTCATATTTGTGGGTATATTTGGTATTTAGCATTATTTAAGGTTTGATTCTCCCATAATAATATTAAGTAGTGTAATTGTCATATTATCTCTAAACTTCATATGTTCAAAGTGATGCTGGGTTGTAAAATTGAATTAGATATATATATTGGAATCATAATAACACGTTGAATTCATATTGGAACGATTGTAATCCGTGTTAGAATCCTTGTTTTAGGATTTAAGTTGATCATAGTATAATATTCCCAACCGTGCTATTAATCTTATTCGAATTGTTGAACTCGTGATTTAGATGTTTAAGAATGTTATTTTCTTATCCTAAACAATCATCAAAACATTCAAAAATGATTTGGGATGATTAATGTCAATTTTGGGACAATTTCGGGATGAATCATGAGACAAAACAAAGCAAAAATTGAAGTGGAGTTATAAGGTCACAGACATGGATCAGTTTGGTCCTATGAGTTAGCTAAGATTGGGGTTTTAATGTTTTGGTGCTTTGGGTTAATCTCGGGTTGGTACGATGTGGTTTTTAAATGATGTTAATTAATATTTTAAATTAGTAAGTTGGTCTTATTGGTTTGAAATGTGTAATAACCTAAAATATTGAGAAGATTTAATTAAGGGGTACACAAATGATTAGTAATTTACATAATGTAATTAACGTTTGGAATAAACCTAAAATAAAATTTTGGATCACTATGTAGACGTTTTTAGTTATATAGAGTTTTAAATTCCTTTGAGATCATAGAGTATTCTTGAGATATTAATACATGTCTAGGAATTTATGTGTGCTTTGATGGTGATGTTGTGTAGGTGGTGTGTCCTTATTTAGACTATTTATGTTGCGTGGTTTATGTGTATGTAGTTGGATAGGTTGTTTGGGTTCTTTTGGGGCGTGAACGTACCACAGTTGGGTGTGTAGTCTCGTTACAAATATACTAGTCAGGGATTTTATGAGAATGCATGTGAGGCTATGTACTACACATGGTGTTATTAAAGATGATTTTGTATAGGTTTATTATCCTTGTAATACGTTTTGAGGTTATCATCACCTGAGTTGGGACAATGAGACTATATCCTTCTGTGTAAACTATGGTATGTGGTTACATGGTTGGTTTGATGGCGTAGGGATTTTTCCATGTCATGTATTTGGAGAATTTTGAAGTTGGTACCTTCTCATAGTTAGAACTAGCGGAGGCACAAGCGATCCCTAAAGTTATAAGAGTAGTCCCTCGTGAGATACTTTATGTGTGGGTTGTGAGGATGCCTTACGATTTGTATGATTGGTTGAGAGTTCCCATGTGGTATATTGTGATAAAAATGTCACGTGGACAATTTACATATGATTGTTATGTGTTTGGGATGACTAGAACTAATAATATGTTATTTAGTTTTGCAACTTCATAATAAAACTGAAGTAGTGTAATGATGATATATTATAATGAGTACGGTAAGGAAGACGTAATAATATTAGGATGGGATATTCACCTAATTAATTTATCTTGGGAATGACATCGTTTTATTATTGTTATATAGATCCTCTTGTTTGGATCACATAAGAAGTTTTTTTTGTGGGCCTGGACCTTCTGTATCAAAACGTTTCAATTAAATGGTAAAAATATTTATAGAGCTGATCTTGAAGTAGGATGTGATCCATTTCAAGTATTTCCATCCATCAATAAGCTATGTAGGTGTAAGGTGTTGCATTATCTATTTATATATCTTTATGTCATTTCGATTTTATGGGGGTTTATCTGTGGTCCATGTTGACACCAAAGTTGGATTTTTTTTCTAGTTGATGATTTATTATTATTGTGGAGTTGAAACTTATGTTAGATATCATTTAATTCAGTTGATGTTTTGAATTTATCTACTCATCTTTATTCCCCATCTTTACTTATCTTTTATTCCTGGAATGGTATTTAATTTTTAGATAGCCTTTATGGAATGTACATGGGACTGGCCATCCTATGTATGGAAAATAGGGGGTGTCATAGTTGGTAACATAACATTATAGATTCAAGTGTCTTAAGATATTTGCAGTCGTTCATCGTTTACACGTAGTTTTCTTTGCTATATTTAGAATTGTTTATGATGGGATTTTTACTTTATATTTCGTAAGGCATTGACTTTGCCTTTTCAAAAGGTAAACACGTGTAATTAAGTTATTCGTTACAGATAGAATGCTTTTGTTGAGCCACGTTCGTTTCTTCCATAAACGTAGTTTCCACCACAATCAAATCTAATCGCCATCATTTTTAACGTTGTCTCTACGACTATAATTGCAGTGTTGCAAAATGAATTATCACCTCCACCTCATTTAATCACACTATCCCAAACTTCGTCTTTGGAAAAAAATTACAGTGCCTTTAGCAATGAAAATTTTGACAGATTTTTTAAGGTTGAATGATCCTACTATTTCCTATCATAGGAAGTGAGATATCGAGATCCACTTGAGGATGATTAAATGCTCATAGTACAACTCCATATTCTAACTAGTTTCTGGTTGACGATGATGATTCGCAATAGTGGGAGTCTATTATCACCACCAAGTAAAGGGAGACTAAAGCATGGAAACCACATATTGTGTTTAAATACGAGTAAGAGTTTATCATACTCTCAATTTTTACACCGGATGAGGTTAACAAGAAAGTTAAGAATGTGGAAAGTTTTATTAGAAGGTTGAATTTGAGGGTTCAGAAGGTTCTCATAGGGAAACCAACATATACCACTTACTCTCATGTGGTGAATTTAACATTAATTCATTGCCAGGACCACCGAGACTTTCAAAGAGGCAAAGACGATAATAAAGGGAATAGTGGGTTTTTTTAGGGACCTAATATTTAGGGTAGTTGTAGACACCCAATCTTGAAACCCATGCACTCCGCCATAGGGTCCAAATAAAGTCTCTTGAATCGTAAACTCTTTATGCTTTTTCAAAAACTAATCGGAGAACAACAATGCTCTACCTAAGCCCATTTAACTTTGGTCAAATCTCGAAGTTGGGAGTCCTTCCTTTAGAAAATCATAGATATATTAATCCTCTTTTCAATGGTCTCGATCTTGTGTCAATCGTACTTCGGGATCTAAAGTTATGGCTTAATACTAAAACCATGAAGGACCTTCCTATAGGCAGGACACCTCACTTGCCTATAAATCGATAGGGTTTACTTAGCAGGAAAGTCTAACCAGCCTGCCTATAAGAAGACCAAGGCACTTGTCGTCCCTGGGGGAAGATATGTCTTTTTTTCATTTTAGAGTTTCCTTATTTAAATAAACCTTGACCTCACTTTCACAAGTCGATTTTAATGCAGTAATAAATCTGAATTTAACAAGTATCATTTCCCCACACATTCTCTCAGATAGGGGTGTTCACGGGTCGGTCGGTTCGGTTTTGGCCGGGTTTTTTGAGCCGAACCGACCATGTCGGTTTTTGGAGGAGAAGAACCGAACCGAACCGAACCGAAACTGTTGAAGAACCGCCGAACCGAACAGGGTCGATTTTTGACAGGGCCAATTCAGTTTACCCATCGGTTTTTGACAGGGCCGATTTTATACAGGGCCGGTTCGGTTTTTTCCTTTATTTTAATAAAAAATATTTTTTTAATACCTAATATAAATATAAAATTTAAAAATATAATATAATATGTCAACACTAATATAAATATAATATAAAATATAAAATTAATAAGTATAAAAATTAATTCGGTTCGGTTCGGTTCAAAAATGTTTTTTTATGCCAAAATCGAAAACCGAACCGACCCTGTCGGTTTTATACCTAATCAAACCGACCCTCAAAAAAACTCGGCCCGAAAATTTTCGGTTCGGCTCGATTTTGTCAGTTTGGTCGGTTTTTTTGCACACCCCTATTCTCAGACATTCTCTTACATCATCCTACCCTACCATTACCCACCACTCCACCTACAATTATCTATACACCGAAATCAACATCCCAAGTGTTCAAAATAGATTTTGAAAGAGCTCGAAGGTATAAAATCCCTTTACATTCACTATTATAAAGAATGCTACTTTTATTATTTTATTTCCCTCTTTCTCTTTATAGTTTTTATATTCTATAATTATCTTTGATAGTTCTACCCTCTTTAGTACCATATATACTCTCAAACTTATTTTCACAAACAATATCACAAAAAAAGGGTTTAAGCCATATTCCCAATTTGGAGTGTTCTCATCATATTTTTATTTATTTCATTACATTTCACTTTCTTTTCATAAATCAAATGAGACCCCCCAAATTTGGATTATGATTTAGACCCACCTTTGTTCAATAAGCAAACTATGTGGAATTTTATGCCTTTCTTTGCTATGTAGGCACCCTAAAACTACTTTTGGGATTCAAATCCATTTTTATTCATTTCATCTAGTCCATTATATATTTTATCACTTCATTCATCTATTTGGTACATTTTATCCATGTAGTTAGCTTTCCAATTTCATTATTTTTTTAGTGGTCCCACTTATGCGTACTCTTCCCATAATAAGATCACAATTTTGGGGTGTCACTCGCACGTATAGTAATCTCATACATTTTCATTATCATATTACTTGTGTTTATTTAGTTTGCTCTTCTCGTTGTCCCGTTTAAGCATATTATTTCCTTTCATAATGGCGTTATGACTTCAAAATTTTTCTCACATTTTTTTCGCTTAGGAGAATGCATAACCATCTTTCACGTGATGTGGATATGTTGACTTTGCTCTTCACAATACACACTCATGCATATCCATGTAAATATTCATCTTTACTCCACATTTGTGCACTTTACACACACGATACACTTGTCACAGACACATACACACATTCATGCATTAAGGATAATGAAAACATATTATAGAGCCCGTAAGAGATGAAAAGGGTGGATTGGGTGACTAACACCTTACCAATCAGTAACATAGTCTGCGATTTCTTATATCATTCACTTTTACATGCACTTGTTGTATTTCATCTATCTCTTTTGAGGAGATTCTCTATTTTGCCTCTTTTGAGTAAAATTGGTTTGTGACTCCGATCGATACACATCCACACATTAACGACAACTATTTAGGTCCTTTGTGCCCTGGAGTGCCATGTAATGAACCCCATCCATGCATATTTCCCTCTCCTATGATAAGGGCCCGCCTCTCCATGCGTGATATAAGGTCAGGATGGCCACAGTAATGGTTATTCTTCTCGTACTTAATATGTCAACCATTAACAGAGAGGACCGCCTTAGGGGGAACAACTTCCTAAAAGGCACATAGGTCAGGATAATTATTGACACAAAGGCTAGGGATTTTAGGTCCAAGGTTATGAGGGCCAGCATAGCCAAGGGTATCATTGTAACTTGGTGTAAAAGAAAAACGGTTAGGACCAATTATGTCGGGGATAAGAGGGCTATCAATAGGGCAGGAGGTATGATATTCCCTTTAGGAGGAAGTACTTTATTTGTGGGAAGTTGGGGTATATATCTAGGAGGTGTCATAATGGAGATAAAGAATCCTAGGGATAAACGCGATAGTAAGGACAATGTCCACAGTTACTAGTTATAACAGTGAGACCAACGTTACTCGCACCATCCCGTGGGGTTCAACCACTAGTCCTGTAGCCATTTCATTATGTATGTGTTTATAATGTTGCACCCAGAGATGCCCATGATCCCTCTTAGGAAATTAAGGGTATGTTTCCGGTTTATAGTCACATGGGATAATTTTATTTGATACTAGATCATCACATTATTTTTTTAGTCGTAGATTCACAAAGTCTTAAGATTTATTTGATATTGTGGTAGATACACTACTTTATATAGACACGCTATTTGGTCAAGATGCTTTATTATGCCATATTTGGAATAGCATTGGGATAGATACTGAGTGCTAGAGTTTTGTCACTAATATTTTGGTTTTAGACATGTATTGTTAAATATGTACACATATGATGTTATTTTGGGAATGAATTAGATAGTCACTTATCATGCTCAAGTTTATTATCATAGAATGGCCATAACTTTTGCCATTCTTGGACATGATATGTATTTGATAGATGTGTCGATCTAGTTGTAATACCCCGTATTTTTATGCTATATTAATTTTGGGATTTATTAAATTTAATGTGAGTGAATTATTTAATAAAAATTCGGAAATTAATTATGTTATAATTATTAACGTGACGAGAGTTAGTAATTATGGGAAAATTGTTGAATATTACTAATGAGCAAAGTAATATGTTATTGATTATATTGAATGTCACGAGTGAATAAAATGACAATTTTAGAAATTTGAATCGGGACGCGCCCGTATCGCATCGGGACTAAATTTTGTTAAATAAAAAGAGAATATTTTATAAGTTGTTCGTATGGTCATTTTGAGTGCGCCAACGCGTTCGGAAGGGTTGAGATTGTCAAAAAAGTGTACCCGGGGGTTTAGTTTGGGTCTCGGGCGTTTTTAGGCCTAATTGGTACCCCGGGAGGGCAATTTAGTCATTTCACCTTTTTGGGTAATTAAACCCACGAAATTCAGCAACCTATATCAGCCATTTAGGTTAGTTAGCTAGGGTTAGAAAACAAAAACACAAGTGACGGCCATAGGAGAGGGAAGGAGAAAGCTCCAAGGCAATCCAAGGCCTCAAAAGTGTTCCGTTTGCACCACAACTGTAATACCCCTAAATTTTACTAAATTTTAAATTACGTGAATAGAGTAGATTAATGCTTTAATTAAATTACGTGAGTAGAGTAATTTAATGTGATTGAATACGTTTTATTTAAATTACGTGAGTAGAGTAATTTAATGTGATTGAATACGTTTTATTTAAATTACGTGACTAGAGTAATTTAAATAGATATTATGTTAATAAAGATGCATACGTGTTATAGAAAATTTACTAAAGGTGAGTAGAAATTTTCAATGTTGATATGTACGGTCTAGTGACTATATGGACGTACCGGAAGTATCTCGATAAAATTAAGGATGAGAGTAGAAAAATATTTACGAGACTCAAATGATAATTTAGAGTCCACGGTTGATTCCGAAAGGGTCGAATTAGTCAAAATAGTGTACCCGGGGGTACTAGTTGAGTGCCGGGTCATTTTCGGGCTAAACCGGGACCATTCGGGGGCATTTTGGTCTCTTTAAAATTATGGAAAAGAAGACCTACGAATTTTGAAGCCCTAAATCTGATTATAAGAGTGGTGGCTAGGGTTAGGCAATTAGAGTTACACCATAGCCATTAGAGAAGAGAGAGAGAGGCAAATTCCTAAGGCAAAAGAAGGAAGGAGGGATCATCTTAGGAAGATTTCATCACAAAGATTGTTGGGAGGGAGGATTGAAGTATCAATATCATCAATCATCATCAACAACCACGAAATCAGACCCTACAAATCATAAGGCAAGTGGTTATTTGCAAAATATAATTGAGTTATAATACCCATGATTAAGCCTTAGGAAGAACATGATTTTATGATATTCTTGGGAACAAACAATTGATAATAATCCATGATTGATAAGGATTGCATGTAGGACGTTTTTGTATTACCAAGTATGTTTATATCATAGAAAGCTTGATGAGAAATTCGTAAGAAAATCTGGAATTTGGATGAAAAATATAAAGAATGCATTTTTTAGGGTTCTTGAATATTAGAGAGATTTTTAGTGAATTTGGCCAAGATTTGTAAAGATTTTGTTATTTTAAATCGTTAGTAATCATCCCAGAACATGTAGGAATGATTAGAAATTGTTGGTTGTGAATATGATGGCTTATCATGAAAGTTAGAGATATAAAAATGGTGAAACCCGTAGGAAGAAGATGAACTGGGTCTGTCACTGCTTGATCGATCGATCGACCCTTGAATGTCGATCGATCGACCATTTTTCCTTCGATCGATCGACCCTGTCTGAACTATAGAGAATTTGTGTATAAATTTCTTTAATTGCCGTTGCTTAATGGGAACCTTAGAAATGATATTTTTCCTATGAGGGGACTTTGAAATTACCAGTAGGTGTACCATTAGGTTCCTCCACTAATGATTGAGTAGGAATGTTGGAGAAATGGAATGACGAAAGAACGATTGACTTAGCCGTGGGTTGAGATAGTTAATTTAATTACGGAAAGAGTGTGACTTAATTCCGGAAAGAAAATACCAGTAGGTTAAAATTAACTTAATTACTGAATTAAGGGAGGGGTAACTAGGGCCCTTAGAGTTACGCGAATACTCGAATAAATACAATAGTAAGAGAAATTGTAATTAATAAGTACGGAGAATATAAGTAAAATATATTACGTACGGGTATGATTTATTAGGTCGAGTGTGTACCTACTATATCTATATAAATAGGTTTGGGTTAAGAGAATATTACCTAAACTAATTATGTTAGGGTCGATGTGACATTCCTAACTAACATAAAGTTATTATATATTTGGGGTCGATGTTAATGCCGAACCAAACTTTGAGCTGGTGCCGCGATGAAAGAGTCCGAACCAGAATATGTGTATATATTTATATTTGTAGATAGTTGGGGTCGATGGATCATTCTGAACCAACTTTCACTTGGAGTCGATGAATTATTCCGAGCCAAGGGTCCTTTGTGTGTAATAAAAAGGATATATTAGAGGTAACTAATATTAATTACATTGTTGTGGGATAAAATGTTTCTATGCACATAATCTACAAATTGAGAATAGTGGTCAATGAAATGATATGTGAATATCTTAGTAATAATTTATAGCATGATGAAATTATTACAAGAATAAGGACAACGAACAGAAAATTAGTTAACTACGGTTATGGGAAGTATAACTAGGTAGACTAAGTATCCTCGATAGTTACGTACTACGTAAGAGAGGTGAGGAAGTTCAAGGGAGTGTGCGAAACCTTAATATGTGTCATCAATAACTTAATTGTGATAACTGCTTGCAAAATATTTTCAAATGTTTTGAGTACTAACTCTTGCTATGTAAAATTTTAAAAACCTTTTAGGTGCCCAGCCACAGGGACACCCAACTTGATTTCTTGTCAGAGATTTGGGAGCTGCAGCCAGTGTGGAGGTTGCAGGGATTGTTTAGACGCTTCCTCTTTTTCAGTTCTAGTACAGGATCTCAGTTTTATTATTCCTAGTTGGAACATGTCGTTCCATCTTTACTATTACAATTTATTCTAGTTATGGATTTGTAGTTGTCTTTTTTGGGCCGTGATTTACGGCAAGACTTTAACTGCTTTCAGATTATTTTTGCATACTGCGTATTCATATCTAGTATTGGTAATGTGTGGTTTGGAATATTTGTTGTTTAAGAAAGATAAAATTTGGCACCCGTTTTATTTTTCATTTAGGTGGTAAGTAATTTTTAAAAGGCGTTCGACAGTGATGCTAAGAATGAACCATTAAAGAAACCTGTTTATATTAAAATAAGGCTTGATCACCCAAGGTTTAATTAGGCAGGGTGTCACAACAAGCACCACCACCGCGTAGATCACGAGACGAAGAACGCAGCCATACCAAAATCAGCCGTGAATCAGAATACCAAAAATCCCAGGCAAGTATTTCTTGCGTATTTTCGTTGGTGCAATCTTCATATTAGTTTAGAAATGATTTGTGATGAAAACTATGGATGAAAACCCAATTTATGATAGGAGAATCCATGTAGTATTGATTATATGATGATTCTGGAATCCTTGCCATGTAGAGGAATATAACCCACGAAATTTTGATGATACATTGGAAGGAAATTCTGGTAAAAACAGATTAGAACCATGATTAAGAAAAACTCTAGGGTTCTTGATGATTAGATGAGATTTTGGGTTAATTATCCATGTTTAATGTTAGATATACACATGCTTTACGTTGAACATATCTCGTATATTGATATAATGTTAGTAGTAGGAATTTTGGGACGTTTGGAATGGAAAAACATGGTTTTGGATGAAGAAAATTGGTAGAACCCGTAACTGCAATTCTGCAGATTTTCGCAGACCTGCTTGATCGATCGATCGAGCCTAGAGCTTCGATCGATCGAAGGTTCGATCGATCGAGCCCCAAACCTCGATCGATCGACCCCTCCTGGCATTGTAAATGATTTAAAAAGTGAATTGTCGTGATATAATTCTTGGGCATTCTTAGTATAAGGATTTGGGAGATATAGAGGACCAGTAGGGCGTATAAATAAATATTGGGATCATTAATATTCGACGAGAATGGTATTTATGGGATGTTTACTTTAAGGTTAGTAAATTGATATATTAAAGGGTGAGGCGCGTAAGAGAGTTACGTTGAAACATAATAATGACACCTACTGAATTTTCTACTTAGAAGAATAAAGTCCACGAGTGTCACGAAATAAGTAAGAAAATCCTTCGAGGTAAGGTTAGAGATGAAACCTTATACGAAATACTAATAATGTGAAATTAAGGATAAATGTTGTAATTATGGGTGACGAGAGGAACCTATATTAAATTGATAAAAGTGGTATATTTATATGATTGTGTGTACATATATTATATACATGTGAAAAACATACCGCGATACTTGCTATCCTTGAGGTTACCGCGCTGGGACAGTCTTATCTCGATGGACCTCTATGGGGGATATTGAATTGTACCCTAGAAGATAGATATCCTTGGTACAGGCTATCGAATCGATAGTTCAGACGGTCCTAAGAGACGCGAGTATGTGCCATCCTCTTAGAGACTTGGAATCTATGCTTCGCCTCGATATTGTTTGTGTATGTGTTAATACAATTCGAGAGTGATTCCGAATTTGTATTACCCTTAATATGAGTGGTATGGGGTTTGGATAGTAGAAGTATGCACGCACCATAGTTTTTGTGGGGTGCTGTTATTTTATATATATTATACGAGTAGTTAATATATATATGAGATTTGGAAATTTGAAACTGCCTACGGTGATTTGATAAGTAGGACATGGTTAATGACTCGAATAGTAAATACTTGTTTTGTGAAAGTATAATATGACACTTGGAAACTTTATAAATTAATTAAAGCTAAAACGAGAATTTTGCTACAATTAGAAGTATTCTTTTTAACGATGATATTGTTCGGTTTTGAAATCTTATGAATAAGTTAAGATAAGTTAAATTATTGGGAAGGTTAGTATGATAAAATGATAAGATAAACCGTTGGGAAGGTTAGTACGATAGGCGTGCACATTAGAAGAGAGGTGAGAATTTCTCAAGAGAGTGTCGTTCTAATATGTTGTTGCATTGGCCTGTATCAATTTAAATACTTGCTAAACGTATTTTAAATCAAACACACTTTCGGGCTCTGACCCGTTTCTCTCTCTCTCTCTCTCTCTCTCTCTTGTATATATATGTATGTATTACAGGTGCCCAGCCACAGGGGCGTCTTTCTTAGGATCTCTTGGAAGGAACGCACTGCAGTTTAGGTGGGAGTTGCAGGTCTCTTGATTAGACGACTTCGTTCATTCAGATCCACTCTTAGTATACTCATTTATTGGGCATGTGTCGCCCTTTTCATTATTTCATTGTTATTGGGACATTTGTATTTCCAGTTATTTCTCGTATTGTCGTTATGGGATTTATTCAGTTTGCATTGTGTTACTTTATATTTCGCATGTTGACATTCGATTGACGAATGTATTCTATTAATTGGTTTATGTCGCAGAATTTAATGTGGTGTGATTCTTACTTAGTTAATGTTGTTAATAAAATAAATGTTTTTCTTTAAATAAAATTTGGAAAGTATGTATGAAAATGGTTTTGACACTTAGCTTAATTATTTAGGGTGTTAAATTGGAAAATTTATTTTTATCTACAGTGATGCTGAGAATGAACCAACTGTTTACCTTGGTTTAATTTAATAAAGGAGTGATCGCCCGGTATTTAATTAGGCGGGGTGTCACAGGTGGTATCAGAGCATCAGGTTCTAGTGTCCATAGGATCTGTACGTCTTATTTCGCTTTCAGCTTAACGTTATTGCTATAGAGCCCTATTTTTAGGATTGTTGTACTCTTGCTTTTACGTTTAAGTCTTCAGCTATTTGAGATTTAATAATAACTGTAGACTAATAAACTTGTTCACGTTTCAGATGCCTCCGAGACGTGCTCCGAAAGATAGGCGTGCCCAGGCCGAGCAGCCAGCAGCTCCGGCACCAGGCACAATGAATGCAAATGAAGTAGCCGCTATTGTTGCTCAGGCGGTGAATGCCGCGATAGCGGTGATTCAGCAGGCTCCACCCCAAGTTCAGGCAGTGGCGCCAGTACCAGCACAGCTTCCATCTGCATGGGAGAGGGTTCGGGATACTTTTCAGAAAGCGCATCCCCCTGAGTTCTCTGGTAGCTCCGATATTGTCACAGTTAGCCAATGGAAGAAAGACATCCAACGGCATCTCCGTATGTATGAGTGCACTGACGTGCAAAAGCAGTTATTGGCTTCCTTTAAGCTGGTGGGAGCCGCATTGCAGTGGTGGGAGTCCACTACCACATTGGAGGAGAGGGACACGATCCCTATTCAGTTGTTCTGGGAGCGGTTTGACCGCAAGTATTTTCCACCCGCCGTTCAGACTGAGATGAGGCGGAGATTACTAAACCTGAAGCAGGAGAGTCTTACTGTAGCGGAGTATGAGGAGGAGTTCACGGGACTTCTCACCATTGTGCCAGATGAGGCACCTACTGAGAGCAAGAAGATTTTGTTGTTTGTCGACGGGTTAGCTTGGAGGATCCGTCAGCACCTTATTGGGAATTTATCCCTGAGTACTTTCACTGATGTACTCAATGCCGCGTTGTTACATTGCCAGGATCACCGCTTCTATCTGCAGGGAAGCAAGAGAGTAGGAGAGTCCAGCCAGCAGGGCAGGACCGGGGGTAATAGTGCCAGTGGGGCACCATCTCAAGGACAGACTAGTCAGCACGAGCAGAGTTCCCATCAGGGGGACCCTGCTAAGCGATTCCGTTCAGGTGATTCTAGGCAGGGATATGGGGGCTATAGGCAGGGCCAGCCTAATCAGCAGGGCCAGCAGGGCCAGCACCGACAGCAGGGTCAACAACAGGGCCATCAGGGCCAACATCGTGCACATCAGGGCCAACAGGGCCAGTGGCGTGGAGGTAACGGCCAACAGGTCCGTGGACAACAAGGACAGAGGGGAGGCAACTTCAAGGGCCGATGTTTTGGGTGTGGTAAGCACGGCCATAGGCGAAAGGATTGTCCAGAGGGCGATAGGGCCCCACAGCAGCAGGGAGCCCGTAATGAGCCACAGAGGCCACTATTTCCACCTGCCCTCCCAGCTCCAGCCCAGGTGCCAGCCCTACCATCCATTCCAGCAGCTCCAGTGCAGCAGGGGCAATTACAGTATGGACGTGTCTATAACATCCACCAGGCAGCAGCTCCACAGGCACCACCCGCGATTGAGGGTATGTTTCCTATCCATGGTATTATGGGTCGGGTTTTGTTTGATACGGGTGCAACACATTATTTTATAGCTACGCATTTTGCGAAGGCCATAGGGTTGTTAGCCACAGCAGAGAGCACAGTGACGTGTGTGGACTCACCATTGGGGAGTGGGTCACTCATTTTCTTTATATGCCGGGGAGTGGGGGTAGAGATCGGTAGTTTGGTATTACCTGCGGACATGTTAGTCTTAGACATGCACGAGCATGATGTGATTATTGGTATGGATTGGCTCGCAGCTTATAGAGCTATGATTGATTGCTTCGGTGGGAGCATTGTTTTTTCCATTCCGGGGCAAGAGATGTTTGTAGTGGCGATGCCTCGCCCAGAGGGAGGTTCGACTGCTCATTTGTATTACATAGAGGAGGATACCTCTAAGGAGGTTGTGATCCCCTTAGATTCGATCCCAGTTGTCAGGGAGTATTCCGATGTGTTGCAGGAGATACCAGGCCTACCCCCCAGTCGTGAGATAGACTTTGTTATAGATTTATTGCCAGATACGAGACCTATAGCACGCGCACCGTACCGTATGGTTCCGACAGAGATGCGAGAGCTACGAGATCAGATAGAGCAGCTATTAGGTCAGGGCTTCATTCGTAGGAGTACCTCACCTTGGGGCGCTCCAGTTTTGTTTGTAAAGAAGAGAGACGATTCACTGAGATTGTGTGTGGACTACAGGGAGCTAAACAAGTTCACGATACGGAATAAATATCCGTTGCCTCGAATCGATGATCTATTCGACCAATTGAGAGGAGCAACTTTCTTTTCGAAGATAGATCTGAGGTCGGGGTACCATCAGTTACGTATTAGAGAGCAGGATGTTTCAAAGACTGCCTTCTTGTCGAGATACGGGTCCTATGAGTTCAGGGTGATGCCGTTCGGACTCACAAATGCTCCAGCCATTTTCATGGACTTGATGAACCGAGTATTCAGAGAGTTCTTGGATCAGTTTGTCATCGTCTTCATAGATGACATCTTGATATATTCACACTCCGAGGAGGAGCATGCTGAGCACTTGAGGCAAGTTCTTCAGACTCTACGAGAGCATCAGCTGTATGCTAAGTACGAGAAGTGTGGATTCTGGTTGCGAGAGGTACAGTTCTTGGGGCATGTTGCATGTTGTTTCTGAGCAGGGGATTGCAGTTGAACCGAGCAAAGTGTCAGCGGTGAGGGAGTGGGGACAACCCACGACACCGACGGAAGTGCGTAGTTTCTTGGGGTTAGCCGGATACTACAGGAGATTCATTCGGGGATTCTCCAAAATAGCGGGTCCATTGACGAATCTGACTCGCAAGGGAGTACCATATGTTTGGGATGACGCTTGTCAGTTGGCTTTCGATGAGCTGAAAGACAAGCTTACTTCAGCGCCAGTCCTTGCGTTACCGCAGCCGGGTATGGAGTACCTGGTTTACACCAATGCGTCCTTACGGGGACTTGGGGGAGTACTTCAGCAGGAAGAGAAGGCTATAGCTTTTGCCTCTCTCAAGCTTAAGTCACATGAGAAGAATTACCCCACCCACGACCTGGAGTTAGCAGCGGTCGTCTTTGCATTGAGGATATGGAGGCACTATTTGTTGGGAGAGAAATTCAGATTGTTCACAGACCACAAGTCGTTGCAGTACCTGTTCACTCAGCGAGAGCTGAATATGCGTCAGCGCAGATGGCTAGAGTTTGTGAAGGACTACCAGTTCAATATACAGTATCATCCGGGAAAGGCCAACGTAGTTGCTGATGCATTGAGTCGTAGACCGGTAGATGAAGTAGCAGACGTCTGGAAAGCAAAGTGGAAGGAGTTAGGCCACCAGGATGCAGTAGCCCGTTCTTTCATATCCGTGATGTCAGTCACTCCCGAGATTGTTACGAGGGTAATACAGGCACAGACCACAGACCCGTTTTGCCAGGAGCTGATTGTACGACTTCTAGCCGAGGGTGTTGAGTCCTATTCTGTTAGTTCTGATGGAGGTTTGCGGTTTAATGGGAGATTTGTGGTTCCAGAAGGAGCAGAATTACGTCATGCAGTGATGACTCGTTCTCACGGGTCCCGATTTGTAGTACATCCTGGAGGAGATAAAATGTACCAGGATATGAGAAGGCAATACTGGTGGAGTGGAATGAAGAAGGACATTGCTGAGTTCATGTCCAAGTGTTCTATCTGCCAGCTGGTAAAGGTAGACCATCAGAAACCGTCAGGATTGCTTCAGCCATTGGAAGTACCCGCGTGGAAGTGGGAGAGTATTTCCATGGACTTTATTACAGGGTTGCCTACATCACAGCGGGGCCACGATTCTATCTGGGTGATTGTAGACCATTTGACCAAGGTGGCTCATTTTCTGCCGGTGCGGACAGATTACACCGCGGGTCAGTATGCTCAGTTGTTCATCGTTGAGATTGTCAGATTACACGGGGTGCCCCTGAATATTGTGTCAGATAGAGACAAGATCTTCGTTTCACATTTTTGGGAAAGCTTTCAGGAGGCAATGGGTATTGAGTTGAGGTTGAGTTCAGCTTACCACCCACAGACGGATGGACAGACAGAGCGTACCAATCAGATGCTGGAGGATATGCTACGCATGTGTGTCCTTGATTTTGGAGGAGGTTGGGAGCCACATCTTCCACTGGTAGAGTTTGCTTATAATAACTCGTATCAGTTCACGATTGGCATGGCTCCATTTGAGGCTTTATATGGCAGGCCTTGTCGTTCTCCCACTTGTTGGCTCGAATTGGGGGACAACAAGTTGCTAGGACCGGAGGTGATTCAGGAGACCTCCGCGAGGATTGAGATGATCAGGAGTCGCATTCGGGTAGCCCAGGACAGGCAGAAAAGCTACGCCAATGCACAACGGTTCTTCCGGGAGTTTAATGTGGGGGACCAAGTGTAATTGCGTGTATCTCCTATGAAGGGAGTGATGAGGTTCGGGAAGAAGGGGAAGCTGGCTCCGAGGTACGTGGGACCATTTCCCATCATCGAGAGGATTGGGCCGGTTGCATACAGGTTGGGACTGCCAGAACATTTACATCGCATCCACGATGTATTCCACATCTCGTCGTTGAGACGATACCTTCGGGATGATATGGCCCATACTCACATTGCGATAGATGAGATCGACTTACAGCCTGATAGCTCTTACGAGGAGAGACCGGTGGCTATCCTAGACTATAATGAGAGGAGATTGAGGTCGAAGATAGTTCCACTTGTGCGGGTCCAGTGGGAGCATCATAATGTGGAGGAATCTACTTGGGAGCGCGAGGCAGATATACGCGAGAGATATCCAGAGTTGTTTTTACCAGGTATGCCTTATTTTCCGAATTTCGGGACGAAATTCCGTTATTAGGGGGGAAGTATGTAATACCCCGTATTTTTATGCTATATTAATTTGGGGATTTATTAAATTTAATGTGAGTGAATTATTTAATAAAAATCCAAAAATTAATTATGTTATAATTATTAACGTGACGAGAGTTAGTAATTATGGGAAAATTGTTGAATATTATTAATGAGCAAAGTAATATGTTATTGATTATATTGAATGTCACGAGTGAATAAAATGACAATTTTAGAAATTTGAATCGGGACGCGCCCGTGTCGCGTCGGGATTAAATTTTGTTAAATAAAAAGTGAATATTTTATAAGTTGTTCGTATGGTCGTTTTGAGTGCTCCAACGCGTCCGGAAGGGTTGAGATAGTCAGAAAAGTGTACCCGGGGGGTTTAGTTTGGGTCTCGGGGCGTTTTTAGGCCTAATTGGTACCCCGGGAGGGCAATTTAGTCATTTCACCTTTTTGGGTAATTAAACCCACGAAATTCAGCAACCTATATCAGCCATTTAGGTTAGTCAGCTAGGGTTAGAAAACAAAAACACAAGTGACGGCCATAGGAGAAGGAAGGAGAAAGCTCTAAGGCAATCCAAGGCCCCAAAAGTGTTCCGTTTGCACCACAACCACCACCGCGTAGATCGCGAGACGAAGAACGCAGCCATACCAAAATCAGCCGTGAATCAGAATACCAAAAATCCCAGGCAAGTATTTCTTGCGTATTTTCGTTGGTGCAATCTTCATATTAGTTTAGGAATGATTTGTGATGAAAACTATGGAAGAAAACCCAATTTATGATAGGAGAATCCATGTAGTATTGATTATATGATGATTCTGGAATCCTTGCCATGTAGAGTAATATAACCCACGAAATTTTGATGATATATTAGAAGGAAATTCTGGTAAAAATAGATTAGAACCATGATTAAGAAAAACTCTAAGGTTCTTGATGATTAGATGAGATTTTGGGTTAATTATCCACGTTTAATGTTAGATATACACATGATTTACGTTGAAAACATCTGGTATATTGATATAATGTTAGTAGTAGGAATTTTGGGACGTTTAGAATGGAAAAACATGGTTTTGGATGAAGAAAATTGGTAGAACCCGTAACTGCAATTCTGCAGATTTTCGCAGACCTGCTTGATCGATCGATCGAGCCTAGAGCTTCGATCGATCGAGCCCCAAACCTCGATCGATCGACCCCTCCTGGCAGACTACTATTTCCCTTTGTAAATGATTTAAAAAGTGAATTGTCGTGATATAATTCTTGGGCATTCTTAGTATAAGGATTTGGGAGATATAGAGGACCAGTAGGGCGCATAAATAAATGTTGGGATCATTAATATTCGACGAGAATGGTATTTATGGGATGTTTACTTTAGGGTTAGTAAATTGATATATTAAAGGGTGAGGCGCGTAAGAGAGTTACGTTGAAACGTAATAATGACACCTACTGAATTTTCTACTTAGAAGAATAAAGTCCACGAGTGTCACGAAATAAGTAAGAAAATCCTTCGAGGTAAGGTTAGAGATGAAACCTTATACGAAATACTAATAATGTGAAATTAAGGATAAATGTTGTAATTATGGGTGACGAGAGGAACCTATATTAAATTGATAAAAGTGGTATATTTATATGATTGTGTGTACATATATTATATACATGTGAAAAACATACCGCGCTACTTGCTATCCTTGAGGTTACCGCGCTGGGACAGTCTTATCTCGATGGGACCTTTATGGGGGATATTGACTTGTACCCTAGAAGATAGATATCCTTGGTACAGGTTAACGAATCGATAGTTCAGACGGTCCTAAGAGACGCGAGTATGTGCCATCCTCTTAGAGACTTGGAATCTATGCTTCGCCTCGATATTGTTTGTGTATGTGTTAATACAATTCGAGAGTGATTCCGAATTTGTATTACCCTTAATATGAGTGGTATGGGGTTTGGATAGTAGAAGTATGCACGCACCATAGTTTTTGTGGGGTGCTGTTATTTTATATATATTATACGAGTAGTTAATATATATATGAGATTTGGAAATTTGAAACTGCCTACGGTGATTTGATAAGTAGGACATGGTTAATGACTCGAATAGTAAATACTTGTTTTGTGAAAGTATAATATGACTCTTGAAAACTTTATAAATTAATTAAAGCTAAAACGAGAATTTTGCTACAATTAGAAGTATTCTTTTTAACGATGATATTGTTCGGTTTTGAAATCTTATGAATAAGTTAAGATAAGTTAAATTATTGGGAAGGTTAGTATGATAAAATGATAAGATAAACCGTTGGGAAGGTTAGTACGATAGGCGTGCACATTAGAAGAGAGGTGAGAATTTCTCAAGAGAGTGTCGCTCTAATATGTTGTTGCATTGGCCTGTATCAATTTAAATACTTGCTAAACGTATTTTAAATCAAACACACTTTCGGGCTCTGACCCGTTTCTCTCTCTCTCTCTCTCTCTCTCTCTCTTGTATATATATGTATGTATTACAGGTGCCCAGCCACAGGGGCGTCTTGCTTAGGATATCTTGGAAGGAACGCGCTGCAGCTTAGGTGGGAGTTGCAGGTCTCTTGATTAGACGACTTCATTCATACAGATCCACTCTTAGTATACTCATTTATTGGGCATGTGTCGCCCTTTTCATTATTTCATTGTTATTGGGACATTTTTATTTCCAGTTATTTCTCGTATTGTCGTTATGGGATTTATTCAGTTTGCATTGTGTTACTTTATATTTCGCATGTTGACATTCGATTGACGAATGTATTCTATTAATTGGTTTATGTTGCAGAATTTAATGTGGTGTGATTCTTACTTAGTTAATGTTGTTAATAAAATAGATGTTTTTCTTTAAATAAAATTTGGAAAGTATGTATGAAAATGGTTTTGACATTTAGCTTAATTATTTAGGGTGTTAAATTGGAAAATTTATTTTTATCGACAGTGATGCTGAGAATGAACCAATTGTTTACCTTGATTTAATTTAATAAATGAGTGATCGCCCGGTATTTAATTAGGCGGGGTGTCACACTAGTACGCAATTATTTTATATAGATGATATTAGTTTTGTTGAGACCACTATATCCTTATAGCTAATTTTGACTATTCAAGATTTTTTTTATATATTCTAATAGATATCGTGGTTACTGCTAAGCCGAGATATTTGTGGTTTATTTACCATTGGGTACTGCATTAATAACGAAGGCATCAAATTTTATTCTACCGCTCAAGATGAAGGAGCTTTGATATTAGATCCAACAGTAACTCATCCAAGGATTAATTTAGAGGAGAACATCATAGTGGGGATCCCCGGTTATGTTTATGAATAAGAAGGGTGGGTCACATTTTTTTGGTGTACACTATTGGGTATTGAATAATGCCACAGTTTGGAACAAGTATTCATTGCCTCATATTGATGATTTGTTCAATCAATTAAGAGGTTGTTTGTACTTGTCAAAGATTGACTTGAGATTTGGTTATCATCACTTGCGAGATAGGGAGGAGGATACACCCAAGACCACAATTCTCACTAGTTATGGATTATTTGAGTTTAGTGTTATGCCGTTTGGGATAACCAACCCCCCAACAATATTTATGGACCTTATGAGTAGGTCTTTGATGTTGTATTTAGACCAGTTTGTTATTGTGTCCATTGATGATATCTTGTTATATTAAAGGTCTCTTGATGAGAATGTACAACATTTGAGAGTTATTGTGCACACACTGAGAGAACATCAGTTGTATGTCAAGTTCTCAAAATGTGGATTTTACTTGCGAGAGGTTTAATTTTTAGGACACATTTTTTCTAAGCCTGGAATATCGGTAAAATCTAGTACGAAGTCCGCAATGGTTGAGTGGGGATATCCCACCACGCAGATAGAGGTTAGGAGTATTCTTGGTTTGTAGGAGTTTTCTTGGGTTGTAGGGACTACCTTTTGGATTTTTACTTTTAAAATCTAGTAATATGGAATTTATTATTAATAAAGTGTTATCTTAGAACATTTGATATATGAATCATGTTTGTTGGAATTCATTAGATTTATTTTTCAATATATTGTATATGTCGGTTAATTATACTTAGTATAATTTTTGGTGAGTCGGATTCGGATATGTCATAATATATTCTGGTATAGCATGCTTGAACAATTCACAACCTAAATATGGAGTTGACATCTTATTAGTAACATTATGTGTATAATCTTAATAATTTATCTTTACTATGACAAACATCTAATGGTTCCAGCGCTTGTCTAATAGCTCAAAGAAGATTGTATCGGAACATCAGGAATGTATTGAACATAACTAAGGGTGATATTCGAGTTTAGGTGCTGACTAAATTAGAATTTCACAATCTCAAGATTTGCAAAGGGTTCATAAATTCTTAATATTGATGGATATGAGGATCAAAATATTCATGTGATTAATGCTTTGATTTGCCTATGGGTGAGATTCAATTTATTGGGTCAATCATCTCTATAAATTGGGTATTCATTATATGAATATGATGATCATATTCTAAATGAGTCCACATCCATAATAGATATTTTGGATTGTGATATCTATTTGATAAACTTTTAAATTTTGTTTCTACTAATAAATATGTCCATTAGATTATTACCGGTATAATATCAAATAAGTTAAGTTTGAGATCAATGAATAAATAAGACATTAGTGAAAATTGATTCTAAAAAAATTGAATTTCACCGAGTAGGTATTGAATACTCAACAGGGGGAATCGTATTATATACGCAAATAAGGCATCTCTATTTAAGTGATTTTGAGATTATTAAATTAAAGTGTAGTTTTAATTATTTAGCATAACTAATTACAACTAAACATAAAGGGAATCAATTACGGAAGCAATTTTGGTATTTCCATATTTCTATTTGAAAGCCAATTTAATTATTGAGCATGGGTCCCTGGTATAGTCCATATACTAAGTAACAAGCTCGTAACTCTCTAAAAAACCCTAATAGGCCTGATCCCACTTCATGTGCCTATATATATAGGTGAATGGAAGAGGTTTAGGATGCATTACACACTTCTAAGGGTTAGTAAGGATGAGATGAAGAACTATTCATATTTTTGTGAGGGAGTGAGGAGAGATAAATATATTTTCTCATATTTCAGCAAGTTTTCATCTCAAAGAGTGCCCACAAACATATCTTGCTTTGAGTGGATCGTGTACTGGAAATTAAATATGTTTTTATCATATATGGAAGGGTTAAGAGTCATGTTTCATTATCTACATCATTGTTGTCTCATATATTAGGTCACCTACAAGATTTGTAAAGTTATGGTGACTTAAAATCTAATTAAGTTTCATAGATCTAGTATATTTTTGTTTTTTTTAAACACGATAAAGCAAAGATCATTAGGAAAATAAATTAAAGTCAATCACAATAATTGGTATTAGAGCGCCATGGTAAAAGATTCATCATGTTTTATAAGATCCATGGTGTCCACCATAAACCCCTAGTTTTGTATATTTATATGAATATCAATGTTTGTATAGGTAATCATACTAATATGGTTTTGTAGTTTTTTAGTGATATGTCATTCTATCATGATCACATGACTGTTATTTTATATTCATGGATCCTATGATGGTTTATCCGTAGTTAATTTTTTTGATTTCATTATATAATTTATTTTTATGAAAATTATGTATTTGTAGGATATTGTGAGGGGATGCAATTTTTTTATCATTAAAAATCCTATATTTTCACGGGGGTTGATCATAGATGTCTTTCCATGTAGTCGGGTGACTCAAGTTTGGAGGATCTTTTGATGAATTTTTGAAGTTATGCAGAAAATAGTACAACAACATAGTTTTTCCACACACGATTGATCAGGTTTGGCCAAGGTCGGTCAATTATATCCCTCTATTTTTTTTTTGGTTTGGACTGATTTTGATGTTTTGTTTCTTTGTTTCTTCATTTGAATAATCACCGGAGATGCATAGGGGATTTTTCAGAAGACATAATCATGAATATATCTAGTTCTTGAAGAGATTTACTTTCAATAAGAACTCTAGCTCATGATGGAAAGTGGAATTTATTTCCTATTTGAATTATAATTGCACGTGATTGTGTTTATTATAATTCTATCATTTGTACTCATGTTGATGGTTATCATGCTCTAATTATTCAGTTAACCAGGGGGCACAAAATTATGGACAATATAGACTATTATTGTGTCATCTTCCTTGATCACGTATTTTCTAGAAAATGAAAAATTATCTAATATCATATAATTTAAATTAAATCGTGTAATAAATTTATTGTAAAAATTAAATTTTGTCTCCAATTTTTTATTCATTAAAATATGTTTTTATTTAAAAAAATTAACATAATGAGATCAAATAATTTAAATCATAAAAAAATGGGATATTATTGTTGATTTAATTTAAAAAAAATTAGAATCATATATGTTTCTTTTAATCATACCCTTAAGTTCAAGATATTAAGTGGGAAAATGGTTATAAAATAAACCTCACTGTCTCCATTAATATTCTAAATGATGATGTGATTAATTTCTTGTGTTAACTTTAGTTTCTTCCCTAACGAAGGGAATAAATCACTGTATCATGCATGTTTAAAATTCTTAAGTGATAATTCTTTAAAATCAAATGTGAGTATGTTGTGGAAATCCTATATAAGAAAGTTTCATTTTTAAGAATGAACTAATGGTATTCACTGTTATTATTTGTGGAACCAAATGAAGTTAGCTATTTACTTATGTTTGATAGAATTTTGTCAAACTATCCAGATAACATAACATAAAGACATAACGTATGCATTATTCAAATTGAATGATTTAATATCCCAACGAGAAATTTCATTTCATAGGGGAATTAAGATGCTCGACGATATTAATTGTAATTAGTTTTAGAAGGATGTTAATTCAATCTTAATCAAAAGTTACATTATTGTATATTTAGTTAAATATTTTTGTAAGATGATTATAAAATTTTAAAAATGGGCTCAAATTTCAACCCACTCGCATCAATCTTAAAGGCAAATAAGTTAACTGGAATTAGTTTCATAAATTGGAAAAGAAATTTTAATATCATCCTCGCTGTTAAGGATTATAAGTTTTTTTTAATTGAACTATACCCTGCCAAACCTGTTGATAAGGCATAGGAGTCTGATGTCGAGGCTTACCAGAAGTGGAAAAAAGATGATCAGTTAGTTCGTTTTAATATACTGGTATATATGACCAATATATTTCAATATAAACATCATAATATAATAAGTGCTTACAACATGATTCTGAACCTCAGATACATGTTTGAGGATCAAATCGTGTTACAAGACTAGATTCTATGGAAAGGTTGGTACAAATAAAAATTGTTAATGGTATTCTGGTTCGGGACCATATTATAAATATAATGTCCATCTTAGGGAACTCGAGGTCCTTGGATATGAAATTAATGGGGAAACCAATATCAATTTTGTTCTTCAGTCACTCTCGGAGTCCTTTAAGAAGTTTTATCTAAATTATTGGCTTAAATACATAAAAAAAACTCCAGGATATAGAGAATATAATCAAGAAATGGGTTTTGTGTAGTTTGATGAGAGATACCGTTCCTCCTCTATCCCAAAAGGTAAGAATAAGAAGAGGAAGTCTCATGTACCACCTAAAGTTGTTAAAATAATTATTAAACCTCTAGTTGCATGGAAACAACCAAAAGGCAAGTGATACATCTGCAAACAATCAGGACATTAAGAGAAGCAATGCTCAACAAACTTACAAAAGCAAAGCAATGGAAATGGCAATTTCTCCTTCACCATTGAGACCTAACTTTGGTCCAGCCTATCGATTAATGTTATATTGATTTGGGAAACACAATTAATGTTTTCAATTATTTGCATGGATTTTGAGTAACTGTGAAGCTCGATGAGGGATAAAAAAATTTATTCATGGGTGCAACAAGACATCCATATAAACAGTAGTAAATTTAGCTTTAGATTTTGGTGGTGACCTAAAAGTAATCTTAGATAATTATTTTTATATATTCACTATTATAATAGATTTTGTTTTTGGCTTGATCATTAGTGACCATAATTTTGCTTTTAGTATGATTGAAATGTTCACGGCCTAGATAATGAGTTGACATTTGTGTATAATCTTAATAGTTTATCTTACCTATGGGAACCTATTTAATGGTTCAGGAGCTAGTCTGATATTTCAAAGAAGATTGTATCCGTACATTAGCAATGTATTGAACATGACCAGGGGTGATATTAGAGTCTAAGTGTTGACTAGATTAAACTTGGATAATCTCACGGTTTGTAAAGTGTGCATAAATTCTTAATTCCGGTGGATACGAGGATCCAAATTTTCATAAGATTACTAGTTTAATTTTTTGACGGGTGCAATTCAAGTTATATGATCAATAAGCCCTATAAGTTAGGTAGTTATTAGGTTAATATGTTGGAGATCATGTTCCGGAGGAATCTGCATCTAGGATAGATATTTTGGATTGTGATACCCCTTTGATAAACTTATAAGCTATGATTCCACCAGTAAACCTAACTAACAAATTATTATCTGGCAAAATATCTAATAAGTTAAGTTTGGGATCGGTGAACAAATTAGAAGTTATTGAATATAGATATGTAAAAAGATGAATTTGACCAAATTGGTATTAAATATTTTACGCGGGGAATCATGTTATGTACTATCTAACTTTTCAAATAATGCATCTTCATCCTAATGATTTTAAGATAATTAAAAAGGGGTGCAATTATAATTATTTAGTAGAATTAATTACAATGAAACAAAAAGTAACTAAATTATAAAGGCTAATTTTTTATTTCCATATTTATATTTGGAAGATAATTTAATTATTTTCTTTGTGTCCCCTGTACACACCCCTTTTTAATACCCCCACACTCTTCCACAAGGTCCAAAAAAGGTCTACTCGAACCACGAACCTCCAGTCCTCCTTCGAACCCTAATCGGAGAACAATATGATGCTTTTCGAGCCCCATTTGTCTTTGGTAGCTCTCATACCCCGATAGTAACTCAATACACTTTCATA
The DNA here is from genome assembly GCA_949130495.1 of Sambucus nigra. Lineage (NCBI taxonomy): Eukaryota > Viridiplantae > Streptophyta > Magnoliopsida > Dipsacales > Adoxaceae > Sambucus > Sambucus nigra. The sequence continues at coordinate 128,040,327 of OX422224.1, read as the reverse complement.
TATCTCTAAATCCTCCTTCCAACGGTCTCGGCCATGCACGAATCGCACAAACTATTTGCATTTTACGATAAACAAAACTGATCATGTCTCCCTATCGGCACCACCCCTCACCTGCTTGCCGATATGTGGGACTTTACTTGGCCACCCTTTTGGCATGAATGGTATCTCATATGCCAGTCGGAACCCCTTGGGTGTATCTTGGTCATTTTATCCTTCTTCGTATTTAAGAAAAACTCGATCTCACTATTCATGGATCTTTAGACTCATAATTCATGCATCGGTTTTTATTACCTCACCCTCAAAAACATTCTCCTTACATTCTGTAAACATTCTCTTACACCACCTCTCAACTTACCACTTACCACCACTCCACCACCATCACTTATACCGAAAAAATCAAATTACAAAACCTCGTAAAAGAATAATTCAAACAATTTAGAAGGCCCAAATTGTCTTCACTTCATTTTAATATATTTCTTAGTTGATACTTGTTTTCTCCCACCATTAATTTCAGTTTTTATTATATATAGTTTCAAATCTATTTTTGCACATCCCAAAACACCCCAAAAAATAGGGTTTGTCCCATAAATCCCAAATTAAAATTTCTTCATTTTTTTGCACTTTTACCTCCCCTTTCACACGTTTTTTCACAAATAAGAGGAGAAACTCTAATTTTGGATTATAGGTTAGACTCTATGTTATTTCCCTTACGAACTATATGGGTGTAAGGACAAATATCCAATTTGGTCAATTTGTAAGTGTTAGCTTAATTTCGGATAAAACTATTTGAGTCGTAGGATAGAAGTTTGTGACCTTCAAGCCTATGACGTTTGAGTTGAAGATGTAGCCGCCAATCATATTTTGAAGATATCATCATTGTCGATTTTCGTGCCAAGTTTTACATTATCAACCTTTCAAGTTCTCCAAGGTCTCTAAGGTGTAAATGCACATGTTATATTGAGCCCTGGATATATTTATTTCGGGTGTCATATTTTTACTAAAATTTAGTTAAAAATGATTTTTTATTTTTTTAAGAATGTCGTTCGAACGACTTCAATTTTTTTGTTTAAATGGGGTAGTTCGAACGAGATTTCAAACAAGTTATTTTCCTGTATTCTTGTTGATAATTTTATTCGCAGTACTGTTCGAACAACATTCGTTCTGCAAAGTCGTTCAAACGAGATTTAAAAGTCATTCGAACGATCGACATTTTTTTTGCAGCAGTTTCATTAGTTTTTTTTCCAAAAACCACCCACTTCCCCTTTTCTTTGTTATCTACTTTTAATAGTATGGGAATAACATTTTTTGAGAGACGTTTTCAGATTTTCTAAGTGCTTTTGAGAGCAAAAACTTTTCCTAAAAAGTCCCTTTGGTGTTTGTTAATCAAAATGATTTAATCTCGATAACAAAACCAAGTTTGTACACCCAAAAGTTTATTTGATCCAAGTTTCATTATATACATATTTTGAGATCAGCATTTTAGCACCAGATTTCATTCTCTACCCTAAAGGAGATAGTTTCCTATGGAGAATTCTATGTTGTATTCGTGGTGTACATACGGAGGCGAACTTCGTGTGTTGACGGTTGATTTAGCCTATCGGTGTACTTTGAAACAAAGGTGGATTCTCTAGTTGTTGACTAGGCAGAGGTGGAGGAACGAAGAAGCGTCAAGGCTTGAGAGGGAGTCAAGTTATTGAGTAAGTTTTTATGTCGTGCCCTTATAAAACCGTACTCAGTGGACTTATAGCTGTGCTATCCGAGGTTTTTCTCGTACATCGTGACGTTTTGATTGTGTTTATTTTATCTTGAAAAATCACGTAGATGCATGCTTAGGTTTAAAAAGATAAAATTTGGTTTTATCACAACAATTGTTTAATTTGGCTCAAACTTAATTTGGGTAAAGTTAAGTTTAATTTAATTTATATCGGACTCAATTAATTTGGAAAATTCATGTTTGTTTTGTTTGGCCTAATTCATAACTTGAGTTAAGTTTGTTTAAAAGAAAATTTTAAATATTTGTTTAATCTCATTTTTATTGTGAAGAAATTGAAATTTTGGATATTTGTGTAAGAATTTTAAAATTTGGAATATTTTGTGAACCATCTCCATTTTTGTAATTAGCAATTGGTCGTTTTGGGGAACTTACGTTCTAACAAGTGGTATCAGAGCTAAAACGCTAAATTATTATGTTGAGATCTTTTATTTTTTGGTTTAAGATATGAAAAAGATACCTTTTTCAAAATTTCCTATTTTTTATGGTTCTAACTACGAGTATTGAAACCGCGTATAAGGTCGACACTTAAATCGTTAGATGAGCGGGTTTATAAATCAGTAGTTAAAGGGTAGTACCCACCAATATGTCTATAAGGAGAGGTCCGTGTACCTAAACCAGTAGAAAGATGGAGTGATACTAAGCTTAGGTTTAAATGCCCCTTTTTAGTGCGATCACACCGGATGAGTTTCGATGGATTATGACGGGTGAAACATCTAAGAAGGCATGGGATATACTACAACTCACCCATTAAGGTACAAGTGTCATCAAAGCTTGTAAATTCCAAAACCTCACCACTCAATTTGAAACCATTAAAATGCTAGAAAGTGAGACTTTTGATGAGTTCTATGCGATATTGTTCGATATTGTGAATTCATATTTTAATTTGGTAGAAAAGATACCTCACAACCGTATCGTAAAGAAATTTTTGAGGTCATTAATCGATAAATTTATTCCAAAGGTGATCGTTTTAAATTCTTTAGGAACTTTAGACTCTACAAAACTTGAAGAGCTTATAGGTGACTTACAAACCTATGAACTTGGTATGTTTCCCTACAAGGATGAGAAGAAGAAAGATAAGGGCATTACTTTGAAAGCCCAGAAGGAGGAATCGCCTATTTCGGATGATGAGTGTGATATCGACTCCGAAGATATGGCTGTATTTTCTAGAAAGTTTAGAAATTTTCTTAAGATTAATAAAGAGAATCTTAAAAATGATTATAAGAAATTTGAAATTTCTAAGCATAATAAAGTTGAGAAACTCCCTAAAAATCATAATGAAGATCTTAATAGGGACGAGTCGAATAGATGTTATGGTTGTGAGGGTTATGGCCATAGGACATTCGAGTGTCTCACTAAATTAAGGAAAGAGGGAAAGAGACCTATTTCATTCAATCCCACCCACCCTTAGTGATAGTGAACCTTGAGAACACACTATATGGTTGACTTACTTGAGTCTGTGCCATATAGGAGTTCCAACTAGTTTGAATATCGAGACAAAATAGGATTAAATTTTTTTGAGTTACTCTATCTCAAAAAGGCATTAAGCTTCTTTTTAATGTTCTACAAAAAGGTAAGTACAACTCTTGAACCACAATTATGACACATACACTGCGTATGCATGTTTATTATGTGTGCATATTTTTATGGTGGTTTTGTTGCTTTAAATATTTTTTTGGAAAAAGAAATTCATTTGAATATTTTTTTAATCATTTGAAATGATTTTTCATTTAATTGAAATTTGATTGGTTCAATTTTTAATTGGTTAATATTTTTTTTGATTCGAAAAATTAATTTTTCCAAGACTTTAAAAACGCACATGTGTGTTATATTTTAATAAGGCTATTTGTGTTTGTTTAGAGTTTGTTGGTTATACACATTTATGACCCTAGATTGAGTGGTTATCAATGATCTATATTATTAGTGGCTCAATCCTAGTGAATACTCTTTATCTTATCACATTAGTTATTCCACTTTCTTTTTACACCCTTAGATCTAGACCCTTTGCTTGTAACCAACCTCTTTGCCCATCATATAAAAACATAATAAGGGCAAGAATACTATCTTTATGTCCATTAACGAGCATGAGTTTAAAAGAATATCTATTTGCTCTACTTCTAAGGAGGCTTGGGACACTCTAGTCACCGCACATGAGGGTGATGAACGAGTTAAGGCCGGAAAAACACAAATGCTTGTCCAACAGTACAATACACTGATTATTGATGACAATGAATTCTTTGATGATTTCTACATTAGGTTACCGACATTTTTACAAAATTACATGCAAATGGTATAACCTATAGTAGAAAATAAATCATTCAAAAGATTCTTATGTCATTACCTGCTAAGTTTGACAATAAAAGATATGCCATAGAAGAGATGAATGACCCAAACCTAACTCCTGAATTGCTAAGTAACACATTAAGAACTGTTGAGATGGAGTTAGAGTTCAAAAAATAATTGACTGCCTGAAACAAGAGACTCACTAGATCTAATGTTGTATTTTTATCACAATTGACTTCACCTAAAGTCAGTCCCTTCGACTTTGACCTTGACTTGAATGATTACTGTGACTTGGATCACCTTGATAATCAAATAGATCTTATGAACAAGCATTTCAAAAAGATTATCAAACTCAGAAATGCATTATCCTATAAACAAGGCAGACAAAATTATCAAGGTAATCAAAATCATAGACCTCATTAAAGATATGACAACAAAAATACCTATGACAATAATTGACCTAAGATAGACATGAAAGATGTCAAATGTTATGGATGTGGCAAAATGGGACATGTTGCTTATAAATGCCCAAATAAGGCTACCAACAATACTAAGGCTAATTTGTGTAAGACATGGGACGACTCCAGTGATTCTGATGAAGATGAAATTGAGTCAACCCATAATTATGAGTCTTATATGTCATTATATGCTAGAATCATATACCATGATGATGATGAACATGTGCCTACTCATGATTCTATTATTCCTATTGTTGCATCTGTTGTTGATAATGTTGTGACTATTGATGATGAAAACAACACTGTTAGTGATAGTTTAAGGGTGTGTCATACTGAAAGCATTGTCGATAAACACGAGGTAAGTGTGAATTCCACATATGAAATGAGCGATATAGGAGACACTTCACACGATACACTTAGTGAGTCTGACGATGATCTTCCAGATTTTCATAAGCTATACACGAAAATGCTTAAGAAAAATGCCCGTCTTGATAAAATGGTTAAGCTACTGAATGAGCATATTGACTTCCTTAACCAGACTATTAGGAAGAACGCTGAAGATTTTACAGCATAATGTGTTGCCCATGAGACTGAAATTGAAGAATTTTCCACAAAAATAGGAGATCTTTCTGAGAAAAATAATATTTTGGAACAAAAATACAAGTCTACTTTGGTTGAACTTGAATAATCTAAGCAAAAAGTTTCAAACGTGTTTAAAAAATGCTTACACTTTGAAACTCAAGCTAAATCCTACGAAGAAATTGTTGTAGGAAACAAGTTTGATTCAGAAGACAAATCTTGTTTTGGATTTTGGAGAAAAAGTTCATACTAGCAAAAATGTTTCTCCTGAAAATGTTGTTTTTGTAAAACAAGGCCAGAATCTTCAGAACACTCTGAAAGAAAATTGTTTTAAAAATGTCTCTAAGGTAAAACAAAGTGATTGTACTCAACAACCCAAATCTAATGGTCCAGCTAAGTACGTCTATCCACCTATTAGAAATCATTATCAGAAACCCAAAGCTAATGACACTTGGACGACTATTCCTATTAGGGATAAACCAATTTTCAAAGACTTTTGTAATAAAGTTAAGTCCTCCACACATCAATACTGTTCATACTATGATGTCTACGACCACTCTATTGTCAAATGTTTTCAAAAGAGAGTGTATACACCTACTTATTCAAATTTTAACTATTTTAGAAAGAGTAGGAATTCTTATGTTCTCCCAAGACAGACCACTCACAACTTTAACTATAAAAAGAAGGGAAGACTTAAAACTAAGAAGAAATCATTTAGAAAGACCCAACAAAACTTTTCTAAATCAAAGGTCAATCAAACTGTTAAAACTAGGTCTATTTGGATTTTAAAAGATGACTTGTTACCCCAGCTCAAGTGCAACATTGTCATATCTGTTATTAAGGCACCATGCATTTCCTCTGGATGGTACCTTGACTTCGGATGTTCTAAACATATGACCGGAGATGAAACTAAATTAATAAATAAAACAAACTTCCTTGGAGGTAGTGTTGTGTTTGGTGATGGAGTTTCATCTAAGATCACAGGAAAGGGAACATTGTGTAAGGAAGGTCTCCCCAATCTTAATAATGTCCTCCTAGTCAAAGGTCTCAAGGCTAACCTACTTAGCATATCGCAATTTTATGATTCCAATCATACTGTTACCGTTTCTAAAACTGATTGCAAAATCCTCGATGAAAAGGGAAATTGTATTTTAACAGGAAACAGAAATGACGATAACTGTTACACAGTCCTTCCTACGTCTGAATCTTGTAATAGATTGGGACATATAAATTTTGATAATCTTCGTAAGAAAAGTTCCCGTAAAATTGTTAGAGGATTATCTAAAATAAAAAATTCTTTTTATCCTATCTGTGGTCCTCGTCAGAAAAGGAAAATAACTAAACCCTTTCATAAGAAAGTTAAAAATGGTTTAACTACAAAACCTTTGGAATGAATCCACATGGACCTCATGGGTCCCTCTAGAACTGTCAGCTTCTGTGGTAACAGTTACATACTTGTTATTATGGATGATTACACATGATATACTTGGGTCGCATTCATGAAAAATAAATTTGATACATTTGATAAGTTATTAAAAATACTTTTAAAAATAGAGAATGAGAAGGATACCCTAGTATGTCGCATCAGAAGTGACAGAGGTGGAGAATTCAAAGATTCTGGTGTTGTAGAATATTGTATACGCAATGGTTATAAACATGAATTTAGTGCGCTAAAGACACCTCAGCAGAACGACATTATTGAAAGGAAAGATAGAACTTTACAAGAGATGGCTAGGGTTATGCTACATGCGAAAATTCTACCTAAGTATTTTTGGGCCAAAGCTATTCAAATGACTTGTCGTAACATTGATCAGGTATACTTTAGGAAGAATTTCAGATCTGCTGATGATATTCGATATAAGTATATTCGTAATGCCATTGGTATGTTAGTTCTCATCTAATTCAACACATCATTCATATCCTCGGTAGTTGCATGCTAATAATTGGTTTATGAGGATTTAGGGCATGGACGTTTTTCAAATTACAAAAGGCGCCTCCTATTATCTGTTTAATATAGGAGACCCTTGTATCTGCCCTTGTATATGTGATTGCTTGTGTTGACATATTATGTCATATTCTCCTGATTTATACTTTTTACCCCGTTGTATATTTGAGCAAAATTGAGAGAGAAGAACTCGAGTACATGTGCTACGATTTATATCTTTTGGTACTAACTCAACTAATATGCTATTGAGTGTTTATCTTTTTCAGGCATTTTTCAGACCCGGTTGTATAGCTTGTCCTATTTATTAGGGTATTGGTATATATTGTAGTTGAGTAATGTATTTTCTTATCTTATTTTCGGTTCTAGGATGGGAATGAGTAGATAATGATTTTTGTATAGAAAATATAGGATTTTTTATTTTTACCCACGAGTTCAGGATACTCAAGGGAATTTTGTCTCCAACATCCAAAGGGGGAGATTGAGAACACACTATTTGGTTGACTTGCTTGAGTCTATGCTATATAGGAGTTCCAGCTAGTTTGGATAAAGGGAAAACCCAGTGCACGAGTCTCCCGCCACTGCGGGGTACTGGGGAGGTTGGATGTACGCAGCCTTACCCCTGCATACGCAAAGAGGCTGTTTCCGTGACTCGAACCCGTGACCTCCAGTCCAAAATATGATTAGATTTTTTCGAGTTACTCTATCTCAAAAAGGCATCAAGCTTAATAAAAAAGGAATCCCAGTCCAAGTACTCCAATGTTCTACAAAAATGTAAGTACAACTCTTGAACCACAATTATGACACATACATTGCATATACATGTTTATTATGTGTGCATATTTTTATGGTGGTTTTGTTGCTTAAATATTTTTTTGGAAAAAGAAATTCATTTGAATATTTTTTTAATCATTTGAAATGATTTTTCATTTAATTGAAATTTGATTGGTTCAATTTTTAATTGGTTAATATTTTTTTTATTCGAAAAATTAATTTTTCTAAGACTTTAGAAAACACATGTGTGTTATATTTTAATAAGGCTATTTGTTTTTGTTTAGAGTTTATTGGTTAGACTCATTTGTGACCCTAGATTGAGTGGTTATCAATGATCTATATTATTAGTGGCTCAATCCTAGTGAATACTCTTTAGCCTATCATATTAGTTATTCCATTTTATTTCTACACCCTTAGATCTTGAAGATTTGATCTAGACTCTTTACTTGTAACCAACCTTTTTGCCCATCATATAAAAACATATTTTAGGGTTTTTATTTCTAAGAGAGAATAAAAGAGACAAGAGAGGGTTAAGAAAGAGAGGTCGGCTAAAGAAAATAAGGGAGAAAAATCCCATTTTCCTCCAAGTGTGAGAACCCGAGAGAAAAACGGAGAAGAGAGGAAGGGCTGCCGGAAAACCTAAACAAAGTAAGGCTCGTCGACGCTGCCGCCAGAATCATATCGCCACGAGAGTCAGAGGTTCGATGCCATAGTGAAAACGAGATCGCCAGAGATAGACGGAACCGAGAGAGAGAAAGATCAATCGTTGAAACCGACACCACCAGATCGTGTCACCAGATCCCGTCATCAGATCTTACGAGAGCGTCGACGGTGGGATTCACCGGATTAGAAAATCGAGATCACCAGAACTATAAACTGAGAGAGAAAAATTGAGATTCCGAAAAAACCCGAAATACTACTCATACACGATTTTACTTTCTTTCTTCAACCAAATACCCAAAGCCTTCCTTGAATACAAAACAGTAAACCCATTTCTTTGAGTGTTAATATGTTGGGGGCTTATTTGAGTTGAGTATTTGCTGGATTATTGGTGTTGGGTTATTGCTGATTGGATTTGTTTGAAGACTTCTTCAAATAATATATTTCTATAGGAACCATTTAGTTCACACTAATATTTTCAGGGTTCTTTATTTTTTTTCTTGGATTTTTATTATATTTGTTGTTGTTGAATCCAAGAATATAATTTTAAATAAATTTAAAATACAAGACTTCTTGTTGTGCATATTTTCAGATTTGAGAAAAATATTTTTGGTTTCAAAAATTAATTTCACAAATTGGTGAAATAAATTTGGACATAAATAATTTTGAAATAAAACTTGATTTGAAAAGATTGTATTCCAAATTTGAAATTGTTGAAAGTCTTGTATTCAAAGCCTATTTAGGATTAATTGCATTTAATATAGAAGTGGTTTGCAATTAATAGGATATTGCTTGTATATTTGGTTGAGAGGGTGAGAAGCATTTATGCATTTAGTTTAATTCATAAATACTATCACTCTCACACGAACACTTAGAGATTGTGATTCTTGGTGAGATATTTTGTTTGTTGGAGCTGCTATACTCAAAGAGGACAAGGAAAAAGTAAGGAAGCTGCGGGAAGGAAGACTACATCAAGTCAGAAGGCTTTGAGAGTGGAGTAACTTGTGTAGGTAACATTCTGAACTTAGATTTAGGTCTTGTATTTGCATGCTTAGTGCTGTAACTTGCGCCGTGTGATTATTAGTGGATTTTGTTTTGTGGCGTAGAGGTCACCGTGGATGTTTTCCTTATTTTAAGGTTTTACCACGTTGAAAATCGTGCGACTTATTTGCTTGAATCTTCTTAATTGCTTTGGTGAACATTATCGCACTTAAGACTTAATTGAACGTTTTAGTTTTAAAAAAACTTAAGGTAATCAAACTAACGAATCTAGAGAACATATTCAGAAAAACATTTTAACACATCTAGTGTTTATTTTGAAAAGAGTTTTGTTCAACGAGTTTATTTCGGAGTTTACTTAACTTATAACTCTTTGTTATTAATCTTGTAAACAAGTTTTTCAAACCTGAAGACCCGTTTCCCCCATTGAGTGCAATTTTATCGCGTTTATTTCTAGTCATGTGAGCAATAGTGAAAAATATTTCGTTGAGGATAACTTAATATATGACACTTCCAAGGCCGTTGTTTTTGAATCCTATGAGCTTGATAGTAAAGAGAGTGGAAAAGATATTGAGAATGAAGAAAAGGTGGAGGAGGGTAAACTTCAAGTAGCCTTTCGCGAGTTGTATGCAGAGTTGTTGAAATTAAAAAGGTAAAACTTGAAGTTAGAAGCAAAAATAAGAGAACGTGCCATAACTAATGATAAAAGTTTTTTAATTGATGATCTTAAGGCACGTGAGAGAACTCTTTGAAAGAAGCTAAAGTACGTAAAAGGTGAAAAAATAGCCTTACAGGTTTATTGGAGGCTATGAAGAAAGAGCTTCTTGAGTTTGAAGAAAGTAGGAGTTTACTTGAGTCTAGAATAGTGGAGCTTGAAAAATAATTGAAAGACTCAAGTCGGGTCAAATTTGATTTGGAGTGTAGGTCGGAGAAATTAAATAAAATCTTAGACACCGTCCAAATCAAAGATGACATGTGTGGTATTGGCGTTGATACTTAAAATGCTTTCGCTAATAAAGACAAAACTATGATTTTGATAGATTCATCTAGGAACACTAAAAAAGATTGTTGCCCAGATATTAACTCAAGAGGGGGGATGAATTGAGTTTAGCAAACTTTTTGGGGTTAATTTAATATTTCAGAAAATATTTTTAATTTAAATCATTTAATGTAAATATCAGAAGAAATAAATTTTCAAAGATTAACACTAAAATTATCTAACAATTTTAACTAAATAAATCAGACAAAATAAATCACAGAAATCAATACCCAAATAAATCTTTAATTAATTTTCGTATTTAATAAAAAATAATATTCTGGATTTTATTAATTATTACGAAAATAATAATTTCAGTCTTAATTAATTAGCAAGTCAAATGCTTGATAATGAAATTAAATATAGACACAAGCAAATAAATAAACTTAAATGCAGAAAATAAATGACACCGTGATTTTAACGTGGTTCGGCCAAAAACCCGGCCTACGTCCACGCGCCAGAGCCGCTTCCGTCTCCTTGCGCTTCAATACAGTGATCCACTAAGGCAGGATCAAACCTCCAACGTACAATCGAGCAGCTAAACCTTGCTACTTGTACAACCGAAGCTAAAGTTCCAGCTTCAAACAGTTCCGAAAATTTGGTACAAAATTTGGAAGATGAAACTCTCAAAAGTTACAATGTAAAACTGAGTTTCTTCTGGTTTAAGACTTCACAATAGATCTGAATATTTGGTACAAGACTTTTCTTGAATTCTTTGCAGTAGAGTAGTATTTCTTGTGCTTGTTCTCTTCTTCAAGGACAGCTAAAATATCAAGCCAAAATAAACTGATATGCGGCTGTTTCAAACTTTGAGTAGAGCTAAAAAATCTTCTCTTATTTCTTTCTTTTCTTCTTTTTGATCTCTTTCTATTTTTCTCTGTGTGTTTCAACAACAACAGCTGATCTTCAATTTGTAGATGTCAATAATAAGATGACCGTTGGAGAGGAGAGTGAGATACGCTCTTCTTCAAAAAATCTGTAGGGTGAAGGAGCATTAAATGCTCAAGGATAGATGGAAAGATATCTTCCATATCTCAGACTTTAATTTTCTGTCTAGAAAGAAAATGGTAGACTAAAATAGAGAGAGAGAGGTTAGAAAATTCAGTGAACCAAACGAAGCATTAACAGATTGTAGTCAACACAGTTTCAATAAGTGATATCATCAAAAAGGACGTCAGCCTAAAATAGTTCAAGGTTATTAAGGCCCTCTTCTAGGTAATGCCAGGGGTAAAAAAGATGTAAGTAAGTTAACTGTTCAAGACAGTTAAGTAGGAACTGAATTGCTATAGTTCAAATTAGGGGTGTAAATGGGTCGGGTCTGGATCGGGTCTGGGTATATCCAGATCCGATCCGGGTATATTTTTAACGGATCGGGTCTTACCCGATTACCCGACGGGTCTCAGAAAATGGATCCAGACCCGGATCCGTTAAGGACCCGAAGACCCGACCCGAAGACCCAATCCGATTATATATATATATAAACTGTTTATATATATATATATACATATATAAATATAACTTATATAAAAACTGTTTTTATATATATAAAAAATAGTTTTATATAAAAACAATATTTTATATAAAACTGTTTTTATATAAAATATGTTTTTATATAAATATAACTTATTATAACATATTTTATATAAAAACAGTTTTATATAAAAAACTGTTTTTTATATATATAAAAACAGTTTTTATATAAAATAAAACTGTTTTTATATAAAAACTGTTTTTATAGAAATATATAACTTATATATATATATATATATATGTATGTAAAACTGTTTTTATATATAACTTATATATATATATATATATATATATGTAAAACTGTTATATATATATATAAGTTAGTTATATATATATTTAGTAACTATATGTAAGACTATATATATATATATATATATATATATATATATATATATATAATATTATACATAAATATATATTTATTATATTATATATATACACATTCGGGTCGGGTCCTTATCGGATCGGAGTCGTGTATATCCAGATCCGATCCATTAACTAATCGGGTAATCGGGTAATCGGATAATCGGGTCTATAAAATTTGCTCAGATCCGTTAATTTAGGTCGGGTCCGGATCGGGTCCGGGCCCAGACCCGGTCCATTGACAACCCTAGTTCAAATACCGTCACATCTTTATGCCACACAGTTATAAAAAAAATAAATCAAATGGAACAATATCTTAGAAAGATACAAATCTTGAATTTTACACTTTCCATTGACTGAAACTGTAGAAGTAGGTGCACGTGGCATAAGAAGTAAAAGGAAAGAGGCGTCCCAACAGATTACAGCAAGGCTTGCAAGGAGGTAAACCATTTATTGAAAAAGGTACACGGATGGGACATAAAACAAGATGTGACTTACAACTATTCAAAGATGTAATAAATATATTTTCAACAAGTACACATAGTCTTCGTGAGTTTTGGATGGGTTAAAAGGTGTGGGACAAAGATGGATATAAAATAAAAAAAAAACTTGTCCATGTTCTACCAATTAACATACACAGAATACATCCAAGAGAGTAAAAGAGATTGAATAAACAATTACAAAAAGAAATCTCTTATTATATTTAAAGACAAGGCCTGCCGAAGCAGTTGGCACGCGGTCCAAAATCTCTGAGGAGAGACAGAGTCCATTTCCAAAGATGGAAGTGACTGGACGAAACAAAAAAAATCGTGCATATCATTTTTCCAGATAATGAAATCTGACAAAAGTATATAGAGATAATTTTCGGACAAAAAAAATAACAGAAAAAATCTCAGATAAAAATATAACTGATTTTGTATATAAGAAATATTCGGACAAAACAACAAAAACAAACGTTAAAAAAAAATGAATAAGATATAACTGATATTTTTTTCAAAACATAATTTTTGGCCAGATTTCGTACAAGGCATCATGGGTTCTTAGGTACACTGCATAGGCCACTTGACTTTTGTTTAACAAGGCAGAAAGTTGTAACAGGTATAGAGGGTCAAGTCTAGTGCTACCTAGAAGCTAATGAGTATGGTCTGAAATCAGAAGCCATATAAGTAGCAGGTACCAACCAGACATGTCCAATCGGACAACTCAGGCCATAAACTCAATGGCAATACTAAAACCGTAACCTACCAAGATAATAGCACTAAAGTATAAAAACAAAGCATAGTTAAACAAAAAATTGTTTAAACAGACATTTTGGAACTAATGACATTTTAATAAATAAAATGATTCCGAAAAAATTATTTAAGAATACGATATTCATTTTAAGCAAAGTTGCACCAATTGTACAACAAAATATTTTCAACAAGAATAATATAATTTCATTTTTATGCTCACAAATAATTAGTCACACTTAAAATCATAGATAAAAAATATGTCGCTGAGAGGAGTCGAGGCGAGATTATACAATAATAAATATATATAGAATAACTTAAAAAAAATGTTTGGAATCATCAAAATTAAGTTAAACTAAAATGTATATTAATTAAACCAATTTAATTAGGGATAAAATACATTTTTGTTAACAATCTCCCCCTTTTTGATGATGACAAACAACTAAAGAAATATATGAAGAAAAATATGAAGAAAAATTTGAAGAAAAATTTGCACTCTTCTCCCCCTGTTTGTCATAAACAAAAAGGAATAGGAATGGGTGATACAAAAGGTGAGATGCAAAAAAAAAAGATAACTGCAGATTTTATTGAGAGTAAAAGGAAATTACATTTTCAGATTATTTATCATATGACATACATCATTGGGATGTCCTTCAAGAAGGATTTCTTTCCCATTATCTTTGACCATAAGTTTGATAGTATTTCCGGTGTAGGAGTTGGTTGAGGAAGATTCAGATTTGGTAGAAGTGTTTGCTTGTGAGGGAGTAGCCATTTGAGGTGGTAGGACAAAAGGCCAAGGAGGTGGACTTACCCAAGGAGCAAATGGAGGAGAGAGAGCTATGGCGTTAAGAGCTTCGGAGTAAGAAGAATATTTTTTGAATTTTGCATTACTTACACTTTTGGTTTAAAGCTCACACTCTCCCCAAGAGGTGTAGATCCCGGGTTGTTTGCCTACCCAAACAACATAGAAGGACTGCATGGCGTGTGTGTGTAGATTGAGTGAAAAGCAGTAACACGCATATATGTAGGAGATAATGGTTTGTCTACTAGTTGGTACAGTATTTTGGAAAGATGTGAATACACTATTCATGTCAATAATGTAATAAAAAATATTCAATTATAATTCTAGATTATTTATACTAGCCATACCGAGTTCGCGACAAATAAAAGTAAAACGATCTTCGGGTAGTGGTTTTGTGAAAATATCGGCTAATTGAAGATCCGTAGAAATAAATTCTAGTCTAACATCACCCTTTTGTACGTGATCGCGTAAAAAGTGATGTCTAATTTCAATATGTTTTGTTCTAGAATGAAGAATTGGATTTTTAGTTAGACAAATTGCACTCGTGTTGTCGCAAAATATTGAAGTATTTTGAAAGGATATCTTAAAGTCTTCTAATTGTTGTTTCATATATAAAGTTTGAGCACAACTACTACCGGCGGCAATATATTCTGCCTCGGCCGTGGAAAGAGCTACCGAATTTTGCTTTTTACTAAACCACGAAACTAGTGAGTGTCCTAGGAAGTGACAAGTACCACTAGTGCTCTTTCTATCAACTTTACAACCCGCAAAATCCGCATCGGAATAACTTATAAGTTCAAATGATGTAGTTTTAGGATACCATAATCCTAAGTCTTTAGTACCATTTAAATATCTAAAAATGCGTTTTACGACACACAAATGAGATTCTTTAGGATTGGCCTGAAAACGAGCACATAAACATACACTAAACATAATGTCGGGTCTACTAGCGGTTAAATAGAGTAGACTACCAATCATGCCACGATATAAAGTTGAATTAACAGTTTTTTCTTTCTCATCTGTATCTAACTTTATAGATGTGCTCATAGGTGTACCAAGTGTTTTAGAATTATCTAAACCATATTTTTCTAAAAGATCCTTAATATATTTGGATTGATTAATAAAAACACCATTTTTAGTTTGCTTAATTTGTAAGCCTAAAAAGAAATTTAACTCCCCCATCATACTCATTTCAAATTCTTTTTGCATAAATTCTGAAAAATCTTTACATAAATTTTCATTTGTGGATCCAAATATAATATCATCAACATAAATTTGTACAAGAAGCATATCATTGTTAAGAGTTTTTATAAATAAAGTAGAATCCATTTTTCCTCTTACAAAGTCATTTTCAAGCAAAAATCCACTCAATCTATCATACCAAGCCCTAGGGGCTTGTTTTAATCCATATAAGGCTTTATTTAGTTTATAAACATGATTTGGAAATATGTGATTTTCAAAACCGGGAGGTTGCTTAACATAAATATCTTCACTTATAAAACCGTTTAAGAAAGCACTTTTGACATCCATTTGAAATAATTTAAAGTCCTTATAACATGCATAGGCTAATAACATGCGAATGGCTTCTAATCTAGCTACGGGGGCATAATTTTCATCATAATCAATACCTTCTTGTTGATTATAACCTTGTGCAACTAGTCTAGCTTTATTTCTTATAATTAATCCAGCATCATCCTTTTTATTTCTAAAAACCCATTTAGTTCCAATAATAGATTTATCTTTAGGTGTGGGTACAAGTGACCAAACATTATTACGTTCAAATTGTAACAATTCTTCTTGCATAGCTAATAACCAAAATTCATCTTTTTCAGCTTCATTTATATCTTTTGGTTCAATTTGTGACACAAAAGCTAAATTATTGCAAACATTCTTTAAGGAAGATCTAGTAAGAATACCACTAGAAGGTTCACCTAAAATATTTTCAAAAGGATGATTATTAACAAATTTCCAACTTTTAGGTAAATTAGAATCATTAACCTCTTTATCTTTATTTGGAGTCTTTTCGACATTAATGGAATCATCAACACTAGAATTAACATGTTCATTTAATTTTAATTCATTTACAGATTTATTTAGGACTAAAACATCATCATCATCATTGTTTTTATTGGCAAAAGAATTAGATTCATCAAAAGATACATGAATTGATTCTTGAACTATTAAAGTCCTTTTATTAAAAACTCTATATGCTTTACTATGAAGTGCATACCCAAGAAAAATACCTTCATCCGATTTTGCATCAAATTTACCCAATTTATCTTTATCATTTAAAATAAAACATTTACATCCAAAAACTTTGAAATAACTAACATTTGGTCTTTTATTTTTCAGAATCTCATAAGGAGTTTTATCTAAACCTTTTCTAACAATAGTTCTATTTATTACATAGCAAGATGTGTTAACGGCTTCCGCCCAAAAGTATTCGGGTAAATTATGTTCATTTAACATAGTTCTAGCCATTTCTTGTAATGATCTATTCTTTCTTTCTACTACTCCATTTTGTTGGGGTGTCCTAAGAGCAGAAAAGTTATGTTCAAAACCATTTTTATCAGAAAATAATTTGACATCTTTGTTATCAAATTCTCTTCCTCTATCACTTCTTATAAAGACAATATTGCAACCTTTTTCATTTTGAATTCTTCTACAAAACTTAGCAAAAATAGGGTGTGTATCATTTTTATGAGTAAGAAAGAAAACCCATGTAAAACGAGAAAAATCATCAACAATAACAAGAGCATAATATTTTCCACCTAAACTAGCAACTCTATTAGGTCCGAATAAATCTAAGTGTAATAATTCTAAAGGTCTACTAGTTGAAATATCTCTTTTCTTTTTAAAAGAAGTTTTGGTTTGTTTTCCAAATTGACATGCATTACAAATTTTATCTTTAATAAACTTAGTTTTGGGCAGCCCTCTAACTAACTCATTTTTGGACAAAATATTAAGTTGTTTCATGTTGGAATGTCCTAACCTTCTATGCCATAACCAACAAGTATTATTTAGGGCAGTTAAACACTTAACATTTTGTTGTGACAAATTATCAAAATCAAGAGTATAAACATTTTCATGTCTAGAAGCAACAAATAAAACACTATTATCCTTAGCATTTGTTATTAAACAAAAATCTTCTTTAAATGTAACATCATAACCTTTATCACACAATTGGCTAATTCTAATTAAATTATGCTTAAGACCATCAACTAAAAGAACATTTTCAATGCAAGGGGAAAGATCCATACCGACTTTACCTATGCCGATGATTTTGCCTTTGGAGTTGTCTCCGAATGTCACTAGCCCTCCATCTTTGGCAACCAAGCTCGAAAACTTGCTTTTGTCACCCGTCATGTGTCTTGAACATCCGCTAGCTAAGAACCACTTTGATTTGTGTGAACCCACTCTAAAACAAACCTACAATGGACATTTAAATAATTTTTCTTTCGGTACCCAAAATGTGTTGGGTCCATAGGGGTTAGCAAAAATAGAAGTCCCTTTAGGAATCCATGCGACTTTAGTAGAAAATCTATATTTGCAAGAATCTGAAAAATGGGTGTGTCTTCCACAATATGTACATAAAGAATTTCCCATATTTTTAGAATAATTTTCAAAGCTTTTCTCATTTTCATTTTCATTATAACCAATTCCAGCCTTATCATACATCCATCTTTGACTTCCAAGTAGCATATTTAAATTCTTCTTTCCATTCACAAACTTTTCAAGACATGAAGTTAAATCCTTTACTTCAAGTCTTAATTTTTCATTTTCAGAAATAAGATAATAACTTGTTGAATCATTAACTTTAAGTTTTTCGATTTCTAATTTTATGGACTTATTTTCAGATTTCATTACATCTATGTTTTCAGAGAGAGAATCATATTTATGTAATAAAGAAGAATGCATCTTTTTAAGATTAATATATTTAGTTTTAAGTTCATCAAAGTTATAATAAAGTTCATCAAAATCATTTTGAAGTTCATCATGATCATTTAAATTTTCATATTCACTATCAGAATTAAAATTAGATGATACCTCACCATCATTTGCCATAAGGCAAAGATTTGCAATTTCTTCATCACTTGAATCTTCATCATTGCTACTTTCATCCGAATCACTCCAAGTAGTAGCTTTCATGGCCTTTTTGTGTTTCTCATTTCTTTTCTCTTTTCTATCATTCTTTCCTTCCTTGGCTTTAGGACAGTTAGGTCTGATATGCCCTAACTCTTTGCAGTTGTAACATCTTGGCTCAAACTTGGAGGAAGTCTTTCCATCATGTGCCTTCTTTGAAAAGAATTTCTTGAATTTTCCAGAATGACCCTTCTTTTTGGCAAGAAATTTTTTTAATTTTCTAGTGAGAAGTGCTATATCACCATCTTCATCATCATCAGCTTCTTCACTATCTTCCTCTTCCTCAATGGATTTGAAAGCAATGGTTTTGCTTACTTTAGGCTTCTCATCTTCAGCTAGTACTTTAAGTTCCATTTCATGAGTAATTAAGGATCCTAGCAATTCATCAAGAGAAATGGGTCTTTCTCGTATGGCTTCTTTAATTGCTAGCTTCTTGGTCATATAGGCAGATGGTAGTGACCTGAGAACTTTGCTCACTAATTCAGAATCAGTATAGGTTTTACCAAGAGATTTCAAACCATTAATAATATTTGTAAATCTAGTAAACATATAAAAAACAGTTTCATCTGTTTTCATTTTAAAAAGTTCATAGTTATGAACAAGCATGCTTATCTTATCATCTTTTACTTGACTAGTTCCTTCATAAGTAATTTCTAATCTATCCCAAATTTCTTTTGCATTTTCACAACAACATATTCTGTTATATTCATTAACATCAAGAGAATAATGTAAAATATTCATTGCTTTGGCATTAACTTGTATTTTCTGAATATCACCATCATTCCATTCATTTTCATTTTTAGGAACATTTTCATTATTAACAACTTTCATGGGAATATTAGGACCATTAATAATAACTCTCCAAACAGCATAATCATTTGATTGAAAAATTTTTCATTCTATTTTTTCAATAGCTATAATTGTTTCCTGAAAATAGAGGAGGTCTGTTAATTGATTGTCCCTCACCAAGAGATGAAACACTAAAGTTTGCCATAAATCGTAAACTCTAAAGATGTTTAAAACAAAGATAATAAATTAGAGCGTGGCTCTGATACCAATTGTTGCCCAGATATTAACTCAAGAGGGGGGGTGAATTGAGTTTAGCAAACTTTTTGGGGTTAATTTAATATTTCAGAAAATATTTTTAATTTAAATCATTTAATGTAAATATCAGAAGAAATAAATTTTCAAAGATTAACACTAAAATTATCTAACAATTTTAACTAAATAAATCAGACAAAATAAATCACAGAAATCAATACCCAAATAGATCTTTAATTAATTTTCGTATTTAATAAAAAATAATATTCTGGATT
Source organism: Sambucus nigra (assembly GCA_949130495.1). Lineage (NCBI taxonomy): Eukaryota > Viridiplantae > Streptophyta > Magnoliopsida > Dipsacales > Adoxaceae > Sambucus > Sambucus nigra. The sequence continues at coordinate 128,020,442 of OX422224.1, read as the reverse complement.
TTATTAATTATTACGAAAATAATAATTTCAGTCTTAATTAATTAGCAAGTCAAATGCTTGATAATGAAATTAAATATAGACACAAGCAAATAAATAAAATTAAATGCAGAAAATAAATGACACCGTGATTTTAACGTGGTTCGGCAAAAAACCCGCCTACGTCCACGCGCCAGAGCCGCTTCTGTCTCCTTGCGCTTCAATACAGTGATCCACTAAGGCAGGATCAAACCTCCAACGTACAATCGAGCAGCTAAACCTTGCTACTTGTACAACCGAAGCTAAAGTTCCAGCTTCAAACAGTTCCGAAAATTTGGTACAAAATTTGGAAGATGAAACTCTCAAAAGTTACAATGTAAGACTGAGTTTCTTCTGGTTTAAGACTTCACAATAGATCTGAATATTTGGTACAAGACTTTTCTTGAATTCTTTGCAGTAGAGTAGTATTTCTTGTGCTTGTTCTCTTCTTCAAGGACAGCTAAAATATCAAGCCAAAATAAACTGATATGCGGCTGTTTCAAACTTTGAGTAGAGCTAAAAAATCTTCTCTTATTTCTTTCTTTTCTTCTTTTTGATCTCTTTCTATTTTTCTCTGTGTGTTTCAACAACAACAGCTGATCTTCAATTTGTAGATGTCAATAATAAGATGACCGTTGGAGAGGAGAGTGAGATACGCTCTTCTTCAAAAAATCTGTAGGCTGAAGGAGCATTAAATGCTCAAGGATAGATGAAAAGATATCTTCCATATCTCAGACTTTAATTTTCTGTCTAGAAAGAAAATGGTAGACTAAAATAGAGAGAGAGAGGTTAGAAAATTCAGTGAACCAAACGAAGCATTAACAGATTGTAGTCAACACAGTTTCAATAAGTGATATCATCAAAAAGGACGTCAGCCTAAAATAGTTCAAGGTTATTAAGGCCCTCTTCTAGGTAATGCCAGGCGTCAAAAAGATGTAAGTAAGTTAACTGTTCAAGACAGTTAAGTAGGAACTGAATTGCTATAGTTCAAATACCGTCACATCTTTATGCCACACAGTTATAAAAAAAATAAATCAAATGGAACAATATCTTAGAAAGATACAAATCTTGAATTTTACACTTTCCATTGACTGAAACTGTAGAAGTAGGTGCACGTGGCATAAGAAGTAAAAGAAAAGAGGCGTCCCAACAGATTACAGCAAGGCTTGCAAGGAGGTAAACCATTTATTGAAAAAGGTACACGGATGAGACATAAAACAAGATGTGGCTTACAACTATTCAAAGATGTAATAAATATATTTTCAACAAGTACACATAGTCTTCGTGAGTTTTGGATGGGTTAAAAGGTTTGGGACAAAGATGGATATCAAATAAAAAAAAAACTTGTCCATGTTCTACCAATTAACATACGCAGAATACATCCAAGAGAGTAAAAGAGATTGAATAAACAATTACAAAAAGAAATCTCTTATTATATTTAAAGACAAGGCCTGCCGAAGCAGTTGGCACGCGGTCCAAAATCTCTGAGGAGAGACAGAGTCCATTTCCAAAGATGGAAGTGACCGGACGAAACAAAAAAAATCGTGCATATCATTTTTCCAGATAATGAAATCTGACAAAAGTATATAGAGATAATTTTCGGACAAAAAAAAATAACAGAAAAAATCTCGGATAAAAATATAACTGATTTTGTATATAAGAAATATTCGGACAAAACAACAAAAACAAATGTTAAAAAAAAATGAATAAGATATAACTGATATTTTTTTCAAAACATAATTTTTGGCCAGATTTCGTACAAGGCATCATGGGTTCTTAGGTACACTGCATAGGCCACTTGGCTTTTGTTTAACAAGGTAGAAAGTTGTAACAGGTATAGAGGGTCAAGTCTAGTGCTACCTAGAAGCTAATGAGTATGGTCTGAAATCAGAAGCCATATAAGTAGCAGGTACCAACCAGACATGTCCAATCGGACAACTCAGGCCATAAACTCAATGGCAATACTAAAACCGTAACCTACCAAGATAATAGCACTAAAGTATAAAAACAAAGCATAGTTAAACAAAAAATTGTTTAAACAGACATTTTGGAACTAATGACATTTTAATAAATAAAATGATTCCGAAAAAATTATTTAAGAATACGATATTCATTTTAAGCAAAGTTGCACCAATTGTACAACAAAATATTTTCAACAAGAATAATATAATTTCATTTTTATGCTCACAAATAATTAGTCACACTTAAAATCATAGAAAAAAATATGTCGCTGAGAGGAGTCGAGGCGAGATTATACAATAATAAATATATATAGAATAACTTAAAAAAAATGTTTGGAATCATCAAAATTAAGTTAAACTAAAATGTATATTAATTAAACCAATTTAATTAGGGATAAAATACATTTTTGTTAACAAAGATCAATCCTTGGGTAATACTTCACGCCAAGTTTTCACTTGCACACATTGTGGTCGGAAGGGGCACCTTATGAGGTTTTTTTTTTATCTTAGAAATGGTCCTAGAAAGTCAAAGGGTACAGTCCCCAAGGTCACCAAATCCCGAGAGCATCGTGTTTCATTCATATGGGTTAGGAGATCCGATTTGAAGGCTGTACACGATAGAGTTAATGATTTTCATTTACTTGCACATGATTCCACCCTTGATAAATCTAAAGGTTGATTGTGTTAGTTTTGTTTACATACACTAAATTTTGTGCTTCATGACAGATTTTTTGCTAGTTGTATGTGTGTTTGTCATTATCTTGTCTATACTCCATCATATATGTTTTACTAGGATTATGACATGTGTATCTTTTGTATTTTTTTTATGGTCTTATTGAAAAATACAAAATATTTTATGTGTCTTTTGAATTAATTTTTATTTTTAGTGTTTGTTTAAAATTTGAAAAACTCAAAAAAGATTTTTTTTGTGTATTTTACTTTTGCACATTTTATGTGGCATATACTTGTGTTTGAATCCTATATAATTTTTCCTCTTCCATGTGGCTAGAACTCTCGGTTATGAATTTCAATTCTGTTAATGTTCTTTATCATGCTTTCATGGAGAAGTTTGATTTTGAGTTGGTTTATGGATTCTCTTTTTATATGCCTCTCACGTACATGCACAAGCTCTTTGAACTTTAACTTCACATGTATATTTGAGCTAAGTGAGATGTTCTCCTATCAATTTTGTCATATACATGTTGCTATGACTATGGAGAATTAGTGCATGTAAGAATCGTTGCACGTGAGATCTGTTTATGTTGTATATATATATATATGAGGGTGAACGGAAAGGGTCTAAAAAAGTGTGGCATTTTAAAAAGTAGCCAAGCCCAAAGAGTTTAAAAAGGGCCTAAAAAAGTGTGGCGTTGTAAAAATTAGCCAAGGCCTACATTGTTTAGTTGATATGTTCATTCAAAAGAAAAAAAAGAATTATTATTTATGAGGGAGTTTAGATGAATATATCAACGAATTTGCACAATGATAATATATCCTAGCTATGCTTATTTTATCTTGACTTTATTAGTTTGTAGAATCAACAAAATTTTAGGCTTGTATTCATTGTGCTTGTTTGTTATTTGAGTTCACTTTATCTTGTCACATGAGGCTAAATCTATTATTTGATAAAGTTTTTACAATCAAATAGAAATTCTTAAATATTTATAAGTGATTGGGTAATAATTCTTTTGTCTCCAGTTCACACCCCTGCACTTCGTTTACCACATGGTTATGTAGACACATTTATGCCATATGAGTGGGAAAGCTTATTGTATTAGGTGTCTTATGTGGTATATATATATATATATATGTACTTATGCTTCATTGATATATTCTTGAGTATTTATATATATGGTATCATTTATTTTTGAGTCTTTGCTTTGTTAACTAGTCCATGTATGCTTCGTGTTAATATAGGTATCTATCTTTGGATTAGTTTCTCTTTTGTTGCCATGTTGCTTTATTGTACTTGTAACTCTATACACCATTGCATGATATACTTGTTTCATTTAGGAGGAGAATTTGTTTTAATTTGGGAGAAATGAATTATTACATGCACTTTATCCTTTTTTTATTCTGAACAAAAAGGGGGAGAAATGGTATCTAAACCCTTTAATTTGCGAAGATCTATCTTAGGGAGAGACGTCCTTTCTTGGGTAGACATTGTTAGACAAAGGGGGAAAATTTAAATAGGGGAAATTTAATAATGCAGTTTATATTGTTATATTCCCTATACGCTTGATGGTGTATTTAAGTGTGCACGTTTTCATCTTAGCATAAGTATTTTAAATTAAGCAAAGCTTCTCATCCCATGTGTCAGTCAAGCGTCTGTAATTTTTTATTTTTGGGTGGGATTGTGTCTTTTTAGAAGAACTTGACAGCCAATAGGATTTTTATTTTGGTTTTGTCTCGAAATAGCAAAAGGGGGAGATTTGTAAGGATAAATTTCTAATTGAGTCAATTAGTAAGTGTTGGCTTAAATCTGGACAAACTATTTGAGTCGTAGGATAGAAGTTTGTGACCTTATAGACGTTTAAGTTGAAGACATAGCGACCAAGCATATTTTGAAGATATCATCATTGTCGATTTTCGTGCTAAGTTTTACGTCATCAACCTTTCAAGTTCTCCAAGGTATCTAAGGTATGAATGAACATGTTATCTTGAGCCTTGGATATATTTATTTTGGGTGTCATATTTTTACTAAAATTTAGTTAAAAATAATTTTTTATTTTTTTAAGAAAGTCGTTCGAATGACTTCAATTTTCTCGTTCAAACGAGGTCATTCGAGTGAGATTTCAAACGAGTTATTTTCCTGTATTCTCGTTCGTAATCTCATTCGAACAAAATTCTTTCTGGAAGGTCTTTCGAACGAGATTTAAAAGTCGTTTGAATGATCAGCGGTTTATTGCAGCAGTTTCGTAAGTTTTTTCTATAAACCACCCACTTCCCCGTTTCTTTCTTACCTACTTTTAAGAGTACGGGAATAACTGACAAGCACCCAAAACCGTATATTTTATACCCTGAATAAACGTACTTTTGTTGCTAATTCTCGATAATATGGGTCTTATGTGCTTAAATGTTTATCTTGTAGGTCAAACGTCCGTTTGCGGTGTCAAAAGCAATATATCGAGGTAAATGCGCGTTGAATGAAGCTAATTCCCTCTTCCGTAACCAAACCTGAGCCTAAACCTACCCCAAACCCCGTGTGTGTTTTGTTTGTCCCTTTTTAATATTTTTTAGATTTTTATTTTGTGTCTTTTTAATTTTTAAGTTTTATTTTAGATTTATTTAGAATTTCTAGGTTATATTTTCTATTTTTATTTTACTAGTGTAATTTTATTTTATTTTATTTTGATTTTTATTCATTTTTGGTTTTTATTAGAATTATATTTTTTTAGGATTTCATTTATTTTTTTATTTTTATTAGATTTTATTTTTTTATGGAATTTTAGTTTTTAGTTTAGTAGATTTCTATTTTTTCTATTTATTTTATTTCTTTTTTTTAGTTTTATTTTTAATTTGAGTCTTTATTTTATTTTTTAGAATAGGAATTTAATTTTTAGATTTTTAGTTTTAATAGTTTTATTTTTTTTAGTTAGTTAGTCAGTGTTATTTTTAGGTGTCCAAATTAAACACACACACACAAACTTATCCTACACCCTAATACACACAAACACCTCCTGACCCACACCCTAACACCATACATCCTCATCACACACAAACCCTCTCCCTTCTTCTCCAACCTCCCATCAACCAACTCTTTCTCTCTCCTCTCACCAAAAAAATCCAACCACCAATTTCCCCATCTTCTCTCTTTAAATCAACCATACCCCAAACCGATATTGCCATCCCCAGACCTCGAGCAGCAGAAACCCGTCGCTGGAGACCCATCTCCTAACCACCCAACTCCGACAATCGAACAGTTCGCCCAAACCTCCAACCGCGACCACCTCTAGTTAGAACCGCTAACCCGCAGGCCGGCGAACCCCCTTCCTCACCTGCGGCGTCTCAGAAATTCGGCCGGGTCTCGTCGGATGCTACCAAACCCCGGTCGCGCCCTCGACTCCATACTGGCCGATGCCCCACCTTACAACATGCTACCCCTGCCTAAGCGTGAACCTTACCCGCCATGCCCATCTGTCCAACCCATACCCGAGTTCAACTCCTAACCGATTTTACCCGAAATCAAACCCAAAGCCTTTTAGCCCATTTAACCCCAAACCCATTTTCTCCCATGTAAGCCAGAATTGTAACCTGCATAAAACAAATTCCAAACAAAGCCAAGACCAAGCCAACTTATTAAAACCCACTTAAACCTTTACCCAAACTAACCCCCAACTACCAACTTTAAACCATTCCCAAAAATACCCCTTAGCCCCATGTGTGCCATGCATCTACTATAAAAGAAGACTCAAGGCTTCATTTGAGGAGATATCATGAAATAGAGAGAAAATTCTAGAGAAAAGTAGAGAGTTAGGTTAGAAATATTTGTAAATAGTTTTTTTTTATTTTTTTTTTAGATATTTGCAAGTGATAAATGTGTGAAATTCAATTGAGTTGATTATTGTTGGATGCTCAATTAGAGGGATTGTATGCTTCAAATTGGAAGATTAGAGTTCAATTTTCTCAAAGAGATTTGGTTTGCTTATTCTATTCCCTTCTATTTTATTTTAGTAGCCTTTATTATTTGTTCATCATGTTTAATATCATGTTAGGCTAAATCCCCTTTCAAGGAGTGGCGGGGGGAGGGGACCCTTATTTTATGTTATTTTAGTTTAATTAGTTTGATTACTTGAAAATTCCCTGTGAATGTTAATTTTGATCCTTCACCCTTAAATTTACGCCTCGAGAGAGGGTAAATGATTTTCGAGAGAAAATCAAAATTCTAGTTATAATACTCATTTTAGATTCGAACTAGAGATATGGGTTTCTTAAGTGGGGTACTATTACTTGAATTTCAACTCTATTTTTATTTTCTAAGATTTACATAAATTTTAATTGATCGATCCTAGCGGGTGATTAATTAAAAGGAGTGTAGATCTATTTTCTAGAGTTGTGGATTGTTAAACTTAATTTTCTAAAAGATCACTATTAAAATTATATTTGCAACGATAGTTGATTTGTAATTTTGATATTAATTTGGGAGAATTCAAATAATTAAATTAATTAATTACGATAGCTAAAATTTGTGGTGTAGACCCACTCCTTGATTGTTCTCAAATTTATGTACCTCATTTATATCTTATTTTAGTTTTAGACCTTATTTTTCACTTTTAGTTACTTTCTAGTTAGTTGTTTTCGTCTCACATTATAGTTTAGTGTTATTTCACCTCACCTCACCCAATTGTTTTAATATTGAAAAAGCTAAAAAAATTAGAAAAGTGAAAAAGCAAAAAAAAATAAATAAAATTGAACTACATTTGAGTTTGTATCTAGCTTACCCCTTTGATGTGGATTGATACCCTTACTTACCGCTACACTTTAGATTGTTATATTTGTAGGTATTTGAGGTTTTGATTAACTTGACTTTCAAACAACGACGAGACAAAAAGCAAAGTTATCAAATGGCGCCGTTGCCGTTCTTGGGAGTGTGAAGCACTCGAAGCGGATTTCAACTTCTAGTTCATTTAATTTTTGCACTTTATTATTATTATTATTATTATTATTATTATTAGTTTTTTTTTTGTACCATTTTTATATTTTTAGAAGGCTTGTATTATGATATTCTATTATTGGCTTGTATTGCAGTGCATAGAGACACCTTTATTTTATTTTTCATTTTAAAAATTATAATAATAGAAGACAAGCGTGATAGGGAAACCGGACAAGGTAGAGAGAGGGCGTCCAAAGGCGAGGAAAAGAATCCTCTCTATCTTGGGTCGGTAGGACTCCCGGGACCGACTGAGATAGGCATAATCTCCCCCCGGTCGACTCAAATTTTTCGGCACCCCATGGCCTAAAAACCGTGGGAGGTACATTTCTACACACTCGCGCCTCTCCTGTTAGCGAGTCAATTCTTTTGTGTGCTTTGTGTGCTCTTACTTGATTTTATTCTCGCATTTATTTTCGAATGGTGTGATGAATTAATTGACAAAGACCTACACCCGGTCACTCACGAGAAGGGATTTCATCACCCGACTCACTCGCTTACCATTGTCTGCTACCCTAGCCATCATTAAATTTAAAATCAATCAACTAGGTAGCCCACTAGGAGAACATTTTGCAAAGGCGATCACTCAGATTATTACGTGAATTTTTATCGCCCGCGGACTTAATTAAAATTTGACTACCCTTTCACCTAATTTAAAGATAAAAATTGGCTATGTGCTCGTTTGGATTCTCCTTAACTTGTGTGTGTCCAATTCATTTTTCGGTAATCGATTTTAGTTAGTTCGTTCAAATTTCTGAGTCCATATTTTCCCCACATTTTCTTCCAAAAAATCCAAAAATATTTTCTTTCATTTTTATACAAACATCCAAAAATATTTTCTTCCATTATTTTTAGAAAATCCAAAAATATTTTCTTTCCATTTGAAAAAAAAATATTTCTCTCCACATGGCTAAAGAACGTCCTTTATGGGACTACTTTGGTCATTTTCCATTGACACGCGACACGTGTGAGAGTGATCCCGAGCTGTCTCTTTATGAGATTTTTCGTGGTTTCAACTCTCTCACGAGTACCGTGGGTACTCTTGACCCATCTATGCACTCAACTCCTATTCCATCACCTTCGGTGTCAAGTGTCGACATGTCGGGTACCTTGTCGTGCACCCATTGTTCTTATGCCGATCACATGTCCCATGAGTTCCCTTACATTCCATATCCATTCGAACCCACCGTGGAACATGTGTATCCATATGACACTGTTCCGTAACCCACCTCGGTCCATTATCCCGATATACCTAATCCCAACTATTCGTTGAGGCGTGATCATCTTTTCACACAATACGATTCCTAACCCGATGTTGTGGATCCTCACACGTTCCAACGATTGTCATGGTAATCTTGTGCACCCATTCACGATCAGTTCCCTCACTCTGCACCCATTGAGTATCAACCATTTGTCCATCACGAAAACGATCCTTTCGTATATGATGAACTTAGCCCCACTCCACACACTTCATTTGAGTATTCTCCATATAGTTATGATCATAGCGAGTTGTGTCCACCTCCACCACCACCACCACCCATCACTCCACCACCATCATCCACATCCGCTCTCGAGGCACTCTTGCAACAATTTATCATCGAGCAAGAGAAAGCCACTCAAATCCAAACTCAAGCTCTCCAACGGCTTGCACAAAGATTAAATAAAATTGAGTTTGAGCGAGAGTCAGATTTAAACCCAAGTCCACCTATTGTTGCACCTGAGTGTGATGATATTGTGTCCTCTCGTGACACAAATTTTGAGTGTGACCAACCCAACCACCCTGAGAATCTCGAAGTTGAGACCATTCCATGGTCCGGGCCCTAAGTCGACACTTGTGTTGATTTATCCATAGATAGTGAGCCTGATCAAATCCCACCATGTCCAAACGAACCCATCATTGAGGTTCACACTCCCATAGAATCCAAAAATATGCCCGAGCTTTTACCTTATGCCCCAATTGCATATGTCTCTGACATGATCATATCTTTTAGGTTAGCTCCGGCTACGAGTGTTCATCGTTTTCTCGCTATAGAATCCATGATAGTTCCTAACTATCCGGATATGGATGATGTCCCCCCATGCATGGCTCCCTTTGAGCCTGATATTTCTAGTTATTCCTCTATCTTATATCTTGGTTCCTCGTCTTACCCACTCACCAGATCGGATGGTGATACATTGGTGGATAAGTTGATCTCACCATCACTTGATACCACACTCCCTCTTCAGGAGGATATTAAGGATCATAATGTCCCTCCAAATGAGTGTGTGTCCCCCACTCTTGAGTTGGATCATCTTCCTCCACCATTTATCCCACCCGGTCCACTATTTCTCCCACCTATTGTCCTTTCCATCCCACCACCTGGTTTGGATCTGGATTTTCCAACTTTCATATTTCCATCTACGTTTTTAGATCCTCACCTAAAACTATCCTTCACCTTCCAAGAGAGTTATGGTGATACTCTCCACTTTCGTGACACCGAGTTTGTTACCCCACGCCCGCCACTCTCTTGTGGTGTTTATTTATTCCCGTGACAGCTCCCTAGCGTGTCACGGCGCGACCATTATCATCGCCCATTCATAGAACGGTCGTGTGATTTCTATGAGCCTCACCCCATTCCACTTTCCACACCATTTTGCCTCCCTCACCAATTTGAGCACCATGCGTATAGGGCCCTAGTTTCCCTCACCTTTAAGCTCAACAAGGCCCGTGGCCGATACCTCTTCACCCTTTCCACCGTCACCTTTACCCTAATCCCCAACCACCCATGGTCCACCGATGCTTCGCATCGCGTGATGAACTTTTCCATACAAGTGCATTGACTCCTTTAGCCTTTATCCAGCAAGACTGACACTTCAGTCCTGTTTGGGGGTGATTCTCATCACCCCAATTCTTCTGCCGCCCCGCACTTTCCTAGATCTTATCTTTGGGGTGAGATTCCATCGGTCTGGCTGAAGACATTAAACTTAGCGCTACCGGGAGGCAGCCCGCGTTTCTTGTACTAGTCTCATCCTGTTTGGGGGTGGTGTTTCACATCACTCAGTGCTTTACCATGTTTATAGACTTGTATATTTTTTTTCTCTCATTTCATTCAGGTTTCATTTTGGCTTCATTTGTTCACTTCATTAGCGGTTCATTTTGGTAATCTCTTTCCTACCTTATGCTCTCAATTTTAAAAATCATTTTACTTAACATCGAGGATGATGTTCCTTTTTGTTTGGGGGTGGGGAATTTTATCAAAATCGTACCTCTTTTGGAAAATTTTGATTTTTGAACCTGATTTTTAAAATTTCATGCAGTTTCTTTCATCTCATTCATTGATGTGAATTTTCAATCATCCATCTTTTTAAGTCTAGGAATCAAGATAGAGAATATTTTTTCTAAATAGCTTATGTAATACGTAACAAGGCATGTTGCACTATGAATTTCTAGACTCAACAAAATTTGCGCACTTATCACGTCATTATGTCTAGAGTTGAAGAGTACTATAATTCCCAAGAGAACCTTAAGGATCACTAGTAGAGACTTTAGCTTGTGATATTTGTGCCTTTCAACCTTTTAGAGTGTTTTACGCAATCTCCGAGTCACAAGTTGATTCAACTTCTTTTGGGTCCGCACTTTAATTGTTGTATGATCTCATTATCCTTCATTAAAATTTGGCTTGATCACCGATAATGACATCTCTTTCGAGTTGTAAGAAACGCGTGTCTTGAAATTTGTCCCGATCACTAGGTTTTCATCCATACACCTATCACTTTTCCATATCACATTTCCATTGACTTCACCAATTACATTACCATTTTCTACTCTATTCACACATATTCCCCACACCCTCACCTATCATCTCCATTTATATTTCATTCATCATTTTGAGAAAAAGAGTGTTGTTTCAAACGTAAAATGTCTTCAGTGTTGAGAGTAAAAAAAAAAGAAAAAAAATAGAGAAAAATAGCAAATATAGAGAAAATAAGAAAAATAAAAAAAAAGAAGAAGAAAAGAAAAGAAAAGAGAGAAAAGAAAAGAAAAAGAGTTTGTAGTTAGTAGATAGTTTTGAAATAAAGACATTTGTGCCTAAAGTGTGAACGCTCTTCTCACACATCCATCATACATTCATCCATCATCCTTCATATCACTATGACCATCCCATCATATCCTACCTCATACCATCCTTCTCATTTCATTTCCCCCACACCCATTATCATCCATTTTTTCCTAGGTGTTCGGGCAAATGAAAGTCAACGTGGTGAATAACTCGACGTTCTCACAATAGTGATGAGCATTCTTTCATGAGATCATTTTCTTTCTTAATGATTCGTTATTTCTTATATGTGTGTGAGACGTTTGAACTTGCTTACATTTACTCACCTCTTCACACACAAGAGCGATACACTAACCCTAATCTCGAGAGTTTGTTTGAGAGAGATATATCCAGTGAGATTTGAAGTTGAAGCGTTGATTCCGAAAAAACAATCTAGGAATTACTCTTATGATTCTCGACCCGTTTTGTCTGATTCACATTACTCATGTTGAGTTCCAGGAAGGATGTGCCTTGTTTATTTACTTAGCTAAACTTTTTACATTCTAGCTTGTCTTTCCCAAAATATTTCTCATGTGATGGATTGTGCGACTATTCTACGTCTAATAAGAGATTGACTGCCTTTCAATAAATCTTTGCAAATATGAATTTTGTGGGTATATTCCCTACAAACCCTCACGAGACACAACTCGTCCTGTAGGGCAACCTATAGGTTTAAAGGCTTGTTGCACATGCTAAGTGCAATCGCAAGTGCCCGCAAAAGTGGTACACTTTTGGTTTCTTATCTTTCTCTTTTTCTCTATCTTATTTCTCGAGGACTAGCAACGTTCTGTTTGGGGGTAGTGTGAACCCAAAACTGTACATTTTATACCCTGAATAAACATACTTTTGTTGCTAATTCTCAACAATATGGGTCTTATGTTCTTAAATATTTATCTTTTAGGTCAAACGTCCGTTTGCGGTGTCAAAAGCTATATATCGAGGTAAATGCGCGTTGAATGGATCTAATTCCCTCTTCCGTAACCAAACCCGAGCCTAAACATACCCCAAACCATGTGTGTGTTTTGTTTGTCCCTTTTTAATATTTTTTAGATTTTTATTTTGTGTCGTTTTATTTTTTAAGTTTTATTTTAGATTTATTTAGAATTTCTAGGTTATATTTTCTATTTTTATTTTATTAGTGTAATTTTATTTTATTTTGATTTTTATTAGTTTTTAGTTTTTATTAGGATTATATTTTTTTTAGGATTTCATTTATTTTTTTAGTTTTATTAGATTTTACTTTTTATAGGATTTTAGTTTTTAGTTTAATAGATTTCTATTTTTTATATTTATTTTATTTCTTTTTTTTTAGTTTTTTTATAATTTGAGTCTTTATTTTATTTTTTAGAATAGGAATTTAATTTTTAGATTTTTAGTTTTAATAGTTTTATTTTTTTAGTTAGTTAGTTAGTGTTATTTTTAGGTGTCCAAAATAAACACACACACACACAAACTTATCCTACACCCTAACACACACAAACACCTCCTGACCCACACCCTAACACCATACACCCTCATCACATATAAGCCCTCTCCCTTCTTCTTCAACCTCCCATCAACCATCTCTTTCTCTCTCCTTTCACCAAAAAAATCCAACCACCAATTTACCTACCTTCTATCTTTAAATCAACCATACCCCAAACCTATATTGCCATCCCTAGACCTCGAGCAGCAGAAACCCGTCGCCGGAGACCCATCTCCTAACCACCCAACTCCGGTGATCGAACCCTTTGCCCAAACCTCCAGCCGCGACCACCTCTGGTCAGAACCGCTAACCCGCAGGCCGGCGAACCCCCTTCCTCACCTGCGGCATCTCAGAAATCCGGCCGGGTCTCGTCGGATGCTACCAAACCCCAGTCGCGCCCTCGACTCGATACTGGCCGACGCCCCACCTTACAACCTGCTACCCCCGCCTAAGCGTGAACCTTACTCGCCATGCCCATCTGTCCAACCCATACCCGAGTTCAACTCCCAACCGATTTTACCCGAAATCAAACCCAAAGCCTTTTAACCCATTTAACCCCAAACCCATTTTCTCCCACGTAAGCCCGAATCATAACCTGCATAAAACAAATTTCAAACAAAGCCAAGACCAGGTCAACTTATTAAAACCCACTTAAACCTTTACCCAAACTAACCCCCAACTACCAACTTTAAACCATTCCCAAAAATACCCCTTAGCCCCATGTGTGCCATGCATCTACTATAAAAGAAGACTCAAGACTTCATTTGAGGAGATATCATCAAATAGAGAGAAAATTCTAGAGAAAAGTAGAGAGTTAGGTTAGAATAAATTAGGTAGAAATATTTGTAAATTTTTTTTTTTTTTTTTTTAGATATTTGCGAGTGATAAATGTGTGAAATTCAATTGAGTTGATTATTGTTGGATGTTCAAAGAGGGATTGTATGCTTCAAATTGGAAGATTAGAGTTCAATTTTCTCAAAGAGATTTGGTTTGCTTGTTCTATTCCCTTATATTTTATTTTAGTAGCCTTGATTATTTGTTCATCATGTTTAATATCATGTTAGGCTAAATCCCCTTTCAAGGGGTGGCGGGGGGGGGGGGGGGGGGGACCCTTATTTAATGTTATTTTAGTTTAATTAGTTTGACTACTTGAAAATTCCCCGTGAATGTTAATTTTGATCCCTCACCCTTAAATTTACGTCTCGAGAGAGGGTAAATGATTTTCGAGAGAAAATCAAAATTCTAGTTATAATACTCATTTTAGATTCGAACTAGAGATAGGGGTTTCTTAAGTGGGGTACTATTACTTGAATTTCAACTCTATTTTTATTTTCTAAGATTTACATAAATTTTAATTGATCGATCCTAGCGGGTGATTAATTAAAAGGAGTGTAGATCTATTTTCTAGAGGTGTGGGGTGTTAAACTTAATTTTCTAAAAGATCACTATTAAAATTACATTTGCAACGAGAGTTGATTTGTAATTTTGATATTAATTTGGGAGAATTCAAATAATTAAATTAATTAATTAGAATAGCTAAAATTTGTGGTGTAGACCCACTCCTTGATTGTTTTCAAATTTATTTACCTCATTTATCTCTTATTTTAGTTTAGACCTTATTTTTCACTTTTAGTCACTTTCGAGTTAGTTGTTATCATCTCACATTATAGTTTAGTGTTATTTCACGTCACCTCACCCAATTGTTTTATTATTGAAAAAGCTAAAAAAATTAGAAAAGTGAAAAAGCATAAAAAGAAAATAAAATTGAACTACATTTGAGTTTGTCTCTAGCTTACCCCCTTGATGTGGATTGATACCCTTACTTACCGCTACACTTTAGATTGTTATACTTGTAGGTATTTGAGGTTTTGATTAACTTGGCTTTCAAACAACGACGAGACAAAAAAGCAAAGTTATCAATAACATCTTTTGAGAGACTTTTTTAGATTTTCTAAAAGATCTTGAGAGCAAAAACTTTTCCTAAAAATTCCT
Organism: Sambucus nigra; assembly: GCA_949130495.1. NCBI lineage: Eukaryota > Viridiplantae > Streptophyta > Magnoliopsida > Dipsacales > Adoxaceae > Sambucus > Sambucus nigra. The sequence goes on along the minus strand of OX422224.1, from coordinate 128,005,283 downwards.
TTGGTGTTTATTAATCAAAATGATTTAATCTCGAGAACAAAACCAAGTTTTTACACCTAAAAGTTTATTTGACCCAAGTTTCATTATATCCATATTACGAGATCAACATTTTGGCACCGTGTTTCATTCTCTACCCCAAAAGAGGTAGTTTCCTACGGAGGATTCCGTTTTGTGTTTGTGGTGTATATACGGAGGCGGACTTCGTGTGTTGACGATTGATTTTCCCTATTAGTGGACTTCTAGATGAAGGTGGATTCCTGAGTTTTCGACTTGGCGGAGGTGGAGGAACGAATAAGTGTCAAGGCTTAAGAGGGAGTCAGGTTATTGAGTAAGTCTTTACGTCGTGTCCTTGTAAAACCGTACTTAGTGGACTTGTGGTTGGGTCGTCAAAGGTTTTTCTCGTACATCGTGACGTTGTGATTGTGTTTATTTTATCTTGAAAAATCACGTAGATGCATGCTTAGGTTTAAAAAGATAAAATTTGATTTAATCACAACATTTGTTTAATTTGGTGAAAATTTATTTTGGGTAAAGTTTTGTTTTATTTAATTCAAGTCGGACTCAATTAATCTGGAAAAATTCATGTTTGTATTGTTTGGCCTAATTCATAACTTGAATTAAGTTTGTTTAAAATATTTTTTTAAAATATTTTTTAATCTCATTTTAATTGTGAACAAATTGAAATTTTGGATATTTGTGTAAGAATTTTAAAATTTGGAAAATTTTGTGAACTATCTCCATATTTGTAATTAACAACTGGTAGTTTCGGGGAGCCTGTATTCTAATAATGGGCTTTGATGCCCTTTTTGGCTCCGTAGTCGTCTCGAAATTACTTTTAGGATTCAAGTCCTATTTATGTGTTTCACCCTATGTTTATATGTACATATCGCCACTCCACTTATACACTTTAGTTCATTTTATCCGTACAATTAGTTTTTCTATATTTGTCTGCTATTTAGCAATCTCGTTTACACGTTTACTCACTTTTCCATAGTGATGTCCCAATTCGGTGCATCGTATATATATATATTTAGTAGTTTTTCATTTCTTTTCCCATACGGAAAACTTTTCTTATATTTATTATCTTTTAGCGATATTGTTGAAATGCACACTCACTTTTCTATAGTGACATCATGATCTGGTGCATCACATATATTTTTAGTAGTTTTGATTTATTTTGCCCATATGGCAAACTTTTCTTATAAAGATCTTATTGACATGTGTACTCCCCTTTCCATTGTGATGTCAAGATCCGATGCATCGCTCACATTCTAATCACCTTAGCACATTTTTATTTTAGTTTATTCCTTGAAATGATTCGTTCCTATCTTCCTCATGACGTGGATACGGTGATTTCGCTCCTCACTCATACAAACACATGTACAATTTTATTATGTATACTTAGCACACATTGTATATACACTTTAGGAGAAGGAGAATATTTTATTGCCCATGAGAGACTAAAAGGGTGAAATTTATGCCTTACACCTTCCCATTTTGTAACATAGTCTTCAAGTGCATATATTTTTGGTTTCTCACAAATTAGTAGCCTTTTGTGTCTTGTTTTTGGATATGACTAGTTTCTTTTGATTTATTCAGTAAAACAGACTGGCGACTTTGATCTTTACACACTCATAGACTTTCACATCACCGCCGCCAACCTCTTTTTGTACTATGGGGCCCACAACCCGCGCAAGCAGGAAGACTCTATTTATGTGGATTTTTATTTTCTTTCTCCTTCATTATTTTTACACACGTGTATATGTTTTCTCACTTATATATTAATTTTTTCCTCATGCTTACATGTTCTATATGCCATATTCATGTTATGCTGTATATGTATATTTTTCTCCACCATGCTTATCTTTTCCCTATGTGTATATACCATCTTTTTTTATCATATGCTCCTTGTCAGTTGTATATGTCCATCCATCGTTTCAATCATATGTTCCATGTCACTTGTACTTACTTATATATGCATCATACTTCTTTTCTATCACATGCTCCATGTCACTTGTATATATCCATTTATATTTATTACATGCTCCATGTAACTTGTATATATCCATTCTTTACTCACTTGTATATGCATCATACTTCATATCCATTTGTACAAACTTTCGTGTTTTACTTCACTTATCCATATTTCCATGCTCCATTTCACTCACATATGTCCACATTTCACTCGACTTGTATATATACCTATGTTTTTTCCATGCTTCAGTTCACTCCACGTGTATATATTGCATGCTTGATAATTTTTGCACATTATTTCCACATTTTCCCACTTGCATGTATTTCCATGTCTTTTCCACCTTGTATCCATGCTACATTTTACTTGTATATCTTCACGTGTTTGATACCACTTGTAGATATTATCATGCTATACTCCACTTGTATATATTTTCAACCCCACTTCTCATTTCACATGCTTCATGTTATTTGTATATATCTACTTATTTTACTCCACTTGTGTAGTTGGCTCTCTTTATCTCATGCCACTTGTATATATTCAATATTTACTTTATGCTTAGTAGTTTATGTATCCCTCTTAGCATACATAATACTTTACATAAAGATACTAATTAAGACTCATGCATTTTCACACTACATCGCACGGGTATTAAGTATCGACCTTATGTTTGTCCCGTATTGGGGAGTCACTTTATGATGGGTTGTCGGTTCTACCGGGCGCAGTTAACTTAAGGGATATGGCTCCCACCATTCATTGTCCAAGTACCCTCGACGTATATCGAACGGTTATCTTGCATCGTACCATTGGACCAAATTCATGATAAGAGTTATATAAAAGTAATTCATTCACATACATCGAGTATATAAAATTTTCTCTCATGCGCATCATCACCATGAGGTATATCGTGAGGCAATTCACATACACTTGGGTATATCAAATATCTTTTCACATGTACCAATGAATTATTACCCTAATAGGTAAGAGGTATATCATGGAAGTCATGACAAGGGGAGGAACCCTTACACTAAACTCCCATGCATAAACATCATAGAGATGTCTACCTTAGGACACTTATACCTAGACTTCTGGTTTCAACACGAAACTCTGCTAAAATTTCAGGTCGTCTTGCCACTATATTTTAAGCCCTTTCAACTGTTTTTAAAGCAGGACTATAAGAGTATAGTATTCTCTATGTGATCTATAAAATCTATTTTCCAAATCTCTTGACCAAACACATTTGTGCTTTATTCAAGAGGTCACCAGAAAGCTTCATCATCAAACCAGATTCACTTTATGCCAAACCTCAAGTACACCACTTATGAAAGTAAGACTTAGCGGACTTAGATTCACCTTAGTTATTATGTTTTTATAATTGGAAAATATTTTAAATTAACATTGGTTATATAATTTTGTCAAATACACATGCAAATATACTTTTCAAATTGGAAAATCTATTTTATAAAGAAATTGCTTCCTTTTGTGTATTTTAAGTATGATTTTTGTTTTGGGGGTACAAACATACTTAGTGTTTTCCTAAATATCATTTTGAATTTTTTCTAAGACAAACTAGGTAAAATTACTTTGGACACTCTCGTGACCTGTCTTGCGGCAACGATAAACCTCCTCACTGCAACTATAGTGTTTGGTCTTTGTGTCCCGTGAAAAATTCTCTTTACTTTGGCGTGACTTGGATCTCTTTAGGTTCATTCCAACGCAAGATTTCCTCACTACAACGATATTGTGACGAAAAACGCGTCTGAAAACACCTAAAGTCACTTTTGCATAAGATCTTGCTTAAAGATCTTCATGGTTAGTGTGTCAAGTATAACCTTTTGGGAGACTAAGACCTTGATGTGATTATTTAACATCATAAGAGTGTGACACCTAGAATTTAAGCCTTTAACCCTTTTCAAATCCAAAGTCTAGAAGTTAAGTGTCTTTTACTCTTCCAAACCAAGAGTGAGAGCTTTGAAAAAAATTATTTTATTGATCAAAACATTTCATATCTTTGTGATCATATTTTTTCACTCCTCTTCTTTGAATTTTTTTCATGCCCCATTGTTTTAATAGAGGTATATTTACCCACCTTGTGTTCAAAAATTCATTTTCATTAGTGAGTATATATTTTCTCTTCCTTAGTTTGGAAAGACTTGTTTTAAGATTTAAATCCACACATCCCTCAAAATTATAGGTTTAACATTGGTTGCGGGCCAAAACCTTCATCAATTGTACATTGTTCTTCAGCTGTTAGCGTTGTCTACGAAGAATATGGTGGGAAAGGTTGTCTAGTTGATCAATGCATCGCGAGGGTGTAAGTATTCGTCTTCTAATTGTAAAACTCATTTGTTATTATTTTTGGCCCGAGGGTTTTCTCGTTAGTGGTTTTTTTTCTCGTACATCCTGTGAAGTTGCACGGTTATATGGATTTAGTTAATTTCGGTGAATACACTTAAAGATAGAATACAAATTAGGCCAAATGTAGAAATATTCCAATTTTAAATATTCTTTAATAAATTCTAAGCGAGCATGTGTAATCACCCAATTAAATACAAGTTATGATTAAATCCAGATTTTATCTTTTTAGCCTACACATACATCTAGGTGATTTTGCAAGATAAAATAAATAATCACAACCACAACACGCTGTTGTACGAGGAAAACCCAAATGGGAAAAATCTCGGACGACTAGTCCTAGACAAATCCACTACAAATATGGTTTTACAAAGAGACACAAAAGACTCACAGAGTTTACTCACTAAGACTCGCTGATGCCATCTCCTCTACCTTTGTTTGTAGTATGCGAAGATCCAATGTGTTGCACAACACTTCCCGTGTCTCGGTATCCACCAAAACCCAAAATCCGTCTCCAATTAGCACTTGTGGGAAGTTCCAACGCACACAACAAGGATGAATAATTTGAAGGATGTGAATGGGATTTTGATTCTCAAAACATGATCATGAGATCACATAAAAAAGATGGAGACAAAGGGAAAAAATCTTTTATATGTCTTTTGGCTCAAGTTCAAAAAGCTCTATTAAACTATTTTCGACCATAAGAGATAGGAGAGGGAAAAGTAGTGGACCAAAACAGTTAAAAAAGGAAACTACCAAAATTAAAAATAAAAATAAAAATAAATTGACAGCAGGTCGTTCGAACGACTATATTTGAACGAACTTTTAACGAGAATTCAGAAGAAACTGCATAGAATCTCGTTCGAAGTCTCGTTCGAACGACATTCTTACGAAACTTCTAACACTATTTCAGTGATTTTTGAGCAAAAGTTCGTTAGCAAAATCGTTCGAACAGGGTCGTTCGAATGACCTGGGGAATTTTTTCGACGAAATTGTAAGTTTTACACTGACTAAATATCTTTGAAAAAAATCTTAAAAAATTATTTTTTAAGAAAATTAAGTTTGTCTCCAACATATAAAAGGAACCGGGTCATATACCTTTGGGAAAATCGGGTCAAATTCCTTTGGAAAAATAGCATTCGTAATACATATGATGAGGTGTGCATAGACGGTGCCCAAATTCGTTAATGGTGATATTTATAAGAACCATAACGACCAAAATGTTTTGTCCAACATAATTTAGCCAAAACTAAAAATGACTCAATTGGAAATTTGTCCTTACAAATCTCCCCCTTTTGCTATTCTGGGACAAAACATAAAATAAATAAAGTACAAACAAAATGACTCTGAATTTGCTAAGCCAGCCATCAAGCCAATTAGAATGCCCATCCCTAAAACCCAAAAGAAAGAGACAGACTCGACTGACTAGAATTATGCATTGTTGAAAGGCTATGAATTTGCAGTAGAAAGCCTACACACATAAAATAATAAAGACATAAAATTCATGGGGAAATATAGAGAACAAAAATAGTAGACATAAATATTAGTCTCCCCCTAAACATGTGTTCTCCCCTTTTTTGTCCGGAAAAGACAAAGGGATAGTACGAAGCCTGCAAAGTTAGTATTAGAGCAAGAATATCGCATAAACAATTTAAAAATGAATGAGAGCAGGGTAGTATGCATAGGAAAAAATAACGGCATGAAATAATAAACCCAACAAATATATCAAAATAGGAACTAGGATTAATCATGAATGCTTAAAATCCACTAGAATTCAAGATAAATCCACCACAACTCAAACTAAAAAAAGTAGAGATAACTAGAACAAGTGAGAGAAGTAAATAAAGAAAATACAAGTCTCTCTTTCTCACTAGAACATAAGAAAAATGTAAACAGAAGAGAAATATCATTAAGGAGTAGGAGCATCATCTGGAGCGAATCCTGTGCCTGATAAGCCCGCACCATAACGCATCTCTAAACATCGTAACTCTTGAAGATGCTGCATGATAATGGAGTCTCGCCTAGCTTGGGCTTCATCTCGATGTGCCTAATCCTCCTCACGACGAGCTTGAGCTTCCTCATCTCTTTTACGGCCCCGCCTCATAGTGAGTAAAATCTCCTGTAAAAGAGCCATATCTTGGCGATGTTCCTCTTGAAGCTCCTTAACCTATGAACGAATAGACCTAATATCCTCCGACTCAACTGGTGGGTGAGAACAAGATGAATAAGGTCTAAGTGGAGTGAGAGTGGATGAAGTGGTAGAATGGGATAATGCGGATTGGGAAGGAGTGGACTGAGTGATATCATGGGGAAGGTGACCGCGTGAGCGACTAGCAGAGGAGATATTAATTTTTTGAAAATGAGTCACCGGAATATTCGAGAGAAGGATTTTACAACCAACCTAAAGGCAATAATGTCTAGTAACAATGGCAGCAAATGGTAAGGTATCCCTAACTGGACCAAGAGGGTTGACCTTAACGGCCTTAATAACACCATAGATGAAGCTAGGAAGGTCAATACCGACCTTAATGCTGATGGCAAACAATAATTCCACACGTGCCTTAGAAATTTGAGTGGAGTTGGCACGAGGAAGAAGACAGGCACAAACAATCTAGTTAATGATCATAAAATCCGGATTAAGATTTTTATAGAAAATGGTTACGCATCTGGGGATAAAAGTACTGCACACGGTGGTCATAATGAGTTGACCCTCAGGTCGAGAGTCTAGTAGCCAAGGGTAAGTGGGGTTTGTAACACGAGGCAGACCAATAAGACGTGCTATGGATTCGGGGGTGATGGTAATTTCTCTACCTCGGATAGTCGAAAAGAGGCCAGACTCAAAAACACTCATTCCAAAGAAAAATTCTCTTATCAGATCGGGATAAATTGGATCAGTAAGGTTAAAAAGAGAATTCTAACCCAAATTAGCAAGCCAGGTGAAGATAATTGTGCTGGAAAGAGAGTTGAGATCAACTAGATTCTCGCGAACATAGGCACACGTCACGGCCCCCTAGATATGATACAAGGCGTGTCTCTCAAGAGTTCACTAATGAAGGCGAAGGTTGGGAATATTCGCATCTTCATTTGAGGACAATGATCGTTCCTCATCAGATGAACGGATTTGACAAGTGTGATTACCTCGGGCCATAGGGAGTGAGAAACAGAACAAAGAAAAACTACAACCTACTCGATAAAAGTCCAACCAAACCATCAAAAACCTATAGCACAACTAAAACCAACAAAATCCCAATCTCCATTAGCAGAAAGAAAAAAATATACAGAACGCAGAAAAGAAGAAAAATTAAGTGTAAGCCCATGAAATTATTCACAAAAAAATTGACATTTAAAGAAAAATTTGAAATAATTTTCATGGAACTTAAACTCAATTAGGGGCAAGAAGAAAAAATATATATATATAGATATATGATATAGCCTCTACAACAATGTGTATATTTTACATCTTGTCTTGTGCTTATTTTACTCTTTTCGCATTTTTTAGAATCATTGTCTTAAATAAGAATACAGACTTGAAGACTGTAAAATTTAGTAATATATTTTGTCGTATAGACTTTTGGATTGTTAAGACCTTTTATAATAATAAATTAACAAACTTTTTTCTTGAATTGGGGGAATTGATTTTTATATGGGTAGATATCGTCGAGAGGACCACTCTAAAAAACTTGTTTGCGAGTTTGAAAACAAGTTAAACCATGTCCTGCATCCCGTACACTATTTTTCTCCTAGACTCGGGTCCGTCCAACTAGGGTTATGTTATTTTTTTGAACTTTCAATTTTTCAGATTTCTGATGTGACTTATCCCAAATTTGGAATAAAATTTTAATTTTTTTGATTTTTTTTGTCTATTTCCAAAAAAACCCGGATCGATTTTTTTTTCGATTTTTTTTCAAAACTATCGATTTCCCAAATTATTTTTTGATTTTTGATTTTTTCGATTTTTTGAAACTTTCTCATATATCACATCAGTTGGGAGAAGATGAGGGTTCCAAGTAGTGCTCTATAAAAGGAAATTATCCTCCTAACTTATACACAAATGAAAAATGGGTTAAATCCTTGTGTATTTATATGTCGGGTTAAACCTTTTTCTTTGTTCCTTCAAAAAGAGAATCTAGAGTAATTGAAAATCCTAAATTTATTGTTTTGAAAATTTGGAAATTTCAAAATTTCGGAATCTCTAGTACATTTTATGAATTTTCTATTTTTGTCGATTTTTTTCTGATTTTTTCAAATTTGGAATTTTTAAATTTTCCCAAAAAATCGAATAAAAAAGTCAAAATAATTATATTATTTTCGAAAAAATTAGAATTTTTTTCGAAGAGGGACTTTTCGATCCGATCTCGTCGAAACATTGCCCTTTGTTCAACATTTCACTTACACCCAATGCGAATTATAATATGAGTGGAACCTAATGATAATAACTATGCTGAATGAATTTTCTCACCTTTCTCTCTTTTAAAAATTCCAAAAATATTCTTGTTTTCTCAAAAATAAAATAAAATAATATTCTTTCCCTCTCACGTGCGACCGAATTCCCCTAACTTATCTCCCTATTCGTTAAGACCCGCTATCAGACTGCCTTAAAGTTCAACTTCATCAACACCCACTTTTGTAGAAACATATCAGCCATGCGATAAATTCCTCATGGAAAATACTCATTAGAATGCTACTGCTCAGTGAGATTTAATGGTCGTACTTGCTCAGCTCACCATAAATATTGACAACCTGTAGTCAAAGATATTCATGAGATGCGAAAAAATAAGGCCCAGATCCTAGAGATGCCTAAACCTAAGATCATACTGAATCCCAATGTTGCTTGTCCCCATGCCATTGGACCACATATGCCGGACCCATTCGGGCTCCCGAAGAATGCTAAGATGCTCCACATGCTATAATGCCTTCACGTGTTCCGACTATCAATGATCTGTAATACCCCGTATTTTCATGCCTTTCAAATTTAAGGATTTATTAAATTTAATTGAGATAAATTAATTTAATTTTAATCCGAAATGTTGTTTTAAATATTTACTAGCGTGACAAAAGTTAGTAATTATTGGGAATATATTATTTGTTGCATATTAATGGATGAGAATAGTAATATATGAGATTTATTTTTATAATATTGTCACGTGTGAATAAAATGACAATTGTGGAAATTTAAGTCGGGACGCGCCTGTGTCGTGTCGGGACTAAATGTGGATTAATAAAAGTGAATATTTGATAGGTTGTTCGTATGGTCGTTTTGAGTGCGTCAACGCGTCCGGAAGGGTCGAGATAGTCAGAAAAGTATACCTGGGGGTTTGATTTGGGTCTCAGAGCGTTTTTAGGCCTAATTAGTACCCCGGAAGGGCATTTTAGTCATTTTGTATTTTTGGGTAATTAAACCCACGAAAATTAAAGGGGTTATATCAGATGTTTAGGTTATCTTCTAGGTTTAGATAACTCAAAACACTAGAACGGCCATTGGAGAGGAGAGAGCTCTCAAGGCATTCCAAGGCTCAAAACTCATCCGTTTACACCGCCGCCACCGCCAACGCGTAGATCGCGAGACGGGGAACGCAACCACACCAAATTCAACACCAAACCAGATTTCTGAAAATCTCAGGCAAGTGTTTATCTTGCTTATTTCGTTGATGCATCTTTCATATTGGTTTAGGAATGATTAGGATGAATTGTATGGAAGAAAAACCCAATTTGAGATAGGAAATTGCATGCAGTGATGATTTATATGATATTCTGGAAACCCTTTGTCATGTAAAGGATTAAGAGTTTGATTAAGAAAAAAGTTCTAATCAGATACAAACACTAAAAAAATTATTTCGGATGATCGGACCATTGGAATCGCTTAAAATTTTAGTATGTTGTAGCGAACGGCGAGACATGACTACTGACAAAAATTCAGCTTGATCAGACGGTCGGATTTCTAAAACTATAATTTTTACTAGAAAGTTTTATGTTTTGAGGACTCTTAGAGAGTTTTATATTTTGAGGACTCTTCTAAGTAATAAAAAAAATTCAATTAAAACTCCATTTTAATTCCGATTTCGAAACCGTTTGAAATTCTCATCTTTGAAAATAAAATTTAAAATCCTTTAATGTAAGGAGAAATCTATATTTTTGGGATATTTTGCATAAGGGATAATGTAAGTATATATTAAAGGGGAGAGACACGTAAGAGAGAGTTACGTTGGAACATAAATATATATCTACTGAATTGTACATTTGGAAGAATAGAGTCCATGAGGGTTACGTAGTAAGTTGGAAAAACCCTTCGAATTAAAGTTAGAAATGAACCATTATACTTGAAAAATAATAATGGGAAAATAAGGATAAATGTTGTGAATGTGGATTATTGGTTAAACCTAAATTGATATAATAAAAGTGGTATATTTATATGATTGCGTATGCATATATTATATACTTGTGAAAATCATGCTCGCGCTACTTGCTATCCCCGAGGTTACCGCGCTGGGACGATCTTATCTCGTGTGCCTTATGGGGGATATTGACTCGTACCCTAGAAGATAGGAATCCTAGGTACAGGCTATCGAATCGGTAGTCACGGTCCTAAGAGACGTGAGGGTATGTACAGACCTCTTGGACTTGGAAACTATGCTTCATCTCAATATTGTTTGTGTATGTATTTATACAGTTCGAGAGTGATTCCGAACTTGTATTCCCTTTAGTACGATTGATACGGGGATTGGATAGCAGAGTATGCCCGCACCATAGTTTTTATGTGGGGTGATGTTATGATATATATATTATATGAGTAGTTAATATATATATGAAATTCTGAAATCTGGAACTGCCTACTGTGATTTGATATGTAGGACATGGTTGATGACTCAAATTATAAATAATTGTTTTGAGAAAGTATAATATGACATTGGAAAACTTTATTGATTAATAAAGTTAAAAGGAGAACCTTGGTTACAAATTGAAATCTTACGTTTTAAATACTTGTGTTGTTCAGTTGTAAATCCTGCGAATAACCTAAGATAAGTTAAATCATTAGGGAAATATAGTGTGATATATGATGAGATAAACCATTGGGAAGGTTAGTGCGATAGGAGTGCACATTAGAAGAGAGGCGAGAATTTCTCAAGAGAGTGTCGCACTAATATGTTGTTGTATTGACCTGTATCAATTTAAATACTTGCTAAATGAATTTTTAAATCATATACACTATCGGGCTCTGACCCGTTTCTATTTCCTTTTCTCTCTTGTATATATATGTATGTATTACAGGTGCCCAGCCACAGGTGCGTCTTACTTAGGATCCTTTTGAAGGAACGTGCTGCAGCTTAGGTGGGAGTTGCAGGCCTGTTGTTTAGACGACTTCATCCATTTGATTCTACTCCTAGTTCAGTTTTATCCAGCAGGGGCATGTGTCTCCATCTTTCTATTATTTAGTTGGTATTGTCAGAGATTGAAATTTTTACTTTCAGTACCTTTATTTCGGGATTTATTACTGTCAGGATGTTTTCCTTTAGTGTTGTAAATGTTGGGATTTATTATTGATGATTAAATTCGTGTATGTTCAATTCTATTTTTATTCTTAATGTGTGACTCTTTAGATGTTAATGGTTTAAGGTTTTATAACCGGATTTAATAAAATGAGAATAAGGTTTTAAATGGTTTTGACACTTAGCTTAATTATTTAGGGTGTTTAAATTGGAAAAGTATTTTTACGACAGTGATGCTAAGAATGAACCAACTGTTCACCTTGATTTTAATTTAATAAAGGAGTGATTGCCCGGTATTTAATTAGGCGTGGTGTCACAGGTGGTATCAGAGCATCAGGTTCTAGTGTCCTTAGGATCTGTACGGCTTATTATGCTTTCAGCGTTGCTTTGTTTGTTATAGAGCCCTATATTTAGGATTGTCGATTCCTTTGACGAGATTTTGTTCTCCTGCTATAATGTGTATACACTAGTGAATTCTAATTTCGTTCGGATGTGTGCGTGTGCCGAGCGATGACGGATGTCAGAAGAGGTTCGTTAAGCGTACATAAGGAGGCAGGGCTCAGTTGAGATTATGAAATATATCCGAGGATGATGACCGTAGTCGAGGTCACCTCCATTATGGCACGAGAAGCCACGACTAGAAAGGCGACTAAGGTGCAGCAATGATTTTCAAATGCTGTTATAGTCAAATGAGGTGCGAGGGTAAACTTACCCAACTTATTACAAAAACGTGTAGAGACTGTCAGTGAGAAATTTTAGAAACGCGAAAATTGTATGTGTTTACCAAATGAGGTAAAGTATCCAAAGGCTTAAATATAGGACGGAGTGTGGCAAACTGATAGTGAAAATTTAGAGAAAAATTTCTTGGTTTTCGGGACGAAATTATAATGGTTGGAGTCAACCACCAATTTTAGAAGTGGAATGCTATGCCTATAAGAGAACCTTAGGTACAGTGTTGACCGTATGTTCCTTCCTCAACTGTTCAGGATGAGAAGCAAACATGGTTCTGAGCTCATCGCAGGAGGGCATGACAGAAGTCCAATTGTGGATATGAATCCTAATCGTTAGCAAATTTTGTATCGATAGAGGTAGATACTAGTGGACTAAACGACTCCAAGTGGGAGACCAACTTGTAATAATAGTTGATAATACTCGAGGAGGAAATTCTGATGGACGACCGATTCAGAGGTTGACAATGTCATATTTTGTCAATATAGATGATAACGCTTCTTTGTGGGGGAAGTTAAAGGAATCGAAGAATTTAGTCGAGAATAAGACTGAATACGACGGTGGTGGTATAGCACCACAAAAGGATGTGGATACACATCAGGAAAACCATTTAAATGCTTCAGATATCTAAATTCTTACCAAGTGATGGTAAATTCAGTAAGTACTATTATAGATAGTAACATGATCTTTATGGCCTAAAAAGCTAAGGGAACAACCAGGATGGCTAACATGAATCGAGTCTACTAAAGTCCGAGAGAAGGACAATCCTAACATGGTTAGTAGGACAGGTGATTAGTGGATTATGTGTTGTGGTATTTTGGTGCGGAGTGAAATTGCTCGCGATAATATGTTCCAAAGTGAGAAAAAGGGACAAGAATACGGTGCCTAGTAAGGGACGACGATTAAAAATAATTTTGTTTTGGTTTGGACAGACGTGTTACGTCTGAAAACCATTTGTGCAGTCAAGACGATTGCCAGGATGGAAGTATAAGTTGTATCCTTAGAGGATGCGACATGTTTATGTGACACGAGCGAGTAACCACATTTTGTTCATTGCTAGATTAGCATGTGAGACGAGTTTAATGCATATCATTATAAATGTTACCATTATGTGAATATTTTTCCTTAGTATAGCGGGATTTTTCTTTGCTGCTATCCGCGGGGGATGAATGAGTATATTAACAGTGTTTTATACTTTATTGAGGTTACTCGTTGTAGTGATGCGATACACGAGTATGATATTATCTTTGTTAAAATGTTATAGAAATGGGTAGTATGATAGTGGGCATTTATTGCAAGGCTATCGGAGTAGTTACATTAGTGCAACACGTTTTGTTTTGGCGAGGCTTTACCTATAAGAAGGTTGGACTCGCACTTATATTATCTATCCTAGAGACTTAGGAGGAGATAGTGGGCTCGAGATATTCGATACCAATGTATGTATAGACTTTGTCAGCATGATTCAGTATGTACCGGGATTTACAGTTGAGCGAAAAGACTTGACTCGGTATTATGTTTAGCACTCCGAACTTAGTGATAGGAAGAGTGCAGTGTTATATTTATCCTTAAGAGATGTGGGAGTTAAGAGTTATACCCCTAATGTTAGAAAAAGGAAATTTAGAGAATTTATATCGTATGTATCCGAGGTTTATAGAATGTAATTACCATCAACCAATACGGGACGATAGTGAAATTGGTGAAACGTTCTTTGTTAAGCATAATTACGGGAGAAATGATAACTTTTTTGTCAAGGGACGGAATAAAGGGGTATATACTATGAACGGAGGACCTAACGGATTTTGATAACCGACAATGCTAGGTAGTAGTGTATCGGGTGGGTTCCTTGTTTGGATTTCGCTTTGCGAGACATCCCACGCACGAAACTTAGCGTAAGGTTGGAAATAGGGAGACGTTTGGTCACTATTCCATGAGTTCGGTACCCTGGTCGAAATGGGATCAAGTAATTATGTATGTAAGTTGGAAGTTGAATTTTGTTTTAAGGTAATTGGAGCCGGATTTTTGTGGTAGGAAAGCATTGAAAGTTATCCCCACGAGTTGAGGGGTGGAACGATGATAAGGAGAATTTAAGAATTTTGATTTCTAGGGTGATTGAGAGTACCCAAATGTCATAACCGCATACAGAACACAAGGTGAATAAAGAGTTGGAATGATTTTTAGCATGGATTATCTGGAAAGAACTTTATATTATACAAAAGAGATGGCCTACAATTATTTTGATGAATAGAGCGTTAGTGATTTATTTTGGTTGTTGTACCTATTTGGGAAAATTGTTGTACTTATTTGAGGAAGGTTGAGAATTATTATTCCTCTTTTATTGTCATGGAATTTGAATGCCCTATTCCTTCTATTCCGTTGAATTTAGTTAGTCCTACAGATGAGTAGCACACCGTTCGCTCTCCCAGGGCGGTCGGAGTGTTGCAAAAATGTGGGCATCTTGGTTAACTATAGTTAAAATAGTCCGAGTCGAAGGGACGTGGTAATAGACGTGTGAAATATTTGTTTGTGGGACTAGTATAACGAAGTGGAAGTGATAGAGTGGATTAAACATCACATGAGGGACGATAATCCATACATAAGTGTGCAATTAGAATAGCACGCCCTAACTTGATTGGAAGGCTGTGGGAAGCCATTCAAGAATTGGTATTCCTTGAATAGAGTAGAATTTAATTGTTATGAAGCACACCCGGAGCGGAGTTGTTATTAGTCAAGTGTGAGAGAGACTTGCGCATACAAAGAGTAATGATGTTAGTATAGTATAAGATATCCAGAAGTGCGCTTCGTGGAGAGAAGAGCACGGGTCAAAACTTTCGGCATACTCTAAGGAAGGAAGGGGAGTATTACGTGTCACTTAATGTGAGACATTTCAAGGGAAGAATCGATGTTTAGCGAGACGTAGTGAGTAGTCTCTACATGCACTGCCCATAGGTAAGGTTTGGTTGAAAGAGGAGAATCAACCAAAGAATTTTGTGTTTATCGAAAATTCCTGAAATTGGAAGAGGTTGGTAAAGTCGGTAAAGTTCTTGGATGGGTTGCCATCCTCAAAACAAGATCAATGGTTTATCCCGAACATGTGAATTAAGTCGCCGAGAAGGAAGTGATTGATATTCCTTTGGGCTGGCTTACAATATTAACTAGTATGCCCTAGACTTCCTTTGAAAGGAAGGATCGCGCCAGTGCATGGTCTGGCGCAGTATAAATTTCTGAATCAGGATGAGATTGGTGAATCCCACCTTTGATATGGGATTTCTGGAACCAGCGGAGATAAGATTTCGTTTCGAGTAGGATGTATCACCCTTAGCCAGGGAATAAGCACATGGTGATTAAAGATTAGTGGAGCCACGTGAAGGAGATTTTGGAATCTTGGTACGATGATTTCAAGAATGCTCTGTAGAAGCACTCGTACCTGTTTGTCACGTACGAGGTACTTATTAAGGTTTTGTTATGGAAGAACCTCGACTATTCTCCTTCCGTATGTTTAGAGGAGAGTAGATAATCAGAATTTTTGGATCGATCGAGAAAATATCTGATAACTATGGTGGAATTCCACGACTATTTTAGGCAGTCAAGAGTGGTCAAATGTTCGTATGATCTTCTCAGAATGAGAATTTTGTGTATGAATAAATCCGAGTAGTTGTCATGTAGTGAGGTGCGGCCTCCTAATGATAGTGAGATAATGGAATTTATAACGTATAGACGTAACCTATTCAAATGTTGTCAGTTGGGAGTGCAATGTGAAGTGTCTCCAAGGAGAATGTAAAACAATGTTGCTGCGAGGAAAAAGCTATAGTGTTTGAGCGCCGTACTATGTAGATAGTTTGCGTACTGACAAGGATATCCAGAATTGTGCTACCTGGTAGGCCTTATTTTCCGAATTTCGGGATGAAATTCCATTATTAGGGGGGAAGTATGTAATACCCCGTATTTTCATGGCATTTAAATTTAAGGATTTATTAAATTTAATTAAGATAAATTAATTTAATTTTAATCCGAAATGTTGTTTTAAATATTTACTAGCATGACAAGAGTTAGTAATTATTGGGAATATATTATTTCTTGCATATTACTGGATGATTATAGTAATATATGAGATTTATTTTTATAATATTGTCACGTGTGAATAAAATGACAATTGTGGAAATTTAAGTCGGGACGCGCCTGAGTCGTGTCGGGACTAAATGTGGATTAATAAAAGTGAATATTTGATAGGTTGTTCGTATGGTCGTTTTGAGTGCGCCAACGCGTCCGAAAGGGTCGAGATAGTCAGAAAAGTATACCCGGGGGTTTGATTTGGGTCTCGGAGCGTTTTTAGGCCTAATTAGTACCCCGGGAGGGCATTTTAGTCATTTTGTATTTTTGGGTAATTAAAACCACGAAAATTAAAGGGGTTATATCAGATGTTTAGGTTATCTCCTAGGGTTAGATAACTCAAAACACTAGAACGGCCATTGGAGAGGAGATGAGAGAGCTCTCAAGGCATTCCAAGGCTCAAAACTCATCCGTTTACACCGCCGCCACCGCCAACGCGTAGATCGCGAGACGGGGAACGCAACCACACCAAATTCAACACCAAACCAGATTTCTGAAAATCTCAGGCAAGTGTTTATCTTGCTTATTTCGTTGATGCATCTTTCATATTGGTTTAGGAATGATTAGGATGAATTGTATGGAAGAAAAACCCAATTTGAGATAGGAAATTGCATGTAGTGATGATTTATATGATATTCTGGAAACCCTTTGTCATGTAAAGGATTAAGAGTTTGATTAAGAAAAGAGTTCTAATCAGATACAAACACTAAAAAAATTATTTCGGATGATCGGACCGTTGGAATCGCTTGAAATTTTAGTATGTTGTAGCGAACGGCGAGACATGACTGCTGACAAAAATTCAGCTTGATCAGACAGTCAGATTTCTAAAACTATTATTTTTACTAGAAAGTTTTATGTTTTGAGGACTCTTAGAGAGTTTTATATTTTGAGGACTCTTCTAAGTAATAAAAAAATTCAATTAAAACTCCATTTTAATTCCGATTTCGAAACCGTTTGAAATTCTCATCTTTGAAAATAAAATTTAAAATCCTTTAATGTAAGGCGAAATCTATATTTTTGGGATATTTTGCATAAGGGATAATGTAAGTATATATTAAAGGGGAGAGACACGTAAGAGAGAGTTACGTTGGAACATAAATAGATATCTACTGAATTGTACATTTGGAAGAATAGAGTCCATGAGGGTTACGTAGTAAGTTGGAAAAACCCTTCGAATTAAAGTTAGAAACGAACCATTATACTTGAAAAATAATAATGGGAAAATAAGAATAAATGTTGTGAATGTGGGTTATTGGTTAAACCTAAGTTGATATAATAAAAGTGGTATATTTATATGATTGTGTATGCATATATTATATACTTGTGAAAATCATGCCCGCGCTACTTGCTATCCCCGAGGTTACCGTGCTGGGACGATCTTATCTCGTGTGCCTTATGGGGGATATTGACTCGTACCCTAGAATATAGGAATCCTAGGTACAGGCTATCGAATCGGTAGTCACGGTCCTAAGAGACGTGAGGGTATGTACTGACCTCTTGGACTTGGAAACTATGCTTCGCCTCAATACTGTTTGTGTATGTATTTATACAGTTCGAGAGTGATTCCGAACTTGTATTCCCTTTAGTATGATTGATACGGGGATTGGATAGCAGAGTATGATCGCACCATAGTTTTTATGTGGGGTGCAGTTATGATATATATATTATACGAGTAGTTAATATATATATGAAATTCTGAAATCTGGAACTGCCTACTGTGATTTGATATGTAGGACATGGTTGATGACTCAAATTATGAATAATTATTTTGAGAAAGTATAATATGACACTGGAAAACTTTATTGATTAATAAAGTTAAAAGGAGAACCTTGGTTACAAATTGAAATCTTACGTTTTAAATACTTGTGTTGTTCAGTTGTAAATCCTGCGAATAACCTAAGATAAGTTAAATCATTGGGGAAATATAGTGTGATATATGATGAGATAAACCATTGGGAAGGTTAGTGCGATATGAGTGCACATTAGAAGAGAGGCGAGAATTTCTCAAGAGAGTGTCGCACTAATATGTTGTTGCATTGACCTGTATCAATTTAAATACTTGCTAAACGAATTTTTAAATCATATACACTATCAGGCTCTGACCCGTTTCTATTTCCTTTTCTCTCTTGTATATATATGTATGTATTGCAGGTGCCCAGCCACAGGTGCGTCTTACTTAGGATCCTTTTGAAGGAACGTGCTGCAGCTTAGGTGGGAGTTGCAGGTCTGTTGTTTAGACGACTTCATCCATTTGATTCTACTCCTAGTTTAGTTTTATCCAGTAGGGGCATGTGTCTCCCTCTTTCTATTATTTAGTTGGTATTGTCAGAGATTGAAATTTTTACTTTCAGTACCTTTATTTCGGGATTTATTACTATCAGGATGTTTTCCTTTAGTGTTGTAAATGTTGGGAATTATTATTGATGATTAAATTCGTGTATGTTCAATTCTATTTTTATTTTTAATGTGTGACTCTTTAGATGTTAATGGTTTAAGGTTTTATAACCGGATTTAATAAAATGAGAATAAGGTTTTAAATGGTTTTGACACTTAGCTTCATTATTTAGGGTGTTTAAATTGGAAAAGTATTTTTATGACAGTGATGCTAAGAATGAACCAACTGTTCACCTTGATTTTAATTTAATAAAGGAGTGATCGCCCGGTATTTAATTAGGTGGGGTGTCACATGATCCACCTCTTTCTCATCTACCCCTACCTAATTTGCTCAATATGGGGTTTACTTAACCGTGCCTACACTTTTTTATCCTAAGGAGGAAGAACTCAAGCAATTACAGGAAGATCTCAAAATAATCTCCCAAAATTTGACCAAGTGAAACTTTCGGGAAACTATGTGGACTACACCCATATGTCTCCTTATCCAAAGGCTCAGTTTCCCGAGAAATTTAAGGTGTCAGTCATTGAAAATTTTGAAATAAGTGGGCATCCCATCATATATCTCTAAAACTATCATCACATTATGAGTTTACTAGGGCCACGGGGGATATCATGGCCCAAATGTTTCAGCAAACCTTTAAAGAATGTGATCTCCATTGGTTTAAATTATTAGAAGAATCCCAAATATGAAGCTAGGAAGACGTTGCTAGAGAATTTATGGTCCAATATAAGTGCAATGAGGAGTTGGCATTATCTCGCTGAGCTACTCAAGTAAGGCCATGGGGAGTTCGTTAACAGTTTCATGATAAGTTAGAAATAAAAGGCTACCACCATGACCAATCGCCCATCCGAAGAAGAGAAAGTTAGAATAGTAAATAAGAAATTCTTACCACATATCTGGAATACTATGGGTAGTTAGTATTACCCATACTTCAGATCTTTCTTGGAGGTTTTGGTAGAAATTAAAAAAAGTATCACAAGTCAAAAGATGGAATCAGAGGTGAAAAAGACAGTCAATTAGTTTACTCCTTAAAAGTACGACAAACGTGGTACTGGTGCCATCAATAACATCTCACCTCAACTAACCACCTCACGGGCACCAGAAGCCCACCCCACTGTCACCAGAAAAGAGTATATTGAACTCCGTGCTCTTCTCTTCATGGTATATCCAGACCTCCTCTCCCGTAACCTCATTATGACTCTTGACCCTCGTCTACTGCCTGACCCTCTTCCCAAGTACTTCAAACATAATACCCATTGTGATTTTCATCAAATCGTCGATAATAACACAAACCAACATAACCATCTAAAGAATTTTTTACAAATCCTCACTGATAAGAGCATCATTGCTCCTCCCGTAGGCCCAAAACTAAACACTACCTAGAATCCTTTACCCATACATTAAGCTGACATGAATGTCATTCTTACCAATAAAGTTCATAATTTTAACCCTTCAATGATAATTAAATCCTCCAACAATTGTACTTCATCCATCCGTGAAGGGAAATCTCGATTGCTCTCTAAGTTTGTCCATATTTCGTATTACAACTTGAAAATGCTCACGATCGATACCTCCCATTGATAACGAGAGATTGCATCAGAATATGAACCAGATAAAAAATAGAAAATATAGAACTATCGACTGTCCGTAATCGAGAAGCTTTGAAATGAAGCTACTATCAGAACTGTGCATTAAAGAAATGGACTATATAAAAATTAGTGATCTTTATATGGAAGTCTGAAAGTGGGCTGACAATGCCATGATTGGTTTATACCATCAGAAGAATTTAACTTGGATGACATTGTTCAGACCATGATAGATTATATAATTAAGAGAAAGGATTTGTGAAGCTCCTAAACTATTAACAAACCTCAAGTTGAAAATATACTTGGTTCCTTCCCCAGATCATTTCTCTATAACCTAGGAGGATCTATATTTTGAAACACTTGAAATTTTTTGAGTGCATTGGATTATCTTAGAACAATCAGATTATAACCACAAGACGGGGAAATTATTCCTATCCTTAAGATGATTCAGATGGTGAACTCGACATTGAAAGCCCTAGTAAAATTTCCTCCCTTTGTGGGGTGATCTCTTTTGAAAAGCTCCTATTTGAGATCAATGAGGTTTTTATTACCCTAAACATTAATGAAGAAATTGGTTTCCTCTTCTTCCCCTAATTAGTGAACCACATGACCTGTTCAAGATGTTATTACAAAGATATAGTCCTCTTAACAGAAAGTGCGTCAATAGATAAAGGAAAGAGAGTTGTCGTAGCTGCACCGATGCTTGAAATGATGATTGAAAAAATAAAGATCCTCGATCAATTAAAGAAGACTCAGACCAATATTATCTTTTAAATACTTTTTATGTCATCCCAACTTAATATAAATTCTCTTATAAAACTTCTCATTAAAGCTATGGTTCCTCCCTCTACCCCCCTGATGAAGCGATTTATATGGTCGGAACTCTGAGCACCATGAAACTCGTCTCTTTTACCGATAAGGAGATTACCAAGTTCGTCCCTGATTGTAACTATTCCCTCAACATTTTAGCATAAGTCTTGCAGAACATGGTCCCGTTGATGCTTGATGATAATAGTTTTGCCCTAAATCTATTCCCATTATGAATACTTCATTGCTCGGGGCTAGGGGTGCACCGGTACGGTATGGTTGGTAATGGCCCCTTACCAATACCAAAACCACAATCTAAATGGTAAAATCGTACCGTACCAATTTATCGACCGGTACATCAAAATAAAAAACAAAACCAAACCGACCGGTTTTTCCGTTTTTTTGGTATTTTTGAGTTTTTTCTGGTTTCAGTAATTTTGGTTTCAATTCGGTTTTTCCCCAGTAAATACCAGAATTTCAAATCGATTTATGCATTCGCTAGATCTCGTATATATTTTGATTGTGATATCGGTAAAATTTTGTATAATAGCCACCGTCTATACTGTTTTAGTGTCCTTCATAAAGTGCTGCCCATCTCCATTGCTATGACAGCCTCTCGGTCCACTCGAGAAAGTGGTCTTTCTATTGTTGGTACAGATGCCTCCTTTTTTTAAGGCATACCAATTCGACCAGATAATACTAAAGATGAATAGCAAGGGTGGTCCTGTTCTTGAGCCAATGTGGAGACAAGTTCGTTATACCTAACTTGTTTAAGAAGAGAATAAATAATCTTGATTCAAATTGTATTTGAAGCAAGATAAATGCAGCTTCGCTTAGACAAAGATGAAGTTTTTGGGACATCGTATTGGGGGTTAGCAGAAAGAAAAGTCAAGTCTATTCTTGAGTGGCCTAGGACCACTAAGGTCACTGAATTGATATCTTTCTTGGGTTTGGCAAACTATTATAGGCCTTTTATTAAAGGTGATTCGAAGAAAGTCGGAAATGAGCACATCATCAGCATATATTATATGATATGAGAAAAAAAGAAAGAGTTTATGAAATTCTCTTGAATGGGTGCTCCTGTTGTTGTTTACTTTCCTGTTAAAAAGCTGGTTAAATATTTCCATGACTAGGGTGAAAAGATAGGCTCTAAGAGACTTCTTTCAAATCGCAGCCTACTGGTTAAGCTGCTAGATGAAGATCCATTAATCATAACTACAAAGGATACTACAGAGAGAAATTAGTTAAGCTTGAATCTCCCTTACTCCATAGGGCCTTCTCAACGATTAGCTACCGATAAGAATAAAAACCTTCCTTTAGGATAGAGTCCTCCCTTTTCTAGCTTCTTGATTCTCTTGATTTACAGCCAGGAAGCCACCCCCCTAGGCAGGATAAGAGAGAAAGCCTTACCTTTAGGACTTACCTGTCTTACATCCCAGTTTCATGTATGATACTACAATACTAAGTCAATGTCGTATCAATTAGCTATACAAATAAATCAAAAGAATCTTCAGAATTTTAAGAGTTTATTATCCCAGGTCGGACCAAGTTGATAGGATCCCCTTTTTTATGTCCCCATGCCCCCCGTGTGGAGACATGGGGGCGAAAAACGGAAAGAGAGGGATAAGGTTTCTCTCGCTTTTGGCATAGCGGGGCCCCAGTGGGAGGCTCGCACGATGGGCTATTAGCTCAGTGGTAGAGCGCGCCCCTGATAATTGCGTCGTTGGGCCTGGGTTGTGTTACCAAAATTTTAAACTCATTTAATTGATTAAATGCATTACTTAAAACTAAAATATAATATAAATTGCACTGAACAATAAAATGAATATTATAAAGCATAAACAAACTAAATTGCATAAACAAACTAAATTGCCTTAAAAAGCGTTAAAATAGTTGTGTATAAATTTAAAGATCAATATATGTAGTTATGTATAAACATATATGCATATCTATATAAAAAAATTAGATACATAAGTATATATGTTTTTGAAGTAAAAAAACACTGAATAAAAAAAACACTGAAAGAGCAAATCAAGATTCGAGCAGATCAACAATGTTTTTTTAAGTAAAAACAGATTGAAATAAATAAACACATCTTAGATGCACAAATATTACCAACATACTGAAATCCACAAGTTTGTGGCATAACAAATCTAGACATACGCACATAAAGAAACAAACACTTTGGTCAAAACCCACAAGTTTGAGACATAGCAGATCGAGACATACACACATCAACAATAACGTCTTACCGATTTGAGGTCGGAGGAGGTTGCCGAAGGGGAAAACCTGTACCGATTTGAGGTTGGAAAAGAAAAATATAGGGAAGAAGAAGTTACCTTGTGTTGTCCAGCTGGAGGGACTTTGTGTGGGTATTGCTGATTTGTGAGAGAATAGAAAAAAATAGGGTTTTGTGCTTTTATAGTAAGTGAAATGAATGGATGAGATGAGTTTAAAATGAAGGGTCTTGATAATTTGGTATAATTTTTTTTAAATACAATTTTCATTTGGTAATTGGTACGTAATATACTGTAAGTTTGGTACGGTATTTCGGTACGGTAAATTTGATAATTTCGGTACGGTAAATCGTTTTTTATATCTTAAAACCAAAACCAACCAAATTTTAGGCGGTATATTCGGTTTTGGTAAAATCGATTTTCGGTATTTCCTAATATGAAACCTAAAAAATTTTTTTCGAACCAAAATGGTATGGTACGGTAAAAACCCGTATCGGTTGCACCCCTACTTAGGGATATAAGTTACTGATCTCACCTCAATGTTTGTTGTTGTGTGTGCTTACGATTATATCCGGTAATAAATCATGGGGTCAATAACGCTCAAGCCAGGGGTTGGTTCAATATTCCCTCAGACACAATTCTAAGTCATTGACATTCCCTCATACTTCAACCTGCTTCTTGATCACTTGTGGCTTCACAACATTCGAGGGGTCACATCTTCCTTTCATTAAAAATTAAAGTTCTTTGTATATAATTAGGTCATTACGATCATCGAGGATGACGATTGCACATATGGCATCGTCACTAGCAACCCGATTCTCTAAATCTAACACGGTACAAATGACATGTTCATTTTTAGGTTCAAGATCGATCATCTCCCTCTCCCAACTGGAGATAACTTTAAAGACAAAGTGAGTCTTGAACACAAGCCTCACGAGATGTTAACGCGATTCATATGTTCAAGAATATATATTTTATTCTCGCAATAAGGTTATGAAATAAACAATAGCGAATCCTTGAACCAATTATCCCTAAGACAGTTTGTCCACCTAATGGTTTGGGGTATCATCGATTCCTATATAAACTTATGGTTCTTCATCAACCATAGAAAAAAAAAGGGTATTGAAGAGAGATTCCCTAAATGGGCATTTTATCAAATAGTGCAAAGATTTTCCCTATTATAATTTTTTGAAGCCATGGTATGGTGTGATTAAAAAGAAAATGAAGCTAGGGTTTGAGATTTTCTTCAAATATAAGTTCACTTGGACAAAGGGTTCCAAACTTGAGGTAGATCCACTAACCATAAAGTTATCTAATTCTAGATCTTTTCATATGGAAATCACTAAAAGCAATTAGTCATTCACTTTTGCTGAACTAAAGATGAACCTCTATACGATTCATGCCGAGTCTAAGTCATCCGACTCTTCTAGATGATTTTTCATGCCATCAAGCCACTTCCAATTGGTGGAGCATTCCGACCAATCCAACCTCGTCAACCCAAAATCCTTCTATCTACCACTTTGAGGATGAACATGTTTTTAGGTATGTTAGTCCTATTTTTCTAAAAAATGTTGTCAATGAAATGAATGAACATTTTGAGTATCGTTTTGTGCCTTATATTAATTAGATTCATTTTAATAATCAAAAAATGATGAAGATGACATAATGAATGAATAGTTATTAATTGATCTTAATAAGGAAAAAATAAAACAATAAAACTAATGATGAGGAGACTATTGTTGTTAATCTTGGTTCTAGCAGCACCACGTGCCAGATTAGGATAGGATCAACCCTTAACAACCTTGAGCGATCACAGTTCAAAGATCTTTTAAAGGAGTTCATGGACGTCTTTGCATGGTCTTGTAGAAACATGTCTAGCATTGACCCTGAAATTGTGTAACACAAGATCTCGCCTTACACTGAGTGCAAATTTGTCAAACAAAAGCTAAGGAAGCTTCGACCCGATTGGTCCCTAAAAGTGAAAAATGAAGTAGTCAAGCAATTAAATGTATGTTCCATCCGCATAATCGAGTATCTAACATGTATTGCCAATATAATCTCGGTGCTAAAATTAAGAGAAAAGGTCTGTATGTGTGTCAACTATTAGGACTTGAACAAACATTCTCTAAACTACGACTACCCCATGCTTAATATAAGCATTATCATCGATAATACCGTCAATTATGCGCTCAAGATATTCGTCGATGGATTTGTGGGGGATAATCAAATCAAGATGTATCCCAATCACTAATAAGAGATTGCTTTTACCATCCCATAATGAATATTATTCTACACGTTAAACCTTTCCATCTAAAAATGTCGGGCTACATATCAAAGGGGGAAATCACAACCATATTGAATGATCTTATCAACAAAGAGGTTGAAATCTATGTTATCGATATGATAACTAAATCCAAAACTTGGGAAGGTCACATCCCTTCCTTGAGGAAGTTTTTTGAATGGATACGATAGAATCAAACGCGCCTTATACCGTAAAATTGCATTTTTGGTGTTATAAAAGCAAACTCATAGGTTTTATGGTCATCGAGAAGGGAATCAAAGTAGTCCCTGCTAAATTTAAGGCGATTGTTATAATGTCACCTACTCGAACTGAGAAAGAGGTGCGTGATTTATTAGAAAAGATCTAATATATAAGTAGATTCATTAGCCAACTCATTTCTATCTGCGAACCCATCTTCAAATTTCTCTGAAAAGGTTCAACTAAAGTCTGGAATGAGGTGTGTTAAGAAGCCTTTAACAAAAGAAAATGATAACTTACTCAATCATTGGTGCTCATGCCACTGCAACCTGGTCCACCCCTTGTTCTATACCTAACTAGAACCAAATGCAACCGGGGCTCTATTACCCCAATAAATTAATGAGTCGTGCAAAGTAAGAGGCATTTATGTTAGTCAAAAACTGATAAGGCATGAGGTAAATTATACAACACTCGATAAGTCATGTGTCACCTTGGTTTGGGTCATTTAAAAACTTCGATACTACATGCTTGCATTCCCCATTAATCTAGTGTCTCGAAGGACTCCCATGAAGTACTTTTTAGACAAACTGCCTTATCAAGCCATATGTTTTGATGGTTGTTCTTGCTAGTCAAATTCGATATAACGGTCATACATAAATCCATCAAAGGGAGACACATAGCTTATTACTTATTTGATCATCCCATGGAAGAAGTCAATGTGTGGATATTTAAATTCCAAGATGAAGAAGTTTTATATGTTACTCACGAACAACTCCGATGGAAAATGTCTTAAACAGAGTTTCCAACAAGGAGGGATATGCAATTGGGATACTTCTGATCGTGCCTGATGACTCTCATACACCTATTGCCATTAAGATTTATTTCCCTTGCACTAACAACATAAAATAACATGATATATGCATTATAGGCGTTAAGCTCGCCATGGAAAAGGGAATCTAATATCTCAATGTCTATGGAGATTTAACCCTCATCATAGGATATGTCCTTTGGAAATGAAAAGTCAAAGATAAGAAACTCCTTCCCTTCCACGCTCATCTTAAATAGCTCGATTCCCAATTCAAAGATGGCACTTTCTACTATCTCTCTCTTTCATGGAAAAAAAATCCGATGTATTATCATCTTTGGACCCCATAGTCAATACGCTTGAGGGAATAATGATTTCCGCCTTGCAATTTTAAACACAGTCCAGGCTAACTCAATACTACCATATCAATCTCTTTAAGGAAAATAATTTAGATAAGGTTGGGTTATGGTATTATGGTATTTGGTGCCTCCTCAAACATGGTCGATACCCTCAAGACGTTGATAAGAAATATCGTATGACCGTTCAAAAACTTACAATCCATGATATCATCTGTGACAAACCCTTGTTCAAAAGGAATTTCGATGGCACCCGTTTGCATAGCAGGGACTAACACCGAATAAATTATATACAAAATCCATAATGGGGGAGTGTAAACCCCACATGAACGGTCATGTGCTTGCCAATAAGATCATCTAACAGGGGTATTATTAGACTACTATAGTTCAAAACTGTGCGACATGCATTAAGAGGTGCCTTAAATGTAAAAAATTACCAATATCTAGCACTTATCTCATCGAGAGTTATATAAAATGATCTTTCCCTGGACTTTCTCAACTTAAGGCATTGAAAAAATTAGAAAAGTCACTCCCAACTCATCCAACGGGCAAGAATTCATCTTGGTCACAATCGACTATTTCGCTAAATAGGTGGAAGTTGATTCATACACAGTGATAGATGTAAAAAAGTGTCCAAGTTCATCATGAAAAATATCATCTCTCTCTAAGGGATACCTCACGAGCTGATGTTCGATAATGGGCTGAAGTCAAGGAAGTAGTGGAAGAATATGGAATTCAAAGTCACAAATCTTCACCTTATCGACCACAAACCAATGGGGTTGTTGAAAGTACTAATAAGAATCTCAAATCCATAATTAGTAAAATGATAAAAATTTAAAGATACCGGATGATGGATTCCTCACAACCTGTGGAGCTAAGATACATCCATCAGAACACTCACTAGGAATACCCTACTCCCTAGTCTACGGCATGGAGGCAGTCTTGCTTGTAAAAATTGAGATATCTTTAATACTGGTCATGCTCCAAAGTTAAGTAGGAAAAGTTGATTGACACCAAAACCATCACAATGAACTTCTTAGATGAAAAGAGGATAAAATCTTTATACCACATATAAGGGTATGATCGTCGCATTGTACGATCCTTTTGTAAGAAAGTCAAAGATCACTGTGTGCAAGAAGGGAACCTCACTCCCAAGGAAATTATGGAACCTATTCAATATTTAAGAGTAATATTGAAACACTGTTAGAGAGGGCCATATCTTGTCAAGAAAATCTAATCTGGTGGCGTCTCTATACTCACAGACCTTGATGGAGAAGATATGGCATGCCCAATCAATTTATTAATTTTCAAGAAATCCTATCCTTAATCCAACTCTAGTCCTCGCATACAATTCTCACCTTCAATATATTATAAAGAAACTCATTGTCCATCTAAAAGAACTATTTATAACCCTATCCTATCAAATATCCTCAACTATTACAAATATTTTTCATCCCTACAATGGTACATAGGCAACCTATAAAGTAACTTTGAGTGCGGTCCTTTCTCTTTCACAAAATGTTTTTTTATTCTTCCATAAAGAGGCATATATCTCTTGTCATTTAAATTGAACAAAATGATTATGTACTAAAGTTGATGTAGACAGTTCAATCATGAATAACTCTTCCATAAAGGCAGAATAAGATATGTCAAAATTAACATTCATTTTAATTTCTTTTATTTAAAACATAACTTTTGCACGAAGCATCAGCGATAGTCTTTTCAAAGACCTACTAACCATACTTAAGCCCATAATACCTAAAATATAACAAGCCTTCACTAAAAACCAAGACAAAAAATATATCCAACCATCCAGCAGGCACCAACACCTAAACCAATCATTTCTTTCCTAAGAGCTTCGTAAAAGCCTAAACTAGTAGATGATACTGCTTCATCATTACAACTAATGTAACTAACATCATCTTTTAGAAGTCCTTAATAGTCCCCATTTTGAGTTCTTACAGGCAAACGTTTAATGCAAAGGTATACCTTATAAAGCTTCGACAAGACCATGATAATATCTTCAACAACCTCTACAACTATAAGCCATATTTACCCAAATTCCTTAACATAAATATTCAAGACCAAATCCTTCCATAGCCACTTCAGATAAACCTGCGACACTACCTAAGCTTCCTCATAGTTAGAGTTAAATGGTGAGAAGGCCTACGACACTACCATCAACTCCCCGCAGATATCCTCAGAGATTCAGTCAAATCTTCTATTGGGGAAAAATTACTTATGCGGGGAGGGATAATCTGTTCCCATCTTACTTGGTAAAAAAGTCTTTAAGAAAGGTAAAAATAGGTCTAAAGAAGGCTGATAAGTTGTACATAATGATAGACATATAATTATAGAATGAGTTCCAATTCACCCACTATAGTACAAACTAACAAAAACAACGATTCCACTTTCCAATAGATAATGAGCCATTCATCCATAAACGAGCAGAAGTCCATGCTAGGTCGGAGAAAGAAGTTACGGATACTAGTCAAAGGGTACTCAGAAGGCACAATCAGATGAAGTCTCTTCTATAACCACATGAACAACATCACGGGGCTACCTCACAAGAAGGTAGAGTGTTTCTCTTTCTAATAGTCTAAATTCTTAAACATTTTTGCTAAAATGGTAGCCGTCGGGTTACAGTGATAGCATATCCATAACACTATGGTAGCCACTTGAATATATGTAATCATACCACCAACACTAAAATCATCTTTGGGTCAGGCCTAATGTTAGCTCACTAAAAAATCCATTATCCTTTAAACCCTCTGACGCACTGATTCAAGCACCATGGGTAGACAAATGTATCCCCATGCACTAATGGTCAGGACACAGATGGAGATATGTGTAGTAACTCAGCCAAAATGACGTGAGGAGAATGGAAAAAATCTAGCATGGTAGCTAATATTTGAGGCTAAATACCCAACATGGCAGAAAACTCCTCATAAGTTCGACACACCTCATCCAATCCAAAGCAGAACATATGATTTTTGGGGTACCAAAAATTAAAGATCCACTTTCAGAAAAGTCTAATTTATTGAACGATTACTCCATAAAATAGTCGGGCATAAGTTGAAAGATGCGTAATCAGCACTATACAAGCTCATGACTTCCAAACCTTTGAGATAAGCAACAATTATTTCTATCATAGGAATGTCCATTAGAGAGAACTGAGTTATATGCAAGAGAGAAGAGAAGAAGTTATGGGGTGAATCCAAATGCTCCCCTTAATCCCCCTTTTATACAAAAGAATCCTCCACCGAATGATGAAAGTTGATAGTCTATTACCATTAATAAAGGAATCAAAGTACTGTGAGTGAAACAAAAGTGAATCGAAGTCTAAGAAATAATTTTCCTGGACAAGAATGCTGACAAGAAGAACGAGGGGTATACCGATCGCCCCTCTATTTTAGGAAATTTCCCTTTTCTTTATTTATCTTCCTAATTTCCAAATAAGCCCATTTTAAAATTAACCTATTAGGATAGAGTTTTCTAAGCATTTCTTTACTTGAAAACTAAAAAATGCATTCAAAAGTTCAAAAATAAATTTTCTTAATATTCTTAAAAAAACCCTGAAGGAAGAATTTGAGTGCATATAGATTAGACCACCAAGTCAAGATAATTTAAAAAAAAGTGCAACATTATATATATATGATTTTTGTTTTTCAAGTACATCAAAGAAACAAAGGAAAAGAAAAAAAAGAAACAAAATTGTTGAGGCACAACCCATAATTTCTAAACCTAAACCTAAGTTACCAAATAACAATCAGTGGCCACGATGAGGGAACTTACCTTGGTGGCTAGAGGTGGAGGCCCCACTTCTAGAGCTTAAAGAAGGCACAACATCATCATCAGTTGTCGGAGGAGAAGGCAAGGAACCGAGCCATTATCTGAATATGTCAGGTTGCAGAAGTTATCCAGTCTCGGACATCACCCAACTAAGAAGTCCTCACTATAACAGCCTGCAAAAAAGTCAGAAATATGAAGAAGAATCAATTCAGTTATAGGGAGAAATACGACAATGAGAATGTTGAAATGAATTGAGAAAGAAATAAAACTCACTCCCCACTTGAAGTCATATGTGGTCATAGGAGATAGAACTGTAACACCCTGTAATTCTGAAGATACAAAATTTAATTAATTCATTGATATGGGATTTAATTAATCTGGAAGATTTAATTAAATTTGTGAATTAAGATTTAAATAACTCGGTTTATTTTTTTTTTTAATTTACATGTGTCATAATTTGAGGTCGAGATTGGAGAATTTTTTCAAAGTAACTCAAATAACGATTCTGAGTGCACGGTTGATTCCGAATAAGTCGAGATAGTCAGAAAAGAGTACACAAGGGTATTAATTGGGTCTCAAGGCATTTTTAGGTATAAATAGGCTCACATAGGGCTGTTCGGGTCATTTGGGCTTGGCCCATAGGCCTAATTTTAGGATTAGATATATAAAACCTACATTAGATAGTTTGTGGATGGCACAACTCAAATAGAATAGTTTTGCATAGGAGAAAAGAGGGAGAAATTGGAAGATCTTTTGGGACCAAACCAATATAAGAGGGGTGTGTTCTTCGTCAAATTTTTGTCTTCATCTAAGGAAATAAGACCCTATGAATTTATTCAGGTAAGTAGTTAAACTTACTGTTGATACCAAATTTAGTCTGCTGACATGGCTCAATCGAGTGAAGACACGTGGCAATCTACATGGCAACAACAAGCACTTCCGAGGAACTCAGACGCTCCAAGGAACCATACTACAACGAGGAACACTGCTTCCCCGAGTAACTCAGACTCTCCGACCTACAAGAACTCTTCGAGGAACTTTTGAGTACCGAAGAAATTTGAGCACCGAGGAACCTTAGGCGGCCCGAGCAGCTTAGGCGGTCCGAGCTGCACCTCGAACAAAGCATTAATAGCAGAAAAACCAACAGTCTGACTGTTCATTAAATGCTTATCATTCAGATGTATACGCTTAAGGGGCATTTAATATATTACCCTTTCACATGTACAGCATTGAATGTATTACCCTTTCACATTACAGCCTCAGGGCTATAAATACATTGTACAATCCTCATTATAAGGGGACCGGAATTTCTTGATAGTACTTATAATCGAGAATTCCCAAACAATCAGCAATAACATAACAGTGGACGTAAGCCATTCTTATAAGGCCGAACCACTTTAAAATTTCTTTGTCTCATTTATTTTATCTGTGATTAAATAATTAGATATGATCTAATTTTTTACATCAACATATTGGCGCCATCTGTGGAAAACGACTGGTAATATCGTTTTTCATCAAAAACAATTCATCACAAATGGCTGATATACCAGAATCCAGCAATCGAAACGCTGGAAGCCCTCCAAATCCATCTGCTCCGCCAAATATTCCACATCTGGCTGGAATCATGACAAATCTGGCTCAGGGCTAGACCGTCATGCAAGAAACTATGCGACAACTCATACAAACCCTCCATGGCGGTGCACCAACCCATTCAGGACCACGAAGTATTCAAAGAAATACCCGTGCAACTTCTTCGCATACTAGGAGTATCAATTCATATCGCAATGAGGAGTCTGAAGATTTTTCTTATCAACCTGGACGAACTTCGTCAGTACGGGCTACAGATACTGAACAACGTATCACTCTCTCTCCATAAAGGACTAGTGCGCTAGAGAGGTTAAGCAGGGTATCACCTTTTGATCGATTAGGACCTAGATAGAGTAGAAGTCCTCCTAAAGTCGCATCGAGGAGTTTTTGATGACCATCAGATTTAAGGGAAGGATCTGCCCAGTCACGACCAACTGCTCGTCAAGATAGATCCCAAGAAGCCACATAAATGCGATCAGTTGCTCGAACCAACAGGCCCGAGGAAGGAAATGATGCATGGAAAGGCTCTATTCAGAGGCTGGAGGATAGATTAGGGGAAATGGCTAAGGCCAAGAACCCTCTACAACGAACCTTTGTTCGAGGAACACCTTTTGTCCAGGCCATTGTAGATTTTCCAACACCATCAAAGTTCAAAGCACCTGTTGTGACCCCCAAATATGATGGAAAGAGTGACCTTGTCCTTCATATAGAACAATACCAAGCTGCAATCGACATCTATGCTGTTCCAGATGAGATGAGATGCAGAGCATTCTCGGGAACTCTTACCGGATCTGCTCAAATGTGGTATAATAATCTTCCTCGAGGTAAGATCTCAACTTTTCTTCAACTGGCCGAGTTATTCATTGGGAATTTCTATTTTGGGGCAAAGCCAGTTAAACGAGTAGCACATTTGTTAAGTGTTAGACAAAAAGATGGTGAGAGCACCAGAGATTATATAACTCGTTTTAATAACGAGAAACTTGAAGTCATTGATTATGAGGAGAAGACAGCGATTACCGCCTTGATGAGTGGACTACTGCCCAACAAGTTGTACTACACTTTGGCCAAAGATCCACCTAGAACCATATCAGACTTGATGGGAAAAGCGTCCAAGATTATGAATGCCAAGGAGGCTATGGCTGCGAAGAAGAATATGGATGCTAAAGAAACCAAGGTGGAAGGTGATAAAGCTAAGAAGAAAGAGCATAAGAACAATGGTAATGACAAACATTCAAAAACTAGGTCGGTATGGGACGTAATGAAGAAATTCGATAATTATACTCCTTTGAAGAAGGATATCAACCATGTTCTAGAAGAAATCAAGAACAACGAGGAATTAAACTGGCCAGAAAAATGAAGGCAGTCCCTGATCGAAGGAATAAAGCAAAGTATTGTGAGTTTCATAAAGATCATGGCCATATGA
The DNA here is from genome assembly GCA_949130495.1 of Sambucus nigra. Taxonomy (NCBI): domain Eukaryota; kingdom Viridiplantae; phylum Streptophyta; class Magnoliopsida; order Dipsacales; family Adoxaceae; genus Sambucus; species Sambucus nigra. Next base: position 127,971,169 of record OX422224.1, on the reverse strand, counting down.
CCAAAAATTGTATAGCTCTTCAGAATGAGATTGAAACACTCATCAGACGAGGAAAACTGGAAAAGTATGTTGATCGTGGAAACGAAAGAAGAAATAACGATCGAACAAGAGAGAGGTCTAGATCTCCTCGTCGAGCAGAGGAGAACAAGAAAAAAAACTATAAAGTTGATCCAGAAGATGACCCCGATCTTCCCAAGAGACCAAGGTAGCCAGAACGAGAGGTATTTTCAATACGCTTTGGGTCATTTGATTGTAATGTTATTACAGGTGGAGATGCAGGAGGAGGAGACCTTTCTGCAGAGAGATAAGCTTACCTCTGTGAGGCTCAAGCTTGCTCGTACATTCAGCGAATAAATATAGCTGAGGAGGATCGCCCAAGAAAGGTGAACAAAGAGAAATTGGTCATCGGTTTATCAAAGAACGACCTCGCAGGAGTTTTGTATCCTCATGATGACCCATTGGTGATCAAAATGAGGATGAAAGAGGTAATGATCTCAAGAGTACCGGTAGACAATGGTAGCTCGACAGACATCATGTTCTACTCGTGCTTCGACAGTTTAAATCTAAAGCTATCTCAACTGGAGCCTTATCATAGACCCCTCCTCGGTTTTGCTGGCGAGAAAGTATTTCCACTTGGGACGATCAAGGTGTATATATTCATTGGTACGTGGCCTGCTTGTCGGACATAAAGAATACTCTTCTTCGTGATGGATAAGAATGTTCAATCATCATACAATATCATCATGGGAAGAATAGGATTGAAGAAATTCGAGGCTGTACCATCTACAGTGCATCAGTGCCTAAAATTTCCAACAAATTTTGGAGTAGGAGTTGTGAAAGGTGACCAGAAAGTAGCTCGGGAATGCTATTATTCATCCGCCGAGCAAGAGGAACTGGAGGAATAAAGGAAAAAGACTACTACCTATCAAGTGGATGAAGGTAGAGAAATTAAAACATTAGATCCTAGAGATGAGTCGCAACTCGTAAAGGGTCAAGTGGCGGAAGCTACTGAAAGCATCATTCTGGACGACGAACACCCTGAACGAACTACTCAAGTAGGTTCGTCGTTGGAAGCCTCACTAAAACAGGAATTGATAACTTTCCTAAGAAGCAGAAAGCAAACCTTTGCGTGGAGTCATGAGGATATGCCCGGAATAGACCCAAATTTCTTATGTCACTAATTCAATGTGAATAAGGAGATCAAACCTGTGAAGCAGAGAAGAAGAGTATTCAGTCCCGAGAAGAATCAAGATATACAGGAGGAAGTCGAGAAGCTCCAAAAAGCTTGATTCATTGAAGATGTTAAATATCCAGATTGGTTAGCAAATGTGGTGATGGTGAAAAAGAAGAACAATAAGTGGAGGATGTGTGTAGACTTCACCGACCTCAATAAAGCATGCCCAAAGGATCACTTTCCACTGCCCCGAATTGATCAACTAGTGGATGCTACCTCGTGACACGAGCTGCTGAGCTTCATGGATGCTTATTCTGGTTACAATCAGATTAAAATGAAACCTGAAGATAGGGAGAGTACTTCTTTCATTACCCCTAGGGGAACTTATTGTTATAATATTATGCCTTTTGGTTTGAAAAATACAGGTGCGACATATCAGCGGCTGATGAACAAGGTCTTTGTTGAACAAATCAGTTGCAATATGGAAGTCTATGTTGACGACATGCTGACAAAGAGCAAGAAAGCTTCCGATCATCTAGTTGACTTAAGTCAGACTTTTGATCAACTGGATAAATATCAAATGAAGATGAACCCGACGAAGTGCATATTTGGAGTACGAGAAGGCATGTTTCTTGGGTATATTGTCAATAAATGAGGCATTGAAGCAAATCCTAAAAAGATCAAAGCTCTATTAGGGCTGCGATCTCCAATGACGAAGAAAGAGGTGCAAAGTCTTACAGGACGAGTAGCAGCACTCAACAGATTTGTATCGCGAGCAACTGATCGATGTCTCCCATTCTTCAAGACACTCCGAAAGACTTTTGAGTGAAATGATGAATGTGAGAAAGCTTTTCAAGACTTGAAGAAATACTTGGGAGCACCTCCACTGTTATCCAGGCCAGTGATGGGAGAAAAATTATACTTGTATCTGGCAGTGTTCGAGAATGCTGTCAGTTCAGTATTGATAAGAGTGGAGAATGGAGTACAAAAACCAATCTACTATACGAGTAAGGCATTCCGAGGAGCAGAGATCAGATATCCAGGGCTGGAAAAATTGGCACTGGCGCTGATTGAGGCGAGTAGGAGAATGAGGCCATACTTCCAGGCTCATACTATAGTCGTATATACTGATATGCCGTTGAGGCAAGCCCTTCATAAACTACAAAAATCAAGGAGATTGATGTATTGGGCAATAGAGCTCGGTGAATACAATATAGTCTATGAACCCAGATCATCGCTAAAGGGGCAAGCTGTAGCAGATTTTATAGCAAAGTTCACCTATCTTGATACCCCCGAGGAGTAAAAGTTGCTCGCTGATCAACCTGTGGATATTACAGGATCATCAAACATAAGCTCAGACCAATTTAGGTTGGTAAAAGGGCAAGTGGATGTTACAGGATCATCAAATTCGAGCCCAGACCAACTTAGGTTGGTAAAAGGGCAAGAAAAGATGATCGACGAAGAGCAAGAAATATCAGGGGAGGATTAAAGGAAGCAACAAATATTTCACCGAGGAACTCTATCATATCAGAAATTTGAAGACGAGTTACCTATATGGAGGCTATATGTAGATGGCTCATCTTGCATAACAGGCAGTGGGGCAGGGATCGTTTTGAATAGCTCGGACAAGGTCGACATGGAATACGCCCTACGATTAAAATTCAAAGCTTCCAATAATAAGGCTGAGTATGAGGCCATGATTGCAGGTCTTAATTTGGCAAAAATTATGGAGGCACAGCAGGTTATTGTCTTCAGTGATTCTCAATTGATCGTAAATCAAATGTTGGGAATATATGCAGCCAAAGGAGAATTAATGATCAAGTATCATGCAAAGGTGATTGAGTTGGTATCAGAATTTGCTGCTATTCAATTGGTCAGAATACCAAGAATGGAGAATGCAAGAGAAGACGCCCTAGCTCGATTAATATCAGCTACTCGTACCGAGTTACGAAGAACAATCCCAATTGAAGTCTTAGCTGGTCGGAGTATAGATGAAGATCTGATGACGAACTTTATTACCCTTGATTTAGGATCATCATGGATGAATCCCATCAGGGCATATATTGAGAAGGGAGAATTACCAATTGACAAGCTCGAAGCCAAGAAATTGAAGTTTAAAGCTGCTCGGTATGTATTAACTAACGATATTCTATATAGACGAGGAATTATGGCAGGTTTGTAAAGATGTGTGAATCCCTCCGAGGTGAAAGAATTGATTGAAGAGATCCATAAGGGTCCTGTGGAGCCCATGTAGCAGGTCGGACGATTTTGCAAAGGATGATGACGCAGGGATACTACTGGCCGACGATGAGGGCTGATTGTGTAGCCTATGCCAAGAAATGTGACAAGTGCCAACGCTTTTCCTCCATCCGAAGAACTCCACAAGCATTGTTGACACCCATCACTTCCCCTCGGCTATTTACCATGTGGGGAATAGATTTGGTTGGGCCATTGCCAACGACCAGAGGAAGGTTCAAATACCTCGTCGTCGCAGTGTATTATTTTACTAAGTGGGTGGAAGCTGAGCCTCTCATTGATATGACGTACGAGACGGTGTACCAATTTATTTGGAAGAACATCATTTGTCGATATGGTCTTCCTCATGCTTTCATCACAGACCATGGAACACAATTTGACAACGAGGAGTTCGCTGCCTATTGTCATCAATCAAACATTTTGAAAATCCACTCCGCGCCAGGCCATCCTCAAAGCAATGGACAAACTGAAGTGACAAACAGAATGCTGCTGAATGGCTTGAAGAAAAGACTGGACGATGCGAAAGCAAAGTGGATCAACGAGTTATAGTCATTACTGTGGGCTTATCGTACTACTCCCCGAGCAGCAACTGGAGAATCTCCATATATGCTAGTGTTTGGAAGTGAAGCTGTTATACCTGCCGAGTTGGGCCTCCCAACACACAGGGTACTGAATTTCAATTCCCCTGTCTGCGACTTAATGAGAAAATTAGATTTAGACAAGCTCGAGGAAGTTAGAGAAGAAGCAGCCATCAGGAATGCTGCATACCAACAACGAACAACTTTGTTCTACAATAAGAGGGTGAAGAAGTGCGACCTGAAAGAAGGAGATTATGTGCTAAAGAAAGTGATTCAAAAGCACAACAAACTAGAGGCAAACTGGCATGGACCATACCGAGTTATAGAAGTTGTTCGACCAGGAACTTACCGAATAACAACTTTAGAAGGGGAGGAGTTTAAGAATGCATGGAACGCAGAGCACCTGGGCAAGTATTATCAATGATGTATATTCTCATGTAACGCAGTTTCGTCAGCATGAATAAAATGAAGATATTCTGCCGAATTCTTTCCTTTTATTGAAAGTTTTTCGGCATAACTCGGACTGCTCAAAATTTTTCTCGAAAATGCCAACTAAGGTTGGTCGAGAAATAAATGTATTCCTCCGGGAAGTAAAACTATGTATTCCTCCGGGAAGTAAAACTTGTATTCCTCCGGGAAGTAAAACTATGTATTCCTCCAGGAAGTAAAACTTGTATTCCTCCGGGAAGTAAAACTATGTATTCCTCCGGGAAGTAAAACTTGTATTCCTCCGGGAAGTAAAGCTACTTGTATTCCTCCGGGAAGTAAAACTTATATTCCTCCGGGAAGTAAAGCTACTTGTATTCCTCTGGGAAGTAAAACTTGTATTCCTCCGGGAAGTAAAACTATGTGTTCCTTGGGAAGTAAAGTATTCCTAAAAATGCCAACTTATGTTGGTTAGGAAGTAAATATATTCTTGAAAACGCCAACTAAAGTTGGTCGGGAGGTAAAATTATTCCAAAAAGTGCCAAAGCTCCTCGTAGAGGAAAAATCCACTAACTATGGATGGTCTGGGATAAAAACCCACTAACTGTAGTTGGTCGAGAAGGAAATTTACTGACCTTGGTTGGTCGGAAACATTTTATGAATACAAGAAAGTGATCGAGCAAAATTTTTGATACTCGTAACTTTTTAATTATTACTAAGTTGGTCGAGAAACAAAACATTATTTTTGCCAAATGACTACCACAAATTCAAACTAGTCGACAATAAGTTGATCGACAAATAACACAATATTATTATCTTTTTAACAAATACACATGCACAGAAGTAAAGTGTTACAAGACAATGGCAGTCAACATTTGCAAATAAAAGTCTTTCATTAAATCCAAAAACAAATTACATTAAGAATGAAATGTATACAAATTTATTACAACAATATACCTATTCTATTGGTTTTTTCCCTTATGCTTTTGAAACAGGTTCCTCGCCAGCAGGAGGATCATTTAAAGCAAGATGAGAATTTATAAAGTTAAGGTCTTTTAACATCCTGATATTCATCACGGATGGCCGATCTAGGAGGTGCTCGAGACGAGATATCTCGACACTTGAATGGAGATTGTAGTCGCCGAGATATTTGGAAATTAAGCATCAAGGAATGGCCCGAGCAGGGATCCAACTCATATCAAGTTTGAATGGTGGCACGGGTAGGTCAAGTAGCCCAGTATCATGGTAGTCCCACAGGTAATGACCCTGTTCGAGTTGCAGCACACCTAAGGCATTCAACCATCCCTATTTGTAGCCCTCATTATTGGCATTCTGGATACGATCGTCCAAGTGGTAGAGAGCCTCGTTGTACCCAGCCATCCAGAACTCCCTGGACTGTTTGTGGAATTGATATGTCAATCTTTCCAGCTGTTCGTGGAGATTTTTAATGAAGAGTTCTTTATTCTCCAATACAGACTTCTGCGCAGAAAGTTGATCTTCCAGGTCCCTGATCTTCTTTGACATTTCAGCCAACGCCTGGTTCTTCGCCATTAATTGGAAGGCCTGGTTCTCTAGAGCAGATTGAGTCCTCTGTTACTTGATAGGAATTCGAGCTGCTCTTGCTCATCTCCGAGGAGATCTTGCTCGTCCACGAGAAGATGTAGAAGGGCCAGATCTTTTCAAGGTTTCCAACTCATCCCTCAAGTTGGCGTTCTCGAGCTCCAAGAACGAGAATCCCTCATCAGTCACTGGGATCAAGGCTTTTGAAGTGGAAGCTGCAGACTTCAACTGCGACAACTCTCTTTGCAGGTTGTTATTCTCTTGCTCTAATAATTTAGCTATTTGATAGAAAGACTTTTGCGTGTATTTTGTCGTTGCTTGAAAAGTTCTTCTAATCAAAACCTTGAATTACCTACAAATAATAACAATCTAAAGTGTAGAGGTAAGTAAGGGTATCAATCCACTTTCTAGGGAGTAAAGCAAATGGAACAAATTCAAATGTAATTCACTTTTTATTTTACTTTTTGTGCTTTTTCACTTTTCTATTTTTTTTAGCTTTTTCAATATTAAAACAAAAGGGTGAGGTGAGATCTAAACTAAACTAAACTAAATGAAAATAACTAACTAGAAATTTACTAAAATGAAAAATAAAGTCTAATACTAAAATAAAAGATAAAGTGAGGAAAATAATTGTGAGAACAATCAAGGAGTGGGATTACACCACAAATTTTAATTATTCTAATTAATTAATTTAATTATTTGAATTCTCCCAAATTAATATCAAAATTACAAATCAACTCTCGTTGCAAGTGTAATTAGAATAGTAATCTTTTAGAAAATTAAAATTAACACCCCACAACTCTTGAAAATTAGATCTACACTCCTTTTAATTAATCACCCGCTAGGATCGATCAATTAGAATTTATGTCAATCTTAGAAATTAAATTTAGAGTTGAAATTCAAATGATAATACCCCACTTAAGAAACCCCTATCTCTAGTTCGAATCTAAAATGGGTATTATCACTAGAATTTCGATTTTCTCTCGAAAATCATTTACCCTCTCTCGAGGCGTAAATCTAAGGGTGAGGGATCAAAATTAACATTCAAAGGGAAATTTCAAGTAAGCAAACTAATTAAACTAAAATAATATCAAATAAGGGTTTCACCCCACCCCTTGAAAGGGGATTTAGCCTACCATGATATTAAACATGACAAATTAGTAATCAAGGCATAAACAAATAAAATAGAAGGGTAAGAGGACAAATCTTCAAACAAGTCTCCTTGATTTGCAAAATTGGACTCTAATCCTCCATTGAAATTGAGCGATATCCATTCCAAATGAGCTTTCCACAATATTCAATTACATACAAACACTCATTTGAATCACTCAACAATTAATTTCTCACAAATATAAAAAAAAAATAAAAACAAAATTATTTACAAAAATATTCTACCTAATTTATTTTCTAAACTAACCTATCTCTCTCTAGAATTTTCTCTCTACTTGATATTATTCCTTTCAAATGGGCCTTGGGTCTTCATTATATAGTAGATGTATGGCACATGGAGTATGGGGGTAAATTGGGAATTGACTAGAGGTGCACATGAGGGGTGTGAGGTGTGAGAATATATGGGTGAGGGTAATATGGAGAAAATGCACAATTGTGCATGGATTGTGTGAGGTGTGAGGATATTTGGAAAAAATCTATTTTGGGTTGAGGGGTAATTTGGGAAAAAGGGATAAAGGTTAGTTGGGGGGTATAATGGGTAAAGTGGGTTAAAAGGTTAATTAGGCACATGGGGTAATGGGTTTATTTTTTGGTTTGTTTTTGGTATGTAGCAGGTAGAATAAAACGTGCAAGGGTTTGGAGCAAAAGGGAAATGGGTCTTGGTTTGTATTTGGGTTTGTTGAATGGTGGGTGAGGATATGGGTATGAGGTTGAAGAGGGTAGTGAACTCGGGTTGAGGCAAGGCACCGCCGGGGAGAGTGAGTCGCCGGAGTAGGATACCGTGGACGGCGCGAGGGGTGTCGCGGTAAGATGCAGGGTAGTAGGCTGGGTTTATTCCGGCCGGGTTGGCAGAGATGCGATCGGCGGTTAGAGGCGTCGGCGGGTAGGCGAGTATGGAGGTGAAGGGCCCGCCGGAGAAGGGGAGTGCACCAGATGATTGGTTTAAGTCGCCGGAGGCAGGGGGTGAGTTATGAGGTGTTGTGTGTGTGTTTGGAGAGGAAGTGGAGGTGGTGGTAAAAATGGTTATGGAGGTTTATGAGTTGGTGTTAATGGAGGTAGAGAGAGAAAGAAAGGTGGGTGATGGGGAAGAAGAAGGTAGGGTTGATAAGGTGTGGTAGGGTGTAGATTAGTAGGGTGAGGATGAGGGTGTAGGATAGTAGGTGTGGTGTAGGGAGTGTGTAGGTAAGTGGGGTGTGTTTGGTAGTAGTGATGGGTTTTAGGGTGTGTGTTTAATTTGGACCCCTAATAATAACACTACAAATAAAAAAATAAAACTAAAAAAAATTAAAAATCTAAAAATAAATAAATTCCTACTAAAAAATAAAATAAAGATTAAATTAAAAAAATATATAAAAATAGAATCCTATTAAACTAAAAATTAAAATCCTAAAATATAAAATCTAATAAAACTAAGAAATAAATGAAATCCTAAAAATTAAAATCCTAATAAAATAAAATAAAACTAAAATAAAATTAAAAACTAATAAAAATCAAAATCAAAATAAAATTATACTAATAAAAATAAAAATAGAAAATAAAATCTAAAAATTATAAAATAAATCTAAAATAAATCCTAAAAATTGAAAAGACTCAAACTAAAAATCTAAAAAAATAATAAAAGGGCAAATTAGACACACACGGGGTTCGGGGGTAAGTTTGGGCTAAGTTTAGGGTAGGCTAGGGTACGGGAGAGGTAATCGGGGTACAAGATAAGGGTATTTAGCTCCATTAAAATGCACAATTGCCTTGAAATACGCGCTTGAACACCGCAACGTACATTAAACCTGCATGTTAAACATTTAAGCGCATAAGACCCATATTGTCGAGAAATAGCAACTAAAATACAACTATTCGGGGTATAAAATGTACAGTTTTGGGTGCTTATCACTATTTGTCTACACTCTTCGACCTCAGCCCTCAGAGTTCTCTCCCTTACATCGTAGCCAGCAAAATGTTTATCGTATCCCTTGTCGGCAGCGATTTGCTGATATTTCTTCTCGTACCCCTTGTGCAAGAGGGCAGTGGATTCTTTATATTATTGTTGAAGGTCTTCAAGAGTGCCTTGGAGATCCTCAATCATATCATAATAAGCTACATTATTGGCCACCGCATGATCAAGCAGACACTTCAAATATTGGTAGGCCTCAATTGCCTGTTTTGAAGCATCTTGGTCGAGGATATCGACGATTTGTGCTGCACTCAGATCTGTGTGACCAGCCTTAAAATATTCATTGCATTGTCGCAACAGCTTTGTATCATGAGCAGACAGTAATTCCATCTTGGCCAGAAGCTAGTAGAGGAAGAAAAAGCAGTAATTAATAATCAAAACAGAGCATGAAGAAGAGACAACAGTATGCAAAAACAAAAGTTCAAGTTTTATTATATCACAAGGTTCAGAGTTACATGGTTCAGGATTACATTTGTCAAAGAAAAATAAAATAGATAGAAGTTCGAACAACTCTACACCTTTTACTTGTCTCCCAAAACTTTCTCGGGAGGCTGGGATGAGGAGGTAGGTTGCTCGGATGGAGCAGATAGTAGTTGGGGAAGTGCATGAGGTTGCTCGGAGGAAGTAGCGAGCTGCTGAAGTTCCTCGTTAACAGGCTGGATGGCTGGGGGATGATCTCCCATCACCATGGAAGACTCTTCCGAGGCAGCTTCGTCTTCTTCTTCGTCTTTAGGAGTTGGAGGGGGACCAGGGATGTGTCGCTGAAAGATTTCAGAGTTTTCATCAACCTTCATCTCCTGTAGAGCAGCGACCCACCCATATATAAAGCATTTAAGGCTGCCATATTCTACTTGAGACATCATGGCAGCGAAGCCTTTGTTCCACCCCTTGTCCCAAATGGCGCTGAAAGACTTCTTCACAACCATTTTCCTCTTTAACTTCTCCGAGGAAAGCTTCTCGGACAGAAGATTTTCAGCAGTCTTCAGTTTATTCTCAACTTCTTCCTTCTGGCGACTTACTTCACGAAGTTGGATTAATTCTTCCTCAGCAACCTTGAGTTTATTCTCAAACTCTCCAGCATTTTTGAGCTTCTTGTCGAGCTCTTTATTTTTCTCCTCCAAGTCCTTTATTTTCTTCTCCAACCCCTTGGAGACTTCAACAACTTGAGCCTTCTCCTTCTCGGTGGAGGTAAGTTTCTTATCCCAAACAGCCTTGTCAGCATCGTACTTCTGACGAGAATCTTCCAAAGACTGCCTCACGCCCATCAGAGCTTCCTCCACACCAGATGAGGAGCTTGAAGCTTTAATAGCTTCATCTTTCTTCAAAATTGTGTTAAAGCAGCTCACCAACTGTGAAAATAAAATAAAAGCAAGTCAGAGACAGATATAACAAGGGAAAGATGAAAAGTTCAAAGCAACAAGACTTACAGAAGCAATATGGCGAGCAGCCAATGAGGTAATCATGTACCGAGAAAGGTTCTCTTCAATACCTTGGATCCAAGTCTTCACCGAGCTCATGGCAGAGCTTGGGGAACAAAAGTAGGAACACCAGTTCCAGTAGTTGGGGGCTGGGAGATGGTTTCAGCCAAATTGATCGAGGATCTGTTCTTCAGCTTCTTCGGGGGAACAGGAATAGTTTCGACCAAGGAGGAACTCTTGGTCGGTGATATGACAATCACTTCACCTGGAGCAGCAGCCTTGCTCGGGGCCACTGGGAGCGACAACCTTTACAGGGGCAACCGAGGAAGGTGCATCAATTTTCTTTGTCCCTTCTGGGAAATCATGTTTACTTCTTTTTGCCTCTCCAGCAGCAGAGGCAGGTTTCTCGAAAAGTGTGGGAGGTCTTCTCTTCTTCATCCTTTCACTTAAAGGAACGTGTGACTCAGACGAGGAACTGGTAGAAGCTGGTACTGGCTCTGCGTCGCTTATCACTGGACAAGCAGTAAAAAAAGTTGTGTAACTTTTGTACTGAAGCAGATATGAAGCTGACCTAATATGCTCGTCAGCAACAGTCTGATGCAAACTCCAGATTAGTTTTAAGTGCCTTATATTAACGTCTGCTTCTTTTGGACACTTTCTTTTGCTATCAACTGCAAATAAATCAAAATTAAAATATCAGTGGCACATTTTATCAAGCATAGAAGAAGCATAATTTTGAAAATAAATAAAATGAAATGAAATTAACCTATCCCATTGCCATAGGGAGGGCATCTGGGACCCTGATAAACTTCATCTCCAGATAAAGGAGCATGTTGCCAATTTTTTATAACAACCCCGTGCTCAAAATAGTCCCTATTGGAATCCGGGAGATTGACCACTAAAGCCCTATTTAAAAATCTAGTTTTTAAATAAAAAGTATTATCGCCTACAGCCCATCTATAACAAAACATGATTTCTGGAATTCCTATGCGAGTTCCATGAATTTGGTTTAGTCTATGAACCCCATTAACTATTCTCCATGTATTGGGGGCTATTATTGCAGGAACAACGTTAAAATATTGACAGAATTCCAGACATAAAGGATTAGGAGGAAAAGAAAATCCACACTCAGCAACAAAAAGACTGGGGAACCAATGTCCCTCAGCCAAACGAATATAGTCTGAAGGCTCAGAAAGTTCTTCCAAAACAACCCAGGAGGGAATAGAAAAATCAGAGAGAAATTTATCAAGAGATTCAACAAGGTAAACCATGATGAATAAAGGAAATGAAGAAGAAGGAAGAAGATCTTACAGAAAAAGAGTGGATCTGTTGACAACGAACGATGGAAGAGATGAATACAGAGGAGAGAAAGAGACGATGGAAAATTTGAAGATACAAATTTGAAAAAGTAGAAGACGATGGGATTGTCTGTGACGCTTAAATACCTTGCCTTGGGAAAAGGAAAAAGTAATGATTACAAAAAGAAACAATTACGCTACCGGCGGCTAGAAGGACAAAAAGGGCACGGCAATCGAAGTGGTTATAAAAATTCAAAAAAGCCTGATCCTACGAATTTGGAAGGAAAAATAAATACAAAGGAAACACCCCTAAAAATCAGGAAGACCATTTAAAACTACCATATTCCGAGAAAGAATGTTCCACACTCCTCAAATTTCGAACTATGAAACATTGGGGGCTTCTATTGATACCAAATTTAGTCTGCTGACATGGCTCGATCGAGTGAAGACACATGGCAATCTACATGGCAACAACAAGCACTTCCGAGGAACTTAGGAGGAACCATACTACAATGGGGAACACTGCTTCCCCGAGTAACTCAGACGCTCCAACCTACAAGAACTCTCCGAGGAACTTTTGAGTACCGAGGAACTTTGAGCACCGAGGAACCTTAGGCAGTCCGAGCAGCTTAGGCGGTCCGAGCTGCACCTCGAACAAAGCATTAATAGCAGGAAAACCAATAGTCTGACTGTTCATTAAATGCTTATAATTAATATGTATATGCTTAAGGGGCATTTAATATATTACCCTTTCACATGTACAACATTGAATGTATTACCCTTTCACATTACAACCTCAAGGATATAAATACATTGTACAATCCTCATTGTAAGGGGACCAAAATTTCTTAATAGAACTTGTAATCGAGAATTCCCAAACAATAAGCAATAACATAACAGTGGACGTAGGCCATTCTTATAAGGCTGAACCACTTTAAAATTTCTTTATCTCATTTATTTTATATGTGATTAAATAATTAGATATGATCTAATTTTTTACATCAACACTTACTTTCATTTAAATTGCGGTAATACGAGTCATATCATGGTGGGTGTAAACTATATTCATTTTTGGGTAGGTTATTACATTGAAATGGGTTTTAAGAAATTTTTACACGTGATGTGGATTAAAAGGTTGAATTGATGATACAGGATTTGTCAGAATTGTTCGATATCAAATGCAGATACCCAGTTATAGAATAGGATTATTTGGTTTATGATGTTGAATATTAGAAAATAAAATTAACAAAATCTTTAGAAAACCGAATCTGGGATTTAAAGAAATTGTGATAAGAATTAGTGATGAGCATATACTAAATCCATGAGTTGAATATGTTTAAAAGAAGGAATTTTCATAGGGAATATTGGAATATAACTCTGGGTTGAAAAGCAAAGCTCGAAGGAGCATTAATGGCAGAAAGAAAAGTGGGGAAGAAGAAGGAGAATTGGCTGACGCAGTGCCAAACGACATTGCAAGTCGTTCGAATGACCTTGCTAGTCATTCAAACAACAGTGAGAGTCATTTGAATGACATGGGTGAATTATGGGCAGTTTCGTCCTTTTTCCTTGATTTCTTTTGGGATTTTTCTTTTAAGGATTTTATTAAAGAAAAACTAAATGGAGATTAATACCTAGGATATTGGGAGATGGGTATTAAGGAATATTAACATTAATAAGGGAGTCAAACTTATTAATGAAACTTTGTGTGATATATCCTAAAAGGTTGCATTACGGACTAAGTAAGGGAGTCTGAGTCTTTTGGTTGAGTGACTCCACTTAGATAAAATTAATTGAAGTGAAATTTATTAGATTAAAGGTCAGGGATTCGACTCAGATATTTTTAGGCCGAGTTCTGCGGGAATCAGGCATGGGGTAATCGGTTTAATTTATTGTAGATATATCAATTATTAAAGTTAATAAAAGAGTTTTACTTCATAGTAGGAATTCGTATAACAAATTCTAAGGGGTGAAGATACGGACCGAATGAGTGAGTCTGGGTATTGTAGTTGGGTGACACTACTTAAATAACAAAATAATTAATGTGTGATTAATTAAATTACAAGTCGGGATATAGACTTGAGTATTTTGGGCTAGTGCTACAGGTGTTAGGCACGGGTTGGCCGGACTTTTATTAAATATATGTATACGGTTATTGTGATAGTGTATATATATATATATTGGTATGAATTATAATTATAGGAATACATAACCTCTAGTGCTATCATAGGAGGTTGCGCGATGTGGGCGAATCCCTTGGCTTGAGGATCAGGGAGAGTATAATCCCTAGGTCATATTGTCTATTTTTATTTCGTGATATATTTTTTGAGGTGAGGAGCTTTAGTTATGATTCGGTTTAACTTTTGAGAGGAATATGACTACCTCCACTACGTTTGCGATATTTTTTCCCAACTTCGGGGTGAGCTAGTCCCACTTTAAGTGGCCGGGTTAGAATGAGCATGCCTGTGACATAATAGCATTTTAGAGAAAGCATCCAGAGATTTATTACTCGAGAATGGATGGTTATTATACGCAACATGTGTGTGAATGTTGTAGTATACTAGTACGTATATAATATGAGTAGATAATTATATACGAGATTAATACGTAAGTGTGAATGTATTTCTTAAGTAACTAGTGTGAAAGTTATATGATTTAAAAAGGGGATTTCTTATATAACTAGTGTGAAGGTTATATGATTAAAAGGGTGTTTCCTATATAACTAGTGATAACGTTATATTATTTAATATATCTGAACCGATTAATAAGTTAATGAGAAGATAGCTTAATAATCAAAGTAAGAGCACTTGGGTTAGAATATACCTCAAGAGAGTGCGACACTAGCTTAAAATATGTAGAGTGTGCATGCATATTTAATTATTGCAATTTAAGTTCTTGCTAAATATTTTCAAAATGTTTTACTTGGTCTCTGACCCATATCAAAATCATTTTGTTTCAAAACCTTTTAGGTGTCTAGCCATAGGGACACCCAATTTGAGAATTCTATCCACGGATGCGCAACTGCAGCTCATGTGGAAGTTGTAGGACTTTGCTGTAGATGCTTCGTTCATTTATTCTTAGTGTAGGATCCTTACTTTAGTACTTATTTGGGCATGTCTCCCTCAGATATAGTATTCAACTATTTATTTGACCTGGTGTATCCAAGTTATTGTTTCAGTTTATTGTTGGATTTTTATTGTTAAACCGATAGTTGATTCGGTCATCTTTATTCAAATTATTCATCTGTATTGTATTCAGTTACCAAGTTGTGTTGATGGTTATTAATTATTTACTTTCGCATATTGTTAATTAATGAAAGATAAAATTTGGCACAAGTCTTTAAAAAGGTTTTTCTGCAGTGATGCTAAGAATGAGCCATATGAGATTAACGTTTTATTTTGATCATAGGCTGGCCACATGATATTTTAGTAGGCAGGGTGTCACAAGAACCTCCACCACAGAGGATGGTGGGGAATCTCAAGTGCTTTACCCCTCCAAAATTCGATAGTAGGATGGAAATGCATACTACTGAAGGGGAGGAAGCTTCACTGCCACCGCCTCGCTCCCTGACGCTTGTGTAAATGGCCCTGGCATACCCCTACCCCTGCCCTTGTTAACGGAGGTGGAGCTCCCCTCACATAATATATGGACACTGACATCAACTAAATGCTCACGAAGTCCAAATAGTGACACCACACCACTGTGTTCATGTAAATGAAGTAATGTCCCCATACCAGTGCCACGATCCTCTCTCCCTCTGGAATATCCTCCGATCTTGCATATAAAATGGAGGTTCGCCGAAGGCACCATGATGTATCCTTTCGCAATATTCCTCACCAATCTATCTCTCATATACCAATTGTATCCAAACTCGTGAGACAACAGTCGCCTTATCCAAGCACTGAAGTTAGTATTCCCCATCTTTGTCAATGATCGACTACATGGGCAGAAGTACACTTGTCAAAATAAGATCAGTCATCAACACATAATCCAAAACAAAATAAAAACTTATAAATATACAGAATATTCAAAAAATAACAAAAATAAAATCACCTAGCCACTCGTTAGAGATTTCAACACAACTCTTATATCTCTCCAGGATGGAACTCCTTTGAGGACGTATTCCTTTTCATCCACATCCCCATCCCGAGATAGACGCCGACATCCTCCGTCGTCAATGACATCAGTAAAGTGTTGCACCCAATCACCTCATCGAACCATACCTAGAAAGAAACAAAGGAAAATTTTTAAAATATATTCAAAAGACAATCACAAAAAGAGTTCAAAATGAAATAAAAAAGAAACATAAAAATAAAAAGTACCTCCAAGAGATATGGTGCTCCAATAAAAGTAGTCCGATAGCCAACATTAATCTCTGAGAGTCATATGAACCTATGTGAAAGAAAACTCAAATATAAAGCGGGAACCAAAGGTGGATGTCATCCCTGTTCTTTGCCTCCAGCATGCTCTCCAGTAGAAATAAGATGAAAAGGTGTGTTGCCTGTCGCACATGTGAATCGTTGACCACTTCAATCACCTTCGACACCTTCATAGAATCCCCCAAACTTAATCTCCGTAAAGGCCCCAAATCTTCCCTAATGGCATCATCGGTCAAACGAAGAGACTGGTTCACTATGATCTCAGAGCCCTCGTATGGTAGCCCCGTGATATGGTGTACGTCTATCGAGGTCACCATCATCTCACCCACATTGAAGTGAAAGGTATGGGTGGTGTCCCATCACCTTTCCCAAAGGGCACTTAACACCGTAGAAGATCGCAACATCTCATCCAAAGCCCCCACTGAGGCACCGAACCTTGAGACGTTCACCAAAGTCTTCACCTCATCCTAAAGGACATACCAAATTTCCTTTATCCTTATCGACCGATGAGAGCGAACCTTATTTAATGAGATGTCCATCTGCAAAAATGCACATACACCATAAGATAATAAGAAGAAAAGAAAAATCAAAAGAGAAAAACTAAACTAAAACACTTACATAACAACTTGGGTTCTTCACTATAGTCGAGCGATGCGTCCGAGGCTCCATAAACAAAACTCTCTCGTTAGCCATTGATTGAGCACCCCGATAAATATTTTATATCCCCAAAGGAATCATCTTAGTAAGGTCCCACTCCATATTAGCCCAATCATCAACATCCACAATATTTTCCATTTTCCTTTGGAAAAACTCACATTATGTTTGTGAGTTTGGGTGTGGGTGGGTGGGTGATGTGTGTGCTAGCTGGTACCCCCTATGCATGCCGACCGGTAGGTTCCCCATAGGAACCCCAAAATGATAAGATTATATGCCACCTTCGGACTGGCACATGCCACTCCTTGTCAGTTGGCACACCCTCCAATTCTTATGACAAAATTCTCCCCAAATCCAAAAATGTGTTGTAAAACTCAAAATACTTTTTAAAAAATCACAGAAAATTCTAAAAATCTTACAAACTCAAAGTTCACAAGAAAATGCTCATTATTTATTAAAAAAAAATCCACATTCAAAATCTACACATCGTAAAAAAAATTAAAAATTTACTAAGAAATATCATAAAAAATCCCACAAAAACTCAAAATTTTCCAAAAAGTCGCAAAAAATTAAATAATTGTCAAATCTGGCAAAAGATGCACATTTTATCAGAAAAACTATCAAACTTCAAACATTTGAAAAATCATCACAAAAACCATATATTTTGAAAAATATAAAACATTCCAGAAAACACCCACATCGTCGCATATCAAGTCCAAGACTATTAATGACATTTTAGGTCCTTAAAATTGACCACTGCCCTCAAAATCAACTATGAGTGCCGTATTGGTCACATACATCCCTTAGGTATTTAGAATTGACCTTGGCCCCCAGAATCGATCGCGATCTATGTGATTATCGTACCCACTCTTTATGTTCCTAAAATCGACCTTGTACCACAGAATCGACCACGACCCTTGCATTAGTTGCACTCACTCTTTAGGTCGCCAGAATTGACATCAACCCTCAGAGTTAGCCGCAACCCCAGTATTGATCGCACCTACTCCTTAGGTCCTCAAAATTGACATTGGCCCTCAGAATCGGTCATGATCCCCATATTGGTCACACTCACTCCTTTGGTCCTCAGAATCAACCTTAGCCTTTAGAATCAGTCACGATCCCTATATCGGTCGCATATACTCCAAAGGTCCTCAAAATAAAACCTTTATCTCAAACATAATCAAAGCCCACCTCAGGGTCTCTACAAATGTCTTAACTTTTAATCCCCACAAGAGTTCCAACTTATGCGCACTCAACACTCCCCAAACTCCAATAGGGTGTTTATCTTTCGGTGACCTTCACTTATCTTAAGCTTTCTCATCGAGGGACTTTATAAACACCCCATTATAATACCTCCACATTCTTACATAGGGTCCAAATAAAGTACCGTCAAACCCCGAACCCCATTCCTCCTTAAAACCCTAATTGCAGAATAATGGGATGCTTTCTGAGCCCCGTTTGACTTTGGTAACTCATATACCCGAGATTATCTCAATACAAATTTATAGACCTCTAAATCCTCCTTCCAACGATCCCATGTGTGCATGAATCAGAGTTACAATTTTCATTTTATGGCGAAAGCATACCTGCCTATCAACACCATCCGTCACATGCCTACAGGTGGATGGGTTTAATTGGCCACCCTGCCGGTAGGCAGGGCATCCATGTGCTAGGCGAAACCCTTTTGGGGGAATCTTGGTCATTTTATCATTTTATGATTTCATATTTAAGGATACCCCGGGGGATCTTTAGCCTAGTAATTTATGCTACATTTTCTATTACCTCACCCTAACAAACATTCTTTTTACATTCCCAAAACAATCTCTTACCCCACCTCCCACCTTACCACTTACCACCACTCCGCCACCATCACTTACACCCAAAAAATTATATTACAAAACCTTTAAAAATCATAATTTAAATAACATAGAAGGTCTCCAAATTCTCTTCGCTTCATTTTACCAATTTTTCACATACTTTGTTGCTTTTACTATATTTCTTAGTAATGCTTATTTTCTCTCACAATTAATTTCACTTTTTATTGTATATAGTTTTAAATCTATATGTGTAAGTTCCCCAAAAACCAAAAAAGGGGGTTTATCCCATAAATCCCAAATTAAAGTTTCTTTAATTTTTTCACACTTTTACTTCCCTTTTCTAACACATTTCACAAATAAAAGGAGAAACTCTAATTTCAGATTATGGGTTAGACCCCATTTCATTTCCATTACGAACTACGTGGACTTTGATGCCATTTTTGGCTACGTAGGCGTCGCGACATTATATTTGGGATTCGAATCCTATTTATGCATTCACCTTGGTGTTTATATTTACATACTTCACTAATGAAATTTAGTTCAATTTATCCATACACTTAATATCTCTGTATTTGTACACTATTTAGCGAGCATGTTGACATGAGTACTCACTTTTCCATAGTGACATGATTATTCGGTGGATCACATAAATTTCTAGTAATTTTATATATTTATTTTGCCCATATGGAAAATGTTTCTTATATTTATTATGTTTTAGGGATCCCATTAACGTGTGTACTCACTTTTCCATAGTGACATCATGATCCGGTGCATCATATATATTTTTAATAGTTTTAGTTATTTTTCCCACATGATAAACTCTTCTTATATTTATTATCTTTTAGCGATCCCGTTAACATGAGTACCGACTTTTCTATAGTGATATCATAGTCCGCCACATTGCTCACATTCTTGTCACCTTCGCACATTTTTCTTTTAGTTTTACTTCTTGGAATTATTCATTCCCGTCTTCCTCATAATGCAGATATGATGATTTCAATTCTCACTCATATACAAATATATACACTTTTATTATGTATACTTTGCACACATATACACTTACTTTTGGAGAAGGATAATATTTTGTTGTCCATGAGATACCACTAGGGCAGAATGAGTGCCAAACACCTTCTCATTCCATAACATAGTCTACGAGCTTATGTGTTTTTAATTTCGCACGCACTAGTAATCTTTTATGTCTTTAGTTAAAGATGACTACTTTCTTTTATCTATTTTGAGTAAAATAGATATGCAACTTTGATATTTACACACTCACACTCTCACATTGACACCGATGACCGCTTTATGGGCTTTGGATCCCGCGACCCACACGAACAGTGAGATTTCCCTCTTTTCTCAGGGTGGAGTATGGCCACATCCCTAGTATAGTTCATATTCCAAGTAGTAAGCCCATAACTCTTTGGAAACCTTAATTGGACCAAGCACACTTTATATACATGTAAATAAGGTCTACATTAGGGGTTTAATATGCATGAAGCGTTCTAAGGGTTAGATAGGATGAGTTAAAAACGTTATCTAATTTTTTTATAAGGGGGAGTATAGAGAAAATTACTTCTCTATTTTCACCAAGTTTTCATCTCTATGAGTGCTCGACATATTGAGGTTTGTGCCACATATTATATTTAATCAATCGACGTAATTGATTAACTTCCACTATATATAGTTACATATATTAATTAATTGGATGTTTTATTTTACGTTGTGAGTTATTACTACGAGATATGTGGTATTACCATTTGGAGCGGACAACAGAGTGATACGGAGACCCCGAATAGGTGTTTTTATCATTTTAAATTGGGTCCAAGGGATAGGTATACCCTTAGGCTTAGTTTTGGGCTATTCTGGGTAGTATTTTGGGCTCATTTAGGGGCAAAAAATTGGCCTATTATAGACCTACTGGATTAGTAAGTATTTTGGGAGTTTAACATCATTAATTTTTTACATTACACATAAGAACAAACCCGATAGCCTTAGACTTGTAGGAGAACCTAAAGAGACTTTAAGAGAAGAAGAATAACGCATCAAATGCGTAGAGAATTCAATGTTCTTCGTTCAAGGAAGAAATCTCTTGTTATATCATGTGATAATCTATAATTTGTTCATAAGTCCATAATACACGTTTAATTTTGGAATTTAGAACACATTTTTAGGTTTGAATATGATTATCTTAATCATGATTTTTATTAAGATTAATGGTAATTAATTCTGAATTATAAGACTGAAGATTTTTGAAGGGAAATTTGAAATTGAATGGTTTGATGTATGATTCTATGAATACAACTCATGTTTAGGATTTAATTTCTTTTATAAATTGAATCCATACATTAATTTGATATTTAGATATGTAGTCATATGAGAAATTGATTCTTTAATGTGTAAAAGTTGAACTGGGGTTTAATTTGGAAATTTGTATAATTAAACCTTTAACTAATGTTATTGATATTAAATCGTTTGAGGAAATCATTTAGGATCATCAAGCTATGTTTTGATTTAACTCTGGAGATATTTATATTGCTGGGTTAAATATTTGTAAGTCATCCATGTAGGCTAGAGAGAGAAATCAAGAATCTAGAATAAGGTCTGCCCCAAGGACGTCGAATCGATTTAATTTAGGGTCGGAGGGATCCAATTCAAGATAGAATGCGGGAGTGGTCTAGGGGATATTTTAATTGGATTTTTGGGCATAGTTTGGATTCAGGACTATTCTTATGCATTCATATTTAGTTGACGAAAAAATTAAAGTATAGAATTGTTGGGAAGAATATATATAGATTTTGAGAAGAAAAACCTTAATGTTAGTTAGTACAATCTGGCATAGGGGATTTAGTTGATCTAGGGTATACATATGAGCGAAGCTATATATATATATATATATATATATATATATATTCTAATTTATACGAATGTACCATTACCCATGGTGAATCTATCGGTTGGGGTTGCTAATAGGTCGTGACTGGGTACCGCACATGTGACTATTGTCGCAGGCCATTATGGATTCATTATATTAATCACATGTCCAAAATGGTCACTATTTCACAATAAGATAAGGTTGGTAAACTTGATCCCTTAAGCTATTTTGGGTATGGGACTTAGGGGTGTGCACGAACCCGAATAGACTGAATGGACCGAAAAAACCGAACCGAACCGAACCGAACACGCTTTTGCATTTTTTTTTTAATTTGGTCTTAATTTGGTCTAAAAATATATAGGACCGCATAATTCGGGTCGGTTTCGGTCCTGGATCGTAAAAAATGGTTTTGGACCGGACCGGACCGGACCGCTTTAATTATATATATATATATTTTATTTCATAATTCACTCACACACACGGACACTGCACACTCACCACACACGTACGCTACTAACCACTTGAAAACCCACCAAAACCAAATCCCAACATAAGTTAACCCTAGATTTTATTTTCCCCTCTCTCACTCTACAAACAAGCCTCCTCCCTGCCCTCTCTAAGTCGGCAGGCTCTCCATTCCCTCATTCTCCTCTCCTACATACGAATAACAGCTCTCCTACATATGAACAACAACTTTGATCAAGGTATTTCTCTCCATCCATAAGATGTTGTTTAAACTATAAGTTTTTCATCTCTTATTTGTTTTGACCCTCTCCATCCACAAGATAAGATATGTCATTCCCTCATTATGTTAGTTCAAGACCCTGTTTCTTTTTTTTCATCCATACGATTTATGATTTGTGATTGGGTACAAATTTTTTTCATCTATACTTGAAATGTTGGGTATAAATTTGACACCTGCTTGAAATGTTGAAATGTGGGGTACAATTTTTTTTCATCCATACCTGATATCCATACTTGAAATGTTGGGTACAAATTTTTTTCCATCCATAACTGTTATTTTTTTTCAACATTTAAAAGTGATGTTTTTTAAAATGTGGTGTTTTTAAAGCAGTTTTTTTTTTAAAGGAAAGTGCAGTTTTTTAAAATAATGTTTTTTTTAAAGAAAAGTGTTGTTTTTAATAAAAAAGCGTGTGCTGTTTTATTGAAAAAAGGTGCTATTTTTAGTAATTGAAAAAATGTGTTGTTTTTAATGGGCGGACCGAAAAGGACCGAGACCGAACACGGATTGCTTGAAAATCGAATAGGACCGAGACCGATTATTCCGGTCCGATCTCGGTCCATAATTTTCTAGGACTGATTAATGCGGTCCGGTCCCAAAAATACCTCAAAACCGGATCGGACCGGACCGGACCGCGAACACCCCTATTGGGACTAGATGATGGTGTTTCTATGTGTTGATCTACCCATTCTTATTCGTGTGTTTATTAAGTTTGTTGGTTGAGGGACTCTTACGGACTTACCGATAGAATCACAATAGTGTCACTGTAAGTTGTTGCCTTCATGTGATTATTTGGGGAATATATAAAAGAGATACTTTAGTATGTGATGGACTACTTATTATTAAAACCTATATTACGTTAATTACATAATTGTGACATGTCTATTCTTTTTCGAACGACATTGTGGGGATTGGTACTTGGGTTGCATTCTCATACGTGTATTTAGTTACATCCCTATTGCATGATGATTATTAATTGTTTACTCATTATTGTAGTAGAGACTTGTTAGAGGAGTTATGCCTTGGGTTCAAACATGCTGGTAGTATTGTACTTAGTTTTATGGCGAGGTACTTATTGCATGTGGAAGTCGGACGGGGTGACATGTTTATTGTAAATGAGTCACATAATTATTTATTGTTGATATTTGAGATATTTCTGGAAACTTTTGAGCTCTGGCCCAAATTATATATAAATATTTTCCAGACATTCATAGACTCGACCAACGGGGGTGAGGAGACTTCAAAATTGTCGTTACATAGCATTTAGCAACTTCATCTTGTTGATTGTAGTTTAGGTTTCTTCTTATTTTAGTATTTCAATTTAGTTCTTATTTTAGAGATATGTATGGATATTGAAGATATTTCTTGAAACTTTTGGTCTTTGAACCAAATTATATATAAATGTTTTCCAGGCATTCATAGACAAGATCAACAAGACTGAGGGGACTTCAGACTTGTCGTTAAATTGTGTTTAACAACTTCATCTTGTTTATTATAGTTTAGATTGATAGTTCTGTAAGTATTTCATTTCAATTCTCATTTTGGAGATTTGTATGGACTTTGTGTCCTAATTATTTTATTCCAGTCAGTTGATTTATAGATTCATTCTTCAGACTATATTATTGTTAGTTATTTTTGAGATATTATGTATATAAGTGTTTTTTTTGTCATTCTAGTTATCGCATGTTGTGAATGGTTTTGAACTTCACTCCATTTATTTATTGTATGATGTTGAGGATAATATAAATTGTTTTACAAGCCCTATTTTCAGTATATTAGCCTGGCCGATTGTTATGCAAAAACTAGGTGTTGTTACACTTAGTATCAGAGTATTTAGGTTATAGTATCCTTAGGATTTGTGTTGCGCTAGTTATAGTATCCATTAAGTTATTTGATATATAATGCCCTATGAGTAGGATTCATTGTATTCTTTTTGTTAGCTAATATGAATGTTGTTTGCTTTCAAATGGCAAACATCATACATGGTAGGCCATAACATACTAGAAGAAAGGTTGCACACACACACACACAGAGAGAGAGAGGCTTTGAAGGAGTAGGATCCACAACCATAATCACAACCACATTAAGTGCCACCCGTAACTTTGACGACGTACTTAGTTGCTATAGTTACTCAGGTAGTCACTATGGCGATAATTGCCATGTTACTACACTTCCATCCACCCTTGCAATAGCAACCATAACCACCATATTAGGTGTTGATACCAGTTCAACCACATATCATAGTATATGAGATATCATGTGAGGACTTTGCTAAGGTCCACCACCAGAGTTTGTTAGGACTACTGACATTTTAGTGCCATGTCAGTGGAAGAAGGATATTTAGAGACATTTAAGGATGGTAGAACGCACAAAGGTGTACAAGTAGATATTAACTTTGTTCAGGTTGGTTGGATAGGCCTTGTAGTTGTGGGGGCCACGCACCATAGTTGAGGAGAGGGATATAATGACCATTTCAGAGTTTCGGGTTAAGTTAAAGGATAAGTCCTTCCTACCCGCAATCAAGACCGATAAAAAGAGGCAATTTTTGGGGGTTATACGAGAGGGTCGCACCATAACAGAGTATGAGAAAGAGTTTACCACTCTATTATTGTTTTCATTACAGGAAGTACTGGACCACAAGGAGTTTTAGAAAGGTCAATGAAGAGAATAGACCCAATGCATATTTGTCTAGCCAACAAGTCAAAATAAAAATGAAGGTGGTACTTAGGGGGAAGCCGTCTAAGGGGCCTCATTCAAGAGATACGTACCAAAAGACGCAAAAGGGTTATGATGATCGTAATAAGCAGGGTCACCAGGGTCAGGTACAATAATTCTAACAGGGCCAGGGACAATAGACTAGAGGATATCAGGGCTAAGATGAGTTGGGTCGTGGCTTATAAGGATAACACAAGGCTATGCATTAGTTCCATTACCATTATTTCACCTACGAGGAGGCGGGAAATATAGATAAGAGATGCCCTTGGGGAATTTAGGGTGCACAAGAGGAGGGAGATCAACGTTGGTATCAGGAACATCAGGGGCAGTGCTAATAATTTCCAACCCCACCAATTATTGTAGTGCCAATAATACAAACACCACCAGCCCAACCTCATGGCAAAAACTACAATACAGACGTTTATACCATGTCATGCCGAGGGAAGAACCTTCACCATCTAATGTGATTGAGGATACATTTACTATATTTGGTCATGTAGGACGCATTTTATTTAATACCGGTGCATCACATTCTTTTTTCATTAGTAGTTTTTTTCGATTATCGAGGATACTAGACTTAACTTCAGACATAGTAATATATGTATATTCACCCGTGGGTAGAGGGACACTTATTCATTCTAAGTGTAGAGGGATTGGGGTGGACATTGGTACGCTTATATTTGCAGCCGATTTATTTATTTAAGATATATTTGAGTATGACGTTATCCTGAGGATGGATTGGTTGTCCATGTATAAAGCTTGTGTGGATTATTTTGGGAGGTCCATCATCTTTGGGGATTAAGATGTACTTAGTGGTGATGCTGCACCCGGAGGGAGGGTTAATCACGCATTTGTATTATATTGCGAAGACACTTCTGAGGGAGTCACAGTGTCTTTAGATTCTATTTCGGTCATTGAGGAGTTTTCTAATGCGTTCTACGAAATTTTAGGATTATTATTGAGTAGAGAGATGGAGTTCATGATTGATTTGACTATGGGCATGAGACCTATTGCCCGAGTGGTGTATCATATGTATACTTTAATGATGAGAGAGATTAAAGAGTAGATCCAATAACTTTTGGGATAAGGCTTTATTCGGAGGAGTACTTCACCTTGGGGATCTCCGGTCCTATTCATGAAGAAAAAGGATGGATCGTTGAGATTGTGTATTGATTATCAGGAGTTAAAAAAGGTCACCATACATAATAAGTGTTCGTTACACCGTATTGATGACTTATGCGATCAGTTAAGGGGTCCTTTATACTTCTCAAAGATTGATTTGAGGTTGGGGTACCATCAGTTGAGGATTCGGGAGCAAGATCTTCTGAAGACAACATTTTTGACGAGATATGGATCTTATGAGTTTATGGTTATGCCATTTGGTCTAACCAATGCACCAATAGTATTCATGAATATAATGAATAGGGTGTTCAGGGAATTTTCGGATCACTTTGTCATCGTGTTCATTGATGACATATTGATTTATTCTAGGATTGTAGATGAGTACGCTCAACACTCACGAATAATCTTAAAGACGTTACGAGATAATCAAATTTATTCAAAGTTTGTGAAGTGTGGGTTTTAATTAAGGGAGGTGTAGTTTTTGGGTCATGTTATGTCCGAGGCAGTAATATCAGTGTACCCAATTAAGCTTTCAATAGTGATGGAGTCGATACAACCCATAACACCTACAGAGATGTGTAATTTTTTGGAATTAATAGGTTATTATTGTCGGTTCATTCAAGGGTTCTCGAAGATAGATGGGACTTTGACGAACTTGAAGAAAAAAATGAGTTTTTCCAGTAGGCTTTTGATGAGTTAAAGGGCAAGTTGACTTCAGATCTAGTGCTTATTTTACTTCGTGGTGGGGTGGAGTATATGGTGTATACTAATGCATATCTACAGGGATTTGGGGGTGTGTTAATGTAGAAGGAGAGGACGATAACTTATGCTTTTCACATGCCTAAGCCCCATGATGGGAATTACCCCGCTCATGATCTAGAGTTTGCATCAGTGGTTTTTGCTCTTCGAATTTAGAGGCACTATCCTTTGGGGGAGAGATTCCATCTTTTTACGGATTATAAGAGCTTGTAGTAATTTTTCACACAAGGAGTTAAACATGAGGCAACACAAATGGATCAGGTTCATGAAAGATTACTAATTTGATATTCAGAATCACTAAAGAAAGGCGAACCTAGTAGTAGAAGCCTTGAGTCGTAGGCTGAGAGTCTCACTTACGGTAATTTGGAAAGAGAAGTGGGTCTCACTTGAAACTAAGGATGAGTTTTCTCATCCATTCATGGAAATTTTGACCATGACACCTGAGATCATCATTCAGGATGTGAAGGTACAAGTGAGGGATCCTTCTAGTTAAGAGAAGGTCTGACAGTTTTTAATACAGGGTGAAGAGTTGTACTCGATTAGGTTTGATAGGGGTTTGTAATTTCATATACACTAGTGGTTCCAGAAGATGAGGAGTTAAGGCAGGCAGTTATGACTGAAGTGCATGGGTCACATTTTGTGGTCTATGGGGATAAGATGTACTAGGATATAAGGCCCAATATTGATTTTCAGGGATGAATAAGGACAATGCAATATTTGTGTCCAGGTGTGACACTTACCCATTGGTGAAGGTAGATCATCAGAAATTAACGAGTGTTTTATTGAATCTTGAGATTTTGTTGTGAAAATGGGAGAGCATTTCCCTGAACTTCATTACAGGACTACCTATGTTACAGCGGGGACATGATGTTATATGGGTGATGGTGGACGATTTGAATAAGGTAGATCACTTTTTATTAATTTAAACCGACTTTACTTTATATCAGTAGGCCATGATTTTCATTGTAGATATAGTAAAGTTGTACCGTGTGCCACTCAACATCATTTCAGATAGGGACGGGAGGTTTATGTCCCATTTTTGGAGGAGTTTCCAACAGGCAATAGGGATAGAGTTGAGGTTGAGCACCTCGTATCACCCACAGATGGATAGACAAATGAAGAAGGTGAATCAACTATTGGAGGAAATTTTGTAGATGTGCATGTTGGACTTCAAAGAAATTTGGAATAATAATTATCGTTGATAGAGTTTTCTTATAACAACAATTACTAGTTCATGATTGGAATGTCGCCATTTAAGGCCTTGTATGGGAGGCCTTATCATTCACCACATGTTGGTTAGAATATATAGACTAGTTACTTTATTCTAGTGATGAAGAATTTATTAATGAAACTTATGTCATGTTAAATACATAATTATGATATGTGTATTGTTTTGCAGGTGACATTATCTGTATTGGCATTTGGGTTGTGTTTTCACAGTGTAGTTAGTTACATACCTATTGCATGATGATTATTAGCTCTTTACTCATTTGTAGTAACAAAGACTTATTAGCATAACTATTCCTTGGGTTGGGATATGCTCGTAGTATTGCACTCAATTAAGGGGTGAGGTACTTATTGCATGTGAGAGCTGATGTGGTATCATGTTTATTATAAATGAGTCGCACGATTATTTCTATTGATATTGATGATAGTTCTTGAAACTTTTGGGCTCAAATCAAATTATATATAAATGTTTTTCAGGCATTCATAGATAGGAACAATAGGGCTGATGTGACTTTAGACTTTTTGTTCCATTTTGTTTAGCAGCTTTAACTCGTTGATTTTTGTTTAAGTTGTTACTTCTTTTAGTATTTAAGTTCAATTCTTATTTAAGAGATTTGTATGAACTTTGTGTCCTCGTTATTTTATTTTAGCAATTTGATTTATAGTTGAGTTGTTTAGACTATTTTTTTTGGTTTTGAGATATTATTTATATTAGATTTTTTTATCATCCTAGTTATCACATGTTGTGAATGGTTTTAAAATTCCCCCCTTTTATTTATTGTACAATACTGAGAATGATATAAATGGTTTGACAAGGCCCATCTTCGTTATATTAGTCTGCCCGACTATTATGCAAAAAATAGGAGTTGTTACAGTATATGTGCTATAGATATGTTGTAAGCTAGTTCTATATACATTTATTGTATCCTTATTCTTTGAAATCATGTTGCGCAAAAACTAGGTTTGAACATTAATACTATTTTTCATTAGAGTGTGAATATTAAACGTTATATATTTGTTTGGGATTCATTATAATGTGTTTGTTTGTTGTAAATAGGCTGTATATACATGTATAATTTTGATATTAATGGAAACCATTTGTGAAAAAACTAAGTTTGAACATTCAAACCATTCTTCATTAGAGTTTGAATATCTTACTTTGATCTTTGTTCAGGTTTCATTATAATGAATTTGTTTATTGCAAATGTAATCATTTTGGTTAAAACATATAATTTGTGGGTTTATTTAAAGATGTGAAGGATTTTGGGATTTTTGATGAAAATAACAAAGAACATAATGAATATTCTTTGATAATTTCTAATGTATTTCAAATGTATATAGGTTTTGAAAGTTGGATTCGATTAGGTTCTAAATTATAATTGAAACTAATTTCGTATGTACATGCGGCTTAATGTTTTAATATGATAGTATCATGGGCCTCACTAAACACATTATTTTTAACCCATACTTGTTAAGACTTAACCTATTTATTATTATTATTTTTGTTAATTAAGTCATTAGTTATTATACTAAATAATTAAGTTGTTAGTTCTAGTTCTAGTTCAATTGAGTAGTTCACAACCTAGATAGGGACTTAACATCCCGTTGGTAAAATTGTGAGTACGATCTGAGTAGTTTATCTTGACTACGGGAACCTTCCTGTTGGTTCGAGAACTTTTTTAATAGTGTAGAGAGGATAATATCGGTACATTACGGATGTATTGAACATAACAATGGTGAGATTCAAGTCTAGGCGCTTAATAGGTTAGACTTGTGCATTCCCACAACGTTTGAAAATTGTGCATATATTCTTAGTACCGAGGATTTTTGAGGATTTGATTATTCACATAGTTATTGCTTTGATTGTTATTGGTTCGATTCAATTCATTGAGTATAAATCTCCGCAAGTTTAACAATTATTGTGTTAATATGTTTGAGATCATAGTCCAAAGGAATCCACATTTGGGAGATATCTTTGATTGTGGGACCCCTTGATAAAATTATAAGTTTTGATTCCACCATTAAACTGATTGGTGGATTTTATAATCCGGTAGAGTATCAAATAAGTTAAGTTTGAGATCAATGAATACATAAGATTTTGTTGAAAATAAATTAGTAGCAAATTGAATTACACCAGAGGGTATTGTATGCCTTACACGGGGAATCATATTATGCGCCATCTATCTTTGCAAACATTACCTCGTTATTCGAGTAATTATGAGATAATTAAATTACAGTGAAATTATAATTATTTAGTGGAATTAATTATAGTTAAACATGTAACAAAATCTATTACGCGAAGTAATATGATTTTTTTTTGTTCGGAATCCAATTTAATTATTAGTCTTGGATCCGTAGTATAGTCCATTACCTAAGCTATAGACCCAAACTCTTTACAAACCTAAATTTGCCCAAGCTTACTTCGTATACTTATTTATATTGGTCAAGGGAAAAGGTTTAAGTTGGATGAAACATTATTTAAGATTAGAGAGGGGGAGTAAAAACACAATTCACATTTACAATTCACATTTTTGTGAAGGGGTGAGGAGAGAGAAAATGATTTTTCTCATAGCTCACTAAGCTTTCATCCTCGAAAGTGCCCACCATAGACACCCTGTTTTTCTCCCTCGAAATACTAGAGGACTATGATGAAAACCATCACCCTCTAGCAAACTATAACAAAGCATAAAACCCATTACCAAAACTTAGAAACCCAAGGAAAATCCAAGGACAGGTAAAATAGGCCCACAAATAAGGCCTAAGCTTAAAGCACACGCATGTGACTGATCGATCCCTCGAAAAATGTGTCCGGATAGATCGATCCTATCGGGGTAGACCAATCGATTATATGCCTCTAGTAGTTTGACTCCAAATAGAGGCCTTATGAACCACTTCAGGGGAATTAACTCTGCCTCTTAAAGGCTGCAATTATGTTTTGTTTCCTTCTTTTTCTAGAATAGCCCTAAAACTCTCTTATTTTACCTTTAAACCCCCGCTTAACCCAACTTTAATCTTTTCACCCAAAACCCTTACACGTTTCCTTCTTCTAACATGAACCCCAAAACTCCATGAAATATTCCTTTTTCTTTTTTAAAAAAGATCCTTCGTATCGAAGAACCTTTATATCTATTTCTTAAAAGGACGATTTCAAACGAGAATGCTATCGAAATGAAAAGGTGCACAATTAACATCATATATTCATTCTTTCTAACTATTTTATTTTGAAAACCTAAATCTGAAAAGGTTAGTGCTGTGATGAAGACTAACCATAATCATATTTTCTTCTTCTTCTTCTTCTTCTTCTTCTTCTTCTTCTTCTTCTTCTTCTTCTTCTTCTTCTTCTTCTTCTTCTTCTTCTTCTTCTTCTCCATTTATAGCCCTTATCTAAAGGTTATATCGGAATTACATTGACTTTAATTCTAGATACAACGGACATGCAGGCGTAATAGAGGGTAAACCCCTAAAGCTCAGGTCAGATCTTGAACATATTTACATATTAATATTTTTGTTTCTACGAATAACAAAAGACAAATAAAAATATTCAAAACCATGAAATATATAAAAATAGTTTAGAGGATCACTATATCTTGGGAATCAACTTACTATTTTTTTCTTAATGTTGGAAGTCTCAACACTCTTTCTTTGTTAAGGTAGTTTAATGAGTGAACCCATTCCATCAAATTATCTTTCATGAACATATACTTCTCTAATTTTTCAGATCTAGACCAATTTCCTTCTAAAACTATCTCAAAATATTAAAGT
The DNA here is from genome assembly GCA_949130495.1 of Sambucus nigra. Classification (NCBI taxonomy): domain Eukaryota; kingdom Viridiplantae; phylum Streptophyta; class Magnoliopsida; order Dipsacales; family Adoxaceae; genus Sambucus; species Sambucus nigra. Next base: position 127,939,295 of record OX422224.1, on the reverse strand, counting down.
GAGTTATGACCTCCCACAAGGAGCCTTTATTAAAGCTTGAATCTCTCCTTATACTTAGGCGAACTATGTGGACTTTGAATCGCTCCGTGTACGTACATATTCTCATTTATAATGTTAACCGAGTGAAAAAGTCCAACTTTATACATATTTTCTTTTATCGATAATATTTACATACGCATCCCACACTGTAGTGCATTGTATATTTATATTAACTATGATATTATTATTTATTTCATACTATAATATGTTGATATAAATATTTCACATCATTTGATACCGAAATGGTGGAGTAGGTGCCTAACGCCTTCTCAATCCATGACCCAATCTCTAAACCTTAGACTTTCTCATTGACATCCAAATCATTTTTCATCACTAGGTCTCCACGAAGACCTATCCCTTTATTTTATTTATTTTGTGTAAGATATCCTGGCATCTCCATTCTTTCCAAAGAGAACAAAATGATGACTATGTGTCACTGCGACAAACCCCTTCTCTACACATCCATGTATGTGCAGAGGAGAGTTGCGCCGTTGGGTGTAGGTTGTCGTAGTGGCAACTCTATTGGGGGAGGACTGAAATACTTTTAATATAGATTAATATTAACTTCAAAATATTATCTCTATACATTCCTGTATACTCCATTTCTTTATTACTTGTTTTTAGACACATGACAAGGTAGAAAAACACTCGCATTTCATGTTCCCATTGGGATATAATTAAAATGTAGTCATCCTTTAGAGCTTATTTATGATATGTATGCCATGATATATAATAATATCAATAGAAGTTGGCTCTTACTAGAAATAAAAGACTTTTCATAAGATGTACACTACTTCAGTGCATAACATCTGCATATCACTACATACCCTATCACACTAGGAAGCCTAGAGACATTCATGTCTAACCAAGGTGGGTCCCTAGGTAAAACTTTGACTCTTCTTAGAATTGTACTCTTGATGTATTATGGAGTGGTATGTTCTCACAGAAAATCACTCACACATCTCGAGTAAATTGAGTGATCTCTCCCACGTACTGGATCCACAAGGTATAGAGGGAGGCTCAATTCATGTATATTTAGGTATATCTAAATGACCCTCTCGCACGTACTTTAAGGCATATCGTGACAGGTCAAAGTCAAAGAAGGGTTCCTAGAGCCTTGTGGAAAACCATGTATAACCTCATGACGTATAACATTAGGGCTCAACCAAATAATAACAAAAGCTTGGAGAATTTACAAATTTAGACACATCTCAAATATATTTTGATGCCCCATCCTAAAATAGGTTGGAAATCATAACTTTGAAAGTCCATTCACCCTTCATAACCTCAAGCAACTGGCTGCAGAATAGGTGAGGAATTTTGTAGGAAATGGATCACTACCTTGTCTTACCCAAACATATATTTTTATTTGGTTTAACTTGTGTTTGTCCTCTCTATAGTGATACATAAGTAACTTCATAACTTCATGTTTCTCATAACATCACAACTACCGTTTTGGAAAAGGGACAAAAATTGCATCACTCGAACTCCCATACCTTATAGTCTTGTCAACATGTAAAAAAAATAAAGGATTGTCATTGGATGACATCCTACCCAGTGAAACTACATTAAGAAATAAAACGTCTATTCTAAAACAAGAACATATTTCTTTTCTCAACCGATCAGAAAACATTGAAGGATAATGGGCAAGCTTAAACTTTGTGAATGTCATACCTCCACTTACTATAGTCAACGTTGCCAATAATCGACCGATGACCGATGCCTCATTGGACATATGGCACCTCATAATGGAGTTCCAAATAGTCAAATTGAGTTTTTGACAGCTCTAACCTACAGATGATCTCGTCGACATTCAACACTTGCCCCTTTAGGTTGCCCAATAGGTTTGAGATACTTAGCATTGAAAAGTTCACAACAGTGGATTGCCAACTGTTCACCTTAAACTTCAAGTCCGAGTTATTCAAGCCACATGGGCATCTAAAGATATCATGACTCAAATGTTCAGACACACCTCGTCCGAAAGTGCACTCGATTAGTTCCTGTCAATGGGTGATGAATGAACCATAACATGGAGTGACCTCTATAGGGACTTTGTAAAGTAATATAAATATAATGACGAATTGGAAATAACTCATCAAGATTTGGAAATGACGGATCAAGAGATAGGTGAACACTTAGCATCTTCATTGCTTGTTGGATATCTAAACCAACCCAAATTATAAATTGGACATGCGAGGAAGAGAGGGTGGTTGTTATGAAGAAAAACCTAATCCAACCTTATCATGATTAGCAAAAACCATAATACTTACCTCATTTCAAGTCCCTCATGGATGTAGGGACTCAACTCGAGGACGACCTTGGGGACCGTCCCCCAAAAGTTGACACATAAACTTAAAAGAACATCCCTCATTTTCCGACCAGGTGAACTGATAATGTAAATACTATAATTTTCAAAGTAATTAAAAAATTAACACCTATGCCATCATCATGGACTGCTGAAAGGGTGCTATGACTGTTCCATCTTCCATATGCACCTATAAGTACCGTTTATCAAGCTCCAAAGTATTTGGGGTTTTTGAAACCCAAAGATCCAAAACCTCAACCTAATCCTCTATTAGAAAAATTTTGGACATACGTATACTGTGAATACCATCAGATTACTGTAAACACTCTAGAATTATATTGGGGGTTTAAACATCCCATCAAATACCTAATCTAGTAAAGGCAAATAATAATGCTCGCTAAACTTAAGCCTAACATCAGTAAAAATCCTTTGCCTGACCATGGTGTAGGTGTCAATGCCCTTGCTACGTAATTAAATACATGGATCTATCTCTTTTGGATCAAGCCCATTAACCAAAAGGAAGAACACCAACTTAGACTTTGAAGTACGATTAATTGAAACCCATTACATTTGGTGCTGACTTATAAACACATGGATATGTTGTAGCTGCAGTTTAAATTAAATCTAGAATTAAAAAACGAAATTACCTAATTTTGAAGCAAATAAATCTGGGACAGAAGGTATAAGAAGTTCCGGAAGCAGTACAGTTAAGAACACGGCTGAGTCGAGGACAATGTCACTATTTTTAAGGTATTTCGCGGCTCTGCCCAATGTGTACTGACAGTCAGAAATGCCTCGCCACCCCCAGGATAAAATAGCCTCCAATAATTAAAATATGGATTGATAAAGCACAAGAATCAATCCGGTCCGTGCACATCCATTCGTAATAATTGCTCGAGTCTAATAATAAATTTGGGGCGGATTTATTATTCTATTGTAGAAGAAATTTTTTAGAAGCAGTTTTGTGTTTAGAGAAGTTGCAGAACATGTATATAAAAAACGAAGGTGGAATACCTCTTTTATGGGGCAACAAAAAAAGACGTTGGACAAAAATGTGGAGAGAAAAATCTGGAAAGTAGTGGGCAACTGGGTTGAAAATTTTAACTCAGATATAATAACGTTTTAATTTTCAGAATTAAAAAAAATGGTTAAAAAATAATTTTTAAAGCCCCAAAAACAGTTCTGTATTTGTCCAAAAAATTATTTCTTAATGAGCCCAAGCCCAAGACCCAAGATCCGGACTCGAGCACTGGTCGGGCCGACCGGACGGCGGCAGTGGCGCGTGTACGTGTGTGACTTAGCCCAATAAGTCCCCCACCCATACACACAAAACATCTAATGCCCAAAGGGCTTGCCCATTTGTTCCACAAAAAATTTAAATATATCACACCAATTTTTTACCTCCTGACCGATGTGGGACTAACCAAAATAAGCTGTTGCCATAATAAGATATGTCAGACATCTACAAACTTTTCAAAGCCAAAGACCAAAGTCGTCCTTTTTCAAGGTTTTGCAACACAACTTTAAAGTTGTTCCAACAATCCCCCATTTGCAAAATTTGAAAATATTTTATCGAGTAATAATCTATAGAATTGTACATAAGCAAAGGTCTCTCACGACTTGAACCTCAACGTTGTAAAGATAATTAAGAATATACTAGAGTAACCGTAGTTGTGAACTCTATCTCTGATAACATCCCACACACAACCCTACTTAGATTTAATTCTAATAGCTAGCACATGACGACCATGTGCTTCTATCCCAGCATAGTGAATGCTTTAGGAATTTGCCCAAAATATCCATAGCAAGCGATCACACTTCCACATCTACATAGGTGAGTCTATCAAGAGTACTCCTATAGCTAGGTAGCCCACTCAAAATAGAGTTATAGATCTCATTAAGAGTTATATCAACTCATCCTTTACTCGCTTCAAGATATCATGCTCCATAGGGATGGACTCGGAGTAAAATCCCGTTCTATATTAATTAATAATAGCATGATTCAACCCATATCACTTGTGACTTGTATTTACCCTTTGAACATATTTCTTGGGATCTCCAGTCTATAAGTTGGGTTACCATCACAAGTGACTCATGTATCCAAGGGCTTTAGTCCCATCCCTTTCGAGTTGTTCCATACCTTCTCTCTAGCTAGTCCTTTCGTCAAAGGATCAGCTAAGTTCTGTTCAGACCGTATATGATCCACCCTCACAGCACCCGTAGAGATAAAGTCTCTAATAGTACTATGCTTACGACGTATTTGTCATTTCTTACCGTTATAATAACGGTTCTCTACTTTTTCAATAGCCGCGGTACTATCACAATGAATCAAAATGACTGGTATTGGTCTTTCCCATAATGGGATATCTGATAGGAGGTTTCTTAACCAACCTGCCTCTTCACTAGAAGTAGCTAGCACTATCATCTCAGACTCCATAGTGGATTGAGCCAAAATTATTTAATTCTTATATTTCCAAGAAACTGCACCACCAGCGATGTTAAATATATATCCACTAGTAGCCTTAGAATCATCAGATAGGGTGTTCCAATCAGCATCACTAAATCCTTCAAGGACAGCAGGATGCTTATTATAGTGTAATCTGAGGTTCATCGTCCTTTAAAGGTACCGCATGACCCTCTCAATAGCATGCCAATGCTCCATACTAGGTCTACTGGTAAATCTACATAGTACTCCCACAGCATAAGCTATGTCAGATCTAGTGCAATCTGTAGCATATCGTAAGCTACCTATAATACTTGCGTAAGCATTTTGATTTACACTGTCGCCAGTGTTCTTAAATAACTTTACACTAGGGTCAGATGGAATACTAGCAGGTTTACAGTCAAAGTAATTATATTTCTTTAGAACTTTCTCAATGTAATGAGATTGATCCAAAGAAAGTCCCTTTTCTGACCTAGTAATATTAATTCCTAATATTACACTAGCTTCACCCAAATCCTTCATATCAAAATTGGCACACAATAATGATTTAACATTTTCTACGGCATGAATATTAGAACCAAATATTAACAAGTCATCAACATAAAGACATATGATAGTGCAAATGTTCTCAACATATTTATAATAAATATATTTGTCACTTTAATTTATTTTGAACCCATTGGAGATGACTAGGCTATCAAATTTATCATGCCATTGTTTTGGTGCCTGTTTGAGTCCATAAAGAGATTTATCTAATTTACATACTTTATTTTTTTGACCGTGTACAATAAAACCTTCAGGTTGATCCATATAAATCTCTTCTTCAAATTCTCCATTTAAAAATACAGTTTTAATATCCATTTGGTGTACAATTAAATCATTTAAGGCAGCTATAGCAAATAGTGCACGTATAGACGTTATTCTAGTCACGGTGAAAATGTATCGAAGAAGTCTACGTTTTCTCTTTGTCTAAAACCTTTAGCAACAAGACGTGCCTTATATTTTTCAACAGTGCCATCAGGTTTTAATTTCTTTTTAAGAATCCATTTACACCCAATTATTTTACACCCAGGAGGAAGGTCCACTAAATGCCAATTTTTATTTGTTTTCAAAGAATCCATTTCATCATTAATAGCCTCTTGTCATAAATCGGCATCTAAAGAAGATAAAGCTTCTTGAATGGTGTTAGGATCCTCCTCTAAAGTGTAAGCATAAAAGTCGGGACAAAAATCTTTTTCTACACGAGCCCTTTTACTTTTTCGAATTTCTAAAATGAATTCATTATTTTCTTTATTTTTATTTAAAGAAATATTAGTGGATGACTCGCCCCCACTATTTCTCAATTTAAAAGGAAATTTATCTTCATAAAAATTGGCGTCATTTGATTCAATTATTATTTGATTTTTCAAGTCATAAAAACGGTATGCTTTGCTATTAATAGCATAGCCTATAAAAACGCACTCATATGCTCTACTTGCCAATTTAGACCTTTTAGGGTCGGGTATACGTACATAGGCTAAGCACCTCCACGTTCTAAAGTATGACACGTTGGGCTTAATATTTTTCCAAATTTCATAAAGAGATATTTTCATTTTAGTCTTAGGAGTTCTATTAAGTACGTGACACACAGTCAAAATAATTTCACCCCACCAATGTGAGGCAGCCCCTGAATTGAATAAAATAGCAACAACTAATTCAGTTAATGTCCTATTTTTTCTTTCGGCTTTACCGTTCATTTCGGGCGAATAAGGGGTAGTTTTTTTGTGAATAATACCATGAGTTTTATAAAATTCAATAAATGGTCCAGGATCATATTCGGTGCCTCTATCACTACGTAACCTTTTTATTTTCCGATTAAATTGATTTTCAATTTTTATTTAGGAAAATTTTAAACATGTCAAACGCTTCACTTTTATTTTTCATTAAATACACAAATGAATAATCAGAATAATCATCAATAAAAGTTATAAAATAACGTTTGCCATTTCTAGTTGTGACACCATTCAATTCACGAATATTCGAATGAATTAAATCAAGTGGTTCAGATTCTCTAAAAACAGATTTATGTGGTGTCTTAGTGATTTTTGTTTGACTACACCATCCACATTTTTCAAAATTATTTAATGATAATTCTGGAATTAATCCTAAAGTGCTCATATTTTTAACAAGTTGTTTATTAACATGACAAATCCTAGCATGCCAAACATTAAATGAACAAGTAATATAAGCAGAAGGAGAAATTTTATTAGCATCAATATTCAACTTAAACATCCCATCAGTGGCATAACCCTTGCCTACAAAATTTTTATTTTTGGTCAAAGTAAATAAATCAGCACCAATAGTTTGAGTAAAGCCAGCTTTGTTGAGAAGATAACCCGAAACCAAAATTTTCCTTATCTCGGGAGTGTGGAGAACATCTTTGAGGATAACAGTCTTTCCCGAAGTGAACTTCAATTCCAAATTTCCAGTCTCAGAATAAGTCTTAAACATAGTACGGTCATAATAGATATGGCGGGAAGCGCCAGTATCCAACCACCACCCTTCAGCACCGCTAACCATGATTATTTTTGAAATCATAGCACATTGGTCCTCTTCGATCAAATTCGCTTGTGCTTGTGGCACATTAAGACATTTGCGAGCTATATGGCCAGACTTGCCACACTTGAAACAGAGAAACTGTCCCGAGTTGCTAGACTGTCCATTTCCAGGGTTCTTATTCTTATTCTGATTCTGAGTCTGATTTTTAAAATTTTGGTTGTGGCTCTTTTTCTGATTTTTCATATTTTTTCCGTTTGCCTTTAAAATAACTGGAGTGTGGTTCTTTTTCTGATTTTTGTTGTTAGACACAACAAGAATTTAATCTTTATAGTCCTGTTTTCGGGATTCCTCCTCAATTCTCAATTTAGTAATGAGTGACTCTAGTGAAAATTCTTTAGACTTATGCCTCAAAACATTTTAAACTCTTTGAATAGTGGAGGCAATTTATCAATAATTATAGCCACCTAAAATTGCTCATCTAAAGCCATGCCCTCAAAAATAATTTCATAGGCAATCATTTGCAAATCATGAGTTTGAGCAACAATAGATTTGTCATTCGTCATTTGAAATTTCAAATAATGACTAACGGAATATTTTTTAACACCCGCCTCCTCAGTGTCATATTTTTTAAATAGTGCATCCCAAACACCTTTTGCAGTTTTATAATTGGCATAATAGTCATAAAGTTCATCACTTAGAGCATTCAAAATATAATTCTTGCACAGAAAATTATTTTCTTCCCAAGTTCTAATTGTTTTGCTTTCCTCAACAGTAGGTGGATTATTTACTACGGGTTTGTAAAATTGAACACACGATGCGACTTTTTTAGTAGTTCAAATAAAATAGAAATTTTTTGCTCCAGCGTTTAAAATGGGTGCCTTCATATTTGAAAGGCTTGTTAAGATTGCTAGAGTTAATTTCGTCCATGGCAGAATTTCAGAACACCTTAAAATTGTTGTAGCAGCAATTTAAATTAAATGCAGAATTAAAGAATGAAATTATCCAATTTTGAAGCAAATAAATCTGGGACAGAAGGTATAAGAAATCCCGAAAGCAGTACAATTTAGAACACGGTTGAGTCGCGGACAATGTCGCTCTCTTTAAGGTGTTTCGCAGCTCTGCCCAATGTGTGCTGACAGTCAGAAATGCCTCACCACCCCCAGGATAAAACAACCTCCAATAATTAAAATACAGATTGATAAAGCATAAGAATCAATCCGGTCCATGTACATCCATTCGTAATAATTGCTGGAGTTTAATAATAAATTCGGGGGGATTTATTATTCCAGCAAAGAAGGAAAAATTTAGAAGCAGTTTTGTGTTCAGAGAAGTTGCAGAACAGGTATATAAAAAACGGAGGTGGAATACCTCTTTTATGGGGCAAAAAAAAAAGACGTTGCACAAAAACGTGGAGAGAAAAATCTGGAAAGTAGTGGGCAACTGGGTTGAAAATTTCAACTCAGATATAATAACGTTTATCAAGGGGAATGGGCCTAAAGACTATTAATATCTAAATCACCTATATTGGAAACCCAACCCATATGACTGGAGATCCCAAGATCTTGGTCCAATGGGATAACAAAGTTATAGGAGTGATTTGTGGGGGTACAAATTTAAGTTTTACTTAAAACCCATTCCTATGACTGTATCGATGGAGGATGAGATTTAATCTCTCAATGCTTTCTATAGTTATTATTCAGTGGGGTTTTATATACAATCTTGGTAGAAGCACCTATATGAGTGTGGTAGTAGGGTCGCTTCCTATGAGAATTAAGGCTGATTCTCTAGAGCACTCAAGAAACCTAGACAAGATCAAGGCCAAAACGAGCACAACCGTGGGAACTCGATGATGATTTTTGGGAGTCACGTGTGTGTTCTATTGTTCTAATTTTACAACAATGGTGAAATAGTTAAAAAACAGTTAAAAAATAATTTTTAAAGCCCAAAAAACAGTTCTGTATTTGTCCAAAAAATTATTTCTTAATGAGCTCAAGTCCCGGGCCGGACGAGGCGTCGTGCGTGCGTGACTTGGCCCAATAAGTCCCCCACTCATACACACAAAATATCTAATTCCCAAAGGGCTTGCCCATTTATTCCATAAAAAATGTAAATATACTACACCAATTTTTACCTCATGATCGATGTGGGACTAACCAAAATAAGCTGTTGCCAAAACAAGAGAGGTCAGACATCTACAAACTTTTCAAAGCCAAAGACCAAAGTCGTCCTTTTTCAAGGTTTTGCAACACAACTTTAAAGTTTTTCCAACATGATCTCATGGTCTAAATGGTAGTAGTCTTAAAGGCAACAGGTCATGATCGTTTAGAATCTAGCATATATCATTTGATGTATATCATATTTGAGGAAAATTCTAAATTTCTCATGGTAGGCACTTTCAACATGTATGAAAACCTCTATGACCACCAAAAAGTCATGTATGATGAAGCGAAAGAAAATGGTTTTAGACGAGGACCTGAGAATGAAGATGTCATTTATACTAGGAGGGGAGAGTAATTTATAGTGGAAGATAACCAAAGCTCATGGACAAGATCAACACGTGACAAATTAATAGCAGAATAATCATTTAAAAAAGATATGTCATTCTATTTTGAATATCTTCTCTCCCCACATACTGAAGAAGCCAATCATTTCTACACCTTAGACTTCAACAAAATAATGGAAGAATTCCTGATGCCAGGCTGGGAATTTATGGAAGTAGTCTGCCTCACTCGATCACGAAGGTTTTACAAAGATCCTGTCTTAATCCAATCCTATCAGGAGAAAATAATGGGGACAACAGAAAATAAGTGATCGAAGAGATCTTGCAAGACACAATTGAAAAAACCAGAGTCCCGAAACAATGGAAAAAGACTAAAGCCAACATCTCTATACAGGGACTTCTTATGTCATCATAACCTCATTGGATTTCATCCTTAAAAAGTTTGCTCAAAAAGTGGTACCCATCTACTCTACTCTACGACACGATAACACGATAAGAACTGACACAAAGTTATAAGTTAATGGGTAAACCCTTAATGGGTTCGGGTCATATCAGTGCCAATCCGATAAGACATGATAGTTAATGGATCGGGTTAGGATTGACCCCTTTACCCGTTAATACCCAATAAGACCCGTTATGACCCATTAATTTAGTAAATAAGATATACGTTTAGAACTTATAAGTAGTTTATGTCACATAATGTTAATTTAATCACAATGAATTTTACTAAATGAGAGATTTAGTAATGTCAAAGAATTAATGAGTCTATTTGGGTTAAAAAATGAGATAATATGTTAACTTGTATATTATTCAAAACAATTCATTATCTTAATTGGTATTAACGAGTGAACACGACACGATACGACACGATAACATAATAGGTCAGGTTTGGATATGATTTTTTCACACGATAAGAAAGTCACCTATTTAGACACAAACCCAATAAGACCCGAACACGATGAAAAAACGACACGTACACGACTCGACACGACCCATTGACATGTATGGAAACCTTCAAAAAATTGAACTTCACAAAAAAATATCTTTTTGACATGTAGAACTGTTGAAAGTTGGTCCATGCCACAATATGGATTTGAACATCACAGTGAACGTCAAAGGACAAAGGATACCCACGATCTTTATTGATAATGGATTAGATATAAATATCTGCCCATTAACAACGACCAAATGTTTAGGAATTAAACATGAAGACCTGATACCAGTGAAGCAGGCTGTTCGAGTCTATGACAAAATAAAAAGAGAAATTAATGCATCAATTTAACTTGAACTAGGGATTATCACAATTGATAAATTCATAAATGTTTAGGTAATTGACATACCGGCATCCTTTAAATTGTTACTGGATAGTATGTGGATCCATAATATCGTTGGGTGGAGGGCGAGTTGATTCCTGGTTACACTAAAATCTTAAATTCATCTATAGAGAAAACCTGATCACTATATCATGAGACATTGACTTACTCAAAGGAGAAGGACTCAATACTCCATTCTTGGAAATTCAGCACAAAAGTTGAAACATCTACATTAGTGGCTTCTAGATAGATCCTCTTGTATAAGTCATGTCTGTCGACACAAGGAACAAAATCGAATGCCTTACTCCAAGTTTGTGTTTTGCAATGTTACGAACATGATGAAAAATATGAGATACCTATTACAAATGGGACTCAGAGAAAATAAATAAGGGTTCAGTAAGCCCATCAAGGTTCTCCATAAATATAAAAACAAAGGGATGGGATATAATAACAAGAGAAACAACTCTTGCGCTAGGGAACTTAAAGCCAAAAGGTATGAAGTAATGAATAGAGGGGTTGCGCATACCCCTTACCATCCTAGTATCAATGTACACTTCGTTAAAGTAGGAGAATATGTTCCTTTTTGTGGATTTTCTAAACGTTGGGTGGCACTACTAGTAGGAAATTTTCTTTGAAGATCGCCCAACATGGGTGGAAAGCAAGGTGCATGAGGTAACTGATTTGATTAAGAAATTGGGCAACTCATCTGTGTATTGAGATCTTATCGAAGACATGAGGTACACCAAGATCTTTCATGAGATAATAATAGAGGATGAGAATAAGTGGGCATTATGACTTTACTAGTGATCGAGGATCCCTTCAAAGATGAGATTGCATATATACTTCAAGAAGAATACCTGGCTACCATCTATAACCTCCCCTTTGAGGCAAAGACCCTCGAGGCTTACTACTTCGATGTACTAGACCATATAATCCCTTTTCTGGATGAAATAAACTATAACTTTGAGTATACTTGTGTGACAAATATCAATGACGATGAATGTACAAATCAATGTAATGAATCTAATTTAAATAATGGAGAGCTAGAAGACCACGAAAAGAGCTTAATATAACATAAGTCAATAGCGTGTAACTTGTTGATGAAACGACAATTGTTAACTTATAATTTAAAATTAGATTATCAAAATCAAAATAGGTTCTCCTTTAGACGACCTATAAAGTTCGAACTAATCCAACTTATTAAGGAATATATCAACGCCTTTACTTGGTCCTACATTGACATGCTGAGAATCTATCTTAATTTTTTACCCGATATACCAACATATTTTGACTGCAAACAAACAAGCAAAACCTCTGAAAAATCACAATTGAGCGCCCCCTCAAAGTCAAAGAGAAAGTAATGAAATAACTTGGCGTAAGTTTTCTAAGGGTGGTTGAGTGTCCAGCATAGTTAGCCAACATCACGTTTGTTCCAAATATAGAAGGAAGGGAAGTTGAGAATATTCATAGACTAAAGGGATTTGAACAAATCCAATCCCAAGGATGAATAACCTCTACCAAATGTCGACATCATAATTGACAAAAACACTAATCATTCTTTCAAATCCTTAGTGGCTAGAGCTATCGAATACAATCAAATCAAGATTCACACAAGTGATCAAGAGAAAATGGACTTTACGACCCCTTGGGGAACCGTTTGTTACACCGTTGTATCATTCGATTTTAAGAACATTAGTGACACTTACTAAAAAAAAGATTCCATTTTGACGCATGGTATGATTCATTAAAAAGTCGGGGTATACTTGGAAAACACGATCATCAAGTCTAAGACACACGAAGGGCATGTTCCAACATTAAGAAAATTCTTCTAAAGGCTATGGTTGTATCAAATGTGTATAAATCCCTCAAAGTGCTTTTTTAGAGTGACCAAAGGGAAATTGTTAGGGTTCCTCATCAATGAAAGAGCAATCGAGGTGAATATAACCAAAGTCAAAACCATCCATGAAATGTCACCTTCGTGAATAAAATAAGAAGTCAAAGGATTTTTGGGATCCCTCTAATATATTAGTAAATTTACATCTCAAATGACCTTTATATAAGGGTGTGCATGGGTCGGTTCGGTTCAGTTTTGGACCACAATTCAAACCGAACTGATCGATTCAGTTTTGAAAAAAATTAGACCGAAACTGAATCGACGATGAAAAAAACCGCCGGTTTCAGTTCACATCGGTTTCGATTCGGTTCGGTTTCGATTTGGTTTTAATCGATTTTCAATTTTGGTCGGTTTTTTGTAGGTCGGTTTTTAGTTTTGGAGGTTGGTTAATTGTTTTTGGATATAAAAATAAAAGATATTTAAGGGTTTTTAATATAAATATTGATGTCGGTTCGGTTCGGTTCGAATCAGTTTTTTCTTTATCTAAACCGCCAAACGAACTGATATTGTTGGTTTTTTAAATCCTTAAACCGCAAATCGAACCGGGCTAAAAAAAACCGCTGGTTTCGGTTCGGTTCGGATCGATTCGATTTAGTTTTCGGTTCGGTTAATTTTTTTGCACACCCCTACCTTTATGTGTGAGCCAATTTTCAAATTGTTTCATAAAAACCCTACTAAGATCTGGAATTTTTCATGCCAAAAGGCCTTCGACAAACTCAATAAGTACTTGGCGAATCCACCTGTGTTAGCCCCATCTCGATCTCAATATCTTCTCTTTCGATACCTCACAATTGTAGGCACGATTGATGGAACCATGTTGGCTTAATATGTCAAAGAATCGCAAAAAAGTAGGCCATATACTATGCTAGTAAAAAATTGACTACTTGGGAAGAAAGGTATAAAACCCTGAAAAAGTCATGCTTATCCATTTGTATGGGTAACACATAAGTTGAGTCACTACAGGATTGCCTTCCTAGTCAAGTTAATCTCTCAGATGGATCCCTTGAAGTATTTAATCAAAAATCATGCACTTACAAGAAAAATAGCCAAATGTTTTTTCTTGATAATTGAATTCAGTATCGTGTATTTACACTAAAAGGCAATCAAAGGACCATCCCTTAAAGACTATTAGTTGAATCCTCTTTAAAAGCAAATTATGAGATTGCAGCCGATTTTACAAATGAAATCATCCTAGTGGAAAAAATTCAAGAGGAGTATAAATGGAAATTATACTTCAATGAAGCATCCAATAAAAAAGAATATAGCATAAAGGTGTTGTTAATCTCAACAGACGGGGAACCAACATACATCCATCAAGCTAAATTTTGACTACATGAATAATATTTTCGAATATGATGCCCGCATAGTCGAACTAAAGATAACCCATAATAAATGAATACAATGAATCGATGTGTTATAGGATGCAACCCTTATTGCTTGTAAAATTTTGGTTCACTGGAAAATTAAAGAAGAAAAGTTGTTTCCATACCAAAAGGACCTATAATAGATTGATTTTCTATTCGAGGACATTTAATTATTTTACCTATTATGAGCTCAAAATAGATTTGCTTATGCCTTAGCTACTCTGGCCTCAATGATGGATATCCCCGATAAGGTGGATAAGGTTCCAATGGATATATTGAAGCAATAGTGACCTGGATTCACCTATGAGATTCGCATGACTAAGGCCATAGTAAAAAAAATGGTATCAGGACATCAAGAGACTCCTTAATGAAGGAAAATACCCTTTAGTATTTGATAAAAGGGACACAATGGCTCTTTGTCTAGGAGGACGCGAAATTCATAATGTGTGATTGACAACTATACAAGACACACCCAAGTGGCACCCACCTATTATTCCTCGTTGAGATAAAGCCAAAAAAGATAACGAAAGATACTTATGTCCTAAATGCCAATACTTCGCAAATCTTGAATATTTGCGTCCAAGATAACTTTACATCATGGAGTCACCATGGCCCTTTCTAACTTTGGGTATTGACATTATCGAAAAATGTCACTCCAAAAGTCTCTAACTTCCATGAATTCATCCTGGTAGCCATCGACTATTTTACCAAGTAGGTTCAGGCTGAGTTATACGTTGTGTTAAATGCTAAAAAATATCTCAATTAATTCACACAAACATCATTTATAGGTATGCCGTACATTTTAAGTTGGTTTTAGACATTATGATGTACTTTATAATGAAAGTTATGGAGCTCGTTGAAGAGTATGGAATCTAGACGCAAAATTATTCCCCTTACCATCAGTAGACTAATAATATTTCTGAATTCACCAATAAGAACGTGAAGGTTATGTTGACTAAAATGATCGAAGGATGCCGTGACTGGGCCAATCGAATACGATACGCACTATGGGCATATCAAATCTCTATTAGAACACCTACCGAATCCACTTCGTACTCCATGTGATGGAAGGTGTATTACAAATAAAAATGGAAATCCCTTCCTTAAGAATGGTGCTAAAGAATCAAATTATCGAAGATGATTGGATAAAAAGCTTATATGAGGAATTAAAATTATTGGAGGAATGCCGAGTACTAGCTCTCTATCATATGAAGGCTACCACAGACACATTGATAAAGCATTTAAAAATAAGTTTAAATATTGGGGGGTCCGGTAAGGATATTGGTACTACAGGAAGCCACATAAACCGAATAGAAATGTCGAGGAAAATTTCATCCTAATTGGACAGGAACATACATCGTGAAGAAATTTTTGTTAGGAGGCGTAACCCTCCTCATTAACCTGGATGGAATAAAATCGGATAAATCCACTAATCTTGGTTGCCTCAAGATGTACTACATCTAAATAAAGGAAAGATAAAATAAAAACATTATTATCCATAAGAACCCAATCTTATATAATTACAAATCTATTGATCATTTGAGATATATTTTTAAGTTTCCAAGAACTTACCACTTGATGGAGGTATGTAGGCAACCCTTAGGGGTTTGTTTTAGACCACTAAGAAACTGATCGCTGATCTATTGGATGACAAAGATAGGCCCACTTTTCATTTAATATTTTTTTTAATACAAAAATGTAATAAACATACATTCATCCTAAAAACACAAAATTTTGAAGGCACACGAAAATATTCAAAGAGAGTTCCTATCAATATTGTAAGAATATAGTATACTTGATGTGCTTTATAGGATAGTTTTTTTGAATTCCTTCACCAAAACATATTTGAGTCTTCATCTAAGAGAAAATCGAAAATCTTTATCAACAAATCGGATTCACTCAATATCGAACCTGAAGTACACTAGTTTGGAAAAGGTATATGATACGGCGCGAATATTGTGTATTTGTGGCCGTTAACTTACACATTTTAGCTCCCTCAGGTACCTTAATTCCGATATTTATGCTCGTTAACCAAACAACCTTAGATTGGATATATACATATATATATATATATATATGCTTTGAAGGGGTTAATTGAGCTTTTGTAGGTATTCAAGCACTTAATATGAGGTTTGGATGCATCCCGGTAAATTTCGTACACATCTACATGCACAAGGGAATTTTAGTGATTTCATAACTTGGGCATCTGACCCAACATCTCATGAAAGTTATATCCCTCTGAGCAAACTTCGTGTGGCCACAAACGGTGCGCGATTCAAAGTTCGAACGAAGAAGTTACAGGATTTTTAGCGGAAGAGAATTACAACATACTCAAAACAGGGGAAGAAAGCCAAAGTAGCAGGGGCTAATCAATTCTTCCATTGGTGAATCAATTCAGAAAATTGGTTGGGAAGCAGAAACATTTCTCTTTGAAGATCCTTCTTATCTAATCGATTCAGACCCAACCAAATTGATTCGGTCCTGCAGATTTTTTGTGCTTTCTTATTTACAAGTTTGCCACAAAAGGTTTTTGTATAAATACCATTTCTCCACATTTTGGAGAACAATCTTCATTTTTGTCTTAGATTTTAGGGTTTGTAAAAGGGGGAGCTTATCTCTCCTCCATTTCTCTTGGGTGTTTTGCCCATTTTATGTAAGTTAATTACTATTCATCATCTTCTTCAATTATTTATACTTATTTTATGTCTTTCGTTTTCATGCTTGTAAATTACTTTTAGTTGTTTATTTCTTATTTCCATTAGTTTAATTGTTGTTTAAGTAGTTTAATCATGTTTAGAGATTAGTTTTAAGGGTTGGCATTGCTTTTTCGCCATTAATGTGTATTAACCTCCGAAGTTGGGTTTTGTGTAAAATTGCGTTTAGTTGAAACCTCGTGTATCAAAGTCAAATTGTTATGTGTTTAACTTTCTTTGTCACACAACGTTAGTGTTTATAGCGATAATCCGAATTTAATCCACGTGTGACCATTTTTGATTAAATGTTTTATCTTGCAATTTTGGATTGGATTCCTTCTTGCGTGATGTTTATGATTATTGAATATGCTCGGTTAAATAACTTTCGAACCGAAATTCTAATTACGTGTAGTTTAGCCCACAACGGGAATGCATCCCAACTCTCGTTTGATTAATATTGTTTAGCGTTAACTTCTTCCTTTTTACCCTTTTCACCATTTCCAACCTATCACATTTTTCACTTTTATTCTTGAAATAATAAATCAATTAAAATCTGTACGACATTCCTTGTGGATTCTCGATACCCGGACTGACAACTATAATTCCTTGTTGAGTGTAGTCATAGTTTAGTTTTTTTTTCATGTTGGCGGCGAACCGAAAATAAGACAGTGCCCTTACACGATCGCTTAGTTCCCCCCGCATCAAAATGACGCCGTTGCTGAGGATTGTTTTGGTATAGATTGTAATTGATTTAATATTTTGTAATATTTGTTTTATTCATATTTTATTCTTTATTTTCCCCTTTCTTTTGACTTGTGCTATATTGTTTGGAGAAATTGAAATTTTGGCGCTTTTCATTTTTTTGAATTGCCTATTTTGAAATGTCTCGCTATAACTCTTTAGATAACCTTAATTGTTATGAGAATAATTTTCCAAGTTATACTCCCAAAACTATGCGAGAATGCCTACAGATTCTTGAGAATGAATGACTTGATCATGAAGTTCAAGAAGTTGTAAGTAATCTCTCATTATCTTGGGAACAAACTTTGCATGGTGGGAATAAGGAATTGAATGACGAAGTCGTGATTTATGAGGCTTGGACAAGTAAAAAAAATGTCCAACTAGATGAGATTATTTCTTCTTCGCAAAGATGGGTTGAGGTTGAAACTTGCGTTTTTCCTCCACCCATTTTTGAGGAAGAAATAATTGAGAGTGATCCAAGAACTCTCGATTTTCAACCTCTTATTGATTATTCCAATTGTAGTGAGGTTGATTGTCCTTCCCTTCCTTAATTCCCTCCTATACTCGAACAGTTAAATTTATCACAAGAATCGGTTGAAAGTCTTGAGGACTTTGACCCGATTATTGAACGAGAATGTTATTTTGAGATACTTTATCTCATGGGCTTTTCGCTTTCACTTGACCCACCTCCCATTCCAATTGAAAAACCTTGGGGAGGTGATTTTAGTTTTCCCAAGATTAACGTAGTCTTGTCCCCCGTTTTATCCAAATCCCCCATCGTCCCCCCAAAATTTATAGTTGACGCTGGTTTATTTCTTACGCCTTACACATGCATTCCGTTGTTAAAATGGGTCTCATATTTTTCGGGAGGCATTCTTTCAAAGGAGGTAACACTGCTTATACCTCAAAGTCAAGTCGTATTATGGGCGGACCCTAATAAATATTGACTTCTAGTGTATAGTTAGTTAGAAGTCCAAATTATAGGTTGTAAATAGTTAGTTTTTATTTTTTTCTTTCTTTTTAATTGTAGTCTAGTGTTAATTAGTTGAACTGTTTGTTATTGTTTTTGTTATGATTAGTACTAATTTGTTTTGTAGATTCAATGTACTTGTGCTCTCCGAAGATTGCTCCATTTTGGGTAATATCCTTATTTTTCTCTCTTTATGTTGTGCTCTTGATTCACATTGAGGACAATGCAACATTTAAATTAGGGGGTGTGGGTTATTCTTCCCATTACTTATTTAATTCCATTGATTTGATTATATATTAGTTACTAAGCATTCTTTTTGTTGAAAAAATTGAAAAATTTCAAAAATATTTTCTTTCTTTTTTCTCTTTTGTTGGGCATTTTGCCCTTGTTTTCGATAGTAAATTTTAATAAATGACCGATCCAATATAAAATTCAATGATACATGTTCTCTATTTTAGAAGTTATTCGACTTTAGTCCTAAAATCATTGATATTATGAATAACTTCATGAATTAAACTTTATCCCATGAGCATATGAGATTTTCTTGTTCTATTGATTTGGTTTATGATTTTTATAACTCGGTAATCTTTTGTTGCATTGTATATACTTACATAAGTGAGATTCGAGACATACCTTCATTTGTGAGTGTTATACACTACTCTTTCCTCATTGTAAATGTTGAATTTGTTGGTAATCTCACTATTATTTCATTTGATCATTCATTAATTGAGTTCATTTATAAAATGTGTTACTTGAGCATGATTTTCAAAACTATGTTGACTCGAGAATTGCGTAAACTTTAGGAAATAATCATAGTCCATCTTTATTATATCACCCATATTGGCCTTGACCTTACCTTATATATTTCCCTAGTCAACCCATTTGAGCCATAATATTAGCCTTTTATTTCATAGCCCAAAAATTCCATAACTAACTCCATATTGGAGTTATAAACCATACATATTACCTTTTATACCTTTGCTTGGAATGATACTTGGGATTCAATGATGTTATTGTCTTGTGGTTACAATTAAGCATGTGAGAGCGAGAAATAAGTGAAAAAGAAAAGTCAGAAGTGAAAAAGAGAAAAAAAAGTGAAAAAAATAAAAGAAAACAAAAGAAAAATTAGAAAAAAAAGAAAGGAAAAAGAAAGAGCAAGTTTATATATGTTGTATATAGTGTTCAATAATCCTTGTCACTCTTTAATTTCGTATTTAATGCTTGTTATGGAAATCATTTTCCAATTTTGAAACTTCTCGCAAGTTTCCATTATCCCAAGTTTTTCTTCCCCGAACACTTTGAATCCATACATATTTCCTTCATTTCATAACCCGAGCCTAGCCTACATTACAACCCTATAAAGTCCTATGTTACATTTTACCTCCTTTAATGAGCGGTATCTTTCATTGAGATTACATGTTTATCATTTTATATATAGTGTTCTTCATTAGTGAGATGTGCGAGACCTAGTTTCCATTTAAATTTAATCTTTATGCCCACATGTCCCGTGTATTACCTCCCCTTTCAAAATGATTTCCTTTGTTGAGTGTAATGCCTGGTTAGGATTGATATATGCATGCTTTATGTTTATCTGACTTATATAAGTTTTTGCCAAATCATATTTTGCATGTGCTCGCTCCCCTCCCACTTTTAAGGTCTCAATTCTTCTATGAAGTTTGTTTATAATGTTAATAACTATGGACTTTTGTTTGAATTCGTTCGATATGCTAATAACATGTTTGAATTATTTATTGTATTATTGAGTTTGTTGCATATTGATTGGGAATATTTGGAGGAAACTATATGATGTATGTGGGTTTCATCCCTAAAAACGCTCATGAGACGACACTCATCCACTTGGGTAACCAAAGGGTTTAACGGCTTATTGCATACACTAAATGCAATCGTTCTCCCACGAAAGTGGACTTTATCCTTTTATCATTTTTGTATATTTCTCTTGTCTTTTGGTTTACTTGTAGTTCTTGTTGTTTCCTATTTCATTGTTTGGGACTAGCAATGTGTAAGTTAGGGGGTATGATACGACGCTAATATTGTGTATTTACGCTCGTTAACTTACGTATTTTAGCCTTCTCGGTTACCTTGATTCCTATATTTATGCTCGTTAACCATACAACCTCGGATTTGGACATATATATGCTTTGTAGGGGTTAATTGAGCTTTTGAAGGTATTCTGGCACTTAGTATGAGGTTTGGACGCAGTCCAAAAAAGTTTCATACACATTCACATGTGCAAGGGAAATTTAGTCATTTAACAACTTGGGCATCTGACCCAGCATCTATACATAAGTTGTATCCCTCTGATTAAGCTTCGCGTGTCCCCAAACGGTGCGCGATTCCGAGTCCGAACGAAGAAGTTACGAGATTTTTAGCGGAAGAGAATTACAACATACTTAAAACAGGGGAAGAAAGCCAAAGTAGCGGGGCGAATCGATTCGCCCATTGGCGAATCGATTAGGAAAATTTGCTGGGAAGTAGAAACATTTCTCTTTGAAGATCCTTCTTGCCGAGTCGATTCGTACCCAGCCGAATTGATTCGGTCCTGTAGATTTTTTGTGCTTTCTTATTTACAAATTTGCCGCCGAGGGTTTTTGTATAAATACCATTTCTTCACATTTTGGAGAACAATCTTCATTTTTGTCTTAGATTTTAGGGTTTGTAAAAGGGGGAGCTTATCTCTCCTCCATTTCTCTTGGGTGTTTTTCCCATTTTATGTAAGTTAATTACTATTCATCATCTTGTTTAATTGTTTATGCTTATTTTCTTTTATGTGTTTAGTTTTCATGTCTTTAGTTTTCATGCTTATTTTTGAGAACAATCTTCATTTTTGTCTTAGATTTTAGGGTTTGTAAAAGGGGGAGCTTATCTCTCCTCCATTTCTCTTGGGTGTTTAATTGTTGTTTAAGTAGTTTAATCATGTCTAGTGAGTAGTTTTAAGGGTTGGGGTTGCGTTTCCGCCATTAATGGGTATTGAGCTCCGAAAATTGGGTTTTCTGTAAAATTGTGTTTAATTGAAATCTCGCGTATCAAAGTCGGATTGTTATGCATTTAACTTTCTTTGTCACACAACGTTAGTATTCATTGTGATAATCCTAATTTAATCTACGTGTGACCATTTTTGATTAAATGTTTTATCTCGCAACTTTAGATTGGATTCCTTCTTGCGTGATGTTTATGATTAATTGAATATGCTTGGTTAAATAGTTTTCGAACCGAAATTCTAGTTATTCATAGTTTAGCCCACGTAGGGAATGCGATCTCACTCTCATTTTATTAATATTGTTTAGCGTTAAATTCTTCTTTTTTCCCTTTTTCACCATTTCCAAACTATCACCTTTTTCACTTTTATTCTTGAAATAATAAACCAATTAAAATCTATACGACATTACCCGTGGATTCTCGATACCCGGACTGGCCGCTATACTCCCATGTTATGTGTAGTCATAATTTAGGTTTTTGCCTGTTGGCGGTGAACCGAAAACAACGACAGTTAGCTTACACGAGCGCTTAGTTTGGGCCGCATCAATATAAGACTTAGCGAACTTAGATTCACCTTGGTTAATCTGTTTTATAAATTGAAAAATCTTTTTAATTAACCTTGTTTTGTAATTTTGTTAAATACATATGTAAGTATACTTTTCTTATAGACATATCTGTTTTATAATGAATTACATCTCTTTGTATTTTATAAGTATGAATGTTCATGCGATAAACTAACATACATGAAGTTTGACTCAAAACTACTTTATAAAAATCTTCTAAGGAAAACTGGATAGAATATCTAGACACATGCGCGACCTGCCTTGCTTCAACTTTTCCACAACGATGACTTGCCTTGCTGTAACCAAACTTGTTGCTAGCACTTCCTTGTTCTTATTTTAAAATCTCTAAACAAAGGCATGACTTTCACCACTACAATCATGGTCACCTACCTATGGTGGCATTGTCTTCCTAGTTACTTGTATCCCCATGCAAAAAGTTCAAAAAAATGTGCGACTTGCATCGCTTCAGGTTCTTCGCAGGGACACAATAGGCCGTCATAACGACAATTTGGTGATACACATATGATAGCTTTGAAAGTGACTTTTGCACAAGATCTTTCATTAAGATATTCTTAGTTAGTGTGTCAAGGATAGATTTTTGGGTGATTAAGACCTTGATGTGACTACTTGACACTTTAGGAAAGTGACACTTAGCATATGGACCTTTAAATATTTTTAAAATCAAAAGACTATAAGTTGAAGTGTTGTCTTCTTTTCCAAATCAAGAGTGGGAACTTTCAAAAAATATTTTTTTTGATAAAGACTTTTGATATATTTAAGAGAACATTTTTTCACTCCTCTTCTTTGAGTTCATACAAGAAATTGTTTCTAATAGAGGTATATTTACTCATCTTGTATTTAAATCCAATCTTTATTAGTGAGTAAATAGTTTCTCTTCCCTGGATTGGAAAAACTAAATTTTGACATTTAAATCACCACGCCCTTTGCAAAAACCCCAATATACGTATTTATAAGATTCCCTTAAAAGAATCTTAGGTGTAGCATTTTAGTTGCTTGAAGGTTCCGTCCCAAAACAAAGTTGTTCTTCTAAATTAAATGAATAAAGTTACTTACACTTTGAAGAATAATTTTTTTTCCAGTGGATTCGAAGACATTGGTTGCTGACCAAAACCGGTCACGATTTTGCAGCATACTCCAGGTGTTGGTGCTTTTTACAAAGAATATGGTGGGAAAGAGTGTTTAGTCAGTTGTAGCATCATGAGGTTTTAAGTATACTTCTTGTAGTTGTAAAACTCTACCATAATTCATTTTTCCTTCTTATCGGCTCGAGATTTTTCTCGTTAGTGGGTTTTTTCCTCGTACATCCGGTGCTGTGCTTGTTTTACTCTTTTCGCATATTTTATAATCATTGTCTTAATTAAGAAGATAAAACTTAATAGATTCTAAAATTTAGTAAAATAATTTTTCACAAAGACATTTGAATTGTTAAACTATTTTGTAATAATAAATTAAAAAATCTTTTTCTTAAATTGGGTGAATTAGTTTTTATTTTGTAGCTACCATCGAGAGACACACTCTTAAATGGTATTAGAACGGGTCTCCAAATTGTGGGTGTAAAAATCTAGGTATAGATCCTTTTTGTATGCAATGGATGGAAATTGAAACCTCTAACCTCCTCCATTTGATGGTAGCAATTATTCCAATTAGAAATCCCATATTACAACATATTTAATGTCTATGGATGATCGCATTTGGAATAGTGTGAGTGGGGGATATGTGGCCATTCTGGGCCTTCCTTTCGGATTCCCACCGACGTGCGTTCGGTTTTTGGCCGACAATGAGGGTAGAGTCCCCAAAAACGTCTAGGTGCTTGATACGTTTTTTGAGGGAGATTTTGAGGCCGACTTTGATGCATGACTTGTATATGGTTATATTGTTGGAGTAAAGGAAGTCGAATTTTATGGCAACGGGGTTGTGAGAGTCATCAAGAGCGATCATAAGTTTCCCAATGTCGCATTCTTTCTTGTTGGTAGCTCCATCAAAGAACCTTTTCCATCTAAGGACTTCTTGAGAGGTGCAGAGAATATCTTCATTTAGGAATTCAGATACCCAAACATCGATTCCTTCCATGGGATAATCAATAAGGTAGTCAGAGATGGCCTCCCTTTAATGGATTTCTGCCTGACGTACACAGTATCAGATTCATCCAGAAATATCAACCAATGGGCCATTCGTCTGGACACAGTGGACTTTTCTAGCAGGTATTTAATGGGATCCATTCGGGATACTGGTCAGATAGGAAAGGCAAGCATATAGAGCCGTAACTTCTGTGTGACCCAAACCAAGGCAACACAGGAGTGAGTTTCATCTTACAAATTAGTAAGTAGAAGGTGAGGTCATGTCCCACCACCTCTTAGAGAGCATCGTCACTATTGATGTAGTCTGAATTTTCATGCTAGAGTTTACAAAAAGCCTAAGCTCAACCCAGAGATGATATTCCTAACTTTCTTAGGGAGAAACTCTTCAGTCCTCAAGGCCACTACTAGGTTAAACAAACCCGTTGATCTGATGAATGGATTATAACCCACATAAGGGCATAATAAAAATGACATGCAAGCAATAGAAAATAACAATAAAAATCTATCTGTATAATTACATTCGATCAAATTAAAAAAAATGAACATAAGATACATATTAAAAAAAGGGCACATCAAATTTCAAATATTATCAATATTTTAGACACCAAATTATAGTACCCTCATTTTAGTATCCTCATGTACCTTCATAGGTCCCAAACACAATTACTTCAACCCTCGGGCCACGATCTTCCCTTCGAAACCTTAATTCAGAGGCCACCGGATGATTTTGAGCTTCGTTTGACTTTGATCAACTCTCAGAACTAAGGTAATCGAGTGAACTTTCATAGGGATGTAAATACACTTTCTAACAATCCCTATTGTGCATGAATTTTCCATATGGTTCAAATTTACTTGCCTTTTAAAATTAGAACCCTAATATAGAAGCCATTATGATTCCGATCTCCGTTTGACTCTTGTTAACTCTCGCGACCAAGGGTAAAAAAATAAACTTTAATAAGATTGTGAATACCCTTTCCACTGGTCCATATAGTGTGTGAATCTACCTTACGATTCACATTTACTTGCCTTTTTACTCCGAAACCCTAATCTAGAGGCCATCAGATGCTTCCAAGATCCGTTTGACATCGATAAACTCTTAAAATTGGGACTAACTCAATGAACTCTCATATTTATATGAATACCCTTTCTAATGGTCCATAACGTATTACGTCTTGCATTTACTTGTCATTTCCTCCCGAAACCCTAATCTAGAGGTAACCGATTACTTTCGAGATCTATTTGATTTTATTCAATTCTCAAAGATGAGAGTTTCCTAATGAGTTTTGAAGAGCTCTGAATCCTTTTTTAACGGTCCTAATCGTGCACAATTCAGACTTTAGATTTTCACTTTACGCTCGCTTTTTTAAAAAAGTCAAATTTGAACTACCTATTCCTACCAGCATAGGGTTTCTTTACTTGGCCTGCAAGTTAGGGGGTATGCCGATAGGCAGGCCTAGGACTATGTCGATTTAAAGAACCCCTAAACCTAAATATTTCGTAATTAAAAGGAGCCATGACCTCATTTAAAAGGATCCTTTCCACATCCGAAGAGAGCATTGCCTTAAAATCACTATATAGTCTTTTACACATCCCTTTCAAAACTTTATCCCCATATTCCATTACATCATCTACACACCTAAGATTTCTTACCCAATTTTCCACCACTACACCACCATCAAAATTAATTTACATCACTATCAAAGTCAGAATTCAACCTTCATTGAAGGTCCAAATCCTATTCATTCAAACTTGTTACTTTAGTGCTATTACTCATTATTTTTCCCTTACTATCATATTATTTACATTGAATCGTCATTTCCCCACCTTAATCACCTTTTTAATATCAATGTATTCACCAAATTTATTTTCATAAACTCAAAAAACCAAAAATAGGATTTGATCCTTAAACCTTAAATTAGAGCTTTCCTTCCATATTTACTACACTTACCTGACTTGTGCACGCTTTACAACAAACCAAAATAAGGAAATTTTAGTTTTAGGTTCATGGATTAAATCCCAACCTTATGTGTTTTCGAACTACGTGGACTTTGATGCCATTTCTGGCTATGTAGGCATCTCAAGTTTTCCTCAAGATTTGAGTCTTCTTTTATTTCTTTTTCACTTTATTCATTCTCACTTTTATTAGTACCGTACACACACACATGCACACATACAAACTATTTTATGTATTCCTAGCAACCCCGTCAGATAAGCATATTCACTTCCTCATAGTGAAACATGATCCCGTGTTTTCTCACATTATATTACATTTTCATACATTTTATTCTCTTTCTTTTTTACAATCTCGTCCGACATGCATTTCTATTTCCTCCTAGTGGATTATAATCTAGGGCATTACATGTAGTGTATCCTTTTCTCTTTATAACATTTTTAGTGTCACCCGTCAAACATGGGTATTCCATTATTTGCAATGGATAGTGATCCGGTGTACTTCTCACATTTAGATACCTTTTAGATCATTTTGTTTCCTTTTATTTATATTCCTCATAATGACTCATCCTAGTCTTTTCCATGACGTGGGTATGACGATTTCTTTTCTTACCCATTTCACCCTGCACACATTATACACAAAAATTGCATTTTGAAGGAAAAGAAGAATATTATCATAGCCCATGAGATACCAAAACAAAGGAATGGGTGCCTAACATCATCCCATTATGTAACTTAGTCCCCGAACCCGTGATCTTTTTTAGTTTCTTATGCATCAGTTTATCTTTCATGCTGTTTCTTCGGGGAGAGCTACACATTTTTTATGTTTTGAGAAAAATATGCTAGCGACTCCATTTTTTATATTTTCACTTTGACGACGATCAATTTATATTTGTGGGTGCTTGCAAATATCGTGCGAGTGGCAAAAGGAGGAAGTTTCTTCCTTGATCCTCGCAAACAATATTTTTCTTTTTGGGAAAACCAAGTCGAATCCCGAATGTGCACACTGGAAACTTCGTCGGGGAACTTTTTTCAGAGGACTAGACTCTATTTTATATGGGATTTATTTTATTTTTCCCCTTTTCTAGAATTTGCTATATGTGTGTGTGTACCTTCACTTGTATACTCTTCTTACTTTCATGGTCACATGTTGTATATATGCTTTACTCATATCATGCTATCAAGGTATATTCTTCTATCTATCATGCTCCTTTTTTTCTCTCCAAATGTATATACCTCCTTTTATATCATATGCTTCACTTATCACATGCTTCACAAATCACTTGTTTATATATCCACCTTACTCTCAATTGCGACCACTTCACTTTATTCGCATTTACACACACTTTCATGATACTTTATTATCACTCCCACATATTTCTATATCACTCTCACTTTTCACATATATCTATATTAGTTGTGTATATTCGCATGAACTGGGAGTGGATATTCAAGATAATCCTAAATATTTTCATGTATATTAGCATGCTTTCCACCCAATGAACTTATGCTTTACGTTAAGGAGAATTATTAATAAGCATTTGTTAGGTGTAATGTTGCAAATACATCGAGGAGATGTTAATAACAACCTATTTCCAGCTAACGGGGCAAATTTGGTTGTAGCTTATGATTAGGAGGTTGAGGATTACACGAGGAAGCTGAGAAAATAAAGGAGGAGTTTGTGGTAGCTGTAGAATATTGCATTGTGGGAATGAAAAATGTAGTTATTGCCTATAACGAGTTGAGTGCTAAAGACATGTAGGAGGTGTACAAGTGGAAGGTTATGTTGTGGGGCCCAATTTAAAGTATCAAGTTATATTGAAGTCCCCTAAATTAGCATGGTTCTTTCGATCAGGTGGGGATGCCTTAAGAAAGATGGTTGGAGATCACCTAAGAGATATTAGATATCACGAAGAAAAATAAGGTTCTTTCGCTAAGATGGAAGAGCCTAATGGCAATGTTGGTTAGGAAATTTCTGTCAAAAATATCTTTCTCTAACACCAACAGAGTAGTGATGTTCCCTTATAATCGGTCATTATATGTCATAGTAAGTGTAAACAGTGTAAGCTTTGTTAGATATTTTATGGATGGGGATTTTTCTATTAATATCATGCCTATATGCGCATTTTATGTAGTTAATATCTCATAGGCAAGGTTAATACCAATGCCATTGGCTATTTCTAATTATGGTAATTAAACTTTAAAGTTCAATGGTTATGTGAGAGTTGGGATTATGGTGCGAAATATCACATCACACATTATGTTCCATGTGATTGAGAGTGCCACTTCATACCATCTTTAGATAAGAAGGGTGTGGATGCACAACCATGGCATAGTCCCTTCAACGTATCATCAATGCGCTAAAGTTAATGTAAAGGGAATGGAAAAAGTGATATGAGAAACTAAGAATCCTTTTGTAAAAAGTAAGGAACGCATGATAGATGATGTGTTTTATACAGAGTTAGTAGATGATGCGTGCATTTTAACACGGCGTATGGAAGGAGTCAAAGTTACCACGATTAAAAAAAGGTTGGGGTCTGATAATAACCACGTGGAAATAGGGGTAAATACTAAGGAAAGGGTTGAGGAGGCACATCATGTCATTTTTAACTTCAAAATGTCTTCAAACAGTTAAGACATAGGATGAAGCCAATGATTGAACTGATGGAGCATGAGATGAATCGGTAGAGTGTCCTTAGTAAATTTCATGGGACAAATATAGGGAAAGCTAAGAGATTGAAAGAGGAAGGCAGTTTCATTGCCCAATCACTAGTGCAAGAAATCTTAACTAGAGGATGGAATGGTGGTTTATCACTTCTGAAGGTGTGCGCGGGAAGTAGAAGAAGTTGAAGAGGAAGTTGACCCGGAATATGAGTATGCCCTGGTGGATAATCAAGGTAAATGTCTTATCATTGATAATTTTAGCATTCATAAATAAAGAAGTTGAAGATGAACCTAAAAGTATGACTATTATCCAAATCTAATTTTCATTTTGATAAGAGTTGGATCAGATTAATTTGGCTAAGGGTGGATAAGATCTAAGGCCAATCTTCATTTCTAAGGATTTGGATGCTGAGTAGAAACGGGGGCTGATAGAGCTTATTCGAGAGTACAAATACATTTTTTTTCTTAGAAGTAGATACAAATTGAGGTGTCAGATCAAAATGTGAGTTGCCACAAGTTAAACATTACGCCTTTAGCCATATCGGTGAAGGAAGTAACCCGAACGTACAAGACAGATCTAGATCTCAAGATCAAGAAGGAGGTGCAACGTTTATTAACAGCTGGATTTATTAGGTGAATCCAGATCCAATATGGCTTTCCAGTATCATGTTAGTGTGGATAAGGATAAATAACATAGATGCATTTGTGTTGATTTTAGAGATCTCAACAGAGTTTTACCAAAAGATGAGTTTTTTCTACCTTCTATTAGATTCAACAGCAGACCACAGAATGTATATCTTTATGGATGGATATGTGGGCTACATCCAGATCAATATGGATCCAACTCATGAAGAGAAAAAATCATTTAGGACTCCATTAGGTAATTTTTATATACAACATCATTCCTTTTGGGTTGAAAAATGCTGGGGCAACTTATCAAAGAATGATGTTGGACATTTTCCAAGACTTCTTTCATGACATCTTGGAGTTCTATGTGGATGATCTGGTTATTAAGTCAATGTAATACCTCGTACTTTAATGAGTATTTAATTTTCACATATGCATGGAATTATTAATTTAATAGGGGAAATTAAATTAGTTTTGGTAAATGTTAATTAGAGAGATAAGGATTAATATTTATTATCATTATTATTATTATTGTTAGTTATTTGCATGTGACAAGCATATAGAGATGATTTATTATGTGTTGCGTACGAGTAAAAACTAAATTTATTATATTATGTCGCTAGAGAGTTACATCGGCGAATTGGTACATTTTATGGACGATGCGTATTGTACGCACGTGTCAGACCCAGTTAATGAGATAATGGCATAATTACAGTTGGATGACTTAGATGACCTTTTTGAGTTCATCGATGATCTGAAATAGGTCGAAATAGTCCAAAATAGGTACCCGAGTGTTATGATTGGTTTCAAGAATTTTTAGACATAGCAAGACTAGTATAAGGGTGCAATAGTTTTTTTTAAACCTAGGGTTTAATGAAAAAAATAGTATTAAGGTATAATCAATCGGTATTTAAAGGTAAAGGGAGGTGGATGACAACCCATTTTTAATCTCTGCATAATTGTCATTAAGGGAAAGCTTAAGAGAGGAGGAAAAAAGACAAAAGGGAAAGAAGAAACTGGAGAAAAGAGGAGAAGACCATATCTGAATTCAATTAACTAGTAGATACTTCAGACTTAGATCCAGAAGGCAAGTATTTAATTGCTTCATAATGCAATTGTATAGTTAGTTACATTCATAATTATTTAAGAACAAAAATATGATATTTAATATTGGAACTTTGTAAATTAGAATGAAGAGATTCAAGTTATGTAAATTCAAATTTGTATTATATATTAATTGGTGATTAACGTATTATAATTTTGTCATTTAATTATGGGTTTATAAGTATGAACATATAGAACATTGACAGGATGTTTGAATCAATGAAAATTCAAGTTAGATTAATTATGAGTTTGATTGAATTGATTAATGATTTGAAATCCTAGGGTTTCGGGAACAAATTTGGATTTAATTTGACATTAGAATACTTTTGGAATGATAATATATTGACATGGGGTCTTAATTTTATGTTTTGGGAGGCTTGCGACCTCCATTAGAGGGTTTTGGAAAATAAAACTCGAGGAAGAAGACGATTAGCAGCCCAACAAACCAAATCGGTTCAGTTATGCAAACTAGTTCAGTCTGTCAAGCAAACCGGTTCAGTTTATGGGCCTACCCATATTTTGTTTACTCGTTGTTTTGACTTAGAGCTTGGGGATGAACGTAGGGGCTTCCGTGGTAGAGTGAGACTACTGGATAATATTTCCAGGGTTTGGTACGTGTGTTAGGGCAATGGTTAGATGGGTTTTGGTGAGACGAACTGGGAATTGAAGTGAGTGAACACTTATATAAAATTAAAAAGTCAGTTCAGACTTTGGGATTGATAGACTAGTACACTGTGGCATTTGCATACGAGATCAGTACTTTATATATATATATATATGTGTGTGTGTGTGTGTGTGTGTGTGTGTGTGTGTGATTGTTGCTTGATTGTATTGAATATACCAACTCGATATTGCCATCTATAAGAGGTTGT
Source organism: Sambucus nigra (assembly GCA_949130495.1). Classification (NCBI taxonomy): domain Eukaryota; kingdom Viridiplantae; phylum Streptophyta; class Magnoliopsida; order Dipsacales; family Adoxaceae; genus Sambucus; species Sambucus nigra. The sequence continues at coordinate 127,907,619 of OX422224.1, read as the reverse complement.
GTATAGTGGTATGTCCACCCTGACATTAACCAAAAGGTGTTGAATTGATTCCCCAGGTCATTGTATTATTGTATAGCCACTATTTCTGTCTAAGGATTGGTGTTAATTTGGAGATCGATGGGGTGCGATGTGGTATGGTTGCGATTCCCTGGAAGTATGTTTATAACCACCTCTATTGTTTGTCATTACGTTTTGGGCTTGGTGGTGAGATTTCGACCTGGTGTCTCAATGTGATGAATGGTATGCCTGGAGCCCGATAGCACATAAGGGATGCATCCACGAGGTCTTAGCTCTGGGGATGCGGTTATACGTACATAGTGAGTGATATATATATGTGTATATGAGATGTTATGTTTATATTTAATTATAGGATGGGTGTAGATATGTTATTATGATATGTGAATATGAATGTGTTAGGTGCGCACTATAGATGAGATGTGAGGATAAGTCTTATGTGAGTGAAATTGGCGAATTAATTGTCAAAGTAATACAATACATGTTTTATTGGTCACCTAAATACTTGCAAAATATTTTCAAACATTTTAGGCTTTGACCCATGGCAAATTTCTTTTCTTGAGTTTCTTTTTAAAAACCCAGGTATGCAGCAATAGCAGCAGGGATAGCAGGGGTAGATACTTTATTTCGTTGCAAGAAGTAGTTATGGATGTTGTTATATTTGATTGTAGACAATTCAATCGTTTCTATATAGATGTGACACAATTTCCTTTCAGTATTTCCTTTTGGGCGTGTTACCCATAGGTGGATAGGATTTTATGTTATGTTAGACTAGATTTATTTATCAGTTGGATGGTTTTGTAGTGGCCAATGGTCTATTTGGTTCACGATTATTTATTTATGCATTATGTCATTTTATTTGTGTAGTTGCATACATAGTTTATTCGGTTTTAGATTTTATTACTTGTTATGATAGTGATGCTGAGAATAAAATCTTATTGGATCCCTATTTTATTTTAATAAATGATTGATCATCCGAGCCAGAATAAGCAGGGTGTCACAGTTGGTTTCAGAGCATTAGATTTTAATGTCCTTTGGATCTGTGTAAACTTGTTATGGTGCCAACGTTGCGTTTCTTTGATATAGAGTCCTATGCTTAGGACTGTTGTTTCATATTGTGCGTTTACATTCTTGAACTACTGTATATATTCAAGTGGAATCTCATATAATTTCAGTTTAGTTTTAGATGCCAAACACCAAGAGAGAGGAACCAACTCGTGTAGCTAGGAGGGCTGCAGAAAAGGAGGCTTAGCTAGAGTTACAAGCTTCTCAGGGGATTGTGACCATAGCAGAGGTCGCAGCCATAGTAGCAAAGGAGGTTAATGTCACTATTACCACCATGGCACAACACTTTCCCCAAGTACATCCACAACTTCCAGTGGCAGCATAAGTAGAGATTCACCCAATGCCGTCAGTGTGGGAGCAAGTTAGGGTGGGCTTTTAAAAGGTCCATCTGACAGAGTTTCAGGGCAGTGTAGATGTAGTAGAAGCTAGCCAATGGAAGAAGGATGTCCAAAGTTATCTACGTATGGTTGAGTGGAATGACACTCAAAAGTAGATACTAACTACGTTCAAGCTAGTTGGGGTAGCTCTTTAATGGTGGGAGTCAATTACCACGTCGGAAGATCAAGATGTGATGATTAATCATGAATTTTTGGTGAGGTTTGATCGTAAGTTCTTTCAATCAACTGTGTAGACCAAGATAAAAAGAAGATTATTGGATCTTATGCAGGAGAGTCAGACATTGGTTAAGTATGAGGAAGAGTTCACTTACTTAGAAAATTTTGTACCAGACAAGGTGAACACTGATGAAAAGAAGGTTCTTAGGTTTATGAACGGGCTTACTTGGAGGATTTGCCAGCATTTATTGGGGAACCCGATGTTGAGGACTTACATTGATGTCATTAACTCTGCATTGCTTCACGTTCAGGACCATAGTTTCTATCTAATGGGAGTGAAGAGGATATGAGAGTTGAGCTAGTAGGGTAAGACTAGGGGAAAAGGTACCAGTAGATCATCGCAGTAGCAAGGTAGGCAATAAGAGCGGGGTTCCCAGCAGGGGACTTGGTAAAGAATTTTAGGCTAAATAATGGCAGTTACAAGTAGGGACATCAGGGCCATTAGCATACTCCTTAATGATATGGGCAACCTCATCAATGTCAGAGGTAGATAGATTTTATAGGGAGATGCTTTATATTTGGGGAGCAGGGCCACATGCGATGTGTATACCTGAATATGGATAGGGGTCAGTAACAAGATGCCTAGCCAGGGAAGCATTTATTATAACTTCCATCACCAGCAGCAGTTCCATCATTACCGCCTTCATAGGGGCAATGGCAATTTGGGCTTGGGTATGACATCTGTGTACCGATTTTTCTACCAGCGCCATTAGCGATCGAGGTATGTTTTCTATCCATGGGCATATAGGGAGGGTATTATTTAACACATATTCATCACATTTTTAACCGAAATTAGATTTATGTGTGAGACGAGTCTAGTGGGTATAGCGTTAGATATTATTATAGTCATAAATTCACCGTTTGGTAACATGACTCTCATTCATTCCATCTGTAGTGTAGTGGGTGTGGAATTTAGGAGGGTATGCTTATTAGTGGATCTGCTCATTTTAGAGATGTACGAGTATGATGTTATCCTATGTATGGAGTGGTTAGCTATGTATAGAGCGATGGTGGACTGTTATAATAAGGCTATTCTGTTCACTGTTCTAGGGAGGGATATGTTTATTATGGCGATGCCTTCTCCGGTGTGAGGTTCAATCACGCATTTGTGTCATATCAAGGAAAATACTTAGAAGAGTATAGTTGTCTCATTAAATTCAATCCCTGTAGTTATGGACTTTATTGATTTGATTCAAGAGAAACTGGGGTTACCAATGAGTCGAGAGATTGAGTTTATGATTGACTTAATGTTGGGGACTAGGCCATAGTGTGAGCGTTGTATCTTATGACTCCTTTAGAGATACGGGAGTTAAGAGTTCAGATTTAGCAGCTTTTGACGAATGTGTTTTCCATAGGAGTACATTACCTTGGGGTGTCCCAGTACTATGTCTAAGGCCAATGGAATGCGATAACCGACTCAGCTAAGCGATAGTGTATTAGGAGGGTTCTTTGTTTGGATTTTGCTTACGAAATGTCCCACTCCTGATGCTTAGTATGTGTCAACAGTTGAGATACATTGACGTTGGTTATATAGGTTAGGCCTTATATGTGTGAAATGTAACGCATCGAGCAACGAGCTATTATATGATTTAAGGCTAGCGAATCCAAGGAGTGAATGTCGAGAGCATTTACGGATGTTTTTACCACTAATTGGATAAGTGGAGTAGTCTCAAGAAGAGTGGTATCACAATTTATAAGTTAGTTGAAATGTTTGGCTTCTGTGTCTAATTTTTAGACGCGCGTTTTACATTCTTGATAATTGTGCATGTGTGCACGTGGAATAGGGTTTATGGGCATCCCAATCAATTTGATATTCAATATCATCCAAGAAAGGGTAACATGGTGGCAGATGTGTCGAGCTGTGTGCTAATAGGGAAATTAGCATTAGGGTGGAAAGTGAAATGGGATGAGCTTTGTTTGGAGGAGGAGGAGGTAGTCCGGGCCTATATGGCAGTGATGACAGTCACACCCGAGATTATCTTGAGGGTTGTGAAGGAACAACCAGGGAATCCCTCTTTTTAAAATATACAATTCAACAATTATTGGCAGGCGAAGAGGAATCTTACTTAGTCAGTGCTAAAGGTGGATTACACTTTAATAGGAGGTTTATTGTCCTAGAGGATGATGACCTATGACATGTAGTTATAGAGGAGGTGCATGGGTCATAATTTTTAATGTATCTTGAAGGGGATGAGATGTACCAGGTTATGAGAAAGCAGTATTAGTAGGTCGCTATGAACCAGGACATAACATAATTTGTCTCCAGGTGCTCCACTTGTCAGACGGTGAAGGATGATCATAGGAGACCATCCGACATTTTACAGTCATTGGAGATTTTGATGTGGAAATAGGAGAGTGTATCGATAGATTTCATTTTAGGGTTATTGATGTTGCAGAGGGGTCATGATTCCATATGGTTTATTAGGGATCAATTAACTAATGTGGCACATTTTTCCCACTAGTTCAAGTGGATTACGTAGTAGGGCATGCCCAACTTTTAATTACAAAAATAGGAGATTGTACGGGTTACTGCTCAACATTACTTCAGATCGAGATAAGATTTTGCGTCCCACTTTTGGCAGAGTTTTTAGGAGGAGATGGGGTTGTAATGGCGTTAACAATGGAGTATCACCCACAGAACAATGGGCAGATGAAGGGGATGAATAAGATGTTGGAGGATACGTTAAGGTTGCGTATTATAGATTTTAAGCGTGCCTGGACCAATAGTTTCCATTGGTAGAGTTTGATATGATAACTTATACCAATTTACTATTAGGATGACGCCATTTAAGGCTTTGTATAGGAGACCTTATCATTTTCCCTCTGGTTGTTTAGAAGTGGGAGACAACAAGCTTCTTGGGCTGAACATGATTCAAGATACGTTGATAAAGAATGAGTTAATCAGGGGTCGTATTCAGGTAGCGCAGAATTGTTAGAATAGTTATGTCGATGTGAACTACAGATTTTGAAGTCTGACACGGGTGATCATATATTATTACGGGTATTTTCCGTGAAGGGAGTGATACGATTCCAAAAGAAGGGTAATATGGATATGATGTATATGGAGCATTTTCCCATCATCAAGAAGGGAGGTTTTATTGCGTATAGGCTCGCCAAACTAGAGCATTTGCAGTAAATTCATGATGTGTTTCATGTGTAGTCATTGAGGAGGTATGTCAGGGATGACATGGCTTAGCGACATATAGCATTAGATGAATGCTAGACTAATTTTCACGGGGTTTAATAAAAAAATGGATTTAGGGTGTAATCAAGAGGTCTTTAAGGGTTAAGGGAGGTGAATGATAACCCACTTTTAATTTCTGCATAATTATGATTAATGGAGAGCTTAAGAGAGGAGAAAAAGAAAAACATAGAGAGAAGAACCTTAGAGAAGAGAGGAAAAGAACATCTCCGGATTCAATTAACAAGCAAAAACTTAGGATTCAAGTCCATAAGGCAGGTATTTATTTGCTTTACATGGCCATTGTGTGGTTAATTACATTCATAATTAATTAAGAACTAAAATCTGAGATTTGAAGATTGAAGCTTTGAGAATTACAATGAAGAGATTTGAGTTGTATAACGTCAAATTTATATTGGATATTAATTGATGATGAGCCTATAAGAATTTCGTGTTTTAATTCTAGGGTTATAAGTATGAGCATTTAGAACATTGATTGGGTGTTTGAATCAATGGAAGTTCAAGTTTGATTAATTTTGGGTTTGATTGAATTGATTAATGATTTCAAATCCTAGTGTTTTTCGAATGAATTCGGGTTTAGTTTGATGTTAGAATACTTATGGAATGATAATATATTAACGTGGGGTATTAATTTTATGCTTTGCGAGGCTTGGGAACTACATTGGAGGGTATTGGAGAAGAAAACTCGAGGGAGAAGACAATTGGCTTCCCAACCAACCTAACTAGTTTACTGGTGGAGCGAATCTATTCAGTTGTGCAAATCGGTTCGGCCTGTCAAGCGAATCGATTCGATTTATTGGCCTACCCAAATTTTGTTTACACTATTTTGACCTGTTAGAGCTTCGAAATAAGCGTAGAGGCTTAGGGGGTAGAATGAGCCTAGTGGGGAATATTTTTGGGATTTGGTACGTGTTTTAGGCCAAATGTTAGATGGGTTTGGGTGAGATGAAATAGGAATTCAAGTTAGTGAATACTTATATAAAATAGGGAAACAGGTTCGGACTTCGGGATTAGTAGACTAGTACGTTTTGGGATTTACGTATTAGGTCATGACTTTATATATAGGGTGACTTGTATATATATATGCGCGATTGTTTTTTGATTGTATTGGACATACCTGATCAGTATTGCTATCGATAGGAGGTTGTGCGTAGTGGGCAAGCCACCTTGGCATTGACCAGAAGGTGATAGATTGATTACCCGGGTTATAGTACTATTCCATGACCATTATCCGTGTGTGAGGATATGTGTTATGTGATATGGTTGTGATCCCCCGAACATATGTTTATGAGCGCCTAGTTACGTGTTGAATTCGATGATGAGATTCCGACCATGTGGCTCAGTGTGATGCATGATATACCTGGAGTCTAATAGCACATGAAGGATGCATCCGAGGTCTCATTTATGTGGATTTGGTTATACGTATATAACAAGTGATATATATATATAAGCATATGTATAAGGATGGGTGTAGCTAAGTTATTAGGATATGTGAGTATCTATTTATAGCACGAGTGTAGTTATGATATTATGTCGCGTGTTCATCTATTTATATCAAATGTGTAACTATGTTATTATTTATGAAATTATACCCGATGAGGGTAGCATATGGGTAGCTAATGGTGACTATTAGCGGGATGGGGTTTCATAGCGATTATTGTCATACTTAGACTAGTTAGTATAATTAAAATAATAAAATGAATTCATTATGTTCGCACTATAGATGAGAGGTAATGATAAGTCTCATGTGAGCACTACTAGTGAATTAATTGTGAAAGTAATACACTATATGTTTTATTAGTTTAAAGAATTTAAATCCCTCCAAAATATTTTCTAACATTTTTGTGCTTTGAACTGTAGGCAAGTTTCTTTTCAAATGTTTCTTCTTAAATCCCCAGGTGTGCAACACCAGTAGGGACACCAAGGGTATATCTTTCATGTTGTTGCAAGAAGTAGTTGTGGAGGCTCTGGATTTAATTGTAGCTATTTCAGTCATTTTTATCTAGATAGAATGTAGTTTCCTTTTGGTCTTTACATTTGGGCATGCCGCTCGTAGTTGAATAGGATTTGATTTTATGTCAAACTTGATTTATTTATCAGTTGTATGGTTTTGTAGTGGCCGATGGTTTATTTGGTTCACGATTATTTATTTATTTATGCATTCAGTTATTTCATTTGTTCAGTTTTATGCATGGTTTTATTCGGTTTAAGATTTTATTACTTGTTGCGATAGTGATTCTGAGAATGAAATCATTCTGGATTCCTTTTTTATTTTATTAAAGGATTGACCACCCGGTATTAGAATAGGTGGGGTGCTACTTGATTGAGCTGAGAAGAGTTTTCAAAAGATTTAGGAATTACAAATTAAAGATGATCCCACTCAAATGAACCTTTGGTGAAACAAGTAGAAAATTCTTGGGCTTTTTGGTAGATCTATAGTTGAATCTAGATGGACCAAGACAAGCAAAAGTTTATCCTTGACCTGCCTTGCCCAAGAATAGTGAAGGATCTTAAGAGATTCCTATGAAAGGTATTTTACCCAAGACAATTTGTCCCAAGATTGGCTGAGATTGCTCACCCTTTGATGGACCTACTGTGCAAGACTGTAAAGTTTAAATTGGAAAAATCTCATCAAGAATATTTTGGAAACCTAAAATGGAACAAAAATAATGGTGCGAGAAATCATACTAAGGTCATTCTCAACCACCATATCAAGTATAAAAAGCATAAATAAGTGAATAAAGAGAAATAACACAAGATTTAGAGTAGTTCGTCTATAAAATGAGCACATGTCCACTTAAGTGCCTTACTCTCATTATATACAATCATTAATACAAGGTTGGTTTGCCATTAGAGATGTACGAGAAAGAGTGAGAGTTGGATACATGAAGAATGTAATTCTGTGCACTACGAAATACGGCTTGTGGAGTAGGTCTATAGAGCGATGCGACCTGAAGTATCCCAAGTGATCTGGGAGCTTCTAGAGAGACTGTGTAGAGATTTAGGAAGGGATCCGTTGTTAAAAATCGTCCCTTTAACTATAAGGTGGGCACTTCAATTTATAGAGGTCAAAAGGAGGTGTCACGTGCATAGATAAGGTGACATGTGGATAAGTGATATAAGTGAATAATCCTTCTATAAGTCAGACAACTGGTGAGTACATGCTTACGTGGCTAAGTCCGTGGCAGGGTATGTGTTACTAAAGCGGTATGTAGTCACGACCTCTTGAGGAAGCGATCATGGACTTATTATGTGCTGGTCTCAGGGACTGTCGTGGACTATATAAACCCCAAGAAGCAGCCATGTATATAAGCCTTCCACAACCAATGTACCAGTATTGGGCATATCAATAAGCCCCCAAGCCTCAGTGCCAAGAGGTTACGAGTTAGTGTTGGGGTTGTGTTCATTGCCCATATGTAGGTCCATTTCCTTTGTCTGGGAGGCAGAGGGGTGCTATGGCCGGTGAGTCGTGACGGTTAAACTTTCAGTTCCCTCTTATATAAATGAAGGCCGGTGGTGGCCTTATTAATTTACCAAAACTCTTGAGATCATATCCAACACAAAAATTTCAGTGGTTTTTCCAGCTACTTGTGGCATTTTAATAGAGATTTCATTGTCATCTAGGGGTGGAATGAGGCGATTCATGGAGGTTTTCTTTCTCTTCGATTGACACTTTCATTCCTAAGTTGGCTTTTCTTTCTCTTCTTCTTGATTTCTTTTATACACTCCATGTTAAATCTCCCAAATTATTTGCTTTTATTTATGCTCAATATATCTTTTTTGATTTCTTAATTTCACGAACACATACACTGCTCTGACGTTATATTAGCGATTAGAACCCAACAATGATCAAATAGCTTTGGTAGCCATTTATGGTTTTTAGTTGTTTGGGCAACTGTTTGGTTGGGTGACTATTTAGTTTTTTGGGTTTTTATGAAATTGGATTTAATTGATGTGGTTGGTACACAATCCTAGGTTATTGGATATTTGTACTGAGTAGATTTGACATATAAGGAGTTTTCTGGTTTTATATTTTTGGCCTAGCTCCCATTATGAATAATTCTTTGGCCAAGAACACCAATAGGTTATTCTTGGTGTTCTTGGCCTAAACCCTAGGGTTTTAGCTTTTGATCTTTGTGAACAGAAAACCAAATTATTTACCTTTTTTTCCCCTGGACGCTACTTGTTAGTTGAATTTGAACTAACTAGCTATGGCTTATACTTTAACTTCATTCCAATTCATGGGCTTGATTCACTTTAGTTGCGGCTACAATAGGATTTTTAGATTAACTGGATGCGGTATGTGCTATAATCTTCATAATGCTAGAGTCTCGGTTCTTTATTTTCATGGGTGTGGCCTAATAGGAACTTTAAATTGAACTTGTAAATTTTTCCTTTTATTTTCTGTTCTCAATATATATTATCATGGCCTTTATAATGTCCTCAACCTTGTATTCTGATCATGATGGTTACGGTACCTAACTGTGGGGTCTTTCTGCTTTTACAGGTTCCTATTGCGACCTTATGCATTGGAATACATGGAAATACTTGGAGGAATTATGGAAGAGACACTTTGGTGTTCCTCCTCCCATAGTGCTTCATATTAAACCTTTGAAGACTAGTGGACTTTGTAGGCTTAAAGATTGTTCAAATTGCGTCCGAGTAGATTCTAACTCAGCGGCTTCGTCTACCTGTGGTTATCTAAAGAGGCTGCAGACGATCTTATCATGGAGGAAGATACTTGCTCAATAAGTCACCCCCCACAAGCTTGGATGCCGCGGCTACCACCCACATGAATGTTGTGACTGCTAAGGCAAGAAATATTGAAGTTGAGACCTCTGTACGTGACCAGGAGTCTAAAAAGGAGCCGATAACACTTTACTACCCTTGTATTATGAATAAAGAGTGGTTGTCTGCCTTGGATAATTCATGTGAGTTCTTAGAGGGAACAATTTATGCATTATCTTCTGCGGAGTAGAGGTTATGCTCTACAGTCCCAAATAACGGGGCCTGCTTCCCCCTTCACGTAATTTTATTAGGGATACAACTACATATCCCAGTTCATATTAGAAAAATTCTAAGTAACATAAATTTGGCCCCAACCCAAGTTGTACCCAATGGCTAGAGGGAAATCCTTGCTACATTGGACATCTGAAAGAATTATTTTAATAGAGATATAACGGCTACGGAGTTATTTAACTTTTACAAACTGAAGGAGAACTTTATGAAAAATCCATGGTATTTTTACATGGGTTTGTCGCGTGGGGATGTGCACTTAATGAGAGGGAGACCTTCCAGTGTTAAAAACTAGAAAGGAAAATTCTTTTTCATCTTTAAGGATAGCTGGGAGATCCACCCAGAAGAAAGTGCGAGAGAGAAAGAATTTAGAATGCCGCGAATATGGGGCCGCCCGCCCAAAGAAGGTATAATTTTGGCCGCGGCCTTTGTTTCTTTATATAATTATTTTACTTGTTGTAGCCTTTACTTTCAATATTGTATTACACCTAAATTCTTTGCTAATTCTTTAGGATACAGTTTGTGTAGGTCTGATACCTTTTAAGAGACAAAGAGAAAGAATTGAGGCTATATTGACGATAATCAGAAAACCTTTTCTGATATAGTGACTCTACAGTCACTTTACAAGAGCGGATAAAACATAGCCCATAAAGTGAAAATGAAGGTTGCGGAGGGTATGTTTTCCCCTTTTAAACATGACTACGGCCTTTAATTGTTAATGGTGTACTGATTTGAAATATTTTTATAGGAGGTGTTGTGGAGGAGATCGACAAAGAGCTCCTAATTTACCAATTCGATGCGTTGGAATAGGTCATCCAAGGCCTTAACCAAGCCCCAGTAAGAAGGTAAATAAGAGGAAGATGGTAGCTAAAAAGGCTGTAACTCAAGTTGAGAAGGGGGTTGTTCCTCTAAATAAGAAGGAGGTAGTTCTTACTGATGATGTTGCGAGTACTATACCAAAGACTGGAGGTGTTGCCACATACAACTAAATTTTTGATGTTGATATTGGGCCAGATCTTTTCGTGGCTAGTATGACCTCCTTTTCTAGGGGGACTTCCATGGAGGTCTTATCCCTATCCATGCCTCCAATACAGGGTCCCCTTTGTGGACTGTGGTGGCTATTAATGCTAATATGTCCATCCCTCAAATCAGGGCAGAGAGGCATATAGAGGGACATCCGTGGCCTCATTTGAGGTAACTAGACCCATAATCCCCATGGGATACAACGGAAACTGTTGTCCCAAGGAAGAGAAAGGATGTGGAGTTCTCTAATATCAATTGTCTTATGGAGTAGGATGCGAAGGATCTTGAAGAATATTCTTTGCACAATTTGCCGAGGGTAAGAATTTCATTCACTATTTTTTCTTTTTGTAACAATTTTTATATACTAACGTCTTATACTAATTTATGCATTCTTTTTCTTTCAAGTTGTAGAAGTTACTATGTCCCAAAGGGTCAAGTACGAGAAGCTTTTTGCATTGCATCAGGCTACGGAGTCAAGTCACCAGTCCCAGCTTGGGGGTGCCAATTCTGCATCCTTTGAGGCTGGAAATAAATCTTCTATGGTATATCTCTAGGATTATAAGATGGACGCAAATTCTAAGCTGGTGTTATAGATACGACATAAAAAGATGAGAGTTAAACTTTTCCCAAGCTGCGAATGCCTTAAACTTACTGAGGCTAAAACTCTGGAGGTAGCAAGGCAGGCTGTGGACATTCAAATGAAGTTGGATGCAGCATAATCGATGAATAAACAATTGATAACCAATAATGCCATAACCTTGAAGGAACTACAAGATCAACATGTTGCAGTTGTCTTGAAGAAAGATGAAGATCTTGCTGCGGCCATCAAACAATCAGATGAGGATGTCGTTGCTTCGCTCAAATCATCGAAGGACTTCTTCCTTGTCAACAACAAATCTTATCTTCATGGTTATAAAGGGATGAGGCATAGGGTAGAAAAGAACTTCCCAAAGGCCAAGGATAAAATTTATGCATAGAAGTTTAATGACCCAGAACACTTTGCCTACATTGAATAGTGTAATACCCCGTAATTCTGCATAATTAGGAAAATACGTTTTATTTAAATTACGTGAGTAGAGTAATTTAGTATGATAAAATACATTTTATTTAAATTACGCGAGTAGAGTAATTTAATGTGATAAAATACGTTTTATTTAAATTACGCGAGTAGAGTAATTTAATGTGATAAAATACGTTTATTTAAATTACGTGAGTAGAGTAATTTAATGTGACACGTTTTAAATTAAATTACGTGAGTAGAGTAATTTAATGTGATATTATGTTAATAAATATTTATTTGACGATAAATTTTTTTTACTAAATGTGAATAGTAAAATTTGAATGTTGATATGTAAGGTCTAGCGATTTTATGGACGTACCCGAGTTATCTCAACCGAGTGTCGCGCGTAGAGAAAAATTGAAGATGAGATTAGAAAAATATTTTAGGAGACTCAAACGATAATTTAGAGTCCACAGATGATTCCGAAAGGGTCAAATTAGTCAAAATAGTGTACCCGGGGGTACTAGCTGAGTGTCGGGACATTTTCGGGCTAAATCGGGACCTTTCGAGGGCATTTTGGTCTCTTTACATTTATGGGTAAGTAGACCTACGAATTTTGAAACCCTAAATAAGATTATAAGAGTTGAGGCTAGGGTTAGAAAGAAAGAAAATACACCACATCCATTAGAGAAGAGAGAGAGACAATTTCCTAAGGCAAAAGAAGGAAGGAAGGGAGAATTCTAAGGAGATTGCACCACAAAGTTGTTGGGAAGGAGGATTGAAGGATCAAAATCATCAACCATCATCAACAACCACGAAATCAGAGCCTACAAATCATAAGGCAAGTGGTTATTTGCAAAATAAATTGAGTTATAATACCCATACTTAAGCTTTAGGAAGAACATGGTTTTTATGATATTTTTGGGAGTAAAACAATTGATTATGATCCATGATTGATAGGGATTGCATGTAGGACGTTTTTGGATCTCCAAGTATTCTGATATCATATAAAACTAGATTATTAATTCGAACTAAAAATCTGGAATTAGGATGAAAGATGTAAATAATGTATTTTTAGGGTTCTTGAATACTAGAAAGATTTTTAGTTAATTTGGCCAAGATTTATAATGATTTTGTTGTTTTAAATCGTTAGTAATCATCCCAGAACATGTAGGAATGATTATAAATTACTGGTTGCTAATATGGTGGATTGTCATGAAAGATAGATAGATAAAAATGGTGAAACCCGTATGAAGAAGATGAACTGGGTCTGTCACGGCTTGATCGATCGATCGACCCTTGCATGTCGATCGATCGAGCAGTCGATCGATCGACCATATCCCATCGATCGATCGACCCTGGCTGGACTTTAGAGAATTTTGTGAATAAATTTCCTTTTAATTACCATCGCTTAATGGGAACCTTAGTGATGATATTTTACCTATGAGGAGACTTCATAAATACCAGAAGGTGTACCGTTAGATTTCTTCATAAATAATTGAGTGAGAATTTTGGATAAATGGACCGACGGGAGAACGTTTGATTGAGCCGTATATTGGGATTGTGAGAATTTAGCTACGGAAAGAGTGAGAGTAAATTCCGAAAAAATACCAGTAGGTTAAAGTTAACTTTACTACCGAATTAAGTGAGGGGTAACTAGGGCCCTTAGAGTTGCGTGAATACTCGAATAAATGCAATAGTGAAATAAATTGTAAATTAATGAGTACGGTGAATATAAGTAAAATATATTACGTACGGGCATGATTTGATAGGTCAGGTGTGTACCTACTAAATTATATAAAAGTTTGGGTTAAGTGAATTTTACCTAAATTAATTATGTTAGGGTCGATGAGACATTCCGAACTAACATAAAGTTATTATATGTTTGGGGTCGATGAGAAAATGCCGAACCAAACTTTAAACTGGTGTTGTGATGAAAGAGTCCCAGACCAGAATATGTGTATATATTTATATTTTTTAAATAGTTGGGGTCGATGGATCATTCCGAACCAACTCTTACTTGGGGTCGATGAATCATTCCGAACCAAGGGTCCTTTATGTGTAGTAAAAGGATATGTTAGTGATAATCGATATTCAATACATGATTGTGTGATAAAATGTATTTTGTATGCATAATCTACAGACTGAGAATAGTAGATAATGAGAAATGGTAAATATATTAGTAATAATTTATAACGTGATGTAATTATTACAAGAATAAGGATAACGAGCAGTAAACAAGTTACCTACACTTATGGGTAGTATAACTAGGTGAACTAAGTATCCTCGATAGTCATGCACTATAGAAGAGAGGTGAGGAAGTTCAAGGGAGTGTGCAAAACCTTAATATGTGTAATCAATAACTTAATTGTAATAACTGCTTGCAAAATATTTTCAAATGTTTTAAGTACTAACTCTTGCTATGTAAAATTTTTAAAAACCTTTTAGGTGCCCAGCCACAGGGACACCCAGCATGATTTCATTTCCAGGGATTTGGGAGCTGCAGCAAGTGTGGATGTTGCAGGGATTGTTTAGACGCTTCCTCTTTTTTAGTTCTAGTGCAAGATCTCAGTTTTAGTACTCTTAGTTGGGACATGTTGTCCTATCTTTACTGTTACAATTTATTCTAGTTGATTTTTAGTTGTCTTTTATTGGCCGTGGTTTTCGGCAAGACTTTACTTGCATTCATGATTACTAGAATTGTAATGTGTTTATATGGATTATTTATTCTTCTTAAGGAAGATAAAAACTTGGCACTCGTTTAATTTCACTTAGGATGTTAGTAAATTAAAAAGCTTTCGGCAGTGATGCTAAGAATGAACCATTTAAAAAACCTGTTTAAATTAAATTAAGGCTTGATCACCCAAGGTTTAATTAGGCGGGGTGTCACAAACAGCTCAAGGCTTCAGAAGAACATGCATTGAAGAAACTTGAGGAGGCTGCGATAGCTGAGGAAGAAGAGATAAAGATTGTGGTTTATAATGCTTAGTATGTTGAATATGATGATGCAACCTCTTAATCTGTACACTTTACTCTTGATTGTTCTTGCCGTCCTTGGTCTTATATTTTTTAATACATATAAAATATCTTATTATATATATATATATATATATATAATATATATATATAGTTTTCCACATCCATGGAATGTAATTTTTTATTGAACTTCTTGGGCCCTCTATGGCCTTTAATTGTGCAATTACTTAAGCTATATTCAATCAATCTGTCATTTTGCTGAAATTGTATTTGAATATGCTTCTTTATCTTTCGCAGTCTTTAGCTATTTTTCCTTGAATACTTGAATGCTCATTTGTACTGTAACTTTCAGCAGTAGGTTGTAATGCAACTTAGTTTCTAGCTCTGCAACTTTTAGGACTAGACTTTAATAGATTGTCTGTCATAACTAATTTGTACTTATTCTCAAAATTGGCCATGGCGTTAAAGTCGCAGTCTTCTGTGCCAGAGACACTCTAGGTCTTCTACCTTTCGAATTTCTTTAGATGCCTACCACAGTGGTTATAAACTGAAGGGTATTGAACTACCTTCTGCGGAATCTAGTATAGGTTTTTCCTGTTAAGTTCCTGCTGCAGTGTTGTTAGATTATGGTGGTTCTTTGAGAAATGAATCTCTTGCAGCACACATCATGTATGTAGCCCCTTTTATATAAAATCGCAGTTTCTCTATCTGAATTGAGATATTTTTTCTTACTTTGGGGAATTTTCAAGCCTCCCTAGGCTAGGTTCATTACAAATCCACCTACAACTATATATGTACGGGTATTATCAAGCCTTCCTAAGCTAGGTACATTTTCAAGCCATCCACGGCTAATAATGAGTATTAATAGCCCTGAAAGCTAATAGAATCATCCTTCACCTTCAAAATCTAAGAATGGGTATTATGAGCGCTCGAGGCTAATAGCACCATCCTGCACTTTCGAAAGCTAAGAACATGTTTTATGAGCCCCCAAGACTAGTAGGAGTATCATGTACCTTCAAAAGTCTTCGTGATGCGAGGGGTGCTAATTGAAATTTAAGGTCGTCATTCCCTTTCTTCTATTTATACCTTATCTTGTGTGCTTCAATCTTCATGATAATCGGTTGTTAGGTTTTCTTCAAACTTTTTTGGATAAGAATCATTTGAAATACTTTATATGGATAAAGCACATACTAAAAGATGAAAAAGTGACCTCTCTCTCTCTCTCTATATATATATATATATATATATATATATATATATATATATATATATATATATATATATATATATATATATATATATATATATATCAATGTATGTATGTATGTATGTATGTGTATATATATTAGATTTTTGAAGAAATACAAGACTGATTAAAGTTCAAGTTTGAGTTTTTCTTATTTTTAAAAACATGAACATAAATATTCTAAGGTAAAGATATGCATGAAACTGTCTTTATTAAGGGTTGCATCCCCTAGAAATCGTTGGAGAATCCCTTGTTGGATGAGCCTTTCAATATCATTCTTCAAACCAAATCACCTGTTGGTTGTGTGTCCATGATCTTGGTCAAATATATATCATTTGGCCCCGTCACTATTATGTGGAGGGGATTTGAGCTTCTCTTGCCACTTAAGTAGTTTTCCCCCTTAATGCTCTCAAGGATATTCTCTGGACTGGAATTAAATGGGGTGAAGTCGTTGTAGGTATTTTCTTCCTCTGGCTATTTTTGCTTCCTCTTTAATGCCCTAGCTATGGCCTTATCTTCAACGGTTGTGTCCTTCTGTAGGGAAGTGAAGGCTACGAACTCTAGCATCATAACCCTCTATCCCAGGAGGTTAATTTGGCTCTAGATTGAGGATTTGTTATAATATAGATTGTCAATGTAGCTCAATAAGTGGGCCACATCTTTTGTTCTGCTGAGGACCTGATATAGAACTTCTTTCCATGGATTTTTATGTGTTAGTATTTGAAATATATTATGAGATGAACTAAATCATGGCAAGAAAACCAATATATGTAGCAAAAAGGTAAAGTATGAACATAGGGGTGCAAGCTTTTTATCATTGGCTACAGATTATTCAAATAGAAGAAGATTTTTGTGGCCCCTTAAGGCAAAAAACGTGAGGTTACAGACACTGGGTCCAATGGGGATGTGGCCATGGCCTCTATGGAGGATTATTCACCAGAAGTGATTTAAGCATGCACAGTTTCACCATATTGGACGATTTGTTGGAATCTTTTCTCTGGGTGGTAAATTGTTAAGAAGTCAGAAAAGGGTATTGTAACCTATATTAGACAGATTACCGGTCCTTAGGGAAATTGCCTAGTTGGACTTTTTCCTTTGGATCATCGATTTCTTGACGACTTGACCTATCCTTTCATAATATATCCCCTTTTACAAACCATAAAGCACGTGGTGGAATTTTTAAGCATTTCTCAGCATCCTCGATCCTAAATATCTCAAAATTTTAATAACTGAAAGCGAAAATATGCCAAGATACAAAGATTGGGTTAAACTGGTGCATAGAGGATGCGACCTATGGGCAGTCAGCATGCCAGATTGCATCCAGTAAGATGCAGCGATGGGTTTTTCTCTAAAAATGGACCTAACAATTGGGTTTTACCCATAAAAGCATGACCAAAAGGGCCCTCTAAGGTCTAACCAAAGACATAAAAGTCCTTATATACGAAATAGATCCAATTTGGTAGTAAAAATCCCAAATTATAAGAAGTGAAAAGGCATAAAATGCCCAAATACCCAGATAAATGAAGAGGGGTGCATCCCTAGTTACCCAACTTTATGAGGCCATGGCCTATTTGAGTTTTTCAACACAAACTACGTAAAATAACATCATTGGGGTAAGAAAAATAAATCTAAGGGCATAGAAAAAGGCCTAGAAGGTAGATCCAGAAATAAGAATTCCCCTTAGGGAGTTTATATGTAAAATATGGGTATAATAGCCAAGATCTTGCCCCTAAGATAATGACTCAGGGGTCCCCGTGGATGAAATAAGGTGTTAAAATCCCGCTTTAAAAGGAAACTTGGAAAAATACTTCATTTCCCACAAATGTCGCCAAAATGATGGTGCCAAAAATCATACCTCAGTCATTCTCAACCACCATATCAAGTATAAACAACATAAACAAGTGAATAAAGAGATATGACACAAGAAATAGAGTGGTTCGGCTATATATGAGCCTACGTCCACTTTGGTGCCTTACTCTCATTATATACAATCATTAATACAAGGTTGGTTTGCCATTAAAGGCATATAAGAGAGAGATGGATAGTTGAATACATGAAGAATGTAGTTCTGTGCACTACATGATACATCTTGTAGAGTAAGTCTGTCGAGGGTTATGGCTTAAAGTCGCCCAGGAGATCTGGGAGCTTCTAAAAAGAGTGTGTAGAGATTTGGGCAGGGCTTACTGCTTAAAAATATTGTCTTAATTATGAGGTGAGCATTGCTATTTATATAAGTTAAAAGAAGGTGTCACATGCACAAAGCACGTGAGATGTGGATAAGTGATGCAAGTGGGGAATCCTTCTAGAAGTCGGAAAACTTGCAAGTACGTGGTGACATGGTTAAGTCTGCAATAGAGTATGTGCTACTGAAGAGGAATGGATGCGGTTGTCGCCTTATTATGTGCTTGTTTCAGGGATTGTCGTGGCTTGTCTAAACCCTAGGAAACGACTATGTATTAAAGCCTTATGCGACCTATCTACCGATATTGGGAATATCACTCACTTCCACACAAACTAAGATTCCTCCAAGAGCTTGAGTGTTGTTGTATCTTTACATTACGTACACCATAAGATCTATCGGTGCCTTGTTAGCACAAGAGATTGATGGGTAAGAATGACTTGCCTACTATATGAGTAAAGTCATGCAGGACCCAAAGGCAAGGTACAATAGTGTTGAGAGGCATTGTTTGGCCTTGGTGTTTATTTCTTAAAAAAATAGACATTATATGCTATCTTTCACTATTCATATTGTGACAAGATGTGATCTCATTAGGCTTTTTGCAGGCATGCACAATTTTAATTAAGAGGGAAGCAAGGTTATTTCTTATCCTCCCAGAGTATGACTTAAAATGTGTGGTTCCTCACGCGATCAAGAGTTAAGCTTATGCAGATTTACGGGAAATTTTCCCCTTTGGGATATTTGAGCCACCACACAAAGACATTTCAGGTGATGATTTATAAGCCAACTCCTTGAAGGCAAACCTTAAAGAATGGACTATGGAGTTTGATGGCTCAACAACTCAAGAAAAAGGGGGTATGAGTCATCCTTTCAAGAGGAAAAGAGGAAAAATTTCCATCTTTTAAGTTAGATTTCTCTTGCATTAATAATAAGGCAGAATATGAGGCTTTAGTGTTGTGTTTGCTAAAGGATCTTCGAATAAGCATTCATTCTCTGTGCATCAAAGGAGATTCCAACTTAGTGGTCAAACAAGTAAATGGAGAATACTGGTTGAAGCATCTCAACTTGGAACCTTATAGAGCAATCACCTAGAGGTTGATCAATCGGTTCCATCAACTCAAGGTAGGAAGGCATCCTATAACGATGAACATACATGTTGATGCCTATGCCACCATCGCAAAAATAGTGCCCATGACCGAAGAATCAAAGCTATGGTGATGCAATAAAGAATGGATCCATTTGTGCTTATAATTTTTCCAATTGAAGATTACTTAGACTAGAGAGGTGAAATCTGAAGGAAGCTTGAGTCTGGAGAAGGAAAGATGGCGCTCAGAGAGTTAGTATAATATTTTGTTATCCAAAGGAAATTTATACTTCAAAAATATTGGAGGATAGTTTGTGAGGTGCATCGGGAAGTAGGGGGCAGAGAAAAAGTTAAAGAAAACCCACAAGGAGCATTGTGAGACTATTGAGATCCCTCTATATCAAAGATTTCAAAGATAATGGTATTTTTGGTTAATAATGAGGCAAGACACAACATAAGTACAAAGAGAATGTGCTATGTGTCAACTCTTCTTTTAGGCAGCTGAATGCAACTTTGTGGAGACTCAAACATATTAGATACAACCTTATATTGAAATTATCAAAGATAGGGTTTCCCCTATAAAAAGGATTGACTCCATAGGGATTATACTGATATCCTCAAGGATCTATGTTCAAAAGGAGAAGATTTATCACAAAGGGTACTTTAATAGACCCTTGAGGTGCATCACAAAAGAGGAGGCATGGGAAGTCCTTAAAGAATCCCACGATCTATCTCACATCAGGGGAGCCATATTATACGTGTCAACCATGGAGAAATATTCAGTTGGGTTTGTTTTGAAGTTAAAGGCGGTCCAACTGAGTGCAAATATGATCCATGCTCCTACAGAGGACCTTCATTCTTTGAAAACTCCTTATCCATTCCACACTTAGACATTTGACCTTATAGTGGCAATTAATCCTCCATCAAGGGAAAAAATTTGGATAATTGAGGTCAGAGAGTGTTTTACAAAGTGGACAAAATCAATACCTTTAAAAAGAGAACCAATGAGCGTGGAGGCATAGATTATCAAAGAGTACATAATTTGTTATTTTGGAATTCCCAAGGTTATTTTTTCTAATAATGGAACTCCATTTATCAATAAGGAGATGACCATGATCACACACAAATACTCGATCATACACCACACCTCAATATTGGCCTACCCTAAAAACAACGGTTATGATAAAGCAACAAACAAGACATTGGTTAATATCTTGGACAAGATGATGAAGGATTTCTCTGGAGCATGGGATGACAAAATTCCAGCAGTACTATGGGCTTATTGAACGACCAAAAGGAAGCCAACTGATTATACACCTTTCTCCTTGGTCTATGGAGCTAAAGCAATTTTGCCAGTTAAACTAGAAGTTCCTTTGTCCAGATATGCCTTACTAAGCAGCATGCTCCCTCAAGACAGACATGTTTAACTAGAGGTATTAGATGAACACTGAGATAATGTGAGGCAACACTTCTAGATGTACATGAAGAAACTCTCTAGAGCTTGTAACAATTTGATTAAGCCAATAACATTTGTAAAGGGAGATTTAGTTGTAAAAGTAGTTGTTAGATACATCAGAGGACTCATATTACTTAAGTTTGTAGGTAATTGGGAGATACTATTTATAGTCAAGGAAGTACATGAGTCAGACCACTGCTCGTTCTTCAAGATAGACAAAGATAAGGCTTTCATGGTTAATAAAAAATGGTTAAAATTTTACTATGTTTAGAGTTGGTTAACCTATTTTGTTCTTGTTCCTTTTACTTTTAAGTTTAATCGTGAAATTCTGTGAGAGATGTTTATATATTATGAGAAAACACTTATATACTAGTAGATTAACAGTTGTATTATGAACATAAGTGTTGAAAGTGAGTAAATGAGAAAGAGCATACATAAATGAGAATGCCAAAAATATTGCTTTATTTGTATTTTAATTTTAACGGAGTTACATGATGCATGAGGACTACCCAAAAATATAAGAAAACAAAAACATCCCTAGCTTATGAGGAACCATAGGTATAGGGAGGTAAAATATCCCCTAGACACAGAGGAACCTTGAATGTTAGACTGATGAACTTCTATGGTGGCCTGGATCCTTATTTAAACTTAAGATCTACGCTCCAACACAGTTTTTCGATCACTCACAGCCTTAGATAGGGCTTTTTCAGCCACCTTGACTTTTTTATTAAACTCTTCCACAAGGGTATCAAGCTATTTCAGCCTTACCTCTTCAACACATTGATCCTCAATGCTCTTGCGATACAGTTCATGTTGGATCTCCAAGTGAGTATCCTTTAAGAGTTTTAAATAATTGATGGGACAATTCAAGTTGAACCCATCCTTAGCCAATTCACTCAAATTTATCAGCTGTTGGTTGATCGTGGCCCTATCAAGATTGTCAGTTGGAGTATTCACGATCTCTGCCATAATAGTTTCCACACTTTGGATCCTGTACTCCATGATAACACGATTGGACCTTAGGCACTCCATCACAAAAGTGTTTGGGTGATGAAGAATGAATTATTATATCATCGTGCGATGGCAACCTTGAATGAATGAGCACTATTAAAGCACCTATTGGTAAAACTATGGAGGTACCATGCTTGGTACTGTCTCACACCCAGATTCACTATCATCGGTTAGGGAATTAGTCGTGGAACCACGATCACTATTGTTATAGGACTCAATATAATAAGGCAACTATGGAGGTGGCATAACGTCTTGAGAGAGAATAGTTGGAGGTAACTCAAGTGTTATAATAGGTTCCCTCGAAGGCTGTAAAGAGATGAAAGTAAAAGTTAGCCACATGTTTGGGCATTCTTCTTATGTTATTAGAGAGGTAACTCAGGAATAAATCTCTACAAAGATTTTGCTAAGTTACTAAGCAGGTGTGACATTTGAGTTAAAACATTAGCAAATAGTTTTTGGCTAAGTCACCAAGTATGTGTGAGATTTGAGTTAAAATCATAACAAATATTTTCTTTGCTAAGTCACCAATTAGGTGTAAGATCTGCATAAAATCTTAGCAAATATTTTGCTAAGTCACCAAGCATGTGTGAGATTTGAGTTAAAATCTTAGCAAATATGTTACTAAGTAATCAAGCAGGTGTATTTTCAATCATTTAAGAGGAATTTGAAATATACCTCAGAAGCTTGATAACCTATAAGTGGAGCTGAGGGAGTGTTAGCATCCCTACGTTCATTGGCAAGACTTTGTCCAGAGGGAGCTTCTTCTTGCATTAGCATAAAAATTTAAGTTTCCACGAGTATGAGAGCCAGGCTAGACGCAGGCTCTACCAATGGAACACCAACATTAAGATGGGATGGGGTTTCTTCCACTATTAACAAAATCACCTCATGGACAGAAGTGGTTGTCTTATCCTGGGAAAGAAGAAATTTACTAAGAGTTAACATGTCGTATTATCGAGGAAATAGTTCTGACAAGTTGAAGGTTTACCTCTTAAAAAGAGTCTCGTTAATTTTAGTTCACGATGGGCCTCATTATAGGGAAAGGATGAAGAGATTCATTGAGTGCACGAATGGCTGTCTGAATGTCAATCAGGGAAATAACATATCAGTAAAGTATTATCAGAATAATGGTTTGAGGAGGCATACCTAACAATATTACGAGCAAAGAGAAACAATTTACCCTTGGAAGTTTGGTAAGAGGAATCACAACCAAGGGTAAAGCATTGGGTGTTAGTGAGTCAGAGGTCATTATGAGAGCTTTCTCGAGAGTTATTCATGCTCCATCAACACTGCCTGTGAGCCTAATAGTGTCCTCTTCCAAAGAAATTCAATAAACTACCTCACTCAAACGAGTAGAGGAAGAACTACTAAAGTATGTACGCTAAATCATTGATGAAGGATGAGCTTAAGATGGTTCCACAACAGGTTCATCGATGATAAATCTTGGGGGCGATGGAGAGTAACTAAGGGATGGAACCCCCTAAAGAATAAAGAGCAAAATACATAAAGTGTTAGAGAAAGCATGCCAATAAATGAATAAACTGGTACAAACTATTTAAGAGATTACCTCTTGAATGGGATAAATAGGTGGCATTGGAACATCTTGCATTGGAGTAACTGAAACATATTTATCTACAAAGTTGTTAACCAAAATAATGGGTTCAGATGAACCTAAAGGCATTGGAGTTGAGATTGTACTAGGAAGTATCACCACACACTCCTTAGTTATATGTTTCCTCACTAATTTGGTGCCTAAATATGTTTTACTGAGATAGGGAACCAGAGGAATGTCCCTCTTTAGATTGTCTAATATGCTAACTTTGCCCGCATGGAACCTGAGAAGCAACATTATAATGAGTATGGGGTTGCCTAAGGGGAATAGTTGAAAAAGGATTATAATTACGAAGGACCTCAATAGCCATCAAACACACCGTTTCCAAAAAATCTAGGTTTAATGGTGGATCGGCATTCAGAGGTGCCTCAGTTGATTCTTAGAAACTTTTCTTTGACTTAGATTTTTTCGGGGTTGGGATGGAATCTTCTTATATAGATGAGCCAACTACAAAGGAAGCTGGTCTTTTGGCAGCTACTGGGGTAGGCACAACAACTTTATTTTTACCCTTATATAGCACATTGCTCAACGGGGAAAGATGACATAACTCCCGAGGAATATTTTTCTTTGTGTCACTCAATGGAAACTCAACTCCTATCATTAAGGTATATTTGAGTCCCAAATTAGTTGGATAATACTTATTGACCATAGGATAAATATGAGGAGTATTAATCCACTCCTTTATTTGAGTAAGCTGCCTCGGTCAAACATGTATAATCTAGCTGAATGATACATCACCTTCCTTTTTGTTATTTGGAATGGTGAGTTTGCTTCTCAACTCCTCACAAAAAACTGCAACATACACAGTTTAAAAGTCCTTGCAGACTTGGGAGAATGCCTCATCATCACTTCTGCTTTGACAGACCATTGGGGGGACACCTTGATCATACCCAAATTAACGGGAAGAATGATTGGGAATGTAGGCCTCAATTGTAACTCCCCACTCAGTAAATTAGGGGAGATGGCGTGGAGTTAGAACGAAAATAATGGCAAAAGAAGGTTTCTTGGTGGCCATTTACTCTGTTACTGTTTCAATAGGAAGACTGTCTCAGCAAAGAAGGACCAAGTCTGGGTTGTGTTTCCTTATCACATGACCTTGCAATAATGGATGAGTATTTATCAAGAAAAGAAAGTAATTATTTACTACTTCATTTCTTGTTCCAATGAAAAAACCTAGGAGGCATTATAATAGATGGAACGATAGAAATCTCTGAGGGGGCACCAACGGGGAACCTTATGTAAAAGAAGGTTATTAGGAGGATTACGTTGGCAAGATTAGAAATGTCATACCTCCCCAAAGACCCTTCCATGTGTAGGTGAGTCCTATCTAGCTATGTATAAAAAGACTTAAGTGTGATAGGGATAAGTGGGAGATTAACCCCATGACACAGCCTGATAGTAGTATTTATCAAGTCTCTATAAAGCCTGTCATTGAGTTTGCATAGCAGGACAAAGAGAGAAAGCACACATAAAATGTAGGCAGGTAACTCTAAAGGAGAACCTTTACCAACTTCAAAAGTTACCTCTGGGGAATTGCCTTCGACTTGTTCAGCCTTAATGAGCTTTAGGGGATCATGATAGTAATATTTGATGATTTGGGGGAAGGTGACTTTGTTAAAATCACTAACACAATTGTGAAAGATCTTACCCAAGTTGGTTTAAGTTGTAGCTTCATCGGCGTCAAGAGCATCATCGTCGTGCGAATATCTACCATGAGGTTCAAGCCGCATCAACTCACTAACCCCTTCAAGGGTGATCATAAATTCACCCCAGGCTACAACGAAGATGTGAAACACTATGTTTTAGTGAGAAACCATTAGTTGAAGGGCAACATTGTGTTTAGACAAAGCAAGATACCCATACCAATAAGCATGATGAAGACCCACCTTTTTTAGGATAGCGAAGTGGTTTTCATGGTTATAGTTGGACTAGGAAGACATACCCTCTAGGCGATCTCCACGCCCCTTAAAGTCAATGTTGGAATAGGGAAAGTCCTCAGGGTCCAAATGAAAATGAAGGGTTCCTTCGAGGAGTATCCCCAACTCTCTCTCTCCCTCTCTTCAGGTTCATCCCCCAATATGAGAGCGTCAACTTTATTATTTAACTCAGAAGAAAAAGTTTTACACTCTTCACCAAACTTATCTCTTTTTCGAAGTAGGAAGAACAATGGTAAAATTTCAACTAAGCTTCATGCATCGTTCTATCATCCTCTAGGGTTTGACTAAAAACTTAGCTAGAGATAGCAAGTTGGTGACTGGTGGAAGCAATTGGTGAATATGAGAAAGTTTTAATGGAAGAAAAGATGTGAAATTAATACAAAGAGGGAGAGGATGATGAATGGGTTGTGGAGATGTAGTTTTGAAATGGTTTATGGTAAGTTTAGAGGGAAAATGCCATTTTCTCTGTCTAAACAAAAGCTGAGCTCTGGAACGACATTAGCAAAAATGGTTGGAAGTGATGAAGAAATGGTTAAGTGTTAGATTATAAAAGAATATAATTATTTGGGAGATAAAATTTGACGTTTTTATTTCCCAAGTATGGGTATTTTAAAAGACATGATGAAGGTAATAAAAACAAAGTTACCACGGTTAACCCCAATAAGCCACGTGGAACTTCAGTGGTAGATATATCAGATAATTGGACTTTAGAATTAATTGATGGCATGCACCTAAAGGGAGCCAACTTATTGAAAAATAAAGGGATTTGTAGTATTTTTTCAAATGATCAAGTTGTTTAAATTTTAAAATTAGTTAAGTTTCCTCGCCACAAGTTCACTCCAGTCAGGTCTATGAGTGGACGCACAAAAGGAGGTTTATCGGTTTAAAGTGTTTCGTAGAGACATTTCTTGTCCACACTACAAATCTCTCCGTAAAAGGGTAAATGCAGGGATAGCTTAAAGAAAAAAACTATAATTAGAGATAATCCTTAACATTAGAGGAGTGCAAAGAGTCAAGTGAGTTGGATCATAAGATAGCTCGAGCAAAGCTGGAGGGAGACAAAAGGAGTTATTCGTGGAAGCGTTTTATTTTTTTTAACGTTATGTATTTTTTAAGACGTATTATAAATAATGAAATGTATTATTATTTTGGTGAGGTTAATCGATATTCACGAGGGATCACGTCTGAAAGGACTTGGGAGAGCTTCCACGCTTTATCGAATGAAGTAACTCTGAGAACCTGTGAGGGAACTGGTGTGGAGGATTGAGAAATAAGGAAACGTTAAATCACGACTTAACCTCTTTAGATACACCAGGTAAAACACCATCTCGTCCGATAAAGCATAACACGAGAGAACATCATTGAGCAAGCACGAGTTATTTTGGCCATAAATTTTATTACAAGTTGTCTTTGTCCAAAATAATAAGTGCATATTTTCAATACTTATGACATCATGCATGACTTAACCATATCCAATCCAAACCTGAGTAAGCTTTTAGGGGTTTTGGGAGCTATCAGATTGCTTGGAAGCCAGCTGACTGACACAATTAATTGGTCACTGTTGATACCAAAATTCACCCACTTACGTGGACCAATAAGAAATGAACATGTGTTATCCATCGTGGCATATATCCAAGTTAGCAAGGTGTAATCACTCTACCAAGTCCAGAACTGTCGACCAACATATTAAGAAATCCGACCAACAGCAGGAAGACCAACCAACTTAGTCTGTAAAGCGCCATTAGTTGTACACATTATGAACGTTGTACATATGTATATGCCTAATTTATAAAGGCATTCCATCCTTTAACATTCTGACTCTTGATCTCCCAAGAGGACTATAGATACATTATAATCCCTACGGCAAAAGAGACCAGAATAAAATCCAACAGGAAATATAAGATAGTGGATGTAGGCTTTTCCTTTTAGCCGAACCACTTTAAAAATATCACTTGCCTATTTTATTTATGTATTTATCTGTGATCAAATAATTAGATCCATTATAGTTTTTTGCATCAACAAATTGGCGCCACCTGTGGGAATGTGTTTCTAAATATTTTCACTCATCTATTTACCAAACATTACTGATATTCCTGAATCAAGTACTAGGAATGATGGCCTCCCGCCTATTCATTCTGCTCCACCAACTCATAATGATTTTATTGGAATCATATCTAGTCTCACCAGAGAATAAAAGGCTATGAAGATACCACGAGGCAGTTCGCGTAAAAACTGCAAGCCAGGCCACCTTCCTTATCTGCTCGTGGAAATTTCCCACCACCACCTCTAAGAAGCAGTAGACATAGCCAATCCAGGACTACTGAAGATACTTCTTATCTCCCAAGAGAAATTTCTTCACTCAAAACATTGGAACCCTATAACGAACAATCCTTCTCTCCTGAAAGATTGAGTGCCTTAGAGAGGCTAAGCCAAGCATCTCCTTTTGATCGATTGAAACCTATGGCAACATAAATGTTCCCATGGAATTATCGAGAAACACTTAATGACCAATCGATCAACGGGAAGGCTCAACCCAATCTAGATCAAATGCACGACGAACTGCCCGCTCCGAGCAATAATCGTAGGAAGAAAGTTCAGCGCAAATAGCTGGTCGGAATGAAAAAACTGCAACACACAGATCTGACGCTGGTAACAATACATGGATGGGTTCCATCCAACGATTGGAGGATAGATTAGGAGAAATGTCTAAGTCTAAGAACCTTTTGCAGAGAAGCTTTGTGAAGGGATCTCCTTTCGTAAAAGCTATTGTGGATTTCCCCACACCTTCAAAGTTTAAATATCCTATAGTTACACCCAAATATGATGGGAAAAATGTTCTCGTCCTTCATATAGAGCAATATCGGGCAGCAGTTAACATCTTTACCATCACCGACGAAATGAGATGTAGGGCATTCTTAGGGACAATTACAGGACCTGCTCAGATCTGGTATAACAGTCTTCCCTGGGGGGAAATTTCTAGTTTTCATCAACTTATCGAGATATTCATTGGTAAATTTTGCTTTGGAGAAAAATAGTGAAACGAGTTGCTCATTTTCTCAGTGTAGGGCAAAAGGTGGGGGAAAGTACCAGAGATTCTATCACTAGGTTTAGTAATGAAATGTTAGAGGTGGTTGACTATGAGGAAAAGACAACTATTACAGTCTTATGAGTGAACTTCTCCCCGAGAAACTCTACTACACGCTTGCTAAATATCCTCTAAAGATAATGACATAATTAATGGAAAAGGAAGTTAAAGGTAAAGCTGACAAAAAAAGCACAAAGATTCTAAGGAGCATAGGGAATCAAAGCAAAAAAGGATTATTGATCGGCTCAAGAAGTACAATAATTACACTCCATTGACAATGGGCATCCACCATATTTTGGAGGAAATTAAGCATAACAAGGATGTACATTGGCTTGAGAAGCTAAGGAGTTCCCCTACCAAGAGGGATAAATCCAAATATTATGAATTTCGTAGAGACCATGGCCATACAACAAATCATTATATTTCCCTTCAAAACAAAATTAAAACTCTCATTTAGAGAGGAAAGTTAGATAGATTTATTGATCGACAGAACAAAGATGGAGCTCGGCGAAGGTCAAATTCTCCTTGAAATCCCAAAGACGAGAAAAAGAGGACTCATGAAGATGATCCTGACCTACCCAAGAAACCCAGGCAACCAGAACATGAGTTATTCATGCTCAATTTTGGTTCTTTTGATTGTTAAATGATTACATGTGGTGAAGTAGGAGGAGGAGACCATACTGCTAAAAGGAAGGTTTACCTCAATTAGGGATAAAGTTGTTAGTATATGCAGAAAATTAATATAGCTGAAGAAGATTGACTGAGGAAGGCCAACAAAGACAAGCTGGTGATTGCCTTCTTTAAAAATGACCTCTCAGGGGTACTATACCCCCATGATGATCCTCTCGTAATTAAAGTCATGAAGGAGAATATAATTATTTCCAGAGTTCTAGTTGATAATGGGTGCTCGATAGTTATTATATTTTTCCTTATTTTAAAAGTTTGGACTTGAAGCTCAGCCAGTTGGAGCCCTACCACAGACCTTTAATAGATTTTTCCAGCGATAAAGCATTCCCTTTGGGAACAATTAAGGTAGAAGTGTTGATCGACACATGGCCATCCAACCGAACAAAGAGGATACGTTTCTTTATAATGGAAAAATATTCATTTTTCTTATAACATGATAATGGGAAGAGTAGGGTTGAAGAAGTTTGAGGTTGCATCATCTATAATACATCAATGTCTAAAGCTCTCGACTAATTTTGGAGTGGGAATTATAAAAGGAGACCAAAAACTAGCTCAGGAATGCTACTACTCATCTACTGAGCAAGAAGATTTAAAAGAGATAAAGAGAAAAACCACCACTTGTCAAGTGGATATCTCTGAACCTAATAGAGAATCTGAGGTTGAAACCTTAGACCTAAGAGAATAAATAGAATTGGTGAAAGGCCAAATAATAGAAGCAACAAAAATCATTATGCTGGACAACGAAAAGCTAGAACGCACCACTCAAATAGGAACAACACTGAATCCTGTTCTTAGACAGAAACTAGTGATTTTCCTTAGACAAAGGAAGCATGTGTTCTCCTAGAGTCATGAAGATATGCCCAGGATTGATCCCAAATTTATTTTCCACGAGCTCAATGTTAATAAGGATGTTAAGCCTGTAAAGTAGAGGCGAAGAGTGTTTAGCCCCGAGAAGAATCAATACATTCAGGAGGAAGTTAAAAAGATTCAAAGAGATGGTTTCATTAATGAAGTAAAGTATCCATATTAGTTGGCCGATGTAGTAATGGTCAAGAAGAAGTATAACAAGTGGAAAATGTGTGTAGACTTCACGGATTTAAACAAAGCGTGCCCAAAGGATCATTTTCCTTTCACTTCAGGACATGTACTGCTCCGTTTCATGGATGCATACTCTGGTTATAACTAGATCAAGAATAGGACTGAAGATAGGGAAAACACTTATTTCATTACTCCCTGAGGAACTTATTGCTATAATGTTATGCCATTTGGTTTGAAAAATGCAGGTGCTACTTATCAGAGTCTAGTGAACAAAGTTTTTGAGGAGAAAATTGGCAAAAGTATGGAAGTTTATGTGGATGATATGCTGATGAAGAGCAAGAAAGCTACCGATCATATTGTTGATCTCAGTCAAACTTTCGACCAGTTGGAAAAGAACCAGATGAGATTAAATCGGACCAGGTGTGTGTTTAGAATACATGAAGGAATATTCCTCGAATATATAGTAAATTAGAGGGTAATTGAGGTAAACCCAGATAAGATCAAGGCCTTGATTGAAATGCAGTCCCCTACTTGTAAAAAAGATATATAAATGCTAACTGGGCGAGTAGCAGCTTTGAACAGATTTATGTCCCGAGCTACTGATAAGTGGCGGCTATTCTTTAAAGTGCTTAGAAAGAGTTTCAAATGGAATGATGAGTGCAAAAAATATTTTATAGAATTGAAAAAGTACTTAGGTTCACCTCTACTCCTCTCCCGACCATTTTTGGGAAAAAGATTGTATTTGTACTTAGCTGTTTTTGAGTTACCCGTAAATTCTGCCTTGATTCAAGAAGATAATAGAGTTTAAAAACCAGTCTACTACACCAGTAAATATTTTTGAGGAGTAAAAATAAGATACCCACGCCTGGATAAGTTAGCATTGACATTGATTAAGGCCTCCAGATGGATTAAGCCATAGTTTCAAGCCCATAGAATTGTGGTATACATTGATATGCCTCTTAGGCAAGCCTTGCATAAATCGGAGAAGTCTGGTAGATTAATGTACTGGGTGGGAGAATTGGGGGAGTATGATATGAACCAAGGTATTCATTAAAAAACTAAGCCATGGAAGATTTCATTATTGAATTCACTTATCCCGAGACCCCTGAGTAACAAGGAGTGAAGGCAAAATAAGGTATAGGAAGGAATAGTTCAATTAGGGCAGTAAATGATCAATCGCTCGAGCAACTTTCATCAGAATAAAGGTCATAAGAAATCACTGCCGACCTAAAGGTTCCTCTTCTAGAGCTCAGGAGATATCAGGAAAGTATCAGGAAGCAAGGAGAAAAATATTTCATCATAGGATTCTGACAGACCAAGCATTTGATGATAATCTCTCGATATGGAACTTGTACGTTGATGGATCATCTTGTGCAACCGACATCGAAACAAGTATAATACTTAACACTCCTAATGGGATAGATATTGAATATCCTCTGTGATTCTAGTTCCAAGCCTTAAATAACGAAGTAGAGTATGAAGCTCTCATTATATGTTTGAGTTTGGCCCAATCACTGAACGCCGAGCAAGTTATGGCACACAGTGATTCTCAATTGGTGGTGAACCAAATATTAAACTTATATGGAGGTAAATGAGAGCTGATGACTAGATACCTATCTAAAGCATTGGAGGTTATAGCCAAATTACCGACTATTTAGGTGAGCAGAGTGCCAAGATTAGAGAATTCCTGAGCAGATGCACTTGCTCAGTTAGCTTCAACAATAAGAATTGAACTCTGAAGGACTATTCCCATCAAGATTCTAGAAAATAAGAGTATAAATGAAGACCCGATGATTGATTTATCATAGTAGATATGGGGCCATCTTTTATGGATCCCATCAAAGTATTCTTTAAAGAAGGAACTTTGGCAGCCTATACAATTAAGGCCAAAAAGCTGAAGTACCAATCAATAAGATATATGCTGGACAAGAGAGTATTATATAGGAGAGGATTAACAACTAGCTTACAGCATTATTTTCATCCAACATAGGTTCAAGACCTGATCCAGAAGGTGCATGAAGGGTCTTGTGTAGCTCACATAGGTGGCAGGACACTACTACAGCGTATTAGTACACAGGGATACTATTGGCCAACTATGAGAGCAAATTGTGAAAACTTTGCTAAAAAATGTGACAAGTGCTAAAGGTATTCGAGCATTCGAAAGACTCCATAGTCTGCGCTCACTCCAATCACTTCACCTTGGATGTTTGTAATTTAGGGAATTAACTTAGTCGGCCCATTGCCGACCACCCGAGGAAGTTTCAGGCACCTAATCGTTGTTGTGGACTATTTTACTAAATGAGTGGAGGCAGAACCCTTGGTGGCCATATCATATGAGAAGGTCTGCCAATTAATTTGGAAGAGTATCATTTACAGATATGGGTGCCTTATTCCTTCATTATCGACCATGACACGCAGTTCAATAATGAAGAATTTATAGCTTATTGTGCATAATCCAACATCCACAAGCTGCATTCTGCTCTGGGTCATCCTCAGAGAAATGGACAAACTGAAGTTACTAATAGAACTATGCTTAATGGGTTGAAAATAAAACTTAATGATGCTAAGGGAAATTGTATTACTGAGTTACACGCTGTTCTGTGGGAATACCGAACAACTCCAAGGACTGCGATTGGAGAATCTCCATATATGGTGGTATTTGGGACTGAGGTAGTAATACATGCTGAATTGGGCCTCCCATCTCATAGAGTATTGAAATTTAACTCTCCTGTAAGTGATTTAATGCAAAGATTGGATTTGGATATGTTAGAGGAGGTATGTAAGGACACTACCTTAAGAAAAGTAGCGTACCAGCAAATAACAATTCGTTTCTACAATGAAGCCGACCAACTTGAAGGAAGGAGATTATGTGCTAAAAAAGGTAATACAGACGAACAACAAACTTGAGGCTAATTAGCATGGGCCATATCGCATTTCAACAGTTATCCGACCTGGAACTTACATAATTAAGACATTGGTGGGAGAAGAGTTCAAGAATCCATGGCATGCCGAGTATCTTAGGAAATATTGCCAGTGATGTAATGAAACACATTGTACTCATCTCATTTCAGTATTAATAAAAATGATGATTTCCTCCATTTCCTTTTTAAATTTTTAGGAGTACTAGTGCTATGCACTACTATATACTTGATGGCGAAAGTTGCTCGAAAAAACTTCAAAAGTTGCTCGGATAACAACCATACCATTGATCGACGCCCAGAATAGGTCATTCACAATAACAACCACATAGCTGATTACTGATGTTCGAACGTTGCTAGGCATAAGCAAAACTTGGTCGACAACAGACAAAATCCCAAATAAAGTAGGATTCTAAGTCCTCAAGAAACTTGGTCACTAAAGACAGGGATAAAATAAGATTTCATCCCACTGAAATTAAGTATAAACAAGAGTTTATCCAACTGGGAAAAGTGAAGGAAGAACATTGTGAAGATTCTTAATAAGGAATGTAGACATATATTTCACATACGCCTAGTCACCCCTAGTAACTAATCCAGAATCTAAAAATTTAGGTGCATTAGTAGAATCTAGGGAAATACATGGGTAATTAGTACTAAACTTGGATTTTAATCTAAATGTACTAGTAGAATCTATGAGCTCATTGGTAATTGATTCTAAACTTAGGCAAAAGCTTAAGTGTGTTAATAGAACTAATGAACAAGAAGAAGTCGTTCGCATTCATAGATTAACGAGATAAGTTGATCAAATATATTTTACTCATTTAGATAAACATTACATGATATTTCTTACAAGTGATTTACATGAATAAAATTTATTCTAAGGGAATTTTCCTCTCCGCCTTAGAAGAGCTTGATGCTAGTTCAATGATTACCGTAGGATTATCCAATGTATAAAGGAAATTGATAAAGTTGAAGTCCCGGAGCATTATTCTATTACTGTTGCTCGGT
Source organism: Sambucus nigra (assembly GCA_949130495.1). Taxonomy (NCBI): domain Eukaryota; kingdom Viridiplantae; phylum Streptophyta; class Magnoliopsida; order Dipsacales; family Adoxaceae; genus Sambucus; species Sambucus nigra. The sequence goes on along the minus strand of OX422224.1, from coordinate 127,873,447 downwards.
CTATCTATCCAATGAGGATGAAGAACAATCTCTATCTCATTATAAAGGCCATAGTCCCCTAAATATTTTAAAATCAGGCACTGGGGAATTGTGTTGACAGGAATCCAATTAACGTCCTCATAGTTCAATAAGCCAGGATCATACCAATTCCAAAGAGTGCTGCTTTGATCTACCTTCATAACTGTCAAGCAGTTGGTCCAACCTTATTTGTAGCCTTTATTCTGAGCTTGCTTGAATCTCTAATCAAAATGACTAAGGGATTTATTTTATCTCTCAATCTAGATCTCCCCAGATTGTTTGTGAAATTAAAAAGTTAGCTTCTCAACCCGATGATGTAATTTTTTTAGTACTCCATCTTTGGCTTGTAATTGGGACTAAGTAGAAAGTTGCTCGGCTTGGGTATAAAGCTTGTAGGACATGTTAGCAATGGCCAAATTCTTCACTTTCAATTGAGCAGTCTGGTTAGCAAGTTTTTGTTAGGTCCCAACCTCATCTGTAGTATCTCGGCCAAGTTTAGTTTTTGCTTAGGAAGATGTATAAGACTTAGTTTTCTTCAGTGCCTCCACTACTTTCCTCAATCTGGCATTTTTAATTTCCAAGAAAGAAACCCCATCATCATCAGCAATAACAGTAGAAGAAGAAGCCTTCAATCAATTCAATTCCTCACTCAAGTTATTATTCTCTTCTTTCAGTAGCTTGGCAATGGCTATATCCTCCTCGATCTCTTGATTAAGTAGAAATTCTTACCTCCTAAAAAAAGACATGTGTTTCTCTAACTTCTGCTCAAAACCCCAACCTTCACTTAAAGCTTTGTACTTTTGCTCTTAGTCGGCATGTAAAAGAGCTTTAGTTTCCTTGTGATCTTCTTGCAGTTCTTCAATCATTTCATAATAAGCCACATTATTGGCCACTGCCCGATCAAGAAGACACTTCAAATGGAAGTAGGCTTCTCTAACTTGATCTGAAGCACCCTCTCCGAGAAACTTAGATAATTCTTCCTCAGTCATAGTCAAGTGACCAACCTTGAAGAGATCATAGCATCTTTGAAGAAGCTTATAATCAGTTGAAGAGAATTGATCCAGTTTATCCATGAACTATAAAGAGCAAGAAAAAATTCCAATCAACAACAAAAGAAGGAAAGTGTAAAGTAATGTTCCTTTTAACTGATAAAATGTCGATTACAAGTACATCAACATTAAAATAAAAATAAAAGTGTAATTAAAGAGAAAAATAAAAGATGCTCTCCACGCAAATATACGCCTTGTTTCTATTAGAAGTGGACCTAGTTTGGGAAGGGGAAAATATAGGTGGAGTGATTTATGGAGTGACTTGATCAGAAGAGGGGGGATTGAAGACCCAACTACTGATGCTTGTGGTTGATCGACAGACTCCAAGACAAGAGTAGAATCCTCTGATCCTCCATCATCCTTAATCTCCTCATCTAAGTTGGGAGGAGAACCAAGATCACGCCTGGGGAACAACTCAGAGTCCTGAAGTATACCGACCTTCGTGAGCGCTGTCGACTATCCATCCTTAAAATATTTCTTCTTGGAAAACTCAGTCTGAGCAGATGCAACGCTAGTAGATTTATCCCAACCCCTATTGAATGCAGATTCTTTGGCCTTTAACCTTCTAGCCTTCTCTGCACCCAACTACTTCTGTAGCTCGACAACCTTCCCTCGAGTAACTGCAGCATCACCCTCTGTAGTCTTTATTTTGTTCTTCCACTTCTTCTGCTTAGTAGCCAGTGCTTGTTGGGATTTAAACAAGGACTTCTTAATCTCTTCAAATGCCACCTCTACCTCATTCGAAGAAGAATAAAGGACATCATCCTTTTGCCAGCATTTGATTAAAATTAACCAAGAGTTGCAAAAAGAAAATCAGAATACATTAGTACAAGAAATGTAAAAGATATTAATAAAAAGGAGAAAAAATAACAATTTTTACCAAAGCAAGGCTCTAAGCAGCCCTTTCAGATATTTTTGAGTGGGGCATTGTAGAAGCAGAACCCCTATAATTAAGCACAAGAAGAGTACCAGATTTTATTAATTGTCTGGCCAAACTCCAGTATCAGGAAAATCGACCAAGTCTTTTTGGTAGGCACCAGAAGTAGTTCCTTCAGCCAGCCTAAAAGGGAGAACTTTCCTCAAACGTTTGAGTTGAGCTTCATCATTCTTCTTGGCTAGGGGGATTTTTCCCACTCTCATCCTAATTGTTAACCCCACCAATAGCAGATTTTATGGAGCCAGAAGTGGTAATATCTCCCATAATGTGGGGAAACTTTTTCTTCACCATGGCATCGACAAGAGGTAAGTCTGAATCAAGTGAAGATGAGGGGCCTATAGTATCTTCACCACTGCCAAATACAGTGGCAGAAGAAGTGTAGACTGGGTCTTGATCAAGATCAATCACTGAGGATGGAACACCTATAGTTGGGTGAGCAACAAAAGAAGTGATAGTATTTTTATACTCCAATAGGTACGATGTAAACCTAATGTGCTCCTCCTCAATTTTTTGATGAATAACCCAAATAAACTTCAACTCCCTGAGGTTGATATCACCCTCCTTAGGATATTCCTATTTCGATCAACTGCAACCAAGGTCACTAAGTTAAAGTTAGTATCAACGATTACTAAAACATTCAAGAAGAGTTAGATAAAATGTGGCAACCTATCCCATGGCCATTTTGAGGGCATCTGGGCCCCTAGTATACCGCATTCCCTGTCATGGGTGCATATTGCCAATTATTAGCAATCACTCCATGATGAAAACAATTTCAGTTGGAGTCTGGGAGATTAACTACTAAACCCTATTTACACCCATAGTCTTTAAATAGTAAATGTTGTCACTTTTGAACCACTTATAGCAAAACATGATCTATGGTATTCCTATATGGGTCCCATAAATCTAATTCAATCTATAAACCCCATTATTTTCTCTCCAAGTATTGGGGACTATTCTAGAAGGGATCACATCAAAATACTGGCAAAACTCAAGGCAAAATGAGTTTGGGGGAAAAGTGAACCCACACTCAGTAATAAAAATAGAAGGGAGCCAATGGCCCTCAGATGAAGAGAAAAGGTCCATGGGAAGTTCTAAATCCACCCACGAAGGGATATTCCACTCATTACTAAATTCCTCTGGAGAAGATACTCAGTAAACCATGTTCAAAGATTAATAAAAGGAAAATAGAGAATATTCTTACAAGAATTTAAGGATTCAACAAGAACTAAAGGAAAGAAGAAACGATCACACAGAAAGCTCAAGAAGATACCAGCAAAAACTTAGAAGGTTTGAGGTATAAGACAATCTTGATTTTTCCCTCTTTTATAAATTGCCTTGAAAACTGGCGAGGGTAATGATTAAAGGGAGCTTCGATTAAACTATTGGCAGCTAAGCTAAAAAATACATATCTGCCCAAAAACGATTTGTCAAAACATTGAATAGTTATAAAAATTCCATCCACATTATGTTCCATCAGTTAAGTCAATAATTTCACAAGTATGGGAAGTCGGTAACCAACCAAGCATCAGAATTGTTGCCCGAGCAACTTTAAGGCTAAATATTCCACACTTTCGCAAAAAACTCAAGCATAAAACATTAGGGGCTTCTGTTGATACCAAAATTTACCCACCTACGTGGACTAATTAGAAATGAACATGTGTTATCCATCATAGCATCAATCTAAGTCAGAAAGGCATAATTCGTGTATCAAGTCCAGGAATGCTGACCAATATATTAAGAAGCTCGACCAACAGCAGGAAGACTGACCAACTTAGTCAGTAAAGCGCCATAATTTGTATACACTATGAATGTTGTACAGATGTAAATGCCTAATTTATAAATGCATTCAATCATTTAACATTTCTAATCTTGATCTCTTAAGAGGACTATAAATATATTATAATCCTTACGGCAAAAGGGACTAGAATACAATCCACAGACAATACAAGACAGTGGACGTAGGCTATTCTTTTCAGCTCAACCACTTTAAAAATCTTACTTTTCTCTTTTATTTATTTATTTATTTGTGATCAAATAATTAGATCCATTCTAGTTTATTGCATTAACAGTCACCAAAGCTTTATATTGGCATTTAATGCCACTAATGTAGGAGCATGTTGGAATAACTTTACATTTAATGTAAGTGATATAAAGGAGTAATAGGTTGTTCTTATATTTAATGAGCCAAAGATTATTTATGTGTACCTAATTAATTATATATACCCGAACCACCCCTTAATAGAGGAGGGAATAATAGAGAACATAGATTATCACACTTAAGATATTTATTACAAAAAATCAGAGCATTTATTCTCCCCCATTAATACCTTTGTTCAAGCTTTCTACCAAGAACATATATGTATTTATTGAGTTTTGACTAACATTCCTTCATACCTTGGTGTTTGAGCTTCCTACCTAAGGTGTATCATGAATTCTTGCTTCTCTCTCCCTCAATCTAGTTATTTCAAAGTTCATTTATTCTTATAAACAAATCACATTTATTGCTTATCATTGAGTTATACACAAGTGTTAGTGAGTTTATATAAAAAGGTTTGTTCTACTTTAATTGAGTTCATTTCATCATTTTCAAAACCATCTTGTTTGGTAACTTGTCAAAATTATTAGAGGTTACGTCTCAATTTATATACAAGCACCCCTGTATTTAAGATAACTGCTCTCTTACATGTGGAAACAAAAATAAAAATATGTAAATATATATAAAATCTTACTTGAGCTTTATGGGCGTACCCTTTATTATGCTTACGTATCCTCCATAGACAGAATAAAAGCCAACGTAGTTCTAATATGACCTTTAAAGAAGGAGGATGAGGAGGAGGGGGAGGAGTGTTGCAGCACAACACAACCCTTTTTAGGTCTAAACTTTCAAAATAAAATAGTTAGAAAGAACGTAATTGTGGATATACACGCTGACCTTGTGTTTTGGCAGAGTTTTGGCTTGAAATCTTCCTTTTTAAGAGATAAGTATGAAGCTTTTTTTATAGTAAGGATGTTTTTTAAAAAGGAAAAAGGGAATATGTCAATGAGTTTTTGGGTTTATGCGAGAAGAAGGAAAAGTAGAGGGAGTTTTGAGTAAAAAGATGAAAGTTTGGTTAAGGGGACCATTTGGAAGGAAAAATAAGAGAGTTTTAAGGCTTTTGTAGAAAGGGTAAATAATAAAACAGAAAGACAACATTTAAGAGGCGGGGTTAATGCTAATAAAATGTTTAGTGAGGCCTCTATTGATAGGAAACTTCCACGAACATAAGAATTTTGGTCTACCCCGGTAGGGCAAATCAATCTAGGTACATTTCTCCAGCGATCGATTGGTCATGGGTGCATGTTTTGAGTTTGGGCCTTATTTGTGGGGCAATTTTATGTGTCTTTAGGCTTTTCCTTGGGTTGAAAAGGTTTGGGTTATGGATTTTATGCTTTGTTTTGTTTTATTGGAGTGTGACAGTTTTCATCATAGTCCTCCGATATTTTGAAGGAGAGGAACCGGGTGTCTACAGAGCCCCTCAATAGCAGAATTCACCTCTAAGTGAACGTTGTTGACAAAAGAGACGTTCTATTTATGACCATATTCCATCCATTTTTGGTTGGTGATTTTTTTGGTTTGTAGTCGATTACCTCGAATAAAATTTTAGATTATGTATCATTCTAGGATTACAACTCATGGCTGTCTCAGTTCGGTAAGTCGGGTCATCATGTGAGAGCACGGGATAAGTGTTGAGATTTATTTTTAGTAAATTGTGTCATCATGCAAGGGAACAAAATCATCGAGTGTTCAAATTTATTTTTACTATTTGGATCCTTGTGTAAGAGCGACAATACTGTACAAGAATAGGAGAAGTTTTTCATTAGCTAGGTCAACGTGCGAGAGTATGGGGATGTAGAATAAATGAATGGCTAATTTCCATGATTCAATTCATTGTGAGGGATGACAAAATCATAAAAAAGTAAAGGACTCATTATGATGGGTCAATTTATCATGCGAGATCATGTAATTGTAAGAAATGAAAGACTCATTTTGATGATTCGGGTCATTGTGTGAGAGCACGAATTCTTAGAAATAATGAAAAATCATTTTGATAAGTCATGTCATTATACGAGATAAAAAAGTGGTAGAAGAAATAAAAGAGTCATTTCGATGACTAGGTCATTGTGCAAGAGGAAGGAGTTGTAGTAGAGATGAAAGAATCATTTTGATCAATCAGGTCATTGTGTGAGAGCACAGAGTCATATAAAGAGTGAAAGACTCATTTTGATTAGTCAGTTGATCATATGAGAGGATGGAATCATAAAAAGAGTAAAAGACTCATTTGTCTGAGTAAAAGTTAGCAAACTACACGAATAAGGTGTTTTTGATAAGAGAATGGAGAATTTTAGTTGGAAAATAGGGTAGGACCGGTTAGCCCAAGGAGGCTAGGACCAATCACTTATGCCTCTCAGAGTCCTATGAAAAAGGCATTTATCCTCATTTGGAATATTCTACTCTCTGTCTAAATTTTGTTCAATGTTAAGTTTTTTGAGTTTTATCGAGTCACTTTTGTTATTTTTCGGTGATGGCGTATTTGGACGCTAATGAGATTTTAGATATGCTTTTAGGCGAAGTTTGAAGTGTGAGGCATGTCTTTAGGATGGATAGCTAGATGACTGGGCGGGCATTGAGGTATCCATGGCGGCCGAAGTTAGGGTTGCAGGTATGCACCATCATATCCCAATTGCTGGTGATCGAGCGACCACATCTTCACTGCCATTTATAGTTGTGAGGTATGTGGCGTGTCCTTTGATGTTTGTGATTTTGATTATCCATGTTTATTGTTTTATTTATATTTTTGGACATCCTGGTTTCGACCGGTTCCCCCCGAAAAGAAAGAGATTGCTTGCGGGGATCGAGGATGAAAATACTAATGGGATGCCACAAATATAAATTAGTCGTCATTAAAGGGGTGAAAATGTAGAAAATAGAGTCTCCAGCCTATTTGGCTCAAAACAAGCAAAATATGTAGCCGTCTCCAGAGAAATGGCATCAATGAAAAATTGATGCCTATGAAACCAAATATATCAAAAGTCAAGGACTAAGTTACGGAATGGGAAGGTGTTAGGCACCCAATCCACCCTTTCGATCTCTCATGGGCTATGATAATATAATATTTTTTTTCCCAAAATGAAATTTGTGTGTGGGGTGACATAGGTGAGAAAAGAAATCAGCATACCCATGTCATGGAAAAGACAAGGATGAGCCATTCTGGAGAGTATAAATAAAAGGAAATAAGATAACCTAAAAGATATCCCATATGTGAGCAGTACACCGGATCACGATTCATCACAAAGAATATAATATATTTGTCTAATGGGTCCACTAAAATATAATGAAGAAAAAAGGCTACGCTATATGAAATACACCAGATCATAATTCACTATTAGGAAATGGATATGAATGTCAAATGTGATATATGAAAATATAATCTAATGTGAACAACACACCAGATCATGATCAACTATGAGGAAGTGAATATGCATGTCTGGCACTGTTGCCAAGAACATATAAACTAGTATGTATGTATACACATACACATCCACCCACATACACACCCACCCACCCACCCACCCACCCACCCACCCACCCACCCACACACACATATGATACTAATAAAAGTGAGAATGAATAAAGTGAAAATAAGAAAAGAGGACTTGAATCCCAAGGAAAACTCGAGATGCCTACGTAGCCAGAAATGGCATCAAAGTCCACGTAGTTCAAAAACACATAAGGATGGGATTTAATCCTTGAACCTAAAACTAGAATTTCCTTATTTTGATTTGTTAAAAATTAGCACAAGTGAGATAAGTTTATTAAAATGGAAGGCAAGTTCTAATTTGGGGTTTGAGGATCAAATCCTCATTTTGTTTTTTTGAGTTTCTGAAAATAAATTTAGTGAATAAAAAATAGTAAAAATGAGATTAAGGTGTGGAAATGACAACTAAATCTAAACAATATACTAGTAAGTAAAAAAGTGAGTAATATTACTAAAGTAACAAGATGGATGAATAAGATTTGGATCTTTTATGAAGTTTGAATTCTGACTTTGATGGTGATGTAGGATGATTTTGATGGTGGTGTAATGGTGGTAAATTGGATAAGAAAGGTGAGGTGTGTGGATGATATAATGGAATTTGTAAAGAATGTTTTGAAGTGGATAAAAAAAGTTTAGGTGTGTGGATGATCTAATGGAATTTGGAAAGAATGTTTTGAAAGGGATGTGTTAAAGCCTACGCACAGATTTTGAGGCAGAGCTTTCTTAGGATCTCGTAAGGGTCCTTTCAAATGAGGTCATGGGTTCCCTTAAATAGGAATTTTTTAGGGTTAGGGGCTCTACAGTACGAGGCCTACCAATCAAAATACCCTTGACTTTCAATCCCAGTAAAGTAACACTATGTCGATAGGCATAGGACTAGGGGTGCCTATAGGTAGTCCAAAACGGATTTTTTTTGGGAAAAATGAGCATAAAAACTAAACTGTAAGTTTGAATAGTGCATGGCCAGGACCGTTGAAAAGAGTATTTAGAGCTCTTAAAAAATCCATTCGACAAATCTCAGGTATAATAGTTCACTAAAGTCAAATGGATCTCAAATGCGACCAGTGACCTCCATATTAGGGTTTTGAAAGGAAACGACTAGTAAATGCGAGCTGTTAGGCAGATTCGCACATGGTATGTGATAAGCACCCAAAAGTGTACATTTTATACCCCGAATAGATGTATTTTAGTTGCTAATTCCCTACAATTTAGGTCTTATGCTCTTAAATGTTCATTGTGCAGGCTTAATAGCAGTTGCGGTGTCAAAAGCTATATTTCGAGGCAACTTGCAGTAAAATGGACTTAATTCCCTCTCCCGTAACCAAACCCGAACCTAAACCTAGCCCAAATCATCACCCAAAGCCTGTATGTGCTTAGTTTGCACCTTTTTATATTTTTTTATATTTTTAGTTTGAGTCATTTTTATTTTTAGGATTTATTTTAAATTTTTTTAGAATTTTTAGGTTTTATTTACTATTTTTATATTTTATTAATATATTTTTATCTTATTTTTATTTATTAGTTTTATTTTATTAGCATTAGTTTTTTTTAGGATTTCATTTATTTTTAGATTTATTAGATTTTACTTTTTTTAGGATTTTTGTTTTTAGTAAAATAGAATTATATTTTTATTTTTTATTTCTTTTTAGTTTCAATTTTTATTTGAGTCTTTATTTTATTTTAGAATAGGATTTTATTTTTTTAGATTTTTAGTTTATTTTATTAATTTTATTTTATATAGTTAATTTTATTTTTTTTAAGGCTCCAAATTAAACATACACACACACACGCACATTTATCCTACACCTCCCATACACTACACTGCACTACACATAACACAATCCCCATTCACACCCAACTCCCCTACACCCTACCACACCACATCCCCCCTACTCCATCTTCAACCCAACACCCACACACTCTCTCTCCTCCATTAAACAACACACTATAGCTAAACCAACCACCCTCACCCTCACCTCTCCTCTCTCCCAACCGTCCTACCCCCTAACCTTCCTGCCACACCCGCCAGCTAGCTCTTTCCAAGCGACCCAATACCGTTAGCCCCATCACCGACCAAGCTCCGGCGAGAAACCCACTGCTCCGGCCAGCGGCGCTGACTCGCGAGCCACTTACCCCATCGCACCTCCGATGCCAGCCACCTCTGTCCCAACCCGATCATCATCCAAATCGAATCGGGCAGACCCATTAACACCAACCCAAAGTCCTTACCCATTTTCCTTCAAGACCCTTTTCTCCTCTTTGTCTCAATCAACGATTTCATTCACCTACCAGCAAACAAATACCAAAAACCAAATGCAACCAAAACCCATTTACCCCACATGTTAATTAAACCCCATTTAAACCCATTTTCCCAAACTACCCCCAACTAAACCTTTTTTCCCATTCTACCCCAAAACCCCTTTTACCAAATCAGATTTTATTCCCTCACCTCACTTCCCACATGACCTCACACAACTCATGAAAATTTGTGCATTCTCCTAAATTAACCCTCACCCAAACCTTATACAACCTCTTGCACCCTTATCCTCCCATTTTTACCCCTAGCTCCATGCCTATTATAAAAAGAAGATGCAGACCCCATTTCAAAGAGCTTTAGAATATCAATTTGTAGAGAGAATTCTAGAGAGAGATAGGTTAGATTAGAAAGTAAATTAAGAAACTATTTTTGTAAATAGTTTTTATTTTTCTTTTTAGAGATTATTGAGTGATAAATTGTGAGTATTTCAATTGAGTATTATATTGAATTCATTATTGTTGGATGCTCATATTGGATGGATTGTGCTTGATTTCACGGAAATAAGAGTTCAATTTCACTTCAAGAGATTGGGTTTTATTGTTCTTCTCTCTTCTCATTTATTTTATGCCTTTGATTATTAATTTGTCAAATTTCATACCATGTTAGGCTAAATCCCCTTTCAAGGGGTGGGGTGAACCCTTATTTGATATTATTTTAATTTAATTAGTTTGATTACTTGAAAATTTCCTTTGAATATTAATTTTGATCCCTCACCCTTAAATTTACGCCTCGAGAGAGGGTAAATGATTTTTGAGAGAAAATCAAAATTCTAGTTATAATACCCATTTTATTTTCGCACTAGAGATAGGGGTTTCTTAAGTGGGGTATTATTACTTAAATTTTAACTATATATTTATTTTCTAAGATTTACATAAATGTTAATTGATCGATCATAGTGGGTGATTAATTAAAAGATGTGTAGATCTATTTTCGAGAGTTGTGGGGGGGTTAAACTTAATTTTCTAAAAGATTACTATTAAACTTACATTTGCAACGAGAGTTGATTTGTAATTTTGATATTAATTTGGTAGAATTCAATTAATTCAATTAATTAATTAGAATAGCTAAAATTTGTGGTGTAATCCCACTCCTTGATTGTTCTCAAATTTATTTACCTCATTTATCTCATATTTTTATGTTAGACTTTATTTTTCATTTTCGTCACTTTTTAGTTTGTCATTTGATCTTTCATTTTAGGTTAGTGTTATTTCACATCCTCACCCCATCTAATTGTTTTAATACTTGAAAAAGCTAAAAAAAATAGAAAAAGTAAAAGGCTAAAAAGAAAATAAAAAGTGAATTACAATTGTTTTTCCCTCGCTTTACCCCCTTGATGTGGATTGATACCCTTAATTATCTCTACACTTGAGATTGGTATATATTTGTAGGCAATTGAGGATTCGATTAACTTGGCTTTCAACAACGACTACACATAAAAAGCTTTTCTGTCAAATGGCATCGTTTCCATTCTTGGGAGCGTGAAGCACTCAGAGCGGATTCAATTTTGTAGTTCATTTATTTCCTTTCTTTTGTTGCATTTTAGTACCATTTTTCTTTATTTTAGAAGGCTTGTATTAGGACTATTTTATCCTTGCTTGTATTGCGGTGCATAGAGACACCTTTATTTTATTTTAAAAAATTATAATAATCAAAGACAAGCGTGATTGGGGAACCGAACAAGGTAGAAAGAGGGCGTCCAAAGGCGAGAATTTAGAATCCTCTCTACCTTGGGTCGGTCGAACTCCCGGGGCTGACTTCGATTGGTGTAATCTCCTCCCGGTCGACTCAAATTTTTCGGCACCCCATGGCGTAAAAACCGTGGGAGGAACATTTCTTGTACCCTCGTGCCTCTCTTGTTAGCGAGTCAATTCTTTTGTGTGCTCTTACTTGATTTTATTCTCGCATTTATTTTTGAATGGTGTGATGAATTAATTAACTAAGACCTGTACCCGGTCACTCACGAGCAGGGATTTCATCCCTCGACTCACTCACTTACCAATTGTGTGCTACCCTACCCATCACTAAATTTAAAATCTATTAACTAGGTAGCCCAATAGGAGAAAATTTTGCAAAGGTGATCACTCAGATTATTCCGTGATTTTTTATCGCTCGCGGACTTAATTAAAATTTGACTACCCCTTTCACTAAATCTAAAGATAAAAATTGGCTATGTGCTAGTTAGGAATTCTCCTTAACTTGTGTGTGTGTCCAATTCATTTTTCGGTAGTCGGTTTTAGTTGGTTCGTCCAAATCAAGAGTCCATATTTTCCCCCCACCTTTTCTTCGAAGCAATCCAAAAATATTTTCTTTTATTTTTAGAAATAAAAATCCAAAGATATTTTCTTTTTTTCATTTTAGAAAAATCCAAAAATATTTTCTTCCTTTATTTTTAACAAAACTCCAAAAATATTTTCATCCATTATTTTTAGAAAATCCAAATTTTTTTTCAATCATTTTGAAAAAGATTAAAAAAATCACAAAAAAATTTCTCTCTACATGGCCGAAGGGCGTCCTTTACGGGACTACTTTGGTCATTTTTCGTTGTCATGCAACACATGTGAGAGTGATCCCGAGCCATCTCTTTATGATATCCTTAGTGGTTTCACCTCTCTCACGAGTACCATAGATACTCTTGACCCATCTCTGCATGCACCTCCTATTCCATCACCCTCGGTGTCGAGTGTCGACGTGTCTCATCCTTTGTTGTGCACCCATTGTTATTATGCCGATCACATGTTTAATGAGTGCCCTTACATTCCATATCCATCCGAACCCACCATGGATCATGTGTATCCATATGACACTATTCTGGAACCCACCTCGGCCAATTGTCATGATATACCCAATCCCGAGTGGTGTGAGTACCCGAGCTATTCGTGGAGGCCTGATCACCCTTCCACGCAATACGAATCCCAACCCGATGTTGTGGATCCTCACACGTTCCAACAGTCGTCATGGCAACCTTGTGCACCCGTTCACGATCAGTTCCCTCACTACACACCCTATGAGTATCAACCATTTGTCCATCACGAAAGCGATCCTTTTGTGTATGACGAACTTGGCCCCACTCCACCCACTTCATTTGAGTATTCTCCGTATAGTCATGATAGTAGCGTACTGTGTCCACCGCACCCACCGCCACCATCCATCACTCCACCACCTTCATCCACATCCACTCTCGAGGCACACTTGCAACAATTTATCATCGAGAAAGAGCAAGCTACTCGAATTCAAACTCAAGCTCTCCAACGGTTCGAACAACGATTTAATGAATTAGAGTGTCTGAGAGAGTCAGATATTCCCATAGATCCAACCCTATTAGCACCCACGTGTGATGATGTTGTGTCCTCTTGTGACTCGAATTTTGAGTTTGACCAACCCTACCACCTCGAGAATCTTGAAGTTGAGACCATTCCATGGTCCGGTCCCCAAGTCGACAATTGTGTTGGCTTACCTTTTGATAGTGAGCCTAATCCAATCCCACCATGTCATCTTGAACCCCACTTTGAGGTTCCCACTCACTTTCCCATAGAATCCAACCAAATGCCCGAGTCTACACCTATCGAGATTCACCCTTGTGTTCCCAAGGAACAAAATTATCCTAGGTTAGCTCCGGCTACGGGTGTTCACCATTTTTCAAAGATAAAATCCGTGATAGTTCCTACCTATCCAGATATGGATGATGTCCCACCAAGCATGGCTCCCATTGAGCCCAATATTTCTAGTGATTCCTCTATCTCTGATCTTGGTGCCTCGTCTTACCCGCCCACCACATTCACTGATGCTACTCTTATGCAGAAGTTGATCACTCCATCTTTAGAAACCATACCGATGTGGGGAAATATGGCACAAGGCACAAGCCCAATATTCTACCTTATTTTCACATATTTCCCCACACTATCACCCATCATCTCTATATCATCTTCATTTTCAAATAAAAGAGTGTTGATTCCAAGTGTAAATGTCTTCATTGTTAATTTAAAAAGAAAAAAAAAACAAAAAAGAAAAAAAACCCAGAAAAATAGCAAAAATAGAAAGAAAAAAGGAATATAAAAAGAAAAAAATAGAGAAAAAGAAAAGAAAAATCGAAGAAAAAGAGAGAAAAAAGAGAGAAAAGAAAATAAAGAGAGTTTATTGTTAGTAATAAAGACATTTGTGCCTAAAGTGTATTCACTCTTCTATTGCATCCATTTTCATCCATTTCACATCGCATATTCATCACTCATCCATCACCATTCTATTCCATCCTACCTCATCCCACATATCCCATTTCATTTCCCCCTCACCCATAATCATCCATATATTTCCCTAGGTGTTCGGGTAAATGAAAGTCAATATGGTGAATAACTCGACGTTCTCACTATAGTGATTAACATTTCTTTCATGAGATCATTTTTCTTTCTAATTTGTTGTTCTTTCTTATATAGGTGTGAGACGTTTGAACTTTCTTAAATTTACTCATCTCCTCACACACAAGAGCGATACACTAACCCATATCTCGAGAGTTCATTTGAGAGAGATATATCCGTGAGATTTGAAGTTGAAGCGTTGATTCCGAAAAGGAAATATAGGAATTACTCTTGTTATACTCGACCCATTTTGACTGATTCACACCACACACGTTGAGTTCTATGAAGGATGTGCCTTGTGTATTTACTTAGCTAATTTTTTTACACATTCTAGCTTGTATTTCGGAAAATATTTTTCTTGTGATGGATTGTGCAATTATTCTACGTCTAATAAGAGATAGATTGCCCTTTGCAAATAAAAATTTTGTGGGTATATTCCCTGCAAACCTTCACGAGACACAACTCGTCCTGTATGGCAACCTATAGGTTTAAAGGCTTGTTGCACGTGCTAAGTGCAATCGCAAGTGCCCGCGAAAGTGGTACACTTTTGGTTTCTTATCTTTCTATTTCTCTCTATCTTATTGCTCGAGGACTAGCAAGGCTCTGTTTGGGGGTGGTGTGATAAGTAACCAAAAGTGTACATTTTGTACCCCGGATAGATGTATTTTAGTTGCTAATTTTCGATAATTTAGGTCGTATGCGCTTAAATGTTCACTCTGCAGGCTTAATTGCAGTTGCGGTGTCAAAAGCTATATTTTGAGATAACTTGTAGTAAAATGGAGCTAATTCCTTCTCCCGTAATCAAAACCCGAACCAAAACCTAGCCCAAATCATCACTCAAAGCTTGTGTGTGTTAAGTTTTCCCCTTTTTATATCTTTTTAGATTTTTAGTTTGAGTTATTTTTATTTTTAGGGTTTATTTTAAATTTATTTAGAATTTTTATGTTTTATTTACTATTTTTATATTTTATTAGTACATTTTTATCTTATTTTTATTTCTTAGTTTTATTTTATTAGCATTAGTTTTTTTAGGATTTCATTTATTTTGAGATTTATTCGATTTTACTTTTTTTAGGATTTTAGTTTTTAGTTTAATAGAATTATATTTTTATTTCTTTTTAGTTTCAATTTTTATTTGAGTCTTTGTTTTATTTTAGAATAGGATTTTATTTTTTTATTTTTTTAGATTTTTAGTTTATTTTATTAATTTTATTTTAGTTAGTTAATGTTATTTTTTTTAGGGTCCAAATTAAACACACACGCACACTTATTCTACACCTCCCATACATTACACTACACTACACATAATCCTTATTCACACCCAACTCCCCTACACCCTACCACACCACATCCCCCTACTCCATCTTCAACCCAAAACCAACAGACTCTCTCTCCTCCATTAAACAACACACCATAGCTAAACCAACCACCATCACCCTCACCTCTCCTCTCTCCCAACCGTCCTACCCCCTAACCCTCCTGCCATACCCGCCAGCTAGCTCTTTCCGAGCGACCCAATACTGTCAGCCCCATCACCGACCAAACTCCAGTGAGAAATCCACTGCTCCGGCCAGCGACGCTAACCCGCGAGCCACTTACCCCGTCGTACCTCCGACGCCGGCCACCTCTATCGCAACCCGACCATCATCCAAATCGAATCGGTCAGACCCATTAACACCAACCCAATGTCCTTACCCATTTTCCTTCAAGATCCTTTTCTCCTCTTTGTCTCAATCAATGATTTCATTCACCTACCAGCAAAGAAATACCAAAAACCAAATGCAACCAAAACCCATTTACCCCACATGTTAATTAAACCCCATTTAAATCCATTTTCCCAAACTACCCCCAACTAAACCTTTTTCCCACTCTACCCCAAAACCCCTTTTACCAAATCAGATTTTATTCCCTCACCTCACTTCCCACATGAACTCACACAATTCATGTACATTTGTGCATTTTCCTAAATTAACCCTCACCCACACCTTATACAGCCTCTTGCACCTTTATCCTCCCATTTTTACCGCTAGCTCCATGCCTATTATAAAAAGAATATGAAGACCCCATTTCAAAGAGTTTTAGAATATCAATTTGTAGAGAGAATTCTAGAGAGAGATAGGTTAGATTAGAAAATAAATTAGGAAACTATTTTTGTAAATAGTTTTTATTTATCTTTTTGGAGATTATTGAGTGATAAATTGTGAACATTTCAAATGAGTATTATATTGAATTGATTATTGTTGGATGCTCATATTGGATGGATTGTGCTTGATTTCAAGGAAATAAGAGTTCAATTTCACTTCAAGAGATTGGGTTTGATTTTTCTCTTCTCTTCTCATTTATTTTATGCCTTTGATTATTAATTGTCAAATTTCATACCATGTTAGCCTAATCCACTTTCAAGGGGTGGGGTGAACCCTTATTTCATATTATTTTAATTTAGTTAGTTTGATTACTTGAAAATTCCCTTTGAATATTAATTTTGATCCCTCACCCTTAAATTTACGCTTCGAGAGAGGGTAAATGATTTTCGAGAGAAAATCAAAATTCTAGTTATAATACCCATTCTAGATTCGAACTAGAGATAGGGGTTTCTTAAGTGGGGTATTATTACTAAAATTTCAACTATAAATTTAATTTCTAAGATTTACATAAATGTTAATTGATCGATCCTAGCGGGTGATTAATTAAAAGGAGTGTAGATCTATTTTCGAGAGTTGTGGGGGGTTAAACTTAATTTTCAAAAAGATTACTATTAAACTTACATTTGCAACGAGAGTTGATTCGTAATTTTGATATTAATTTGGGAGAATTCAATTAATTCAATTAATTAATTAGAATAGCTAAAATTTATGGTGTAATCCTACTCCTTGATTGTTCTCAAATTTATTTACCTCATTTATCTCATATTTTTATGTTAGACTTTATTTTTCATTTTAGTCACTTTTTAGTTTGTCATTTGATCTTTCATTTTGGGTTAGTGTTATTTCACATCCTCACCTCACCTAATTATTTTAATATTTGAAAAAGCTAAAAAAAAATAGATAAAGCAAAAGCCCAAAAATAAAATAAAAAGTGAAATACAATTGTTTTCCCCTCGCTTTACCCCCTTGATGTGGATTGATACCCTTACTTACCTCTATACTTGAGATTGTTATATATTTGTAGGTAATTGAGTATTTTGATTAGAAGAGCTTTTCAAGCATTGACGAAAAATATACCGAAAAGTTCTTTCTATTAGTATGGGACGTTAAAAATGGCATTTAGATACCTATGAGAGTTACTCTCAATTCCAAGACTTGCCCGAAGTCAAATGGAGACTGAAAGCTCCATTATCCCCTAGAATAAGGTTTTGAAGTAAAAAGGCAAGTAAATGTGAACTGTAAAGCAGATTTTCACACAGTATGGGCCACTAGAAATTGTATTCGGAGCCCTATAAATGTTCATTCAGTCATCCTTGGTTCTTAGAATTAACAAGAGTCAAACAGTGCTTATAAGCATCCAGTGGCATCTATATTAGGGTTCTGGAGTAAAAGGCAAGTAAATTCTAATCATAATGCAGATCACGCATGGTATGGAGCATTAGAAAGCGTATTTAGACCCCTATGAAAGTTAATTCAGTTACCTTTGATTTTGATGTTTATTCAGAGTTAAAGAGGACTTGAAAGCATCCAGTGGCTTATGGACTAGGGTTTCATAGGGAGGAGTGAGGTCCTAGGGGGGATACCAAAATGGTACTATATTTGGGTGTCTATAGATCCTCTTGATGGGATAGATTAGGATAAGCGATGACTTCAAAATATATACACCTTGATGAAAGGGAGTGATGGGGCAAAGGTCTAATTCTGACTTCCCAGGGAGGGTAAGAGACCAATTCAAAGGGTTAAGGTTAATTATGCGGACCTATGGAGTGTGAATAACTAATTCAGAGGGCTAAGGCCAATTCGGTGTACTTAAAGAGTATGAGCGACCTATTCAGAGGACTAAGGCCAATTTTGTCGATGTAAGGAGTGTGAGTGATCAATTTAGAGGGTAGAGGTCAATTATGCATACCTATGGAGTGTGAGCAACTGATTCATTGGGTTGATGCCAATTCTGTGGACCCAAAGAGTGCGAGTGATCGATTCAAGTCCAATTTTATGGACTTGAGGAGTGTAAGTGATCGATTCATATGATCAAGGCCAGTTATGTGGACCTACGAAGTGTGATCGATCGATTCATAGGATCAAAGTCAATTATGCCGGCCTAAAGACTGTGATTGATCGATTCAGAGGGTCGAGGCCAATTTTTGAGTAAGGAGTGTGAGCAATTGATTCACAAGGTTGAGGCAAATTCTATTAACCTAAAGAGTGTGTTCATAGGGTCGAGTTTAATTATATGGACCTAAGGAGTATGAAAGATCGATTCAAATCGAGTCCAAATATGAAAACCTAAAGTGGGTTAGCGACCCATTCAGCGGGTCAAGACTAATTTTGTGGACCTAAAGAGTGTGAGCGACTAATTTGGAGGGTCGACACTAATTCTACTAACCTAAAGAGTGCTATCATGGATGCACAATGTATTTTGATAATTCAAAGGATTTTTTAACACTTATGTAGTTTGATTCTTGATTTTTAGAAATTTCTAGATTTTTCAAAATTTTGAAGAATTTTTTGAATGCATTATGTACTTTTGAAAATGAATGATTTTTATGAAAAGTAATGTTTTGATGAATTTTGAGGTTTTTGACTTTATAGAGATTTGGGGGGATTTTTTTATAAATTTCTCGAGCAATGTTTTGATTTTTTCGGCATATCTGTGACAAAATTTAAGGGGGCCTATCGAGAGGCATATGCAAAGGTGTTGTTATTGGCGGTGGAAGATAATACGTATTTCCAATAGGCATTGCCAGGATACTACCGGTTGACATACTCCTTAACTCCTTATAAAAAGGGGTGATCTTATCATTTTCTTCATATCATAAAAAATGTCTGTTCTTTTTCTCTCTCTAAAAAAACTTTAGGAGTTTTTCCTTTAAAATATTCATGGAATACATGGCCAACAACTCTTTTATTAGCACCGACAACTGGGTCGACATTGAGTGACGCTGAGTAAGTGCACTAGAGATTAATAATGAGAATGTGTACCACGATATTGGAAACGTGGATAACGAGAGTATTTTATTGAGGGGAACTAGGAATCACCGCTTTGCGATGATGAAGGGTCCAAATGGCTATGTGAGTGTTCTTTATTTATTTTAATTTTGAATTTCTTTATTTATTTACTACTAGGGATTAATGATTATTTCTCTTATACAGGTTTACGATTAGGAAGGTATGGGAGAAATTTCCTAGGTAGTGAAACTTATGGTGGAGGTTATAGGGTTTGATCCTATTACAGAGGCTTTGAATGACACGACCACATCATTAGCTATTATATGTGGATTAGAAGAGCGCTGGTGGGACACTACTCACACATTCCATTTGGGTGTGGGTGAGATGAATTCACTCCACTTGACATGTAACATTTGATGGGGTTGGAATGAATTCACTCCACTAGACATGTAACAGTTGACGGGGTTGGATTGTGAGGGTTAATAGATTATGGTGGATCGAACACTGCGCATTTTTTAGGCTGTGATCCGATTTGGCATAGGGACTTTAGGCGGATTGTTTTTGGAGAATCCATGAGGATATCGATGTTGAAGGACACCTTGCTGGAACATCGGATAGACATCATGGATTGAATAATAGTTTGGAAGGAATCCCACATGTTCATTTTGATTCTGTCGAAAGGATTCACGGTGGCACCAAGTGGTGATATCATTTACCCGTGTTTCCTTCCCTTCCTTTACTTCATCCTCGAGATTCACATGTATGACAGGGGATATTCACGTTGGCATCCCATTATGCTTATTTGGATGCTTTCATCTAGTGTTTTTGACAAACTTTCACGGGGCTTGCATACCTTTTGGAGGTAGCCTTGATTTTTATTTTCCTTTCTGAGATTTTATTTATTGAGAGACTTGGGTTAATTTTAGAGATGTAGTTTCACGAGGTGATCCGGTATAAAACGAGGTTCGTGTATTTGAATGTGAGTGAGGTGGTGGATTTACCAAGAATAAATCAGTGGAGGAGATCGAATAGGGTGGACCTGAAGGATGCAATGGTGGTTCTGAATGCCCTAACAAGTGATTAGGTTGGAACTTATTTTCTATCCTTTTGTGCATTTTTGTGTATTTTCTTTATGCTTTTGTGGATTTCATTAATGATTGATTTTATTTTTGGGCAGGTTACATTATATCCTTGACATTGATCATCGCGGGCATCATGCATTAATGGCATGCTTGTGAAGATGTGGATGTCATTTATGCACGAGTTTGGGTTCATTTGGTACCTAGAAGAGTGGGTGGTAAGGCAGGTGATGAAGGATGAGGTGGAGTTCCCACCGTTGGCACTTCCCGCCTACATGAGAAACGTGGGGGAGTTATTGGATAAGTTGAGGGTGACTGTAATGGAGGGTGATCCCTATATTCTATTTACTGACATGACGGTGGGGTATAATTATCTAGACTTTACGCGTAGATGGTTAATGCCGTCGTCCCTATATGACATGGAGGATGTGACTCCACCATCAGCAGGGACTATAAGTATTAGCAGTGCGCTAGGTCCTTCCCATCTAGAATTTCTCTACTCCTTATTATCATATCCAACTGGGTGGAGGCCCTGTGGTATAAATGCATCGTCATCCTCCAACGACTATAGATAGATTCCCTCGATTATTTGAGGAGGTTATTCAGATGGAGGTATGATCTTGGCTTTTAATTCCCACACTATGATTTTGACATTTTCCTCAGGTACCGACTTGCTTATTTTTGCTTAAATGCTCTCTTGAAGAGTGTGTGTGTCTCGACATCTTGGTTGCATAACATCGGAGATTGGATGCTTCTATTGCTGATCACGTGAGGCTGATAACTCGATATTGCATGGAACCATTGACGATTACTGAGGATCATAAGGAGGGATTTGGTTCTCAAAGTGCAGGGCCCATTATTTATCTTCATGGTAAGCATGTGCGCTGAGTTCCTCAAGAAGGTGGCTCTTTATTAGGTTGAGATTGGAAAATTCGGGCTATGTCCTGGAAATTTTGGTCTTTTAATTTTTTATTTTTCCTTCTTCTTTTATTCCTGGAAAATGTAAATACAATAAAATATATATAATTTTATTTTAGTTTATCTTGAATTAATGACCTAGTCTACATGCACTTATAATTTTCCATTAGGTAGTTTATTTAATGATGAGAAGTAAGAAAAGTTGTAAAATGTATAGTTTTTAAAAAAATTCTAGAAAGAAAGGCCCAAAAAACCCTTGTTGCGAAAGGTTAAATTTGAAGAGGGAATCTTCCCATCGTAGGGGTGGGTCGATCGACGTACCCCTTGACCTGCCCATTAGCTTACCCCATAGCTATGGCTATTTTTCAGCCACGGTTGCCATTTTTTTGCATTCCTTGATGCATATGAACTGTTGTTGCAGAAAATTTAATTTCTTAGTCTTTTGTGGATAATTTCAGGTATAAAAGTTTCTTTTGGGTGGAGTTTGAAAGCACACATCAACTTATTTCCTTCTTTATATGCTCTTCCAATATCTCTTCCTTTTTGTGATGGTTATTCCAATAAATGAAGCCTTTATAGATTACCTTTAGGGTTTGTAGACCATGTGCCTATACAATATAAATTATGAGCCATCCAACTTGCACTAGGCTACTTTTTGGCATAACTGTCCAATTGACTAGAATATTTTGGAGGCGGCTTTGCAATTCTGGTACCCCAAAGGCCATATAATCCGATTTGGACGAAATGAGGTGTTTCTTACTTAATAATTTTTTTCCATGCTGGGTGTCAACCCAAGCATTTGTGCCACTATGCATGACCTTTAACATTCTCCTCATGTGTCGTTGGTTCAATTGATGTATTTTTCTCCTTCTGCTGCCTAACAGCTAGTGATGGGGAAATATCAACCTTTCAGTGGTGTTAAATTTTGTGTCTCAGATAGGGTACAGTGACAACGACTTTGTTGGAAGTGCAGATTTGGGGTTGACTGCTAGGATGCTCTTAGTGACAGGAGATATGATCTTTAATCCCCAACTTGACATTATGGTATTATGGATGTCTTATCATCGTGAACCTATTTCTACCATACTATCGGAGCTGCTATATGGCTTAAATGATGGGAAGGAATTTAGATCAAACTTCTAGCATGGTATCCCTATGATTCTATTCATATGGTTAGCATAGATAATTCATTTGATGTCCCCTCTCGAGTATCGTCTGGCTGACATTTCAATTTTTTTTGAATGAAAATTTGGGAGTTTTAGCCCTTCTACGGAGAACTATATTAACTAGCTCATGGAGCATTCGTTGGTATATACCTTAGTGGAGCGAGCTACAACTTATCTTGTAATTGGATGAATTTCAGTGTGTTTAGCTAGTGATCCTTCACCAAACCTCTTTCTACTTCCCTTGGTGGCATTTGCATCATATGGGTTGGGAGCAGACTGTTCCTTTGTGCATAACCAACTTCATTCATGTGGAGGATTTGATTGAATCACTGAGGATGACCTCGGGACCTTTTTGAAAGCATCGTCAGCCATATACCCGTCCATCCCAATATTTTAGGGAGACTGGGGTAATATTTGAGGATTAATTGAGGTGGTTATAGGGAAATATGCTTATGAGGGTTTGTGTTGAGGAGACTGGGCAGAGGTGGCTTATGATGTTTGAAACTAAGGCAGAGGTTATTATGGTTTTATCCATGATGATTAAGGTTTATCGCCGCTTGGAGTTCCGAGAAGATTGGTATGTTTGGTGTCCTTTAGAAATTGGTGATGAAGAGGCAGGGCCTTCTGGTAGTTAAGGAGAGTTTGTAAAGCTTTAGTGTTTGTTTTTAGGCATGGATTTGCTAGTATTATGTTATTGTACATGGATGGGCAGCTTATGTAGGTTTTAGGGACTTTTCTAGTCATTGATACTTCATGTAATTTTTGTGTTTATTAATAATAATATAAATAAATGATATTTTTGTCATATCTTGTTGTGCCTTTTGGAAGAATTTTTTTTTATTTCAATTATCAATACGAATCGTTAAGGCATACATAATCCCTTTTCATTTATAATTATAAGTGAGACCAGTGTCCCTAGGTGGAAGAAAAGAGTAGAATTTTGTGAAGAAGAAAGAACCGCTCCCAAAGTGACCTTACGGGCTGCCTACAGACCTCTATAGGGATAAAGTGTTTTTTGAAATTTATGAGAATTTTTTTAGATGATCAGGTCCTATATATTTCTTGTCGAGGAAGAAAAAAAATGGTATTTTTATATAGAAGGGAGGTGATAAGAGTCGTAGCGTAACGAGAATCAGATTAAGGGGAAAATTTCTTCAGATGGTTCAAGTTGACTAAACGCGCCATTTCTTCTCTGTCGAGGTCCGTGAGCACAGTGGCACCGCCTGAAAGGATTTTATTTATAAGTTATTCCCACTCCAATTAGGTTTGAACTTCCATCTTGGGTCCCAAATGGGCTTTACTATCTCTTTGAGAGCAAGGTCCCATTCTCACACATCACAGTGATTCACTTTCCTGTTAAATGATCGTGTAATGTGATGGTGGTACCCTTATATAGGGTTTAAAGATTTCAATCTCTTTTTATCCAAGAGCATAAGTTCATCATAATGACATTATTGCCCACCAACTTCTCCAACTTGATTTTCAAGCATATCTTATAGAGAGGCTATCTCAAGTTCAATAGGTCGGACTGCCTCCATTCCATATACTAAAGAGTAAGGAGCATCCCCAATTGTTATTTTGACGGATGTGCAAGTGCATAATAATTTCGTTCATCCTAGTCATGAAAACTTTCAATCGTCTTGCTGATTATGGTCTTGAAGATTTTATTAGCAGCTTTTACAACCCCAATGGTTTACAATTGGTATGGAGAATATTTGTGCCTCTTAATCTCACACTCGTCGACTACTTCTGTA
The DNA here is from genome assembly GCA_949130495.1 of Sambucus nigra. Classification (NCBI taxonomy): domain Eukaryota; kingdom Viridiplantae; phylum Streptophyta; class Magnoliopsida; order Dipsacales; family Adoxaceae; genus Sambucus; species Sambucus nigra. The sequence continues at coordinate 127,849,191 of OX422224.1, read as the reverse complement.
ACTTCTACTTCAAAATGGATTCCATTATTTGATACTAGCTCGTGAGTAATCGTTTAATGATAGATGCTATTTTTCTTGATAAACTTGGCTACTTTCTTTGCATTTATCACAACATATGACTCATTGCCAACCTATTTGGTGACATAATCAATGGCGAATAGGATACATTCTTACGTATTTGATGATTTGGGAGTGACTTTTCTAATGATGTTAATGCCCCAAATTGAGAAAGGTCAAGGTGAAGTCATGTTGTAGAACTCACGAGTAGGAAGATCCTAAAGGTTAGAGAATCGTTAGCCTTTGAGGCCCCTTCTGACATAAGCAATGCAGTCTTTAAACTACAGTAGTCCAGTAGTACCCTTGACGAATAATTTTTTGGCTAGAATGTAACCATTCATGCCGGGTCCACATTCCTTGATGTGGATCTTTGAAATATTTCATAAGTGTTTGACCCTGTTATGCATTACAAATGAGTTTCATTAAAGTTTCTCGTGAAAAGTACATTATCGCAGATAATGTATTGAGCTGCAAGTTTGTGGAGAGTTACACGGCCTTTCTTATCAGCCCCTTGATAATATAGATCATGTTTGAGGAGGCACCAAATTTCCTAATACCATAACCCAACTCTGTTTGTGTTCTCCTCCGTGCGAGCTAGATGTGGTAATAATGTGTTGGCAGAGAGTATTTTTGAAGGTCATTGTTATTACCTCAGGCATGTCAACCATGGAGGCCAAGGTTTTCAATGCATTTCCAAAGCTATTTTTAGATCTATAAAAGCAATGGAAAGTAACCTCTTTGAATTCGGAGGCAAGCTCTTCGAGATGATCATGAAAAGGTAGGAGCTTCTTGTATTTGAATTTTTATTTTTAGATAACTTGTCCTATAATAATGGTCGAGTCTCAATAAACATTGAGGTATCGAATTCCTTTATCGAGAGAAAACTTGAGGCCTAAGGTACGATCTTCATATTCTGTAATCAGAAGTATTCCAATGTCATACCTTTTCTTGTTAGTGTACCTACCAAAGAACATCTTCCACAAGATCTCTTTATGAGAAGTACCGAGAATATCTTCATCCAGGAATTCAAAATTCTAAACATCGACTTTACCCATGTGATTGTCGATAAGGTAATAAGAGATTGATCTTCCCTTCATAGGTTTCTGCGTGACATATGAAATTTTAATTTGGATAGCAACAGTAACTAGCGGGCCATTGGTCTTAATAAGGTAATATTTTCCAACAGATATTTTATGGAATCTATTCGAGATACCAATTTGATGGGGAACATAAGCATATAGTGTAGGGGCTTCTCTAATACCGTGTAATTTATTTTATACCCTACCAATTTCCTATTAGAATAGTAGATGGAACTCTCTTTGGGTGATTCCTCAATGTATTTAGCTAACATGGATCGGTTTGTCGTGTCCGTGATAGTGAGGTATAGAAGGAGGGTAAGACAAGACTATGGTGGCCAAGCATCAGAGGTCAGTTAAGGTACCACTTGTTCTTGTCAAAATATTTTTTCATGATTCATTCCAAACTTTAGTTTAATCTTTTCGGATGAGATTAAAAATGGGCTCATAGATGGACATAAGTTTATTGATGAGTCTTCTGATGTATTAGATTTTGCCCAAGAAATTGTGAACTTTTTTCATTGTCTATGGAGGTGACATTTTGGGGATGGAGGTCTACCTCTATTACTCTCTCACTGACCATAAATCCAAGGAACTTTCCTTTCGTTACACCGAAGATGCACTTATGTGGATTGATATGCCTATGGTATCTTCTAAATTGTTCAAAGAATCTCCTTAAGGCGGGGATGTGACCTTCTCAAGTTTTGGACTTGATAATCAAGTCATTGATGTAAAATTCAATCTCTTTGGGGTTAAGATCATGAAAAATGGTTGTATCAACTGTCTGATAGGTAGCCTCAACATTTTCAAAACCAAAAGTCTTGATGGTGTAGAAAAATGTACCACAAGGAGTAGCGAAAGGAGTATTCTCTTAGTGATTGTGGTGCATCTTGATATGGTTGTATCCGAAAAAATTATTAACTAATGACTTAAGGGCATGATTGGTAGTTTTATTGATGATGATGATTGTAAGGACACAAATTTCCAATTGAGTCCTTTGTAGTTTTGGCTCAATTCCGGACAAAAACGTTTGAGTCATAGGATAGAGTATATTGATCATCTTTCAAGCCTATGACGTGTTTATTGAACACGTAGCGGCCAAGTGTATAAAGATTCATCAAAATGCCGTGGTTTATGTGCCTCGTTTCAACGTCATCAACAGTGGTTCCATGCTCCCAAGGTATGAATGCATTACATATATATATATAGGAGCTTGGAACAGTTTATATTGGGTGTTATGTTTTAAAGTGTGTGTTTTGTTTTCAGAATTTTTTCCATTAAAACTTATATATAAAGTATATAAAAGTTTCTGGGCTTAAAAAGAATTTTTGAACATTCTGTGAGTTCGCTCGAAGTGTCGTTCGAACGACATTGCCAACGACTTCCCATTATGGCATACTGGAACTTCGTTCGAAATGTCGTTCGAATGAGATGGTTATTCTAACGATATTTCCAACGAGCTTCAAAAGAGTTCATACTGGAACTTCATTAGAAGACTCGTTCGAACGAGAATATCGTTCGATCAAAATTTCGTTCGAACGAGATTTGGCGGGAACGGGTTTTTTGGCAGTTTTGCCCACTTTCCCACTTGTTTTATCCCACTATCTTTTTGCTGAATATCAAGGTGCGGGAATAACTTTTTCTAACTTAACTTTTCACATCCTACCAACCTCTAGAGAGTGTTTGAGAGAAAAATTATTTTAGGGAAAAGTTCATTGTTTTAAAGTGTCAATTTTTAAGGGAAAATCTTTATACACTTTTGTTTACACCCATAGTTTTGTTTATCCAAGTCCATATATATATATACATCTTGCTTGGAGTTTTGGCACCGGTTTTCTCTACACCATTGAAGAAGATAAGTTTGGGTTTGCTTCTAAATCCCACAAAAAAGAAGAGGTTTTTTTCGTGATTTACCCACTTGGAGAAAGGCTCCTGATTTGGGTGACAGTGACCACATAAAGTCCGATCGGTGGATTCCGAGACCGCGGTGGAGCTCCGGGGTTATTCGCTAAGTGGAGGTGTTTACAAGAAGGAGCGTCGAGGCTTGAGATGGATCGAGTCGTGTGATGTAAGTCTTTTGTCTTGTAATTGTAAATTCCATTTTTAGTGGATTTGAGGCTAGGGCCGTCCGAGGTTGTTTCCCGTCTTGGGTTTTTCCTCGTACATCGCGGCGTAGTGTGATTGATTTATTTTTATCTTGCATAATAACTTAGAACTCATGCTTAGGATAATTCAAGATAAAAATGGTTTTAATCGTCACACTTAATTTAATTGGGTGCTAATTAAATTTGGATAATTATTTATTTAATTCAAGTCTATTGTTAAAACTGGTTTGACTTAATTTGGAAATATTAATAAATATGACTTAGGCAAATTCTAGGACTTGAGTGAATTAACTTGGTTTAAGTGAAATGAATATTTGTGTGTGTCTTATTAATTTTCACTTGTGTTTAATTTTAATTTGTTTAAGAAATTAAAATTTGTTTTTAAAGTTGAATCATCACAATGCTTCCGCATCTCGATCTTTATAAAAGGAAATATATTTTAATTAAGAAAATTAAAATTGGTGGCCTATCCTTCTACAATGATAATGTTGGGCACAGGATAATTGTCCTTTGGGGAAGCTTAATTCAAATCCCAGTAATCAATGCATATACGGATTTTACCTCCTGATTTTGGCACAAGGACGATCTTGGTGAGTCATGTAGGATATTCGACTACATGGATAAAACACATGTCCAGCTATTTGATGACATCATCTTTGACTTTTATAGACCCCTCAGGATGGAGATTTCTTATATTTTACATGATAGATTTACATTCTGGGTAAGTAGGGATCTTATTTTCACAATTTTCATATCGATTCTAGGCATGCCATTGTAGGACCATAAAAACGCCCACTAATTCCTTCAGGAGTTCCCCGAATTATGACCACTTATGTTCATCACAGGTTGACCATATCCTAATCTTGTGTGGATTACTACTAGAACCAAGGATAATAATAACAACCTCATCATCATTAGTTTAATGCAGTTATGCTATTTAATTTTCCTTATTCAGATGAGTTAAGAATTGTTCATTTATTAGTTCATCGACATCAATTGCCTGATTAGAATCGGTGCAATTAATATAAGGCACAACAAGATACTCAAAATCTTCATTCATTTCATTAGAAATATTTTTTGGAAATATAACAGTGAGAACATCATTCAAGGAGGTCTCATTAACATTCATATCAATAACAGAAAACGAGGGGACGAATTTAGGTTCATTTCTTAGGAGGTAAATAAATAGGGTTTTGGAAGGTTAGATCTCTTTTGACAGGTACGACCGTTAAGAATGGTTTATCAACAGGGACGATCTTTTCTGATGATTCAGATGTCTCGCCCTTAGTGTGGATCATATAGAGATCCGATACCAATGTGTGGAACTCAAACGATTCATCGTTGCTACCGTTCTCAATGCTTTCTGTGTTTTTGGTGCTCTTAGTGTTAAAGGAACTTGCATTTGAAAAGTTAATGGTTAAAGGTTTTACCTCGTGCTTTAGACCTTCAGTCCAAGTGATCTTATCTTCAAATAAGATTTTAAATACTTATGTCAAAATTTTCTTAGTGGAGTCATACCACGGTTCAGGGAAGCCACAGTAAGGAAAGTCTTTTGCTTCTTTGTTAAAACATCCATTCAAGGAATCTAAGGAAAATACTTCTTTTCTTTTCATTACTCCCTTGTAATATTGCTAGCAAAGAGGCATGAGTTCAATCGAGGATGGTTAATATCCCAAACTATTTGGAGGAAAGTCTTCTTTCAATATTATTTGTTCAAGGATTCCTTATTATTGATCACTCGGTCCCCCCAGTCATGAAATGCATATTCTTGAACATATAGATCACATTAAGATTGTCATGCAAACTGTTCATTAGACATACTCTCTACTTGAAGTTATGCCCCACTGGGAGAGGAAGCAGATTAATCTCTAAACTTACGAGAAACATTTCATTTGCTCCGTGTTATATTTTCAAACAAGGCTACTTGTGTCGATGCCATCGTAGTTATCGTCATCTCTAATGATGATTATGACTTAGTTATTAGCAAAGAACTTTGATTTTTGATGGAGGGAAGAGTCCACTCCTCTTATGATATGGAGTTAAGGGTGACACATAAGTAAATTGAAATATTCTAGTATATCAATGACTTATAACTCAGTCCGGGGGCATATAGGACCAACACCTAGTGTGAGTTTTAATGAACATATGACCTTCCAAAGGATGTTATCGTAAGCGCACACAATGATGAAAGTGAGAGTGATATCACTAACTTTACCCCCAGAAAATTGAGAGTTCTCAAGGGGAAAAAATTCAAAGAAAATTTGTTATCAACAACTACCACCGGAACCGTCTTTCCCATGACCTCCACTAAGATATTAAGGGAATAGTTGTGATCTGGACCAATATTAGGAATTTTGCATCAGAAAAAGAGACAAGCCTCGTCACGTCAGAGTCTCGGCTATATGGATTGCTTATTTAGGGGTAGTATTAGGATGAACTGTAGGTACAATGATGAGCATGATTAAATCATTTCTATGCAATTAGGAAGACATGAAACCCCCACAAAGTAATGTTGTCGTGGGTCTTCTTAAGATGTTTAAGGACTTAAATTTCTTTAATTGACATTTCTGGCATTAAGAGTTCTTTAACAACTCTTTTCTCTTTATTTGCATGCCTACTTGTTAAGGGAAGAACTAACTATGTATAGTATCAGCCTAATTGGGTAATATGATTTATGGATGATAGGAAGAATAAAAATCCTATGTCTTCGTCCAATTTTTTCACCATGTATATTTCAATGATTCTCGATAGTAAATCTTCGAAAGAAATTAGTCACAGTAGGAGGTCATCGTGCTGAAATTCCAATTACCAGGTTCATCATCTGAATCATCTGTGAGGTATGAGTCATCACCCCATATAATGGCAATAATATCATCTTTCCACGAGAAATTGATGCATTCCCCAACTTTAACTGCTTCATTGTATAAATCTTCTCACTCAATGGAAAAGTGTTAAAGGAGGAATCAGGTATCCCTTGAGTATTGGGATGGTGAGTAATTCGAAATCTATACATATCTCATCCTTTTTAATGAACTCATCTGATATGACTTGCATAATAATGTGTAGACTGAATTCTTATGCTGACACAAACCAATCATCTAATTGTTGGCCCCACTTTTGGGCTTCCATTTAGATATTTTTTTATTCTTTCATAATTATTTTCCCCGATGGTCATCCCAGGTGGTAGCTTCAGCCTAAAATCTTTGAGTTGATCCAAAATGGTTGGTAGCTTCATGCTCCCTATTTCTGAGAAGATTTGGAAGGATTTATAGGCCCTTATCTGGAGCATTTTTAGGTTGCATAAGGAAATAAGCACAAATTATAAGGGGTTTAGGGGGACTGGAAGATTGAGAAAGTGTATTAGTGGGTCGAATTATAGTAAAAGGATCAAAATTTGGGTTTTCATCTAAAAGAATGGAATTTACACTAATCTGGTGTATTGTCAAGGGGTTTTGAGTATAATTGGGTTTATGATTGGCTAGAGGAGTAATGATCTCTTATCAATGTGGCTTTGAATTACGTTCTCCAGGTAGAAACACTAGTTAGTGGTATGCCTACAGATTTGATGGAAATCAAAATGAGCATCATTTTTAATGTTCCTTAGTAGTGGGGTTGGTAAAGGATAAGTGTCCAAAGGCTTGATGCGGTTCCTGGACAAAAGGGCTTTGTTTACTTTTAAGAGGGGGCATGGAGCTCAGGGTATTCCTTTTTATCTGTAGTGGGATGATCCTCTGGAACGCATGATGTAGGAGGTTAGGAAATGATGTTTATGGTTAAAATGGTGGTATTAGTTGGTTTGCGAGGCATGAAATAACATGTTGGCTTCTTCAGCTCGGGCTTAATATTTTAATTGCTAACACTCTATTCCATTTCGACCCTTTCCTCTCAAGGGTCTATGAAGTCTAGACTGTACTGTCTTCCCATTAAGGTTCGGACATGTGGGAGGAAATTCTTCATCAAAATACACACATATTCCTCATCGGAAGGTCAGTTTGTAATGGTAATAACCTTTTCTCTCCACCTTCTGATAAAGATGACAACTGACTCTCTAGGGTTCTGCTTAAGTAGCTCAAGATCTCATTTAGTGACTTCCAACTTTTTATTTTATTTTTATTGGGCCATGAATTTTCAAGCTACAACCTCCTAACTGTGGATTCAAGATTTCTCTAATGATAATAACTATCGAAGGCTACTTTCTTACTAAAACATCGGGCCATTATCTCCTTGGTGAACCCCAATAGGCTCATGGAGAAGAGATAGTTGTGAAGATGCATTATAGGAGCTCCGCTGCCTCAAAACTTTTTGATGTCTTACATTTTGAACTTTTTTGGCTATCCGACTTTCAGGTACGGAGACATGTGGGTGTAATCCACAAAATTTCCTAAAATTTTGACTTGGTCAAACTTTTTGGAAAGAAACATGAGGTCTTCCTTAACCTTGTTTAATTCTTCTTCTTTGGGCTCAGTCAGGACAATCATTGACAAGTTAGCCCCTGGCTAGACAAGGTTTAGCATTGGAAGCAGAGATAGTAATGGTTTATTAGCAGGTGGGATGCATAAGGCACGAGGAACCTGTTAATACTCCCTTGGAGCACATATCTGGTATGGTGCTTGCGGATCCATGGCCTGAAGAAAGATAACATTAGGTTTAGTGACCTCGAGTTCATGGCCCCTATTTTGCTACATCTCTTTGATATCTTCATTTATATTGTCAATCTTGACACTGAGCTAAGCAAACACCGCCATCGGGTCATCTTGGACATTGTTGCTCTAATTTGGGTTCTTGATAAGGAATGCCCAGTGGCATTTCTTAGTTTTTGCAAGATAATATGAAGGTGTAAAACTCTGGGGTAGCGTGATAGTAGATTTGAGCCAATAGCGAGCTAGGGGTATGTGATCGCACTTGAGAGGGAAAAACTATTTTTGTGGGAAAAAGGATTTTTTTGGGTATATTTTTTTAATAACGAGAAAATATTTTTGCTATTTTTGAAAAATGTTTTGTATGTAAAAATTATCTCTCCACGTGGATCAATGAAATACAGACACCTATCATCCTATGCGGCCATATAACTATATTAATCGACATTAGAAGAACCTATTGGGTAGGAAGGCCGACCAATCCCAGAATTTGAACCATCAGGAATATCAAAAGTTACTCAGTTGGAAGGGAGATCAATACTGAAAACCAAGAGTCACATTTATTATATGCAAATGTAAATCCCTAAAAATATAAAAGCATTCCATCTGTAGGGTTTCAGACCCCTATTAATAGACTGTCTCCCCTAACCCAAGGGGAAAATCCAATCATTCTCAAGCACACCATACTGAGCTATTGTAATCGACATAAATAAAAATAACAGTGGATATAGGCTTTCTTCATAGACGAACCACTTTAAAAACATCTGTCTTTTATGTGTTTGATTAAGATTGCTCTTATTACTTATTTGTGATGGATGATCCAATTTTACGTAGTTCCTTATAGGATAACACTAAACACTTGAAGGATTATCAATGTTGTTAATAGGTCAAATATGATTTATAGGCCGACTAACTTTTTTGCCCTGTGTTCTTTTGTAGAGGAAAGTAAGAAGAGGCATCCTAAGAAAGGTGAAATCAATATTGAAAATCTTAAATTCCTATTGGGTCTTAATTAAAGAGCTGGAGAAGAACATCCCTGAGCTGCTTCAGTGCTATTAAAATACAAGAGATCTATCACTTCCTTTGTTTCTTAACCAACACTTACCCTACCACGAGTTACCTTCAATTTAGAAGATGAACCTCTATCTACCTCCTTGGCTGTAGAATCAGCCGGGGCTGAGTTCATCCAAGGAGGAATTTCTTATTCCTTTGAATCTTTTAATATATTAGAGATCCCTGTTTCTCCTCCAACTGACATGGGATAAACGAAAGATGCCTAATTTACTGAGTGGGCCGTTATCTTCCCTTCCCAAGAAGAATGCTGATACTGACAAGAAGTCGATTAAAAAGACGTCTCTGACTAGTGAAAAGAGGCCCCAAGTTGTTAGTGATGATGAGGATCAATCCACTTAACCTCAGTAAAAGAGGTTAAAAAAGGCTTGCCTGACCCACAGAAGAAAGCAAAGAAAGTATAATACGACCAATAAGAGTTGGTTGAAAAAATTTATGCTGACCTGGGTGATATTGGGTCAGCTTCTATGGCCATTAATACTGGGTTGGAAAGAGTTTTAATTAAGCATGGAAACCTTCCATCTCACAAAGCAACATCAATTTCCTTAACCATAACCATATTGATTTAATGGGCTTGCCAGAATTTGGCTTTGGTACATATCTATTTTTTATTTGTCTTCATTTTGTTGAACTTCTTTTGATATCTTGTGTTTACTCTTTTTGCAATTTTTGGTTGAATTTTACCAAATGATCAAGAAGGAAGACTTGTTGAGATATTCCCCAGGTGAAGTGGAAGAGGCATTTGAAGGTCTGAAGCAGTCTTTGAAGGATTCCTGGAGGCTTTGGAATTTAAGCAAAAATCATGGGATAAGAAACTGCAGGAAGATGAGAATAAGGCAGTTCCAGCAAAAGTACAAAAAATTTAAAGGAAAAGGATAAAACCTATGCCACACCCTTCTTAGGGGCATCTGGAACAGTGTAGAATACACCCTAGGAAGGGGAACGTGTTGCCAATTCTTAATAACTACACAGTAATCCCAATAGTCCTTATTGGAATCTGACATGTTTACTACAAGAGCCCTATTGGCATGTATATTCTTCAAATAATACGTGCCCCATCTAATAGTGCCCCATTTATTAGGGGTGTTCGAAAAATCAACTAGAACGACGGACGGAACATAATCGAGCCGAACCGACCCTTTTTTTCCAGTCTATTTTATTAATGGGTCCGATTTCATTTTTTTTGGAAGATCGACCTAGTTGGTTCCATCCACGATTTACAGTTTTAAAAGCACTGTTAGGAACCACTCTATTTAAAATAATATATTTTTACATACATATGAACATATATAAGATAAATAAATAGTAAAAGTATATATTTTAATATTTGATTAGTTTAAATTATAGATTAATCCAATAGTAGGTTTGTTTTAATTGCAAATTTTTATAATTTTTATCTTTTAATGTTTGGAAAAAATAGACTCGGGCATATTTTTATTATTATAAATGATGTAATTCATTAATGTGAGGACCAATGGGTTATACAGGACTGACCTTATAAAAAACTGAACAGATTAGGGTCAGTTAACCCATATTATCGGTCCAATATCGGTCCATTTTTTAGAGGACCGACTAAGTCGGTCCGATCCAAATCCAAAAAAAAAATTAAAAATCGAACTGGACCGGACCATGAACATCCCTACCATTTATAATAACACATCAACTCATAGACCCCAATATGAATCCCGTAAATATCATTTAACCTATTAACACCATTGACAACCCTCCAAGTGTTTGGTGCTAACTGTGTCAAAGTGTTGACAAAACTAAAGAAAAAGGGGATTTGGTGGAAAAGTGATGCCACACTTAGAAATAAATAAAGTAGCAATCCAGTGACCCTCAAGAATAGAATACATGTCTACTGGACCTTGGGCTATCTATAAACCTACCCGAGCAGGATTCTTTCTCTTTTATCTAAAATCCTCTAACGAACCCTCATCCACAAAGTAACCATGATGGAAACAGAGAAAAGGAGGAAAAAATAGAGAAATAGGGAAATAAGGCTTACAGGGATCTAAAGATGTCTGCAAGAACTCAAGAAAACAAAGGAGAACGAACGATTGTACAAAGAAAGATTGAGAACGAAGAACTCTAAGTGTAAAAAATTTGAGGTGAAAAGAAATGGAGGGAAACTTCTACCTGTTTACAGGTTGCCTCGATAAATGGGAACAAAATGATTAACTGAATGAACGATCAAACTAACATCGACTACATGCTTCCCAAAACATAAAAGGCCAGTGTACACTTTGGCAATTCAAAAAAGTTTAAAGTATTCACAAAAATGCCATTATCCACAGTGCCTATTTTTACAGGTCCAGAAGGTCGGCTGTCGACCAACTCTCTAGTAACATGTCGAACAACATTTTGAATAAATACTCCATACTTTTGATCAATCATCAAGCATGGAGCATTGTGGGCTTTTGTTTTATGTAAAAATTATCTCTCCACGTGGATCAATGAAATATAGACACTTGTCATCCTAGGTGGCTGTATAGCTATCTTGATTGGCATCAGAAGAACCTAATCAGTAGGAAGGCTGACCAACCCCAGAATTTGAACCATCAAGAATATCAAAAGTTACTTGGCGGAAGGGAGATCAATACTGAAAACCAAGATTCACATTTATTGTGTACATATGTAAATGCCTGAAAATATAAAGTCATTCCATCTATAGCTTTCGGACCCCTATTAATAGAAAGTTTCTCCTAGCTCAAGGGGACAATCCAATCATTCTCAAGAACACCATACTGAGCTATTGTAATCAACATAAATAAAAATAATAGTGGACACATGATTTCTTCATAGCAAAACCACTTTAAACATATATGTCTTTTACGTGTTCGATTAAGATTGCTCTTATTACATATCTTTGATTAAAAAATTGGATCACTCCATTTTTAAACATCAACAAAGGGAAATGAATATTTTTGTTGTTTTTGAAAAAACAAGGAAGAAATATCTATTAGCTTTGGTATTATTATGTTTAACTTGTATTATGTTCCACCTAGGGTGCAAATGAAATGCTGGACAGGGCCCGAGTCTTGAAATGGATAAGGTGCATGTTGCAAGACACGGTTTGACGTATTTTCAGACTCACGGACATGGACTTATTTTTAAAAGGAAAAATAGCATAAGATTTAGGGCGTAGGACTAACTGAAATTTCAACAACATTTTTCATTGAAATTGGAAAACTAGGAATGAATGTCCTAGGGTAGACTCTTATATGAGTGTTGTGCTTTGGAGATTAGTGTAAGGGCACCCCCATTTATCATGACTTACATGATATACCTCTTCCCTTTAAGTGAAAGAATTCATCCGTACATGTGGAGAATTCATTTGATATACCTAAGTGTATGCGAATTTCCTTACGATATACCTCATGGTGATGATACATGTGAGAAAAAATTTGATACTCGACGTACGTGAACGAATTCCCTGCCATATACCTCCCATCACGACTTCAATCAAAAAGTACAATACGGGGGAACCGTTTGATATACATCGAAAGTACTGGTCCAATAAAAGGTGGGAATTAGGTTAACCGCACCCCGTAGAGCACACAACCCATCACAAAATGACCTCAATATGGGATAAAATTTTAGCCGAAATGTATTGCTCACATAAAGTAGTGGCAAAAATGCACGAGTCTTAATTAGTTTTTTATGCAAATTTTTATGTATACTAAAGGGAATAGGTACTACTACAAAGCATAAAATAGAGCAAGGGAATATACATGAATGGAATTTGAAAAAGAGATAAGTATAAGGAGAATGAAGCTAAGAATTATGTATATATAACATGAAGCATGTTTGCCACCCAATGAACTCATGCTTTACGTTAAGGATAATTATTAATAAGCATTTGTTAGGTGAAATGTTGCAAATACCACCTAATGAACTCATCCTTGGGTGCATAAACAGCCTCTCTATGGAGTATGATGTTATTATAGTTAATGGCCTCTTTAACTATTCAAGGTAATGGTGGAGGGTCTTGTCTCTATTTTATAAAATTCCCCTTGTTGTCCTTCTTTTTCCCCTTCCTAACTTCAATGGCACCATCTACATTACCCACTCGTAGAGCTTGGACTCTTCTAGACTCAGTTTGTGGTATAAACAACAATTATTAAAGGCATTGTCAATCTAGTAAGGGCATGTTTTCCATCCATTAGAAATAAGTATTGATGTTGTAATGGAGCTATTATAAAGCACCAATTTTTTTATTCCTGTAGTTTGTTCTTATTGTAATGGGGATAATTATAAATCCCCATATTTGAAATTTTCTCTAAATCTAGAGCATTGAGGTCGACCTCTAGATTTTCCTGTTTGAGTTATGCCACAGAGAGACTTTTTCTCTATTATTTCTAATAAAATGTGTGGGGGTTCTTCTCTTCAACGATAAAAAAAACAAAATTTGTCACGATTGGGTTTGGGCGAACAACCAACGAAATGTTTCATGAAGACTTTAAGAAAGCCGCAAATGTGCCATCATGTGTTTCATTTGTTAGATGGAAAATATACTCAGGGAGCAAACCATCTTCACAAAGTTGGAGTAACTTTAATTCCTTATCCTCCTCTCTCACGTCGAAAGACCTACCCCTAAACCTTCGTATGTATGCTTCCACTTCCTCACTCGACTGTTTCCTTTCCAGTGCAAGATGGGTAAGAGTGAATGATAAGCACCAAAAAGTGTTCAAATAATACCTTGAATAGACGTATTTTAGTTGCTAATTCTCGACAAAATGGGTCTTATGCGTGTAAATGTTTAATGTGCGGGATTGATCACCGTTTGTGGAATTTCGAAGCTTATTTTAGGGCAAATTCGCATCATATAGACCTAATTCCCATGTTCCGTAACCTTAACCGAGCCTAAACCTACCCCGAACCCCATGTGTGTTTAGTTTGTGCTTTTTCGATTTTTAAAATTTTTTAGTTTGAGTCGTTTTTTATTTTTAGGATTTATTTAGAATTTTCTAGAATTTATTTTCTATTTCTTTTTTCTTTTTATTAGTTTTTAATTTTAATCTTTATTTTTATTTTTTCTAAATATTTTATTTTTACTTCTTTTGTAGTTTTTATTTTTAATAAATTTTATTTATTTTTAGAGGATTTAGTTTTTATCTTAATGTGTTGAGTATTTATTTTCCTTTATTTTTGTTTGTTTTTAGTTTTTAGTTAGTTTATTATTATTTTTTTGTTTGGTTTTGTTTTATTTTATTTTATTAGTTTTTATTTGAGTCGTGTTTAGTTTTTAGAGTTTGTATTGTTGTCATGTTATTATTGTTTCTTAGTTTTTTTAGTGGGTTTATTTTTAGTTTATTTTTAATTTTAATTTAGTTTATTTATTTTTACTTGTTTTTATTAGGTTTATTTTTATTATTTATTATTTTTATTTTTTAATTTGATACAAATTAATACACACACACACACACACTCTTACCAACACCTTATCCACATCTACCCTACACACATACACCACAAAACACCCTAACACCCACGTCCACCTATCCATGAACCTAACTCACACACAATCACATCCCTTCCACTATTCACGATCCCCTACCTTCCACACACTCTCTCTCTCTCTCTCTCTCTCTCTCCTCTCACCAACTCTTACCTCCATTAAAACTCAAAACCAAATTCTATAACCAAAAATCTACACTCATTTCCTTTTACCCTTCGACCCATGGCAACCCACAACCCGCCTACTGTCCAAGTTCTTACCCGAGCTTCTACTCCCGACAATCCGTAACCAACTCCGGCCTGACCTTACCATCATCGGCGAACCCCAATTAACAACCAGCTATGACTCTTACTCAAACCCGAAGCCTCAACCCCCAGCTGCCCCAGCTTTAGACGGATCTCCAACTAAAACGAACCCAGACTCCGACCAGCTCATCAAATTGCCGGCGACACAACCGCGACCCAGCTCATCAAACCCGCGACCTACCTACGTCCCCCCTGCTGACCCGAATTCGGATCCCATACCTGATTTTCAATCTTCCCCAAACCGAAACCGGACATCCCCTGCCGCCATACTCCCTTGAGCCAAGAGCACCAAACCCGCCGGACCACAATCCAAGACCTAATACCCATTTTCCTTCCATCAAATCCCTTACACGATTTTGTCACCTTCCAAACAAAGCCAAATAAAATCCCAAAACTATTAAACCCACATGTCTTTCAACCAACATTTTTACCTGTTTTACCAAAAATACCCCCATATGTGTTTTAACACCCTCACATCATTCTTTCATTGCGCTTGTGTGTCACATTACACAAATAATCCCACACACCTCACACCCCTCATGCACACTAGTGTATACCTCCCCAATTTACCCCTAAACTCCATGCCTACTATTTAAAGAAGAAGAAGACCCATATAAAAAAAGGGGGAGATTTAGGTTAGAGATAAAATTTTAGAGAGAGAAACACCATTTTTATTTTTTTAGTAGTTTAGTTTTTTTATTAGTTTTTTTTTAGATTAGAGAAAAAATTCAATAAATTGAGTGTTTGCAATTAATTGAGATGCTGGAAGAGTTGAAGAATTAATGTAGTTGAAGGCAATTTTGGTTTGATTACTCCTCTCTAATTTTCATTTTATGCTCTTATTTGATTCTAATTTTTATTGGATGATGATTATGGAGGTCTAACCATCCCATTCAAGGGATGGATTGAAACACTCATGAATCTAATTTGATTTAATTGTCAATTCTAATTTTGTTAGTTTCCTTTTGTTAGTAAATTTAATTCCTACTTATTTTCGCATTGAGAAATTGAAAATCATCCTTGAGAAAGGATTGAAAATTGTATTATCATTTGATCATTTGATTCAAACTAGAGATAGGCTTATCACTTGATTTAAATGTTAGTGTAATTTTTATCTACTCTTGTTTTTACGTCGTCTAATTAAAATTAGTTTGATGTATCAATCCTAGCGGGTGATTCATTTAATTGATTTTAATTCATTTAGAGTAGTGCTTTTAGGGATTAAACTTACTTTTTTAAAAGAATATTCAATTAATTCATTCGTGTAATGAGAATTAACTTTTGAATTAAATGAATATTTTGGAAATTAATGAAATTAAAATAGTGCAAGTTAGATTAATTTGTGTGAATTGAGGGTGGATTTTGCATCCCTTGAATATTTTCTCTCATTTAGTTGCATCTCACTCACTTTTATCACACACTTGTTTATATTTTTCACATTTTACTTTTAGTATGATTACCCCTTTTTATTTAGTTTAGTCTTATTTCACCTTCATCTCAAAAAATTATTTTTATATTTGAAAAAACTAAAAAAAACTAAAAATAAAAAAAATAAAATAAAAAAAAGAATAATAAATGGATGAATTGCATGCGTCTTTTATATGTTTCACCCTTAGATTTGGATTGATTCCCTTACTTACCGCTACACTATAGTTTTATTATATTTTTGTAGGTATGAAAGGTTTTTATCAGAGGACTTTCAAGTAACGACGAAAAACATGCAAAAGTCGTCTCTATCAAATGGCGCCGTTGCCAATCTTTGGAGCTTGAAGCATTGGAGAGGATTTGTATTGTGATTCATTTGTATTTCGTTTATTTTTATATTTTTCGTACCATTTTTTATTTTTTTTAGAAGGCTTGTATTAGAATTTTTATTCTTGGCTTGTATTGCGGTGCTTAGAGACATCATTTATTTTTCATTTAAATTTGTAATAATTAATTGCGAAGAAAAGCGTGATAGGGAAACCGAAAAAGGTAGAGAGAGGGCGTCCAAAGGCGAGGAAGAAGTATCTCTATTTTGGATTGTTAGGACTCCCGGGGCTGACTAAGATAGGCATGATCTCCCTCTGGTCGACTCAAATTTTTCAGCACCCCACGGCGTAAAAATCGTGGGAGGTACATTTCTAAAGCCCTCGCGCCTCTCCTGTCAAGGAGTTAATTTCTTGTGTGTGCTTACGTACTCTTGTGTGATTTTATTCTCGCATTTATTTTCGAATGGTGTGATAAATTAAATTTCTAAGACCTACACTCGGTCATTCACGAGAAGGGATTTCATCACCCGACTCACTCGCTTGACCATTTGTGTGCTACCCTAGCCATCATTAAATTTAAAATCAATCAACTAGGTAGCCCAATAGGAGAACATTTTTGCGAAGACGATTATAAAGATAAATTCCGTGATTTTTAATCCCCCTCGAACTTAATTAAAATTTGACTACCCTCTCACCTAAATCTAAAGATAAAAATTGGCTATGTGCTAGTTATGATTTATCCTTGACTTGTGTATGTCCAATTTATTTTTCAGTAGTCGATTTTAGTGAGTTCATTCAAAATTTAAGAGTCCATACCAAAAAAATCCAAAAATATTTTCTTCCCTTATGTTTCAAAAAAAATCCAAAAACATTTTCTTCCTTTATTTTTCTAAAAAATCCAAAAATATTTTCTTTCCTTTTGATAAAATTAAAAAAAATCCAAAAAAAATACTTCTCTCCACATGGCCAAAGAACGTCCCTTACGGGACTACATTGGTTATTTTCCATTGTCACGCGACATGTGTGATAGTGATCCCGAACCATCTCTTTATGATATCCTTAGTGGTTTTAGCTCTCTCACGAGTACCGTTGATACTCTTGACCCATCTATGCACGCATGTCCTATTCCATTACCCTCGGTGTCAAGTGACGACGTATCGCGTACTTTGTCGTGCACCCATTATTATTATGCCGATCACATGTCCCATGAGTGCCCTTACTTTTCATATCCCTACGAACTCACCATGGAACATGTGTATCCATATGACACTGTTTTGAAACCCACCTCTACTTATTCTCATGATGTATCAAATCCCGAGTGGTGTGAGTACCCAAGTTATTCGTGGAGGCCTGATCACCCTTTCACACAATACGAATCCCAACCCGATGTTGTGGATCCTCCCACATTCCAACAGTCATCATGGCAACCTAGTGCACTCATTCCCGATCAGTTCCCTCAGTATGCTACCCATGATTATCAACCTTTTATCTCTCACGGTGATTCTTTCACGCGTGTATGACACACTTAGCCTGATATCCCACACTTTACACGAGTATTCTCCGCATATTAATGTTAGTAGTTAGTTGGATCCACCTCAACCACCCGTCACTTCACCACCATCATCTACCTCAGCTCTTGAAAGCCTCTTGTAGCAGTTCATAGTTGAATAAGAGTAAGCCACTCAAACTCAAAATGAAGCTCTCCAATGGCTTGAGCAAAGGTTAAATGAAATTGAGTGTGAGAGAGAGTCGGACTTTAGCCCAAGTCATCCTATTATTGCCCCTATGTGGAGTGATGATGCGTCGTCTTGTGTCACTGATTTTGAGTGTGACCAATACTACCATCCCAAGAATATCTCCGTTGAGACCATTCCATGGTCTAGGCCTCAAGTTGATACTTATGTTGATTTATCCGCCTATAGTGAGCCTGATCAAATCCCACCATATCCACATGAACCTACCATTGAGGTTTATATTCCCACTCCCGTTATATCAAAAAATACGCCCGAGCTTTTACCTTATGTTCCAATTGCATATGTCTTTGACATGCCCATATCTTTTAGGTTAGCTCTAGCTAAGAGTGCTCACCATTTTCTCGAGATGTAATTCGAGATGGTTTCTACCTCTCTAGATATAGATCTTGCCCCACTATGCATGGCTCCCTTTGAGCCCAATATTTCAAGTGATTCCTATATCTCTGATCTTGGTCCCTCGTTTGACATACCCACCACATTCATCGGCGGTATTCTTGTGGAGAAGTCGACCACTCCATCTTTAGAACCCACACCTCCTCCTGTGAGTGCCTTTGAGGATCACTCTGCGCCTCATGAGGAGTGTGTGTGTCTCCCACTCTTGAGTTGGATCATCTTCCTCCAGAATTTATCCCACCCGACCCACCTATTGTGCCTTCCACCCCATTACCTAGTATGGATCTAGATTTTGTACCATGCATGTTCCTAACTATATATTTAGATCCTAACCTAAAACCATCCTCCACCATTAACGAGAGTATTTGTGGTTCTACTCTCTACTTTCGTGACACCGAGCTTGTTACCCCATGCCCACCACTCTCTTGTGGTGTTGATTTTTCCCCTTGACAACTCTCTGGTGTGTCACGGTGCGATGGCTATCATCTCCCATTTATAGAACGGTAGTGTTATTTCTATGAGGCCCACCCCATCACTATTGCCAAACCCTTTTGCCTCCCCATTCAACTTGAGCACCCTTCTTATAGGGTCCTTGTTGGCCTCACATTCTGGATCAATAAGGCCCGTGACTGGTGCCTACTCACCCTCAGCCTTATGCTAATACCCACCCTCCCATGGTCCACCGATGCTTTGCATCGTGTGATGCACTTTGCCATACAGGTGCATTGACCCGCTTTAGCCTTTATCCAACAACACTGACGCTTCAGTCTCGTTTGGGAGCGACTCTCATCACTCGATTTTTCTGCCACCCCGCGCTTTCATAGATCTTATATTTAGGGTGAGAATGGATCGGTCTAGCTGAAAACATTAAACTTAGTGCTATCGGGAGGCAGCCCGTGATTTCTTGTATGAGTCTCATCCTATTTGGGGGTGGTGTTTCACATCACCATATGCTTCACATGTTTTGAGACTCGTACACATTTTTTTTTCTAATCATTTATTTAGGTTTATTCTTAGCTTCATCAGTCCACTTCACTAGCGATTAATTCTGGTAATCTCTTTCCTACCTTATGCTCTCAATTTTAAAAATCATTTTACTTAACATCGAGGACGATGTTCCCTTTTGTTTGGGCGTGGGAATTTGATCAAAATCGCACCTCTTTTGAAAATTTTTGATTTTTAAAACTGATTTTTAAAATTTTCGTGCAGTTTCTTTCATCTCAATTCATTGACGTGAATTTTCTATCATCAATCTTTTTAAGCCTAAGAGTCAAGCTAGAGGATTTATTTTTCTAAATAGCTTACGTAATACATAACAAGGCATTTTGCACCATGAATTTCTAGACTCAATAAAAAATTGCGCAGTTATCATGTCACTACAGTTTAAAGTTGAAGAGTATTACAATTCCCAAGAAAACCTTAAGGATCACCAATAGAGACTTTAGCTTGTGAGATTCGTGCCTTTCACCTTTCAGAGAGTTTTACGCAATCTCCGAAGCACAAGTTGATTCAACTTTCTTTGGGTCCGCACTTAAATCGTTGTATGATCTCATTATTCTTCATTAAATTTTTTTGGCTTGATCACTGAGAACGACATCACTTTCGAGTTGTAAGAAACACATGTCTTAAAATTTGTGTTGATCACTAGATTTTCATCCACACACCTACCATTTACCATTAACTTCATCCATCAACCTCCCATATTCTTCCATATTCACATATTTCCCCATACCATACACATTCCCCACTCCATTTATATATCATCCATCATTTTTTGAGAAAAAGAGTGCTTCTAAATGTAAAATGTCTTCAGTGCTGAGAGTATAAAAAGAGAGAGAGAGAGAGAAAAAACAAAAAAAAAATAGAAAAATAGCAAAAGAAAATAAATAGAAAAAGAAAAGAAAATTAAAAAAAATATAGAAAAAAAGAGAAAAGAGAGAGGAAAATAAAAAAATAGAGTTTGTAGTTAGTTTTATGTAATAAAGACATTTGTTCTTTAAGTACATAACACTTTTCTATCGCATCCATCTTTTATCCATCACACATTCATCACTCATAATTCATCCATACATCACCATCCTACCTCATATCCCATCATTCTCATTTAATTTCCCCCTCTCCCATTATCATCCATGTTCCCCTAGGTGTTCAGGCAAATAAAAGTCAACGTGGTGAATAACTCGACGTTCTCGTTATAGTGATTATCATTCTTTCATGAGATCAATTTTATTTCAACATGTTCATTCTTTCTTATATGTGTGTGAGACGTTTGAACTTGCTTACATTTACTCAACTCCTCACACACAAGAGCAATACAATTACCCTAATCTCGAGAGTTCGTTTGAGAGAGATATATCCACTGAGATTTGAAGTTAAAGCGTTGATTCCGAAAAGGAAATCTAGGAATTACTCTTGTGATACTTTATGCATTTTGACTGATTCACACACACACGTTGAGTTCTAGGAAGGATGTGCCTTGATTATTTACTTAGCTAATCTTTTCTACATTCTAGCTTATATTTCTCAAAATATTTATCTCATGATGGATTATGCGATTATTCTATGTGTAATAAGAGATAGACTACCATTTGCAAATAAGAATTTTGTGGGTATATTCCCTGCAAACCCTCACGAGATACAACTTGTCCTGTAGGGTAACATATAGGCTTAAAGGCTTGTTGCACATGCTAAATACAATCGCAAGTGCTCGCGAAAGTGGTACACTTTTGGTTTCTTACCTTTGTCTTTCTCTCTATATTTTGCTCGAGGACTAGCAATGTTCTATTTAGTGGTGGTGTGATAAGCACCCAAAAGTTTTTAAATAATACCCCGAATAGACGTATTTTAGTTGCTAATTCTCGACAAAATGGGTCTTATGCGCGTAAATGTTTAATGTGCAGGCTTGATCACCGTTTGTGAAAGTTCGATGCTTATTTTAAGGCAAAGGCGCATCATATGGAGCTAATTCCCCTGTCCCGTAACGTTAACTGGGCCTAAACCTACCTCTAACCCCATGTGTGTTTAGTTTATGCTTTCTAGATTTTTTTTGAGTCGTTTTTATTTTTAGGATTTATTTTAGATTTATTTAGAATTTTCTAGAATTTATTTTCTATTTTTTTTTTCTTTCTATTTGTTTTTAATTTTAGTCTTTATTTTTAGTTTTTCTAGATACTATATTTTTAGGACTTTAGGTTTTATTTTTACTTCTTTTGTAGTTTTATTTTTAGAGGATTTATTTTTTATCTTAATGCGTCGAGTATTTATTTTCCTTTATTTTTGTTTGTTTTTAGTTTCTAGTTAGTTTATTATTATTTCTTTGTTTGGTTTATTTTATTTTATTTTATTTTACTTGTTTTTATTTGAGTCGTGTTTTGTTTTTAAAGTTTGTATTGTTGTCGTGTTATTATTGTTTTTTAATTTTTTTAGTGCGTTTATTTTTATTTTTAGTTTAGTTTATTTATTTTTACTTGTTTTTATTAGGTTTATTTTTCTTATTTATTATTTTCTTATTTTTATTTTTTTAATTGGGTACAAACTAATACACACACAGAGACACACACACACACACACACACACACACACACTCTTACCTACACCTTATCCACATCTACCTTACACTCACATACACCACAAAACACCCTAACACCCACACCCACACCCACCTATCCATACACTTAACTCACACACAATCAAACTCCCACCACTATTCACCATACCCTACCTTCCACACTCTCTCTCTCCTTTCACCAACTCTTACCTCCATTAAAACTCAAAACCAAATTGTATACCAAAAAATCTACACCTATTTCCTTTTACCCTTCGACCCATGGCAACCCATAACCCGCCTACTGTCCAAGTTCTTACCCGAGCTTCTACCCCCGACAACCCGTAATTAACTCCGTCCTGACCATACCACCATCGACGAACCCCAACCAACAACCAGCTACGACCCTTACTCAAACCCGGAGCCTTAACCCCCAACTGCACCAGCTCTAGACATATATCCATCTAAAACGAACCCAGACTCTGACCAGCTCATCAAACCGCCGACAACACAATCACGACCCAGCTCATCAAACCCGCAACCTACCTGCGTCCCCCTGCTGACCCAAATTAGGATCCCATACCTGATTTGCAACTTCCCCAAATCGAAACCGGACATCCCCTACCGCCATACTCCCTTGACCCAAGAGCACCAAACCCGCCGGACCACAACCCAAGACCTAATACCCATTTTCCTTCCAACAAAGCCCTTACACGATTTTGTCACCTGCCAAACAAAGCCAAATAAAATCCCAAAACCATTTAACCCACATGTCTTTTAACCAACATTTTTACCCCTTTTACCAAAAATACCCCGACATGTGTTTCAACGCCCTCACTTCATTCTTTCAATGCACTTGTGTGTCACATTACCCAAATAACCCCACACACCTCACACCCCTCACGCACACTAGTGTATACCTCCCCAATTTACCCCTAAACTTTATGCCTACTATTTAAAGAAGAAGAAGACCCATATAAAAAAAAGGGGAGAGTTAGGTTAGAGAGAGAAACATAATTTTTATTTTTTTAGTAGTTTAGTTTTTTTATTAGTGTTTTTTAGATTAGAGAAAAAATTCAATAAATTGAGTGTTTGCAATTAATTGAGATGATGGAAGAATTGAAGAATTAATGCAGTTGAAGGCAATGTTGGTTCGATTACTCCTCTCTAATTTTCATTTTATGCACTTATTTAATTCTAATTTTGATTGGATGATGATTATGGAGGGTTAATCATCCCATTCAATGGATGGATTGAAACACTCATGAATCCAATTTGATTTAATTGTCAATTCTAATTTTGTTAGTTTTCTTTGATTAGTAAATTTAATTCATACTTATTTTCACATTGAGAAATGGAAAATCATCCCTGAGAAAGGATTGAAAATTGTATTATCATTTGATTCAAACTAGAGATAGGCTTATCACTTGATTTAAATGTTAGTATAATTGTCATCTACTCTTGTTTTTACATTGTCTAATTAAAATTAGTTTGATGAATCGATCCTAGCGGGTAATTCATTTAATTGATTTTAATTCATTTAGAGTAGTGCTTATGGGGATTAAGCTTACTTTTCTAAAAGAATGTTCAATGAATTCATTAGTGTAATGAAAATTAGCTTTTGAATTATATGAATATTTTTGAAATTAATGAGATTAAAATAATGCAAGTTAGATTAATTTGTGTGAATTGAGGGTGGATTTTGTATTGCTTGAATATTTTCTCTCATTTAGTTACATCTCACACACTTTTACCACACACTTGTTTATGTTTTTCACATTTTACTTTTAGTTTGATTACCCCTTTTTATTTAGTTTAGTCTTATTTCACATTCATCTCAAACAATTGTTTTAATATTTGAAAAAGCTAAAAAAAATACGAAACAGCAAAAATCTGTGACACCCCGACTAATTAAATACCGGGTAGCTACTCCTTTATTAAATCAATACAAAATGCCAAGTTGGTCCAGTTAATAGCATCACTGTCGAAAACATTTTTAATGATTACTAACCACCTAGTAGTTAAAAAGTGAGTTGTCGAATTTTAAATTAAATCTGATTAACATGCAAAAAATGAAATAAAGAAATGTAACACAACCATTCACAATAAAGTCCAACTATAATAAATCAACAATTAAAGATGAGTCTCGAGGAAATACTCAGCACAACAATCCCAATATAAAATGAAATAGAACAAGTCTACATACTGAATTAATTACAAAACCAAAGTATAAATAACTGAAATATAAAATGAAATGTCTCTAAAAGAAATGGGCGACATGCCCTACAACTGATGAAATCTGAATATAGAGTCAAGGCAAATTAAGCGTCTACTAGCAAGGCCCTGTAACTTCCACAACAGCTACAGCTCGTCACCTGACTGGAAATACTATGCATGGTGTCCTTGTGGCTGGGCACCTAAAATGGTTTTTACAAAAAAGATAGATTTGAAAGCAAACGGGTCAGAGCCCGAATGTGGAGAATATTTAAAAAACAGCAAGTTCTTTAATAACAATTAAAACAATGAATGCAAGATACATGTTAGGACGTGCTCTCACATGAAATACTCACGTCTCGTCTAACAGTGCACTCCTAACGTTCCTGTACCCATACATGTGTTATTTATCTAACTAAACCATCATAAGTTCTAACCCAACTACTCGATTCACAATATGAATTTCCAATGTTATTACTTAAATAGATAGCTTTACTTGAACTCGGATTCTCAATTGTTAGCATTACCGTTTACTGGAGGTTATCCCCTTATTTATTTTCTCATGGAGTTACTATAAATGATTCTCATAAATAAACATCACAATTCCTTTTCATACCACCGTATATTATTCACATCATAAATATACAATATAAGCACCCCGAGGCTAAGCTGCGGCGCACACATACTCTGCCATCCATCCCGTTACATCACGTACATAAGGATTACAAATTCCGAATCTCTCAGGAATTGTTAGAATAAACACCACACACAAAATGGAGGCGAACATAATTCAACATATCCATGGTCACGTACATACCTACGCTCCATAGTCAGCTGGCTTAATAACTCACAATTAAGTCATTCCCTTGAACTATGTCCTCTAGGTACCAAACTAAATCCGGGCACACAAGGATTAAAAGGCCCTAAGCGAACGTAAACCTCCCGTGATAGCAAGTATGGTAGGTATATCATACACATAAGATTTTATACTAAGCATGCACACATCTTAGATATCTCAATATTAATAAAGGTATTTTCTACATCCTTATACCATTGTTCCAATTGTATACATTTTTAGTCTTCCGATAATATATAATGTAGACTGTCGACACATCTCACGTCATAGATTCTTATACTTAAAACCTATCTCAAAGGGGTTATTAAGTTTCCTAATATTCCCACATATTACATCATTATTCTTAAGGTCCTTACTTCTGTCCCAAACCTCAATTCATCAACTTATTCAAAATTACTCTATTAATCCTAATATTATCTCACTTATCGCTTCAATAGCTTTTAGAATAATTCCTCAAATTAAATTCTAATTAAGGTCGGAACTTTATAACCATACCTACTGGTCTTCCTTAAGTCTAAGGATATTCATAAGGTCTCCAATAATATTTTCCCAGGGTTAACATCATTAAAATTTAACTAGGGAAATTTTACTCTTTCTGGGAAGGTCGATCGATCGACCTTGACCTTCGATCGATCGATGGTGGTCGATCGATCGACTGATGAATGTCGATCGATCGAACGCACCAGGTAGGTTGTGGAGTGCTTCGTTTTGCAGTTTTCAAATAAACCCAAAACACCATTAATAAGCATGAAACTCTAAGATAATGTTATAATATCATCATACAACCATCCTACAACAGTGTTAACGTTCTAAAACCAATAATTCATTATTCAAGGGCTTTGTATGGATCAAATCTTCATCAAGAATTCCAGTTTTCTATTTCTTTCAAGAACATTAATAAACTTCTTCTAAAATCCGTTTTTAATTCATCAAGGGTCATAATTCTGAATTCATAATTTGTCCAGAATGTTTCTACATGCAGTCCCTAACATAGTTCATAGTTTTACATCTTCAAATTCATGGGTCTAATCAATCTTCCAAGATAAATTTGATAATTTCCTAAACATGGAAAAGCATAGCATTAAATCAATTGGAATTAAACCACTTGCCTTAATCTTTCTCTGAATTTGAGGTTGAATCTTGAAGGTTGAATCTGTTCTCTCTCTCTCTCTGCAGAATTCTCCTCTTTCTCTCTCTCTCTACAAGTTCTTCTCAAGGTGATAATGGAGGTGGGGTTGGTTTTTGCCAAGTTTTAAAGTTTCTAACTTCTCCCGTAGCCCACTACCTAAATTGGGGTTGAATATGGATTAGTGGGTTAAGACTAAGTCAGATTTTTAACTCTAATTTTCGTGGGTTTTAATTACCCAATTTCTGAAATTACCAAACTACCCTTATACGTTGCCGGTGTGGCCTAAAAATATCCCAGGACCCAAACCAAACTCCCGGCTAGTGTTTTCTGACTATTTTGACCCTTCCGGACTCGTTGGCGCACTCAAAATGACCATACGGGTGATAAAAATAAAATTTATTTTTTAATTCAAATAATTATATTCCTTACGCGACTGTCACGCGCGTCCCAACAAAATTTCCCAAATTGCCGTATTTCAATCTCGCGACAATTTCAATAGTTCTAATATTCATATATTGCCATATATACACATTATAATCAAATACTAACTCACATCTCGTTAATATTCTATCCGGATTAATTTACAATTAATACACATTTAATTCAATTAATCCCCAAAAATAAATATCACGAAAATACGGGGTATTACATACTTCCCCCCTAATAACTGAATTTCGTCCCGAAATTCGGAACTAGAAAGTACCTGGTAGGAACAACTCTGGATAGCGTTCGCGCATCTCATCCTCGCACTCCCATGTGGACTCCTCGACATTATGATGTCGCCACTGAACACGTACTAACGGAACTATCTTTGACCGCAGTTTCCGCTCACTTCGGTCCAAAATAGCAATCGGCCCCTCCTCGTAGGAGCTATCAGGCTGGAGATCAATGTCCTCCAAAGCAATATGAGAATGAGTCAAATCGTCTCTAAGATATTTCCTTAGCGAGGAAATATGAAATACATCGTGAATCCGATGCAAATGTTCCGGTAACCCAAGCCTATACGCAACCGGTCCAATCCGCTCAATAATAGGAAATGGTCCCACATATCTCGGTGCCAACTTCCCTTTCTTCCCGAAACGCATAATCCCCTTCATAGGAGATACTCTGAGCAAAACCTGGTCCCCCACTTGGAACTCCCTGAAGAACCTCTTCGCATCAGCATAGCTCTTCTGCCGATCCTGAGCTACTCGAATGCGACTCCGTATCAATCGTCGCCGAAGTATCCTGAATCACTTCCGGCCCAAGTAGCTTGTTGTCCCCCACCTCCAACCAACATGCTGGGGAACGACAAGGTCTACCGTACAACGCCTCAGATGGAGCCATGCTAATAGTGAACTGGTAGGAGTTGTTGTAAGCAAACTCCACCAGTGGAAGATACTGCTCCCATCCACCCCCAAAATCAATGATGCTCATACGTAGCATGTCCTCCAACATCTGGTGCCCATCGGTCTGCGGGTGATACGCCGTACTCAACCGCAACTCCGTGCCCATGGCCTCCTGAAAACTTTCCCAAAATCGTGAAACAAATATCTTGTCTCGGTCAGACACGATATTTAGGGGCACACCGTGAAGTCTCACTATCTCTGCAATAAAGAGCTGGGCATACTGTCCCGTAGTGTAGTCTGTCCTTACGGGTAGAAAATGAGCGACTTTGGTCAACCTGTCCATAATTACCCAAATGGAGTCATGACCTCTCTGTGACGTAGGCAACCCTGTGATAAAATCCATGGAGATGCTTTCCCACATCCACATCGGGACCTCCAACGGCTGTATAAGTCCTGCCGGTCTCTGATGATCCACTTTTACTAGCTGACAAGTGGCGCATTTTGAAACAAACACGGAAATATCTCTCTTCATCCCGCTCCACCAATACTGTCGTCTCATGTCTTGGTACATTTTGTCCCCACCGGGATGTACCGCAAACCGTGAGCCGTGCGACTCTGCCATTACCTCGTGCCGCAATTCCTCCCCTTCCGGAACTACTAATCTCCCATTAAAGCGTAATCCCCCATCTGAGCTAACGGTATAGGATTCGGCTCCTTCTGCTAGTAATCGAACTATCAACTCCTGACAGAACGAGTCATCTGCTTGTGCCTTTACTACTTTCGTGACAATCTGCGGTGTAACAGTCATCACTGACATGAATGATCGGGCCACTGCATCCTGGTGTCCCAACTCCTTCCATTTGGCCTTCCATACCCCTGCCACCTCCTCTACTGTCCTACGGCTTAACGCGTCTGCTACCACGTTAGCCTTCCCCGGCTGATACTGGATATCAAACTGATAGTCCTTCACAAACTCAAGCCACCTTCGCTGCCGCATATTCAACTATTTCTGCGTGAATAGGTACTGTAGGGACTTGTGGTCTGTGAATAATCGAAACTTTTCCCCCAAAAGATAATGTCTCCAAATCCGAAGGGCAAATACCACTGCCGCCAACTCCAAGTCATGGGTGGGGTAATTCTTCTCGTGAGGTTTAAACTTACGGGAAGCATAAGCTATGGCCTGACTCTCCTGCTGCAATACACCTCCAAGTCCTTGTAAGGACGCATCGGTGTAAACTAGATACTCAACTCCCGGTCTCGGCAAAGCTAACACAGGTGCTGAGGTCAACTTGTCCTTCAAATCGTCGAATGCCAACTGACAGGCATCACTCCAAATGAACGACACACCCTTACGAGTCATATGTGTCAAAGGACCCGCTATCTTCGAAAATCCCCGAATGAACCTCCTATAGTATCCTGCTAGACCCAAGAAACTACGGATCTCTGTCGGCGTCGTGGGCTGTCCCCACTCCCTCACCGCGGATACCTTCCCTGGATCAACAGATATCCCCCGGTCGGAAATAATGTGTCCCAAAAACTGGACCTCCTTCAGCCAAAACCCGCACTTCTCATACTTTGCATACAGCTCGTTCTGACATAGCGTCTGCAAAACTTGCCTCAAATGCTCGGCGTGCTCCTCCTCTGTCTGGGAGTAAACCAGAATATCATCAATGAAGACAATGACAAACTGATATTGGAAATCTCTGAACACCCTATTCATCAAGTCCATAAACACGGCTGGAGAATTAGTCAAACCAAATGGCATAACCCGAAACTCGTAAGAACCATATCTCGTTAAGAACGCAGTCTTCGAGACATCCTCTTCCCTGATACGCAACTGATGGTATCCCGATCGCAAATCAATCTTTGAGAAGAATGAAGCTCCTCTCAACTGGTCGAATAAGTCATCGATTCGAGGCAACGGATACTTATTCCGTATCGTGACCTTATTCAACTCTCGGTAGTCCACACACAATCTCAGTGAACCATCGCTCTTCTTCACGAACAACACAGGGGCACCCTACGGTGAAGTACTCCTCCGTATAAACCCCTGACCCAATAACTGCTCAATCTGATCTCGTAGCTCTCGCATCTCTACCGGAGCCATACGGTACGGTGCGCGTGCTATAGGTCTCGTATCTGGCAATAAGTCTATGACAAAGTCTATCTCTCGATTGGGGGTAGGCCTGGTATCTCCTGAAACACATCTGAGTACTCCCTGACAACTGGGATCGAATCTAAAGGAATCACAACCTCCTTAGAGGTATCCTCCTCTATGTAATACAAATGAGCGGTCGAACCTCCCTCTGGGCGAGGCATCGCCACTACAAACATCTCTTGCCCCGGAATGGCAAAAATAATACTCCCACCGAAGCAATCAATCATGGCTCTATAATCAGCGAGCCAATCCATACCGATAATCACATCGTGTACATGCATATCTAATACCAACATGTCTGCAGGTAATACCAGACTACTAATCTCTACCCCCACTCCCCGGCATATAAAGAAAATATGTGACCCACTCCCCAATGGTGAGTCTACACATGTCACTGTGCTCTCTGCTGTTGCTAACAACCCTAAGGCTTTCGCAAAATGTGTAGCTATAAAATAATGCGTTTCCCCCGTATCAAACAAAACCCGACCCATAGTACCATGGATAGGAAACATACCCTCAATAGCTGGCAGATTCTGTGGGGCTGCGGCCTGCTGAAGCTGATACACTCTCCCATACTGAAGCTGTCCCTGCTGAACTGGGACCGCTGGAATGGGTGGTAATGCTGCCATCTGTGGTGGTGCTGGGAGGGCGGCGGGAAATATAGGCCTCTGTGGCTCGTGTCGAGCACCCTGCTGCTACAGCTGTGGGGCCCTGCCCTTATCAGGACAATCCTGACGTTTGTGGCCAATCTTACCACAAATGAAACACTTCCCCGGGAAGTTTCCCCCTCGCTGTCCCTTCTTCCCTCAGCCCTGGTGGCCGTTACCATTTCTGCCCTGGCCTTGCTGGCCCTGGTGAAACTGCTGTTGTTGACCATTTTGACCCTGCTGGCCCTGATGGCCGTTATGACCCTGCTGGCCATTCCGGAATCCTCCCTGACCGTTTCGGAAACCCCCTGATCGGAATCTCTTATGATCCCCCTGCTGGGAACCCTGATCACTCTGCCTATACTGACCCTGATCTGATTATGCCCCGCTGGCACCATTTCCCCCATGTCCTGCCCTGATGGCTGGACTCTCCTGATCACTTCCCCTCTGTCAAGTGAAAGCGGTGGTCCTGGCAATGGAGCAATGCAGCGTTAACCACGTCAGAATAAGTGGTCAACGAGAGGTTCCCCAATAAATGCTGACGGATCCTCCAAGTCAATCCATCTATGAATTTCTGAATCTTCTTCTCTTCCGTCGGTATCTCATCCGGTACAATGTTCAGCAAATTTGTGAATTCGGCCTCATACTCGGCCATAGTCTTACCCTCCTGTCTAAGGCTCATCAACTTCCTCCTCATTTCCGTGTGAACAGCTGACGGAAAATATTTTCGGTCGAACCGCACCCAGAACTCCTGTATAGTGAGAGTATCTCTCTCCTCTGCGGTGGTAATAGACTCCCACCACTGCAATACAGCTCCCACTAGCTTGAAAGTAGCTAGTATCTGCCTCTAAACATCGGTGCACTCATACATCCTCAAGTGCCTCTGAATATTCTTCCTCCACTGACTAAATACCACAACATCGGAGCTACCTGCGAACTCCGGAGAGTGTGCTTTCTGAAAAGCATCTCGAACTCGTTCCCAAGCAGACGGGAATGCATAAGCATGAACTGGCGCGGCTACCGGCGCCTGAGGTGGTGCCTGCTGAACTATTTCTAGTGCGGCATTTACCGCCTGGGCCACAATGGCTGCGACCTCCGCGGTATTCATCGTACCCTGAACTGGTGCAGGTTGTGGTTCTGGCATGGCATCCCTGGGAATCCTTTGTGCACGTCGTGGAGGCATCTGAAATAAGAATGAAGTTTATAAGTTCGCAGTTATAAACTTAAAATAGCTGAAGAACGTAGCATTTACAAAAGAGTACAACAGTCCTAAAATATAGGGCTCTACATCAAAGAAAGCTCAGCGGAAACATAATAAGCCGCGTAGATCCTAAAGGACACTAGAACCTGATGCTTTGATACCACCTGTGACACCCCGACTAATTAAATACCGGGTAGCTACTCCTTTATTAAATCAATACAAAATGCCAAGTTGGTCCAGTTAACAGCATCACTGTCGAAAACATTTTTAATGATTACTAACCACCTAGTAGTTAAAAAGTGAGTTGTCGAATTTTAAATTAAATCTGATTAACATGCAATAAATGAAATAAAGAAATGTAACACAACCATTCACGATAAAGTCCAACTATAACAAATCAACAATTAAAGATGATTCTCGAGGAAATACTCCGCACAACAATCCCAATATAAAATGAAATAGAACAAGTCTACATACTGAATTAATTACAAAACCAAAGTCTGAATAACTGAAATATAAAATGAAATGTCTCTAAAAGAAATGGGCGACATGCCCTACAACTGATGAAATCTGAATATAGAGTCAAGGCAAATTAAGCGTCTACTAGCAAGGCCCTGTAACTTCCACAACAGCTACAGCTCGTTACCTGACTGGAAATACTATGCATGGTATCCTTGTGGCTGGGCACCTAAAATGGTTTTTACAAAAAAGATAGATTTGAAAGCAAACGGGTCAGAGCCCGAATGTGGAGAATATTTTAAAAACAGCAAGTGCTTTAATAACAATTAAAACAATGAATGCAAGATACATGTTAGGACGTGCTCTCACATGAAATACTCACCTCTCGTCTAACAGTGCACTCCTAACGTTCCTGTACCCATACATGTGTTATTTATCTAACTAAACCATCATAAGTTCTAACCCAACTACTCGATTCACAATATGAATTTCCAATGTTATTACTTAAATAGATAGCTTTACTTGAACTCGGATTCTCAATTGTTAGCATTACCGTTTACTGGAGGTTATCCCCTTATTTATCTTCTCATGGAGTTACTATAAATGATTCTCATAAATAAACATCACAATTCCTTCTCATACCACCGTATATTATTCACATCATAAATATACAATATAATCACCCCGAGGCTAAGCTGCGGCGCACACATACTCTTCCATCCATCCCGGTACATCACGTACATAAGGATTACAAATTCCGAATCTCTCAGGAATTGTTAGAATAAACACCACACACAAAATGGAGGCGAATATAATTCAACATATACATGGTCACGTACATACCTACGTTCCATAGTCAGCTGGCTTAATAACTCACAATTAAGTCATTCCCTTGAACTATGTCCTCTAGGTACCAAACTAAATCCGGGCACACAAGGATTAAAAGGCCCTAAGCGAATGTAAACCTCCCGTGATAGCAAGTATGGTAGGTATGTCATACACATAAGATTTTATACTAAGCATGCACACATCTTAGATATCTCAATATTAATAAAGGTATTTTCTACATCCTTATACCATTGTTCCAATTGTATACATTTTTAGTCTTCCGATAATATATAATGTAGACTGTCGACACATCTCACGTCATAGATTCTTATACTTAAAACCTATCTCAAAGGGGTTATTAAGTTTCCTAATATTCCCACATATTACATCATTATTCTTAAGGTCCTTACTTCTGCCCCAAACCTCAATTCATCAACTTATTCAAAATTACTCTATTAATCCTAATATTATCTCACTTATCGCTTCAATAGCTTTTAGAATAATTCCTCAAATTAAATTCTAATTAAGGTCCGAACTTTATAACCATACCTACTGGTCTTCCTTAAGTCTAAGGATATTCATAAGGTCTCCAATAATATTTTTCAAGAGTTAACATCATTAAAATTTAACTAGGGAAATTTTACTCTTTCTGGGAAGGTCGATCGATCGACCTTGACCTTCGATCGATCGATGGTGGTCGATCGATCGACTGATGAATGTCGATCGATCGAACGCACCATGTAGGCTGCGGACTGCTTCGTTTTGCAGTTTTCAAATCAACCCAAAACACCATTAACAAGCATGAAACTCTAAGATAACGTTATAATATCATCATACAACCATCCTACAACAGTGTTAACGTTCTAAAACCAATAATTCATCATTCAAGGGCTTTGTATGGATCGAATCTTCATCAAGAATTCCAGTTTTCTATTTCTTTCAAGAACATTAATAAACTTCTTCTAAAATAGTTTTTTAATTCATCAAGGGTCATAATTCTGAATTCATAATTCGTCCAGAATGTTTCTACATGCAGTCCCTAACATAGTTCATAGTTTTACATCTTCAAATTCATGGGTCTAATCAATCTTCCAAGATAAATTTGATAATTTCCTAAACATGGAAAAGCATAGCATTAAATCAATTGGAATTAAACCACTTGCCTTAATCTTTCTCTGAATTTGAGGTTGAATCTTGAAGGTTGAATCTGTTCTCTCTCTCTCTCTGCAGAATTCTCCTCTTTCTCTCTCTCTCTCTCCAAGTTCTTCTCAAGGTGATAATGGAGGTGGGGTTGGTTTTTGCCAAGTTTTAAAGTTTCTAACTTCTCCCGTAGCCCACTACCTAAATTTGGGTTGAATATGGCTTAGTGGATTAAGACTAAGTCAGATTTTTAACTCTAATTTTCGTGGGTTTTAATTACCCAATTTCCGAAATTACCAAACTACCCTTATACGTTGCCGGTGTGGCCTAAAAATGTCCCGAGACCCAAACCAAACTCCCGGCTAGTGTTTTCTGACTATTTCGACCCTTCCGGACTCGTTGGCGCACTCAAAATGACCATAGGGGTGATAAAAATAAAATTTACTTTTTAATTCAAATAATTATATTCCTTACGCGACTGTCACGCGCGTCCCAACAAAATTTCCCAAATTGCCGTATTTCAATCTCGCGACAATTTCAATAGTTCCAATATTCATATATTGCCATATATACACATTATAATCAAATATTAACTCACATCTCGTTAATATTCTATCCGGATTAATTTACAATTAATACACATTTAATTTAATTAATCCCCAAAAATAAATATCACGAAAATACGGGGTATTACAAAATCGAAAATGAGAATAATAAA
The DNA here is from genome assembly GCA_949130495.1 of Sambucus nigra. Classification (NCBI taxonomy): domain Eukaryota; kingdom Viridiplantae; phylum Streptophyta; class Magnoliopsida; order Dipsacales; family Adoxaceae; genus Sambucus; species Sambucus nigra. The sequence goes on along the minus strand of OX422224.1, from coordinate 127,814,359 downwards.
CAACTGAATTGCATGCCTCTTTTATATGTTGCACCCTTAGATTTGGATCGATTCCCTTACTTATCGCTACACTCTAGTTCTTATAATTTTGTAGGTGTGAATTGTTTTCATAAGAGGACTTTCAAGCAACGACGAAAAACACACAAAAGTCGTCTCTATCAGTGAACTTATCCCCAGTTAGAAAGAACTTCTTAACAAACAAGACGTGCACGTCCTCTTAGGTACCCGTGTGAGTACGATGCCTAAGATTTGTCTGTGAGGGATTTAAAAAACTCCCCCAACTGCAACTTTTGTGTTACAATGAGCACCTAAATGCTCCATGAACCTCTTGATGTTATCCTTCGAATTCCCCTTTAACATGTGAAAGTACGCCTACTGTGTGTAATTTAGGCAAAAAAATAATATTTTTTAATTTTTTTTCTCAATTTTAATTTGAACTAATTTTAAGAAAATCTTATAGGAAACTCAGTTAGCCAAATTTTATCTTTTTAACCCTATACCATGCATCTACGATGATTAAACAGGTAAAATAAATAAAGCTTAATACACAAGATGTCGATGTACGAGGAAAACAGTAAAGGAAAAAACCTCGAATGACCAGGTTAGATAATCCACTATGCTACGAAATTACAAAGAGTAGATAACAGACTTACTCAACGAATCGATCACCCACAACCCTTGATACTCTTCTATCTTCGACCGGTCCTCCAAGAAAATGCATGAGTCCACCCACACAAGTGTCCATAGCACACGAGTCCATGCACACCTCGATATTCACCGATGAAGCCTCATCAACCATCTATGGATGGGTATAAGGAATTCACCGCTTCTTCACTGCAATCGGTAAGTATGGAGTCCACCACACTAAACAAGTTCTTCCAATATGAAAGAATCAAATTTTGTGCCCCAAACAAGATCTTAAAGCATTTAAATTATGAGACTTGGATCTTGCAACATGAAATATGTGTCTTTTTTTAGGAACTTTTGCAAATAGGTGCAGAAACATTTTTCCAAAAAAAATCCTTAAAATTTTGAGTCCAAAACTCCTTAAATATGAAAACACGAATTTCGAGGAAAAAACTTCGTTCGATTGAAAACTCAGCTTGTTCAAACAAGAATCTCATCTCGTTTTAATGAAAACCCAGTTTGTTCAAATGAGATGGCAATCTCGTTTGAACCAGCCTTCTAATGAGCTTTCCAACGAATTATTATAGTGAAGGGTCGTTAAATGTTTGTTTGAACTCCATTTCGAACGAAACCCTCAAATCATTTAAATGAAGTATATAGTGACTCGAGCGAAACCTGAATTTCCTTCTAACGAATTTATATGCCATTTTAACTTAAAAACAAATTTTCTTAAGTATAAAATAAATTCCAAAACTATTTTTTATGAAAAATACACATCCTTAATAAAATTTATAAGGTCTCATAAATCGTTATGCTTTTTTACCTAAGAGATCCTTAATCACTCTTTGAAGTTTTATCGCAATGTCTTCAACACTTAATATCATAAGCTTAATGGGATCATGAACTCAGAGTTTAACTTATAACTCAAGTAGTTTTGTTCGGAATTATGCCAATTACAAACAAATTGAATAGATTGGAAATTTATCCTTACAACCAGTGTACTTCTCAGATATAAGGTGAATGTAATCCTTAGGATATGTTTCATCATTAAACTCTTCTAGATAAGGAGTGCGAAAGTCATCATATATTAAGGTAGTCTCACTAGCAGTTTGTAATCAAGTTTCCATCATGTTCAATATTTCCTTCTTTACCTCCTCAACGATTAAAGAAATTGAGGAAACTACCCCAGTTGATATAGCTATTGGTAGCAATGGGTATTCCCATGATAGGTGAAATGGTTGAAGTAGCTACAGAAAAAACTTCGCTCGAAGGAACTGGAGGAGGTGCCATAATAGTAATGAATGAGCTGGGGTCCATGGATGCCCCAAAATTCGTGACGACTATTGGTGTTTGTAAAATATCCATGAATTTCCCCATGAGATGAGCCATATGAGCGGGCCCCATCACTGCACTCATGGAATCGTGCATCACCGTGGCAACTTTTGTGATAGTTAGAACTGGGGGAACCTCTACCTTAGGCACCTCGTCTCTAGGAACCTTATGTTCCCTCCCTTCTTAATCCTCCTTATATTGAATCTCATTAAAGTTAATAGCATGCGTAACGTTATCCTGATCCATTTGTTAAAAGAATACCTCCCCAGCGGAGTCGCTAAAAATAAGAGAACAGGTATCTTAACGTTAGGGTGCTTGAATATAAACTGAGATGACCTATAATAATGGTGATTAGTTTACAAAACAAGATGCTATTGAAAATGATGGAATGAACTCAGTTTAAGTAGAATAAACTCTTTTATATAAACTCATAAACACTCGAGTATAACTCAATGATAAATAATAAATGTGATATGTTTAGAACAATAAATGAACATTTGAAACAAATAGCTAGAGGGAGAGAGAAACAAGCACTCTAGATACACCTTAGGTAGGAAACTCAAATACCAAGGTACGAAGGAATGTTAGTTAAAACTCAATAAAAGTCTATATGTTCTTGGTAGAAAGATTGAACAAAGGTATTAATGGTGGAGAATAAATGCTCTGTTTTTTTTTTTTGTAATTACTCTCTTACGTATGCTAGTCTATGTTCTCTGTGATCTCCTCATCTCTCAAGGGGTGGTTGGGGTATATATAGTCAGTTAGGTACAATCGAGTAATCTCAGGCTTATCTGGAATTAAGTGTAAGATTTTGCCAATGTGATCACATGTAGCATTAAATGCTAACAGAAAGTTTTGGTAACCAACTAGTTGTGTCAGGAGGCTGTCTGCCAAGCCGTCTGACAACCCTCTAAATCCTTAAGAGCTTACTCAAATTTGGATTGGACATAGGATACGTCATGCATGACGTCATTAGGATAAGTGTTAAAAATATACACTTGTTATTTTGGACAAAAACCACTTGTGCTAAACTCCATGGTCAAAGCAACTCATGGTTGCTCAAATGATGTTCTCTCGAGATATGTTCTCTAGGACGAGCTGGTGTTTTATCTGGTGAATCTAAAGAGGTTAACTCATGCCTTAACATTGCCTTATTTCTCCATCCTCCAAAATAGTTTTCTCACGGGTTTTTAGAGTGAGGTCATTCGATAGAGCGTGAAAGGTCACCCAAGTCTTGCCATACTTAGTTCCATATAAATACCGATTAACTGTGACACCCCGCTCAATGAAATACCGGGTGATCAGTCCTATATCAAATTAAAATAGGAATCTCATCTGGTTCATTCTTAACATCACCGTCGAAAACTTTTTAAAACTTACTAACCACCTAGTATTCAAAAGTTGATGTCAAAATTTTAATCTTCTTATTTAACAACAACAACCATATAAATATTAATATGAACCATTCACACAAACCATGAATCTAAAGCAATACTGAATAAATAAATAAATGACCGGCCAAATAAACCATCAGCAGAAAAACAACATCCACTAATATAATCCAACAAAGAATAGTAACTAGTACAAAGTCCGACTGAAATGAAAATAGTTGGGGCAAAATGCCCGAAAGAAATACTAAGCTGCATCCTACTCTATTAATGAAAAGACTGAAGCGTCTATGTCCAAATCCTGCAACATCCACACCTGTTGCAGCTACGCATCCTTGGAACAGATCTTCAAGTTTGGCATCCTTATGACTGGATACCCAAAAGGTTTTGAAAATATTTTGTAAGTATGGGTCAGTGCCCAAAGTCCTTTTGAAAATATTTTGCAAGTGAATTAAAATGCAACAATTAAAATGTATGAATGCTCTTTATATTTAAGTTATTGTCTCACCCTCCCTTGAGATACATCTCACGCCTCTTCTAAAGTGCACACCTAACGCTTTCTTACTGACCCTCCAAGTTACACCACCCCATCTAACTAGCCTTGTCATGAAACTCCTTGAACTCTACTCTAACCCGAGTAATTTGTATATATACTTCGTAAGTTATTCATCGCAATAACTTAATTAATCATTTTTTAAAAGTCACATAACATTCACTAGTTATATAAGTAATACAAATTCTCTTCATATATTTAATTACCCATATATAATTATCTACTCCATTATATACGTAGAACTATATTCCACAATTATTCATATGTTGAATATAAACAAAACCGCTCTTAAAAGCCATATAACATTCACTAGTTACATAAGTAATACAAATTCTCTTCATGTATTTAATTACCTGTATATAATTATCTACTCCATTATATACGTAGAATCACACATATGTTGAATATAATTAAAACCATCCTTCCGAGTAATACCTCATCGGATGCATTCTCTAAAGTGTTATCTTCCCAAGTCTACTCAGTTCCACCTAGATTTCTGAGATAGCTAGCCACCGCCGAATCAGAACATAGAAATATAAACGTATTGGAGACGGTCATATCCCCCCGAGTGTGAAGACAGTCATCTCAATTCCCACCTCTATTTGAACACTATGACCTGGGGATATACTCGCTCTACTCCTCAAGCTAGTGGATTCACCCACATAACGCAACCTCCCTCGATAGCACTAGAGCATATAATTCTAAATAAATATCTAGCCACCGATATTTATGAGCACACAATATATATATATATATATATATATATATATATATATATATATATAATTTAATCTCGGCTTTACTGTGCACAAAGTCCGTAACACTAGCCAACATATTTCCGAGTCTATGGTTCGACTCTAATTTAATTAATTTACCCTTTAATTAAGTTAATATCTCCCCGAGTCTATGGTCCGATTCTAATTTAATTAATATGGCCAATAATTAACTTAATATCTCCCCGAGTTTATGGTCCGACTCTAATTTAGCTAATATGCCCATTAATTAACTTATTATCTCCCCGACTCTAAGGTCCGACTCTAATTTAATTAATATACTCATTAATTAATTTAATATCTCCCTGGTGTCACACAATCAATGTACCCGGACTGGCTCACCTGACTCGAATTTCCATCTCTTAGAATGTATTCCTCAAAATTCCATTATAAAGAGAACGCTCCTAATTAAATAATATTTAACAATTTATTATATCATCCTATAATAAATTATTCCATCTTTAAGCTTTAATTAATTAATCCCCCATTAATTAATCTATTATCATGGCATCACTTAACCAAAAATATCCATACACCCCCTTGGTCCATAATACAATATCCCCAAATCTGAGGTTTTCAATTTACTCAATCTGCCCAGATTTTTAAAATGTCGTTTTGGGGCATTTTGGGACTGTTTTGGAAAAAAAGTATTACAGAATGAAAGTTAGAAAACACTATTTTCTAGAGGGCAAGGCGGATAGATCGCCATTAACAGCTTCTGTGAAGCCTTTTATCAAGAATTATCCACTAAAATCCTTACGAATCAAAACCAGTCCCAATAACTTGATTCGTAACTTCCCCAAATCAAAACCTAATTTGTATTAACCCAATCCAAAAATCATTTGTATTACACCTTCTATAATATGAATTGAATATCACCAATTTACATTGAAGCAATTTAACCACTTGCCTCATAAATTCGTAGTGTCTGATTATCCTTTGGTGTCAAGATCGTTCTGTGATGAAGAACACCTTTCTTGTTCTTCCTATTTGGCTCTCAAGAGTCCTCCCTCTTTGTCCCTTATGTTCTCAAATTTCTCCCAAATGAGTTATGGCTGCCCAAAACTCCAAAACTTTGGTTTTTATCTCCAAATCCCGTTTTTAATCATATGGGCCTAATTAAAATGGCCCAAATACCTCCGAGTGGGCTCGGTTATGCCCAAACATATTTCGTGACCCATTTACCATCTCGGGTACACTTTTCCAACTATCGCGGCCCATCCGGACTCAACTGTGCACTCAGAATTGACATCCGAATTAATTTATAAAAAGTCTCTATCTCACACCCAACTTAGTCTATATCTGACTTCCGGTTGAGATAAATTAATGCCACGTCACTTATACACGTTATGACGTAAATAAATTATTATTATTATTCACTTAGTAATATAATTTTCATAAATATTAATCATTTTCTCTCTAATTAATATTTAAATAAATATTAACATAACTAATTCAATTAAATTACGACACACAAGTAATTTAAAATTTTCCTGAATTAATTAAATTTTAAATGCACAGAAATACGGGGTGTTACATACTCCCCCCCCCCCCCCCCCTCTTATAGAGGAATTTCGTCCCCGAAATTTGGTCATAACTGTGGCGAATAACTCTCGATACTCCTCTCACATATCCTACTCCTGCTCCCACGTATACTCATCAATACTGTGATGACTCCACTCCACTACACTCTAACTGGTAGTACTACCTTAGGCTGCAGCTTGCGCTCACATAGCTACTAGTCTCTCCTCATATGAGGTGTCTTATTGCAAGTCATTCTCTTCCAGTGGAACGTGCCCAAAAATCCCTATCATTCCTCCTGTATCTCTCGATCTATGCCACGTGGGACACATCATGTATCCACTGAAGATGTTCTGGAATATCCAGTCGATAAGCCACCGGTCCCACCCTCTCAAAGATAGGGAATGGACCCACATATCTCGATGTTATCTTCCCTTTCTTGTCGAACTTCACCACTCCTTTCATAGGAGACACACGAACTAATAACTGGTCATAAATCTTTAACTCGATGGCCCCTGACAACATAGTGCCCCAGAAGATGAGCTATACTCCACCGACTCCACTATATCTATGTTAGGAAATTCCCCTCCTTATGTCCCTGAACTATACGAAAGGATACAACTTATTCAATTCCCGTTACTGGATCATAACCCATTTCGGGTCCTAGCAGCTTGTTATTTCCCCACCTCTTATCAACCGAAGGTGGATAATGAAACATTTCCCACAAAGTCTCCCAAGGTGTCACGCAGTTACTAAACTGTTACGAGGCATCACACGTAACTCTACCTGTGGTAATTACTACTCCCGAATTGCCCAAAAATTTGGAATGCACAATCCCCGCTTCCCATCTACCCATCAACTTATGGGCGACACGTTCAACCCAATATATAACTCTGTCCCTATCACCTCCTGACATTTTTTACCAGAGGTGGGACTGAAAGGTCTCACCCACATTCCCAACAATATTGAAAGACACCTTATTCTATTTCACTCCTTCCCATTAATAGTAAAGTTGGGCATACTACTCGATAGTATAACCCATTCCGAGACAATAATTCGTGTTCAGGTATGTCCATTCAACAACCCGATGGAAACCTTGACCCCTCTATGATTTTTACCAACTGGAGCATTAATTCCATCTCTGGAACTATTAAATTTCAAAAACTTCTTGGTTGATACCCTAAAATCAACCTTTTTCCCATTCATAAATGGCCTATCCGGAGACAAATTCATTATGTCTCACTCAACACCAATTCCCATGCTCAATAACTATATTCCTTGTGCAGTTTTCGTTAGATAGGAATCTACACCTTGTATATGCATAAGACCACTCTAAGCATATAATTAGGTGATACTCTTTTCTATTTTCTCAGAAACGTGACTTCTTTCTTGCCTTAAGATATTTTGTTACATGCGCCTCTACCATCTTTACACTCCTTATGGTGGAGATAGTTCACCTTGATACGCATATAGTCGGTTTGTTTCCTCTTTCAAATGGATTTCAGTTCACTGCACTTTTCCACTTATTTTCTGAATGCCCTTTAGGCATACATTCAATATGTTCATTCACACATCCCTTTATTTAAGACTACTCTGAAATCACACTAACTAGGGCGCCCATACACCCTAAATCCCATGCATATTTACACAACATCACAGATGTCACATACGTAATATTTTTCTTTCAAGGTTATCCCACAGATTACATTATATCATATGATTACATTCAATATTTTCCCAAATCACAATTTAATCTTCTCGATGTTGCCCCGCCCATTAATTTGTAGTGAAAAAGTTTTCTCAGTGCTTCTTTCGTAGCACTACCCGACTATATTGGCCTTATAGCGTAATAGCTTTCACCTCAAAGTGTAATTCATATTTTAGTTAGTGTCGCACTCCCTTGAGAATATCCTCACCCCGCCTCTAATGTGCACTACTAACACCTTAATTAATTTCCTTAGTTATTTATCCCATACTTAGATAATCGAAATACCCCTTGCAACCACCCTACTCTAACCGAGTAAGCCATAGCTATGATTTCTAAGTTATTATCAACATCAAATTAATTAATCATCCCCCTTTTTAAAATTCATATAATTTTCACACCCGTTATACATATAACACAATTCACGACCTGTATTAATTGACCCGTATATAATTATTTATCTCATTATATACGTATAGTCATATTACAACATTCACACATATGTTGGAATAATAATTAATAAGGAACATGGAAATTTCTATACTAGAAATGAAAAGGAATGAGGCGTCTATCAGACTCCTGTAACATCCACATGTGCTGCAACAACGAATCCCTGGAATGAATCAAGTCTGGCATCCCTGTGGATGGACAACTGAAAGGTTTTTAAAAATATTTATAGCAAGGGTTAGAACCCAAAATATTTGGAAAACATTTAGAAAATGATTAACTTGCAGTAATAAATATGTATGCATGCTCTTCATATTTTAGTTAGTGTCGCACTCCCTTGAGAATATCCTCACTCTTCCTCTAATTTGCACTACTAACGCCTTAATTAATTTCCTTAGTTATATATCCCATAACTAGATAATCGAAATACCCCTTGCAACCACCCTACTCTAACCGAGTATGCCATAACTATGATTTCTAAGTTATTATAAACATTAACTTAATTAATCATCCCCTTTTTAAATTCATATAACTGTCACACCCGTTATACATATAACACAATTCACGACCTGTATTAATTAACCCGTATATAATTATTTATCTCATTATATATATAGTCATATAACAACATTCACACATATGTTGGAATAATAATTATTAAGGAACATCCTCCCAAGTAATAACTCACCGGATGTATATTCTCTAAAGTGCTATCCCATTAGGTGTATTCACACAACCTAGTTACCCCAAGTCAGAATCGCTCACTAACTTGGTAAATAACATAAATATTGGAGGTGGTCATAATTCGGAAAAAATTTAAATTACTTGTGTGTCGTAATTTAATTTAATTAGTTATGTTAATATTTATTTAAATATTAATCGGAGAGAAAATGGTTAATATTTACGGAAATTAAATTACTAAGTGAATAATAATAATAATAATAATAATAATAATAATAATAATAATAATAATAATAATAATAATAATAATAATAATTTATTTACGTCATAACGTGTATAAGTGACGTGACATTGATTTATCTCAACCGGAAGTCAGATATAGACTAAGTTGGGTGTGAGATAGCGACTTTTTATAAATTAATTCGGATGTCAATTCTGAGTGCACAGTTGAGTCCGAATGGGACGAGTTAGTCGAAAAAGTGCACTCGGGAGTGGTAAATGGGTCACGGGATATTTTTGGACATAATCGAGCCCACTCGGAGGTATTTTGGCCATTTTAATTAGGCCCATATGATTAAAAATGGGATTTGGAGATAAAAACATAAGTTTTGGATTGTGGGAAACCATAACTTATTTGGGAGAAGTTTGAGAACATAAGGGACAAAGAGGGAGGACTCTTGAGAGCCAAAGAGGAAGAACAAGGAAGGTGTTCTTCATCACACAACGATCTCTACACCAAAGGATAATCAGACACTACGAATTTATGACGCAAGTGGTTAAATTGATTCAATGTAAATTGGTGATATTCAATTCATATCATAGTAGGTGTTATACAAATGATTTTTGGATTGGGTTAATACAAATTGGGTTTTGATTTGGGGAAGTTACGAATCAAGTTATTGGGACTGGTTTTGATTCGTAAGGATTTTAGTGGATAATTCTTGATAAAAGGCTTCACAGAAGCTGTTAATGGCGACCTATCCACCTTGCCCTTTAGAAAATAGTGTTTTCTAACTTTCATTCTGTAATACTCTTTTTCCAAAACAGCCCCAAAATGCCCCAAAACGACATTTTAAAAATCTGGGCAAATTGAGTAAATTGAAAACCTCAGATTTGGGGATATTGTATTATGGACCAAGGGGGTGTCTCGATATTTTTGGTTAAGTGATGCCATGATAATAGATTAATTAATTGGGGATTGATTAATTAAAGCTTAAAGCTGGAATAATTTATTATAGGATGATACAATAAATTGTTAAATATTATTTAATTAGGCGCGTTCTCTTTATAATGGAATTTTGAGGAATACATTCTAAGAGATGGAAATTCGGGTCAGGTGAGCCAGTCCGGGTGCATTGATTGTGTGACACCAGGGAGATATTAAATTAATTAATGAGTATATTAATTAAATTAGAGTCGGACCATAGAGTCAGGGAGATAACAAGTGAATTAATGGGCATATTAGTTAAATTAGAGTCGGACCATAAACTCCGGGAGATATTAAGTTAATTAATGGCCATATTAATTAAATTAGAATCGGACCATAGACTCGGGGAGATATTAACTTAATTAAAGGGTAAATTAATTAAATTAGAGTCGGACCATAAACTCGAGAATATGTTGGCTAGTGTTACGGACTTTGTGCACGGTAAAGCAGGGGATTAAATTATATATATATATATATATATACGGTAGTGTGATAGTATATATATATTTTGTGGTCATAAATATCGGTGGCTAGGTATTTATTTAGAATTATATGCTCTAGTGCTATCGGGGGAGGTTGCGCCATGTGGGTGAATCCCCTAGCTTGAGGAATAGGGCGAGTATATCCTCAGGTCATAGCGTTCAAATAAAGGTGGGAATTGAGATGATTGTCTTCACACTCGGGGGAATATGACTACCTCCAATACGTTTATATTTCTATGTTCTGATTCGGCGGTGGCTAGCTCTCTCTGAAATCTAGGTGGAACTGAGTAGACCTGGTAAGATAACACTTTAGAGAATGCATCCGATGAGGTATTACTCGGAAGGATGGTTTTAATTATATTCAACATATGTGTGATTCTTCGTATATGATGGAGTAGATAATTATATATGGGTAATTAAATACATGAAGAGAATTTGTATTACTTATGTAACTAGTGAATGGTATATGGCTTTTAAGAGCAGTTTTGTTTATATTCAATATATGGATAATTGTGGAATATAGTTATACGTATATAATGGAGTAGATAATTATATATGGGTAATTAAATACATGAAGAGAATTTATATTACTTATATAACTAGCGAATGTTATATGACTTTTAAGAAATGATTAATTAATTTAATACGATAAATAACTTACGAAGTAAAGATACAAATTACTCGGGTTAGAGTAGAGTTCAAGGAGTTTCATGACAAGGCTCGTTAGATGGGGTGGTGTAATTAGGAGGGTCAGGAAGAAAGCGTTAGGTGTGCACTTTAGAGGAGGGGTGAGATGTATCTCAAGGGAGTGCGACACTAACATAAATTTGAAGAGCATTCATACATTTTAATTGTTGCATTTTAATTCACTTGCAAAATATTTTCAAAAGGACTTTGGGCTCTGACCCATACTTGCAAAATATTTTCAAAACCTTTTAGGTAGCCAGCAATAGGGATGCCAAACTTGAAGATCTGTTCCAAGGATGCGTAGCAACACCAAGTGTGGATGTTGCAGGATTTGGACATAGACGCTTCAGTCATTTCATTCCTAGAGTAGGATGCAACTTAGTATCTCTTTCGAGCATGTTGCCCCAGCTATTTTCATTTCAGTCAAACTTTGTACCGATTACTATTCTTTGTTGGAGTATAATAGTGGATTTTGATTTTCTGCTGATGGTTTATTTGGCCGATCATTTATTGATTTATTCAGTATTGCTTTAGATTCATGGTTTGTGTGAATGGTTCGTATTGATATTTATATGGTTGTTGTTGTTGTTGTTAAATAAAGAGATTAAAATTTTGACATCAGCTTTTGAATACTAGGTGGTTAGTATGTTTTAAAAAGTTTTCGACTGTGATGCTAAGAATGAACCAGATGAGATTCCTGTTTTAATTTGATATAGGACTGATCACCCGGTATTTCATTGAGAGGGGTGTCACATTAACCTCACCAACATTACAACATATTTCATAATTTATAATACTTCTCAAAAACCTACATATCTTAAATAATAACGAAATACAAAGCTTCACGAACAAGTCCTTCTATGCTTCCTCAAGCTTTGCTCGAGCTAGTTTATGAGCGAGCTCACTTGAATATTTACATTCCTCTAATGTGAGGGATTATTCCTAATTATAGTTTTATCTTTAAGATCCCCCTACGCAAAAAAAATAAAAAAATAAAAAAAATTATTCAAAATTATTCAAAACAATGAAATATATAAATGTAGGTTAGAGGATCACTAGATTCAGGGGTTCTACAGTTTATTTTGATCTTAATGTTAGAGGTTTCAATACTCTGTCTTCGTCAAGGTGGTTTTATAAGTGAACCCATTTCATCCAATCATCTTTCATGAAAATAAACTTCTCTACAATTTGAAATTTAAGCCCATTTCACTCTAAAAACATCTCAAAACATTAAAGGGAGTTATTATCTCCCACATCGAGCTTTCATAAGAGGTATAACCCCTCATTACCTTTCTTTAAACAACGTGGAATTTGAATCGATTCGTATGATTATGTAGGCTCACTTAGATTGTTGTTCAAGGGAACAAGTCCAACTTTGTAAAAATTTATCATTTTTTCTATATTATCTACACACGCATCTCACATTACACTACATAGTATATTGATATGTTAACTGTAAGGACCCATTCAATATGGCCCATGTGAGTAGGCGACCAACCTGGATTTCCCAAAGTGCTTCTTAGCCCAAATCAAAATTTAATCTACTCACGTGTATTTGAAACACAATAGAACACTCAAGGATATTTTCAAATTGGTTACCAAAAATCTTGGGGGGAGATATTCAGGTACACTATGAATTGTCCATGTGTTAATTTTGTTCCTTATACAACTCAATCTCTTACTTTTACATACCTATATATTATAAACCCTGACTCGGGACAAATGGATGTAATATTGATAATCGAGAGACACTATAATAAAATAGTAACCTCTCCGTGAACGTAGATAAGTTGTCGGATCATGTATATCATTGTTGTGCGTGTGATATTACATTCTATTCTTTGTGATTTTTTCGTGGACTTTTATTGTGATAATTTTTGTACTCATAATTGCTACCTTATGTGGGAACTAATTTCTATTCCTGTAAAAACTTTCACAAAAAAAACCCATGATGTCTAACTATATTAATAACATTCCGCAGGTTAGTGATGTGCAAGAAGATCTAGTTCCACATAGGCTAGGTCTGAGATTCACCAGCATACAAATCTTAGGTTTTGCCAAGAGAGGAGGCCTTTTGAAGAGAGTTAGGGACCACCCAGGTCTACGCAGATCTTCGGGTTGGTCGATGCTTACGAATCCAGGCTATGAGAATAAGAGGAGGCCACACTGCTTCAAGTGGAAGAGAATGCTCGCCTCTAGAGGTGACTTGAAATAATAGAGAAAGATCTCCATAAGAAAACGTCGTGATAGGACTCATAGTCCTTAGGTGAGAAATACTCGCATCCGAGGGAGGAGATCTAGGCACGATAATGATAAAATTGAACGTGGAAGATTATAGCGTGGTCGATTAGAGCGTGTCCAGTAAGAGAAACACCACGGGAGCACTGATCAACATAATGAGGACATCCGGACTATGGTTCATAATGAGATGGACCAAAATCCATCCTATCACAGAGCCAGACCTACCAAGGATCTAGTTACGAGAGCTCTCAATACCCATATGACATCCCCTTTCTCAAGGGAAATATAAGAGGAGGATCCCCCAAATAATTTTTCCCTTGCCGGTTTAAAATTTACTCCAGAAAGACAGATCCCATAGACCACGTTTGCTAATATAGACAAGCGATGGAATTATGGAGAAATAACGATGCATTGGTGTGCCAAATTTTCCCTTCTAACCTACATGTCATATCACAGAAGTGGTTTGAGAAGATGCCTCATAGGTTGATTAAAAACTTAAAGGCTATGGTCAAAGCCTTTACTGCCCACTTTATCACCAGTAGATCCCAACCTAAGCGGGTGGATGAACTGCTCACGATAAAGAAAAAGACACAAGAGAACCTTCGTGATTATTCTAAAAGGTATTGGGAAGTCTTTAACGACTTTGAGGATTACTCAGAGAAGGTTGTCATTGCATCCTTCAAAATTATTCTGTCGACCACCTCTTTTCTACACCAGTCCCTGACTAAAAGGTAAGCCAGCACCATTGATAATCTCATAGCTTGTATTGAGAAATACGCCCAGGTGAAATATATGGTTACCTCTAATAGAAGGGACAATGGTCGAGCAAAGGAAATCAAAGAAGCAAAAAATAGTGATACTCTAAAGAAAGGGAACAAGAACGGGGGAAAGAATGGCTCAAAGAATAGGAACAAGGCTGATCCTTCTAAGGCATTCTAGGCTGTTAACACAGTCTTTAAGGAACCCATTTACATGATATTGAGAAAGATTAAAGACCAACTATTCACCAAGTGGCCCAAGAAGATGGGTAATGACCTAATGAAAAGAAATAATGTGCTGAGATGTGCATTAGACAAGAAAGGCAACTAAATTATAAGGCTCTAGAGTCACACTTGGAGGAGCTGGCCCAAGTTGGGCACCTTAATGAATATATAGAGAAGAAAGAAGATAAGGTCGCAACCAATGGCAACCAGAAGCCGAATAATATCCTTGAAGATAACATGAGACATGACTTTATGATAATCCATGGGGCATCAGGACTTAAGCAAATCTAAGGAAACACCGTTCAGATGGAGTTGAAGAAGGTTACTACTGTCATGGAGGCATTTCAGATTGACCCTGCTAATACCTAGACTGGTAAGCACTGGAAATTAGAGGACGTCAACTATAGAAGGCATATTTTTTTCATCGAGGAAAATTTGGTTGAACTGAGAACCCCACATCACGACTCATTGGTAATTACCCCCAGAATTTCTAATTTGGATGTTGACAAGCTACTCGTGGACAAGGGGAGTTCATCGGAAATGATGTACCTAGAGTTATTCCACAAGATGAAGCTAAATCTCACTGACCTCAAGGAGGCCATAATTTCGCTGGTCGGCTTCGTAGGGAAGATCACAATGCCATTGGTAAAGATAGTCCTTCTAGTCAGAGCAGGCAATATCTCAAAGATGATTGAGTTTTTAGTAGTGGACATAGAGTCCCCATATCAGGCCATCTTGGGAAGAGGTTGACTGTATGCCATGAGGGCCGTACCATCCACCTACCACCAGAAGTTCAAGTGTATCACTGATCGGGACATGGTCAAAATTTATTGAGACTAGGCCACTTCCAGAAAGTGGTTTATCGTGCCATTCACCCCGAGAAGGAAAATAAGAAGGAATTAAATGATGCTCAGTAGAAAACCCAGGAGGGGGTTACACCCTCCAAATTATAATACGATACGACTAACCAGGGGGAGGAGACCAGGGTACACCCCGCTGATAGGATTGTTGAAAGCCTGGAAGAGGTTAGAGCTAATGATAACATCCTAGAGAGGAAATTACTGATAGGAGCCACACTTGTCGACTAAGAGAAGAAATAATTGATTGCCTTTTTAAAAAAAAATAGATGTTTTTCTCATGGGAACCATGTGATTGGTCAGGGATTGATCCTAATGTAGACTGTCATTGCCTACATATCAATCCAAGCTTCAAGCCGATCACTTAAAGATCCCACTGAATAGCCCTCGAGAAGGCTAAAATGGTGGAGAATGAAGTAGGAAAGCTATTAGGTGCATTATACATTTAGGAAGTTTAGTTCTAAATATGGCTATTCAACTTAGTAACGGTGCGCAAGAGCAATGCCAGTCGGAGGGTTTATATTTATTTTACAGATTATAATAGATTATACCCCAGAAATAGCTTCCCGCATTCTAACATCAATCAGTTGGTTGATGCCATGAAAACGGATGAAATGATGAGTTTTCTGGACGCCTACTCAGGCTACCTTCAGATTTTGTTGTTCGCCCCTGACCAGGATAAAATGTCCTTCATAACTCCCATTGGGTTGTACTATTATAAGGAAATTCTATTTGGCTTAAAGAACATAGGAGAGACTTATCATAGGATGGTCAACAAGATGTTCAAGAGATAAATGGGAGACATGATGGAGGTCTACATCGGTGATATGCTAGTAAAGATTAAGAACGAGGGCGACTACCTCATGGACTTAGCCAAAACCTTTTAGATCCTCAGGAAAAACTATATGAAACTTACTGCACATAAGTGTTCATTCGATGTCTATTCAGAAAAGTTCTTGGGATATATAGTCTGAAAAAAATGGATTGAGTCTAATCCAAATCAAATAAACACTATCACCAGGGTCCAACCTCCTCAAACATTATGAGATGTTTAAAAGCTCATTATTATGCTTTCGGGGCTCAATCGCTTCATCTCTAAGTCTTCAAAATGTTACCAACCATTCTTCTAGCTCCCGAAGAAGGAAAAGGCCTTATATGGAACGATTACTGTTCAAGATCTTTGGAGGATATCACATCCAACCTTAGAAAACCACCTCCGTTGGTAATTCTAGAGGATGGAGATCCACCATATCTTTACCTTGCAGTATCATACCACGCTATGAGTTTGGCTCTGGTGTATGAGAAAGAGGGAGGACACCACCCGATTTATTATGCTATAAAGACACTTTTGGACGTAGAGCATCACTACCTGCCCATGGAAAAGGTCACCTATGCACTGGTGGTCGCCTTAAGGAAGCCGAAACATTACTTTGAAGGCCACTTAATAAAAAAAATCACTTCCTACCTCCTCAATGTTGTTCTTCAAAAAGCCAACCTCTCCGGACAACTATCAATGTGGTCAATAGAGATTGGAAGATTAAAAATCCACTTTAAACCAAGAATAGAAATTAAGGAACAAGTCATAACAGACTCCATCGCATAATTCATAGGGAATCAGCCAATCTACCAGTAGGGAACAAAGTAGTCAATAAATGAGGAATCACAGTCTGAAGACTGGACCCTTCACATTGATGGACACTCTAATCTCAATGGGGTAGGGGTAGGAATCGTCCATATCACTCCAAAAGACGCTATCATCGAGCAAGGAATAAAACTGGGATTTGAGGCCTCCAATAATAAAGATGAGTTCGAAGCACCGATCGTTGGATTGCGTAAGGCTAAACTATAAGGGGCGAAGCACCTTCACATGTTTGGTGACTCCAAACTGGTCTTCAAGCAAGTAAGTGGGTAATTCAATACAAAAAATAATAAAATGGAAGCCTACCTCACTATGGTAAGAGGGCTTATGGCAGGGTTTAAAAAGGTGGACATTAAAAAGTTACCAAAGGGATAGAACAGTCACACTGATGCCTTAGCAACCTCGAGCTTAGCAATTGACTCTGACATAAGGAGAACTATTCAGATAGAGTTCCTTGAAAAGCTAAGCATTGACTAGACAGTCATAGTTGAGCAAGTGTTTCTCACAGAGATGGCTACCAATTAGATGGATCCCATCATCACTTTCTTCAGAGCGACCTACTGCTTGACGATAAGAGGTCAACCCATCAAGTAAGGGTTAAGGCTGCCCATTTTTCCTCTCCCCAAGTAAGGTTCAGTGCATTCACCTACATGACACCGAATGAGTACTTAGCAAACTTCATGAGGTCATTTGCGGGAGTCACGCATGAGGGAGATCATTGGCCTTCTGAGAAATTAAGAAGGGTTACTGGTGGACTCGTATGAAAAAGGATGTAGGCACTTACATTCGCAAGTGTGAAAAATTTTAGAAGCACTCTCCTATAATCCACCGTCTTGCTAGCGACCTGAACCATTCGCACAGTGGGGGCTAGATATCGTGGGACTACTACCTACCGCATCTGGAAATCATAAGCATCTACTGGTTGGCATAAATTATTTCACCAAATGGGTAGAGGATGAACTAGTGGATAACATTCGTGACTCAAATATGAACAGGTTCATGTGGAGAAACATTATAACATGCTTTGGGCTACCATAGACTATCATCATCGACAAGGGCATGAAATTTGAAAGTATTTTCTTTCAGGTCTTCTGTGATGAGCATGGTATCAAGCACCACTTAAGTTCTATTGCGTATCCCCAAAGTAACGAATAGGTAAAGGCTTCTAATAAAACTACGATCATTGTACTGAAAAAGAGGTTAGAAAGAGCTAAGAGTGCTCGAGTGGAAGAGTTCCTTGATATTCTGTGGGCTTATCGTACCATCCCTAGGCGACCAACTGGGAAAAAAACCCTTTGCGCTCACTCATGGAACGAAATCTATCATCCTGCTAGAAGAATGTCTCCTTACCATGAGAACCACCTTAGTAGACCAAGGCCTTATTGATTATGCATTACACACTGAACTTGACTTAGTAGAAGAGCGAAGAGAGTTGACCATGATCAAGTTAGATTTTTAGCAACAACAACTGGCGAGGTAGTATAACAAAATAGTCAATTTAAGAAAGTTTTTAGTAGGGGACTATGTCCTAAGGAAAGTTCTCGATAGTGTCGTGAAACCATATATGGCATGATGGGACCAACTTGGGAAGGACCTTTTAGGATAATCAAGGACGACCTTCAAGGATCATATCGCTTGAAAATGATGAAGGGCATGGAGATACTAATATCCTAGAACGTAACAAATTACAAGAAGTTCTACTTTTAGTCTTCTTTATATTTTGTTAGCACATTTAATTTAAGTACATTTTCTTTTTTCAAACTTATATTGCTTGCTAGTTATTGTTCAATGAATAAAGGCCAGTTGGCCCTTGCATTTTGATATTATACATTGGTTGCTTAGTATTTTTTGATCGCACCTCAATAATACACACCTTTTCTAAATGATAACTCCCTCTTACCTAGTAGAACTCCTAGGGATTACAATAAGTTCTTCAGCTTGTTTCAATAAAGTAATCTCACATGCCGAGCAGGGTCGTTAGTAATTACGACAAGTTAGCTAAAGTGTTTCAATAACTACAACCCTTTGGTCTTTATCACCGACACAATAGACCTCACGAGTTGCCCTGATAATAAAAAAGCCCTACATGGGATCCTTAGGCAACAAAGCCAACTTAGGTTGGTCGATAACTTTGTTGGTCATAAAAAACCTGCTCAGGTGGATGGCCCATTAACTGGGTACATTCTTTCCCTCATCTCATTTAGGCCTAAGGGAGTGTGACGACATAACCTAAAAGGTAAAGTGAATGGAATGATACTTCTCAAAAAATATTGGATTGGGATAATGTTCAAATATATAGTACCAAATGGATAACACTAGTTCTTAATATCGTTTAGTCAGCTAAAAAGCTCAAAATGATTAAACCTAAATACTTGTCCATTTAAATAGTAAAGGGCCTTAGATGGTCAATCAATATTGTTTGGTTGACAAAGATGTTAAGTAACTGATGAGCAATAACTCATTCCAGTTCAAGTATAAGCAACAATCACTACACCCAAACTGTCAATCTGGCACACTTGGACAAGGAGAATCTGGCACGATTTTAAACTGTGCCAAAATTTGGCACGGTTTTAAAATGTGCCAAAATCGTTCCAAATTAAAAAAAAGTTAAATAAAATATTAAAATAAAATACTTTTCATTTAGATCGAGTCCCGCTCACTCTCTCGCTCTTCACCTAGTGTCGATTCAAGCCCTGAGACATTCCCCCACTTTCTTTTTGAAAGAAAAAAAACCATAAAACCAAATTCTCTCTCTACGCTACTTGCTCCTCGTCGCCGTTCAGACCTCCTCGTATCCATTCAAACCTCTCTGTCGCAACACCGATAAGAACTGAGACATCAAATTGTTTTTCGATCAAACCATTTCTGAGAACCACACCATTTTCAGTCAAATCGTTTGTATAACCATTTTCGGTCATCAAATCGTTTTACACCAAACCATTACTGAGAACCAAAACTCTGTAATGCTTTGTAATTTTCGGTCAAACCATTTTAGGTCCATTTCCAATCAAATCGTTTGTATAAACCATAAAAACTATTTTCGATCCATTTTTTTTAATAATTTGTTTTGTAATGTTTTTTTTACATATTTGTTGTTGAGAACCCTCTGATTTGTCAAATGTTTAGTACTTGTATACTATATATATTGAATATTCCCTGTTTAGACTTTAGTTTCCTGTTTAGTACATGTATATAATAAGAATGCTTAGTTCCCTGTTCTCGTATGTTACAATTTCAGTCCTCTACTAGTTCTACATATATTATAAGAATGTTTATAGGAAAGTCAAGTGTAAAAATTGCATTTTTTATTAAAATAAAAAAAGTAATTGACGAGTTATCGTGTCGAGCCGTGTCAATCGTATCTAATTGACACAATTTTTTTATAATCGTGCTCCTCGCGTCGACTCGTGTTACTAACGGGTCGTGTTCGTGTTAGAAAAAAATACATGACATCGGGCTCGAAATTACAAATGATCGAATGTAGTGCGTTATGTCTAATGATTCATTACCTATCAATGCAGTGCGCTATGTCCAGTTTGTCTAATGATTGATAGTCTATTTTTTACAATGACACCACGGTCTTGGAGTTGAATGAATTCTAGGAAACGATCAATATCATCAACATCGAGAAGAAGAGAGAGGCCATCCTCAATAGTTACTCTAGCAACAAGCATAGGCTCCTGTTCCAACGGCTTCTTAGAGAAGTTGTGTTCATTGCCTCCAGTCACAGATGTAGGGTCAACTTCAAGAAGTGGAAGATTACCCTAAATACTTGGATTGTATTTTGGGGGTAAGTATATATGTTTTGACAAAACATTACAGATGTTCAAGGGGTGACAATATTTTCAGTGCTTAATTTTTTAAGATACTAGAAATGATTAAAGGATTACAGTAGTTGTGTATGTTTAGGCTTTTCATCTTCTATAGTGGCATTTAACCCTTCAATATCAATATATGTTTTATACTGACAATTGTTTGAATGTTTGTAGGATCGGGATATCTAAAATGGGGTCATCATCAAGGCTAGGAATACCCAGGTCAGCTAGCATAGGCAAATGATTTCGGAATTGATTTCTATTCCTTTTATCTTGTTATTTATTAGTTAATATTTCTTTTTTCGTGCTTAGTTTACTATTTGTTATCTGCAAGTGAACTTTATTTCTTTATATGGTTAATCCTAGGGAGGATCATTGGCCGAATATTGAGAAGTGAGTATAAATCATTCATCTTTGATTTTTCTCCTCTTTTGTTTGGTCATTGTTTCGACATAATAAGGTCTATTGTTAGTTCAAACTTTTACACAAATCCTATTATTGCAGCAGGCCTGTTAAGACTTCACTTTCATTATTGTTTTGTTCGGCGATATGCCAATTCAGATAAGACTGTACGTGTTAAAGCTAATTACTGTGATTGTTATATATTTAGGTAGTGGATGAGTAATGATGTTCATTATATTCTTGTAGTCAACAAAATTAATAACATCTTAGTCAATTTTTTTATATACGATAAACACATCATTCTTCCTGCATTAGAGTCGATTGCGTCCTCATCTTGTAATCTTGACGATTATTAACACACATAAGTATAATCTGGATACAAGTGTCATGCTCATTTATAAACGCGTCTATAACTGGTTGCATAGTTCATGATATGGACTTTAGGTATATTTTGACTAGAGTATGATTGTTACTTTTCAATCACAGTCATTAGATTGAATAAGTTCCAGACTTATTATAATGATTATACCAAACCTCCGTGTATGTTAATTTATATCGCGCTTCGTATTTTTATGTGAGACTTGTGAAAAATATTATTCCTATTATTTATAAATTTGTCGGTATATGAATGATATGGGCTGTCGATGAAGTTGGTCCTTTGTCAAGAGGCGGAATAGGCTATTTTTATTGGACGCAGTAGGGATCAAAATGATTTCAAATTTTATTTGATACATATGAAGCTCAAAATGATATATATGATTCTCAAAATGATTTCAAATTTTATTTCATAGTGTTCTTTGTTGGATCTATTAAGTCATGCGTCCCATCCCCCCCTCTCTCTGTTGCCAATTGAATAAAAAAAATTGAAAAGATATCAGTGAATATGTTAACTACCAATGACTTGGCCATGATCTCTTTATCCTATGATAATTATTGTATGCTCATTCTATTTTTAATCGATACTCATTCTGTTTTTAATTGATTTGGTATTTAAAATCATCTGTCATCTACCATTCATTCTATGGACACTACTCATTGGCCTTAAACCTTAGTCATTTTTGCACTCGTGATTGTACATGCCAGCAGTTTTCAACCTTTTTTTTCCTGACATAATAACAGTTAATAAATTTACACTAGTCTCTAGTCTTCACAGAGTATAGATTTTGTTGTCACTAGGTTTGGATTGTTTTTAATTGATGATTCACGTTATCAACATTACACTAGTGATCATGAGCAATGCATGTTGCGATTTTTCCGGACAGTAACTACATTGAAAATGGTTGAGCTCTTATCTTTTCTAATAATGATGCAAATTTGATTTAAACATTATAGTTGTGGTCCTTTAATTATTTTATTTCATAGTGATTGTAACTATTTTCTTTCATGGGGCCACTTATAAGTTGCTTCTTGTTGTACAGGATGAATGCAATTGAGTATCAACAGGGGGTCAAAGCTTGAGATTAAATTTATCAACCAAGTTTCAAGATGCAATCAAGGTTTGATTGATTTCTTTACCACATATAAATTGTGGTTTCCCCAACGTTATGGGTTGATTGATTTATGAACAATGGTATTGATTTTAATCCCTTATATATTTGCCTTATTAGAATTCCTCTCTTTGCTATGTGAATATGCAGCGGCATTGTTTAAGTTAATGTTTAGGATTAGCAGTCAATGTATGCATAACTATTTGACAAATGTATAATTGTAACATTGATGTTATGGTTCAAATTACTAATGATATATGGTAAAAATAATTAACGAAGATAGGTTAAAAATATATATATTTGACTTAGATTTAAGACGTTGAAGGGTGAAAACCTAAACCAGCTGCCAAACGGCCCCGTAAGAGGCACTAAAACCTCGCTCGGGACCAATGCAACTCATAAGAACTGACCACGTAGTAATGGGCCTCTCAATTTGAGAATATGATGATAATTTAAAAATATATAGATTAGGCTTAGAAACAAGACGTTAAAGGGTAAAAACTCAAACCAACCTCCAAACGGCCCCATAAGAGGCACTAAAACCTCGTACAGGACCAATGTAACTTGTAGGAACTGTCCGCATGGTAACAAGCCTCTCAGTTTGAGAATATAACGATAATTTGAAAACATATAGATTAGGCTTAGAATCAAGCCGTTGAAGGGTGAAAACCATAATCAGTTGCGAAACGGCCCCATAAGAGGCACCAACACCTCGCATGAGACCAATGTAACTCGTAGGAACTGACCACGTAGTAAAGGGCCTTTCGGTTTGAGAATATGACGATAATATCAAAATATATATATTAGACTTAGAACCAAGCCGTTGAAGGGTGCAAGCCCAAACTAGTTGCCAAACGGTCCGTAAGAGGCACTGTCACCTCACCGGGGACCAATGTAACTCGTACGAACTAACCGCGTAGTAATGGGCCTCTCGATTTGAGAATATGATGATAATTTTAAAATATATAAATTAGGCTTAGAAACAAGCTGTTGAAGGGTGAAAACCCAAACCTGCCTCCAAACGGCCTCATAAGAGGCATAAACAGCTGGTGTGAGACCAATGCAACTTGTAGGAACTGATCGCATACTCACGAGTCTCCCGGTTTGAGAATATGATGATAATTTAAAATATATAGATTAGACTTAAAAATATGCCATTAGAGGGTTAAGATCCAAGCCAACCCCCAAACAATCCCGTAAGAGGCACTAACACCTCGCACATGACCATTGAAACTCGTAGGAACTGACTGCGTAGTCACGGATCTCTCGGTTTGAGAATATGATGATAATTTAAAAATATCTAGATTAGGCTTAAAAATAAATTTTTAAAGGATAAAAACTCAAACCAACCCTTAGACGGTCTGGTAAGAGGCACTAACACTACGCATGGGACCAATGTAACTCGAAGGAACTGACCGCATAGTCATGAGCCTCTCGATTTGAGAATATGACTATAATTTAAAAATATATAGACTAGGCTTAGAAATAAGTCGTTGAAGGGTGAAAACCCAAACGAGACACCAAACACCCCGTAAGAGGTACTAACACCTCGCACGGAACCAATGTAACTTGTAGGAACTGGCCGCGTAGTAACGAGCCTCTCAGTTTGAGAATGTGACAATAATTTAAAAACATATAGATTAGGCTTAGAATCAAGCCGTTGATGGGTGAAAACCCAAACCAGTTGCCAAATGGTCCGTAAGAGGCACTAAAACCTCGCATGGGGCCAATGTAACTTGTAGGAACTGACCGCGTAGTAACGGGCCTCTCGATTTGAAAATATGATGAAAATTTTAAAATATATATATTAGGCTTAGAAACAAGTCGTTGAAGGGTGAAAACCCACACCAGCTACCAAATAGCCCCGTAAGAGGTACTAACACCTTGCCCGGGACCAATGTGACTTGTAAAAATTGACAGCATAGTAACAGGAATATCGATTTGAGAATATGATGATAATTTGAAAATATATAGATTAGGCTTAGAAACAAGTCGTTGAAGGGTGAAACCCCAAACCAGCCTCCAAACGGCCACGTAAGAGGCATGAACAGCTCGTATGGGACTAATGTAATTTGTAGGAACTGACTGCGTACTCAAGGGTCTCCCGATTTGAGAATATGATAATAATTTAAAATATTTAGATTAGACTTAAAAATATGCCGTTAGAGGGTGAATATCCAAGGCAACCCCCAAATGATCCCGTAAGAGGCACTAACACCTTGCACGGGACTATTGCAACTCGTAGGAACTGATCGCATAGTCACAAATCTCCCGATTTGAGAATATGATGATAATTTAAATATATATATATATATATATTAGGCTTAAAAATAAATTATTAGAGGATGAAAACCCAAACAAACGCTTAAACGGTCACGTAAGATGCACTAACACCTCGCAAGGGACCAATGTAACTCGTAGGAATTGACCGCGTAGTCACGAGCCTCTCAATTTGAGAATATGATGATAATTTGAAAATATATAGATTACGCTTAAAAATAACCCGTTGAAGGGTGAAAGCCCGAACCAGACCTCAAATAGCCCCGTAAGAGGCACTAACACCTCGCTCGGGACCAATGTAACTTGTAGAAACTGACCGCATAGTAATGGGCCTCTCGATTTGAGAATATGACCATAATTTGAAAATATATAGATTAGGCTTAGAAACAAGCCGTTGAAGGGTGAAAACCCAAACCAGACCCTAAACGGCCCTGTAAGAGGCACAAGCACCTCGTACGGGACCAATGTAACTTGTAAGAACTGGTCACGTAGTAACGGGTCTCCCGATTTGAGAATATGATGATAGTTTAAAAACACATAGATTAGGCTTAAAATCAAACCGTTGAAGGGTGAAAATCCAAACCAGTTGCCAAACAGCCCTATAAGAGGCACAAGCACCTCGTACGGGACCAATGTAACTTGTAAGAACTGGTCACGTAGTAATGGGTCTCCCAATTTGAGAGTATGATGATAATTTAAAAACACATAGATTAGGCTTAGAATCAAACTGTTGAAGGGTGAAAACCCAAACCAGTTGCCAAACGGCCCTGTAAGAGGTACTAACACCTCGCATGTGACCAATGTAACTCGTAGGAGCTAACCGCGTAGTAACGGGCCTCTCGATTTGAGAATATGATGTTAATTTCAAAATATCTAGATTTGGCTTAGAAACAAGCCGTTGAAGGGTGAAAACCCAAACCAGCTGCCAAACGGCCCCGTAAGAGGCACTAACACCTCGTACGGGACCAATGTAACTTGTAGGAACTGATCGTGTAGTAACGAGCCTACCGATTTGAGAATATGATGATAATTAAAAAATATATAGATTAGGTTTAGAAACAAACCGTTGAAGGGTAAAAACCCAAATTTGTAAGGACATATTTTTATAATTGTCCGTCATAATTAATTATGTCATATACTGTTACAACCGTCGAAGAAGTTCAAGAGAAATCTACATAAAGACGGATCCAAATATATAAAGATTCTTCATCAAAAAGCCTCCGCAATGTTTACTTTGGTAATAGTATGTTTTAAATACCTTAACTTTGCACTTAGAGCTTTGGCATATTTTTACAAAATATTTTCTAAGTGTTAGAGCGGACCTTTTCATCAAAATTTGAGAATGAGTAAATTTTTTAAGTCTTGTAGTGTTCCTCGATTTTGATGCCCAAGTCATTCAAGTGAGATCCCTATCTCGTTCGAGAGACATGGAGATGCCGTTTGAATGGCACGTGTACTTCGTTCGAGCGAGATCCCTTTTCGTTCGAACGACTGAGGTAATACGATTTTCTATAAATACTCATTAAATGATTTCATTTACATGAAGAAGTCCCAGCATTTTGAAAGACAAAAAACTTCGAAACTGCAGAATCCTTTTGGCTTCTTCTTTTAGGGTTTAATCCCTTTTTGTTTTCAATTCACAAAAATCCCATATGCTTTGGTGAATTATTTTGGTGCTTAAGAATTCAATTTGCTTTTATTTATCCTTTGTGGGGAGAACTCTACAACCGCAGAGATGCGTGGTATTGTGGAGGGATTCTCTATGAAGTTCACTCTTGTGGAGAAGCCGTTTCTTTTCCATTGCCGACCATATGGAGTTCTTACTGGAGATTCCAGCCGGCGACATCGGAACTGACACCTGAGGGTATTTTGTACGTCACTCTTGTTTTCATTGTAATCCGTGTAAATTGTTCTTTACAAATTACAGTGAAAATAAAAGGTTTTTCCCTTCGGGGATTTTTCCTGAAATTTTGTGTCGTATGCTATATCTTATTTGGTTTGATACGTAGTTGCATGTTTAGGGGCTGAATTAATTTGGTTTAAAAATAGACTCTAATTAAATAAGGTTTACTTGGAAACTTGCGAATTAATTTAAATCGGTATCACACACCGTCGTCACATTTTACAAAATCAACCCCCAAACGGCCCCGTAAGAGGCACTAACACCTCGCACGAGACGAATGTGTCACACCTCGCTAAATATGACAAACGGGGTGGCCATCCAATGACGCCGAACTACATCGGGCGTGAACCAAATAGATACCGTTCTTAGCATGAGACAGATATGATACATAAATTAATCAATCCATAAGATAAATAATTGAATCAATCTCAAATGAAAACAACCAACTGCGCGATAAAAGATCCATCACATGCTAGAACTCCAAATAAATCCAATATCCAATAATTATAAAAACTGAATAAAGATCCAACTCTGAATAACTGAAATAAAACCCATAAATAACTTTGGAACCGAATGGACCAATAACTCTCTTAACTGAGTCTCATAATGAAATACGACTGAAAGTAAAGTCTAAACTAAAATGAAGCAATAAAGTAACTCAGCTCCAGCTGCACCTCCAAACGATAATCTCCAAAAATCTTATGCAACCACTCCAAATACTAATCCTAAAAAAGGTTAGTTAACGCATGGGTCAGAGCCAAAGCCTCGAGCAAGAATACACACCACTCCCCTCAAATAGGATCCTTGAATCCAGACAGTAGCATTATACGCAATAAATAACACAATAGAATATTTTAAATTAAACGGGATAATTAAACGTGATAAATATAAATCACTAACTACCCGCAGAAATCCCCATTTATAAAGGCACACCAATATGATTTTAAATTCTCAAGTCCCACGATGTTAATTTAATTAAATTAACCAACTTTTATTATTGTTCTCACTTTTTATTATGACGGTCCTCCCGTCTCGAGTGGTAATCCACCAAAGTGTCACACTTCCTTTGTCAATCGCCCTCTGACCCGTTTAAACTGTCGGCCCCGACACATGACAAGGTTCCACACATGACACGACATAAATCACCCTCTAACCCGTTTAAAATGTCGGCCACGATACATTATGTCGCCATAAATTTTAATACTCGTTTTTATCTTAGGCATTAATTCTCAATTTCTCAATTTATAAATCACCTCACCCTTTTTATCGATGTGAGATCCTCAAAATATCCCTTAGTCCCATACCTAAGGGTCCCCAAGCTATCAATCCGTCCTACCCTATGTAGAGGATGAATTTCTAGCCTAAACCTCGACTTAGTCTCATGCCTAGGCTAGCGTAACGACGATAAGGTATCAAAATTAGCCCACCCCCCGACATAATAAAGTCTCAATAATCTACCCTCACTGGTCCCATACCTAGAAGGCGTAAATCATCAAAAGGCCTACCCACTAGTCCCATACCTAGAAGGCATCCTAAAATATAGGGAGAACAAAATTACCCAACAACCCGTCGTCACAAAGGTAATATAATAATACCAACAAGTCACCCAAACAAGCATAATTAATCAAAGTATAAAACTACGCATGATAGTCCAATTCAATTAATTATCATAACATCAAAATACCCAATTAATCCCATTTAATTATTTTAACTTAAATACACCAAGATTTCATCATTAATGCATCATATTTCCAATTCCATTATCTCTACACAAATTATGTGAGTTATACGCACCAAAAATCATTTATTACAAAAACTAGGGTTTTTCTACATGCAACCTACGCCAATAAACCCAAAATCCACTCAACAATTCTACGTACCCAAGGGTTATGAATATTATTCAGATTAAAAGATTTTATAAAAATATCCCCATAGTTAGTGTCCACTTTCTCTAATTAAGTTACTAATTGTTTTTAAGAAAAAATGTAATTAAGTGTTTAGGCGACAATTAAAATGCATAATACTAAAGGAAAGAAATATAGTATTCATGCCTGTGAAGTTCGTGTTGAAAATTCGATTAGAAATCTGAATTCCTCTCAAAAAATTTGCAAAGAAGTGTTCTTGAATCAATATTGATTAAGCCTAAAATTAAAACTCCCAAAACTTGTGACAAAAACTTGATTATGTTGGAGGTTGATGATTATGGTTGAGAGAAAAATCTTTTGAAAGAGTTCTCTGGTGAAAAACTTGAGAAAAAATGATTATGAGAAGTTCCCCCACGATTAATGAAGGTTATATACTAATTAACAATCCTAATCCCACTCAAACTCTAAAAATCTGACTGAAGCGCCTAAACACTGGGCATGGTCGATCGATTGTCTAAAAGGATTGATCGATCGACCCTACAAAAAATCTGACAGTTCCCCCAAAAAATGCCTATAAGGCAAAATATTAAAAATTCCACTAAAAGTCCATTTTAAATCGGATTTCAATTCCGCTTGAAGTTTTACTCTTCTAAAATGATAACCAACATATTTATTTAATAAAAATCATTAAATTCAAAATTTTATTTTTCCTGAATATTCCAATTAATTAATTAATAAAAACACGAGGTGTTACACAATGTAACTCGTAGAAACTGACCGCGTAGTCACGGGCCTCTCAGTTTGAGAATACGACGATAATTTGAAAATATATAGATTAGGCTTAGAAACAAGCCATTGAATGGTGAAAACCCAAAACAGCTGCCAAACGGCCCCGTAAGAGGCACTAACACCTCGTACGGGACCAATGTAACTTGTAAAAATTGGTCGCATAGTAACGAGCCTCTCGGTTTGAGAATATGAAGACAATTTGAAAATATATAGATTAGGCTTTGAAACAAGCCGTTAAGGGGTGAAAATCCGAATCAACCCCCAAATGGACCTATAAGAGGCACTAAAACCTCGTATTGGACTAATGTAACTCTTAGGAGCTGACCATGTAGTCACAACTCGTGTAAGATTTTTCATTTGAGAATATAATAATAATTGTAACTCGTATATGCAATTTTTTAGCTTGAGTAAACTTTTTTTTTAATGAATTACTTGGTTACTAATATCATCTCTTTTTTGTATCCTATTTTTTTTTGCAGAACATTTCATCATTTCCTTTTATTCACGTGGAACACAGGGAGAAGTCAATGGTTTACAACAAGGGGATTATTTGTTTAATGTCGTTAATATTTTGTATTCTATTTTTTTATGTTATGGCCGTGCGGTCTTTTATAGTTTTATTGTTAACTTTTATGGCCGTGCGGGCTTATGTAATTTTATTGTTATATTTTATGGTCGTGCGGGCTTTATATTATGCAGGTTTTGTATTAGCATGTTTTAGAATGTCCAGAAAATAGAGGAAACTCTGCCCAATTTTTTTTTTTGGTTTATGAGACTTGTAATATTTTGAATTTTGTATGTACATTAGTCTATCAACAACGTGTGTGAATCTCAATTTATGAATTTTCTTGTTTCAAATAATTTTTTTTCTTCGATCCAAAAATTTGGCACTGTTCAAAACAGTACCAAAAGTGTATCAAATTTTGGCACAGATTTGAAGTGTGCCAAAAATTTATCAAAATGTACTCAATCTGGCACAGTTCAAAACTATGTTAAAAGTGTGCCAGAAATATTAAATTCCGACACAGTTTAAAATTGTGCCAGAAGTTTTCCTTTTTGGTCAAATCTGGCACACTTTTAAACTGTGCTAGAAAAAAATGACCATTTTGGAATACCTGAGTCTGGCACAGTTAAGAACCGTGCCAGATTTGATCTGGCACAGTTTTAAACCGTGCCAAATTGCTATTTTTGGTATAGTGAATTATTAACGTATGTTTTTAGTAGGAACATGCTCAAAATATGGAAGAGGTTAATGATTAAAGATTTTCATTAATAAAAGTGTGAAATTACATTTACATTAAGACCAAAAATACATAATGACCGTCATCTAGGTGTGGGGCGAACACCTCTGCATCATCCTCTAAGTAGTGTTCCAAGAGCTAGAAAGGGATGGCATCAACTGGGATCCATTTATCGTTCTTTGAAAAAGGTTTGTGGTGGCAGGTTGGGCACTCGACTTGGTACTCATACCACAGGATGGACTCTCCTTGGGTGTTTTGACCTCTCTAAGGGTGCTGAGCCATCCTCGAGCAAAGGCAAGATCTTCTGCCTCCTTTACCCTTGCCGGGGCATCAGTCCAGCCTTAGTTGTAGCCATCTGACCAGGCTTATCGAGGCCCCATTAGAAAGAGGTGCCTCAACCTTATCACACCTCTCTGGAGTGCTGCAGCAATCGCATATGCTCTCTGAACATCACCTTTTAGCTCGATAACCTCCCTTATCAGAGCATTATTTTTGCTTAAAGGACTTTACTTACCTAACCCACCTCACTAGCCTCCATTAGCTTGGCCCTCAGAGTGTTCACTTCATCTTGAATTGAAGACTCGATCTCTTCCATAGTCTGAAGATCATCATTCGTCTTGGCAACTATCTCAAACTGATCATTATACTGTTTGATCCTCGCGTTGAGGGATTTACAGACTTTCAAAAATGCCTTGTGAGCTTTCGCACTGATATTGGGCATAAGAATCATCCCCAAATGTGAGTTGGGGTAATGTAGTTCTCATAAGAATATAAACAACACAAGCATAGTCACAATCAAGTTATCAGCTTAAACGAAATGAGTAAATCAGAATGAGCAAAGAAGTTTTTCTTTTATTCATAGACAAAGGGGAGGCAAAAGGCTATTATACTTAGAGCAATAATAAGAGTTACAAAGATTTGAAAGGTTAAACAAATAAAAACTCCAAAGCCCTATTCCTGCACCTGCTATGCTTCAATGATCTCTTTCCCCTTGTCAGTGGCCCTCTGCTCCTGATTGGTGTTAACATCACCCTCAGCTGACACATCCTTAGAATTATCGGTAGGTCGACCAGCATCTTGTTCATCCTCGATAAACGAGTCAGGCCCAAGAGAATGAAGGCTAAAATTTCAGAGTCAACACATGTTCCCACAGACGACTCTAATTATGAGTACAAAAATTATCACAATAAAGTCTGCGAAATGAACACAAAAAAGTAACAAGTTATAGGAAATCAATAAGAGACCTACCGGGACGATTCCCTGGGCAAACTTGAGGGTGAGCTGGGATGAGCCCAACCTCGTAGAGCGCTCGCGATTAGCTGCGAGCACTGCCCCTTTAGCCGATTTAGGGCAAGGGAGGGGAGATTACCTATGCTAGCCCCCTCAGAATTAACAACACTATAGGGGACCGAATAAGAGATTAGGACTAACTTATTTTTGTGCCCTACCCTCTTATTTCTTTTTTTTCCTCGTCCTTTATCTTTCTCTCTCTTCTCTCTCTCTTCTTCTTCTTCTTCTTCTTCTTCTTCTTCTTCTTCTTCTTCTTCTTCCCCTTACCTATTGGTATAAAACTGCCAGGCCCGTGGGAGCCAATCTCAGAACTTTTTAGAGATTTGAGTCGATTAGACAAGGTTGCATCAAGGAAGCCATGGCTTCTTCTTCTTCTTCTTCCTTTTCTTCTTCTTCCTCATCCTCCTCCTTTTATTCTTCTACTTACTATCCCTCCTCTTCTGATTCTTCTTCCTCATACTCTAGAATAATAGGTCCAGAAGGACCAAGTTCAAGAGATTTTAAGTTTGGAACCTTTTTTATGATGTGTGTAATAAATAGAAATATCTATGTAGATGTAGGGAAGTTATCGGACCAGATATATCGTTATTATTTTTGTGATTTTGTATTTTGTTCTTTGTGATTATTTCATGGACCTTTATTATGATAATTTTTGTACTCACATTAAATATTTTCATTTTATTACTTCTTTTTTATAAGATGTTGAAATAAATGTTTCACATCTACATTTGAGACCGAAGGGGGAATAAGTTTTTGACACCTGCCCAATCTATAACCTAGTCTCTAGACCTTTGACTTTTTGGTTAAACACATAGATCACTTGCCATCACTAGGTCTCCATGAACACCTATCCCTTATTTTATCTACTTTGTGAGAAATAGACTTGAGACTCCTTTCTTTTAAAAGATAATGAATCGATGATTATGTGTCATCGTGATAGATCTCTTTCTCTACACTTCTATGGATGCACAGAGGAGAGATGCTTCATTGGGTCTAGGTTCTCACATCTACACATTGAGGTTACTTCGTCGGGATTATCTACTAGAATATTTAAGGAATTAAGGTTATTTTATGTAAGATTTGGAGTATAAAGAAAATAATCCCCATCTACACATAGAGGTTACTTTGTGGGGAATTAATCGATGTGTTTAGAGGAGTTTGTGAGGGGATGTAATAGCTTTTATTTTTTGTAATCCTATATATTCATTGGGTTTGATCGTGGTTGAAGATCTATGTATTCCAATTGAAATTTAATAAATATTGGAGGTTATTTAGTGGAGTTCTAAAGGCTCCTGGAAGGTTAGAACGACGGAATTTTGACAAAGATTTAAGAACCCTAAACGACGAGGAAGAAGACCAGACTAGAACGGACACGAAGAGAAAAATGTTCCCAGCCTAATCGTACATGATAGTGCATCAAAGTTTTGATTGAAATCGTAACCCAACCTTGTGAAATTGCAATTTAAGGTCTGCGATCAAGACCTGATATAGTGCCCCAACGAGTTCTATTGAAATAATAATGGTGTTTCTATGAATAATGGACTCTCTTCTCTTTTGGTGACAATTTCGTGATGGAGTCTTCTTCAAATGAATTTTGAAGTAAAAGGACTCTACTTAAGGAAGAATACTTTGCCACGATGGACAAGAACTTTATGTCCTTATATATATATAATTAATTAATTGTGCTTGTGGTTGATTATATATCTATTATCTTAATTATTATTGCATAAATTTGTGTGATGATCAATTAATTAATTAGGCAAACACAATTTTATTACCAAATGGATTTAGTTTCGAGACCGACCTAGATCACAATTTTTTTTTGGGGAATAATTTTTTTACAATTGATTTTAATAAGGTAATAGGTATAAATTAAATTAGGCTATGTGGATTTTATTTTAATTAAAAATGATTTTATTTTTGGAAAACTAAAATAAGGAGACCAGATACTTTTATTTATATAAGTAATTGGAAAATTACCAGTGATTTATTTGGGGTGCTTAGAATCATATAAACATTTTTTTTTAAATATTCTAAAGTTCTAAATATTAAGTGGGATAAGGGTTTCACCATAAACTCCACAGTCTCCATTGGTGTTTTAAAAATATGATGTAATTAGTTCCTTGTGTGAGTTTTGTCTTTTCTCCCCAATAGATGGAATCTATCACTACATGCAGTACTTTTAAAACTCTCAAGTGATAATTCCTGATAATGTGAGTGAGTTTGGTCCCCCAATGAGGAAGTTCTACACAAGATGATTCAATTTTATAGAATGAACCGATGGTATACACTTAAGCAGAATTAATGTTATTACCCCTAATAGAATCACTGCCATTAAATTTGGGATCGAGAGATGCCGAGTTTTCAATTACATTATACATATGTTTCCTGGTCCATCCGGATAACATAGTTAAAAGATGAAAATTCAAAGGAAATATAATGCTCGACGAGTTGATAGTAGAGAGATGCCAAATTAAACTTTGATCAAAATATAATTCTCACTTATTTAAATAAAAAATAATTTTTTCAATGATGATTTTGAGTTTTCAAAAATGGACTCAACATTTAACTACCGTTTTAGTCTTAAAAGTAAAAATTTTCTAATTGGAATAAATTTCAAGGACTGAAAATATAATTTGATATTGTTATAACTATGGAGGATAATAAACTTATTTTACCCTAATTACCATCAATATTTTAAATTTATGATGTGATTGATTCCTTACGCGAGCTTCATCAAAGATACCAGTTATAAACTTTCGCTGCAAACATAAGTTATGGCGGTGAGACAGAGGTAAGTAAGGTCTCACATTTGTTCAAATATTTTTGGTCTTTGGACAGAAGGCACTAATGCCGAGCTTTCACTTTAGTGAGACATAACATCGCTGCGACGAGGTACGTTCCTCCCTTCTTCAAAAAATTTGAATCGGTATTTTTCTTTAAAATGTTTTTAAAATATTTTGGCAAAACATTCAAAATATTTTTATTGTCAACCAAGAACAATCTTTGAGAAAATTATATTGTATAGTATATTTGTTCAAATAGTCCAAACAACTCAAACACAAGTTTTAACAAATTTTCCAATTTAAGAAAATCTTAATTTAAGTTATGTGATCATACATGTTCTCTTACATGGCAAGAATACCCTACATTTCCCATTAAATAATTTAGAATTCGATAGTTTCTAAACCATATTTAGAATTGTATCAAAATTGATTAGAGTCTTAATTAGTAAAATAAAAGCCTAATTAATTAATGTTAATCATATATGTTGAGATAATATATTTCATTGTTATATTAATGTAGAACTTGAGAATTTGACCACGTGGATCTTACGATATTTTTGATAGAATTGAAAATTTAACATGTTAATTAGATAAAAAAACCTATTATGACTTGTATTCTTATGTGTATCCTTTATCATGTTTTGAATTGATGGAACCTCATACTAATTGTGTGCAATTATGATATATAATATATGGGCTTGTGACCAAGATCTTAAAACTTGGGGAATCCACATGAAATTTGTAATAATGAACGTATTACATAAAAGAGGACGTAGTAGGGGTAGTAAGTTACATGTTGTTGGCGATGGAATTTATGTTGTTGGTTACATGTTATTGAAGATGGGATTTACATTGTTGGTTATTTGTTGTTGACGATAGTATTTATGATATTGGTAAATTGTTGTTTTTTATGGGATTTATATTATTGGATATTTGTTATTGTTGAGAGGATTTACGTCATTATTTATTTATTTATTAATGTCGAGGGTACTTATGTTACTGGTTATATGATGTTTTCATTGGGATTTATGACATTGGGTATATATTTTTTTTCATTGAGATTATGTTGTTGGGGTACACAGGTAGCTTTTGGAATATGTAAATTATGATTGGGCTACTTATGTTATCACTCGTAGTTGACTCAAGACCTTAATGTGTTAGCAAATAGGTTAAAGTATTATTAAACACTTATTGGGAAAAGGAACGTCGAGAAAAGATAAAAGGCTAAGGTAAAATATGAACTTACGAGTAAACCTAATGTTTGGAAAAATGATTTAATGCCTAATATGAATTAATGCACAAGGATGCAGGCAATAAATTTGTGTAATTTACATAAAATTTGATATAAATAGAATTGTAGTTGTTGTCCCAGAAATATACCCAATTATGAGGGGGGATTTGGTATTTCTAAACAAAATGGAAATTAAAACTTTAAAACTTATCTTCTAAAACATTAATTGAAATATGTCAAATAATAATAAATCAATTAATGAAACAATGAGTAATAAACCTAAACAATAAATAATAATATCAATAGAGAATTAAGATAAAGGTCATGTTCCTTTCTATATTTGGATTTTTAGGACAATGTTTTTCAAGTTTATAAATCTAGTCCATGTGGTACAATAACATTTATAAATTTAGTCCCTGTGGTACAATACTTTTATTTTTTTGGTCCGCGCCAGCGGCACTATTTTTCACCATTTTCATGGAATTTTTAGTACAGAGACTAAATTTATAAAATTATATGAAGTGTCTTATTTTTAAACACTTTGAGCATTATGATGATCTTTTTCCAAAATCCCCTAATATCAAATAGAGATTTTAGAGAATGCTTACAAATTGAGATTTTAACATGGCTTGGCCTTGCTCACATCCACTCTCAACATAATACTCGCAAAACTTTATTATTTTCGGTTCATTAAAGTGGAACCAACAACCACACTAGGATTTATAACACATTGCAAGCCGCCATCAATAAGATGCCCTTACCCAAGAGAAACACACACAAGAGCATAAGGTCTAATCTCACCTCGACTCCCAGAAACCGTGACACTATCATCCATGAAGATTCAAAGTTCAACTGTAATAACAACAATAAGTCTCATAACCAATGTGTAAAATAATGTTTTCTCCGAAACAATGGTGAAATGGGTTTAATTTATCTCTATAGAAAATTAAACTTTCAAACAATCGCAAGTGCAATGTTTCAAAGGTTAGGCTTTTTAATATTATGCCCAAGTCGGTAAAGGATTGAGATCTTTGCTGAAGAAGGGATTCGGATTTGTTCAAGTGTTTTTTTTTTAAGCTTTGGCTTTGGTGGAGGTTTTGAGTCTAAAACTTCCCAATGAGTTTGGGACTTATTTTCACTATACAGGAAATGAAATAAGAATGACACAAGCTTGCCAATAGAAATTTTAATAGCTTGTGTATTTATATTCTAAGCCAAAAGGTTTTTTTTTATAGGATTTTGAAATAACTAGCCATTGGAGGGTAGTTTGTAAATTTTGGGACTTTCAAAATTTGAATTTGAAAATAAATTGTTGGAAAGTTTGACCAAAATATACTTAGAGTCCACTCCCATTATACTGAAATAAACTTTTAGTAACGAACTATTTTTTTTATTACTTTATGCTGTTACTATTTAGTTATCATTGTTTATTTGGTAAGATGGGGTTGAATAAGCTTGTTTGTAGGGTATTTTTTGTATAATTTGTAAATTTTATGGGTGTATTTGAATTTAAAGCCTATTGAAAATGAAAGTCATGAGGTCTATTCTATATAGATAATTTTATCTTCATTTATGGTGCAAATTCAATAATTTTATTTTCGCTTTATTACTTATCTCAGATTTTGTTGATTGGTATCAAATATCATCTGTCGTGAATGGTTGACCATCGTATATTGCCATCTTGTGTTTGGAAACACAAGACATGAACATGCATCCTTTGTAGCAGTATTAATAGTAGTAGCGATTTAGGAGTGCACATCATTTATATAACGATGAAGTAGTGGGTATTCTCTATTTGGGGAAACTCGCCATTGTATTTGAATTGATGTGCTATTAAAAAGGGCAAATCTATTGCACGAGGCTCCCGCCACTGCGGGGTACTGGGGGGTTTGAATTGATGTGCTATTAATTTGTAAAATACATTTATTAAATAATTAATGCATTTCCTAACGCATGATTTGATATGTGAAATTGATTTATTTAGTAGATCATGTATACAACATTGGTCGGTAATTTTGTACGAGTATAATCTTATTTTTGTTCTTTTTCATCTTTTTGCATCTGTATATCTGGACCCACATGATAATCCAATTCAACCTTTTATTGAGAGAAACTTTTGTTTATCGTAAGTTCTTTTATAGTGTCATTTTAATCAAGACTTGGATGGTTACTTAAATATTCTACGAATGAATATCCTTTGGAATTATATACTCGTTTAGCATAGCATTGTCATTTGGGAATCCACTCGGAATGAATGTATACTTGTTGATGCTATAAAATTTTCTTTCATAGAAGTACTCAGTAGATCGGTAATTTAATCCCGATAACCTAGCTGGTGTAATGGATCTCTAAAGATGAAAATTTATCTTACATATAGATTCTGCCTCGTTTGATCAAAACTCATGATGTATACCAACTTCACTATATCCAAACATAAGTATAATCAATTATACAAAGTTATGCAGATCATATAATGGTTTGAACCGGTCTAATTGGTCCACATTATTATTCTTAATTTTTGTAATTATATTTTGTTGTTTTATTATTAAAAAGATCGAGGCTTACGCCTCAATGCGCCTCAAGACTTACATCTTGCCTCACCGGGATAAGATGCCTTGACTCCGCCTCATGCCTTTTTAAACACTGGTATATTGTAAGTAGAAAATGTTTTTTTTTAAGTAATCTTAGTTTGCAACTTTGCAGGAACAGAGTAGCATACCATCATTGAGAAAAGTTCTCAGCGATGTTGTGATAGAAAAGGATACAACAGTTGTTGGGCAGGCAGGCACCATCATAATATATTTTCTTAGAGTTCCTTTGAAGTTATACATGTATGTTTTCTGAT
Organism: Sambucus nigra; assembly: GCA_949130495.1. Taxonomy (NCBI): domain Eukaryota; kingdom Viridiplantae; phylum Streptophyta; class Magnoliopsida; order Dipsacales; family Adoxaceae; genus Sambucus; species Sambucus nigra. The sequence goes on along the minus strand of OX422224.1, from coordinate 127,775,302 downwards.
ATTTTAGTGAACGATGATCTCTCAGACTAACTTCGTACAATTAAGAAATGTTTGAAGGAAGAAGAAGAATAACAATATCGAGTATGCAATTAGTATTGGTGTTAACATTTTGAAAACTGTCTATCCGTATATGCTCATGAACTTTTTATCAATATGCTGAACTAAATTGGCTACAATAACAAGTGATGACTGGCCCGTTTAATGCCATAACCTTAATGGGAAATTCACCCAATTAGACGCAAGCTATGGAAAAGAACCTTGCCACTTTAAAATCTCAGTTATAGGTGAGAATGTTTGTTGGCATTTTATATATTTGATAAAGTAATTCTTGTTAAGTGCATATCATAGTAAAATAAAACTATAGATAAAGTCACTTTTGAGGCAGCAAGAGAGACAACAAATAGCATAGGAGAAAGCCCGGGCATCTGTTCTCATGTCTTAAAAGCATGAGTTGGAAAAGAAACTTGCAGTTCTATCCAAAAGGGCCTTAGGAAAGTCAATTATCCTGGGTTAATAATGAATCTCAGTGTAATAACTTCCATATGTATACCTACGCTATAATAATTTGTTTCTCATATCACGATGCCATTCTTGATGTGATTAATTTGTTTGGTGATCTATTTTCGTGACAAAACTGAGACTCAAAGGTTCTAATGTGTTCTTCTATAATTGATCATAATTTCTTTTAATCAAAGATAATTTCACAATTAGGTCTTTTGTAATATCACTTGGAAGATAATGAAATTACACTGAGTGGAGGGTTACTGACGCGTTATAAGATTATTAGTTATACCACATTAAAGAGTACCCTTCCTTTTGTGTACTGACATAACTACTTGTTAGTTGTTACATAAGAATTTGATTATGTTCACTTCAATAACACTCAGGAAACTAATTGTATGCCAGTTTTTTCTGAAAGCTCTAATTTTTATAGCATAATCTGTTATTGCTTGTTATAGTTTATATGTGCATAATTTAGATTAAGTTCCGGGATATTTATATTTAGGTCTCATTTGTCGGGTCAACATTTTTATAAGTCCTATTGACTTTTCAATAATCCGTCATATTTCAACTTTTTAAGGAATTTTTTTCACAATTTTACCCTTTTAAAACCAACCATTCGTAACTTCCTTTAGGCAGTTAAATAAGTGGTTGAACTTTTTTTTTAATCTTTAAATGATCATAACTTTTAATTCACAAATCCGTTTTTCGCAAAATTACTATTTTTGAAATCTGCTCGACGAGATCTATCAAACAAGATCCATGAAGGCTATAAAATTCCAAAGAAAAAAATTTACACAAACAGTAAACTTTACTGTATGCACTAGAATATGAAATAGTTTTATATATGTGAAATTTTCACAAACAGACAGTAACATTTACTGTGGTAATACTACACAGTATATATATATATATATATATATATATATATATATATATATATATATATATATATATATATATAATAAAGCAGGAGGGTTTTTTTGCCACATCATACAATTTTTGCCACATCATATAACCACGTCATACAACTTCTGCCACATCATACAGTTTTGTATATAAACATACTTTGTATCTATCTATGTAATAAGGTTTGTATCTTACGGTTCAATAGGTCCCACCCATGCTTTCTTGATCTGTGCACCGCCGTTTAACTCGCTGACATTGCACACCTTACAAACTACTCTCACTTTAATTTGAATATCAAAGTACCATCATGAAAAAACCCAAATCCAAAGTCAGCTTTCTCCACCACAAACGACCACTCCATTCTCTCTCTCTCTCTCTCTCTCTCTCTCTCTCTCAAATCCGGAACTACCCAGGTGAGTATTTCCTTTTCTATTCATTATTTTGCGTCCCTCCGGCTTCGATTGCCTGTAAAATTGATGAATATATTTCATCTTAGTGTTAATCTTTTATCTATATCTTTGTTTTTAAATCGGGTTCGTATATCAGGGTTTGAACCTCCGTCGTTCTATCAGCTTTATCTCGGCTCACTCTAAGGTTTTAATTTTTAGGTATGATCTAAGGTTTTAATTTTCAGGAATGATCTAAGGTTTTAATTACACCATTGTTCTAATTTTCTTTGTATAACTCGGTGGCAAAACAGAGTTCAATAGAGCCGTGTAAAACTCGGTGGCTTCCTCTTCGTACACAGCTTAGATCGTTGATGGTGGGGTCCTCGCGATCACGTTAGATCATTGACCGAGAAGGAGTGACGAGAAGGGAGGGGAGGAAGACGAGAAAATAGTGGCGAAGAGAAAAGAAAAAGAAGACGAGAGCGGTTAAGAGAGGAGTTTGAGCTCGGCGGCACAGTTCTGGCTTTGAGGTTTGTTGATTCTTTTTAGTCCTTTTTTGGGTGAGAAGAAGACGAGAGCGGTGAAGAGAGAAGACCAGAACAGAATAAATTCCTTTTTTTGTCTTTCTTTCTTTCTCTCTCTTACTCTCTTAGTTTTTTGCTTTGTTACAGCGGTAGTGGGTTTGAGGGGTGGGGGAGTTTTAGTATTTGGCTTTGGATTTTCTAATTCTTTTGCAAATTTGTTTATGGGTTTGAGATTTTGTTATGCATATCCTTTCTGATTTATTGGTTGGCTTGAGAATGTGGGTGGAGATTTTTTCGTTGGTTTGAGATTTGTTTGCCATTTTTTTATAGATTTGGTTGGCTTTAGATTTATGAAATGTATATATTTTTTTCGATTTTCGTTATTATAAAAATATTTTTTTTATGTTTACATTTAAAAATATATTAATTCAGTTTACCAGATTTTAAAAAATGCTTATTAAATTTTTCTGATTTGTTCCCGAAATTGGTTAATATATTAATTTAGTTTTTCCTATTTTTGGGTCCCGAAATTTTAAAAATGTTTATTCAATTTTGTACATATTTTTTTATAATTTTTTTTTATTAATTTTCAATGTTTTGTGGAATTTGTTATATGATCCGTCAAATATTATAATTTTATGTCATTTTCAGATTTCTTTTATTAACTTTTAATAGAATCAGTGCATAAGCGATTTTCTGCCTTTTCGTTTATTTGGTTTGGTAATGGATCATCTACTCAAAGATAAAAGAAACGAAAGAAAGTTTGGTCACAGGTCATCTTCTTAAGGTTGATACTTTTATTTTTATTTTTTTATTATTTGCAGAAGGCAGGTCACAGGTCATCTACTCAAGCAGTTGAAGTTTCAACAATAGGGTGTTTGCTCATATTCAGCTCAAGGCATTAAAATTTTGTGCACATGGCTCAAGGTTGTAAGATGTTAGATGTGACTAATGCAATAGTGAGTAATAGGAATGTCAGAATTCAGAACCAAATTATTATTAAGTATTGTTATGTCTTTGGGGAAAAAGTCTTTTTGTTTATAGTCAATAGCCCAGGATATGTTAGTTGTTATTTTATGAATAACAATTTTGAAGTATAAAAGTACATGGACATTTATGACAAAAATCAAGTCTTTTTCTATAATCCAAGTTGCAAGTATTTTGATAATGAACTTAATATGTTCTATGTACTTATTTTTTTTAGCACATGTCCTTATTTACTTTGATGTACTTTACCAACTCTTTTCAAGAACTCTCCGTCATCGTGATGTACTTTATGATAAATATTTTAGTAACTGAATTTGACATTGATTAGAACTAAATCATTTCTTTACAAAATTAGTCAGAAAATATAAGTTGGACTATACTAATTGAGTAAAATCAATTTATATTTGACTCGCAACAAATTAAATAAATTAAATATTAATAAGTGGGTTTCTTATATTTTATTTTTACTAATTTTCATTTTATTCTTTACTATTTCTATTATCAATTAAGGTAATGAATTATTTGGAATCGTATAGAGGTTGATATATTAGCTCATTTATACTTACGGTTAGGCTATAAAAAAACAGTAGGAGCTCCAACAAATTTTCTTATTTTGCCAAAATTAATGGGTTCTAACGGTTATTAACGATTGAAGTGGGTCAATGGAATCCCAATATGTTAATGATTGAATCGTTGTGCTTTTTTTTCGATCTAATTACTATTACGAAATCTCTTGGACGTTTTTTCAACCGTGTTTGGATGTATTAACTATGAGTAAATATTTGGATCGTTTTTATAACCGTGCCATTGGCACGGGTACACCCTAGTATATATATATAACTGCCTGTTTGTGAAAATCTCACATATATGAAATTTTCACAAACAGACAGTAACATTTACTGTGGTTTTCACAAACAGACAGTAACATTTACTGTGGTAATACTACACAGTATATATATATATATATATATATAGTGAAAATGTCACATATATAAAACTATTTCATAAATATATTAACACATATGAAATAGTTTTATATATATAACATTTTCACAAACAATAACATTTACTGAGCTAATATTCCACAATATATATATATATATATATATATATATATATATATATATATATATATATATATATATATATATATGCTCCTATTTTTTAAGTTCTGTGCCACCCCTACTCACCCCAAATCGGTGCTCCAGATGATCCCGATCCCATTTATTCAATCTTATTTTCAAAGGTCCGCACCAGCGACACCCCATGATACTCTGGTGGATCCAAAACCCATTTATTCAAAAGTCTCTTATTTTCAAAGGTCCACGCCAACGGCACCACATGCCACCCTTACTCACCCCAAATCGGCGCTCTGACGAAGGTCGTTGACGCTCCAACAATGGTGGTAAGGATTGGATACCGCTAGCGCAAACCTTTAGATATAAGGTAATTTTGAAAAAAAACGATTTGGATCCACCGGATATATATATATATATATATATATATATATATATATATATATATATATATATATATATATATATATATATTACCACAGTAAATGTTACCGTCTGTTTGTGAAAATGACACATATATAAAACTATTTCATATTCTAGTGCATACAGTAAAGTTTACTGTTTGTGTAAATTTTTTTCTTTAGAATTTTATAGCATTCATGGATCTTGTTTGATAGATCTCGTCGAGCAAATTTCAAAAATAGTAATTTTGCGAAAAACGGATTTGTGAATCAAAAGTTATGATCATTTAAAGATTAAAAAAAAATCTTATCACTTATGTAACTTACTCAAAGAAGTTACGGATGGTTGGTTTTAAACGGGTAAAATTGTGAAAAAATTCTCTAAAAAGTTGGAATAGAATCTATGGAATTGTTGAAAAGTCAATAGGACTTATAAGAATATTGACCCGACAAATGGGACCTATGTGTAAAGATCCCTTAAGTTCCAATATTTATTTTGTGTGGATGGGGGATTGTGATTAAATCTCCAACACTAATTATTTATGAATTTCTCTTTCTCGTGAGTTCGACTGTCTTTTTTGTGACCCTTCTATTCTATCATGCAGAAGTATTATATGTTTTCAATTGTAAGTAAATTCTTTTTGTTGTATTATCTCCAATAGCAGTGCTTATTTATGTGACTGACACTACAATATCTCCTTTGCAACGACGTTGCAAACACATGGTAGATATCTTATTATGTTATTTGTATTATTTTGGGAAGATAAGGAGAGACTTGAGAAGCGGTTGCATGATATGGCAGTTACAGTTGAGAGATTTGAAAGTAGCAGAAAAAAATACTAATGGAGGTACCAATGACATTTGCTTACTTCACTAACATCTGAAATCTGAAAGGAAATTGAGTTTGCTTCTTTATTTTGTCAACATATTGATTCCCAATCTTCAAAGATAAAAAGGATGATAGGGTTTTAATCAGTGGCGGATCTAGGATTTTAGTCCAACCGGGGCTAAATCGGTTCAAAATTACATGTGCAAAAGTTTCGAGTGTTGAAGGGGGTTCGGGGGCGGTAGCCCCCGAGGCGATTTTTTTTGGGGTTATTTCTAATTTTAAATAAATTATAGTTGTACAATGCCCAAACAATTACTCTCAATCATTATTAACAATTTGAAACTACACAAACATACATACAAATTACACAAATTTGAGACTACATATTTAAAAAATTTCTCCATATGGGAAATTACATAAATTTCTATATACACATCACAAATTTCAGCTTCGGATACGGCTTTTGTGTTGTCTCCTCTTTTTCATTCAAAAAATTTCTCCATAACTTCCTATTTAAAAAAATACCACATATTTTAGACTACATTTATCACCACATATTTAAAAAATAATAAGGGCATATATTTTTGGGACACAAATTACAGAAATTTGACATTTTTCCCCAAATTACAGAAATTATAGAGATTTTTTGAAGAAATTACAGAAATTTAACATTTTTTTGAGAAATTGTATGAAAAATATATACCCTTATTTCTGTAAAATTTCTCAAAAAATCATAAATTCAACCAATCAAACGTTTAATCAAAACCCTATATTTTACACAATCAAAATCTTACACAAGAATCATACATTCAATCAAAATCATACATTCAATCAAAATTATACATACAATAAAATTTTTTACACAAAAATCAGATTTAATGGATAAAAAATACCTGTCAAAAAAAGGCTTGGGCTGGGCAACGGTGGGGCGTGGTGGGGCGGCTGCTACCCTGCTTGCTGGTGGTGACTCGGTTGCTGGCAGCTGCTGTTTTTGGAAGGAGTAGAATTTAGAAATGAGTAGGTTGGAAGCCTTGGAAGGAGTAGTAGAAATGAAGAATGAAATGAGTAGGTTGAAAGGAGTAGAAATTAGGGCCGGCTATCTTTGATTTACCAAGTTTTGTTTTTTAACTAATTACAAACTTATACCCTAAAGTTTGAAAATAATTATAAATATACCTTAAAGTAAGAAATCTTACCAAAAAACCTTAAAAAATTTTTTTTTTTTTTTTTTTTTTGAAAAGCTGAATCGGGGCCATAGCCCCCCTTGGTCCAAAGCTGCATCCGCCCCTGGTTTTAATCCCAGACCTGGGTCCATTAACTAGCGTATATGATGGGTGAATGCTCAAGCTCTTATTTTTCACTTTATTTACACACACAAATATGCTATGATTTCTTTGTGTATAGTTTATGCGCTATTTCGGTGTTGCACGGCAATTCAATATAGTTTATCTGCGTTAGATTCAACTAGAAGCGCAATTAATCAGACTTTCGATAATGGAAACTTGGATGCCTGAATTACTAACATCATTCGAAATGTCCCCAAATTCATTTTTGGGTTGTTATCCATGTTGGATGACAGTATAACATCATTCGTAATGTCCCCAAATTCATTTTTCCCAACATATTATATTGACTCGCAGTAGTAAAATTCATCTGATTGTATTTTTCTCTATGAAACTCGTGTGCTAATAAACTCCGTGGTTGGTTTATAATACTCTCAGTCATAGCATTTACATGCTATAATATGTTAAAAGTTGGAAATGGGGTATGATCTACTAGGATAAGGGTTATATGACCATTTTAGATCAATTTTTACTTAATCTTAGGCAGATTACAACTTTAAATTCTTAATGTTGCCTTTTATAATTTAGCCATTGTTATTACTTTCAACTGCTAATATCGCTATTAACTATGTTTGCTACTCATATTAGGAAACTATTAATACTTTACTTGATTATTAGTGCTCATATAGGACTATCTTTTGAAAACAATTGTGCACTTCTTTGCTGTTGAGAAAGTTATTCAAGAGGCTCAGATTTTATGCAACTGAGTACATTATGGTACTAAAGACACCATGGTTTTTATACCGGATATCCAAAGTTTTTTTAAAATTAATTGTACATTTGCACTACAATAATTGTTCATGCATGTGTCTGGGAATAGTATGGTATTTAGACATCTTCACTTACTTTTGGTTTTTCTTTACGAGCAAGCAACGTATTAAGTTATCATCTTCTACTTGAAATGAAATTTTGGTTTTTTCCTTCTTTGTTGAATTCTTTTGTTTATCAATTCATGATACATGGACTTTTACCTGTACACTCTATTATGCTTTTCTATGATTTGTCGAAGGATCGACATGTTGTATACATAACACATAATGCTTGCAAATATAGCGACAGGTATCACTGTTGCCCAAATTTTGAAGAACAATTGACTGGTCGTCGGAAAAGAGTGTGATTCTTCCCCCCCCCCCTCTCTCTCTCTCTCTCTCTCTCTCTCTCTCTCTATATATATATATATATATATATATATATATATATATATATATATATATATATATATATATATATAGTCCTGCTCTTGTGCAGACTAGTCCGCATTTTAAGAATGCGGACCGGACATGTATCACCTGACGGTGAACCCAGATTAGAGAGAGAGTGTTCCTATAATTTAAGCTAGAATTTCTAGGTGCACTGTTAGGTGATACGTGTACGGTTCGCATTCTTAAAATGCGGACTAGTCCGTACAATAGCAGGACTATATATATATATATATATATATATATATACACGGCCAGGGCCTGCGACAGGCTAATTTAACGGGTTTAAATGACGGGTTAATATCGTCCACATGATTTTAGGACCACTATCATCTATTGGACCATCTTTTGGGGACCACTTTTGTCTTTTTATGCCTATGTCTTTTTCTAATGTTTTCGGAATATAATTTTCTACTCCATTAATTTCTATGATCTTTTAAGTTTATTTTAAAGCCCAATTAATCTGAAAGTCTAAGTGTAGAAGTTTCAGGGCTACTGCTACTTCTTAAGCTCCTTCCGTCACTATCGTACTGGAGTTCTGAATAACGAGGATTATCTATATAAATAGTTTCTTCAGGGAGTCTAGAAATTGCAAGCAGTTTTGCAGGAAAATATTATAGTCTTAAATACCTATACGGTATCGTGGGTTTATCAGTCTAGCTTCTTTATATATTTGATTAACAATATCAATTATATCGTTATCTATAAATTCGTCTAAATTATTATCACCATAAGATGACAAAAATCTACGGTATGTTCTAGGGGTAGCTGTTTCTACATTTTTAATGAGAGGGCGAATTCCTCCGGCTCTAATTAAAATAGCCTTTGTTTCAGCTAACCTTTTTTGTCTAATAAATTTTAATATGTCTATATTGTCTTCAAGTATCCTAGTATATTCTTGATATTTTTCAGGTCTTGACAGTTCTTCTGCAAAATCTGCAGTTCTTAATTTTTGTCTAAAGAGATCACGGATCCCTGTTCAAATTATTTATATTCTAGGTACTTCTCTTCCTAACCACTCAATAATCTGGTCTATATATTTGAAAGTACCACATGCGTATGTTAAAGCAAATTCTCTAAGTTCTTTATCTTTAGGGTCTGTAAGAGTCCAGTCTTGAATTTCTATAGTTAAGTCTAAACTTGTTTGATTAACAAATTCTAAAAAGTCTTTAATGATTTGTAGGCTCATACAAGATTCTTTTTAAAACAATAATATGTAAAATAGTTAAGGGTTTGGTTCGAGTTATACCTTCCTTCTGGTCTGCAATATCTTTATCTTCCTTCCTTCTTATCTTCAGCCTTGCTACTATTCTTCTCCGGTCTCGGCCTCCTACAACTCTCTCTTTATGTGTCGCACCTCAATCCAATATTTTGGCGTTGAACCTGTTTCTTGCCTGTAGGCCTTCACGCCTAACGCCCACCTGACTAACGGCTCACGGCAAATCGGCACTTGACGGCGGTTCACCAGTATAACACCTTGTGTGCTACATCAGAGGTTCCATACAATAGTCCTCTATGAACAGAAAGTTGAAGACAATTTGGAAAATAATAACAACTCAACATAAGAGATTTCTGGAAAAGAAAATACTTTTATTGCTTAGCATAAGTAGTTACAACTTTCCCCTCTCTCCTAACTATGTGAGGTTTACTCACTCATGTATATATTACTCACTATAAGTATACTCTCTCTCTCTAGTATCTTATATTGGAAGTCTAACAACTGGTGTCTATTCTTACTCCCTACCTCTCCTTTTATAGCATAAGAAGGCATACAGATGACTGGTAACCGGTTACAAAAAGTGATTCGGTTGAAAGCATACAATTATTAAAGAGAAATACAATAATTAAAAGTCTAAAGTTTTGGAATCTTTTGAGTCTTCCTTTTTCAAAAGAAATCCTGTCGTCTTGCAATTATTTCGCACCTAATGTCTTCAGCTGTCACCTTTATCTTTATGAAAGGATGTTGTCTAGGGCCCATATGGGGCAGGTCTGAGCTGTCTTTCACCTATATACTGCAATGGAGACTTGTCGTCTTGTAATAATGCATACGTCTAACGCATGATATCTTTTGTCTTTAATAATTATTCAGTTAACGAGGGGTCTGTCTTTGTCCCATCCGTGTCTTCTTCTTCCTTGTCTTGGTTTGGTAGGGCATTGTTAACAAAATCATCAATGAGGCCCATAATTCTAAGGCTAGATAGCAAAGCTATCTCTATCATTTCTTTGGATTCTTTCTTAAGCCTTCCGTTGAATGGTTCATCAGCTTGGATTATCAGGTCTTCTTTGTGGTAGGCAGTGTACCACTTGTCTGCTCCTGTCAATAATTCCATGATTTCTATTGTCTTCATGGCTTGAGCAATTTGGAGCTTGAACTTATCAATAATTAAATCTTTAGTCTCGTCTTCTGATAAAATCTCAACGTCTTCAAATGTATAATTGGAAAATCTAATGAGTCTAAATCCTTCAACTCTCATTCCTCTACAGGAACTTTGAGTAATCTAATATATTCTAGCAAATAAAGGAAGGAATTCTTCTATCTTCTTAATATACTCATGGACTATTTTTTCAAGAGCAACAGAGTCTTCTATAGTCTCGATTTGGATGAGTCGAATGAACCCATAGTCTGCTAAGGTTATCTGAGCCATTTATGCCTTCCTAGAAAGATAAATCATTGGGACGTCTTTAAAGAAACCTTTCATCATTAAGGCATATCCATTAGTCTCGGATAAGAACATATTGAAATGTTCAATAATGCAAGTCTTTCTGATAGTCATCAGATAATGGAAGATTATTATGACCGAATGGTATAACAATCTTAGTCTTAAAAGTCTTTTTCTAATAACAAAAATTATCAGCGGGTCTAGTTTTGGAGGATTTTCCAAGAGTTTGAGCATAAGTCTGAATCTGCGGTCTAGGCATAGCAGTACCATTGAGTTAGGTAACTACAAGTCTTTGCGTTCTCATAAATCTTCCAATGGCTACCAAATTTTGTTTGAAATCTATCCATAGTCTATTCTTCACATTTCACCATATGGCGTCTATAAGAGTATTTTCATCATCTGAAAATTCTCATCTAAATTTTATCAAGTCTGGATATCTTTGATTGGGTCTATATTGGGGGAAATACATTTTTCCAATGAGTCTATTTTGAGCAATAATCTCTTGTCTAGATTTTTCTGGAGGAACCAAGATATCATCAAAGTTCTATAGGATTGGTCTTTCTTAAGAGTCTTGAATATGAGTCTGTCTCTGCGTTACACCAGCATTTGGTTTTACGCGTCTAAAATAGTCTGCAACGTCTTCCCTGTTTAGTCTATTTGTTCCAGAGGAACTCATGTCATCTAGGTCTTCTGTTTGCAATATAAAACATGAAATCATATTAGTGTTAGCAAACATTGGCTCTCTTGATATAATGTCTGGAATGGTATTTTTACTTCCCTTAATATGTATGACAGAGAAGTCATAACCATTAAGCAATTGTTGCCATCTAATTAGTCTATTAGTCCTTGATTTGGACAAGTCTAAATCTCTGAATTTTACTGCATAAGAAGAGTCAGTATATACAGTAAAATGTTTAGGTCTAAGAAAAAGCATATATTTTTCTATTTCCCTTACTATAGCTAGAACTTCTTTTTCATAAGCAGTGTATCTTGTTTCTGGGTCTGTAATGGTTCCAGAACTATATATACAAAGTTTCTTCTTTTTTGTCTGATGATCAATGGCAAAGTATACTGCTCCTCATTGTTTATCAGAGGCATTTGTTTCTACTATAAACTGGTCTTCTGCATTAGGCAGTTCAAATAAAGGAATGCTCTTGACCATATCTTTAATCTATCTTGTGACTTCAAAATCATCTTTGGTCCAATAAAAAGGATTAGTTTTGTCTGTTCCTTTTAATTTGGATGTTAGGCTTTGTCTTTTTGAAGCAATGTCTTTAATAAAGTCTACGACACAATTAAGCAATTTTAAAAATGATTGTAGTTGTTTTCTATCTTTTAGTTGATCTGGAAACTCAAGAATCTTTTTAGTTATGTGTTCTGCTAAGGATATTTTTCCTTTATTAATATGCATTCCCACAAAGTCTATCTCAGTCTGAAATAATTGCATTTTCCTTTCGAAAATAACAATACCATGTTTGTTTAATTCTAAAATAATTTTTTTAAGATGGTCTACATTCTCTATCTCAGTCTTACTGGGTACAAGAATATCATCTATGTAAACAAGATAAAATGCTTAATAAGGTCTAAATATATTATCCATTCTTCTTTGGAATACTTGAGGAGCATTCAAGTATCCAAATGGCATTACTAGCCATTCGTATTTTCCTCGGGGCACACTAAAGGTTGTCCAAGTAATACTGTCAGGATGCATCTTGATTTGCCAAAAGCCTGATTTGCAATCAAACTTACTGAATATAATTTTATCTTCAATTAAATTGATTAAATTATTCTTGTCTGGTATATTATAGGAATCAAATTCACAATTCTTATTTAATTATCTATAATCTATAACCATGCGGTTTTTTCCTCTTTTACGTTCAGATTTATTTTGAACATAGAAGCCAAGGCTATTATGTCTACTTTTACTTTCTCTAATAATGTCTAACTTAAGCATTTCATCCATGTCTTTTTTGAATTCTTCCATGTCTTCTTGTGAATATCCTTTTGTTATAGGTTCCACCATTAATAGTGGCATCTGGGTTAATAGGGATAATTTCACAATAACTTTGGTCTTTATCCCATTTAGCGATGGGATTTCTCCTAAAGTAGGCTATGCTAATTTCCTAATCTTTTCCTTTTCTACTTCTATATCTATTTTCTTTTGTTTGGATATAGCTTGAACCTGTAATAGGGTATGTTGGGTTTGATCTAAAATGTCTAGTTGTATAAGCATTATTTGCTTATAACACTTTTGGTCTGGACACTTATATTCTTTTTGTAAGGGTTTGGTTATTTCTAAGACTTCTTATTGGGTTATAGGTCTAGGTCCACCATGCTCAGTTGAATAACTCTGATGTTTTATGGGTCTATAATTTGGTTTGACCTGCATAAGGTCAAAAGCAGTCTTGTGATCTATTAGAGGTGCTTTTATATTAAATTCCTCCGTATCACTAATTAATATCTTATCATTATACTGAGTATAAGGATGATATTTTCTAATAAAGTCTTGTTCTAAAATAATGTTTCATGTGAAACTAGGACGAGGATCCATTATCCAAAACCGATGATTAACGGTTTTGTTGGTCTGATTTTCTAATTTAAAATAAATAGGAATAGTCTGAAAATATAGGGTAAATGGATCTCCATTAGACAATTTACTATATATTTCTTGAGTACTTTCTAAAAAATAGTCTTCAGGGAAGGCATTAATCTTGCAAATACTCCGCGAGCATCCTGCATCTATAAAAGCTGAAAGTCTTTTAGGATAATCTTTGGGTTGAACAAATAATTCTACAAAACAAGCATGTGGTTTAGTAGAAATTCCTAAATTATTATTTTCTAAAATAGATATTCCTTTCTGAGGTTTATCTATAAAATCTAAGGGTATTTGGTTTTCTGAACTACTATCAGAATGATATTCTTCTAAATCATAGGAAATTCCCTTTCTTTTGAAGTTTTCATTTTCTTGCAATCTTTTGGCTATATTTATATCAATATCTTAATAATATGTTTTAATATCTAAGTCTATTTGATCGTCATACTGGCTAGTATAAATTGCTCTAAATCTAGTTCTTCAACATTCTTCATGGTAGTGTAATTGACAAATAACACAAACTATAAATAATTATGTTTGTATAGTCTCAAAGCATTCTACACATCAAAAGTCTTTCTTGCTATATTTCATTTCATATGTGCAATAATGTCTTTCATCAAAGTAACATCTAGGTATATATGTTAGTAACTCAGGATTACTAATTGTCCACATTTTCTTTAAAAAGGGGCTTAATATACACTTATACCAAGCTTCCTCAAAATCTATATATTCATTATCTAAATCGTCTTGATTAGTTTGCATCATATACAAGTCTAGAGTATCCTGAGAGTCTTCATACTCATCAGTATCACTATAGTCTTCTGAACCACTATCTGTATATGCTATAGAAACTAGTATTATTATCATCTTCTATGTCTGATATTTCTATAGCATATAGGATATCTAACTCTTCTTGATCTGCATAGTCTAATATTGTATTAATAATCTTAATGCCTTCTTTATCTTTCTTATTAGGGCAGTCTTTAGCAAAGTGTCCTTCTTTTCTGCAAGTCTAACATTCTTTGATAGAGGTCTTAGATTGAGCTACATATTTTTATTTCCTATAATTAGGAACCTTCTTATACTTACTAGTGTTCTTCTTAAAATACCTTCTTTGATTAAATCTATTTTTCTTAGTCTTAGGGTTCTTTTCTCTAAAGGTAGTAGATTTTCTAAATTTATACTTCTTTAGAAATCCTAAGGGTCTAGTCTTAAACTTCTTATGTTTCCATTCTAATTTCTTTTTGAATTTCTTAGGTTCACTACCACATCCCCATTGGATTGGAGCAATGTCTCTTTCATCTTTAATTGGAGGGATCTACTTGAAAGTTTCTTCTATCAACTTTCCTTGGGTTATATCACGTCTCTTAGATATTATATAGTCTTTGGCGAAATTGATTCTTTCACTAAGGGAGTTATTTTTAACTCCAGCTACTCTTGGCCAATTCCTATATTCATTAATTAGGATTTGTCCTATGGCTGATATCTTCCTAAAGTAATCATCTTTTAAGGTCTCATTAAATTCTTTAATTTGGTAATATAATTGCTCATAATTATTGCAATATTCATTTATCTTATCTAATTTGCAAATGCTAAGGAGGGCTAACTTAGTTTTTGCTAGGTCTTGTTCATTGATTTGAGCTAGATGTCCAGCTCCAATGAATTCTGATGTAATCAATTGAATGTATTCTTAAATTGATCTTTCTTCTAGGTTTTCCTTCATCTTTTCAATCTTAGCTAAGGAGTCTTCATTGGTAGCCTTTATTAGACTATCTAAATAATCTTTTGCAATACCTTTAATGGATTGCCCAGCGTATTGTTTATATGAACTTGCATCCCATTGTTCATTAGATGCAAAACACATGTTCATCTGATTACGCCATTCGTCTAAGGCCTTCTTCCTATCTTGAACATTGTCTAGGTTAAGGTATATACCTACTAGATTTATGGCTTGACTTGCCATAGTCTTAACAGGAGTAAAACTCTTATCACTAGTTGGAAAGTCTTTTATATAATCAGGTTTGGTCTTTATTACGGTGCTTGAGTATATAGGAATATTTATTCCTATTGGTTTACTAAAAAGTCTAGGAGCATCTTCTAGCCTACTACTACTTCCTATCTCTTGCTTATTAGATTCTACCTGCGTAGTTGGCATTAATCTTTGTTCTCCTCCTTCTATTAGTCTAAGGTTTCTAAGAAGTTCCTTAGCGTTCTTAGATTCTTTTAATTTTAATATACGCTCTTGAGCTATCATATTAAATCTTTCTCTTTCTTGAAATCTAACAGAATGACTTTTCTTAAGTTGATCTTTAAATGCCATCATATCCAATTCTGAGGGTTCATGTCCAAAGTTTTGGATTCTAGCTTTTTCTGTAATTAAGTCTTTTTGTTCAGATGATCTTCTAGGTCTAATTATCGGGGCTTGTCTTAGTAAACTGGCATTAGTCCTACTACTACATTCTCCTTCTGAAGGATCATTGATTATGGCTTCTCCCATATTTCTAAATCTAATTTCTTCGGTCTGGATATTCTTATTGACAATCTTATGGGGGGCCAAACTGGATAGTAATATTTCCAGTGACATCGTATTGATTAATAAATAGAGGTTTATTCTATATAGTCTTAGTTTCTTAAAATTCTTGTAATTTCCAAAGGGTTTTAGCTTTTTCTTTCATAAGTTCAGTATTCCTAATACTGTAAGTATGATTATAGTCTGAAACATTAGTTCTAACTAAAATTTCTTCATTAAGTATACCACTAGGAATTCCCGATTACATTCCTTCATAAGGAAATTGGGAGAACTTCACATAGCTTTGGAATTCAATATTTATATTAGCGTCTGGGATAATATAGTCTTCATAGCCACTAGCATATAAGATTAACTTAAATTGTTTGGCTGTGTCTATGGTTACTGTAAATGCCAGAATGATATTAAAGTATCCTATGTTGTCTGACATTTCTAATTGGGCTATCCCAATAAGGTTTTTCTCAAAATCTTTCCATCTTTTGTCTACTAAACAACATAATATGTTGATAGCATTCTGAGGTCTATGTAATCCTTGGATTCTTGCTTGAAAGAGTCTAAAGGTTAGGAATTAGAACCTCCTATCAGTTCCTCTAGATCTAAGCCATTTTGAGTCAAACACTTGGAGGTCAGTATAGGATTTATCTAACACATGATTCCTACAATGGTAAGTCATGTTATAATTAGGAGTCTTAGGAGTGGCACCTTCTTTAAACAAGTCTATGTATCCAATGACTAGAAGTTGTCCATTATGAATGGAATCTTCAATAATCTTCCTGTCAACATCACCCCATTCTTTCCATTGGAGAGGATTGGTGAAATTTCTTTCTTTCCACCATGTCCTAACATTGGAGGATGAATCCTTAAGTCTTTGGATCATATGATTACTCTGTCCAATATTTGGGATAGATCTAACTATCTTACTAGTCTTATCTAATTCGTCATTTATGACTCGTCTACCTATGGTATTCCTTTCTCTAGTTTCTATAGGAGGGGATTTTCTAAATTTATAGGTGGTTACCTGTTTTTGTTTAAGTCTTTTTTTAATTCTTTCTAAAAAGTCTGAAAAATCTTTTTGTCTTTTTATTTGACTAAGGATTTCTTCTTTAAAATTCTTATTATCTTTTCTTGTCTTCTCATAAATTTCTTCACTATGTCTAGCAAGAGAATTAACTAGAGATTTGGCAACATTTGTAATATAGTCTTTTACTTCATTATCTTTTTTTGTTGTTGCACGGATCTAGCTTCTATAGATTCTACAGTCCTTTCTATTTTATCTAAACGAGTTAGAACAAAAGGAGAATCTATTTCTTCTTGGGAAGGCTTATTATATACAACCTTAATTTCATTTATAATTTCTTCGTATTTTTCTTCTACTTGGGCCATGTCTAGTCTAAGTTCATTAATAACACTATCCATCTTAGATAGGTTATGACCTTCCATATTATTAAGATGATTTGCTAAATATTATTGGAATTTAACAAAGTCTGTGTAGAAGGTGGTTAATCCTTCTGTCTTAGCCTTTAAATCTAAATGCAAGTCTTTAACAAAGCTACTGTTATAGTCTTGGGTAGCTGCTATGGACATAGAAATTAAATTTAATCTTTCTAATATAAGTCTAGTTTCTTTAGCCGCATTGACAACCTCATTTTTATTTATCTTGTAATAAAATCTATCATCGTTTATCTTTTCTAAAATTCTTTGGTAAAAGTCTGATAAGGTCTGAATGGAGAGGTCTCTGGGTACCTCATTCCAATATGATCTAACTATCTCCATTAGGAATATAACTATCTAATCTAGGGATAAGCTTAGCGTGTTCTTTAGTAAGTTTAATTAACTCGTTGTCTTGATTTTTAATTAAAGTTTTAATTTTTAAAATATATTTGTTAAGGACTTCTATATGATTAGTCGTAATATTTATTTCTTTTAAAACATGAACTAGGTCTATTGGGATTTGGTTATCTACTTCTAGTAATCTTTTAGAGATATTTTTTATCTTTGTCTCTAGGGTTTGAGTATCTTTTATTAATTGTCTTAATATAAGGAGTCTGCACTTATTTTGGTCTATTATGCTATTAGTAGCACTAGCAGTAACTTGTCTACTGTCTGCGTGTTTATCTAGGATGTGTTTAGTGCGTGAACAACCATCTATGTGAGAGGTTAAACAACCTACTGGGTCTAAATCGGTTATGGGCATATGATGGTAGTCTGGGTTGGTTCCAAAAATATCTTGGTAAATGCGAGGGATAAATCCCAAGGGCATTAAAGTCTTTTTACTAAAAGTCTTAAAGGAGCGTCTTATGGCTCTGATACTACAATTAGGGTTTTGGTCGGAATTTGGTGAGTTTCTAAAGTTCTTAAGGTCTAGATACCAATTTGGGTCTAAATTACAATTCTTTGAACTATATAGTCTTAAAATGGGTTTTTAGTATAAGACAAGAGGTAGACCATCTAAAGAAAATAACAAAAAGTCTTTGGGACCACGAGGGGACCACAGTTGGATAAGGACAAAAGTCTGTTAATTCTTTCTTTAAGGAAGTCCGTTTAAGAGAATGTCTATATATGTGTGTGTGTGTGTGTGTGTGTGTGTGTGCGTGTGTGTGTGTGTGTGTGCGTGTGCGTATCCCTATTTTGTTAAAATCTTGATATTGAATGTTTTAATATTCATAATATATATTAATAAGGACGCTGACCATTGACATGCGGGATGATCTTAGATCACGACCAATTTCTAAAGCAAAGGTCACTTGGAATGTAATATATAACTTGGATTTGGACTTTCTAAGCGTGCTGATTGATATGTGGAATGGCATGAAAATGTAAATAATTTAATGATAGGTGACCTATAAGATATCGAGCTCCAGTTGAGAGATTATTTATCTTTTTCTATCTGATCTATTGAAGTAAATTAGGAATGTGGAGTATTTTTCATTCTTTAACTTCAGGATATGGTTCATTCAAGCTCAATTTTTAGTTTAAAGGTATGGAATTTTGATCAATAAATCCTCAGTTCGTATGTTAAGTGTTATTTAACTTCTTATCTCGACCATAAATTTGTTATTATCTTTCAATTACTATAACTGTAAAAAATAACATCGTTATTTATGTATTGTTGCAGAATTTATATATCAAGTAGAGGAAATAAGTTGATCCCCATTCACTACATACATAAATAATAGAAAAGGTACATAAACTTTTAGTAAATTTTCAACCGTTATCTTTATATCCTCGGTTTCTGATTATACAAGCATTCTTATTTTTGCATATGTCAGTTGAAGTTTATATTTACACAAGCATTGGAGGCCCAATTGATATAGACAATGAACATGAGTGCGATAAGGAGGTGAATGATAAGTTGTTAACAACAGCAAGTTGGTTTTAGAAAAATAATTGTAATTTTTTTTGTTACTTTAAAATTACCGAACTTTGAATGTTAATGTAATTTTTTGAATCTTCCTATAAGTTACATTTTATTGTATAATTATTGTAGACACCCATCCTAGTACCCCCTAAGCATCTCATTAGGTCCCTAACACTCCTCCTCTTTCTATAGACCCTAAGTCATACTCTGAGTACTGATCTAAAGGCCATTGGGCACTTTCGGTCCCCTTTCTCTCTAGTTAGATCTCCAACTTGAGCAAAGATCATGCAATCTCGTAGGGCACTGAATCCCCCTTCCAACGATCAATACCGTGCTCGAATTGGTCTCACGGTTCGCACAAACGATCATTTTTACTCTGAGAACTTATCTACAGGCCACCGAACGCTTTCAGGTCTATTTGACTTCGTTCAACTCTCCAACCCGAGCAAAGCTCGATGAACCCTCATAGGAATCTGAATCCCCTTTCCAACAATTCATACCGCTACAAATTTATCGAAGATTTGGGAAGCTTTCATCTACAATAGACGATCCGAATTTCAGGACGACTTCAACAATCATGCCTAACAAAGTACGAATTTGGAATGTGTTTTAGTTCCATTTACATTTTACACTAAAAGTGTTAGGATATTTTTATGAAAGATCAAACATTTTTCCAGTTACGAAAAATAATTTTTAAATGATTTTAATCATCTTGGATAAATGTTTTCAGATTCGTAAGAGTTTTGGTTTTAAAGGTTTCCAAAGATTTTTAATCTCTGTTGACGAATCTCAAAATTTGTGCTTGGTCATTCAAATGAGATAAGATCTCGTTCGAATGAGATCAGATATGGTTCGAACGACGTAGTTTTTCGTTCGAATTATAGAGTTAAATTCTGACACATCACCGCCTTGATTTTTAGTATTTAAATGGTGCCAGGCTACTGAATTTCGTGTGGAGAAAACAGTGGTTTTAACAGAATACGATTGGAGTGTTTTTGGTTTATTCTCCATCTTTTTGAGGGTTCAAAACTTTTTTTAATAATTCACAAATCCTAGACATTTTTGTGTGAGTTATTTCGTGGAACCCAAAGCATATTTTGCTGGGAGTTTTGTTGCTGAAACATAGGTGCCTTGGAAAGGTACTGGGATGACCATAGGTGCCACTTGCGGAAGGTACTAGGCTAATCGACTGCGTGTCATAGGGAGTGCTGTGGTCACTACACCAAAATGGCCAAAATGTCACCTTTTAGCTGGCCACCCTTGTCATGGTCATTGACCGTGACAACAAACACGCGTTTTGTGTCACGGTCATTGACCATAACAAGACGGTGACAAAAAATTGTCACGGTCATTGACTGTGATAATTCTTAAAATAATTATTACGGTCAAGGACCTTGACACGACCGTGAAAATGTCTTCAGTAAAAAAAAGCCCTAGGCTTCTTTTTTCCCACCGTTTTTTAATTTTCTCTCTCTCTCTCCCTCTCTCTAAGGGATTTCAGCTCTCACTAAGGTATTTTTTTTCCTCTCTTTCATTTCTATATGTGTATGTATGTGTGTGTATATATGTGTGTATATGTATGTGTATATGTGTGTATATATGTGTGTGGTAGTGTGTGGTGGGGGAGGGGGAGGGGGGAAGGAGGTGGGGTGGTGGGTGTGTGTGTGTGTGTGTGTGTGTGTGGCGGGGGTAGGGGGTGGGGTGGTGGTGGTGGGTGTGTGTGTGGGTGTGTGTGGTGGGGCAATCTTAACAATTGTATAGCTTTAATTAATAAATTGTATATCTTTAATTGTAATTTTAATTGTATAGTTTTAGATGAAAGTAAATTAATAATTAGTTCCCATTTCATATGAAAGTAAGATTGCCCCTCATTGTAAATTAGTAAATTAATAATTGTATACTTTAATTGATGAAATGAATTAATTGAGTAGATGAATTAGAAGGAGTACGGGATACACATTTGTTATTGACATTGATGTTGGATTATTTTGTTTAGTATATGTTGGGTTGATTAGTTTTAAAAGTGGCATGACCACTGGATTATTGTCCATATGGGGGTGGGATTTTTCAACTTTTTTGGAAAATTACTTTGTATATCGAACAATATATATATAGTATGACAATTAAATGAAACATACTTGAAATTAAATATAGTGCGCATAGATACTAGCCTTACAGTTCTTATGCGTACGCATTAAATAGCCCTTAGACCCATTCGAGAGTCATTACTCATATAATGAGATCTCTCGAATTGTTCCGTTTGGACAGTTTGAGACTGTATAATTTCAGTATACACTACACCAAATCTGCCCATTTGTCAAGGTCATTGACCTTGACAAATCCAACTTGTCAAGGTCAATGACCGTGACATTTCGAGGCGAGACAAATTTTTTTGTCACGGTCGTGTCACGGTCATTGACCTTGACACAAAACTCGCATTTTGTGTCACGGTCGTGTCAAGGTCAATGACCGTGACACGTTTGTCACGGTTTATAACCGTGACAAAGCCGTGACCCTTCTTATCTAGAATTGTCACGGTCAATGACCGTGACAATTCTGGGCAGAATTTAAAAAAAATCTGCTGGGCAGTATGGCCACTGCCACTGCCTAACAGTATATTTGTACCTGTTATAGCAACGTTGTACCTGTTCCAAACATCATATATCCAACACAAACTAGAGATAATGCAAATATATATTCATGACGATATAATCCAAATATTCAAAGTAAAAATAATATACATGACGATATAATCCAAATATAATTAAAATGGAAAAACTTAAAAATAATGTTATTACATGTCTTGGATAAAACTGAGGAGGTGAGTAGGCCACACGACATACGAATTGACGCACCCACTAATATACGTCGTGCCGCATTGTTCGCACAACCACAGTAGGGAGTTCTCCTTCCCGGGTATGACATGCGTGACGAGCACCTTGGACTCCATCTCTTGAAACACACGTCCATGGACTATTCCACCCTCAACGATATTCGGGTCCCTCAACCCCCGCCCTATCCGCTGGCCATCAAATACGTCCAATATGAACACGCTCGGCCAACCAATTATCGACAATGGTCTGTTGGAGGGCGTCAAATAGGGAAGTGGATCGTCAAAGTTCGAACGTGTCGGTGATGAAGCAGCGAGGTCCACATCCTCGTCATCCTGCGCCTCGTCCTCCCGCACCTCCTCCTCCATCCCTTTTCCTTTCCCTTTACGGTCTCCACCCAACGTACGCTTCATGAATGCGTACATATCTTGGACCGTCGCCTCCAAACGGGACAGCTTCGCCTCGTGTGAATCCACCGTTCGAGCCAACCCGGTGTCGCTCGTCTCCAATCCGATGATTCTAGATTTGGCCACCCGCGAGCTCACTCCCCTTGTCCTCCCCTTGCGATCAGAGCCAAGCACTTGGCTGAGTGCATCTGTGGACAAAGATGCCTTGTCGGCATCAGACTGCGACTCTTGCACTTCCTTAAGCTTTGCCTGAAACGACAAAAAGCACATGATTATTAAAATAAGTAAACTAAAAAATTATAACGTAATTAACAATAATTAAACTGTTGGATTACTTACAATCGTGTCCGCGACGCTCGGGGACACCTCCTTGTCCTTCCCCTTCTTCGTCCGAAGAGACACATAAGTATTGAGCCTATGTGGCTTACCCCCTGGCCCACTCCCTACCCCCTGAAATAAAATAAAGTAAAGTAAAATTAGTATCGGCCCCACAAAGTAAAATAATATCCAATAATATATTTCTGTAGTTATAGATAAATTAAATCTTACCTGCATCCTATGCTCCACCTCAGCGTAAGAGGTCCGGCCGTAGTAGTGCACGTCCGTCTTTTTAGCCCGATTTCCCTCCCCGATTGGCGAGATGCCAATTGTCGATCCTCGATCTCATTGTCAATGAACTTTTTCCATTGTGCCAATGAGATCGGCTCCTTGGGCGGGACGGATCCGCGCCATTGTAAAATGGACTCTCGTGTTTTTCCAAAGTACCGTGTCCGCATATTTTTCTTCCACGTCTTGTGTTGCTCCCTCAACTACTCCCAGATGGAATCGCGTAGCTTTGGATCCAAGTTGAATTGTTCCTGTCCAACAAATACAATGTTAGTTGCGAATAAATATAAATATAAATATAAATATAAATATAAATATAAATATAAATATAAATATAAATATAAATATAAATATAAATATGAAATTGAAATTGAAATATTCATACAAATATTACCTGTAGTGCCGCCCAAACAGCTAACTTGAGCTCATATGGCACCTCCTTCCAACTCATAAACCCCGGGCCGATGACCGTCTTTAGCAGCTCGAGGGATCTCGCTAATAGCTCCGACTTGTTGTCGACGGTAATCCCAAATTTTCCATATTTGGGGAGCCTAGGGGCGGAGGATCCCTCGTCGCCTCCACTACCACCGAACCCAGACGACATCATCATAAACAGCATCATCATCTTCGCCTTAACATCTGAAGGAGACATTTTTGCTGTAAAAAAAATGTTATTAGTACAGATAAAAAAAATGTTAATAGTATAATTATCTAGGGTTAAAAAATTATCTAGGGTTTTACCTAATTGAATTAATTTCATAAATAAAATTATTATCAATTTAAATGAAAATATCAATTATTATCCAATATTTTTGAATGAAATATTTATTTTGAATGAAAATTTCAATTATTATCCAATATTTATATTTTTCTTTTTCTATCTAATAATTTTCATTGTAAGAGCACAGTACATAACGTATGTGTAAGTTCCGTCAATACCATTTCGTTTCAATTTTGTAATATTATATTTTTTCCAAATATTTTAAAAGTTATTAAATGGGTGCCCCACCCCTACCCCTGCCCCCCTCCCCCCGCCACACACACACGCACACCTACGCACCTACGCACACACACACACACACACCCCACCCCCACCCCCTCCCCCCACCACGACCGTGACAACTACATATATTGTTTATCAATAAAATTATGACATGAGATAATTATAATTGGAGCATAAATTTCATTATCATAAAGGGATAAATCCAACCGAGTACAGAGATTCTACAAATTAAAGTGAGAATTAAATTTAAGACTTTCTAACAACATGCATGTATATGGATTCTAACTAATGATATTCCTAAAAACATACAATTGACAGCATTTTGTGAATTTACTAAACTTTATATAATATTATCAAATTCTGTTAAAAAATTATCTAGGGTTTTACCTAATTGAATTAATTTCATGAATAAAATTATTATCAATTTAAATGAAAATATCAATTATTATCCAATATTTTTGAATGAAATATTTATTTTGAATGAAAATTTTAATTATTATCCAACTATTATCAATTATTTATTTTGAATGTATATAATATCCAAAAATATAAATGTAAATAATATTCAAAACCCCACCCACACCCACCCCCACCCCCACCCCCTCCTGATGTTTATTATCCAATTATTATCCAACTATTATCAATTATTTATAAAATTGATGTCTACTTTTAGTGTTGTGTATATATGTTAGTTGATGCCATTATATTTTTAGCCTAATTAGATTCTAAGGTTATCTCAATTTATATTTTTCGTTTTCTATCTAATAATTTTCAACGTAAGAGTACAGTACATAATGTATGTGTAAGTTCTGTCAATACCATTTCGTTTCAATTTTGTAATATTATGTTTTTTCCAAATATTTTAAAAGTTATTAAATGGGTGCCCCACCCCCACCCCCTGCCCCCCTCCCCTCGCCACACACACACGCACACCTACGCACCTACGCACACACACACACACACACCACCCCACCCCCTGCCCCCCTCCACCACCCCCTCCCCCACCACACACCACCACACACACACACACCCCACCCCACCCCACCCCCTGCCCCCTCCACCACCTCCTCCCCCACCACACACACACACACCACCCCACCCCCTGCCCCCCTCCACCACCCCCTCCCCCACCACACACCACCACACACACACACACACACACCCCACCCCACCCCCTGCCCCCCTCCACCACCCCCTCCCCCACCACACACCACCACACACATACATTTATACACACACATATCCACATACATACACATACATATACAAACGCACACACCCCGCCCTGTCCCCACCCTGCCCCACCCCACCCCCTACCCCACCCTGCCCCACCCCCCACACATGCACACACACGCACATATATACACACATACACACATATATATACACACAAACATATATATAAATGGAAGAGAGAGAGAGAGAGAGAGAAAATTAAACCTGAAAGTAGAGAGAGAGAGAGAGAGAGAGAGAGAGAGAGAGAGCAGCGTCGAGAGAGAGAGAGAGGGAGGGAGGGAACGGCGCTGGAGGGAAAAAAGAAGGGGGAAAGGGTTTTTGCTGTTAACATTGTCACGGTTGTGTCAAGGTCATTGACCGTGACAATTATTTAAAGAATTGTCACGGTCAATGACCGTGACAAGTAAATTTATCACGGTCTTGTCACGGTCAATGACCGTGACAATTAGTTGTCACGGTCTTGTCAAGGTCAATGACCGTGATAAAAAACGCGTGTTTTTTATCACGGTCAATGACCTTGACAAGGCTGACCGACTGAAAGGTGACAATTTGGCCATTTTGGTGTAGTGATAATATTCTTAGTGGCTTAAAGTTGTTACTTTTGGAGGAAGTTCAGCAGTCATATCTTAATTTTCTCTGGGTACATACTATATTGAGAAGTGTCACTGTTATTTCAATTGATCAATTGAAATAACACTCACACTTGTCAATCTACGTCGTGTACTTGGAGAACTACGGGGATATGCTGTCGAATTTTTTTCAAATCGTAACAATGTGCATGAGTTGTTAAGTATATTACAGAAAAATGCGGTCTTGAATGGGATAGGACCACTCACCCTATAGAGGAGATGGAGGAAATAGAAATTTCTATTATAAATTTAATTTGAATATAAATAAGACATAATTGAATGAAACATACTATAAATCTAAGTTTTATTTACCTTTAATAGGTGATTAGTTGTGGTAGCTGTGATGTGATATCCGAAATACAAAGAGTGGATGGGTGAGACAAATAGAATGGGGGATGTGTTTCACAGAGGTTCTAACAAATTTGTGAAATATGCAAAGAGATGTCATAATGATGAAGAGTTTCCGTGTCCGTGTGCTAGGTGTAAGAATGGTAAGGTGTTTGAGTGGAAAAATATTTGAAATACATTTGTTAAGATCGGGTATGCAAGATAGTTATCGATTTTGGAGTTTTCACGGTGAATTGAAAGTTCCTTTTGTCCTAGACCAACCTTCACAACAACCTTCAACAAGTAGAATAGATGTAGAAGGGGACGACGTAGATCATAATATGTTAGAGGATTTAGTTGATGATGCGTACGGAGTTTATGAAGCAGAGGAGAATGAGGTTATTGATGATGTAGAAGATTCAAGTGCTCGTGAAGATAACACGATAAAACTTGGCGATGACTACCAAAGTTTAAAATTTAAGATGACCCTACCGTTATACTCTGGATGTGAGAAAGATCAAACAACTTTACATGCCATGGTTGTTTTGCACAGTTTGAAGACGCAGTACGATTTGTCTGGCAGTAGCGTGACGGGAATTCTGAAATGGGTGAAGGTCTTATTACCTAAGGTGAATACACTTCCAAATAGCTATCATGTTATGAAGAACTGTTTGAAAGGTTTGGGAATGAAGTATAAATCGATTCATGCTTATGTGTATGACGGCATACTAAACCGAAAGTATTATGAAAATCTCGATCGTTGTCCGGTATGTGATGAACCTAGATATGTCCAATCTACTAGTAAGGAAGGCACAAGCTCAAAAGTGCCTAAAAAAGCATTGAAACATTTTCCCGTTGGGCCTAGATTAAATCGATTTTTCATAGTACCATGGATTGCAGAGGTAATGACTTGGCATGCTAGGGCAGAAGTAGGGGGTAATATCATGTGTCATCCTATTGATTCTACTGCCTGGAGGAGGATGAGTTTTGAGTATCCCGATTTTTCTCGAGAACAACGCAACATTCATTTGGCTATATCAACAGATGGTTTCAATCCATTTGGAAATCTAAGTACCAATCAGAGTGTATGGCCAGTGATCCTAGCCCCACTCAACCTCCCTCCTTTACAGTGTATGAGACCTAAATTTTCGATGATGGCTTTGTTGATAGCTGGGACAAAGGCATCAAGTGATGACATCGACGTCTACCTGGCTCCTTTTGTAGAAGAATTAAATGAGTTATGAGAAGAGGGTGTGCAATCATTTGACTCCTTTCGAAAAGAAGAGTTTACGCTGAAAGCTATGTTGATGTGGGCAATTCATGATTTTCCAGCTTATGGGACATTATCCGGTTGTGTAGTACATGGTTATTTCTGGTGTCCTATTTGTGGAGAGGAGACTGAATCTCTTCATCTATCCTCTAGCTTAAAAAATCTATACCATCGCCACAGGAGGTTTTTACCCACAACTCATAGTTTCAGATCTGAGAAAGGTTCCAATTTTTTATTGGGTGGGGTTGAACATAAGCTACTGCCGAGACAACTTTCGGGTTCAAAAATTGAAAGTAAATCTTCTGAATGTGGCCCTAATATGCCAGGTAAGAATCCCAAATTTAAGAATGTCAAGCATAAGAAGACCCCAACTAAGAATGAATCTGAGACAAAAAAGGCATGGTCTAAGAGGTCAATTTTATTTGACTTGCCTTATTGGAAGAATAATCCGGTGCGCCATGTATTAGATGTGATGCATGCAGAGAAGAACCACACTTAACATATTGTGGGAACTTGCTTTGGGGGGATTCATTCGAAGGATGGAGAAAATGCATGA
Organism: Sambucus nigra; assembly: GCA_949130495.1. NCBI lineage: Eukaryota > Viridiplantae > Streptophyta > Magnoliopsida > Dipsacales > Adoxaceae > Sambucus > Sambucus nigra. The sequence goes on along the minus strand of OX422224.1, from coordinate 127,747,141 downwards.
AAAGACCTTAAATCGTTGAAACTTAAGCCACAACTATGGTTGAAAGAAGATAGTAGGGGAATGACAACAATTTCCCCTGGTGCGTTTACTTTAATGAGTGGGGAAAGGAAGGTCCTTTTAGACACAATATATAATTTTAAGGGTCCATCTAATTTTTCGTCCAACTTGCAAAGGATTGTGAATTATGATACTCATGATTTACATAAGTGTAAGTCCCACGATTGGCATGTGATCATGCAATTGGTTCCTCTATTATTTAAGCACTGTTTCTCCAAGCTCAAGGATTTACAGAAGGATATTATGCAAATTAGTATTATCTTCTCAGTTTTGTGTGAGAAGGTAGTCAATCGAGAACGTATAGTGGTCGCAAAATTAACGGTGATCGAAACGATTTGTGTGTTGGAGAAGTACTTTCCCCCATCATTTTTTGACATAAGTGTTCACTTGTTGGTACACCTATGTGATGAGGCACTTCTTTGTGATCCAGTTAGATATCGGTGGATGTATCCGTTTGAAAGATTGATGAAAGTTTTTAAAGATTACGTCAAGAATACGCGATACATTGCAGGATCAATTGCAGAGGAATACATCACCGTGGAGTCATCAATATATACTCGGGAATATATGCCTAACTCGACCAACATTGATGACATTGATGAGTTCGTCGATGAGGGTGGTCATGTGATGGGAAAACGAGTGAAATTAATGAGTTTGCAACATGAACAAGTAGCTCGTTATCTATTTGACACACATGAAGATGTCGAAGAATGGAAAAAGTAAGTTTCGATTATTATAATGTTTAACATTATTATACATAATTAATTTTGTAATATGCAGAAAATATGAAGCATGTGAGAACAATAAAAGACGAAAAATAATGGTTGAATCAAACAACGAATTTAGGCGGTGGTTGACACAAGAGGTAATTATAATGAAAATAGTCGTTATATAACGTTACATTACACTCAAATTTTATCACTAATATAATTAATTTGTCTATATTCTCAGCTCCTAAAGACGGGTGATGCGACATCAAGGCTTGCTCGTCTAGTCACTGGACCCTTGTTCGTGGCACAAGAGTACAAAAAGTATCGATTGAACGGTTACATTTTTGGTGCTAAAGTGTACGAGAAAAGTACAAATGTACAGAACTCGGGAATTTCATACAAGGCTCTTACTTTCTTTCGAGCGAGCGCAAAAGATAAAAACCTCGTTGAAGCTGAAATGACTTACTATGGTGTAATCTAAAATATATTTGAATGGGATTATATAAGCTTCAAAGAGGTTGTATTTTACTGTGACTGGGTAAGAGTTGAGGATAAAAATGCTTATAAAGTTGATCCTGTCACCAATTTGATCATGGTTGACTTTTCCAAGTTGAAGAGCAATGACCACGTGAGCGATGAGCCGTTTGTTTGTGCATTTCAAAAGGTTAAGCAATTGTTTTACTCGGAGTATATCAACAACGAGTCGTGGTCAATTGTCAAACACGCGCCAAAGCGTCTAAATAGTAATGTGGATGACTTGACTGCTCCTACCGAATATTAATCCATTTTTATGATAACTCGAATTTGAAATAATTTTTCAATTTGTAATAAATATTCCAATTTTTACCGAAACATCCATTTTTAATGATTTTAATTGATTTGCACTTTATCATTTTCACGCTTGTGTAGTGTGCGTGTGTGGAGAGGAGATTAATACACAAATATTCCAACTACATCTAAGTTGTGTTTATACTAATACATGAATATACGCTTCTTACCTTTAATAGGTGATTAGTACATAGTTATTTGGGGTGTCCTATTTGTCGAGAGGAGACTGAATCTCTTCGTCTATCCGAACACTAAGAAATGCCATAATCCTATGGAGTAACGCTCTATAAATTCCTCCCAACCGTTGTGTAGCCAAACATCACCAGTTGAAGTTGTCAATTCCACCACTTGGAACCTCTAGCAAAACATGGGAAAATATAGAAGGTGGAATTGACAACTTCAACTGGTGATTTTTGGCTACACAACGGTTGGAAGGAGTTTGCAGAGCATAACTCCATAGGATTATGACATTTCTTAGTGTTTGTATATGAAGGGAATTATATTTGACACGATTTCCAGGGGTACATTAGTTGGAAGGAGGTGCCATATGAGCCCAAGTTAGCTGTTTGGGTGGCACTACAGGTAATGTATTTATATTTATATTTATATTTATATGAATATTTCGATTTCGATTTCGATTTCGATTTCGATTTCAAGTTAGCGGATACTAATTTTACTTTATTTTATTTCAGGGGACAGGGAGTGGCCCTGGGGGTAGGCCACATAGGCTCGATACTTATGTGACTCTTCGGACGAGAAGGGAAGGATAAGGAGGTGTCCCCGAGTGTCGCGGTACAAAATCTCTTTTCCAGCTATATTGTTTGTAGATTTGAGATAATTGATGGTGATGTTGTTTCTTCTTAAATAGTTTCTTTTTTGAATGTATATTTTCATTATCTCTAGTTTATTTGGATATATGATGTTTGAACAAGTACAACGTTGCTATAACAGGTACAAATATACTACTGGGCAGTGGCAGTGGCCATATTGCCGAGCAGATTTTTTTTAAATTCTGCCCAGAATTGTCACGGTCATTGACCGTGATAATTTTTTTAAAAAGGGCCAAGTCTTTGTCACAGTCAATAACCGTGACTAAACTTGTCACGGTCAGGGACCGTGACACGACCGTGACAATTCTAACGAACTTGTCACAATCAATAACCGTGACACGTCCGTGATAAAAAAAATTATCTCGCCCCGAATTGTCACGGTCATTGACCTTCACAAGTGGAACTTGTCAAGGTTAATGACCGTGACTGTTGATGTAAAAAATTAGATCACTCTAATAATTCAATCACAGATAAATAAATGGGACAAAGAATTTTAAAGTGGTTCAGCCTTATAAGAATGGCCTACGTCCACTGTTGCTTTATTGCTGAGTGTTTGGGAATTCTAGATTATAAATTCTATCTAGAAATTTTGTTCTGGATTCAGGGTCTACATCCAGATTTTTTTTACAATGAGGATTGTATAATGTATTTATAGCCCTGAGGCTGTAATGTGAAAGGGTAATACATTAAATGATATACATAAGAAAGGGTAATAAATTTAATGCCCTCTTTGCGTGTGCGTCCAAATGATAAGCATTTAATGAGCAGTTAAACTGTTGGTATCCTGCTTCGAGGTGCAGCTTGGACCGACTGAGTTGCTCGGACCGCCTAAGCTTCTCGGTACTCAATAGTTCCTCGAAGAGGCATTGTTCCTCGGAGCTTGTGAGTTCCTCGGGGAACTAGTCTTCCTCGTTGTAGTCTTGTTCCTCGGAGCGCGTGGGTTCCTCGGAAGTGTTTGTTGTTGCCATGTAGATAGCCACGTGTCTTCATATGATTGGTCCATGTCAGCAGATTAAATTTGGTATCAACAGAAGCCCCCAATGTTTCATAGTTCGAAATTTGAGGAGTATGGATCATTCTTTCTCGGAATATGGTAGCTTTAAATTGTCTTCCTGATTTTTAGGAGCGTTTCCCTTATATTTATTTCTCCTTCCCAATTCGTAGAATCATGCTTTTTTGGACTTTTTTGCGTGCTTCGATTCCCGCGTTACTTTTCGTCTTTCGCTGTTGTCCGCTTCGATTCCTGTGCCACTTTTCCTCTTTTTAGCCGTTGTTGTCCGCTTTGATTCCCGCGCTACTTTTCATCTTTTTAGCCGCCGGTAACGTAATCATCCTTTTTTGTAATCATTACTTCACAATTTTCCAAGGCAAGATATTTAAACTTCACTGACGCTCCCATCGCCTTCTACCTTTCAAATTTTTATCTTCGAGTTTTACGTCGTCTCTTTCTACTCTCTTGTGCGTTCATCTTTTCCGTCGTTCGTTGTCAACAGCTCTACTCTTTTTCTGTAAGATCTTCTTCTTTCTTCTTCATTTCTTTTATTCATCATCATGGTTTACTCTATTGAGTCTCTTAAAAAGTTTCGCTCCGATTTTTCTATTCCCTCTTGGGTTGTCTTGGAAGAGCTTTCTGAGCCTTCTGATTATTTCAATTTGGCTGAGGGACATTGGTTCCCCAGCCTTTTTATTGTTGAATGTGGATTTTATTTTCCACCAAATACCTTGTGTCTGGAATTCTGTCATTATTTTGACGTCGTTCTTGCGAGAATAGCGCCCAACACATGGAGAATAGTTAATGGGGTGCATAAATTAAATCATGTCCATAGAACTCGCATAGGAATTCTAGAAATCATGTACTGCTATAGATGGGCAGTTAATGATAATATTTTTTATTTAAAAACTAGATTTTTAAATAGAGCCTTAGTAGTCAATCTCCCTGATGCCAATAGGGATTATTTTGAACACGGGGTTGTCATAAAAAATTGGCAACACCCTCCATTAGCTGGATATGAGGTTTATCAGGGTTCCAGATGCCCTCCTTATGGAAATGGAATAAGTTATTTTTATTTTATTTATTTTGAAATCATGTTTCTTTTGTGTTTGATAAAATGTGCCATTGATAACAATGTTTATCTATTTGCAGTTGATAACAAAAGAAAGTGCCCAAAGGAAACAGATGTTAATGTAAGACATCTGAAACTTATCTTGAGTCTGCATCAGAGTGTTGCCGACGAGGACATTAGGTCGGCCTCGTATCTGCTCCAGTACAAGAGCTACACTACTTCCTTCATTGCCCGTCCAGTGATAAGTGAATCAGAGCCAGTTCCAGCTTCCACAAGCTCATCGCCTGAATCCCATATTCCTTTAAGTGAAAGGATGAAGAAGAGAAGACCTCCTGCCCTGTTTGAGAAGACTGCCTCCGATTTTGGGGAGGTAAAAAGGAGTAGGATTGATGTCCCAAAGGAGGGGACGAAGAAGACTGATGCAGCTCCTCCAGCTGCTCCTGTTAAAGTTGTATAGAAGCCCGCAGTGGCTCCGAGCAGGTCTGCTGCTCCTGGAGAGGCAATTGTGATATCACCGACCAAGGGTTCTTCCTTGGTTTAATCGGTACCTGTTCCCCCGGGGAGGCTGAAGAAGAGCTCCTCGGTCAATTTGGCTGATACCATTGCTCAGCCTCCAGTTACTAGAACTGGGGTTCCAACTTTCGTTCCCCCGAACTCTGCCATGAGCTCGGTAAAGTTCTCGATCATTACCGAGGTACAAGGTACTGAAGAGAACCTTACTCGGGATATGGTCACCTCACTAGCTGCTCGTCACCTTGCTTCTGTATGTCTTCTTACTTTTAATTTTTCATATTTCCTTTGTCATTTCTGTTTCTAACTTGCTTTCTTTTTCTATTCACAGTTGACGAGCTGCTTCAATATAATACTGAAGAAGGATGAAGCGATTAAGGATTCTTGCTCCTCATCCAGTGTGGAGGGAGCTCTGGAAGAAGCTACCAAGTCTCTGGCAGATTCTCGCCAGAAATATGCTGATGACAGAGCTGTCTAGGAGAAGAAACTTGCCTCCTCTGAACAAGAAAAAGCTCGGGCTGTTGATGTCTCCAGGGAGTGAGAGAAGAAAAAGAATGCCCTGGAGAAGGCAAATGAAGAGCTTGAAAATAAGCTCAAAGCTGCTGGAGAGCTTGAAGATAAGCTCAGAGTTGCAGAGGAAAGGTTGGGCCATCTTCAAGAAGTAGGTCGGCAGAGGGAGGAACCAAAAAATAAATTGAAGGCTGCTGAGAACCTGATGTCCGAAAAACTTTCCTCAGAGAAGCTGAAGAGAAAAACTGTTGTGAAGAAGTCCTTCAGCTCTGGCTGGGACAAGGGGTGGAACAAGGGGTTGGCTTCCATGGTGTCTCAAGTAGACTATGGCAGTCTTAAATACTTTAGGGATGGATGGGTCGCTTCCCTTCAGGAAATGAAGGTCGGCGAGTCTTCCGAGCTCTTCTAGAGACATATCCCTGCCCCCCCAACTTTAGAAGAATTAGAAGAGGACGAAGCTACCTCTTAAGAGTCTTCGATGGTGATGGGAGATCATGCCCTAGCCATTCAGCCAACTGCCGAGGAAGATCAGCAAATTATTTCTTCCTCCGATCAACTGCCTACTCTCCCCGAGCAACTATCCCTTCCTTCCGAGCAACCTACCTCTTCATCCCAGCCTCCTGAGAAGGTTTTGGGAGATAAAGAAAAGGTGTAGTGTTGTTCGGGTTTCTCTTTATTTTCGTTCTTTTTATCAAATGTAACCCAGAATATGTAACTTCTGAACTATGATCTAATAAAACTTGATCTTTTCTTTGCACACTGTTGTCTATCTTTCATTCATACTATGCTTATTATTCTTTTTGATGATTGCTCTTCTTTCTCTGTTAGTTTCTGGATAGGATGGAACTGCTCTCTGCCCATGATACAAAGTTGCTGCGACAATGTAATGAGTACTTTAAGGTTGGTCATACAGACCTGAGTGCTGCACAAATTGTCGACATACTTGGTCATGACGCTTTAGAACAGGCAGTGGAAGCGTATCAATATCTGAAGTGTCTTCTTGACAGGGCTGTAGCCAACAACGTTGCCTATTACGAAATGATCGAGGATCTTCAAAGCACCCTCGAGGACCTTCATCTCCAATGCAAAGAATCTACTGCTTTGTTGCATGAGGGGTACGAGAAGAAGTACCAGCAGATCATTGCCGACAAGGGCTACGAGAAGCTCTTTGCTGGGTACGATGTAAGGGAGAGAACCTTGAGGGGCGAGGTTGAAGAATGCAGACAGATTGCGGAGTGCTGGAAAAGGAAAACAACAACCTGCAAAAAGAGCTGTCACAATTTAAGTCTGCAGCTTCCACTTCTAGTGCCTTGATCCCAGTGACCGATGAGGGATTTTCGTTCTTAGAGGTTGAGAACGCCAAGTTGAGGGAAGAGTTGGAGACTTTGAGGAGCTCTGCCACCTCTTCATCTTCTCGTGGTCGAGCAAGAGCTCCTCGGGGACGAGCAAGAGCAGCTCGGGTTCTTGTCGAGGAACAGAGGACTCAGTCTGCCTTAGAGAACCAGGCTTTCCAACTAATGGCGAAGAACCAGGCGTTGTCCGATATGTCAAAGAAGATTAGGGACCAGGAAAAACAACTCTCTGCGCAGAAGTCAATCTTCGAGAATAAGGAGATTTTCATCAAGAATCTCCACGAGCAACTAGAAAGGCTAACAAATCAATTCCACAAACAGCCCAGGGAGTTCTGGATGGCTGGATACAACGAAGCATTATTCCACTTAGATGATCGTATCCAAAATGCCAACAATGAGGGTTACAAGCAAGGCTGGATGAATGCCTTAGGTGTGCTAAAGCTCGAACAAGGTCATTATCTCTGGGACTACCATGATCCCGGGTTGCTCGACTTACCTGTGCCACCATATAATTTGGACATGAATTGGATCCCTGCTCGGGCCATTCCTCGGAGCTTAATTTCAAAGTATCTTGGTGACTACAATTTGCATTCTCAAATCGAAGTATCTCGTCCCGAGCATCTCTTAGATAGACCATCCGTGATGAATGTCAGGATGTTGAAGGATATCAACTTCATCAATTCTCCTCTGTCTTTAAATGATCCACCTGCTGGTGAGGAACCTGTGTCAAAAGCAGAGGGGAAGAAACCAATAGAATAACAATTTTTGATGTAATAGTTAGTATACATGTCAATGTAACTGTAATTTCATTATCAATGTAATTTATTTTGAATTTAATGAAAGACTTTCATTTTTGTTTGCAAATCTTGGTTTCTATTGTCTTGTAATTATCAAACACTTTATATTTATGCATATATGTTAAAAAGATAACAATATTGTGTTGTTTGTCGACCAACTCAGTAACAATTAAAAAGTTACAAGTATCAATATTGTTGCTCGATCACTTAATAATAAAGTAATGAGTATAAAAATATTGTTTAAAATGTTTCCAACCAACCAAGGTTGTTAGATTCTCCATGTCGACCAACTACAGTTAGTGGGTTTTTATCCCCGACCAGCTATAGGTAGTTTTTTTTGAAATAATTTTACCCATAAAATGTTTCCGACCAACCAAGATCAGTAAATTTTGCTTGTCGACTATCTACAGATGGTGGGTTTTTATCCCCGACCAGCCATAGTTAGCAACTTTTCTTTTAAATGTTTCCGACCAACCAAGGTCGGTAAATTTTCTTTGTCGACCAACTACAGTTGGTGGGTTTTTATCCCCGACCAACCATAGTTAGCAACTTTTGCACTTTCTGGAATAATCTTACCTCCCGACCAACATAAGTTGGCATTTGCGAGAATTTTTTGTTTCCTAGCCAAACAGGTTGGCATTTTTAGGAATATTTCGTTTCCTAGCCAAACAGGTTGGCATTTTTAGGAATATTTTGTTTCCTAACCAACCGAAGTTGGCATTTTTAGGAATATTTTATTTCCTAACCAACTGAGGTTGGTATTTTTAGGAATATTTTGTTTCCTAACCAACCGAGGTTGGCATTTTTAGGAATATTTTGTTTCCTAACCAACCAAGGTTGGCATTTTTAGGAATATTTTACTGCTGAGCAGTTTGAGCTTTGCCGAGTTTTGCCGAGTAGTGTGTAGCACTAGTATTCCCCGAAAAATTTTCAATAAAAGGAGAGACTTTAGGAGAATATCTTCATTTTGTTCATACTGATGGAACTGTGTTACATATATATCACTGATAATACTTGCGTAGGTGCTCTGCATTCCATGCATTCTTGAACTCCTCCCCCTCTAGAGTTGCTATTCGATAAGTTCCTGTTCTAACAACTTTTGTAATTCGGTATGGTCCATGCCAATTTGCTTCCAGCTTATTGTGCTTTTGAATTACTTTCTTCAACACATAGTCTCCTTCTTTCAGGTCGCACTTCTTCACCCTTATGTTGTAGAACAAAGCTGTTCGCTGCTGGTAAGCAGAATTTATAATGGTTGCTTCTCCTCTAACTTCCTCGAGCAAGTCTAAATCCAGTCTTCTCATTAAGTCGCTGACAAGGGAATTGAAATTCAGTACCCCTGTGTGTTGGAAGGCCCAACTCGGCAGGTATGATGGCTTCACTTCCAAACGCCAGCATGTATGGTGATTCTCCAGTTGCTACTCGGGGAGTAGTTCGGTAAGCCCAAAGTACTGATTGTAACTCGTTGATCCAGTTTGCTTTCGCATCATCCAATCTTTTTTTCAAGCCATTTAGCAGCGTTCTGTTTGTCACTTCAGTTTGTCCATTGCTTTGAGGATGGCCTGGTGCTGAGTGGACCTTCAAAATATTTGATTGATGACAATAGGCGGCAAACTCCTCGTTATCAAATTGTGTTCCATGGTCTGTGATGAAGGCATGAGGTAGACCATATCAAAAAATGATGTTCTTCCAAACAAATTAGTACACCTTCTCGTACGTCATGTCAATGAGTGGCTCAGCTTCTACCCATTTAGTAAAATAATCCACTGCGACGACGAGGTACTTGAACCTTCCTCGGGTAGTTGGCAGTGGCCCAACCAAGTTAATTCCCCACATGGCAAATGGCCAAGGGGAAGTTATGGGTGTCAACAATGCTTGTGGAGTTCTTCGGATGGATGAAAAACGCTGGAACTTGTCACACTTCTTGGCGTAGGCTATACAATCAGCCCTCATCGTTGGCCAGTAGTATCCTTGCGTCATTACCCTTTGTAAAAGCGTCCGATCAGCTACATGTTCTCCACAAGACCCTTCGTGGATCTCTTCAATTAATTCTTTCACCTCGGAGGGATGTACACATCTCTACAAACCTGCCATGATTCCTCGTCTATATAAAACACCATTAGTTAATACATACCAAGCAGCTTTAAACTTCAATTTTTTGGCAGCGAGCTTGTCAATTGGCAATCCTCCCTCCTCGATATACGCCCTGATGGAATCCATCCAAGATGGTCCTAAATCAAGGGTGATAAAGTTCATCGTCATATCTTCATCTATGCTCCGACCAGCTAACACTTCAATTGAGATTGTTCGTCGTAGCTCGGTGCGATTAGCTGACGCTAGTCGAGCTAGGACGTCTGCTCTTGCATTCTCCATTCTTAGTATTCTGACCAGCTGAATAGCGATAAATTCTGACACCAGCTCCTTTGCCTTTGCATGATATCTGATCATTAATTCTCCTCTAACTGCATATACTCCCATCATTTGGTTTATGATCAATTGAGAATCACTGAAAACAATGACCTGTTGCGCCTCCATATTTTTTGCTAAACCAAGTCCTGCAATCATGGCCTCATACTCAGCCTCATTATTGGAAGCTTTGAATTGGAAACGCAAGGCGTATTCCATATCGACCTCATCCGGAGTGCTCAAAACTATCCCCGCATCGCATCCTGCAGTGCAAGCTGAGCCATCTACATATAGTGTCCATATAGGTAACTCGTCTTCGAATTTCTGATCAGTTAGAGTTCCTCGGTGAAATATTTGTTGCTTATTTTCCTCCTCGGATTTTTCTTGCTTTTCGTCGATCATTTTTTCTTGCCCTTTTACAAACCGGAGTTGGTGTGAGCCTGAAGTCAATGATCTTGTAACATCCACTTGCCCTTTTACCAACCGGAGTTGGTCTGAGCTAGTGCTTGTTGATCCTGTAACATCCACAGGTTGATCAGCGAGCAACTTTTGTTTCTTGTTCGGATTCTTCACAACTATCTCGGCGTCACATCCTGTAACATCCACACGCCCTTTTACCAATCGGAATTGGTCTGAGACTGTGTTTGTTGATCCTGTAATATCCACAAGTTGATCAGCGAGCAACTTTTGTTCCTCGGAGCTATCAGGATAGGTGAACTCCGCTATAAAATCTGCTACAGCCTGCCCTTTAAGCGATGATTTGGATTCATAGACTATATCATATTCACCGAGCTCTATTGCCCAGTACATCAATCTCCCTGACTTTTCTGGCTTATGAAGGGCTTGTCTCAATTGCATATCGGTATATACTACTATACTATGAGCTTGGAAGTATGGACTCATTCTCCTACTCGCCTCAATTAGCGCCAGTGCTAATTTCTCCAGCCTTGGATATCTGATCTCTGTTCCTCGAAAGGCCTTACTTGTGTAGTAAATTAGTTTTTGCACTCCATTCTCCACTCTGATCAACGCCGAACTAACTGCATTCTCGGACACTGCAAGGTACAAATACAATTTTTCTCCCATCACCGGCCTGGACAACAGTGGAGGTGCTCCCAAGTATTTCTTCAAGTCTTGAAAAGCCTTCTCACATTCATCATTCCACTCAAAAGTCTTTTTGAGTGTCTTGAAGAATGGGAGACATCTATCAGTTGCTCGCGACACAAATCTGTTGAGTACCGCTACTCGTCCTGTGAGACTCTGTACTTCTTTCTTCGTTGTTGGAGATCGCAGCCCTAATAGAGCTTTGATCTTTTCAGAATTTGCTTCAATGCCTCGTTGATTGATAATGTACCCGAGGAACATGCCTTCTCGTACTCCAAAGATGCACTTCGTCGGGTTCAGCTTCATTTGATATTTATGTAGTTGATTAAAAGTCTGACTTAAGTCAACTAGATGATCAGCAGCTTTCCTGCTTTTTGTCAGCATATCGTCAACATAGACTTCCATGTTGTCACTGATTTATTCAGCAAAGACCTTGTTCATCAGCCTCTGATATGTCGCACCTGCATTTTTTAAACCAAAAGGCATAACATTATAACAATAAGTTCCCCGAGGGGTAATGAAATAAGTACTCTCCCTATCTTCAGGTTTCATTTTAATTTGATTGTAGCCAGAATAAGCATCCATGAAGCTCAGCAACTCGTGTCCCGAGGTAGCATCCACCAGTTGATCAATTCGGGGCAGTTGAAAGTGATCCATTGGGCATGCTTTGTTGAGGTCGGTGAAGTCTACACACATCCTCCACTTGTTTTTTTTTTCTTAACCATTACCACATTAGCTAACCAATCTGGATATTTAACATCTTCAATGAAACTAGTTTTCTGGAGTTTCTCGACTTCCTCCTGTATGGCTTGATTCTTCTCGGGACTGAATACTCTTCTTCTCTGCTTCACAGGCTTGATCGCCTTATTCACATTGAGCTCGTGACATAAGAAGTTTGGGTCTATCCCAGGCATATCTTCATGACTCCACATAAAAGTTTGTCTTTTGCTTCTAAGGAAAGTTATCAATTCCTGTTTTAATGAGGTTTTCAATGACGAACCTATTTGAGTAGTTCGCTCAGGGTGCTCGTCGTCCTGAATGATGTTTTCAGTAGCTTCCACCACTTGACCCTTCATGAGTTGCGACTCATCTCGAGGATCCAATGTTTCAATTTCTGCACCTTCATCCACTTGATAGGTAGTAGTCTTTTTCTTTGATTCTTCTAGTTCTTCTTGCTCGGAGGATGAATAATAGCATTCCCGAGCTAATTTCTAATCACCTTTCACAACTCCTACTCCAAAGTTTGTTGGAAATTTTAGGCATTGATGTACTGTAGATGGAACAGCCTCGAACTTCTTCAATCCTAATCTTCCCATGATGATATTGTACGATGATTGGACATTCTTGTCCATCACGAAGAAACTTATTCTTTCTGTACGACAAGCAGGCCACGTACCAATGAATATATCCAACTTGATCGTCCCAAGTGGAAATACTTTCTCGCCAACAAAAACGATGAGGGGTCTGTGGTAAGGCTCCAGTTGAGATAGCTTTAGATTTAAACTATCAAAACACGAGTAGAACATGATGTCTGCCGAGCTACCATTGTCGACCAACACTCTTGAAATCATGACCTCCTTCATTCTCATTTTGATCACCAGCGGGTCATTATGAGGATATAAAACACCTGCAAGGTCATTTTTTGAAAAAACAATTTCCAATTTCTCCTTGTTCACCTTTCTCGGGCGATCTTCCTCAACTAGATTTATTCGCTGAATGTATGAGCAAGCTTGGGCCTCACCGAGGTAAGATTTTCTTTCTGCAGTAAGGTCTCCTCCTCCTGCATCTCCACCTGTAATAACATTATAATAAAATGACCCAAAGCGTATTGAAAATACATCTCGTTCTGGCTGCCTTGGTTTCTTTGGAAGATCGGGGTCATCTTCTGGATCAACTTCACAGTTTCTCTTCTTGTTCTCCTCTGCTCGCTGAGGAGATCTAGACCTCTCTCTAGTTCGGTCGTTGTTTCTTCTTTTGCCTCCCCGATCAACATACTTTGTTAGCTTTCCTCGTCGGATGAGTGTTTCAATCTCATTCTGAAGAGCTATGCAATTTTTGGTCATATGGCCATGATCCTTGTGGAACTCGCAATATTTTTCCCTATTCCTCGTGTCAGGGTCTGCCTTCATTTTCTTTGGCCAATTTAACTCCTCGCTGTTCTTAATTTCTTCCAGGACGTGGTTGATATTTACCTTCAAAGATGTGTAATTATCAAATTTCCTCAAGACTTCCCATGACGACCTATTTTTGGATTGTTTGTCACCACCATTGTTCTTATGTTCGTTCTTCTTAGCTTTATCACCTTCCACCTTGGTTTCTTTGGCGTCCATATTCTTCTTCGCAGACATAGACTCCTCAGCATTCATAATCTTGGACGCTTTTCCCATCAGGTCTGCCATGGTTCGAGGTGGATCTTTGGCCAAAGTGTAGTACAACTTATTTGGCAGTAGTCCACTTATCAAAGCAGTAATCGCTGTCTTCTCTTCATAATCAATGACTTCGAGTTTCTCGTTATTAAAACGAGTTATATAATCTCTGGTACTCTCACCAGCTTTTTGTCTAACACTAAACAAATGAGCTACTCGTTTCACTGGCTTTGCTCCAAAGCAGAAATTCCCAATGAATAGCTCGGCCAGTTGAAGAAAAGTTGAAATTTTACCCCGAGGAAGACTATTATACCATATTTGAGCAGATCCGGTAAGTGTTCCCGAGAATGCTCTGTATCTCATCTCATCTGGGACAGCATAGATGTCGGTTGCAGCTTGGTATTGTTCTATATGAAGGACAGGGTCTGTCTTTCCATCATATTTGGGGGTCACAACAGGTGCTTTGAACTTTGATGGTGTTGGAAAATCAACAATGTCCTGGGCAAAAGGTGTTCCTCGAATAAAGGTTCGTTGTAGAGGGTTCTTGGCCCTAGCCTTTTCCCCTAATCTATCCTCCAGCCTCTGAAAGGATCCTTTCCATGCATCATTTCCTTCCTCGGGCCCATTGGTTCGAGCAACTAATCACATTGAAGTGGCTTCCTGGGATTTATCTTGACGAGCAGCTGGTCGGTCATAGGATCTATCTTGACGAGCAGCTGGTCGCGACTAGGCAGATCCTTCCCTTAAATCTGATGGTCGTCAAAAGTTCCTCGACGCTGCATTAAGAGGACTTTTGTTCCTCCTAGGTCCTAATCGATCGAAAGGAGAAACCCTACTTAATCTTTCCAATGCGCTGGTCCTTTCTGGGGAAAGGGTGACACGTTGTTCAGTATCTGTGGCTTGCATTGACGAAGTTCGTCCAGGTTGATAAGAAAAATCTTCAGATTCCTCATTGCGATATGAATTAGTACGCCTAGTACGCGAAGAAGGTGCACGGGTATTTCTTTGAATGCTTCGTGGTCCGGAATGGGCTGATGCACCGCCATGGAGGGTTTGGATGAGTTGTCGCATTGTTTCTTGCATGACGGTCTGGCCCTGAGCCAGATTTGCCATTATTCCAGTCAGATCTGGAATAATTGGTGGAGCAGATGGATTTGAAGGGGTTCCAGCGTTTCGATTACTTGATTCGGGAATATCAGCCATTGGTAATAGATTATTTTTTATGAGAAAAAGATATTACCAGTCGCTTCCCACAGACGGTGCCAATCTGTTGATGTAAAAAATTAGGTCACTCTAATAATTAAATCATAGATAAATAAATGAGACAAAGAATTTTAAAGTGGTTCAGCCTTATAAGACTGGCCTACGTCCACTGTTGCTTTATTACTGAGTGTTTGGGAATTCTAGATTATAAATTCTATCAAGAAATTCCGTTTTGGATTCAGGGTCCAGATCCATATTTTTTTTACAATGAGGATTGTACAATGTATTTATAGCCCTGAGGCTGTAATGTGAAAGGGTAATACATTAAATGATATACATATGAAAGGGTAATACATTTAATGCCCTCTTTGCGTGTTCGTCCAAAAGATAAGCATTTAATGAGCAGTTAAACTGTTGGTATCCTGCTTCGAGGTGCAGCTCGGACCGACTGAGTTGCTCGGACCACCTAAGCTTCTCGGTACTCAATAGTTCCTCGGAGAGGCATTGTTCCTCGGAGCTTGTGAGTTCCTCGGGGAACTAGTCTTCCTCGTTGTAGTCTTGTTCCTCGGAGCGCGTGGGTTCCTCGGAAGTGTTTGTTGTTTCTATGTAGATAGCCACGTGTCTTCATATGATTGGTCTATGTCAGCAGATTAAATTTTGTATCAACAGTGACAATTAGGCAGATTTGGTGTAGTGGGTATTCTTGGGCTGAAGATAGGATTGCGTTATTATGGAGCTTCTGCAGTTGTTCCATTGCTGACGACAACAAACAGACACCTGAGGGTATTTCGTAAGTTAAATTGTATTCTCGCTGTAATCCGATTATAAACTGTTCCTTTACAAATTATTGTGGAAATAAAAGATTTTTTCCCTACGGGGATTTTTCTTGAAATCTATCTTCATCAGCTTATTCATCGCATAATTTAATTTGAGATTTGAATTATCACATTGATACATGTTTAGGGGATGATTTAATTGGTATTTGGTTTGAGAAAATTTAGACATCTAATTAAATAAGTTTAAGTTGGAAATTGCGAATATATTTGAATGCAATATCGCACACGGCGTTTACAATGTAACAATAGAACAATTATCCATTAGTAAGGTAGAAATAGTATGAGAAAATTTTGTTACTAAATCAAAATTAGTAATGATAATACACCATTGATAAATATAATATTTGTAACGGGAAAATACCTTTGGTAAATCCATTATTAGTAACGGTAAATATATGTTACTAATTATTTTCCCCATGCATTTTTCTAATGAAAAATTACTTACTAATTATTTTCATAATGGTAAAATAGTGTTATTGAAGGGCAATAGTGGTGCAGTGTCTATAGGGGTTCGACTCTATGTGTTGGCAAAACACTTTGATAACTTGTCCTTCTAATTTTTGGTCCATGGTAAAATATACAGTCCTTTTTGGATAAAATTCCTTCCTTTATCTTCGACTTTATCTCATATGGACTCGAATCTAACTCTCACGGAGTCGACTCTACGTTGAGAAAATGGGCTTAAATGGTCCTAATCTTCAAGGTATGTTAAGGTAGGTTTTGGGATGTTTTTTTTTTAGGTTTGTACATGCTTTGTTAGATTATTTATTTCTTTATAAGCTCACCTAAACCTTTGAATCTTGGAAATAACGTTTCTTAATTCTTTTAATCATTGGACTTGTAGTGTAGCTTTTTAAAATGAGTCTTGATCTATCTTCGGTTTGATCATAGTCTTGTTTTTTGGTTGACTTTCTTATTTAAATCATGGAACTCTTTTCTTATTCTTGCATGGATTGAGAATTTTTCTTGTTAATCATCTTCATATTTTTTTTCTTTGCTTTGTTTATGATATTTTGTTATGTTGTTTGATTGCTTGAATATCTATGGCTTGACATGGTATTATCTTCTTGCTTACTTTCATTCTTTGGTGACTTGTATGAACATGTCTTGGCTTGATGTTGGATAGAAATTAGTCATTGTCTTGGATTCATGGAATGTATCTTTATTTATAATGCTTGTGATCTTGAGGTCTCGGTTCCATGGATGATATGATCTTTATGATGTATCTCATCATGTATTGGGTGATTATTTTTATCTTAAGTACATTATCTATACTACATAAAAAGACCCAATATCTTTTAGAATGGTCACATGACCATATTAATCTCATATAATATACAATTACACTCATAACACCCAATTTTAATCGAGTTCAAGAGCCTCTGAATTCCTCTCCCAAGGTAGATGTCCCCATTAATTTTAATCCAATTCAAGAGCCTCCAATTTCTTCTCCCAAGGCAATTCTCCCAATTAATTTTGACCCAGTTCAAGAGCCTCCAAATTCATATCCCAAGGAAATTGTCCCTCTTTCTTTCTCATGTATTTGTTAACTTCTCTCTCTCTCTCTCTCTTTTATATATATATATATATATATATATATATATATATATATATATATATATAAGAGAGAGAGAGAGAGAGAGAGAGAGAGAGAGAGAAGTTATATATATATATATATATATATATATATACTCTCTCTCTCTCTCTCTCTCTCTCTCTCTCTCTTATATATATATATATATATATATATATATATATATATATATATATATGTCGAAAAAAGTTGTACTTTTACTTTACCCCTTTTATCTTTTGGTTTATGCTTTCAGTGGATGATTAAAAAAAAAGAATGCCCCTTGCCCATCTTCTTTCAATTTGTCCCTCTGATTGAGAAGTTTGTCTCCCCCTTAGTGCCTATATAAGGAGGTTCAGTTGAACCAAAATACACCAAAATTCAGAGTGAGTTTAGTGTCTAGTTGTGACACCCCGTCTAATTAAATATCGTGTAGCTACTCCTTTATTAAATTAATACAGAATATCAAGTTGGTTCAGTCTTAGCATCACTGTCAAAAAAAATTTAATCAATTACTAGCCACCTAATATTTAAAATGAGGGACGTCAAACTTTTCTAATTATGTTGACAAGTAAACAAGAATTTATTTATAAACCATCAATTGCATAAAACAATATCATATAAATGCTCAACGAGATGAAATCAAATAAGTTTTGAGTAAACACTCCAATAATAAAGATGACATAGTCAATAATGTCCCAATACAAGAGTCTGAATAAATAATAAGCCAAAAATTGAAATAATGAAAGTTTGCAACTACAAACTCTAAATAAGAATGGGGGACATGCCCTAACTGATACAAATCACTCTGAAGGAATCAAGGATAGAATGAGAGCATCTACTACCAAGATCCTGTAACTTTCATAGCAGCTACAACACGTCATCAAAATGGAACTCCTATGCTTGGCGTCCCTGTGGCTGGGCACCTTAGATGTTTTTACAAAATAAAAATAGATTTGGAGGAAAACGGGTCAGAGCCCGATGTGAAAACAATTTAAAAGTTTAGCAAGTATTTAAATTACAATTAAACAACACATATTATAAACACATTAGTTGCTTACTCTCACATGAGTTTCTTACCTCTCGACTACTGTGCACGCCTAACGTATGCCTTTAACCCATCATAGTTATGCCACTATCTAACTAGTTTGTACCACTCCTGCCTTCGCATTCTAACATACAGTCCTACACGTAACCCCCAAATAAGCCATATTTATAACCCATATTCACATTCATTAAATTACTTATCGCAAGTATTAATTAAATTCTCATACTTAACCCGTTCAAATATCTTAGTTATTTATATCTACTAAGAAATAATGAACCACTCACAAGTACATAAGTATATCACTCTCAGTACGTATATACATCTATGGCACCCATAGGCTAATCTTCGGTGCACGCATACCCTGCTATCAAGTCCATGTACATCACGTACATAAGGATCACGTGTTCCGAATCACTTAGGAACCGTCTAAATACAAATCACACATATTAGATGCGAACATAGTTAGCATACCCATGGGTCACGCACATACCTACGCTCCCATGGTCAGCTGACTTATCAACTCACAAATAAGTCATTTACAGCCCTATGTCCTTAAGGTACCAGTCTAAATCCCACCGAAGTCACATAAGGATAAGAGGGACTTTTCCAAAATAAAACTAACCTCCCGTGATAGCAAGTATGATAGGTATGTCACACACATAAGAAATCCGTACACAAGGCATTCACACAACCTAAGTAATCATATTACAATATAAGTATTCACACATTTCATCTAATAATGACTCGTACGTAGCAAGTTTACCCCGAACAAAATACGTAATATATTTTCAGCTTGATAACTCTCTCGTTGTATGAATTTGAGTACTTAAATCTATCTCAAAAGGTTACTAGGTTTCTTATTGATTTCCGATGTTATCTCAACACTTAAAGTCACTCCATTCCTTCCCTTAACCTTACAACATCATAAATTCCCACTATAGTTTCAATTCGAACGCTTTCTAATCGTACCTCACTCGGTAGACCCTCGTAAGCAATAGCAATCAATTCCATAAGTTGTAACATTCTTCGATAATAACTAAGACCCTAATGACTTTATCTAAGTCCCACAATATTATATTAATCAACCTAATAATCAACAAAGTCTTTGGAATAATCATTAAACCTTAAAGAGAAACAATTGTCAAAAATCAGAAGGGGTCGATCGATCGAAGAAAATGGGTCAATCGATCAAGCAGGTATCAGTCTAGAATTTCTTAACAGTTACGGGTTCTCCTCTTTTTACACCTCAAATTCTTCATCCTAACGTCCAAAACTCACAACTTAGTATACTAATTATCATACTAACATGTTTACATCATTCCCCACATTTTAGAATCATCAAATCAACATAGAACATAAATTTCTTGGATCAAAATACCTAATCTTCATATAAAAATCCATGTTTTCCTATTTCTTCAAGAGCATCACATAATTCAATGAAATTTCATAATTCTGTACCCATAAAACATAAATTTGTGGCTGTTATCATCTCCAATATTAAACTACATGCAAGACCTACCCAGATTATGATTTAAACCTTTCAAATCCATTCAATTTTCATTATTCAAGATAAATCTTCAATTCTATAATAACCTGTAAAATATATTCTTTGAATCTTTGCAAGATAAATCACTTTCCTGAAAATACCGATTATGATCTGTTGATGAAGTTATTGGTTGTTTCCCCCTCTCTTCCGGTCACAAATTCGGCGGTGGTGGTGGTGTGTGGTGGATATGGCCATGGGATCCCTTGGAACTTCTCCTCTCTTATTCTCTAAGTGCTACTATAATTTTTGGTTGTGAAAACCCTAAGGGACTCAAGTATTGGCTGATAAAAACTAACTTAAATTCATGGGTCACTATTCACCCAAAAATAGGAATGACTAAAATACCCTCCCGGATGGCCGGTCAAACCTAAAAATGCCCTGGGACCCAAACTAAACCCCCGGCTAGTGTGTTATGACTATCTCGAACCTTCCGGACACGTTGACGCACTCAAATATCTCATACGGATGACATAAAAATAAAATACTTTTAAATCCATTAAATTGGGTCCTGACACGACTGACACGCGCGTCCCAACTTAATTATCAAAACTGCCATATTTTCAACTCGCGGCAATTTTAATAAATACAATAATCACATCTTACCATAATCACTCAGTAATATTCAACAACATTATAATAATCAAATACTAACTCTCGTCTCGCTAGCATTTAAATCCGGAATAATTTCCAATTAATTATCCCAAATTAATTTAATAAATCTCATAATTCCAAGAAATTTAATTTATTAAATCCGATAATTAAAAGTCATGAAAATATGGGGTATTACATACTTCCCCCTAATAACGTAATTTTGTCCCAAAATTCGAAAAAGTAAGGCATACCTGAAAAAATTAGGTATTTTCCAGCACTTAAAATAAAATTCAAAGTAACGCTCAATCACTACAGCCCTTGCTTCACAACAAGCTTGTTTAACACTCTTGACACTTTATCGGTTATAGGGTTATACCTCAATGAATGTACCTCACATTGTGCTCTTACTAAACAACACTAGAATAAGAATAGCCTATACATCATTGGCCGCATTATCTCAAGATTATTGTGAGTTCGCACCTCACTACGTATCAGCTCCCGCGTTTATCTAGACACAAAACTCCCATCCAGGGAGAAACCATAGAACATCTGACTACTCTTGTCCGTTCTTTGAATCTCTGTTCCTAGCGTTGTGACTTTTACACAAGGGAAAGCCACTCATGACTGTTAGTGGTTACCCCATTTTAGTCATCGAACCCTAACTCCTAACTGATCCAAAACTCTGATAATCCGCTCACCTCTAAACATCTAGAGAAAGAATGATAAGGTTTATCCCCACAAAACCTCAGTAAGCACCTTGTCCACTATAAATAGATACGGGTGCTTTCACCCAACCCTACCATTAGGTAAATTCTTCTCCCCGTTACCACCATATACTTCACTTACTAGCTATACCTGTTTTGGAAATGAAATGATAGCAATGAATCCAAAATTGCTTTCACATAGTTCCACCAGTCTTCAATCACCTTGCATCTATTCTTCATGCTATAGGTGATATAAATTTCTCAAAATAAAACTATTCCCACTACTTCCTTATACCCCATATTGAAGGTGGGTTTCTGGTATCTCATCATAGTTCAGAATAATACTGCGTAGGACCACGTACCGGCATGATCACTATCTAATAGTGTAATTCTGGATAATCTGTTCCACATATTCGAAGGAACTCGTTACTTATCTATAAGTTGGCAATCCCCTCAAGGAAATTTTCCAACTTGACTCTTCCATTACTGGAATCGTCGATTTGATACAAAGTTTTCTGGTTGATCATCTTACCCCAACCGATCTAATACTTACTATACCCCTTTCAATGTCGACTTTCACGTATACTTCTTCCCATTAAGTGATACTTACTAACCCCCTTCTTCCCTCGACGTATACCAAAATTTTTTACCCGTGCACCTTTCACCACGTTGTGCACATCTGGACTCTTATACTTTATCAACATCCTTACTCTATTTACGCGTAAGCCACTCAACATTCGATTGGGTGGAACTCCGCTCTAAATTGTCCATAATAGTTAACTATTTGTCTTCTCAAGAGACACTCCCTTTTTAAATGGCTTCCCACTGCCTTTTCAGCAAATTCGGACGTGCTACACCGATTACACATGAGTATAATCATCAACACCTTCTCTTACGACGCTTAATCGCATAAGTAATAATTTCACCCATCTATATCCCTTCTTCCGGCGATTACTACATTAGCAAACCAAGATGTCTACACCCTTTATAACCCAATCATACAGTTTTAAACATTATATACGCTTCAT
The DNA here is from genome assembly GCA_949130495.1 of Sambucus nigra. NCBI lineage: Eukaryota > Viridiplantae > Streptophyta > Magnoliopsida > Dipsacales > Adoxaceae > Sambucus > Sambucus nigra. Next base: position 127,725,079 of record OX422224.1, on the reverse strand, counting down.
ATGTATTCCAAACTCTTTATTTCCGCTGCATTTACAACGTGGCTATACCACTTGGGCGTTCTCAATCACCTCTAAATTTGAAATCCTAAATCCTTCTTAACCTCAATGCGTCTTCAGCCCGCCGTAACAAAAACAAAAATTATCAGTACTTCTTCACTAACAACTGGCTCTACTGGCCTTACATCATATTTTACCCTTGTTAACTTCCCGTTATAACTACTTAATTTCATAACGATCGAGGTATCCAATTTATAGACGAATGGTCAAATATCTCCCTACTACCAACCTTATGCTAAGTTTCATACGTGGGATGTCTTGCAAAGCAAAATCCAAATAAGGAACCCCCCCCCCCGATACACTACCACCTAACATTATCGGTCATCAGGATCCGTTACGCCCTCAGTCCATAACATGTACCCATATATTCCCGTCTCTTAACAACAAAGTTACATCTCCTTCCGTAATGACACTTAAAAAAGGAAATCCTTCCAAAAGATACTTTCTCTTGACATTAATGGTAATCACATTTCATATATATCATGCAAATATAATCGGGACTCTTAAAATTCCGGCCCCAGACACACAACTATGAGTTTAAACTCCCAAATCTCTAAAGGGTGATAAAACAATGCACTCTTCTTATTACGACATCTTGAGCGTTAATTATAATAACCAGCTAAACCTTTTCGCTGACTAGTAAACCAATTACATATGAATCATATCAATTAAATCCCTACGCATACTGGGATTAAATATCCGAGACCATTATACCTTTTTGAAATCACAACAATATATATATATACACAAAAGGACAATTACGAGCTCGACCCTCTCACAGATGGGGCCTCGCAAGAACGAAACATTCTACCCCAAGGTAGTAACCCCGATAAAATTACAATACCAGCACACTATCGGTATAATCATATATAAAACCATAATTAGGATAATATCATACTCGTATAAAACAACACTAAAACGAGTAATTTCAATAAAGTATATACCACTATCAATATACCCATTCATCCTCTGCGGATGACCATAAAGGTAACCCCACACTATCAGGGAAGATATTCACAGAAATAATAAAATTTCCGATACTCACTAAACTCGACTCTCAAGAAAAAAATAACAATAATAACAATTGTAGCAACTCGTTCATGCCACAAACAACAAGCAACATCATCTGAGGATATAACTCATACTTCTATCCTAACAATCGTCCTGGCTGCTCAAATGGTTCCTGGACTTAACACGCCTGTCCGTACCAAACCAAATATTTCAATAATTGTTGCCCTTTCCAGGCACAATACCTCTATCCCTACACTTGCATCGGGAAACATTTATAACGCACGCGTTTCACTCCACACAAAATACCTCTACACATAGTCCACTTATCTTCGGTCACACTGACCATGTTAAGGTTGTCCTTCTCTCGGACGTTGGTAGTCTCGACTCTGATGACTACCTCCATTGTTCCCTTAGCTTTGATGGTCCTAAGGAACACGCTACTAGTTTCCACATCTCTTACTGAAATCATCATCGCTCGATAATAATTCAGCTATCCGACTTATTTTAACGGGTTCCCCGTTGGATCTTCCCCTTGTGGTGCTTCTCCAACACCATTTTCCCCAGTCTTACTCTTTATAAATTCCTCGATTCTTGCATCTCCCCACCCAAGGAAACGTTTATCTCCAAATTAACACTACGCGCCATTATTACAATCTGCATTGACCGTCCAAACAGAATTCCTCAGAAGAGCTAACAATTCTTCTTGTATGTAAATTCTCCCTTTAATGTCCTCTTCTCCACTTCACCTACTTCATCCGGTGTAAGGTTCGCTAAATAATTAAATTTCCTCTCACAAAGTGACCTTTGTTCGTCCCTCTTGTGTGAGTTTAGAACAATATTCACCTTTCACCCTGAACATCTGGTGAAGGAACTTATGGTCAAACCATATGTGTACGCCTTCTCTCGACGTCACATTCCACTTCTTAGTGTGGTGATTGCCTCTCACCATCGAAACTCCGCTCTTACGAGCCAAGAAATTTTTTCCCCAATTTTCAATCCTGATTTGCCATACCCTGACATATGCCCAAGTCTTTGGATGTATTACGTTCGTTTGGCTAGCACACGCCATCTCCGCATTTCGAGTATTTCCACTGCTCGTTATTTTCAATGTTTCACCTAACTCTTTCTCTCCCATTCCAACCTTGTTGAGTGAGTCTAATTTGACCCCACTCTTGCTATAGTTGTACCTGGAAGTCACAAATCGCGCCTTAGCCGTCTATACCGTCCTGGACTTTCGTGCCATAATATGGGTGACTTCAACTATGGTCATCCTTCTTTAATAAATTTAAATAACCTCAACTGATCTTTGCCTCCTGTTGTCCGCCCAACAGTCTTCGCCTGACGTACTGCATTGTTCAGCACCCGAACACACCCGAATGCAAATAAGATTCACCATCGTATATATCATAACAGGAGAACGACATCTCACCAAAGAAATCAACAATCCTAAACATAGGGCTCTATATAAAAGAAAGCTACACTGGAAGCATAATAAGCTGCACAGATCCTAAAGGACACTGGAACCTGATGCTCTGATACCACCTGTGAAACCCCGACTAATTAAATACCTGGTAGCTACTCCTTTATTTAAATTAATACAGAATATCAAGTTGGTTCATTCTTAGCATCACTGTCAATAAATATTTAATCAATTAATAGCCACCTAATATTTAAAAAGAGACACGCCAAATTTTATTAATTATGTTGGGAAGTAAACAAGAATTTATTTATAAACCATTAATCGCATAAACAATCTCATATAAATGCTCAACGAGATGAAATCAAATAAGTCTGGAGTAAACACTCCAATAATAAAGATTCCAGAGTCAATAATGTCCCAATACAAGAGTCTGAATAAATAATAAACCAAAAATTGAAATAATGAAAGTATACAACTACAACCTCTAAATAAGAATGAGCGACATGCCCTAACTGATATAAATGACACAGAACGAATCAAGGATAGAATGAGAGCGTCTACTACCAAGATCCTGTAACTTCCACAGCAGCTACAGCACGTCATCAGAATGGAACTCCTATGCTTGGTGTCCCTGTGGCTGGGCACCTAAAATATTTTTACAAAATAAAAATAGATTTGGAGGAAAAGGGGTCAGAGCCCGATGTGAAGACATTTTAAAAGTTTAGCAAGTGTTTAAATTACAATTAAACAACACATATTATAAACACGTTAGTTGCGTACTCTCACATGAGTTTCTTACCTCTCAACTATTGTGCACGCCTAACGTATGCCTTTAACCCATCCTAGTTATGCCACTATCTAACTAGTTTGTACCACTCCTGCCTTCGCATTATAACATATAGTATCTTCACGTAAACCCCAAATAAGCCATATTTATAACCCATGTTCACATTCATTAAATTACTTATCTCAAGTATTAATTAAATTCGCATACTTAACCCATTCAAATATCTTAGTTATTCGCATCTACTAAGCAACAATGAACCAGTCACAAGTACATAAGTATATCACTCTTACTACATATATACATCCATGGCACCCCTAGACTAAGCTACGATGCACGCATACCCTGCTATCAAATCCATGTACATCACGTACGTAAGGATCACGTGTTCCAAATCACTCAGGAACTGTCTAAATATAAATCACACATATTGGAGGCGAACATAGTTCACATACTCATGGGTCACGCACATACCTACGCTCCCATGGTCAGCTGACTTATTAACTCACAAATAAGTCATTCACAGCCCTATATCCTGAAAGTACCAGTCTAAGTCCCCCCGAAGTCACACAAGGATAAGAGGGTCCTTTTCCAACATAAAACTAACCTCCCGTGATAGCAAGTATGGTAGGTATGTCATACACATAAGAAATCCGTACACTAGGCATTCACACAACCTAAGTAATCATATTACAATATAAGTATTTACACATTTCTTCTAGTAATGACTCGTACGTAGCAAGTTTACCCCGAACATAATACATAATATATTCTCAGCTTGATAACTCTCTCGTTGTATCAATTTGAGTACTTAAACCTATCTCAAAAGGTTACAAGGTTTCTTATTAATTTCTGACGTTATCTCAGCACTTAAAGTCACTCTGTTCCTGCCCTTAACCTTACATCATCATAAATTCCCATTATAATTTCAATTCGAACGCTTTTGAATTGTACCTCACTCGATAGACCATCGTAACTAGTATCAATCAATTCCATAAGTTATAACATTCTCCATTAATAACTAAGACCCTACTGACTTTATCTAAGTCCCATAATATTATATTAATCACCCTAATAACCAACATCGGCTTTGGAATAATCATTAAACCTTAAAGGGAAACAATTGTCAAAAATCAGAAGGGGTCGATCAATCGAAGAAAAGGGGTCGATCGATCGATGGTTCGATCGATCAACATTCTTGAGTCGATCGATCGATCAAGCAGGTATCAGCCTAGAATTTCTTAACAGTTACGGGTTCTCCTCTTTTTACACCTCAAATTCTTCATCCTAACGTCCAAAACTCACAACTAAGTATACTAATTATTATACTAACATGTTTACATCATTCCCCATGTTTTAGAATCATCAAATCAACATAAAACATAAATTTCTTGGATCAAAATACCTAATTTTCATATAAAAACCCTACTTTTCCTATTTCTTCAAGAACATCACATAATTCAATGAAATTTCATAATTCTCTACCCATAAATCACAAATTCGTGGCTGTTATCATCTCCAATATTAAACTACATGCAAAACCTACCCAGATTATGATTTAAACCTTTCAAATCCATTCAATTTTCATTATTCATGATAAATCTTCAATTCTTTAATAACATGTAAAATATATGATTTGAATGTTTGCAAGATAAATCACTTGCCTGAAAATACCAATTCTGATCTATTGATGACTTTATTGGTCGTTTCCCCCTCTCTTTCCAGTCACAAATCCCGCGGTGGTGTGTGGTGGTTATGGCCATGGAATCCTTTGGAACTTCTCATCTCTTCTTCTCTAAATGCTAATATGATTTTTGGTTGTGAAAACCCTAAGGGGCTCAAGTATTGACTGATAAAAACTAACTTAAATTTGTGGGTCACTATTCACCCAAAAATAGGAATGACTAAAATACCCTCCCAGGTTGCCGGTCATGCCTAAAATGCCCCGGGATCCAAACTAAATCCCCGGCTAGTATTTTTTTACTATCTCGAACCTTCCGAACACATTGGTGAACTCAAATAGCTCATACGGATGACATAAAAATAAAATACTTTAAAATTCATTAAATTAGGTCCTGACACGACTGACACGCGCGTCCCAACTTAATTACCAAAACTACCATATTTTCAACTCGCAAAATTTTTAATAAATACAATAATCACATATTACCATAATCACTCGGTAATATTCAACAACATTATAATAATCAAATACTAACTCTCGTGTCGCTAGCATTTAAATCCGGATTAATTTCTAATTAATTATCCCAAATTAATTTAATAAATCTCATAATTCCAAGCAATTTAATTTATTAAATCCCATAATTAAAAGCCATGAACATACAAGGTATTACACTAGTGTTCCAAAGTAGAGAATAATTGTGTTGAGTGAAAATTTAGGGGTTCACTCATTTTGTATAAAATTGGTCATTCTTTGGGGGGACCAATTTTTGGTATTCTCTATTAATAATTTTGGGTAGAATTTAGCAGACTTTTTGTGAGGAGATTAATTTTTGTGTGCATTCTAATATTTGTGAGAGGTTTATTTTGTTTGTGAGAAGAGATATTATTTGTGTGTGAGGAAGGAACATATTGTTCTTCCACTTGTAATCTTCTTTCATTAGTATCATTGATCGCTTATGAACATAGTCAAATTGGCGAACCACGTAAATATTGTGTCTATCTGTGTGTGTATGTGTGTGTGTGTGTATGTGTGTGAGTGTTCTCTACCACATATTTATTGCGTGTGTATCACTTTATTTTTGAGATCACAATTACTGTCAATATCATTTGTTGACACTTTCTCACAACAAATTGGTATCAGAGCTTAGGTCCCATGATCTAGGTGTTTTGAATTTTCATGGAAAAATTTCATATGTATTGTATTCGTGTGATACTGTTCATAGATACGGTATATGTATGGTATTATTCATACATAAAATTACTATTCATAACCCGAAAAAAATATTTTTTATTTTTTTCATTCATTCTTTTTGAGACCGTGATCTTTTTTTTATGGCATCTAAGATGAGGTATGATGTGGAGAATTTTAGTGGGAGAAACAATTTTGGCACCCTTGTCAAAGAGGGCTTGATCCATGCTTTAGAAGGAAAACCCGACACAATGAAGGATGATGAATGGAAGAAAATATATAGGTAGGCTTGTTTCACAGTTAGGTTGTGTTTATCTAAGCACATTAAATACAATGTTATGACAGTCACTTCCACTAAGGTGATTTGGGTAAAGCTTGAGAAGCTTCATTTGGAGAAGTCTTTGATAAATCGGATTAATCTCAAAAAGCAATTATACTGATTTAGTATGGGTCCGAGTACTTTGTTGCAAGACCACCTAAAGGAGTTTAATAGGATTCTCTCGGAACTATTAAATGTGGAGGTGAAAATAGAGGAAGAGGACAAGGTTGGGATTTTGTTAGTTTCTCTTCCCGAGAAATATGATTATTTGGTGTCTACGATGATGTATGAGAAGAAGACTATCGTTTTGGATGACGTCATGTCAACACTTCTCTCTAACGAAAATAGGAGTAAAGTGGCTGAGAATAACGGTGATGCCGTAGGCCTAGTCATTCGTGGAAGACATGAGAAACGGGGTTCTAAGATCTTAAGTTCCATGTCAAATGGGCATAAGGACCGAGAGTGTTACTACTGTCATGAGGTTGGGAACATCATTACCTCTTATCCCAAAATTAAAGGAAAGAAAGGGAAAGGCAAAGAGAAGGTCCAAGATGCAACTGCAACAATGGCGGATGTAAGTGATTAGGAAGATGACGGTTATGCTCTCATGGCAATCCAATCTGGTGAGTCATTTAATGATTTCTGGGTTCTTAATTCTGGTTGTTCAATTCATACATGTCCCAATAGGGATTTTTTTCTCCTACTACAAATAGGTGAAAATTGGTTTCGTTCTGATGGCCAATAGAAATGCCTTCAAAATTTTGGGAATTGACTCAATCAAAATTAAGACATATGATGGGTTGGTGAGAACTTTTTACCGTGTGTCGCATGTTTTGGGTATTAGGGTGAACCTTAAGTCAGTGGGTGTGCCAGACTCCATGGGTTATAAGGTGATAACATCAGAGGAGGGTATGAGGGTCGTGGTAGGTTCTCATGTAGTGTATAGGGGAACCAAGGTAATGAACATGTATGTTCTCCAAGGGAATACTGTAACAGGTGGAGATTTTGTGGGGACTTCTATTATGGCGAGTGAAAATTCGCATTTGAATCTTAGCAATGGAGTAGTAGGCAAGCAAGGCTTGCATTTTGCAAAGAATGACAATCTTTACTCTCGTTCGAGTTGTGAGGGGACTACACAACATTCTGGGAGAGTGAAATCTATTTTGAGGTGGCAACCGAAATTGCAGCAGCCCTTAAAGGGAGCCAAACCTATAAGGATGTATATGGCGTTGACTTGCAGTAATATTAATGGCAATATGATAGTCCATTCGAGTGCTATTAATATATGTGGGAGGCAAGCAATTGGCCTTGATAAAGATGATAAGAAAATTCAATGACGTCCTATTCTCCAAAAGTGGGAGAAGATGACTTTCAGTTACCCACTGGTGGTTAGAGGGTGGTTGGCGGCGGTAGCTAAATATGATGTCGAACCATGGGTTTTCGAGTGTGCTATGGAGCATTGTGGGTTTAACATAAATGGTGAATGTGTTCTTGTGGCTACAAAAAATATGCGTCGGTTGAAGGTCAAGCTGAGAGTTAGGTTTGAGGAGGCCTCAAACCTAGTAAAAAAATCTTTATTAGTGTTTTGGTGGTGGCGATCGTCTATTTTGGTGGTATCTCTCACTTTATGTTAGTTTTATGGAAGACTTATTTTGATACGGTATTTGTGTTCGCTAAGGTGGAATACTCAGTTTTTATTGACAAAAATTTAATAGGGTGACTTGTAAATTTTTGTCAAGGTGGAGATTATTCGAGAAAGCTGTAAATAAAAAAACCCCTGCTTTTGATTTACCCCATTTTTTTCTTTTGGTTTATGGTTTCAGTGGATGATTAAAAAAAAAGAGAATGCTCCAGGCCCATCTTCTCTTAATTTGTCCCTCTGATTGAGAAGTTTGTCTCCACCTAGGTGCCTATATAAAGAGGTTCAGATAGTTAAACCAAAATACACCAAAATTAAGAGTTAGTTTAGTGTCTAGTGTTCCAAAGTAGAGAATAATTATGTTGAGTGAAGCTTTAAGGGTTTACTCATTTTGTATAAAATTTGTCATTCTTTGGGGACCAATTTTTTATATTCTCTATTGAGGATTTGGGGTAGAATTTAGGAGCCTTTTTATGAGGAAATTAATATTTGTGTGTTTTTCAATATTTGTGAGAGGGTTATTTTATTTGGGAGAAAAGAGATTATTAGTGTGTGAGGAAGGAACATATTATCTTTCCATTTTTAATATTCTTCTATTAGTGTCACGGTCACTTGTGGATGTATCCAAATTGGTGAACCACGTAAATATTGTGTATTCCCGTGTGTGTGATCTCTACCCCATATCAATTGTTTGTGTGCCACTTTGTTTTGGGGATCACAGTTACAGTCAACATAATTTATTTACAAGCTTCTGCACGACAATATATATATAATTTAGAGAAGCAGATTAACTGAATAGATGGGAACGTGATGGTAAAAGAAATTATAGAAATCTTCACTTGAGTATAACGTGTGATTCATACATAATTTTATAAAAAAAGAAAACATTAAATCTCAAAACACTATCCTTATGTCATTTCTAAATCCCCCTAATAAACTATTCATTTAAAAAAGCTCTAAGTTACTTCACATACTAACATATGACAATGTTGTCACAAAATACATTAAGTGGCTTAATACACATGGAATTGAAACCAAAAATATATGATTAAAGTTCACTTCACATACAAGTCTCTGCCTACGACTCTCCCCTACCACTTATTTGGGTATTGTAGGGAGGATAATGTTTGTGTTGAGTCAACTTGTGTAAGTGGATGATGGGCTGGATCCAATGGAGTTTTTGGTGTGTTATTTTGTTTTTTGGGCCTTTGTTGTGGTGCGAGTGGTGTGTCTGTAATGATTGGGATTTTGTTGGATCAATAGAGTGTGTAGACGGTTTGTTCCGATTTTAGTTTGACCCTTGTGCTCTTAATTTTTGGGATTTTTATCTTTGATATGTGTTCTAATATATTTACGTTTCACAAAAAAAAAGTGCATTCTTATAGTTGGGTTTTCAAGAATTTAGTTGTACATGAATTGTTGGAGATTTTTAAAATAAGTGAGTAAAAGCTTGTCTCACAATGGAAGTGTCTGCAGAAAAGTGGGAAACAAACCAAATATAAAAGGGAGAGTGTCCCACATTGGAAACTGAGTAAAGCTAAGTGATACCCACTAAGCTATAAAAGGAGTGGGCAACCTTTGTGTCCCACATTAGAAAAATACAAAGAAAGTGTGCACTTAATAAGTACAAATGGAAGATGAAGAGTTACTTCATATAGCATTTAAGAGGGATTTTCAAGAGAGCTCCAATACGGTGCGAAGCACTGTACGCAAACACATGCACGTTCGCGCGTGTCCGGGTCAGTGGTCTGTACAGACGCTAGTGGCGCACTTTGCACTTCGCATGTCTCGTGTTCGCAATGGTAGCGGGTTGTCGGGATTCGTTCGGGTCGGATCGCGATCACTTTTTGGGTGGTCCGTATAAAATCAATTATGTTTAATTATACCTGTTCGGAAATGGCTTAAGAATGTTGATAATTAACAGTCATACCATTTTGAAAGTGGCTTAAGACTGTTAGTTCAATAGTCATGACTCTTGAAGGCAAAGCCTTTCACTATCTATAAATAAAGGCTTCCAAATTCGAAATTGCACATTATTCAGATTAACCCAGTTCTAGATTTTTCAAACCCCAGCAATTATTCACTTATATTTTCAGGAGATACAAAATTATCTTATTCTGTATTGTGCACAGAAACGGAATAAGAACTTGAAGTTGTCTGTTCTTCACTGCTGCATCCAAGGGTTGTCTTCAAATATACAATTTACAGACAGTGCAATTGCGTCATTTTATCTTGAGTACGGATTTGCAGATTCTCGTTTGTATACCAAATCATCTGGTGGGGCAAATATTGTATTTAGGAAAGTGATATCACGTCTTGAAGTTTTCAGAATTTATTTGAAGTCCAACAGAATTGTATTCAAGAAGTTTTATTGTATTGAAGTTAGCAAAATTATTATAAATATAAGAGTTTTATTTCTGCCTTTGCATACATATTATCCAACATGAATAAGGTTGTCACTGGGACAGTGTTGGGGGTTGATTGAGTTTGGTCCCCAGTTCGATTCTTGACACAGTCAAAATAATGCTTGACCAGCGGAAGCCATGAACCGTGAATGGAAATTAGTCAAGGTGCGCATAAGCTGGTCCGAACACCTCATGGTATGCTACAAAAAAGTTATACATGAATAATAAATAATGTGAATAGTCAGATTGTATCACGTGAGGGAGGGAATGGATAGATTGGTGAGAGGAGTAAAAACTGTAAAGGGAAACATTGAATGTGTGTGTGTGTGTGTGAGAGAGAGAGAGAGAGAGAAGTAAAAATGATATGGGTAAGAAGAGAGAGGTTCAATAAGTGTGCCACACGGATTGCTTATTGAATGAGTAGATATGGCAAATGAGTAAATTTTTATAATAACTATCTATCTCTAGACATGTAATGCGTGTGTGACGATTACTAAAAGTTAAAATATATTAACGTTTTGACATTTAGCTCAACTTAGATGTAAATAATGGCTACATATTTTCCATAACTTAATACACATTACATGAACATTAAAAACACAGACTAAATTAGTAAATTTGAAAAGTGGAAATTTGGATATTTAAAAAGGTGATTTAATGAAATCAATATTTCACTTCAAGACATTACCCCAAATTTCCTTCCCATGTATTTGTTTTCGCTAAAGTTCCATATTTATTTCTTATATTTTTCTTCTCTTTTCATTTTTTTTTTGGAATTCTTTCTTATCTTTTCATTGTCTATTAACCTTCTTTATTTATTTATTTTTATCTACTCATATAACCATGTGCATCAATTTTCATATATAACACTATGCCAACATCAAAGGTGTTTTGAAACTTTAAAAATAATTACAAAGAAGGTAACATGTGTACTATCCATTATATATCTCCTAATGGTATGCGACTAGTAACGAGGGTTAATAATATATTTTTTTACCATCATTAAGTCTTATGTTTTATAATAACAAAAGTAAATATATACATATATCACTTCAACGAGATAAGTGAATTTCCATGGCCCAAAATCTTGACAAATATCATAATTCATGATGAGAAACCTCTTTATTATCCTTTAAACTAAAATTTTAAAGGAAAAATATTAAATACCTAATGAAACAACTCTTAATGGCACCACTTTGGAGCTAATTTACTATAAAATTAGAACTGGTTGGCTGGCCATGAAATTACAACATATTTTGAATTCAATCAATAACTTGAGTAACACAAAATTTTCAATTGACTATTGTTGATTACTTTTCCTCTTTGTACACTGCAGTCTTGGGAGTTCAAAACAATGGCTTGATTGAAAAAGTTATTAGTAATTTAGAGCGTGTTTGGTTTGTAACTATAATTTTGTTTTATGTGTTTGATTATAATTCTGATAAAAATTTGTATTTGACAACCTGTTTTTAAACATTGAATTATAATATTTCTGTGTTATAATCAAGTTTTTCAGAAAACAGTAAAAGGGTGTTATGTAAGTTTTATTTTTTATTTTTTAACTCATAATTATTCATTCTTAATATTTTAATGCATTTATACCTTAGTATATAATATACATACATAATACATTAATATATGTGCAATTCTTATAAATAAAAAATATATATGTACACGTATACAAAATTACGTATATTTATATTATTAAATTATATAATATACTGAGATCCACATGTTAAATAATAATATGAATAGATAAATGATACTTATATATTGTTTTATACATGTATTATTAATGTATTGAATAATATAAAATAGACATATACTAAATATGTATTAAAAAATATTATCAATTCATGTATGTATATAATTTTATTGTAAAGTATACATGCAATATCATTATATAGACAAACACACACATATACATACACACACACACACACACATGTGTGTGTGTAGATAAACTTCCCAACATACCTCATTAAATATATATAAAAATACATGATATTAAATGTACATGTATATAGTTTATAATGTATGTATACATTCATGTATTACGTATGTATGAAAGTTTTATGTATATGTTTCTATATATACACATATATGTATAATATAAATACACAGGTTTGCCTATTTTGTCAAATTTTTAAAAAATTGTATTTAAAAATAAGTTTACCAAACACACACCAATAATTATAAATACAAAAAATTAAATTTTAAAATTATATTTAAAAATAACATTTAAATTGAGTTTTCATAATAGAGAACCAATCGGCTCTTAGTTTCTTCTCAAGACTGCGAGAAGTTAACTGTTATCCCACATATAATGAAATGAAGATCACTATTTTTTCTATGGATCCAAAGTCATCACGTGGGCCAGATGGTTTTGGAGGATCCTTATCATTCATATGGATGTGTCCAAAGATGTTATTAGCTTCTTTAAATATGGATGGATCCTTCGTGGTTTCAATTAAAACATTTGGGTGCTCATTCGAAAAATTATTGAGGCCAACTCCATAGTTGTCATTAATTTTCCATTCAAAATTCTAGCCGACAGATTGGGGCCTGATACTTCATTATCAAAGTGATGAAATCATTTTAATTTTGCAACACTTTCGTTAAAAGGATTTATTCAATTCTTTAATTAAAAAAAAGCTCTCAATTTTGGTGAATGGTGATAATATATCAAAGATTTATAATCAAATGAAAAAAAAAAAGCATTAGAATTTCATCTTGACATAAAATAAAACATGTTATAATGAAAAGAAGAAGAGAGAATATATAACCTACTACAACCACCTAATAATAAAATAAAATAAAAAAATATTAGAGTACTCTTAATGCTAAATAAAACTCTAATAAATGAATCTGCTACAAGTTAATTTTTTTTTTCTTAAGAGGAGTTAGACAAGGGGATCCCCTTTCTCATCTTCTTTTTTGTATTACTGAAGATGTGATCAGTATGTCTTCAACTCAAATCTCATGAGGGTCATTTTAAATGCATCTCATTTCCTAGAGGATTTAAAGCCCATAAACACCTTATTTATGATGACGACATCATGGTTTTCTATGAGGAACAAAAACTCTTTAAATACTGTAAATGAGGTATTTCAACAATGAGCAACTTGTTCTGGTCAAAAGGTGAACAAAGATAAATGTCGTGCTTTCATTAGAAAAGGTGCTAGAAAGATGAAGGATCTCATCAGTGACATATTAGGCACTAAAGAAGGCTAAGCCCCTTTTATGTACTTAGGTTTTCCTATTTTCATAGGGAAACCTAGAAAATATAATCTTCAAAGCATGCAAGAACGAAATCATGATTTAATCTTTGGGGGGGCGGAAGTTTACAAAATATAAAATTTAATATATATATCAACTAAAAAATTATAAACTTTGTGAAAAACAAAGCAAATCTTTATTAAAAGAATATCAAAACTTTATCAAAATTGCACTTCGTGTGTTTTCAAATCATGAAATCCATCTATAATAACGAAACAATTTTTTTGTTTTTTACAAAACTGTTTTTTTGGTAACATTTTTAGGAAACATTTTATTTTTTATTTTTTCCAAACAGGTATTTTATAAAGTCATTTTGTATAAAGTGTTACAAAAAACATGTATTTTTTATTTAAAAAACGTCCACATTTTTTAAATAACGAAATAATCTTTATTTCTTAAATTTTTTTTACAAAACAAGTGTTTTAAAATAAGTTATATCCAACTATTTTGTAATAAAAAATAATGTATTGGAAACTGTTTTTTTGGAGACTTTTTACGACAAAAGTTTATAAAAAAATATAGCTTGTTATCAAATTAGAGGTAATAATATTTTAGAGGGGCAAAAGAGTAATTTACTTTCCCTTCTAATTTGTGACAAATGTGTTATTAAAGGATTTCATTACAAATGGTCCTCAAATAGTAATATAAGAGAACCTAAAGGTTACTTTCCCTTTGGCCCCTACGTGGCTTCGTCTCTGAAAGCATTATGTATAGAGATAAGAGAACCTAAAGGTTAGAAGGGTAAAATGCTCTCTATAACTAATAGGCTTTAACTCATCAAGTCTGTGATCCAACCAATTCTTTTATATTGTTTTAGATTATATCAGTGGCCAACTTCTTTGATTAAAAAAGTCCAACATCGGACTAGGTATATTCTATTGTCTGGTTATACTTCCTCTAACAAATCAGTTGGGGTGGCTTGGAAGAATACTTGTGCTCCATTTGATGAAGGTTGTCTTAGTTTGAGAAGTTTTATATCACTTAACAAACATAGTATTCTCAAAAAAAACTTGAGATGTATGTAAGAATAAATTAATTTGGAATGACTTCATAAAGGTAAGATTTAAACCTTTTGAAAAATAACCAAAGGCCCCAATGGTTACCGCCGACCCTTCCTTCCAAGGGGTCGTGCGTTCAATCCCGCTCCCCCCCTCCCCTTCCTACCAGCGGAAAAGTTAAAAAATAAAAAAAACTTTTGAAAATGAAGGATGTTACAAGATTAGTTCCATTTGGCCAACTAGTAATAGATAGGGCTGACAATTTTTGAAACGATAACTCATTTATGGTAATAACCCGAAATGATCCGAACTTGACACGATTAGCTTGTATAGATTAAAGAGTACCAAAAACTTACACTCAAATAAAAATTAACATGATCCGAAAATGACACGACTAATCCGAATTGACACCCCTAATAGTAGAGCTGTTGGTGGTGGAGTTTTAAAAAAGGGAAGTGTCTTTGTTAAAGGAGCCTACTGTTACAACACTGGATAAAGAACTGCTTTTTAAGCAGAATTATTAGTTGTCATCATGGGAATAGAATTTTTTGAAAATTACAATGGAAGAATATTTGGTTAGAGACAGATTCCAAAGTTGTTTGGCATTGTATTAATGATCCTTCTTATTATCCTCCTTGGTCTCTTCATGTCAGGTGGCAAAACTATAGAAATACTTATCTATTATGAATTTTGTATGCTCACACATTTATAGAGACAGTAATAGTGTTGATGATAAGATTTCAAACACGGGTCTCAATTATAATCAAGTCTTATGCTGGTGGTTTGCTCCTAATGATACTATCTGATTGGTTGCTAAAGATCTCTCAACAACCCACGTTTTAATTTTGTTTAGTTATTTTTTTAATTTGAGCTACATGTGTCCTCATTTATGAGCCCTTGTATCTGATTATAAAGATGCAAATGGGACTCTCTTCTATGATTTCATGGTTGTTAGTTTTCATACTCAACTATTTAGATTTTTATTGATGTGAGCCCTTGTATCTTCTTATAAAGATGCAATATCAGACGGTATTTTTTAAAGTTTATTTATTTGGAAGGTAAGGTTTTTATCTCCCCTTATTTTATTTGTAAGACACGTGAAATGCGATTTTCCTCAAGTTTTTATTTTATTAATAAACTTATGGGAGTACCCTCCCGTTTCCTAAAAACAGTAGTAATTCAATAAATAACTTATTCGAGAGTGGGCTTGTATGCATAAAAAGAACAATGGACAATGCAGGAAAAAAATTAGATTTTTATTAAATTAGGAAATTATTATTTAATAGTTATAACACCATTAAATAAATGAAACGTACCATACTGAATTAGTTCTTACACGAACGAACAAGTCATTTACAAATATCATATAAATCAATATGCAACGTTCTTATTTGGACTCATTTTTTACAACATTCCCACCTAATGTTTTTCTCGGTTTCAATCTTTCCGACTTCTCCTTTATTAAAAAGAGTTTCCGTGAAATAACGATCTTATTTGAGTTTCATATGGACGATCATTTGAAACTTTCATTCATGTCAGGAGGGAGAGAGAGACAAAAGTGTTACAAATATTATTCATTCCATTTTTATAACTGTTAAGCCCTTATGTAAGTTAAGGGGTGAAGATGTGGCAACATAAAAACCCCAAAATCTAAAAATTTCAATATACACATAGAATCACCAATGAACACACATATCTACAAATAATACAGATATAAACACAAAATCACAACACACACACACACACACATATCTATAAATAATAATGCTCTTGTGCGGACTAGTCCGCATTTTAAGAGTGCGGACCGGACATGTGTCACTTAACGATGCGTCTAAAAATTATCGCCTAAATTATAGGCACACTCTCTCTCTTTTCTGGGCTCACCGTCAGGTGACACATATCCGGCCCGCACTCTTAAAATGCGGACTGATTTACACAAAAGCAGGACTATATATATATATATATATATATATATATATATATATATATATATATATATATATATATATATACACACACACACACACACACACACATACATACATGCATATGGTTGTATTTATACATACTCGAACTCTCGGTGAAAAGCATAAAAATTCAGCAGTCGATGTCCCGTCAACCTCCTGTCCTCATCGTAACTCCATATCGTAAACTTGTAGTAGAATGGTTATGGAGGGTTCTAGATTATAAGATGGTGTGACCCCCTGAAATTTTTAACAATTAGGTTCATCAAGTTTATTTGTTAAATATTACAGTTAGTCAAAACAATTTAAATATTATCCTTAGCTTGAGTGAAACCAAACAATATAGATACTAAAATAAGAGTGCAATAAAAACATCCCAAAATATATCAACCGATTGGAACGACATCACAACCACCTATTATAGAATTAAATTATAATCTGTCAATACATAAAACATCATAACTGACACCATAAGTACAACATCTAACAAGAATTACGACTCAATAAATGAAATAGTATAAGCTCGAATTATTTTGACATATTTTTGTACCTCCATATACATAAAGTTGAATAAATAAAATGATATCTATATCCTGGTAGTGGCGATGAAGTCGGGAACTAAAAAACTAAGCCGAATAGTCAAGGGTAAACGGATCGGATTCGAACCGGATCAAGAAAATCCAAATCCATATCCGTTTATATTAAACGGATTCAGATCCGATCCGTTTATTATTCGGATCGGATCAGACAAATTCAAATCCATATTCGTTTATGTTAAACGGATTCGGATCCGATCTGATTATTCGATTATCCGCTTATGTTAAACTTGATTTCCAACATTTTTATTTTCAACTCTTAGTTCATAAATTTATTTTGCAAATGTTCCCAAAAAACAGATAATGAAATAAAGAACTATTATAATATATATTTAAAATATTATTAAATACAATATATTTATATATATGTGTGTATATATATATATATAGACAATCACATATATGTATTAACGAATCGGAGTATATGAATCGAAATCCGCTCCATTTAATAAATGGGTAATCGAATAATCGGATTTTAGGCATGATCCATATCCGCTTAAATGGATCAGATTCGAATTCGGATAAAATTCGATCCATTGACAGGCCTAGTCAAGAACACTTGGGGGAGGTTTAATAGTGATGGTCAAGCCATCTCAACCTAACATAGCTACACTACCCAATAACAGTTATGTAAATAAATAATAATTATATAGTTTATGAACTCTATCTCCCAACGTAAAACGTGCCTCATAATATTTTAGCCGAATAAATTTTCATCCTTAAATAAAGCATTAGTAACCACTATGAATGTATCTAGAACCCCACACATGAGCAATAAAGTGTAAATATAACATAAATAAGTCCCTATCATATATAAAATTCAACCTCACCTTATCTACCCCAAATACTACCATTAAGATTATCGTAATCGTGTCTGGCCCCCAGTACCATTTGAGGTCACCAAGCCCCGCGATACATAATTCAACCTTATCCACCTCAAATATAACCATAATAAGTATAATAACAATAGTGACCCCATACGTATTGCCAATAAGAAAATAAGTCTCTATCGTAAACCACACAACAACAGTGGCCCCATGTATAAGTTCAATAAATGGGAGAGTAATGTCTCCACTGTGGATGTAATTTTACAATTTAGACTCACACATCGCTAATTTATTTCAATGTCTTTTATTCTTTTTTCTTTAAATTCTCTAATTCTCTTTAATCCCTTCTTGATGTTTTACAAGTTTAAAAAGGAAGGGGGTGAAGCATAGATTCTACACCAAAGTGTAAAGGAAAATCTCTTATCTCAAGGGAAAATTATAATATTTTCATATATGTCTAAAATTACAATTCATTTTAACCATCATATTATGGGGATATCATGAATATGATCAAAAACTTAATTTCCAAAACAAAAGTAAAAAAATTCAATTTATGGGATATCAATTGACACATAACATAAGAATTCACTATAACCATTTTTATCAACGTACATGTGGGGGAGATTGTATCATATTTCGACAACAGTTTAAAAAAACTCATAAACCTACTAGTATTCTCCAAATGGCCAAACTACATGAATGCATCAATCCTACACCATTTCGATAAGTTTTAATTTAATGTTGTCTGAAAGAAATCCTAAATTAAATAAAAACCCATGAATTTACTAATTGTTAAAATTGAGGGCTCTATAACTTAAGATTGGCACGTAAATTTTAAAATAATAATTTCCATATGAATTAATCCAAATTTCTAAATTTCACAATTTATCAAAGTCCAATTTAAAAATCCCAATACTAATTTAGGGCTCTCCTAGACATTGAGTTGTTTACCTCTCCACTCTCAAAGAATCACTACTCTTAAGTGTGTTCATTCATTTATTTATTATTGAAAATTTTTATTCAATCATCAATCACACATTCTTGTAATCAACACATTATTATTATATTAAAAAATCTTATTTTGTTTCTCCTCTTATCCTTTAATCATTTTTATTTTATTAAAAAAAATTCATTGGAATGGGTTACGCCTCACCCATTTATATACATTCATAGACCCAGTACCACTACCCTCCTACACTCCTCATGTCCACATATTGACTTGGGGTTTTCTGGCTTTAAATATACTTGGTGCAATAATATGGATGATAAAGGTGTGATTTTTGCAAGGTTAGATCTTTGGTTAATTTCAATTGGTATGAGTTGTTTAGCAAATTTAATGTTGAACAATTCAATATGATCTGTTCATAACATGCCCCTCTTCTAGACTCTATTAAATCAGAGATTGAATTTATCCCCAAACCTTTCAAATTCTAGAAAATGTGGTGTTTTCACCAATATATTTATGATGTGATTCATAACTTTTGGAAATATCACATTGATGTTGTCCCTATAAAAGTGTTTGCTAAGAAGCTTTAGATGTTGAAGAATCGATTGAAAGTAATAAGAATACTTTCAAAGACATTTTCCAAAATGTCAAAGAACTTGAAGATGATTTGTTGTCAAACAAAATTCAATATGAGCAGGATGCTACCATTGATAACATGATGAAGATGAATGAGGTGAAAGCCAAGTTGAATGTAACTCGGAGGAATGAAGAGATTTTTAGGCAGCAAAAATATAATATTAAATGTTTTAAATGAAGTGATATTAATACAAAATTCTTTCACTCCACTGTTAAATCTCGAAGAAAAAAGCTTACTATCCATAGAATCCAAAATGTTGATCATCAATGGGTGGAATCCAATAAAGATATTTAGAAATTCTTCGTTATCCATTTATAATCATACTTTTCTTTTTAGCCTAATTCCAATAATGTTGATCTTTTAAAAGTGATCCCACACATATTAAACTATTAATTAAATCGGTCTCTTACTAAATTCCTTACTGAAGATGAAATTTTAAGGGATATTAACTAGCTTAATATTAATAGTGTGCCTGGCCTTGATGGATTTGGTGGCTTATTGTACTCTTCCGTTTAGGAAATTATCAAACGTGATCTAATTAGATTTATTTACTCTTTTTTGTTAGTGTAGAGATCCTTATCAACTGGTCTAATACATTCATTACTCTCATTCCTAATACTAACCATCCCACTATTTGTTTTAACTTTTGGCCCATTAGTTTATGAAACTTCTCTTTTAATATCATTTATAAACTCCAAAATATTTTTAAACTCCTAAACAGTAGATTCTCAACCATTTTACCTTATTTAATCTCTCTAAATCAAAGTGGTTTTATCATAGGAAGGAGCATCATTGATAATAACTTTTCGGCTCAAGAGTTAATTACTGACTCAGGGAGGAAATATCATGGTTCTAATCTGATTGTGAATCTTGATATTAAGAAAGCCTATGATAGGATTTCTTGGTAGTTCCTAATTTTAGTTTTACGAAGATTTGGTTTCAGTGAGTGCTTCATTACTATGGTGTGGAGACTTTTGTTTAACGGCTAGTTTTCCATTCTAGTCAATGTCCAAATAGATGGTTTCTTTAAATCTCATAAAGGTTTAAAACAATATGATCCTCTCTCACATACCCTCTTCATTATAGCAGTTGAGGTTTAAAGTAGAGGTCTTAACCATCTTATGTCTTCAAACAAGATCAAACCATTTAGTCATCCCTCTAAATGCAATTTAATTTTCCATTTAAGCTATGATGAATCATCATCTTCATAAACGGCTGCAAGAGAAGCACCTCCAATTTTATGATTTTTTTGGCAGAAATATGAAGATTACTGTAACGCCCCGTATTTATGAGTATTTATAATTTAATTAATTCGAGTATTTTTAAATTATACGTGCACTGTAATTGAGTTGAATATTTTATTATGTGGTTTTTACAATATTAATCGGGAGAGAGAATGATTAATATTTATGCAATATAATTACTAAATGAATAGTAAATAATTATTTTACGTCATAACAAGTGATACTGACGTGGCAGTGTTTTATCTCAACCGATAGTCGCTTGTAGACTATATGGGGTCGAGATATGAAATTATTATGGAGTGACTCGTATGGCTGTTTTGAGATCACGGTTGATTCCGGAGTGATCGAGATAGTCAAGTATATCCGAGGGTAGTAATTGGGTCCAGGGCCTTTTTAGACATAATCGCGCCCACACGGCGGTATTTAGGTCATTTGATCTTGGTCTATTAACCTAATTTTTGGATTATGAATATTTAACCAAAGTTTTACAGTTAGATTCAGCCATTAATCAAACACTAAACACTATAAATTTTAAAAAGAGAGAAAGGATAAAATATGAGGACTTTAGATCCAAATTCAAGGAGGAATTGTGTGTGCGATCATCGATCTGTCTTTTACAATGTGTAATCAGACCCTATGAACCTAGAAGGCAAGTAATTAACTGGCTTCTATTTTAGGTTGCAAAAACTCAAGTTCATATCATGGTAGGTTTAAAACAAAAGAAGTTTTGGGAAGAGTACTCACATGTAAATGGGGGGGTTTGATTAAATTAGATGATCAATTGATGAAGTAAAATCATTTATGATTAGTGGAATTAGATTATATTTCAAAATTTGAATTTTAATACACATAAAGATGGAAAATTTTTGGGTTCTTGATTGAAGAACATGAACCATGAATAACTTAGGGTTTTATTAATGAGCATAAGATGACAACCTGCCAGAATTTTTTATGTTACTTTAAACTTATGCCATTTTAATTGTGCTAAGATTTAAATTGCGTTCCATATATTCATGGAACGACATAGGTCTTAGCTTTCCATTGAGCTTTGAATGAGGTCATTCAGAGTTATGTAGAGGGAGAAATCATAATTTTACTACAAGGTGTTTAATTTGTTCGCATATCAATCTGCCAGAATTTTTTACGTTACTTTAAACCTATGCCATTTTAATTGTACTTAGAATTAGTTTTTTTCCATAGATTTATGGAAAGATCTAGGTTTTATCTTTCCAATGAATTTTAATGAGGTCATTTGGAGTTTTGTAGAGGGATAAATCGCACTACACCAAATATGTCGGATTGTCACGGTCATTGATCGTGACAAGTCCAACTTATTAAGGTCAATGATCGTGACAAGTCTGGGGGTGACAACTTCTGTTGTCACGGACTTGTCACGGTCATTGACCGTGAAAAGTTCATTAGACTTGTCACGGTCCTATCACGGTCTTTGACCTTCATAATATTTGTCACGATCTTAGACTGTGACAAACCCGTGGCAATCTTTAAAAAATTGTCATGGTTATTGACCGTGATAATTCTGGGCAGAATTGAAAAAAAAATTGTTAGGCAGTATGGCCACTGCCACAGCCCAACAGTATATTTGTACCTGTTATAGAAAAGTTGTACTTGGTCAAACATCATATATCTAAATAAAATAGACATAATGCAAGTATACGTTCAAAACAATATACATCACGATATAATTCAACTGTAACAACTTAAATCAATTCAATTCAAATAATGTCACTCCATGTCTGGGGTAGGTTTAGGGAGGTGGATAGGCCACGAGATATACGAATTTATACACCCTCGTATATTCATCGTGCCATATTATTCGCGCAATCACAATGGGGAGTTCTCCTTCCCGGGTATCACATGCATTACGAGCACTTTGGCCTCGATGTCTTGAAGCGCACGTCTATGAACTGGCATACCCTGGACGGTATTCGGGTCCCTCAACCCCCTTTCTATCCACTGGCCATCAAATATGTCATGTATAAACACACTTGGCCAACCAAGTGTCAATATCGATCGGTCGAAGGGAGCCAAATAGGGGATTGGATCATCAAAGTCCGCACGTGTCGGCGATGAAGCAGCGAGGTCCACATCCTCTTCCTCCACCACCTTCTCCTTACCCTTACCCTTACCCTTACAATTTTTCCCAACGAACGCTTCATGAATGAGAACATATCTTGGACCGTTGCCTCCAAACGGGATAGCTTCGCGTCATGCGAGTCCATCATTCGATCCAATCCGGTGTTGCTACTCTCCAATCCAATGATCCTAGATTTGGACACCCGCGAGCTCACCCCCCTTGTCCTCCCCTTGCGATTAGCGCCAAACACTTGGCTGAGTTCGTCTATGGACAAAGATGCCTTGTCGACATCAGACTGCGACTCATGCACTTCTTTAAGCTTTGCCTGAAACGACAAAAAGCACATGATTAGTTAAATAAGTAAATAAAAAAAATTATAACGTAATTAACAAAAAGTAAACTGTCGAATTACTTATAATCGCAGACGCGACAATCGGGGACACCTCCTTTTCCTTCCCCTTATTCGTCCGAATAGCCACATAAGTATCGAGTCTATATGGCCTACCCCCAGGGCCACTCCCCGTCCCCTGAAATAAAATAATGCAAAATTACTATCGGCCCCACAAAGTAAAATAATCAAGAATAACATATTTCTGTAATTATAGAAAAATTAAATCTTATCATCATCCTATACTCCACCTCGGTGTAAGACGTCTGGCCGGAGTAGTGCATGTCCATCTTTTTTCCCCGATTGGCTAGATGCCAATTGTCTCTCTCCGATCTCATTGTCAATGAACTTTTACCATTGTGCCAATGAGATCGGCTCCTTCGGCGGGACGGAGTCACACATTCGGATAACGGAGTCTCGAGTCTTCCCAAACTACCGGGTTCGCATATTTTTCTTCCACATCTTGTTTTAGTCCCTCAACTGCTCCAAGACAGAATCGCATAGTTTCCGGTCTAGGCTGAATTGTTTATGTCCAACAAATACAATATTAGTTATGAATAAATATTAATATAAAATGAAATCGAAATCGAAATCGAAATCGAAATCGAAATCGAAATCAAAATCGAAATCGAAATCGAAATCGAAATCGAAATCGAAATTGAAATTGAAATTGAAATTGAAATATTCATATTCTTATAAATATAAATGCATTACCTGTAGTTCCGCCCAAATAGCTAACTTGAGCTCATTTGGCACCTCCCTCCAACTAGTGTACCCCGGGCCGATGATTGTCTTTACCAGCTCGAGGGATCTCGCTAATAGCCTCGTCTTGTTCTCGACGGATATCCCCAATTTGCCATATTTGGGGAGCCTAGGGGCTGAGGATCCCTCATCGCCTCCGCTACCACCGACCCCAGACAACATCATCATAATCAACATCATCATCCTCGCCTTAATACTCGAAGGAGATATTATCTGTAAAAAAAAATGTTGTTATTAGTACAAATCCAAATGAATTAGAAGAAGACATGCAAATATGTACAATTACTACAAATCCAAATGAATTATTACTGTTTAACACCTCAATTTTGAATTCCAAAACAACAGCATCTAACTCATAATATGCACAATTACTAAAAATCCGAAACATCCCCACCCCCACTCCTAATGCCCACACACACGCAGAGTACACAAGAGTGAAAATGATAAAGTGCAAATCAATTAAAAGCATTAAAAATGGATTGATAAAGTACAAATTGGAATATTTATTACAAATCAAAAAATTATTTCAAATTCGGGTTATCATAAAAAATGGATTGATATTCACTAGGAGCAACCAAGTCATCCACACTACTATTTACACGCTTTGGCGCATGTAGGAAAATTGACCACGGCTCGTTGTTGATATACTCGGAGTAAAACACTTGGTTGACCTATTAAAATGCACAAACAAACGGCTCATCGCTCACGTGGTCGTTGCTCTTCAACTTGGACAAGTCAACCATGATCAAATTAGTGTCATGATCAACTTTACGAGCATTTTTATCCTCAACTCTTACCCAGTCACAGTAAAATACAACCTCTTTGAAGCTTATATAATCCAATTCAAATATATTTCGAATTACACCATAGTAATTCATTTCAGCTTCAACGAGGTTTTTATCTTTTGTGCTTACTCGAAAGAAATTAAGAGCCTTGTATGAAATGCCTGAGTTCTGTACATTTGTACTTTTCTCGAACACTTTTGTGTCGAATACGTAATCGTTCAATCATTACTTTTTGTACTCTTGTGCCATGAACAAGGGTCCAGTGGCTAGATGAGCAAGCCTTGATGTCGCATCACCCGTCTTTAAGAGCTGAGAATATAGATAAATTAATTATGTCAGTTGTAAAGTTTGAGTGTAATGTAACGTTATATAACGGTCATTTTCATTATAATTACCTCTTGTGACAACCACAGCCTAAATTTGCTGTCTGATTGTACCATTGTTTTTCGTCTTTTATTGTTCTCACATGCTTCATATTTTCTGCATATTACAAAATTAATCATGTATAAAATAATCTAAAATATTCTAAAATAATGTAAAACTTAAAATAATTTAAACTTACTTTTTCCATTCTTAGACATCTTCATGTGTGTCAAATAGATAACGAGCTACCTATTCATGTTGCAAACTCGTTAATTTCACTCGTTTCCCATCACATGACCACCATCATTGATGAACTCATCAGTGTCATCAATGATGGTCGAGTCAGGCATATATTCTCGAGTATAGATTGATGACTCCCCGGTGATGTATTCCTCTGTAATTGATCCTGCAATGTATAGCGTATTCTTGACGTAATCTTTAAAAACTTTCATCAATGTTTCAAACGGATACATCCACCGATATCTAACTGGACCGCAAAGAAGTGCCTCATCGCATAGGTGTACTAACAAGTGAATACTTATGTCAAAGAATGTTGGGGGAAAGTACTTCTCCAACACACAAATCGCTTCGATCACCGTTAATTTTGCGACCACTATATGTTCTCAATTGACTACCTTCTCACACAAAACTGAGAAGGTAATACTAATTTGCATAATATACCTCTGTAAATCCTTGAGCTTGGAGAAATAGTGCTTAAATAATAGAGGAACCAATTGCATGATCACATGCCAATCGTGGGACTTACACTTATGTAAATCATGAGTATCATAATTCACAATCCTTTGCAAGTTGGACAAAAAATTAGATGGACCCTTCAAATTATATATTGTGTCTAAAAGCACCTTCTTTTCCCCACTCATCAAAGTAAACGCACTAGGGGAAATTGTTGTCCTTCCCCTACTATCTTCTTTCAACCATAGTTGTGGCTTAAGTTTCAACGATGTAAGGTCTTTTTGTGCATTTTCTCCATCCTTCGAATGACTCCCCCCAAAGCAAGTTCCCACAATATGTTCAGTGTGGTTCTTCTCTGCATGCATCACATCTAATACATGGCGCACCGGATTATTCTTCCAATAAGGCAAGTCAAATAAAATTGACCTCTTAGACCATGCCTTTTTTGTCTCAGTTTCATTGCCAGTTGGGGTCTTCTTATGCTTGACATTCTTAAATTTGGGATTCTTACCTGGCATATTAGGGCCATATTCAGAAAATTTACTTTCAATTTTTGAACCTGAAAGTTATCTCGGCGGTAGCTTATGTTCAACCCTCCCCGATAAAAAATTAGAACCTTTCTCAAATCTGAAAATATGAGCCGGGGGTAAAAACCTCTTATGAAAATGGTATACATTTTTTGAGCTAGCGGATAGATGCAGAGATTGAGTCTCCTCTCCACAAATAGGACACCCCAAATAACCATGTACTACACAACCGGATAATGTCCCATAAGCTGGAAAATCAGGAATTGCCCACATCAATATAGCTTTCAGCGTAAACTCTTCTTTTCTAAAAGAGTCAAATAATTGCACACCCTCTTCCCACAACTCACTTAATTCTTCTACCAAAGGAGCCAGGTAGACATCGATGTCATCACTTGGTGCCTTTGGCCCAAGTATCAACAAAGATAAGATCGAAAATTCAGGTCTCATACACTGTGAATGAGGGAGGTTGAGTGGGGCTAGGATCACTGTCCATACACTCTAATTGGTGCTTAGATTTCCAAATGGATTAAAACTATATGTTGATATAGCCAAACGAATGTTGTGTTGTTCTCAAGAAAAATCGAGATACTCATAATTCATCCCCCTCCAAGCTGTAGACTCAATAGGATGACGCATGAGATTACCCCTGCCTCTACCCTAGCATGCCAAGTCATTGCCTTCGCTATCCATGGTACTGTGAAAAATTGCTTTAATGTAGGCCCAATGGAAAAATATTTCAACACTTTTTGAGGCACTTTTGAGCTTGTGCCTTCCTTGCCAGTAGATGGGACATATCTAGGTTCATCGCATACCGGACAACGATCGATATTTTCGTACTCCTTTCGGTATAGTATGCATTCATACACACAAGTATGAATCAATTTATACTTCATTCCCAAACCTTTCAAACTGTTCTTCATAACAGGATAGCTATTTGGAATCGTATTCTCCTTGTCTATTAAGTCCTTCACCCAATTCAGAATTTATGTCACGCTATTGGCAGACAAACCGTACTGCGTCTTCAAACTCTGCAAACCAACCATGACACGTAAAGTTTTTTTTATTTTTCTTATAGCCAGAGTATAACGGTTGGGTGGCCTTAAATTTTAAACTTTGATAGTCATCGTCAAGGTTTATCGTGATATCTTCACGAGCACCTGAACCTTGTATATCATCAGTAACCTCATTCTCCTCCGCTTCATAAACTCCGTACGCATCATCAACTAAATCCTCTAACATATTATTATCTACGTCGTCCCCTTCTACATCTATCCTACTTGTCGAAGTTTATTGTGAAGGTTGCTCAAGGAGAAAAGGAACTTTCAATTCACCGTGAAAACTCCAAAATTGATAAATATCTTACATACCCCATCTTAACAAATGTAGTTCAAGTGTATTCCACTCCAACACCTTACCATACTTACACCTAGCACATGGACACAGAAACTCTTCATCATTATGATATCTCTTTGCGTATTTCATAAATTCATTAGCACCTCTACGAAACACATCCCCCATTCTATTTGTCTCACCCATCCACTCTTTGTATATAGGATATCCCATCACAGCTACCACAACTAATCACCTATTAAAGGTAAGAAGCGTATATTCATGGATTAGTATAAACAAAACTTAGATTTATAGTATGTTTCATTTAATTATGTCTTATTTATATTCGATTTTTAAATTTCAAATTCAAATTCAATTTATGATAGAAATTCCTATTTCCTCCATCTCCTCTAAATCATGAGCGGTCCTATCCGATTCAAGACCGCATATTTCTGTAATATACTTAACAGCTCATGCACCTTGTTGCGATTTGAGAAAAATTCGGCAGCATATCCCCATAGTTCTCCAAGTACACGACGTAGATTGGCAAGTGTGAGTGTTATTTCAATTGATCAATTGAAATAACAGTCACACTTGTCATTCTAGTATGTACCCGGAGAACATTAGGATACGATTGCAGAACTTCCTCCAAAAGTAACAAATTTAATTCACTAAGAATATTATTAGACAGAAACTATGCAGTCCCAAACTGTCCAAACGGGACAATTCGAGAGATGTCATTATAGGGCTAATGACTCTCGAACGGGTCTAAGGGCTATTGAATGCGTACGTATAAAAACTACAAGGCTAGTATCTATGCGCACTCTATGTAATTTCAAGTATATTGTTCGTGATACAAAGTAATTTTTAAAAAAAGTTGAAAAATTCCACCCCCATATGGACAATAATCCAGTAGTCATGCCACTTCTAAAATTAACCAATCGAACATCGATCCACTATAATCCAACCGTAATAGCAATAAAAAATGTGTATCCCGTACTCCTTCTAATTCATCTACTCAATTAATTCTTTTCATCAATTAAACTAATAATTAAAATATACAATTATTAATTTACTAATTTACAAGGAGGGGCAATCCTACTTGCATATGAAAGGGGCACTAATTATTAATTTACTAAAACAATTAACAACCAATCAGTATTTAATCAATCAATTCTTTTACAAGGGGCACTACTTTTATAGGAGGGGCAATATCTAATAAACCAATAAAAATTTAATTAAAAAAATTAGCAAGCCCCCCCCCCCAACACCACACATACATGCACATATATACACACACACACAGCCCCCTGCCGACCCCCCCCCCCAGCCCTCCCCCCCCCCCCCCCCCCCCCACACCGCCACTGCCCACTACACACACACACACATGCAAACACAAACACACACACACACACACATATACACACACGCGCACACATACACACACACGTAAACACACACACAGACGCGCGCACATATATACCCTCCCCCCCCACACACACACACACACATATTTACCCACACATATATACACACATACACATATACACACACATACACACAAATGGAAGAGAAATAGATAGAGAAAATGTATCAAAATCGTAGAGAGAGAGAGAGAGAGAGAGAGAAATGGAGGGAATAGAAATCAGTGGGAAAAAAGAAGAGGGACAGAATTATCACGAACATGTCACGGTCTTTGACCGTGATGAGTTTATAAGGTTTGTCACGGTCATTGACCATAACAAAAAACGCGTGTTTTTTTATCACGGTTAATGACCGTGACAAGATTGACCGGTTGAAACGTGTCAATTTAACCATTTTGTGTAGTGTCGCAATTTTACTACAGGGAGTTTAATCTGCTAGAAAATTTATGACCCGATTGGATTGCTTAGAAAATGGAAATTTTTTTAGTTTAGGTTTAAAACTTGAAATAAATTATTGGAAGCATAAATTGATTAGTTTGGGATTATCTATCAATTGAATAAAGATGATTTTTTGAGAATTTTAGGGTTTGATTATTGGGTAAATTTGGGGGAGTTCCAAATGAAATTGATAAGCCCTAAAGGTTAGAGAGAGTTTAATAGGGTGATTTAAAGAGATTTAATGACTAGGGGTGACTGGGTAATTAAATTTGAATTATAAATCGTGAGAGAGATAATTGACGATAAAGTTAAATATTAAATCGATGAGTTAAATTGAGAATAAATGAACGGGCTGGTTGGGATAAGTCCGGGTATTTTATCGGAGTGATGTTACTTGATAATCTTGAAAGATTATACGACGGTCTTGTTGGGTAAGTTTGGGCATTTTAGCAGGGTGACACTATTGTATTTTAATTAAAGTATGGGAATGTAATTAATTGACACTCGTGAAATAGACTCGAGGATTATGGGTTAGTGCTACGAGTGTTAGGCATGGGTTAGCCAGATTCATTTTTTTAATTACATTTCTCTCTCTCTCTCTCTCTATATATATATATATAAAGTCTCTTGTAAGGACTCCTTATGGTGCAGACCCCAGTACATACCATTTTTTTTAAATAGTAAAAAAATGAATTTTTTGATAAAACTTCATGGATATGATCTCTACGGTGAGAAGATCATCTCCAAATTTTTTCGTCAAAAAATTCAAGAAAAAAAATCGTTGAGATGAGGTGATATGTAAAAAAATGGTATAAAAATGCATTTTCAACTGTTGAAATATTGGGTCAGCGTCAGCCGCTTTATTGATTGAATTTTTATATGAAACTTCATGGATACGATCTTCTCACTATCGAGATCATATCCATGAATTTTCATCAAAAAATTCAATCAAAAAGTGGGTGTGATGATCGTCAACATTTCAATGGTCGAAAATGCATATTTATACCATTTTTTTACATATCACCTCATCTCAACAGTTTTTTTTATTGAATTTTTTGATGAAAAAAATTGGAGATGATCTTCCCACCGTGGAGATCATATCCGTGAATTTCCATAAAAAAATCACTTTTTTTACTATTTAAAAAAAATTGTATGCACCAGATTTGTATTATAAGGAATCCTTACAGGAGAGGGCCTCATATATGTGTGTATGTGTGTGCGTGTGTGTGTGCGCGCGTGTGTGTGTGTGTATTCATAAATATCATTGTGAAAGATATTTATGTGAAAGAATATCCCTCTAGTTCTATCATCGGAGGTTGTGCGATATGGGTGAATCTCCTGGCTAGTGAATGCAGGGAGAGTATAGTCACTAGGTCATATCATTCGGTATTTTATTATGTGATTTATTTTTTAGGTGAGACGTTTTGGGTATGATTCGGTATTTCTCTTGGGTAAATATGACTGCCTCCACTAAGTTTGCAATATGTTTACCAAAGTTCGGTGTGAGCAAGTCCAACTTGTGGCAACTGGATTAGAGTGAGCATACCTGGGATATGATAATATTGTAGAGAGAAGCATCCGGTGAGTTATTACTCGGGAGGATGGTTATTATACATGACAAGTGTGTGATTGTTGTTGTATATTCATAAGTATATAATAGAGTAGACAATTATATACGGATTAAGAATACAAAGTGTGAATGAGTTTCATATATAACTAGTGTGAACATAATATGATTGATTAGTATTTCATATATAACTAGTGTGAACGTTATATGATTAAGTAGTATTTCATATATAACTAGTGTGAGCATTATATGAGTAATTAAAGTTGAAATGATTAAATAAGTTAATGATTATAACAACTTATAGATTAAATCAAGCTAATACTCGAGTCAGAGTAGGGTGATAGAAAGAAGCGTAACAAGGCTAGTTAGGTGGGGTAGCGTAACTAGTTGAATTATGAGGCAAGCGATAGGTGTGCACATTAGTTGAGGGGTGATCTATGTTGATACCAAATTTAGTCTGCTGACGTGGATCAATTATGAGGAGACACGTGTCAATCTACATGGCACCCGCAAATATCTTTTTGAACAATACATTGACTCCGAGGAGCTCAACCTCCCTGACCAACTCAGGCGCTCCGAGCAATAAGTGTTCTCCGAGGAACTTTATTGTACCGAGCAACTCATGTATACCGAGCTACTTAGGCAGTCTGAGCAGCTTAGGCGGTTCGAGCTGCATCTCGTACAAAGCATTAATATCCGGATAATCAAGAGGATGACTGCTCATTAAATGCTCATTATTATCACACAGATGTACACGCCCATTGGACAGCTATGTATTATTCTTTCGCATGTACAGCCTCAGGGCTATAAATACATTGTATCATCCTCATTGTAATGGGACTCGAAATTTCTTGGTAAAACCTGTTATCGAGAATTTCCAAACAGTCAAGCAATAACAAAATAGTGGACGTAGGCCATTCTTTCAAGGCTGAACCACTTTAAAATTCTTTTGCCTTATTTATTTTTATCTGTGATTGAATAATTAAAGATAATCTAATTTTTTACATCAATATATTGGCGCCGTCTGTGGGAAACAAATGTAATTATCATTTTTCACCAAAATAATTCATCACCAATGGCTGATAATCCTGAATCCAGTAATCGAAACGCTGGAAACCCCCCAAATCCATCTGCTCCTCCAAATGTCCAAGATCTGGCTGGAATAATGGCTAATTTGGCCCAGGGCCAAACGGCCATGTAAGAAACCATGCGACAACTCATGCAAACTATCCAGGGTGGAGCGCCGACCCATTCAGGACAACGAAGCATTCAGAGAAATACCTGGTTACCTTCTAGGTGAACGTTATTGTCAGATGAATCTCGATCCAGACGCACCGATTCATATCGTACTGAGAGATCTCATGATCCTTCTTATCATCCTGGGCGTACTTCCTCGGTACGAGCTACAGACACTCGACAAAACATCACCCTATCTCCAGAAAGAACAAGTGCTCTTGAAAGGTTGAGTAGAGTCTCTACTTTTGATCGTTTGGGTCCTAGGAGGAATAGAAGTCCCCCTAGGATTGTGTCGAGGAACTCTCAACTACCATCTGATTTAAAGGAAGGCTCAACTCAATCACGACCAGCTGCTCGTCATGAAATATCCCAAGAAGCAAATTCAACGCGATCAGTTGCTCGAACCAACAGGCCCGAGGAGGGAAATGATGCATGGAAAGGCTCTATTCAAAGGTTGGAGGATAGACTAGGGGAAATGGCTAAGGCCAAGAATCCTCTACAAAGAACTTTTGTCCAAGGGACACCTTTTATCCAGGCAATTGTGGATTTTCCCACACCGTCGAAGTTCAAAGCACCTGTTGTGACTCCTAAATATGATGGAAAACTGACCCTGTCCTTCATATAGAACAATACCAAGCTGCTGCCGACATCTATGCCGTGCCAAATGAGATGAGATGCAGGGCATTTTCGGGAACTCTTACCGGATCTGCTCAAATATGGTACAATAATCTTCCTCGGGGGAAGATTTTAACTTTCTTTTAACTGGCCGAGCTCTTTATTGGAAATTTTTGATTTGGAGCAAAACCAGTTAAACGAGTAGCACACTTGTTAAGTGTTAGATAAAAAGCAGGTGAGAGCACCAGGGATTATATAACTCGTTTCAATAACGAGAAGCTCGAAGTTATTGATTACGAGGAAAAGACAGCGATTACTACTTTGATGAGTGGTTTGTTGCCCAATAAATTGTACTACACTTTGGCCAAAGATCCACCCAGGACCATGTCAGAACTGATGGCAAAAGCGGCCAAAATCATGAATGCCGAGGAGGCTATGGCTGCGAAGAAGAATATGGACACCAAAGAGACCAAGGTGGAGGTTGATAAGACTAAAAAGAAAGAGCATAAGAACAATGGTGGTGTCAAGCAATCAAAAGCAAATCCATTATGGGAAATGTTGAAGAAATTTGAAAATTATACTCCTTTGAAAGTAGACATAAACCATGTTCTGGAAGAAATCAAGAACAGCGAGGAGCTAAACTGGCCAGAGAAAATAAAGACAGATCCTAACAAGATGAATAAGGCCAAATATTATGAGTTGCATAAAGACCATGGTCACACGACCAAAAATTGCATAGCTCTTCAGAATGAAATCGAAGCACTCATCAGACGAGGAAAGCTGGTCAAGTATGTTGATCGTGATATGAAGGAAAAAGCAACGATCGAGCAAGACAAAGGTCTAGATCTCCTCGTCGAGCAGAAAAAAACAATAAAAGAGATCATGAAGATGATCTAGAAGATGACCCCGATCTCCCCAAAAGACCAAGACAGCCAGAACGTGAGGTATTTTCAATTCGTTTTGGATCATTTGATTGTAATGTTATTACAGGTGGAGATGCAGGAGGTGGAGACCTTACTACAGAGAGAAAAGCTTACCTCAATGAGGCTCAAGCTTGTTCATACATCCAACGAATAAATCTAGCTGAGGATGATCGCCCGAGGAAGGTAAACAAAGAAAAACTGGTCATCGATTTCTCCAAGAATGACCTCCCAGGTGTGCTATATCCTCATGATGATCCACTGGTGATCAAAATGAGGATGAAGGAAGTAATGATCTCAAGTGTACTGGTGGATAATGGTAGCTCGGCGGATATCATGTTCTACTCATGCTTCAACAGCTTAAATCTAAAGTTGTCTCAGTTGGAGCCTTATCGCAGGCCCCTCCTCGGTTTTGTTGGCGAGAAAGTTTTCCCACTTGGGACAATCAAGTTGGATATGTTCATCGGTACATGGCCTACTTGTCGAACAAAAAGAGTGCACTTTTTCATGATGGATAAGAATGTCCAGTCAGCTTATAATATCATCATGGGAAGAGTAGGTTTAAAAAAGTTTGAAGCAGTACCATCTATTGTACATCAATGCCTGAAATTTCTAACCAATTTTGGAGTAGGAATTGTGAAGGGTGATCAAAAAGTAGCTCGGGAATGCTACTATTCATCTGCCGAGCAGAAAGAACTGGAGGAAGCTAGGAAAAAGACTACTACCTATCAAGTGGATGAAGGTGCAGAAATTGAAACATTAGATCCTAGAGACGAATCGCAGCTCGTAAAAGGCCAGGTAGTGGAAGCTACTGAAAATATCATTCTGGACGACGAACACCCGGAACGAACAACTCAAATAGGTTCGTCGTTGGATGCCTCACTAAAACAGGAATTGATAGTCTTCCAAAAGAGCAAAAAATAAACTTTTGCATGGAGCCACGAGGACATGCCAGGGATAGACCCAAACTTCTTATGTTATGAGCTCAATGTGAATAAGGAAATCAAGCCAGTAAAGCAGAGAAGAAGAGTGTTCAGCACCGAAAAGAACCAAGCTATACAAGAGGAGCTCGAGAAGCTCCAGAAATCTTGCTTTATTGAAGATGTCAAATATCCAGACTGGTTAGCTAATGTGGTGATGGTGAAGAAGAATAACAACAAGTGGAGGATGTGTGTAGACTTCACCGGCCTCAATAAGGCATACCCAAAGGATCATTTTCCTTTGCCTCGAAATGATCAATTAGTGGATGCTACCTTGGGACACGAGCTATTGAGCTTCATGGATGTTTATTCTGATTACAACTAGATTAAAATAAAACCTGAAGACAGGGAGAGTACTTCTTTTATTACCCCTAGGGGAACTTATTGTTATAATGTTATGCCTTTTGGATTGAAAAATACAGGTGCAACATATCAGCGGTTGATGAACAAGGTGTTTGCAGAGCAAATCAGTTACAATATGGAAGTTTATGTCAACGATATGCTGACAAAGAGCAAGAAAGATGTTGATCATCTAATTGACTTAGGCCAGACCTTTGATCAACCATATAAATATCAGATGAAGTTGAACCCTACCATTCTTCATAGATTTGTATCACGATCGAGTTGCAGCACTTAATAGATTTGTATCACGATCAACTGATAGATGCCTCCCATTCTTCAAAACACTTCGAAAAACGTTTGAATGGAATGATGAATGTGATAAGGCCTTTCAAGAGTTGAAGAAATACCTGGGAGCACCTCCACTGTTGTCCAGGCCAGTGATGGGAGAAAGATTATACTTGTATCTGGTGGTCTCGGAGAATGCAGTTAGTTCGGAATTGATAAGAATGGAAGATGGGGTGCAAAAACCAATTTATTACACTAACAAGGCCTTCCGAGGAGCAGAGATAAGATATCTAAGACTGAAAAAGTTGGCACTAGCGTTGATCGAGGTAAGTAGAAGAATGAGGTCGTACTTCCAAGCTCATACCATAGTTGTGTATACCGATATGCCATTGAGGCAAGCTCTTCATAAACCAGAAAAATTAGGGAGATTGATGTATTGGGCAGTAGAACTTGGTGAATATGACATAGTTTATGAGCCTAGATCGTCGCTTAAAAGGAAAGCACTAGCAAATTTTATAGCAGAGTTCACTTATCCTGATACCCCCGAGGAGCAGAAGCTGAATACCGACCAACCTGTAGATGTTAAAGGATCATCAAATTTAAACTCCGACCAAGTTGAGTCGGTCGACGAGCAAGAAGAGATGGTCGACGAGCAGCAAGAAGTGCTAGGGGATGATATAAGGAAGAAACAAATATTCCACCATGGAGCTTTATCCGATTAAAAATTTGAGGATGAAGTACCCATATGGAATCTGTATGTGGATGGCTCATCTTACAGTACTGGCTGTGGGGCAGGGATTGTTTTGAACAGCCCGGATGATGTCGATGTGGAGTATGCTCTACGCTTTCAATTCAAGGCTTCAAATAATGAGGCTGAATATGAAGATATGATTGCAGGTCTTAGTTTAGCAAAAACCATGGGGCAGAGCAGGTCGTTGTATTCAGTGACTCACAATTGATTGTAAATCAAATGCTGGGAGTGTACGCAACTAAGGGAGAATTGATGATCAAGAATTATGCGAAAGCAATGGAGATTGTATCGAGCTTTAACGCAGTGCAGTTAATTAGAACGCCAAGATTGGAGAATGCCAGAGCAGATGCCTTAGCTCGGTTAGCCTCAGCCACACGCACCGAGCTACGAAGAACGATTCCGATAGAAATTTTGGTTAGTAGGAGCATTGACAAAGATATGATGGTGAGATTCATTACCCTTGATTTAGGACCATCTTGGATGGATCCTATCATGGCATATATTGAGGAGGGGACATTACCAACTGATAAGCTCGCAGCTAAGAAACTGAAGTTTAAAGCACTTATTATGTACTGACCAATGGTATTCTATACAGACGAGGAATTATAGCAGGTTTGCAAAGATGTGTGCATCCCTCCGAGGTGAAATACTTGATTGAAGAGGTCCATGAAGGGTCCTGTGGAGCCCATGTATCAAGTCGGACGCTTTTGCCAAGAATAATGACGCAAGGGTATTATTGGCCAATGATGAGGGCTGATTGTATAGCCTATGCCAAGAAATATGACAAATGTCAATGCTTCTCCTCTATCCGAAGAACTCCCCAAGAATTGTTAACACCCATTACTTCCCCTTGTCCATTTACCATGTGGAGAATAGACTTGGTCGGGCCACTTCCAACGACCAGGGGAAGATTTAAATATCTCGTGGTCGCGGTGGACTATTTTACTAAATGGGTAGAAGCTGAGCCTCTCATTGATATGACATACAACAAGGTGTATCAATTTATATGGAAGAATATCATTTGTAGATATGGTCTTCCTCATGCATTCATTACTGATCATGGAACCCAATTTGACAACGAGGAGTTCGCTGCATATTATCATCAGTCAAATATATTGAAAACCCACTCTGCACCAGGCCATCCCCAGAGCAATGGACAAACTGAAGTAACAAACAGAACGCTGCTGAATGGTTTGAAGAAAAGACCAGATGATGCGAAGGCAAATTGGATCAACGAGCTACATTCAGTGTTGTGGGCTTATCGTATTACTCCACGAGCAGTAACAGGAGAATCTCCATATATGCTGGCATTTGGAAGTGAAGTTGTTATACCTGCCGAGCTGGGCCTCCCAACACACAATGTACTAAATTTCAATTCTCCTATCAGCGACTTGATGAGAAGATTAGACTTGGATATGCTCGAGGAAGTTAGAGAAGAAGAAGCAATCAGGAATGCTGCATACTAGCAACGAACAGCTCTGTTCTACAACAAGAGAATAAAGAAATGTGATTTGAAAGAAGGGGACTATGTGCTAAAGAAAGTAATCAAAAGCACAACAAACTGGAAGCTAACTGACATGGGTCCTACAGATTAACAGAGGTTGTTCGACTAGGGACATATAGGATTGAAACCTTAAAAGGAGAGGAGTTTAAGAATGCATGGAACGCAGAGCATCTGCGCAAATATTATCAGTAGCTCAATCCCTATGTAATGAAGTTTTCTTCAATATGAATAAAGTTTTAGATGTTTTGCCCAATTCTCTCCTTTTGTTGAAATGTTTTCGGAGTACTAGTTCTACACACTACACATCAAGTCTGGAATAAAAATCCACCAACTACGGTTGGTCGGGAATAAAAATCCACCAACTACAGTTGGTCGGGAATAAAAATCCACCAACTACGGTTGGTCGAATAAAAATCCACCAACTACGGTTGGTCGGGAATAAAAATCCACCAACTACGGTTGGTCGGGAATAAAAATTAACCAACTACGGTTGGTCGGGAATAAAAATCCACCAACTACGGTTGGTCGGGAATAAAAATCCACCAACTATGGTTGTTCAAGAAAATTTGGTTAAACTAAGCAGGATTATGGAATGAAAGTCGTTTCATGGCTTAGAATTAAAAAGTGATAAGTCACTATAATTAAAAAATAAAATTTCTTTACTTGTGATATATCAAACTACCACCAACTTAGAGTTGGCCGTCATATAATTACCACCAACTCTAAGTTAGTCGGGAAACAAAGTATCACCAACTCCAGTTGGTCGTCAATAAATTTTTACCAACTCCAATTGGTCGATAGTTCAAAGTAACACGGGAAATTTTTTTCTTTTTACAGATAACACATACACATTCATGAATAAAATATATGTTTTATAAAGAAATGACAGACAAGATTGCATGGAAAACTAAAAATTTCTTCATTAAAATCAAAACAAATTACATTGAATAAAATACATATTACATAAGAAATCATTACATCAAAAATTATATTCTATTGCCTTTTTCCCTTCTGCCTTTGAAAAAGGTTCTACTCCAGCAGGAGGATCATCCAAGGCATAAGGAGAGTTTATGAAGTTCAGGTCTCTAAGCATCCTGACGTTCATCACTGATGGACGATCAAGTAAGTGCTCCGGGCGAGATATCTCAAAATTAGAATGAAGACTGTAGTCGCCGAGATACTTGGAGATTAGGCACTGAGGAATTGCCCGAGCAGGAATCCAGCTCATA
The DNA here is from genome assembly GCA_949130495.1 of Sambucus nigra. Lineage (NCBI taxonomy): Eukaryota > Viridiplantae > Streptophyta > Magnoliopsida > Dipsacales > Adoxaceae > Sambucus > Sambucus nigra. The sequence continues at coordinate 127,685,848 of OX422224.1, read as the reverse complement.
TCAAGTTTGAAAGGTGGCACTGGCAACTCGAGTAACCCAGGGTCATAGTAATCCCAAAGATAATGGCCCTGCTCCAACTGTAACACCCCCAGTGCATTCAGCCATCATTGCTTGTAACCCTCGTCATTTGCATTCTGGATCCGGTCATCTAGATGGTAGAGGGATTCATTGTAACTAGCCATCCAAAATTCTCTGGGCTGTTTGTGAAACTGGTAGGTTAATCTCTCCAATTGCTCATGGACATTCTTTGCTAAACGTTCTTTATTCTCCAAAGCAGAATTTTGTGTGGAAAGCTGCTCATTGAGGTTCAGAATCTTCTTGGACATCTCAAACAAAGCCTGATTCTTCGCCATTAACTGGAAGGCTTGATTCTCCAAGGCTACCTTTGTTCTAGTTTCTTCAACAGTCACCCGAGCAGCCCTTGCTAGTCCCCGAGAAGCTCTTGCTCGTCCGCGAGCAGAGTTAGAAGGTCCAGTCCTCTTTAAGGTTTCCAATTCATCTCTCAAATTGGCATTCTCCACCTCCAAAAAAGAGAAACCTTCATCGTTAACAGGGATAATGGCTCCCGAGGAAGATGCTGCAGATTTCAGTTGGGATATCTCTCCTCGCAAGTTATTTTTTTTCTGCCCCAGCAGCTTCGCGATTTGCCTATGCTCCTCGACCTCAAACCTTTGAATTTTCTCCTTCTTTTCGTAAGCAGTGATGAACTTATCATACCCTTTGTCAGCATTCAGTTGCTGATATTTTTTCTCATACCCCTGATGCAAAAGGGAAGAAGACTCTTTATATTATTGTTGAAGCTCCTCGACGGTACCCTGAAGATCTTCAATCATCTCGTAATATGCTACATTGTTGGCCACTGCACGATCGAGCAAGCACTTTAGATATTGGTAGGCTTCGACTGCTTGTTTAGAAGCATTTGGACCAAGAATATCGATGATTTGAGCTTCATTCAGTTCAGCATGGCTAGCCTTGAAGTAGTCATTATATTTTTTCATCAGTTCAGTATCGTGGGCTGATATGAGCTCCATTCTAGCCATAAACTAGAAAAAAGAAACCATAAACAGAATCAATAAAGACAAAGGCAAAGCAAGAAGAAAATGGATCAATAATAAGGACAGAGCAAGAAAAAGAGAGTCAGCGTGAACAACCAAAACTTTAAATTTTATTACATCACAAAAAGAAGTACACGGACCAAAATTAAATTCAATAAAAAGCAAAGAAAAAGGTCCGAACAACTCTACACCTTCTCCTTGCTTCCTAAGACTTCCTCGGGAGGCTTGGATGAAGAGGTAGGTTGCTCGGAGAGCAGAGAAAGATGATCGGTAGACATGTCAGCTAGCTGGGGCTGCTCGTAGCGAAGTTCAACAGTAGGGACCTGATCCCCAATCATCATTGAAGACTCTTAAGAGGCAGCTTCGTCCTCTTCTTCTTCTCCAGGAGAGGGAGGAGGGCCATGAACATGGCGCTGAAAAAGTTCAGAACTCTCAAAGACTTTTAACTCCTGCAGAGCAGTAATCCATCTATCTCTGAAGTATTTGAGGCTAGCAAATTCCATCTGAGAAGACATAGCAGCTAAGCCTTTGTTCCATCCCTTGTCCCAGCCAGCGCTAAAGGACTTTTTAACAACAAGTTTCCTCTTCACCTTCTCTGAGGAAATCCTCTCAGTCAAAAGTTCCTCGACAGATTTTAATTTTCCTTCTAGCTCCTGCCTCTGACGATCAGCTTCACGGAGTCTGCCAAGCTCCTCTTCAGTAGTTTTGAGCTTGGTCTCAAGATCTCCAGCATTTTTGAGCTTTTCCTCAAGGTCATTATTCTTCTTCTCAAATTCTTTCATTTTCCTCTCTAACTCCTGAGAGGCCTCCACAGCTTTCTCTCTCTTTTACTCGATGGATTTTAGTTGCTTCTCCCAAGCAACTTTGTCTTCGTCATATTTCTGACGAGAATTCTTTAATGATTGTGTGAGACCCACAAAAGCCTCCTCCACACCTCCCGAGGAGCTCGAAGCCTTGATAGCCTCATCCTTTTTTAAAATAGTGTTAAAACATGTTACCAGCTGGAAAAAGAAAATAATTGTAAGTCAGTGCAGGGACATAACATTGAAAAATGAAAGTTTAGATTAGTAATACTTACTGAGGCAATATGTTGAGCTCCCAAGGTGGTAACCCTATCCCGAGAAATACTGTCTTCAATACCTTGGATCTCGGGGATAATCCAAGACTTCACCGAGCTCATGGCAGAGCTCGGAGCAACAAAAGTGGGGATACCACTTCCAGCAGTTAAAGGCTGAGAGATATATTCAGCCAATTTATCTGAGGAACCTTTCTTTAACTTCCTCGTAGGAGCAGGAACATTCTCAACCAAGGATGTTGTTTTGGTCGGTGATATAACGATAACCTCACTCGGAGGGGAAACAGCTACAACCTTGCTCGGAGCCACGGGGGGATTCTCAACAACCTTTTTAACAGTAATTGGAGGGGGAGCATCAATTTTTCTTGTCCCTTCCTCTGGGACATCCTGCTTACTTCTCTTTGCCTCCACATGGGCAGAGTCTGATTTGTCAAAGAAGGAGGGAGCTTTTCGTCTCTTCATCTTGATACTGAGGGGAATGTGTGATTCAGGGGAAAAACCTTCAGAAACTGGTATTGGTTCGATGTCACCTACCACTGCACGAGCAGTAAAAGATGAAGTGTAACTCTTGTACTTTAACAAGTAAGAGGCTGATCTAATATGTTCGTCAGCAACAGTTAGGTGCAAACTCCTGATAAGTTTCAAATGATTTAAATTAATCTCTGTCTCCTTTGGAGATTTTCTTTTGCTGTCAACTGCAAATAAACAAAAGTTAAAATATCAATGACGCATTTTATCAAACACAAGAAAAATAATTTCAAAAATAAAATAAAAATAAAAACAACCTATCCCATTGTCATAGGGAGGGCATCTAGGACCCTGATATACATCATTTCCACTTAGTGGAGCATATTGCCAATTTTTCATAACAACCCCATGCTCGAAGTAATCCATGTTGGCATCTGGGAGATGGATAACTAAAGACATATTTAAAAACCTAGTTTTTAAATAAAAAGTACTATCGCTGACAGCCCATTTATAGCAAAACATAATTTCTGGAATTCCTAAACGGGTTCCATGAATCTGATTTAACCTATGGACTCCATTAACTATTCTCCATGTATTGGGAGCTATTTTTGCAGGTACAACGTCAAAATATTGACAGAATTCCAAACACAAGGGATTTGGAGGAAAAGAAAAGCCACATTCGGCCACAAAAAGACTGGGGAACCAATGTCCCTCAGCCAAAGAAAAATAGTCTGAAGGTTCAGAAAGTTCTTCCAATATGACCCATAAAGGAATAGAGAAATTAGAACGAAATTTATCAAGAGACTCAACAAGGTAAACCATGATGAACAAAGAAAATAAAAGAGAAGGAAGAAAATCTTACAAAAAAAGGGTGGATCAGTTGACAACGAACAATGGAAGAAATGAACACACAAGATATAGAAGAATTGGAGAAGTTCTAAGATGTAGATTTGAAAAAGTAAAGGACGATCGAATTTTCTGAAGCGTTTAAATACTTTACCTCGGGAATAGAGAAAAAACAATGATTACCAGGACGGACGATTGCGTATCCGGGGGCTAAAAAGAAGAAAAAGGCACGAAAAACGAAGTGGTTATGGAAATTCAAAATACTTTAAAAGACTGATACTATGCACTCAAAAAAGGAGTTATAAACAACGAAAGTTTTCCTAAAAACTGAAAGTCTAGGCAGCAGAATGTTCCATACTTTTCTTCAGCATCAAACTATGAAACATTGGGGGCTTCTGTTGATACCAACTTTAGTCTGCTGACGTGGATCAATTATGAGGAGACACGTGTTAATCTACATGGCACCCGCAAACATCTTTTTGAATAATACATTGACTCCGAGGAGCTGAACCTCCCCGACCAACTCACGCGCTCCGAGCAACAAGTGTTCTCCGAGGAACTTTATTGTACCGAGCAACTCATGTATACCGAGCTACTTAGGCAGTCCGAGCAGCTTAGGCGGTCCGATCTGCATCTCGTACAGAGCATTAATATCCGGATAATCAAGAGGATGACTTCTCATTAAATTCTCATTATTATCACACAGATGTACACGCCCATTGGACAGCTATATATTATTCTTTCGCATGTACAGTCTCAGGGCTATAAATACATTGTATCATCCTCATTGTAAGGGGACTCGAAATTTCTTGATAAAACCTGTTATCGAGAATTCCCAAACTGTCAAGCAATAACAAAATAGTGGACGTAGGTCATTCTTTCAAGGCTAAACCACTTTAAAATTCTTTTGTCTTATTTATTTTTATCTGTGATTGAATAATTAGAGATAATCTAATTTTTTACATCAACAATCTATATCTTAAGAAAGCCCGACACCCTCTTAAATATGAAAAGTGTAAATGCATATTTAACTGTTGCATTTAATTACTTGCTAAATATTTTTCAAATATTTTTGGGCTCTGACCCGTGCCAAAATATTTTCCAAAACATTTTAGGTGTTCAGCCATAAGGACGCCAAGCTCGAGGATTCATTCTAGGAATGCGTAGCTGCAGCATTGTGGAGGTATGTAGGACCTTATATAGACGCTTCAGTTATTCATTTCCAGACTAAGTTGTTGATTCAGTAGTTCATTTGGGCATGTTGCCCCTTTCAGTTGATACATTATTTCGGTTTTATTTATCAGGCGATGCAGTTGCATTTAGTTTTATTTTCTTAGACTTTTGGTTTGGATTTAGCTTTGGAATCGATGATTTATTCGGTACTCATTAGTTATCTGTTTATTGTGTGGTTTATTCAGACTTGTTTAAATTGTGTGGATGGTTTGCTTATTGGATTTATTTTATGCATGTTGTTTATATTAATGAAAGATGAAGTTTTACACCAACTTAATTTAACATAGGTGGCTAGTAATTTAAAAAGTTTTCGACAGTGATGCTAAGAATGAACCAAATGCGATTCCTATTTATTTTGATGAAGGACTGATCACCCATGATTAAAGTAGGTGGGGTGTCACAGATAGTATAAGAGCATTAGGTTTTAGTGTCTATAGGACCTGTGCGGCTTACTACAATTTCATCATAGTGTTCGTTGATATAAATACCTATTATAGGATTATTGTATTTCACTTCATACGCACGTTTACGTTCTCCTGCTATTAAGTAAAGTTAATGCGAATCATATACGAGTTCAGTTGGGTTTCGTACTCTGAACAATATAGGACGACCAACGAGGACCGTTAGGAGGACTGTAAAAGGAGAGGCTCGGTAGAAGCCATAAAGCATTCTGGGAATGGTGACCGCTATAAAAGACACCATGATCATTGTTCAGGAAGAAGACGATAGGATAATCACTAAGGCGCAGTAGCTTCCCCAAATATTTTCATAAAAAGTGGTGGTGCAAATTTAGACTCACCCAGTATAATCAGTAAAGGAGGGGCAATCGGAGGGACTCTTTCGAAGAGCCAACTATAAGGGTTCGGGGAGAGAGGAAGTGTGATGGATCGATGGGAGGAAATAATCCAAAGGCAATAGTTTAGGGTGGAGTGCAGTGACACCCAAGATTAAATTTCGGGAGAAATTTTTTATCATAGGAGTATCGTTGTAGTAACGGGAGTCAATCACCCGAACCATGGAGAGGTACCAGTAACAACGAAAAATTTGGGGTGCGGTTGGACTTCAAATCCTCTCATCAACTATTTAAATTGAAAGATAAAGGAGGTTTCAGTACTTGTTTCATAAGGTCCACCCACCGGAGTTTCAAGGTAGCTCAGATGTAGTCGTGGCCAGTTAGTGGAAAAAAGACATGCAACGCCACCTTCATATGGTTAAGTGCAGTGACACACATAAACAGTTCTTGGAAACATCCAAGTTAGTGGGTGTGGGTTTGTAGTAGTGGGATTTTGTAACCACATCAGAGTAGAGAGATGTAATTATCATTAGGGAGTTTTGGGCATGATTTAACCGCAAGCATTTTTCGTTCTCTATTCAGACATAGATGAGGTGGAAGTTTCTAGATGTATCTTAAAGAGATCGAACTATGGTGGAATACGAGGAGGAGTTCACTCGTTTAGAAAATTTTATGAAGGATGAGGTGTACACTGAAGATAAGAGGATGCGTAAGTTCATGGATGGACTTAACTGGAGAATTCGACAGGACTTATTGGGTAATCCATCTTTGAAGACATACACGGAGGTTTTCAAATCTAATCTACTTCATTATCGAGATCAACACTTCCACATGAAGGGGATAAAGTGAGTAAGTAAGTTCAATCAGACTAGAAAAGTAGCTGGAAATGGTGCTAGTGTAGATGATACCAGCGGGGTCCTCAACAGTAGCAGCATCCCATTCCTCAGGGCTGCCAAGGCCAAAGGAATAGCGAGGGAGGCTAGCAGGGCCAGGGTCAGAGGCAGGAAGGTTTCTTTGGAAGTTGTTTCGTTTATGGATAGATGGGCCATAGGAATAAGGATTGCCCAAAGTGAGGTAGGGGCAACTATAAGATGAGGTCCCGAATGTAACTAAAAACATTACAGCAGAACATGGGTCAGTTCTGATGCGATAATTACCTTGAGGGAACCGTCGACCTAGAAAGGCAGATGGCAAATGGAGGTGAATTTTTTGTCTTATCCTTATTAATATGAGGTAGATTTTAGGTGACATGGGTGCATCACAATATATGCTTGTCAACACTAATATCCGGGTGTGAGTCGAGTTTAGTGGGTGCGTTGGTTGTATCAGCCTTATTGTTATGAATATATTTACCATTGGGCAGCGGGGCTCGTCGATACCACCTGTAGGGGAGCGGGTGTGGTTACTAAGAGGATATTTGTATTATGTGTTAGTTTTGCTACTTTTAAGAGTTATAGGAGTAGTGCATATTACTATCCTGAGTGGTAGCTAAATAGCAAGGGTTTGAGCGGTAGTGGATTGGTATAGTAAGACTATCATATTAATTGTTCCAAGGTAAGATGTGTTGTTTTGTAAGGAATCACCTGAAAGATGGTCAAGCCTGCATATATATATATATATATATATATATATATATATATATAATGTTGTAAATGAGACTTCGAAGAGTACAGTTGTCTCGTTACATTTCATCCCGGTGCGTAGGGACTTTTACTGATGTGATTCAGGGTATATCGGGTTTACCATTGAGTGGAGAGAATTTTCTCATTATTATTTAAGCGCTGAGAACTTAGTGATAGTTAAAGCGTCGTATCGTATGACTCCTTGGGAGACATGAGCGTGGACGATTTGACTTGTGTGTCGGGGGATAGGATTTGAAGTGTCTTACTTATGTGCTTTGGACGGACGCACGGATCTTGATGATTGATAATGCTAGGAAGTAGTGTATTGCAGGATTACTTGTTTGGATTTCACTTGAGAGACATCCCACGCATGAACCTTAGCGAACGCCTAAAGTTGCGAGATGTGTGGTCTTGAGGACATGAATTTAGTACACTATTTGTTTCACGGATGAGTCGCTAAAACCATGAGTGAGAGTTATTTTATTATTTAAGACTAGTTAGAGCCTGGTAGTATTTGTGCAGTAATGCGTAGTATATAGGGTATATGGGCACCCTAGTTAATTGGACGTTTAGCATATTCCACAAGCAGAGACGTGGGAATGTGTGTGTAACATAAGAGTAAATACATAAGAAATTTGGCACATGGGGATGTTTGGACTTTCCCCAATAGAGGAAACACTTTAGTCGTTAGTAGATAGGCTCGTCGTAGTGGAAAATGTTGGATGAAATTTTAATGTGTTGTATAGTCACAAAAGAGTAATGGTAGATAAGTGATGGAGTATTTTTCTATAAGGTGAGTAAAGCGGATTGGTGACTAAATTGAATGGTCATGTATAGACCGCTAGATTGAAGGATACCGTTAGTACAAGTGTAACAGGAACAACAAAATGATTTTCGACATTAAGAAGAAACGGATGTTATGCGAGGTTATATCCGATATTTCTAGTACCAGACTTATCCTAATTTCGAGTGCGAAATTCCTTTGTGCGGGGGAAAATATGTTACACCCCGTATTTCTTAGTATTTATAATTTAATTAATTTGGGTATTTTTAAATTATATGTGTGTCATAATGTAATTGAATATATTATTATGTGGTTATTAAAATATCAATCGGGAGAGAGAATGATTAATATTTATGCAATATAATTACTAAGTGAATAGTAAATGATTATTTTACGTCATAATAAGTAATAGTGACATGTTAGTATTTTATCTCAGTTGAGAGTCGCGTATAAACTATATGGGGTCGACATAGGAAATTATTGTGGAGTGACTCGGATGACGATTTCGAGGTAACGGTTGGTTCCATATGGGTCGAGATAGCCAAAATATTGTACCCGATGGTATTAATTGGGTCCTAGGGCCTTTTTAGACATAATCAGGCCCACACGGGGGTATTTGAGTCATTTAGTCTTAGCTCATTAGCCTAATTTCGGGATTAGGGATATTTAAACTAAATTTTAGAGTTAGATACGTCCACTAATCAAACACTGTAGAAATTGAGAGAAGGGAGAAAAAAGGGGACTTTAGAGGCCAAATTCAAGGAGGAATTGGGTGCGCGATCATTGATTCGTCTTCTACAACGTGTAATCACACCCTACGAACCTAGAAAGGAAAATAATTAGCTTGATTCTGTTTTAGATTGTAAAAACTCATGTTCATATCATGGTAGGTGTAGAACAAAAGAAATTTTGGGAAGGGTTCTCACATGTAAATGGGGGTTTTTGATGAAATTTATATCATGTGTAGTTTAGATGATCAATTGATGAAGTAAACTCATTTATGATTGATGGAATTATATTGTATTTTGAAATTTGAGTTTTAAGACACATAAAAATGGAATCTTGGTTGAAGAATATGAATCTTGAATCGCTTAGGAATTTATTGATGAACATAATATGACAATCTGCTATAATGTTTTACATTATTTTAAACTTGTGTCATTTTAATTGTACTTAGAATTAGATTTCATTCCATATATTTATGTAAATATATAGGTCTTAGCTTTCCAATGAGCTTTGAATGAGATCATTTTGAGTTTTGTAGATGGAGAAATCGCAATTTTCCTTTGGGGTGTTTAATTTTTCAGCATATCAATCTGTCAGAATTTTTGACGTTATTTTAAACCTATGTCATTTTAATTGTACTTATAATTAGATTGAATGCCATAGCTTTATGGAAAGTTCTAGGTCATAGCTTTCTAATTAATTTTTAATGACGTCATTTGGAGTTCTGTAGAGGGAGAAATCACAATTTTACTACCGGGTGTTTAATCTGGCAGAAAATTTACTACCCGATTCGGTTGCTTTGAAAATGACAATTTTGTTATTTTAGGTTTAAAACTTGAAATAAATTATTGGAACCATAACTTGAGTAGTTTGTGATTATCTATCGATTGATGAAAGATGATTTTTAGAAAATTTTGGGATTTCGTTATTGGGTAAATTTCAGGGAGTTCCAAATGAAATTGATAAGCCCTAACGGTCAGAGAAAGTTTAGTCGGATGATTTAACGAGATTTATTGACTAGGGGTGAGTGGGTAATTAAATTTTAATTAAAAATTATGAGAGATATAATTGTCGATAAAGTTAAATATCAAATCGATGAGTTAAAATCGGGAATAAATGAACAAGCTGCTTGGGTTATATCCCAGTGTTTTATCGGAATGATGTTAGTTGATAAACTTGAATGATTATACGACGGGCTTGTTGGCTAAGTCCGGGCATTTTAGCAAGGTGACGCTATTGTGTTTTAATTAAAGGATGGGAATGTAATTAATCAATAGTCGTGAAATAGACTTGGGGATTATGGGCTAGTGCTACGAGTGTTGGGCACGGTTAGCCATATTCATTTATATATATATATATATATATATATATATATATATATATATATATATATATAAAGTAGTACATGGAAGGTAAAAATGTTTGTATGATATTTTTTGTGTTGCGTGTATGCACATACATAAAATATCATGCTAAAAGCATATATACTATTATACTATTATATATACTATATATGCTATTATATTAAATTTAATTATTTTTTAAATACATTCTATTTAATTTTTTTTAATTTTTTTTTAAATATTTTTTTTACATTTTTTTTTGTCCCGGGGGAAATTTTAGCGCCGTGCCATCGGCACGGGAACACACTAGTATATATATATATATAGCGGTGTGAATGATATTTATATGAAAGCATACCCCTCTAGTGCTATCATCGGAGGTTGCGCGATGTGGGTGAATCCCTTGGCTAGTGAATTCAAGCAGAGTATAGTCCCCAGGTCATATCGTCCGGTATTTTATGGTGTGATTTATTTTTGAGTGAGACATTTTAGGTATGATTCGGTCTCTCTCTCTTGGGCAAATATGACCTCCTCCACTACGTTTGCGATATTTTTACCAAAGTCGGTGTGAGCTAGTCCAACTTGTGGTAACCGGGTTAGAGTGAGCATACATGGGATATGAAAGCATTATTGACATAAGCATCCGGTGAGTTATTACTCGGGGGGGGGGGGGGGATTATTATACGCGACATGTGTGTGATTGTTGTTAGATATTCATACATATATAATAGAGTAGATGATTATATACGGGTTAAGAATATAAAGTGTGAATGTATTTCAGATATAACAAGTGTGAACGTTATATGATTAATTAGTATTTCATATTAACTAGTGTGAACATTATATGATTAAGTATTGTTTCATATATAACTAGTGCGAACATTATAAGAGTAATTAAAGTTGAAATGATTAAATAAGTTAATGAGTAGAATAACTTATAAATCAAAGCAAGGCATATTCGAGTTGGAGTAGTGTGATAGAAACAAGCGTAACAAGGTTAGTTAAGTGGGGTAGCGTAACTAGTTGGGCTAAGAGGCACGCGATAAGTGTGCACATTAGTTGAGGGGTGAACTATATCTCAAGAGAGTGCGACAACTGCTTAAGTATGAAAAGTGTTAATGCATATTTAACTGTTGCATTTAATTACTTGCTACATATTTTTTAAATATTTTTGGGCTCTAATCCGTGTCAAAATATTTTCCAAAATATTTTAGGTGTCCAGCCACAGAATGCTAAGCTTGAGGATTCATTCCAGGGATGTGTAGCTGCAGCATTGTGGAGGTTTCCAGGACATTGTGTAAATGCTTTAGTTATTCATTTCTAGACTAGGGTGTTGATTCAGTAGTTCATTTGGGCATATTTCCCCTTACAGTTGATACATTATTTTAGTTTTATTTATCGGGTGATGTAGATGCATTCAGTTTTATTTTCTTTAAACTTGTGGTTTGGATTTAGTTTTGGAACCGATGGTTTATTCGATACTCATTAGTTATCTATTTATCGTGTGGTTTATTCAGACTATTTTAAATTGTGTGGATCGTTTTGTTATTGGATTTATTTTATGTATGTTCTTTATATTAATGAAAGATAAAATTTGACACCAACTTAATTTAACGTAGGTGGTTAGTAATTTAAAAAGTTTTCGACAGTGATGCTAAGAATGAACCAAATGCGATTCTTATTTATTTGGATATATAACTGATCACCCGTTATTAAAGTTGGCGGGGTGTCACAATTACTTTGGGTAGAAGATCAAAAGGATTAAAAACATCTTCACCGTAGACAAAAAGACTTAGTTGAGTATAAAAATGTCTTTTGCAAACAACACTGGCATTCCTTATAAGTACCTCCCCATCAAATATTTGGGTTGTACCCTATTCAAAGGTGGAAGAAAAATTGCCTATTTCTCTGATTTGATTGATAATATAAGAAATATAATTTCTAGTTGAAGCCTCAAATTTCTATCTCCTGGTGGCAAAATTATTTTAATAAATAATATTTTATCTTCCATACCGGTTTTCTCACTTGCAGCCCTCAATCCTCCAAAAGTTGTTGTTAATAGAATTCATAGTCTTTTTGCTAAATTTTTTTGTGGCTCCTCAGATAATTATGCCTCCAAACACCAATGGTTAAAGTGAGATGAGTTGTGCTTTCCTGATGAAGAAGTAGGTTCAAATATCTGAATAATTAATGATGTTATAAAGGCTAGCAGCATGATGTTTATGTGGTTCGTTTCCTCTCCAAATGGGCTTTGTGCATATCTTATAAAGAAGAAATATAATAATATAATTTTCAATGACACCACTGGATCTCATAGAGTCAAAACTATTAGAGTTTTATTTAGCATTGATGGTATTTTAGTATTTTCCCTTCTCCTATTATTATTATTAGGTGGTTGTAGTAGGTTATATAGATTCTCTCTTCTTCCTTTTATTGTAAGACATTCTAGTGTATCGCAATATGAAACCCTAGCCCCTCTTTTTCTCTCTTTCCATTTGATTGTAGATCTTTGATATATTATCATGGTATCAGAGCAGGATCAAAGTTTAATTTTTTTTCGGAGGTACTTTTTCTGTTCGCTCGACTATTTTGAAGGTAATTATGGTCGTTTTCCTCCTGTTTGTTCGATTAATTGTTTAGTTCGTTTGATTTGGTTCCGTTTGGGTACTGTTTGATTGTTTATTTTTGCAATGGCTGGTGAAAGAGATGATTCGCTGCAATCAATTAGTGTCAGATTAGATGGAAAAAATTATATGTATTGGAGTTATGTTATGAAGAATTTTTTGAAAGGGAAGAAGCTTTGGGGTTACATTAATGGCGATTTGAGTAAGCCTCATGATAAGACGAACGTTGAAAAATATGCAGAGTTGTTGGATGTTTGGGAGGCAAACAACTCGAAAATCATCACTTGGATCAACAACTCCGTTGCACCTTCTATAGGTATGCAGTTGGCTAAGTATGATTATGCAAAGGATGTTTGGGATCATTTGGGCAGATTGTATACCCAATCTAATTTCGTAAAAAAGTACCAATTGGAGTGCGATATTCGGGCTCTTGAGCAAAAAAATTTGAGTATTCAGGAGTTTTATTCTGCTATGACGGATCTATGGGATCAGTTGGCTCTCACAGAGTCGGCTGAATTGCGGGCCTTTGCACCATATGTTGCCAATAGGGAGGAACAACGCCTGGTTCAGTTTCTGATGGCATTGCGTGCTGATTTTGAGGGTCTTCGTGGGTCGATTCTTCATCGTAGTCCACTTCTAACTGTTGATTCCGTTGTTCACGAGTTGTTAGCCGAGGAGATTCGTCTCAAGACTCAGTCAGGGAAGGTAATTTCTTCAGACCCTAATCCATCTGTTTTCGCAGCCTCCTCTCGGCCTCTTTCCAGTAATCAGAACAAGCCTTATTCGAGAGTTGGAAGTGATGAATGTAGCTACTGTAAGGAGAAGGGTCATTGGAAGTCTCAGTGCCCTAAGTTGCGAGCACAACAATAACAATAACAATCAAATAGTCGACCATCTCAGCAGCAGTTTTCTGGTTGGAAATCCAATAACCAATCTCAGCAGCGTTCATATAGGCCTTCACAGCCTAATACTGCAGCAGTTATACCGCCATCAGACTCATTTGCATCAGGTTCTTCATCATTAACTCCATCCATGTCTTCTCTTGCTGAGCAGTTTCAAAAGTTTCTTGCCACACAGCCTCACGCCATGTCCATCTCTTCACCAGGTAAGTCCTCAGGTATTTGGATTCTAGACTCCGGCGCTTCTAATCACATGTCACCAAATTTGTCCTCTTTTGGTTCTTTTTGTTCCACTTCTTCGTTGCCCGTTATGACTGCTGATGGTACTCCCATGCCCTCAACGGGTGTTGGGACTATTGACTCACCCAACTTCTCTCTCTCTAATGTTTACCACATTCCTAAGCTTACAATGAATCTTATCTCTGTTGGTCAACTATGTGATGCCGGTCACTCAGTTTCCTTCTCTTATACCTTTTGTCATGTGCAGGATCCACAGTCTCAGAAGGTGATTGGGACAGGCCGTAGGCAGGGGGGATTGTACATCAAGGAGAAACTTAATGTACCAATGGTTGCAGCTTCCAGTGTTGACTTGTCATCCTTTCGTTTGAGTTCAGATTCGTCTAGCTTTTATTTATGGCACTCTCGTCTTGGTCATGTCTCAGGTTCATGATTAAAATATTTGGCTTCTACAGGAAAATTAGGAAATTTGCATTGCCATGATATCTCTGATTGTAGCGGTTGTAAACTTGCAAAATTTTCAGCTTTACCGTTTAATAGAAGTATTTCCTCTACTTTTGCACCCTTTGATCTTAATCATTCTGATGTGTGGGGACCATCTCCTATTATTACAAGATGAGGGTCTCGATATTATGTCTCCTTTATTGATGATTATACGCGTTACTGTTGGGTTTTTCTCATGAAACGACGTTCGTATTTTTTTGATATTTATAATAAGTTTCGTGCATTTGTCAAAACTCAACATTCTACTATTATAAAATGCTTTAGATGCGATTTGGGTGGGGAATATACTTCTCAAAATTTCGGTGAGTTGCTTGATTTAGATGGAACTATTCACCAATCATCTTGTACTGACACTCCTCAGCAAAATGGTGTTGCTGAAAGGAAACATCGGCACATTGTTGAAACTGCTCGCTCTCTTTTATTATCTGCATATGTCCCTAGTGAGTTTTGGGGAGAGGCTGTCCTTACGGCTGTTAATCTGATTAATAAGATTCCGACCTCTCATTGCTCAGGTTTGTCATCTTTTGAAAAGTTGTATGGGTGTGCCCCTGATTATTCTTCCTTAAAGGTGTTTGGTTGTACTTGTTTTGTTCTTCGACCTCGTGTGGAACGTACCAAATTATCTCCAAAGTCAGCTATTTGTGTCTTTCTTAGTTATGGTGAGGGTCAAAAGGGATATCGTTGTTATGATCCAGTTACAAAAAAATTATATGTCTCTCGCCATGTTGTGTTTCTTGAGCATATTCCTTTCTTTTCTATTCCTGATAGCCCTCATGAACTCACTAAATCTGATCTCTTCAATATTGATCCATTCTCTGATAATGATGAGAGTGTGCCATCTGAAGTACCTTGCACCACCGATAGTGTGCCACCCCATGTTGCTCCTGTTCCTATTATTTCTACTGATGCAGGTACTTTGCCATCCGATGTTCCTGATGCTCCCCCTTCTCGTGTGGCCACCCAAGCACCTGCTGAAACGGTGGAACCTCCTTCTCGCTATCCAAAACGTCCACGTAAGTCCACTCAGTCACCAGATTTTGTTTATTCTTGTTATTCTGATTCTTTTGCTTCATTTTTATCCTCTGTTCACTGCCTCTCTGAGCCTTCGTCTTATAAAGAGGCAGTTCTTGATCCTCTTTGGCAACAGGCTATGGCTGAGGAACTCTCTGCTTTGCATCAGACAGATACTTGGAGTTTGGTCCCCTTACCTGCTGGTAAGCGGGCAATTGGATCTCGTTGGGTATATAAAATCAAAACCAGGTCAGATGGGCCAATTGAGCGATACAAAGCAAGATTGGTTGCTCAGGGTTTTTCTCAGCAATATGGTATGGATTATGACGAAACCTTTGCTCCTGTTGCGAAATTGATTACTATTCGTACTCTTATTGCTGTTGCATCTGTTCGTCAGTGGCATATATCGCAAATGGATGTTAAAAATGCGTTCTTGAATGGTGATCTTCATGAGGAGGTTTATATGACTCCTCCTCCGGGTGTTCCACATGGTCCTGGTGAAGTTTGTAGGCTTAAGAAAGCCTTATATGGTCTCAAACAGGCACCACGGGCTTGGTTTGAGAAGTTTACTGCCGTGATTACCTCTCTTGGGTTCATTCCAAGTGAGAATGATTCAGCTCTCTTTATCAGGTGCACCTCCGGTGGTCGTATTCTGGTCTCTTTGTATGTTGATGATATGATTATTACTGGGGATGATGTTGGTGGAATTACAACGTTGAAGTCTGAATTATCTCGTTGTTTTGAGATGAAGGATTTGGGGCCCCTACGTTACTTTTTGGGTATTGAGGTTGATCATTCTTCAAAGGGTTATCTTCTCTCACAATCTAAGTACATCGGGAACATTCTTGAGCGTGCTCGCCTCACTGGTACTAAGATTGTTGATACCCCTTTGGAGCTTAATGTTCATCCGGGTGTTCTTTTGCCTGATCCCACCTTATATCGCACTATTGTGGGCAGCTTGGTTTATCTCACTATTACTCGTCCAGATATAGCTCATGCTGTCCATGTTGTTAGTCAGTTTGTTACTGCTCCTACTACAGTTCATTGGGCAGCTGTTCATCGTATATTGCGATACTTGAGAGGCACTCGATTTCAGAGTCTTTTACTTCCTTCATCTTCTTCTTTGGAGCTGCGTGCATACTCTGATGCTGATTGGGCCGGTGATCCTGCAGATCGCAAATCAGTTACTGGATTTTGTGTGTTTCTGGGTGATTCTCTTGTTTCTTGGAAGAGCAAAAAGCAAGTTGTTGTTTCTGTGTCTTCCACGGAAGCCGAGTACCGTGCTATGGCTTCTACCACTCGCGAAGTTGTTTGGCTACGTCGGTTACTTGCAGATATGGGTGTCTCTCTTTCTCAGCCCACTCCTATGTACTGTGATAATAAGAGTGCTATTCAGATTGCTCACAATTCAGTTTTTCATGAGAGGACTAAGCACATTGAGATTGATTGTCATATTACTCGTCATCATCTTACGCATGGCGCCATCACTTTGCCTTTTGTTTCTTCTTCCGCACATATAGCTGATTTGTTTACGAAGTCTCATCCAGTTCAGCGTTTTCATTTTTTGGTTGGCAAACTCTCAATGCTTCTCGCTGCAGCATCGTGAGTTTGAGGGGGGGTATTAGAGTTTTATTTAGCATTGAAGGTATTTTAGTATTTTCCCTTCTCCTATTATTATTAGGTGGTTGTAGTAGGTTATATAGATTCTCTCTTCTTCCTTTTATTGTAAGACATTCTAGTGTATGGCAATATGAAACCCTAGCCCCTCTTTTTCTCTCTTTCCATTTGATTGTAGATCTTTGATATATTTGGTCCATAAAGAATGAAACCAAAGTTTTAATCCTTAAATAATTTAATTCTTTTATTTTGAGTCCTTTTATCGATGCCAACTTCTCTTTCAGATCAACTTTTGATATATGAAGGCCTCAAAGACCTAATTCCTTTATTTGGAAGCCTCTATGGAATATCATTTTCCCTTTAAAGATTAATTTTTCACTTGGAATCTTCTTCATAATGCAGTTCCTCTAAATATGAGATCTAGTAGCTTAACATCAAGTTAACATCTAAATGCAGATGTTGCTTCTCAAATATTGAAATCATTGAGAATACATTTCTCTCTATCCCTCTAGCTACTGAGATTTGAAATTTCTTTGGTAACCTTTTTGGCTTCAACCTCAGCTTTGAGTCATCTCATTATAAGCTCATCTCTTGGTGGATTAGAAAACGTAAACCTTCCTTTATTCAGTTCCTTATTTTTAATTTGCCCAGTATCATTTTTAGGGAAATCAAGAAGTCAATGAATGCATGTAATTTTGATGGGATAAGATGAGGCATCCTTTGATTATTAATAATGTCTAATCTCTCATGTATAGGATTTCCTCTTACATGAATTTTGATGCCAAATTCATAGAGGATGGTAGTTTTTTGTCCCAATTCTTTCAGTTGAAGACTAACAAAAACCTTTGAAATTTATCATATTTAATTAGATTAAACCTCCCTCTAACTCCTTTTAAGTTGAATGTGTATTGTTCATCTAAAGGAAGCCCTGGGATTAGTGGTCATGGGGATATAATTAGATACCATAAAAGTGATTTCATTTTAGCTTTTAGGAGTCATCTTGGATCCCAAACCTACCTTTTCGCATAAGGTGAGTCTTTGAAGATTGGATTAGATCTTTGTATCAAAGTATGTATATTTAGCATGGTGATTGAATCAGATTCCAAGCCTTTGGTAAATATGGTTTGCAATAGGTGGAATTACACATGGAGATTAAACAATACCAGTGATTACTCTAGATATGTTTTTATTTCTGAATGGTTTTAAGCTTCAACACAATGGATACAAGGTAATTTAGTTGTTGACAATGTATCTTTTCAACCGACTTGTCATTCTCATTCCATCACATATTCAAGATTTGAAGACTTTCCAAAGATAACTAAAGGCTTGTTGAAAATAGATAATATTGGTATACCATCTATTAGATTATTATCTTAATATCTCCTTGTGCCATGTTGATATTTCCTAATCTTAAATTATTTTTTCTCTTTAGCTTTTTTGATTTTAAGTTATTCATTTATAATGGAGATGGTTATAAATCTCCAAGTTTTTATCTTTCCATGAGTAGGTTTATTAGCTCAACAACCTACTCATTCATATATTTCATCATATAACTTGTTAAATCCCTCTATGAGAATCTCTTTATCCTGTTTATTTTAATAATATTTGTGTGGGTACTGTCTCTCTTCTTAAAAAAAAGTTATCATCTTAGTGAACGATCACCTACCCAATGGAGTTAGGTGTGTATGTTGTACTTTACATCTAATTGGTCTTGAATTTTTGCGCACAATGCCTTGTTCGAAAATTTTAGGCATGTTTTTTCTGAAAAAAAAAATAACTATTACAAAAGTTTTGGTCAAATAAATAAGGTATTAAAAACCCATTGTGGATCCTTTAATTTGGTTGATATTGGTTTACAATGGGTAGAAAATTCTGCAATTGAGGGAGGGGATTTATTAACCCTCCCTCAAATTTATGGGAACGTTAAAGGATCCGTAGAGGAGGGTACACGTTTACAGACGTAGAACATTTACACGTTTGGAGGGTAAAAGTGGAACAGACATGAAATTGTTCCACGTCTGACCACTCCAAGCGTGTAAATGTTACACATTTTAATCATCCTAAAATAACGAAAAATTCCTTTAAATTCTCCAAGTGTGTACCAGTTACCCATTTACAATTTTCCACTTTCAAACGTCCAAAAGTTTCACATTTTCCCATAAAAGTAACGGTTCCCACTATGAACAAAGACTAGTTTTCGCACCTTAAATCCATATATTTAAGGTATTCCATTATGGGTGGCCTTACACAAGTTGATTTCAGAAAAATGATATGTTCTGCTCATGGCATGTCTTAGTGATTTTTCCCTTAAAAATAAAACCACTTGTAAATTTGAAGGTCACTTTTATTCAGTTCAGTTGGTCATTTGATTGCAGGGGAGGTGTCTCCCTAAGCCCTAATGAACACTATATGTTATTCTATTCATTACCAAACCAAAAAGATAATTTCCCATACATTCAAATATTGGAATATGCATGTTAATTTGTGTTGATCTATTTCATAATGTTGGTTTACACGTGAGTACTTCTATGTGATAAAATGCTATGTTTATGTTGGCATAGATTTTTAGTCGGCATAATATTTTAACTTTTGCAATTTTATTTCCTTATTGAGGATTTACATGGGAACATGAGGAAAGGTCCGGAGGATTTTAATAAGCAGTATGATTTTTTATTTACATAGGAACATGAGGAAAGGTCGGGCTCCTTTTGGTATATTATTTAGTTCAATTAAGATTTAATGCCACACTTTTAATATTCTAATATCATTTTAAATACCAATAATGTAAAAATGCGCAATACTCCCTTGTCTATGTAGGTTTTATAGTAAACTTCCTTAACTTTTTTAAATGCAAAAATCGTTAAATTATATTGTTTCTTGCAAAGACCCCCTATGTCTAACAATCATCGCTAAAATTTCTCATAAAGGAATGTTGGCAACAAAATCCTACTTTAGTAGTGTTCTTTATTTTAAAAAATAATTCAAGGTAATATCTTGCAATATATATTTTAGGTTGTTCTGCACATTCCCTCCCAAATATATAAGGAAAAGGAAAAAAGAGAAAATAGTAGTATGATTACTTTTCAAGCTTTTTGATTATTCCATGTTATGTTACAGTTCGCCGATTGGGCTCTCTTTTTGAGGAATAACGAGCACATTGTTAACTTGATTGCCCCAAAAAAAGTGATTTTACGGATCATTTTCGAGGCACTAGAGCAAAATATTTAGTCTCATTAGAACCAAACGGTGCACGGACTGACCGATAACATAAGAAAAATGTTTAGTAAAATTGGCGTCGAGCTGAAATGGTTAGCTTATGACTTTTCGAATAGACGAATTTCATGTAGCTTGGCAAGAAAATTTCAAATCTTGGGTATAAAACACTTTACATGTAAGATTTATTTTTCATGCGATTTGGGATCCTCATTTCAGCCAACTCATATGTTCGAAGCGAGATGCAGTCTAATTAGACTATGAATTAAAATGTCAGGAAAAGTTATGCATTTCCCCTCTTTTTTTTTTTTGCAAATTTGAGACTATAAAAAACTTGGTCAAAACTAGGTGTAGCCTTTTGAGAGGTCTTTTATGACACTTTAAGCTTTAGTGACATTTTGGTTGTTGTATTCGAAATTTTTAGAAAAATGGGGGAAATGCAAAAGTCAAAACAAATTTGGGGGTGAAAGTTAAAATATGTCCCTATCTTTGTTCTTTCCTTTGTATTTTCCTTTATCTTTTTTCTCGGATCAAACATATCAAACCCAATGGAAGCAAGATTCTTGTACATGCATTTCTCTCCACGAGGGCTTTTTTTTCAATTTCTATTTATTTATTTATTTGGGTCTTTTAGAGTTTCAGGCCTAGTGGATCTAGTTATATGAGAGTTGGGGGAATATTTTTCGTATTATTTGATTGGAGTTCAAAACTGACGAAAATCATTAGTCGACCATTTTGACTATTAGTTGGCCCATTTTTCCAATTAAAAAGATTGTTTCGATCTTAAATACATTAATATATATTAGTATATTTATACATTATATATTCGTATATATTATTATAAATACATTAATATGTATATTTATTTTGACATATATATATATATATATATATATAGAGAGAGAGAGGCTGGATCGTATACGGACCTAGTTTACGGACCTAGTTTACGGACCGCTACCGTCCAAGAATTATCTAGGGACTGTTTTGTCTATTTAGGACCACCTTTTGGGACCGCAATGTCTTTTGTCTTATTCTAAGTTTTGGGAAATATCAATTTTTACCCCAATGCTTTCTAACGTCTTTTAAGCTTATTTTAAAGTTTAATTAATCTGGAAGTCTAATTGTAGAAGTTTCAGGGCTGCTGCTACTTCTTAAGCTTCTTCCGTCACTATCGTATTGAAATTCTGAATAGCGAGGATTATCTATATAAATAGTTTCTTCTGGAAGTCTAGAAATTGAAATAGGTTTTGCTGGAAAATATTCTAGTCTTAAATACCTTATACGGTATCGTGGATTTATCTGTCTAGTTTCTTTATATATTTGATTAACAATATTAATTATATCGTTATCTATAAATTCGTCTAAATTATTATCACCATAAGATGACAAAAATCTACGGTATGTTCTGGGGGCAGCTGTCTCTACGTTTTTAAGGAGAGGATGGATTCCTCCGGCTCTAATTAAAATAGTCTTTGTTTCAGCTAACCTTTTACGTCTAACAAATTTTAATACGTCTATACTATCCTCAAGTATCCTAGTGTATTCTAGATACTTTTCAGGTCTTGACAATTCTTCTGCAAATTCTTCAGTTCTTAATTCTTGTCTAAATAGGTCACGGATTCCTGTTCTAATTATTTCTATTCTAGGTACTTCTCTACCTAACCACTCAATGATCTGGTCTATGTATTTAAAAGTACCACCTGCATATACTAAAGCAGATTCTATAAGTTCTTTATCTTTAGGGTCTGTAAGAGTCCAGTCTTGAATTTCTCTAGTTAAGTCTAAACTTGTTTGATTAACAAAATCTAAAAAGTCTTTAGTGATTTGTAAGCTCATATAAGATTTTTCTTAAAACAATATTATGTAAAATAGTTAAGGGTTTGGTTCGAGTTATACCTTCCTTCTGGTCTGCAATATCTTTATCTTTTTCCCTTTGTCTCTTCAGTTTTGTTACTATTCTTCTCCGGTCTTGGCCTCCTACAACTCTCTCTTTATGTGTTGCACCTCAATCCACTACTTTGGCGGCTGACCCGTTTCCTGCCTGTACGCCTTCACGCCTAACGCCCACCCTGGCTAACGGCTTACGGCAAATCGGCACCTGACGGCGGTTCACCAGTATAACACCTTGTGTGCTACACCAGAGGTTCAACGCAATAGTCCTCTATGAACAGAAAGTTGGAGACAATTTGGAAAATAATAACAACTTAACATAAGAGATTTCTGGAAAAGAAAATACTTTTATTGCATATCATAAGTAACTACAACTCTCCCCTCTCCCCTAACTATGAGAGGTTTACTCACTCATATACATAACATTTATTACAAGCATAGAAGTCTTGTTATCTCTCTCTCTCTCACTACTGATCTTCTTACAACTCCTACTACTCCCTTTTATAGATCAAGGGTACATGCGATGACTGGCAACCGAAAAACAAAAGTGATCCGATTTCCCTTGAATTATTAAAGCAATATTGTCTTTATAGGCTAAGTCTTCATCTTTTGGCCATCTCGTGATAATGGAGGGACCTTCTTCCTTTTGAAAAGGTGGATAGCTGGTTAGGCGTGCCGAATCTTGATCACGAGTTGTCGTCTTTTATGCTGCAAAGTCTTTGTCTTCTTTTTGGTGGTCCTAGTGGGGCCAGGTCTCTTGTTTTTCTAAAAAAGCATGGATTAGGTAAATGATTCTTCCGTCTTTATTAATTCAACCACCACTGAGGGGCTCTTCTTCGTCGTGTCTGTGTCTTCTTCTGCCTTGTCTTGATTTGGGAGGGTATTATTGAAAAATTCATCAATAAGGCCTACCGTTCTGAGGCTGGCTGGCAAAGCTATCTCCACCATGTCTTTAGATTCTTTCTTGAGCCTTCCGTTGAATGGCTCATCAGCTTGGATTATCAAGTCTTCTTTGTGGTAGGCAGTGTACCACCTGTCTTCTCCTGTTAATAATTCCATGATCTCAATTGTTTCCATTGCCTGGGCGATCTGGAGTTTGGACTTATCAACAATTAAATCTTTAGTTTCGTCTTTAGATAGGATCTCAATGTCTTCAAATGTATAGTTAGAAAATCTAACAAGTCTAAATCCTTCCACCCTCATTCCTCCGCAGGAACTTGGAGCAATCTGATAGATTCTAGCAAATAAAGGAAGGAAATCTTCTACCTTTTTAACATACTCATGGACAATCTTTCCAAGAGCAACAGAGTCTTCAATGTCTTTTATTTGAACGAGTCCAATGAACCCGTGGTCTGCAAGAGTTATATGTGCCATTTCTGATTTTCCAAAAAGATATATTTTTGGAACGTCTTTGAAGAAACCTTTAATTATTAAGGCATCTCCACATATTCCTGATAATAACATATTAAAATGATCAATAATGTTATTAGATTCTATTTTAAAGTCTTCAGTTAATGGAAGATTATTATGACCAAATGGTATAACAATCTTAGTCTTAAAAGTCTTTTTCTGATAACAAAAATTATCAATGGGTCTAGCTTTGGAGGTTTCTCCAAGAGTCTGAGCATAAGTCTGATTCTGAGGTCTAGGCACAGTATTACCACTAAGTTGGGTAACTGCGAGTCTTTGGGTTCTCATAAATCTGGCAATAGCTACCAAATTTTGTTTGAACTCAATCCAAAGTCTATTCTTTACGTTCCACCATATGGCATCTACAAGAGTATTTTCGTCTTCTGAGAATTCTCGTCTAAATTTGATCAAGTCTGGATATCTTTGATCGGGTCTATATTGGGGGAAATACATCTTCCCAATGAGTCTATTTTGAGAAATAATCTCTTGTCTAGATTTTCCAGGAGGAACTAAGATATCATCAAAGTTCTCTAGGATTGGTCTTTCTTGAGAGTCTTGAATATGAGTCTGTCTTTGCGTTACACCAGCATTTAGTCTTACGCGTCTAAGATAGTCTGCAACATCGTCTTTGTTCAGTCTATTTGTTCCAGAGGAACTCATGTCTTCTAAGTCTTCTGTTTGCAACATAAAACATGAAATTATATTAGTGTTAGCAAACATTGGCTCTCTTGATATAATATCTGGAATGGTATTTTTACTTCCCTTAATATGAATAACAGAGAAGTCATAACCATTAAGCAATTGCTGCCATCTAATAAGTCTATTAGTTCTTGATTTAGATAAATCTAAGTCTCTGAATTTTACTGCATAAGAAGAGTCTGTATAAACAGTAAAATGTTTAGGTCTAAGAAATAACATATATTTTTCTATTGCCCTTACTATTGCTAAAACTTCTTTTTCATGGGCAGTGTATCTTGTTTCTGGGTCTGTGAAAGTTCCAGAACTATGTCTACATAATTTCTTCTTTTTTGTCTGATGATCAATGGCAAAGTATACTGCTCCCCATTGCTTATCAGAGGCATCTATTTCTACTATGAACTGGTCTTCTGCATTAGGCAGCTCAAGTAAAGGAATGTTTTTTACTGCATCTTTAATTTGTCTTATTACTTTAAAATCGTCTTCAGTCCAATAAAAGGGATTAGTTTTGTCTGTTCCTTTTAATTTGGATGTTAAGCTTTGTCTTTTTGAAGCAAGGTCTTTAATAAAGTCTGCAGCACAATTAAGCAATCCTAAAAATGACTGTAATTGTTTTCTATCTTTGAGTTGGTCTGGAAACTCAAGGATCTTTTTAGTTATGTGTTCTGCCAAGGATAATTTTCCTTTATTAATATGCATTCCCACAAAGTCTATCTCAGTCTGAAATAATTGCATTTTCCTTTCTGAAATAACAATACCATGTTTGTCTAATTCTAGAATAATCTTTTTAAGATGGTCTACATGCTCTATCTCAGTCTTACTGGCTACAAGAATATCATCTATGTAAACAAGACAAAATTCTGAATAAGGTCTAAATATATTATCCATTCTTCTTTGGAAAACTTGAGGAGCATTCAAGTATCCAAATGGCATGACTAGCCATTCGTATTTTCCTTGGGGCACACTAAAGGCTGTCCAAGTAATACTGTCTGGATGCATCTTAATTTGCCAGAAGCCTGATTTGCAATCAAACTTACTGAATATTATTCTATCTTCGATTAAATTAATCAAATTATTCTTGTCTGGTATCTTATAAGAATCAAATTCACAATTCTTATTTAATTGTCTATAATCTATAACCATGCGTCTTTTTCCTCTTTTACGTTCAGATTCATTTTGAACATAGAAGGCTAAGCTATTATGTCTACTTTTACTTTCTCTAATAATGCCTAACTTAAGCATTTCATCTATGTCTTTCTTGAATTCTTCCCTATCTTCTTGTGAGTATCCTTTCTTGTAAGTTCCTCCATTAATAGTGGCGTCTGGGTTAATAGGGATGATCTCACAATAGCTTTGGTCTTTATCCCACTTAGCGATGGGATTTTCTCCTAAAGTAGGCTCAGCTAGTTGCCTAATCTTTTCTTTTTCTACTTCTATATCCATTTTCTTCTGTTTGGATATGGCTTGAATCTGTAATAAGGTCTGCTGGGCTTGATCTAAAATGTCTTGTTGTATAAGCGCTATTTGCTTATAACACTTTTGATCTGGACACTTACACTCTTTTTGTAAGGGTTTAGTTATTTCTAAGGCTTCTTGTTGGGTTGTAGGTCTAGGTCCACCATGCTCAGCTGAAGAACTCTGATGTTTTATGGGTCTATAATTGGGCTTGACCTGCATAAGGTCAAAGGCAGTCTTATGATCTATTAGAGGAGCTTTAATATTAAATTCCTCTTGGTCACTAATTAATATCTTATCATTATACTGGGTATAAGGATGATATTTACTAATAAAGTCTTGTCCTAAAATAAGGTTTCCTGTGAAACTAGGACGAGGATCCATTATCCAAAACCGATGATTAACGGTTTTGTTGGTCTGATTTCCTAATTTAAAATAAATAGGAATAGTCTGGAAATATAAGGTAAATGGATCTCCATTAGCCACTTTACCATAGATTTCTTGAGTACTTTCTAAAAAGTAGGCTTCAGGGAAGGCGTTAGCCTTACAAATACTCTGAGAGCACCCTGTATCTATAAAGGATGAAAGTCTTTTAGGATAGTCTTTATGTTGAACAAATAATTCTACAAAACAAGCATGTGGTTTAGTAGAAATTCCTAAATTATTCTTTTCTAAAATAGATATTCCTTTCTGGGGTTTATCTATAAGATCTAAGGGTATTTGTTCTTCTGAACTATCATCAGAATGGTATTCGTCTAAGTCATAGGAAATTCCTTTTCCTTTGAAGTCTTCATTTTCTTGCAATCTTTTGGCTATATTCCTATCAATGTCTTGATAATAGGTTTTAATATCTAAGTCTATTTGAGCGTCATACTGGCTAGTATAAATTGCTCTAAATCTAGTTCTCCAACAGTCTTCATGGTAGTGTAGTTGACAAACAATACAAACCATAAATAATTCTGTTTGTATAGTCTCAAAACATTCTACACATCTAAAGTCTTTTTTGCAACATTTCATCTCAAACGTGCAGTAATGTCTTTCATCAAAGTAACATCTAGGTATATAGGTTAGTAGCCCTGGATTACTAACAGTCCATCTTTTCTTCAGAAAGGGGCTTAATATACATTTATACCAAGCGTCTTCAAAGTCTATATATTCATTATCTAGATCAGTCTGCATCATATATAAGTCTAAGGTATCCTGAGAGTCTTCATACTCATCAGTATCACTATAGTCTTCTGAATCACTGTCTGTGTAAACACTATAGATACTAGTGTTATCATCATCTTCTATGTCTGATATTTCTATAGCATATAGGATATCTAATTATTCTTGATCTGCATAGTCTAATATTGTATTAATAATCTTAATACTTTCTTTATCTTTCTTATTAGGGCAGTCTTTAGCAAAGTGTCCTTCTTTGCCGCAAGTCCAACATTCTTTGGTGGCGGTCTTAGATTGAGCTACGTCTTTTTCCTTCCTATAATTAGGAACCTTCTTATACTTACTAGTATTCTTCTTAAAGTATCTTTTTTGATTAAATCTATTTTTCTTAGTCTTAGGATTCTTTTCCCTAAAGGTAGTAGATTGTCTAAATTTGTATTTCTTTGGAAATCCTAAAGGTCTAGTCTTAAACTTCCTATGTTTCCATTCTACTTTCTTTTTAAACTTCTTAGATTCATTTCCACATCCCCATTGGATTGGAGCAATGTCTCTTTCGTCTTTGATTGGAGGGATCTGCTTGAAAGTTTCTTCTATTAACTTTCCTTGGGTTATATCACGTCTCTTTGATATGATATAGTCTTTGGCGAAATTGATTCTTTCACCAAGGGAGTTATTCTTAACTCCAGATACTCCTGGCCAATTCCTATATTCATTAATTAAGATTTGTCCTATGGCTGGTATCTTTCTAAAGTATTCATCTTTTAAGGTTTCTCCAAATTCTTTAATTTGGTAATATAGCTGTTCATAATTATTGCTATATTCATTTATCTTATCTAACTTGCAAATGCTAAGGAGGGCTAACTTAGTTTTTGCTAGGTCTTGTTCATTGATCTGAGCTAGATGTCCGGCTCCAATGAATTCTGCAGTGAACAATTGAATATATTCTTCAATTGATCGTTCTTCTAGATTTTCCTTTATCTTTTCAATCTTAGCTAAGGAGTCTTCGTCTGTAGCTTTTCTTAAGCTGTCTAAGTAGTCTTTTGCAATTCCTCTAATGGATTGCTCAGCGTACTGCTTACATGAACTTGCATCCCATTGTTCATTAGATGCAAAACACATGTTCATCTGATTACGCCATTCGTCTAAGGCTTTCTTCCTATCTTGCACATTGTCTAGGTTGAGGTATATACCTACTGGGTTTATGGCTTGGCTTGCCATAGTCTTGACGGGAGTGAAACTCTTGTCACTAGTTGGGAAGTCTTTTATATAATCAGGTTTAGTCTTTACTACGGTGCTAGAGTATATAGGAATATTTATTCCTATAGGTTTACTAAAAAGTCTAGGAGCATCTTCTAGCCTACTACTACTTCCTATCTCTTGTTTACTAGGTTCTACTTGTGTAGCTGGCATTAGTCTTTGTTCTCCTTCTTCTATTAGTCTTAAGTTTCTAAGAAGTTCTTTAGTGTTCTTAGATTCTTTTAATTTTAATATGCGGTCTTGGGCTATCATATTAAATCTTTCTCTTTCTTGAAACCTAACAGAATGACTTTTCTTAAGGTTATCTTTAAATGTCTTCATATCCAATTCTGAGGGTTCATGTCCAAAGTTTTGGATCCTAGCTTTTTCTTTAACTAAGTCTTTTTGTTCAAATGATCTTCTAGGTCTAATTATCGGAGCTTGTCTAAGTAAACTAGCACTAGTCTTACTACTACATTCTCCTTCTGAAGGATCATTGATTATGGCTTCTCCCATATTCCTGAATCTAATTTCTTCGGTCTGGATATTCTTATTGACAATCTTAGGAGGACCAAACTGGATGGTAACATTTCCAGTGACGTCGTCTTGATTAATAAACAAGGGTTTATTTTGTATAGTCTTAGTTTCTTGAAATTCTGGCAATTGCCAGAGAGTCTTAGCTTTCTCTTTTATAGGTCCAGTATTCCTAATACTGTAAGTATGATTATAGTCTGATACATTGGTTCTAACTAAGATTTCTTCATTAAGTCTACCGCTAGGAATTCCCGATTGCATTCCTTCATAAGGAAATTGGGAGAACTTCACATAGCTTTGAAATTCTATATTTATATTAGCGTCTGGGATAATATAGTCTTCATAACCACTAGCATATAAGATTAACTTAAAATGCTTGGCTGTGTCTACGGTTACTGTAAATGCCGGAATGACATTAAAGTATCCAATGTTGTCTGACATTTCTAATTGGGCTATTCCAATAAGACTCTTTTCAAAGTCTTTCCATCTCTTGTCTACTAAACAGCATAATATGTTAATATTATTCTGTGGTCTATGTAATCCTTGGATTCTTGCTTGAAAGAGTCCAAAGGTTAGGAATTGGAACTTCCTATCAGTTCCTCTAGATCTAAGCCATTCTGAGTCAAATACTTGGAGCTCAGTATAAGATTTGTCTAACACATGATTTCTACAATGGTAGGTCATGTTATAATTGGGAGTCTTAGGAGTGGCACCTTCTTTAAACAAGTCTATATATCTAACGGCTGGAAGTTGTCCATTATGAATGGAGTCTTCAACGATCTTCCAGTCTACTTCACCCCACTCTTTCCATTGGAGGGGATTGGTGAAATTCCTTTCTTTCCACCATGTCCTAACATTGGAGGATGAGTCTTTAAGTCTTTGGAGCATATGGTTACTCTGTCCAATATTGGGGATAGAGCTGGCTACTTTGCTAGTCTTATCTAATCCGTCATTAATGACTCGTCTACCTATGGTATTCTTTTCTTTAGTTTCTATGGAGGAGGATTCTTTAAACTTACAGGTGGTTACCTGTTTTTGTTCAAGTCTTTTTTTAATTCTTTCTAAAAAGTCTGAATAATCTTTTTGTCTTTTTACCTGATTAAGGATTTCTTCTTTAAAATTCTTATTCTCTTTTCTAGTCTTTTCAGAAGTTTCTTCACTATGTCTAGCTAGAGAATTAACGATGGTTTTACCAACGTTAGTGATATAGTCTTTTACTTCATTATCTTTTTCTAGTTGTTGCATAGTTCTAACTTCTATAGCTTCTATAGTCTTTTCAATTTTATCTAACCTAGTTAGAATAAAAGGAGAGTCTATTTCTGCTTGGGAAGGTTTATTATATACGGCCTTAATTCCGTTTATAATTTCACCGTATTTTTCTTCTACTTGGGCCATGTCTAGTCTAAGTTCATTAATAATACTATCTATTTTAGATAGATTATGTCTTTCCATATTATTAAGGTAATTTGCTAAATTCTGTTGGAATTTAACAAAATCAGTGTAGAAGGTAGTTAATCCTTCTGTTTTAGCCTTTAAGTCTAAATGCAAGTCTTTAACAAAGCTATTATTATAGTCTTGGGTAGCTGCTATAGATGTAGAAATTAAATTTAATCTTTCAAGTATAAGTCTGGTTGCCTTAGCTGCGTTTGCAATCTCATTTTCATTTATCTTGTAATAAAATCTATCATCGTTTATCTTTTCTAAAATTCTTTGATAGAATTCGGATAAGGTCTGAATGGAGAGGTCTTTTGATACCTCATTCCAGTCTGATCTAACTATTTCCATTAGGAAGATAACTATCAAGTCTAGGGATAAGCTTAGCTTGTTCTTTAGTAAGTTTAATTAACTCACTGTCTTGATTTTTAATTAAAGTCTTAATTTCTAGAAAGTCTTTGTTAAGGACTTCTATATGATTAGTCTTAATATTTATATCTTGTAACACGTGGACTAAGTCTATAGGGATTTGATTATCGATATCTAATAATCTTTTAGAGATATTTTTGATCTCTGTTTCTAATGTATGAGTGTCTTTTATTAATTGTCTTAATATAAGCAATACACACTTATTTTGGTCTATTATGCTATTAATAGCACTAGCAGTGACTTGTCTACTGTCTGCGTGTTTGGCTGGGATATGTTCAATGTGTGAACAACCGTCTATGTGTGTGGTTAAACAACCTTCTGAGTCTAAATCAGTTATGGGTATAGGTTGGTAGTCTGGGTTGGTTCCAAAAATATCTTGGTAAATGCGAGGGATAAATCCCAAGGGCATTAAAGTCTTTTTACCGTATGGCTAAAAGGAACGTCTGATGGCTCTGATACCAGAATTAGGGTTTTGGTCGGAATTTGGTGAGGTTCTAAAATCTTAAAAGTCTTGATACCGGCTTTGGGTCTAAATTATAAATCTTCTAAATATATAGTCTTAAACTAAGGTTTTAGTATAAGACAAGAGGGGGACCATCTACAGTAAATAACAAAAGTCTTTGGGACCACGGGGGACCACTTTCGGGATAAGGACAAAAGTCCGCACGGGAAGTCCGCACCTGAGCCTGGGTCTATATATATATATATATATATATATATATATATATATATATATATATATATATATATATATATATATATATATATATATATATATATATATATATATATATATATATATATATATTGTTAGGTAAATAATTCGACCGCACATGGGAGGAGGGCACATGTCCTATTGATCCGATCAAGATCTCTCATCCTTGAAGATAACGATTGTTAGAGCTAAACGACCTATGAGAATCAGGAAAGAAGATACCCCCGATCAAACTGTGATCCTTATGTCTTATAATTAGGATATAAGAACAAAATGGGGCACTTAATAAATAGGGGCTCTAGATATTGCCTATGTTTTCTGTCCCTGTGATCGGCCATGTCATTCCTCCCATATTAGTTCGGAAATGAGAATTCTAATTTTGTCGGAATTATAAGTTACCCAACTTTCGAACCAAACATTATAATCCTAAATGAGTTTTTTTTTTTAATTTTGTGAATTATAAATTTTCTTTTCAAACCTCAAATCAAACAACTCCTTACCAAATCCATTTTGAGTTCATCTTTTTGTGGTTATAATAAAATAGTGTCGTTTTCAAGTATATACGATTAAAGGTACTAGTTGTGCCCACGTGCGTTGCACGTGTGGCTGATTCCAGATATTTGATCTGACAGGTTTGCAATTTTAGAGAGGTGATTGACATATGTAAACTAATTGATCTCGATTTTAAGGCTGTGAATTTTAGAGTGGTTGGAGGAAAGACTTATTAGAATGTTTGCAAATCAAGAATGGAGTTTTATCTATAAATATATTTTATGAAAAGTTGGTTGTGGTGATTACTGGAATTTAATTGTTTGATTCTCATAGTTTGAAGTATATTGTGACTAATCTTGATTATATAATTGTTCATCACTTTATTATTTCGTTTACTTTAGTTCATTTGTGATATTTAAAGACTATTTTATTTATGAATAAGGTGTATTGCAAGAAAGATCATAAATAAAATTATGATTATGTTGTATGTACATATGCTGTCATTAACCAAAATATGTGGAACTG
This sequence comes from Sambucus nigra, assembly GCA_949130495.1. Taxonomy (NCBI): domain Eukaryota; kingdom Viridiplantae; phylum Streptophyta; class Magnoliopsida; order Dipsacales; family Adoxaceae; genus Sambucus; species Sambucus nigra. Next base: position 127,653,818 of record OX422224.1, on the reverse strand, counting down.
AAATTATAATTTAATATTCATTATACATATTAAAGTAAATAAATGTAGTTACTCTATAAATATAAGACTTAAAATCTTTATTGTAGGCAGATTGATTAGGCAGATCGCTACCAATAATTTCATCATGCTTAGCAGTATGTATATTTATTAGATGTGTTTGGGAGTTCCCCCCAAACACTTCAGCAGAGACTATTTCACCAAATCTTAATAATGAAATTGAGTCCCCAGTGAAGTGGTCAAGGGAACTCTAGAGGACAACTTATGTTTCTTCAATATTCTTAATTGTTTTATTTTCTTGTTTACTACTATTAGCATACCCTACTATTCAAACTATGTTGATTTATTTGTTTCAAGTTTTAAATATTAGCTTAAGAGAGGATACAAATGTAAAAGAATAAAGGCATGGACAGTGAACGTAGTCCCAAATGTGTGTTATATAATAGGTGAAGAATATTTGTTACTATATTTGTTACTAAATGTAGTAGTGACATCCACGAACCAAGCAGTAACATCTACATCTACTGATTGACATAATGGAGCCACTACATATTCAAATTCAGTGGATGTTATCTCCATTTTAATAGAAGAAGGAAATTGTTTGCCTATATTGAGCATTGTCATCCTCAAACAGTTGGAGGCTAATGTTATAGTTACGAATTCTGATCGAATACAGAAAAAAAAACCCAATGGGAATGAAGCAGTCCACATTGACCCTATAAACCCAACTTTGAACACTCATAAACCAGTTGAGTATTCCAATTAAATAAGTACAGATATGACCAATGGAAAACTACAGGTTACATTGATTTATATAAAACTATAATAACATTGTTCATAAGTTAATTTAGTACAATTATTATTAATTGCAACCAGAAATTGTAAATTGAATTCATGTGGAATTTTGGTTGGGATTTATTTCTTCATTTAAGGATTTTTTTAAACTAAGGTTAAGAAGATCAAGCTTTCATTTATTTCTTCGTTTGTCCATATAATAAATAAAAAGGTGGAGTATATAAGATTACAGAGAGATCTCAAACCAGGGAAAAACTGGTGCAGTATTGAATTTGTCTAAGGTATGCCCAGGCCCACGTCTAACAGAGCTTCATATATCGCGATTCGCCTCAAATCAGGCGAGGCTCCTTCATTAAGGCCTATGCCTTGCGAGCGTAGGCGGTAGGCTGAAGCATGGCTTAGGCTCACCTCATTATACATTTCGGATAAATTACAAAATTTTAATGAATGTGATTCGTCACATTTACGTTACAATAGATGTTTATGACCTGTGATGGATTTTGTCTACTATCATCTAGTCAATGACAGAGTTTTATCGAATCCTATATAAGAAAAACTATCTCAATTATTTGGCTTAGGACAAGGAGGTGAATGCCTATTCTAACCTATAAAGCAACACTGGCATACGTTTCTTTTTCATTTTTGGGAACATAAGACAATCTTATATAGATCAATTTTTCTTCAACTGGTTTTCAATTGGTCCTAAATACTATTGGATAGGGAATGCAAGAAATTTGTACTTCGTTTCAGTCCCCTAATACCAGTAACATATCCTTGGAGTCAACTTCTATATTGATAGTTCACCTATAGGACTGAGATCCATCTTAAATTAGGACTCCAAGAAGAATGAATTCAATTTAGGGAAGGTCTATAATTTTATTCTGAAATTCTCAAGTAGATTAGTATCTTTATTCTTTTTCCTATCACCTTGTACACATTTCAAATTCAATACAACAATAACAATAAAACCTAATTACAGCTTGATGACATGTCAAATGAATGGCATTAAAGATATGAATACTTAAGTTTAAGTTAAAAAAATATAATGAAAATGTTTTGAAAAAATTAGGTTAAAAAATATATATTTGGCTAATATAAAAAAAAATTATGTGTGAATACGTAAGTTCTTGCATCAAAGTCATTTTAAACTTAGTGATCCCAAAATTCCACTCACTGAGTACCTAATTGCTCCAAAAAAAAAAAAACACCAAATAATGAATCATCACCGTCTTTGATTCTTTTGGTTCATAGGTTGTTTTATTCATCATGATATCAAAACGTTAAATACGTATATTGCAATGACTTAATTTTATTTATCCAAACAATTATGTTATTCATTAGTTTATAAAGATTGGGATATCTACTTGGTTCTACTCTATAATTTTTTATACATGCGTAGTTTGTGTTTCATATCATTCAATTGATATGATGTAATTTGTTTCCTAACTCTTTAATTTTTTTCTTTTCCATAACAAAGAAAAAAAGCTACAAATTATAAATTGTAAAACGTATGGTTTTTTCAGCTCATCTACATATTTCTTCAATTGGTTTCATAATGGCCAGTAAATTAAATAAAAAATGATAAGTAAATTCGCAATCATACATTAATCAATTGCAATTGCCTCGTAAATAAAATTAAGATTCCTTCACTATGAGATTGAAAGTCCAAGATTCTATAAGAAATATTGACAATATCCTACAAAAATTCAAACGAAATATATTACCATCTCGAATATAAATTATACGAAACAGTTTCAATATGGTATTAAGTACTTCACATACCACGTAAACAAAAGTAAAATTCCTTCACTCTCAGATTCACAATTCGAGCTTGTACCACCAATGTTGACAATATCCTACAAGATTTCAATTAACAATTACTTACGAAAAAGTGAAATGATAACAATTTCTTATGAACTATTAAATTACATTCCTACTACTGTTAACATACTTGTAAAGAGTAAGAATATCATATTATATAAGAATGACAATAAACCCCAAAAGTAAATAGTTGTCTTAGTGCCATCAACTAATGTATGTAATAGTGAACTTTCAGCTTACGAAAAAAAAATTGTTATCATGAGTGAAATTTTCGTAATTAGAAATTATATAAGAATGACAATATACAATAAATTTAAGTACTTGTCTTATCTGGGGTACCAAAATATTGAACTTCCACCTTGTGAAAATAATAAAAAAATTTATTACCATGAGTGAAATTTTCGTAATTAGAAATTATATAGGAATGACAATAAGTCATAAATTAAGTACTTATCTTAGTGCCATCAACAATTGTACTAGTGAACTTCCACCTTACGAAAGTAATAATTTTTTTTTATCATGAGTGAAATTTTCATAAGTAGAAGAAAATCACAAAAAATAAGCACAATCTTTAGTACTGAAAAAGTTTATATTAGTATGCATAATTTTCAAATTATTAACATTTAAAACAGTAGGCATATGTGAATGTATATAATTGTTTTAAAATTAACATTTAATTTAGAATATAAAATAAGTACACATATCTAAAATCATGAAAAAAAATGAAAATGGGAAATACAAACTCTGATCACAAATGAGAGACAAAATTCTTCAATGAGATATATATAATTATAAAATTTATGTAATTGTCTTCATCTTCAAATTAATAAATGCATACTTTGCTGACATAATAAAAATTTATAGACGGAATTAGGAGTATTGACCTTAATTTTGGCAGAAGAAATGATAGCAACGAAGTAAAGAAAAGCAAAGAAACGATGAACTTTCAATTAAATAGTTGTTTGAGCTTCCAATTGTAAAGATGAATTTCTAGGATTGAAAGATGAATGTATTTTGATGGTTGATATGCGTGAATGAATAGGAGAGAGATATGATGCATGAATGTGAGTGAATTGGATAATGAAATTTGAGGCAATTGAATTTGGATTTTTAGGGTTGGAACATGAATGTATTTGAATGCTTGGTATGTGTGAATGAATATGAGAAAGATGGGATGAAATGAACCTGGTTATTTTGTAGGAGTCAATGAATTGGGGAAATATATGTTGACTATTATCAAGGGTATAATAGAAATTTTAAATTTAATGAGGGTAGTTTAGTCTTCTAACAATTGAAGAGGAAGTTCCCTCTTTTTAAGTAGTAGAGATAGAGATATACAAGTGTAGTGTGCAAGGTAGACATATCTAACATGAATGACATAGCTAAAATGAATGGCAGAGTTGCTTAGTGATTGGGTGAGCAAGTTCCCACCCAAACATTTCCAATATACGGCGGTTCTTAAGCGGGTGAAAAAAACGGGTGCCAAGAACGGATGTTTTAAATAAACACACACAAGGCTTATGATAAAAATTTTAAATAAAAACAGTTTAAATAAACACAAGGCTTACGATAAAACCCACACAAGGCTTACAATAAAACCCAAATCAGTTGGCACCTCATTTTCTCTCTCTATTCGATAGACTCTCTCATTTTGAAATCTTAGACTACTTATTTTCTCTCATTTATAAGGTAAACACAATTTATATATAATAATTATAAAAACAGTTTTTTTAAAACATTTTTTATAAACGTTTTTTTTATAATTATTCTTTTATATTTATAAAAAAAAGGCAATTATTGATTTATCTTTTTTATAATATAGTTACCAAAACAGTTTTTTTAAAATTATTAAATAGCAGTTTTATAATTACTCTTTTATTTGAAATATTTTTTTATAGTTATATAAAAGTGTGATTATACATTTTTTTTTATAAAATTATTTAGAAAAAATGTATTTATATAAAAGAGGGATTATAAAAAAAAAGTATTACTTTTATAAAAAGATTTTTTTCAATATAATAATAATAATAAATTTTTTAAAATGTAATTATATAAAAGAGTGATTATATGAAAAAAAAAGGTATCTACTCTTCTAAAAAGTTGTTTTTATAAAATAAAAAAGTGAGTTATTTTGTGTGAATTTTTTCAATTTACTGGATAATGAGAATTTAAAAATACAACATAAACTTTAATTGAAGCCATTAAAAGTGAATTTTTAGAAAAATGGAAATAGTTTTTGTCAAATCTTTAATCAGCTGTTTATAACAAAGGTCACTTTTATAAAACAAATTGCCTTATTATCCAGTAAAATTTATTCAAAAAAACTCACTTTTATATTTTATAAAACATCTCTTTCATAACATTTATTATAAAAACAAATTCTTTATTTATCAATATAGTCTTTTATTTAAAAAACAAGAATTAAAAGTCGTTCTAAAAAGCTGTTTAAAATCATCATCATTGTCTTAATTCCATCATATGAGGACAGCCACATGGATTTGCCTTTTTTATTCTCATCTATTATATGCATTATTTTTATTCAACTTTAATTTCATAAGGTGTCTCCTAATAATTTCCTCCCACGATAGATTAGGGCAAGCTCTTTTTTTTTTACCCTCTATTTCTAATAATATTTCTTTTGTTATAAGGGTATCTACTGATATACGTAACACATGACCATACCAGCTAAGTCCACTTTCTGTTAATTTATCGCTAATGGAAGTTACTCCTAACTTTTCTCTCACGTATTGGTTTTTAATTTTGTCATTTCTAGAAATTCCTATCATCCAAACACCCTGCTTCATGGAGACTTTGTTTTGGCATTAAAGAAATTCTTATCATCCACCAGCGCATCCTCATCTCACTAACATGGAAACTTTGTTCATGTTTTTTCTTTAATGCCAAACACCATGCTCCATACAGGGTCGCTCCTAACAACTGTATTATAAAATTTTCCTTTTAATTTATTAGTTATCCTCTTATCGCATAACTCCCCACTCGCTTGTATCCATTTTATCCAACCAATTGATATTTTATTCGTAACATCTTCATCAATATCCCTATTACCAATTGATATTTTGACTATGATTTTTAAGTTTGTGGAATGATAGTGGGGGAATGTATTACCTCCACTCAAACTCCAATCAGGTGCGTAATCCTGAGTTGGACCCTAAGTCCAACTTTTGACCCCCAAATAACCTCGAATCCATTATCTAATTGGCGCAAAACACTCTCCCAACCCCTCCACCCCCAACCCCCGGCTATTGTGCCCCACCTATAATAAATTGAAGGAGTACCCATAATATGTAATGAAGTCAAAAGTAGAGAAATCAATCAGTGGGGTGGGCTGTAGCTATGCATGTTAATGCCACACCTACGACCCTTTCACATGCATGTTGCCAGTGATTTTCTTCCCACTATTAAGTATTCTGTCGTTGACGTGGGGTTTGCTTCTTTGCAACAGCAGTGGTATACTGGTAGCACGCTACAATCATACAAAAATACATGCATTATATATATATATATATATATATATATATATATACAGTCCTACTCTTGTGCGGACTAGTCCGCATTTTAATAATGCGGACCGGACATGTGTCACCTGACGGTGAGCCCAGAAAAGAGAGAGAGAGTGCCTATAATTTAGGCGATAATTTTTAGGCGCACTGTTAGGTGACACATGTCCGGTCTAGTCCGCACAGAAACATTATTATTTATATATATATATATATATATATATATATATATATATATATATATATATATATATATTTATTTATTTATTTATTTATTTATTTTCTGTGGACCTAATTGTAAGACCTGGCGTACTAATTTATTATAGTGTTAAGAAAACTAAATTAAATTTTGATAGAAATGATCTCTAGAAATAATATATGTCCAAAACAGTTCAATAGTTTCAACAATGGAAAATGAATAAATTTATAAATTTTGCATCTCAACTATTTTCAAATTTAATTTTTGATCCATATTAAAAAAAATTAAGATTGCCAGCGGAGTGAGCACTCCATAATACTTTAAAAATTTTATTCTCTATATGTGACTTTAAAAAATTATTAGTATTTTTTGTATTTTGAAATAAAAGTCATGGCCAATATATTTATAAAACAAAAAGGGAAAAATTTAAACTTTTTAACACTCAATACTATAGAAACCATAACTATGTTTGATGTTTTACATTTTCCTTATGATTTATTGTTTAATTTTTATGATTTTTTATTGTAAAATTTGGGTTAAATTTGAGAATTGAATTAGTAACTATCAATTTTGCATCTCTTCCTCTTCGATTAAAATTTTATGAAATTTTTAGCATTATAAAAATAGTCTGCCTAGGAGGTAAGAGGAATATGACCATATATACCGTATGTGTGAAGTTTGAAACAATGAAGATTGATATGGGTGTCCCTACTAATGGACGAAAAAGGTGAGCGCCCTAAACTTATAAATTTGTATTAACTCTTTAAATGAGTTGGAAAATTATTAGAGGTTTTGATGTAATTTTAAAAAAAAAGCGAAACGGCAAATGGATTAATAAAACCTAAAAACCTAAAATTTTAACCTCCTAATGCTCAACACTATAGCCGTGGCAAATATGTTTAGCCGTGGCAAATATGTTTAGGGTCCGTTTGGTTGTTAATGGGCGAAAGAGTGGGCATGGCAAAATTTGCCTAGGCAAATTCACAAGAAGCTATCAAACAACCATTAGGCGAAATTAAAGTCAATCCAATTAATTTATTTAAAAACAGTTTTTATATTATATTCAAAAATGTTAAAAACAGTTTTTACAATATTTTTATATTACAGTTTTTAAAAAAAATTGTAAAACATTTTCTTATCAATTTTTTATAATATTAAAATCAGTTTTTAAAATATTACAAAACAATTTTTAAATATTCACAACAGTTTTTTAACTATTTAAAATATTTTTTAATTTGGTTTTTAAACTTTAAAACTGTTTTTATATTATATTCAAAACAGTTTTTAAAATTGTCAAAAACAATTTTTACAATATTTTTATATTACGATTTTTCAAAAAATTTATAAAACATTCTCTTAACAATTTTTTATAATAATAAAAACAGTTTTTAAAATATTACAAAACAATTTTTAAACATTCACAACAGTTTTTTAAAACTATTTAAAACAGTTTTAAAAAATGTTTTTTAAAACTTTGAAACAGTTTTTATAATATATCCAAAACAGTTTTTAGAAATGTTAAAAACTGTTTTTACAATATTTTTATAATACGATTTTTAAAAAAATTTGTAAAACATTTTCTCAACAATTTTTCCTAACATTAAAAGCAGTTTTCAAAACATTAGAAAACAATTTTTAAATATTTATTACATTTTTTTAACTATTCAAAACAGTTTTGAAAATTATTTTTTAAAACACTAAAACTGTTTTTATAATATATTCACAACAGTTTTTTAAAATGTTAAAAACAGTTTTTACAATATTTTGTTAATACAATTTTTTTTTAAATTTGTAAAACATTTTCTTAACAATTTTTTATAATATTAAAAACAGCTTTTAAAACATTGTAAAACAGTTTTTAAATATTCATAACAGTTTTTCACTTATTTAAAACAGTTTTTAAATTATTTTTTAAAACATTAAAATTGTTTAAGAAGTTGGCAAATTTGTTGGCAATTATTTCCCACTCAAATAGGTAAGCAAAATTTGTCCACAGATTGGGCATAGGAGGTGTTGTACATTGGCAAATAATGTCTAGGTAAATTGTGCAACCAAACAGCCAAAATGTGGGCAAATTTTCTGATTTGCTAACTTTTTGGCATTTGCCTAGGTAAAAAAGGGCAACCAAACGGACCCTATTGATTTGTGTATAACAATTTTCCAAAAAGAAAATTCATCAACAGTGATTTTATTTAATCTTTTTTTAAAATGGTTATTATTTAGTTATGTTTGGAAAATCTTACATTGACGATGTGTTAGGGTTGTTTGATTGCAAAGTAGGCAAATGATCTAAATGACAAATTCTTTCGATAAATCCTCCGGCAAAAAGGTCAGGGTTGTTTGATAATATTAATTTTTAGGTGACAAAAGTAAGATTTTTAATAAAATTAATGGTAAAAGTGACAAATGTAAATAAACTTATATATAAAACATAGTTTTAAACCAAAAACGTAATTCTTAATAAAAAAAAACAATTGATATTTAGGGCATACTAGAGTGGCTTACCTTCATATTATTTTTTTTAATTAGGTTCCTTGCATATGTATAATTATTTCTACTCTAACAAGTCACGTGAGAAAACGTTTTTGCTCTAATAGATCCCGTTAGGAAACATGTAATAAGTATTTTATAACTATATGAATAAGACTTATCGAAAAAAATTATCGTGACATGACTAATGAGAAAATATCTTATACAATTAGGACTTCCTTTTCAAACTCCCTAATGTTATTCAATATAATTACTTTTATTAATATATAAATATTTTTAACAAAAAATAAATCAATTTGATACAACTACATATAATAATATCACATTCCAGATGCTTTTGGTTAAATTTCAACTACTTTTGACTAAATTACTCATATTTGTTAAGAAGTTGTTAACTGAAGAGAAAAAATTGTCAAACATTGTGGGTTACATTTTCTTTACTCGTTTAATACTTATTGATTTGTTTATAATAATTTAGGGTAAATTTTGAGACTAGATATAGTATTGAAATTTTGTATTCCTACAGTTTGAATAATTACGGTTGAGTATTAATTGAAAATTACATTCATTATTTTCAAATTAGAACAATAATATCAAAAAACTATACAAATATTTGTAATTCCTATTAAATAAATATTTATAAAGAATATAAAATGATGGAATAAAAGAATTTGCATTAGGTCTCCTGCCTGAAATGCTCAGTATTAGAATAAATTTTGTCCCCTACTTTTTAAAAACAATGCATACTTCACTAAAGTTAGCCCACCTTAAATTCACGATCTTTAGATTTTGAAAGAGATGAGCACAATCTACAAAAGATGAAGATGATATAATGGTCCAAAAGGCTCCAAAATAATTGTAAGGCTGTAGAACCGTCCAAAACTCTCCCACTGTGCTCTTGTTTAATAGTTTTGGTTTATTTATTTGTCGACGTGAAAATGACCAAAATGGTCACGTATCTTTGACTTAGATATGAGAATCGGGAATAACGACAAAAATACTACCACAATTCTGCTTGTAATGACTATATGGGGTCCTTTTGAATTGATATTCCTAGGACCACATTGTTGACCGTTGATTGTTTAACGAATAAATCTACGCATACTCACAAAAAAACTTAAAATTCATACTTAATGTATTAAAAGTTTATACCTTATTATTATGAGTCCCGTCAGGATATAGAAATAGATCCCATCAAATGCATAAAAAATTTGTACTTATTTTTGTCTTATTAACAAATATACTTTTTGAGTATTTTTGTGAGTACATGTAGTTTTACTCTTGTTTAACATAAAGAGTTAAAAATGAAGGTAAAACATAATGATATCTAACTCAAATTGATGCATATTGATTGTCTAATTCAAATTATGTCATCGCATTGTTCCACATAAACAGTTAAAAATTGAAGGTATATGCATAAAAATACTCATTTCCATCAAATATTTAAATTTCAAATATCAATTTTGATACGTCGGAGTTTGAAGTGTAAAAGTAATTAAACTTCAGGATAATAAAATGTCGATAACCTTTTTATCAACTATATTAATTATTTAAATTTTCTATAAAAAATTGCCATTTTTAACACTTATTTTTTGTGCTTTTCATTAGTCAATATTTGTAATATATGCATTCTATGTTCATTTGTTTATTTTATAGGTCAAGACCTATACTTGAAGGTTAAAATCTTAATTCAATGCTACTTGTAGAAAATTGTAATTAAAGTATCTCAAGTAATATCCTTAAATCAAATTCAAAAGGTCATGAATGACAATTAAAATCAATCTCACCGTCATACAAAAAAAAAAAACTCCCAAATTTAGTTTCATTATATATAAAGTAGCAAAAATTAACATGAAAAGTCAGTGAAGTGCAAACTTGGTGAAAAATTGGAGACTATCTCCATCAAGTTTGATTGTAAAATGAAGTTTTTTACTATATAAAAAAGTATGTTTGTTTTTTAGATACATTAATAAATATCCGCACTTGAAGAACTATATCGCTATATATAGACGAGTTAAATCTCAAACAAATAAAAAGACATAAATAGAAAGATATATTGTACTAGAGTTAGGTAAGATGACGCTTTCGACAAGAATGTTTGGAGATGGAAAGAGTGTCATTGAGAAAAATGGAAAGAATTGATGAAATTTGATCTTATTTTGTCACAAATGATACTTAATTGTGCATTAAAATATTACTTGTGTGCATTGACATACTTGTGTGCTGGTCGATGAATATTTATGTTGATGAAATTAATTTATGCGCTTATTCGTTGCCTTTGTTGTTGTTGTTGAGTTGAGTTTTAATGTTAAAACATGGCTTTCATGAATAAATAAAGGAAACTCTCTCGATTTAAAAAAAATTAGTGATTTAAAAATAATTAGCACGATGATATATAACTTACCGTAGTTGAATATTGGACTAACTTATGTTTTTTTTCACAGGTTCGGACATCATTTGGTTCAATAGGGATCTCATTTGGAATATGTGTTGGCCAGCTATATGACTTTGTTGACAAACGCTACTACTTCTATTTTGCATATTTATAAGTTAGGTGGTTATTTTTTAGGTTGATTATGTTTTCAAATTGGTTATTTGATACTTTTGGGGATGATTGTAATCTGAATCATATAGATTATGTCTTAAGTTGGTTGTTTTACTTTTTGAATATGTTATATTGGCAACCTTGTATATGATGGAATGAATTTTCACTTTTTGAAAATGTTACGTCCCAAATACTCCCGTCCCTAAGACCCATTTTTCTTGTAATGCTCATTCATGTTGGGAGCTTCATTGATATTTTACGATATTTATTTGTCATAACTTGTATATATGTTGATGTTATGGTTGATATCGAATGGACTTTGAAGATTCGTATTTAATTTTTTTTAAATATGGAATATAATCCACATTTGGAGCAAGTTCTAAAATACTATCATACAATAATAAAAATATTTTCCAGTATTGCCCATGTCCTGTGGGATGGCTAGAATCGTCCCTAAAATGTAGCGTCGCGATAAAGAATTTCGTGACAATTTTCATGCCAAAATTTAAGGGAGGATTAATAACATCCCAAATAATAATATTTGGGACAGCAAAAACCCCGTCTTTATAAACTAGATTGTTGATAGTTCTTAAAGGACAGTAAAAAATGTCAGGGACAGTTAAAACTATCCCTAATACATTTGGAACCCCTACTAAATGTGACCATATATCGTTGTCCCTAAAATCGTCCCTAAAGACTTTTTAGGATGGATTAATAGTCTTTAGGAACGGGTTTTTCCCGTCCTTAAAAGCGAATTGTTTTATAGTGATGGTTTCCTTGAGCGACGTATTGAGCTACTATTACACATGAATAAGTTCATGTTTTACTTCAACGTTTGCTTATTTATTGTTGACATTCGGGGTTATGTGATGTTATTGTTAACTTTGAGTTTATATTAAGCAAGTTTTATATTAATAGGCTTCTAGAATGTTTGAAAATAGAGTAAACTTTGTTGTTTTTTTATCTGTGAAATATTAAAACTTGTAATATTTTGATGTTTAGTATGTACGCTAGTCTATTATTAACAATTTAGTACGCTTGCAGTTGTTGATTCTCCTTACTTACTGTTGTAAATAATAAATATTTTTTATTTATTTCCTGAAAAATATTGCACGGTTTTAAATTGTGTTAATAGGATGCCAGATTATCAAATATGAATATGCGTGGGCAAAAATCTGTCATGGTTTAGAATCGTGCAAAACAAAAATGGCAATCTGGCTCGATTAATTTATGTTACAAATTGGACTTTTGGTGTAATTATTTTCATCATTAGTTTCCGAGCTATTTCATGGAGGTCAAAGAAGCAAGGCATCGGTCGTTTGTTGAGCTACTTGCATGCAGAGGATTTTGGAAGATTAACACCAAATTCGAAATAAAGCTAGAAAAATTTAATATGATAACCAAGCAATAATTTGCATGACAAAAAATCTAGCTTTTCATAGAAGAACGAAACACATCGAGCTCTATTATATTTTCATTCGAGATGTCATTGCGGAAGGGGTAAAGCATTATTCAACCAATGATCAAGTTGTGGATGGATTTACCATGGTGCTATCATATCCATCGTTTATCAAATTTTAGTCTTTACTTGGTGTTACTAGTTTTTGCATCAAGGACGAGTGATGAATTTTAATGATGCAAATATGTCCGTTAGTTTAGGTCTTTAAATTTTAGATATAGGTTCCTACTTTTATGTTGGATGCGGAATATTGAATTACTTGGTCATCACGTGTTTGCTAAAATGTAGGAATCGATTTAGTGTTTTTAGTTTGCACGTTTTTAATGTGGGAATTCCCACTGTGATTATTTTATGATATAAATAAGTAGCAAGTTGTATGTGTCAAGTAGCTCGCCTTACTTTTTCTGCTGATATCTAATACAACTTAAAAGTCCGCTTTCCAATACAAAGCCTTTATTTTATCACTTATTCTTTGAATTTTAGTTTCTAACATTCTCTAATGTAGTTGTTTATTTGCAATACACGTAAAAGAACCTATAATATTTATAAGGACATGGGGTCTGCCAAATAAAATACCGGGTGATCAGTCATTTATAAAATTTAAAACAGAATATCCGGTTGGTTCATTCTTAGCATCACTGTCGAAAAATATTTTTCTTTATTAATCACCTAATAATTAGTTAAGCCAGTGTCAAAATATTTTACCCAATAATTAATGTCAATTAATTTAAACCATATAACACGTGAACCATTCTATTGAATAAACAAATAAAGAATAAAACATCATCCAACTGAATATGATAAAACTGTAATAATCATCCCAGTTAAACAAAATCCCAACTATTAATCGTAATAATACTAAATCCAACTTGAAACTGAAATACTGAAATGAAATGAGTACAAAGTCTCTTGGACATAAATAAAATGAGGATGGGTGACACATGCCCTAACTGAGAAACCCAATTCAAAGAACTGAAATCATAGATGTGGAGGCGTCTAAATACGAGGATCTACAACTCCCACAATAACTGTAGCACGTCAAAATATCCAACAGTCTAAGCTTGGCACCCCTGTGGCTGGACACTTAAAAATAATTTCACAAGAAAAAAAGATTTTGCAAGAGACGGGTCAAAGCCCGAGTGTAAAATATTTTTAAAATCTTTAGCAAGTATTTAAAATGCAGTAAATCAAATATAATACACATGTAAGCTTTTCGAACACTCACTTGAGATTCTAACCCCTCAACTACTCTGCATGCCTAATGTACCTCTAAACCATCCTAGTTATCTTCATCACTTAACTATAACATAGACATCCACTTTCTAACTACCACTCGTAGTAATAACTGATATTTCCCACAAACTATTATTATTAAATGTCCTTGCATTTACTATTCTGAATAAAAGTTTCACAACAAGTTTAAGTGTTCCCATACTTAAGTTACTTAAGAATTTATCAGCTTTCTTATCTATAAATTTCACACAATAGATAATATCACAAGTGTATATACATATTCATCACTATATAATGTATATACTAATACGATACCCCTAGACTCAGCTGCAGTGCATACATACTCTACTATGTAGTCCCGATACATCTCGTACTAACTAAGGACTACCAATTCGGAATCATTCACGAACCGTATAATACAAATAACACATATTCGAGGCGAACATAGTTCCAAGACTATGGGATACACACATACCTACGCACCCATATGACCGATGACTTATCAACTCACCGATAAGTCATTCCTAGGTTCTATGTCCCGAGGCACCAATAAAAAATTCCCCCAGTGGGCTCATCAGGATAAAACTGTCCCTTTTCAAAACCTCCCGCGATAGCAAGCAGTGTATGTATGTCATTCACATAATAAATTAATCATATAATAGGTATTCATCTCACCTATATATATTTATAACACAAATATAGGTATACTCATGTCCCATATCATAAATCTTATACGTAGTATATCATTATCCTGAATATCCTACGTTTAATAGAATGACAACTTCACTTTTTATCATACGCTCTCGATTATTACTCACCACTCAACGTATACCCCTTTATTTTACCCATAAAATCAATAGGTAACTCACCATATCCTACTGGTCTAAATCATCGTTGTCCTCAAATTCCCGTAACTCAAATTAATTTTCAAATCAGGTAATCCTCTCACGTTAACCTAATTACGTTTATCTCTAAATACGCCATTATGAGATCAAGCCTAATACCCAACTAGGCCTACTGGTCTTCTAACCTAAGTCCATGTATATTAAAACAAATCCCAAGAATAAATTCCAAATGATTTTCTAACCCTAATAATCAAAAGTAGAAAATTGGCCAAAACTTCTACCTGGTCCAAATTGATTCGCCTTGCTGAATCGATTCGGATAGGTTTGAATTGATTCGCTAGTACAGGTATGGAAAATTCTGCATATGTATTCTTACGGGTTTCTCCAATTTTCAACCCCAAATCCTTATTTTAATCATCCCCACCACCAATTCAAACATACTAAATGTTATACTAACATAATTAAACAAGTGCTAACGTTCAAAAACTACAATTTCATCGAAGGGCATCAATTAATTGGATTTATTTCAAGTATAAGCATTAAGAACCCTAATTTGTCATCTTCTTCAAGAACTACCCTAAAAGCCCAAAATTATTCATCCTTATTTATCCAATTTCGTGGTTTATCATCTATATATCATGGGGAATCAAACCTATATCAATTTTAATTCTAGATTATGATCCAAATCCTTCAATTTCATCCAAATCATCTACAATACATGTTCAATTTCAACCTACACTAACATGGTGATATTATTGCTCAAAGTACGCAAGTTTAAACACTTGCCTCTCGAAGGAAGGTCTAATCCGTTGGTGTAGTTGGTATGGTTGTGTTCCTCGTTCTCCAATCTATGCAGTGGTGCAAGGTGGTGGTTCTTGGCCTTAAACTCCTAGAATTGGCTCTCCTACTATCTCTATGACTTTCCCTTAGATTTTGTGAATGAAAACCCTAACTTCCCATATGTATCATATATATTTCCTCTCCTAATTTTTTAGGTAATTTAAGCCCAAAAATAGAGATTATCAAAATGCCCTCCCGGGATGCTGGTTTGACCTAAAATTATCCCGGGACCCAAACTAAATCCCCGGATAGATTTTCTGATTATCTCAACCCTTTCGAACACATTGACGCACTCGAATGACCATTTAGATTACTTAAAAAATTAATTTACATTTTATTCCATTAATTTAGTCCCGGCACGATTGACACGCATGTCCCAACTTAATTACCATAATTATCAATTATCGTATTTCTCACTCGCAATTATTTTCATAAATTCATAATCATATATTACTTTATACATTCAGTAATATTCAATATAATTCTCTCTAATAAATACTAACTCCTATCCCACTAGTTAATATTTATTTTACTCCGAATTAATTATCAATTAATTTCCCATTTTAATTTAATTAATCCAATATAAAAATCATTAAAAAAATACAGGGTGTTACAGTCCTAAGGGAGGCTCACACCACTACTTGATCATACCAACATGGTTGATCAACATAGTAACGGAATATAACTACCAGATCTAAACCAAGTCACCATTATGTGAAAATCTACTTAAGTATTTTTCAACATTAAACAGATTATAAAACTGTTCGATAAAATTAATAATTTTGTCCAAGTACCAACTTGAATAATCAATTAATCAATTATCATTTCAATTTAATCAATCAGTCCAATTATCAATTTAATGCGATGCCAATGTATCAAGTTAACCACGCTCAGTCATGCACATACTCTTGTCCCACTTAATTCAATTATTCATATGACACCAATATAACTAGTTAACCATGCTCACTCCTGCACATACTCTTGGTGCGTTTATGTTATACACTACACACATCACCTCACTATATCCTGTTGGCCCATTTTAACTGTCACTAGTGCACATACTCGTGAGATTCTACGCACGACACTTCACTATAGCCAGTTAGCCCTTTTATACTGTCGGCACTGCACATACTCGTAACGCCACACACACTCATATTACTATAGCCAGTTGGCATATTAATTGTCAGCATTGCACATACTCGAATAATCAATTAATCCAATTATCCATTCAATTTAATTAATTAGTTCCATTATCAATTTAATGCGACACCATTATAGTCAGTTAACCATTCTTAGTCCTGCATATACTTTTGTCCAGCTTAATTCAATTATTTAAGTATTCCCGCGACACCAATATAGCTAGTTAACCACCCTCAATCTTTCACATACTCTAGTGCGCTAAGTTATACACCACACACATATCCTCGTTATAGCCAGTGTCAACACTGGACATACCCGTGAGGTTCCTGTAACACCCCGTATTTCTGAGTATTTAGAATTTAATTCATTCAGTTATTTTTAAATTATACGTGTGTCGTAATTATATAGGATTAAATATCACGTGTTTATTAAAATATTAATCGGGAGAGATAATGATTAATATTTATGGAATAAATTTACTATGTGGGTAATAAATAATTATTTTACATCATAGCAAGTGATAGTGACGTGACAGTGTTATCTCTCAACCGATAGTCGAGTGTAGACTATATGAGATCGAGATAGCAGATTTATGTCGAGTGAGTCTGATGGCGATTTTGAGGTCATGATTGGTTCTGGGTGGGTCATGATAGTCAAAATAGTATACCCAACAATTATGATTGTGACTTTGAATCAAATCTAGGGTTGTTTGAGGTGTTTATTACACAAACATGTTTTAATGGATTAATTAGGTAATTATAGTTAATATTTGGAATTAGGATGATTATTTGATGTATAAATCATCTAACAATATTTCTCTTATGTTCTATATGATTGGATGGATGTATAATATCATGTAGAAGGTGTTTATGTTAGATTTGAAGAAGAAAAATCTATGTTTCCTCACTATTTTCATCTGGGTTTCTGCACTGCTTTAGTTAATATTGTTAGAACATAGTTAGAACCTCGCTCGAACGATGTGGATTTCTTGTTGAAACGAAGCTGGCATGTCGTTCCAACGACCTCAGGTTTTGGTCACGGAGATAGATCTTTTCGTCTCGAGCGCGTGACTGCCAGTTTCGTATTTTTCTTATTTTTTTTAATTAGTTATAAATTTCCTACGAAAAGGTGTCCGAGATTGAAATCGTTAGTCATAAATCAAATCCTAGTATGGATGCATGGGATTATACTACCTAGGGATGAGTGGGTAATTAAAGTTGAGTCAGAAATAGTGAGATAATTAATTGACGAGAAAGTTTAAATAACAAACCGAGTTTGGTAAATTTGTAAATATGTGATGTACGGACTGGTTGGGTAAGTCTGGGTAATTTGAGAGAGTGGCGTGAAGTTATTTATTGAATTGACAATAATTTGAATGAATTAAAGGTCGTGGGATAGACTCGGGATAATAGGCGAGTGGGCGATAGGCACAATTTAGTCGGATTTTTGTTTATATATATACGGGTATAGCGACAGTATATATATATATATGTGTGTGTGTGTGTGTGTGTGTGTGTGTGTGTGTGTGTGTGAATATCGGTGTGTATGATATTTATATGAAAACATACCCCTCTAGTGATATCATCGGAGGTTGCGTGATGTGAGTGAATCCCCTGGCTAGTGAATGTAGGGATAGTATAGTCCCCAGGTCATATCATCTGGTATTTTATTGTTTGATTTATTTTCGAGATGAGGCGTTTAAGGTATGATTCGGTCTCACTCTCGAGAAAATATGACCACCTCCACTACGTTTGCGATTTTATTCACCTATTTCGGTGTGAGTTATTACTCGGGAGGATGGTTATTATATATGACATATTTGTGATTGTTGCAGTATAATTTACGTATATAATAAAGTAGAAAATTATATACGGGTTAAAGATATAATGTGTGAATGCATTATTTATACATAACTAATGTGATTGTTATATAACCAATTAAAGTGGGAATGATCAACTAAGTTAAAGAGTAAAATAACTTAGGAACCAAAGGGAGGAAGTACTCGGGATAGAGTAAGGTGATCGAAAGATTTGTAACAGGAGTAATTAGGTAGGGTATTATTAGTTAGGTTAGAAGGTAAGCGTTAGGTGTGCACAATAGTTGAGGGGAGTGTAATATCTCAAGAGAGCGTGACACCCGCTTAAATATGAAAAGTGTTAATGCGTATTTAACTGTTGCATCTTAATTACTTGTTAAATATTTTCTCAAATGGTTTTGGTCTCTGAACAATGTAAAAAATATTTTTCAAAATATTTTAGGTGTTCAGCCATAGGGATGCCAAGCTTGTGGACTCATTCCATAGATGCATAGCTGTAAAATTTGTGGAGGGTTGCAAGACTTTGGGTAGACGCTTTAGTTATTTATTCATAGATTAAGATGTTGATTCAGTAATTTATTTGGGCATGTTTCCCCTTATATTGATACATTATATAAGTTTTATTTACCACACGATGTACTTGGATTTAGTTTTATTTTTGTAAACTTATGGATTGGATTTCGTTTTTGGAACCGATAGTTTATTCGGTATTCATTATTTATCTATTTATCGTACTATGTTTTAGACTCTTATATTTGTTGTGAATGAGTTATTATATTTATATTTTTCCGCATGTGGTTATGTTAATGAAAGATAAAATTGACACCGACTTAATTTAACATATTTGTTTAGTAATTTAAAAATGGTTTTCGATAATGATGCTAAGAATGAACTAAGTGATATTCCTGTTTATTTTGATAAATAACTCATCACACATAATTAAAGTAAGCGTGGTGTATTAGAGCATCAACTTATAGAGTCCTTAGGATCTATGCAGACTTACTACCTTTTCAGCGTTGCTTTTCTTTGACATAGAGCCCTATGCTTAAGACTTTTGATCCATAATGCAACTTACGTTCTCCTGTTATTGAGTATAGTTGTTGATGTAAAAAACTAGATTACTCTAATTATTCAATCACAGATAAATAAAATGAGACAAAGATTTTTAAAGTGGTTCAGCCTTATATGAATGGCCTACGTCCACTGTTATGTTATTGCTGAGTGTTTGAGAATTCTCGAGTGTATGTTCTCTCAAGAAATTCCCGTCCCTTTGAATGAGGGTGATACCAGGTATTTATAGCCCTTAGGCTGTACATGAAAGGGTTGATACATTAAATGATATATATGAAATGGTAATACATTTAATGCAGTGTGTACGTCAAGATGATAAACATTCAATGAATAGTTGAACTGTTGATTATCTGGCAATTAATGCTACGGCCGAGATGCAGCTCGGACCGCCTTAGTTGCTCGTTGCTCAGGAGTTCCTCGGAGCGCTAGAGTACCTCGGAGTGCTGAAGTTCCTCGGTGTATCCTCGTTGCTCGGAGAGAACATGAGTTGGTCGGGGAAATGAACTTCCTCGTTACTATTGTGCCAAGTAGATTGACACGTGTCTTCATATTATTCGTCCATATCAGCATATTAATTTTGGTATCAACAGAAGCCCCCAATGTTTCATATTTCGAACTTTGAGGAGTATGGAACATTCTTTCTCGGTATATGGAGATATTAAATGACTTTCCTGGGTTTTAGGAGCCTTTTCTTCATATTTGAATTTCCTTCCAAATTCGCAGAATCCGCCTTTTCGAATTTTTATGAGTGCTTCGATCTTCGTGCATTTTTGTCCTTTTAGCCGCCGGTGGCGTATTAGTTTCTTTTGTGTAATCATTTCCTTCGCAACTTCCCAAGGTAAAGTATTTAAACTTCTTAGGTGACCATACCGTCTTCTACCTTTTCCAATTTTCTACATTCAAGCTTTCTGTTCTCTCTCTCTCTTGTGCGTTCATCTTTTCCTTCGCTAGTTATCAGCTCTTCCTTTTTCCTGTAAGATTCTCTTCTTTTCTTCTGTATTTCTTTTATTCACTATGGTTTATATTGTGGAGTCTGTTGAGAAATTTCGTTCCGATTTTTCCATTCCTTCTTGGGTAACTCTGGAGGTTCTTTCTGAGCCTTTAGATTATTTTCGATTGGCTGAGGGACATTGGTTCCCCAGTCTATTCATTGCTGAATGTGGATTTTCTTTTCCGCCAAACCCCTTATGCTTAGAGTTCTGTCAGTACTTTGACGCTGTTCCTGGAAAAATAGCCCTCAATTCATGGAGAATAATTAATGGGGTGTATAAATTAAATCTAACTCATGGGACTCGTATGGGGATTCCTGAGCTTATGTATTGCTATAGATGGGCTATTTTAGATAATGTTTATTACTTAAAAACTAGGTTTTTAAATAGGGCTCTTGTAGTTAACCTCCCTGATGCAAATAGAGATTATTTTGAACATGGGGTAGTTATTAAAAATTGGCAATATGCCCCCTTGGTTGGAGATGCAGTATACCAGGGTCCTAAATGCCCCCCATATGGAAATGGGATAGGTTTATTCTCATTTTCCTTTACTTATGAAATTATGCTTTTATCATATTTGACAAAATGTATGACTGATATTTCATTATGTATTTGTTTGCAGTTGATAGTAAAAAAAAAACTCCAAAAGAATCAGAGGTTAATATTAAGCATCTGAAACTTATCTGGGGTTTGCATAAGAACGTTGCAGACAAGCACATCAGGTCTGCATCATATTTGCTGCAGTATAGGAGTTATACGACTTCTTATACTGCTCGTCCTATGATTAGATCTGTTGAGCCAGCCTCAACTCCAGAGGATTCTTCTTCAGATTCTCACATCCCTTTAAGTCAGAGAATGGGAAGGAAAAGAGCTCCTCCTGCTCTATTTGACGACACTACTTCTGCTGCTGAGGCCAAGAAAAGCAAAATTGATGTCCCAGAGGGGACTAAGAAGGTGGATGTTGCGCCTTCCAAAGCTACCGAGAAGCCCCCAGTGGCTCCGAGCAAGAAGGTTGCTCCTATTGAGATGACTGCTATCTCTCCGACCAAGAGTTCTTCCTTGGTTGAAACTGCTGAAGTCCCTTTGAGGAGATTGAGGAAATCGTCCTCAGTCAATTTGGCTGAAACTGTCAATCTGGCTGAAACCATCTCTTCTCTACCAGCTGGTGGTGTTGGTGTTCCAACCATCATTACTCCGAGCTCTGCCATGAGCTCGGTAAAAACTTGGATCATACCAAAGGTCCAAGGAACTGATGAAAAGATTTCTAGGGATATGCTGACATCCCTAGCTACCCGTCACCTTGCTTCAATAAATTTCTCACACTCTGAATTTCCTCTCTTTCTTTGAATACTTGTATTTTTGTACTGACCTGTCATTTTTTCCTTTATTTAGCTGGTGAATTATTTTAACAACATCGTGAAGAAAGACGAAGCAATTAAAGCTTCCAGCTCCTCGTCGGGGGTAGAGGATGCTCTGCTGGGTTTGACCCAATCCTTGAAGGATTCTCGTCAGCAGTATAATGAGGACAAAGATGACTGGGAGAAAAAGTTGTCTATAGTTGAAGCTGAGAAGGTGAAGCTGGATGAGATCTCTAAGAGTTTGGAGAATAAGGTGAAAAGTTTAGAGGTCGAGCATCAAAAATATGATGACAAGCTCAAGAACTTTGGAGAGCTTGAAGATAAGCTGAAAAAGGCAGAGGAAGAATTGTCCGTCCTGCGAGATGTCAAGCGCCAAAAAGAAGAATTGGATGCGAAGTTAAAGACTGCCGAGGATCTTCTATCCGAGAAGCTCTCCTCGGAGAAACTGAAAAGAAAGCTCGCAGTTAAAAAATCCTTCAGCGCTGGCTGGGATAAAGGATGGGACAAAGGGATTGCTGCGATGACATCCCAAGTACAATACGGGAAGTTGAAATACTTCCGAGATGGCTGGGTAGCTGCCCTGTAGGAATTGAAGATCAAAGACGACTCTGAGCTATTTCAGCTACACCTCCCTGGTCCTCCCCCACCAATTGTAGAAGAAGAAGAGGATGAGGCCATCTCTGATGAATCTTCCATGGCCATGGGTGATCAAGTCCCTGCCTCTCTACCTTCCGCCAACGAGGACATTTCTTCCATGCTTCCTCCTTCTGAGAAAATTTCAACTCCTGCTGATCAAGCTGCTGTTACCACCGAGCAACCAAAATCCTCGTCCCAGCCTCCCGAGAAAGTCTTGGGAGACAAGGAAAAGGTGTGAAGTTGTTCGGTATCATTTCTATCTTTCATTATCATTTGTAATCAAATAATGTAATCTTTTTATGATCTAATAAAATATATCTTTGTTCTTCTCTGTTGTTGATGATTTGTTTTTGTTGACTGTTGTCTCCTCTTCATTAGTTTATGGCCAGGATGGAATTGCTATCTGCCAATGATACAAAACTGATGCAGCAATGTCATGAATACTATAAGGCTGGTCACACAGAGCTAAGTGTATCAGAAGTTGCTGACATCCTTGGCCATGATGCTTCAGAACAGGCAATTGAGGCTTATCGGTACTTGAAAGCTTTACTCGACCGAGCTGTGGCCAATAATGTGGCCTACTATGAATTGATCGAGGAGCTTTATTATACCTTAGAAGATCTTCAGGATCAGCACAATGAATCAACTGCCTTGTTGCACAAGGAATATGAGAATAGGTATCAACAGCTTTCCTCTGAGACAGGTCACAAAAAGATCATCGCTGGGTACAATGTTAGGGAGAGAACCCTAAAAGGTGAAGTTGAGGCCTGCAGACAGATCGCCGAGCTGCTGGAACATGAGAACAACAATTTGCAGAAAAAGTTGGCACAATATGAGTCTGCAGCTTCATCCTCTACTGCCTTGGTACCGGTCACTGATGAAGGATTCTCATTCTTAGAGGTTGAAAACGCCAAATTAAGGCAAGAATTGGATACGTTAAGAAAGTCTGGTGTTTCTACTACTGCTCGGGGACGAGGAAGAGGGTCTCGTGGGCGAGGAAGAGTTGTTCAAAATGTTGTCGAGGAGCAAAGTTCTCCACCTGCTCGGAGTCGATCAAGAGTTCTCAGCCGTAATGTTGAAGAAGCTCGCACTCAGTCTACTTTGGAAACTCAAGCGTTCCAATTGAATACAAAAGATCGTGCTTTGTCTGAAATGTCCAAGAAAAACCTATCTTTGGAAGATCAACTTACTGCAACGAAGTCTGCTTTGAATAATAAAGATGTTTTTGCCAGGAGCCTTCACGAGCAACTAGAGAGAATACCTTTCCAATTCCACAAACAACCTCGTGAGTTTTGGATGGCAGGCTACAATGAAGCCCTTTGTCATTTGGATGCTCGCCTTGAAAATGCCAATAATGAAGGTTATAAATAGGGATGGTTGAACGCACTGGGTGTGTTAAAGCTAGAGCAGGGTCATTATTTATGGGATTATCATGCTCCTGGGCTACTAGACTTGCCTATACCGCCTTATAAACTGGACATGGAATGGATCCCAGCTCGTGCTATTCCTCGGAGCTTAATTTCAAAATATCTTGGTGATTATAGTCTTCATTCTCAGATTGAATTATCTCGTCCCGAGCATCTCTTGGATACTCCTTCAGTAATGAATGTCAGAATGTTGAGGGACTTGAATTTTATCAATTCTCCCCAAACATTTAATGATCCTCCTGCTGGCGAGGAATTTGTATCGAAGGCTGAGGGGAAAAAACCAATAGAATAGGATTTTCAATGTAATAGTTAGCAAATATATGTAACTTGTAATTTATTTTGAATTTTAATGAAAGACTTTCATTTTCTGTTTGAAAATTTGTATTGCTATTCTTTTGTACTTGCCTAACACTTCTACATCTGTGCATATGTATCTGTTAAAAAGACAATAATTTTGTGTTGTTCATCAACCAACTTAGTAATAAACAGTTACAAGTATCAAAAATGTTGTTCGATCACTTAATAATAAAGTAATGAGTATAAAAATGTTTAAAATTTTCCAACCAACCAAGGTTGTTAAATTGTGCTCGTCGACCAATTATAATTAGTGAGAGTTTATACCCTACTTACCATACTTGGTAAATTTTTGTCTTTTTTATAAAATGTGTCCGACCAACCAAGGTCGATAAATTTTCCTCGTCAACCAACTACAGTTAGTGGGTTTTTATCCCCGACCAACCATACTTGGTTCAGTTTGGAATATTTTGTTCTTCGAGGAACTTTTGCAATAATCTTACCTCCCGACCAACATAAATTGGCATTTGAGAGCATATTTTGTTTCTCAACCAGCCAAAATTGGCATTTTAAGAATGTTATTCTCGCCCTTTTACCATCCAAAGTTGGTCATTGGTTTGAACTATTAGGTTCTTTTGAACTATCTTGTCCACAAGCTCTTTTACCAACCGAAGTTGATCACGCAAGTGTACGCCTCCTAACCAAAGGGGTATAATTTGTTCTCGCTATTTTACCAACCGAAGTTGATCACGCTTGAACTATCAGGTTCTTTCGAACTATCTTGTCCACAAGCTCTTTTACCAACCGAAGTTGATCACGCAAGTGTACGCCTCCTAACCAAAGGTGTATAATTTGTTCTCGCTTTTTTACCAACCGAAGTTGATCACGCTTGAACTATCAGGTTCTTTCGAACTATCTTGTCCACAAGTTCTTTTACCAACCGAAGTTGATCACGCAAGTGTACGCCTCCTAACCAAAGGAGTATAATTTGTTCTCGCTATTTTACCAACCGAAGTTGATCACGCTTGAACTATCAGGTTCTTTCGAACTATCATGTCCACAAGCTCTTTTACCAACCGAAGTTGATCACGCAAGTGTACGCCTCCTAACCAAAGGAGTATAATTTGTTCTCGCTATTTTACCAACCGAAGTTGATCACGCTTGAACTATCAGTGTAGTGTATCACACTAGTATTCCCCAAAAAACTTGTAATAAAAGGAAGGAGATGGTGAAACATCATCGTTTTATTCATAATGAAGGAATTGCTTTACATTTTACATTACTGATAATACTTGCGTAGGTAAATTCCTCTCCTTCTAGAGTTGCTATTATGTAAGTTCCTGGTCGGACAACTTCTGTAACTCGGTAAGGTCCATGCCAGTTGGCTTCAAGCTTATTGTGCTTCTGATTTACCTTCTTTAGCACATAATCCCCTTCTTTTAAGTCGCATTTCTTCACCCTTTTGTTGTAGAACAGAGCTGTGCGTTGTTGGTAAGCAGCATTCCTAATGGCTGCCTCTTCTCTAACCTCCTCGAGCATGTCCAAATCTAATCTTCTCATCAAGTCACTGACTAGGGAATTGAAATTTAGCACTCTGCGTGTTGGGAGACCCAACTCAACAGGTATTACAGCCTCACTTTCAAATGCCAGCATGTATGGTGATTCTCCAGTCGCTGCTTGGGGAGTTGTTCGGTAAGCCCACAATACTGATTGTAGCTCATTAATCCAATTAGCTTTAGCTTCACTTAGCCTCTTCTTCAAACCATTTAGTAGTGTTCTGTTTGTCACCTCAGTCTGCCCATTGCTTTGAGGATGACCTGGTGCTGAATGGGTCTTCAGGATGTTTGATTGTTGACAATAGGCAGCAAACTCCTCGTTGTCGAATTGTGTTCCATGATCTGTGATGAAGGCATGAGGGAGACCATATCGACAGATGATATTCTTCCAAACAAACTGGTATACCTTCTCGTACGTCATATCGATAAGGGGTTCAGCTTCTACCCACTTAGTAAAATAATCTACTGCAACAACGAGGTACTTGAATCTTCCTCGGGTGATTGGCAGTGGTCCAACCAAATCAATTCCCCACATGGAAAATGGCCAAGGGGAAGTTATGGGTGTCAACAAGGCTTGTGGAGTTCGTCGGATGGAGGAAAAACGTTGGCACTTGTCACATTTCTTAGCATAGGCTATACAATCAGCTCTCATCGTCGGCCAGTAGTATCCTTGCGTCGTCATTCTTTGCAAAAGTGTCCGACCTGCCACATGTGCTCCACAAGACCCTTCATGGATCTCTTCAATCAATTCTTTCACTTCGGAGGGGTGTACACATCTCTGCAAACCTACCATAATTCCTCGTCTATACAAAACACCATTAGTTAGTACATACCGAGCAGCTTTAAACTTTAATTTCTTTGCTGCGAGCTTGTCCTCTGGCAATTCTCCCTCTTCAATATATGCCCTGATGGGATCCATCCAAGATGGTCCTAAATCAAGGGTAATAACATTCATCGTCAGATTTTCATTTATGCTCCGACTTTCCAGTACTTCAATTGGTATCGTTCTTCGCAGCTCGGTACGAGTAGCTGATGCTAGTCGGGCCAGTGCGTCTGCTTGTGCATTTTCTATTCTGGGTATTCTGATCAACTGAATGGCATCAAATTCTGCCAACAATTCCATCACCTTTGCATGATACTTGACCATTAGTTCTCCTTTAACCGCATATGTTCCCATCACCTGATTCATAATTAATTGAGAATCACTGAATACCATCACTTGTTGTGCTTCCATAATCTTTGCTAAATTAAGACCTGCTATCATGGCCTCATACTCAGCCTCATTATTGGAGGTTTTGAATTGAAATCGCAAGGCATATTCTATATCAATCTCGTCTGGGGTTTTCAAAACAATCCCTGCTCCACAACCTGCTGTGCAAGATGACCCATCTACATACAATCTCCATATAGGTAACTCGTGTTCAAATTTCTTATCCAATAGAGTTCCTCGGTGGAATATCTGTCGTTATCTTCCATCCTCCCCTGTTAATTTTCGCTCCTCGTCGACCATCTCTTCTCGCCCTTTTACCAACCGGAGTTGGTCTGGGTTTGAATTTGATGATCTTTCTACATCCATAAGCCCTTTTACCAACCGGAGTTGGTCTGGACTTATGTCTGTTGATCCTGTAACATCCACAGGTTGATCAGTGAGCACTTTTTGTTCCTCGTGGGTATCAGGATATGTAAACTCTGCTATAAAATCTGCTACAGCTTGCCCTTTCAATGATGATCGGGGTTCATACACAATATCATATTCACCGAGCTCTATTGCCCAGTACATCAGTCTCCCTGACTTTTCTGGCTTATGAAGGGCTTGTCTCAATGGCATGTCGGTATAAACGACGATGGTATGGGCTTGAAAATATGGCCTCATTCTTCTACTTGCTTCAATTAATGCCAATGCCAATTTTTTTAACTTTGGGTACCTAATCTCTGCACCTCGGAAAGCCTTACTTGTGTAATAAATTGGCTTCTGGACTCCATTCTCCAATCTGATCAAGGCTGAGCTGACTGCATGCTCTGATACTACCAGGTATAAGTACAACTTTTCTCCCGTTATTGGCCTTGACAACAGTGGAGGTGTTCCCAGATATTTTTTCAAGTCTTGGAAGGCTCTTTCACATTCATCATTCCACTCGAAAGTTTTTCGAAGTGTTTTGAAGAATGGTAAGAATCTATCTGTTGCTAGAGATACAAATCTGTTGAGCGCTGCAACTCGTCCTGTAAGACTCTGCACTTCTTTCTTTGTTATTGGAGATCGCAACCCTAAAAGAGCTTTGATCTTTTCTGGATTTGCTTCAATGCCTCGCTGGTTGACAATGTACCCGAGAAACATTCCTTCTCGTACTCCAAATGTGCACTTCGTCGGGTTGAGCTTCATCTGGTATTTATCCAGTTGATCAAAAGTCTGACTTAAATCAACTAGATGATCAGCAGCTTTCTTGCTTTTTGTCAGCATATCATCGACATAGACTTCCATATTGCAACTGATTTGTTCGGCAAAAAACTTGTTCATCAGCCGCTGGTATGTCGCTCCTGTATTTTTCAAACCAAAAGGCATAACATTATAACAATAAGTACCCCTAGGGGTAATAAAAAGAAGTACTCTCCCTGTCTTCAGGTTTCATCTTGATCTGGTTGAATCCTGAATAAGCGTCCATGAAGCTGAGAAGCTCGTGCCCAGAGGTAGCATCCACTAACTGATCAATTCTGGGTAATGGAAAGTGGTCCTTTGGGCAGGCCTTGTTGAGATCAGTGAAATCAACACACATTCTCCATTTATTATTTTTCTTCTTTACCATCACCACATTTGCCAACCAGTCCGGATATTTCACATCTTCAATGAATTGAGCTTTCTGGAGCTTGTCGACCTCCTCTTGAATAGCTTGATTCTTCTCGGGGCTAAATACCCTTCTTCTCTGCTTTACAGGCTTGATCTCCTTATTCACATTGAGCTCGTGACATAAGAAGTTTGGATCTATTCCTGGCATGTCCTCATGACTCCATGCGAAAGTTTTCTTCCTATTTCTTAAGAAAGTTATCAACTCCTGTTTTATTGAAGCATCCAACGATGAACCTATCTGGGTTACTCGTTCAGGGTGCTCGTCGTTCAGAATAACATTTTATGTAGATTCCACCACCTGTCCTTTTACAAGTTGGGATTCATCTCTGGGATCGAGAGTTTCAATCTCTGTATCTTCTTCCACCTGGTAAGTAGTAATCTTTTTCCTTGATTCCTCAAGCTCCTCTTGCTCGGCAGATGAATAATAGCATTCCCGAGCTACTTTTTGATCACCTTTCACAACTCCTACTCCAAAGTTTGTTGGGAATTTTAAGCATTGATGCACTGTAGATGGAACTGCTTCAAACTTCTTCAAACCAACTCTTCCCATGATGATGTTGTAAGCTGACTGCACGTTCTTATCCATCACAAAGAAGCGTATTCTTTCTGTTCGACAAGCAGGCCAAGTTCCGATGAATATATCCAACTTGATCGTCCCAAGTGGAAAAACTTTCTCGCCAGCAAAACCTAGGAGGGGTCTGTGATACGGTTCCAATTGAGATAATTTCAGATTCAAACTGTCAAAGCATGAATAGTACATGATGTCTGCCGAACTTCCATTGTCTACCAACACCCTTGAAATCACTACTTCCTTCATCCTCATTTTGATCACCAGAGGATCGTCGTGAGGATAAAGAACACCTGCTAAGTCATTTTTTGAAAAGACAATGACCAGCTTCTCTTTGTTTACCTTCCTCGGACGATCGTCCTCGGCCAGATTTATTCGCTGAATATATGAACAAGCTTGAGCCTCTCCAAGGTAAGCCTTTCTTTCTGCAGTAAGGTCTCCTCCTCCTGCATCTCCTCCTGTAATGACATTACAATCAAATGACCCAAAACGTATAGAAAATACCTCTCGTTCTGGCTGTCTTGGTTTCTTGGGAAGGTCGGGGTCATCATCTGGATCATCTTCATGGTTTCTCTTTTTTTCTCTTATGCTCGACGAGGAGATCTAGACCTCTCTCTAGTTCGGTCGTTATTTTTTCTTTCACCTCCCCGATCAACATATTTTGCTAGCTTTCCTCTTCGGATGAGTGTTTCAATCTCGTTCTGAAGAGCTATGCAATTTTTGGTCATGTGACCATGATCTTTATGAAACTCGCAATATTTATCCTTACTCCTTGAATCAGGGTCTGACCTTAGTTTCTTTGGCCATTTTACCTCCTCGTTGTTCTTGATTTCTTCCAAGACATGATGAATACCCATTTTCAAAGGAGTATAATTGTCGTATTTCTTCAGGACTTCCCATGATGATTTATTATTTCTGGAACGTTTGTCACCGACATTGCCCTTATGCTCTTTATTTTTAGACTTGTCGACGTCCACCTTGGTGTCTTTATTCATATTCTTCTTTACAGCCATAGCTTCCTCGGCATTCATGATTTTGGCCGCTTTTGCCATCAACTCTGACATAGTTTTAGGTGGATCTTTCGCCAAGGTGTAATACAATTTATTAGGCAACAACCCACTCATCAAGGCGGTGATTGCTGTCTTTTCTTCGTAATCTATGACTTCCAGCTTCTCGTTATTGAAACGAGTTATGTAATCTCTAGTACTCTCACCAGATTTTTGTCTAACACTTAACAAGTGTGCTACTCGTTTTACTGGCTTTGCTCCAAAATAGAAATTGCCAATAAACAACTCGGCCAACTGAAAGAAAGTTTAAATCTTACCCCTAGGAAGATTGTTGTACCATATCTGGGCAGCTCCAGTAAGAGTTCCTGAGAACGCTCTGCATCTCATCTCGTCGGGGACGACATAGATGTCGGCAGCAGCTTGATATTGCTCTATGTGAAGAACAGGATCTGTCTTTCCATCATATTTGGGGGTCACTACAGGTGCTTTGAACTTTGACGGTGTAGGAAAATTCACAATGGCCTGTACAAAAGGTGTTCCTCGAACAAAAGTTCGTTGTAGGGGGTTCTTTGCTTTGGCCATTTCTCCCAATTTATCCTCCAACCGTTGGAGAGATCCTTTCCACGCTTCATTTCCTTCCTCGGGCCTATTGGTTCGAGCAATTGATCGTTCTGAGGTAGCTTCTTGAGATCTATCTTGACGAGCAGCCGGTCGTGATTGTTCTGATCCTTCTCTTAGATCTGATGGTTGTCGAAAACTCCTCGACATGGTCTTAGGTGGACTCCTATTCCTCTTAGGGCCTAATCGACTGAAAGGAGACACCCTACTCAGTCTTTCTAAAGCACTGGATCTTTCTGGAGAGAGGGTGATATGTTGATCAGTATCTGTAGCCCTTATTGACGAAGTTCGCCCAGGTTGATAAGAGAAATCATCAGACTCCTCATTACGATGTGACTCAGTACGCCTGGATCGTAAAGAAAGTAAATAAGTTTGCCTCTGACCACTTTGCTGTCCTGAACATGCAGGTGCACCACCATGAAGGGTTTGTATGAGTTGCCTCATTGTTTATTGCATGGCGGTTTGTCCTTGAGCCAGATTCGCCATAATCCCGGCTAGATCTGGAGGTGCAGAGGGATTCTGAGGATTTCCAGTATTTCCAGCGTTTCGATTGCTAGATTCTGGATTATCCGCCATTGATGATGGACGATTTTTGGTGAAAAACGATAGTAGAAATCGTTCCCACAGACGGCGCCAATCTGTTGATGTAAAAAACTAGATTACTCTAATTATTCAATCACAGATAAATAAAATGAGACAAAGATTTTTAAAGTGGTTCAGCCTTATATGAATGGCCTACGTCCACTGTTATGTTATTGCTGAGTATTTGAGAATTCTCGAGTATATGTTCTCTCAAGAAATTCCCGTCCCTTTGAATGAGGGTGATACCAGGTATTTATAGCCCTTTGGCTGTACATGAAAGGGTTGATACATTAAATGATATATATGAAATGGTAATACATTTAATGCAGCGTGTACGTCAAGATGATAAACGTTCAATGAATAGTTGAACTGTTGATTATCTGGCAATTAATGCTACGACCGAGATGCAGCTCGGACCGCCTTAGTTGCTCGTTGCTCAGGAGTTCCTCGGAGCGCTAGAGTACCTCGGAGTGCTGAAGTTCCTCGGTGTATCCTCGTTGCTCGGAGAGAACATGAGTTGGTCGGGGAAATGAACTTCCTCGTTACTATTGTGCCAAGTAGATTGACACGTGTCTTCATATTATTCGTCCATATCAGCATATTAATTTTGGTATCAACAATAGTGGATGAGAATCATATATGAGTTCGGTTGGGATTCGTACACTGAATAATATAGAACGACCAACGAGGGTCGTTACTAGGACTTGTTAACGAAAATGTATTTTATCCCTAATTAATTAAATTGGTTTAATTAATGTACATTTTAGTCTAACTTAATATATTGATTTTGATGATTCCAAACATATTTTTATTGGGTTATTTTATAGAAATCTATTTTATATACCATGATATACATATATTTATTCTGTATGGTATTATCCTGTTTATTCACGTCTGAACATACCTCGACTTTACACAACGACATATCCAAGTAAAGGTATTCACATATGTTGCACATTTGCACTTGACACATTAGACACACATGCATATTTATACATTTGCACTTGACACATTAGACACACATGCATATTTATACATTTTCACTTGACACATTAGACACACATGCATATTTATTGATCCATGATTTTTAATTGTGTGACTAATTAATTGTGAGCCCAATTTTTTATTAAAAATGAAACTACATTATCTTTGCTAAAAATAATTTTTTTATATAAAAAGTTAAAAGTTTTGGTTAAAATGAAATTTTTATTTTAAAAATAATTTGCGAAATTATTTTTTTTATACAAAAATGAATTCTCGATATAATATTTCTTTGGTATTGGTTTCATTTTCTCACCATGGTAAGTTGAGTTCATAACAGTTATATTTTAAGCCCCATTTGGCTTTGTATAGGATTTGTTCTATTGTGGTCATTTGGTGAGTTGTCATTTGAATGGAAGACTTAACTTTTGGAGTTCTTTTGCTGTTGGTTAAATCCAATGTTTCGTCACTTTTTAAGTGACTTGACCATATAGGAGCATGCCCTAGATCTGCTACTTCTATAAGTATAATTTAAGTAGCTGTTGACCCATGTACCTTACTACTGTGAGCAAGATTTTATATCTCTAAAATTGGTTTCTTTTAACCGAGATTTTCTTTTGTCTTCTGCTACACGCCACCTTCATGTTCAATCATCTCTGACAAATTAAAACAAGTTAGGATTCGTCCTTTTAAGTGTCTTGAAGGTTTAAGCCTTAAGCTTTAAAGTGTTATCCCATATCTGATAATACCTGTCATATCAGACCTGCTGCCAGCATATCAGACTTTCGGACACACACCCACACAGTTAATGACCAGCGTTATTGTTGCGTCATCTTTGGCCGAAAATGGGTTCAACTATTGCGCCATTACTTATCCGAAAAATTAGTTCGGATTTAATTTTTTTTAGTTCGAGTTACTTTATATATATATATATATATATATTTCGGTCCGGATTTTTAACGTACAAATCTGTTTGAATTTTTTCATATACCCATTTTTTATTTCTGTCCGAAAATCCTTTTATACATATCTGTCCGGATTTCTTTTATTCATGTACGAATGTCACTTTCATATATATATATATATATATATATATATATATATATATATATATATATATATAATAAGTCTTTAACTCTTTCTACAAGAATTGTTGTCTAGACTTGATGTTAGGCATGGGACACCCTGTCAACTACTTGGTCCTTGCTATCCACTCAAATACTCTTTGACTAGCCTTTAAGGCTATAACATCAATGCAGAATAGACTGCTTAAACTTTGGAAAGTTTTTATCAGTTCAAAATGTTAACGTAAATTCTTTTTGGTCCAAAGATTTTGTAACGTTTATATCTGATCCGTTTACATATATTACAGTCCGAAATTCTTTTAACAAATATCTGTTCGAATTTATTTATTTTTATCCGAAATATTTTTTACAATATCTATTCGAATTCTTTTTTGTCCGAAATATTTTTTATGAAAATCTGTTCCGATTTTTTATATATACACTCATTTTGACGCATGTCACATTGAGATATTCGTTTGTAGTAGAAATTAAATATCTGATATCATATTTTTTATATTTTACCAGATTTCCTCTCTGCATATTAAACTCAGTTGGTATTTTTTTTAACAATTAAATGACAGAACAAAAGATAGCATCCTTGATTTCTTATCTCCCTTATGTTCATGTCAGTAGGCTATTATATCAAAGTGCCTTGGACGCCTCAACTGACAGGCGATAGTATTGTCTGATTTCAGTACTTTGCATATTCCATTTTGCTTCTAACTTCTTTATCTCCCTACCATTCTATATTTTATTTCTTACACAGATAATATAGTTGGTTTAAACAGATACGTTTTTCCTTCTCAAGATATATAGAGCATTTAATGGTAGTCTGCAGATTCTATGGGGAGACCATACTCTTAAATCAGAAATTCTTTTCATCATTTATGATGAAGAACTTATCCACAGCCTTCTCCAACGGCTATTATTTTTTAAGCTACAAAGGAAGACCATATTCAGTTGGAAAATAGCACATACGAAAAACTAGAGAGCATCCAAAAATTTATTCAGCTCCACATACTCAAAAAAAAAGGAGAGCAACTAGAATTTATATTCAGCTCATACACTCGTTCAAGAATAGCATTGAAGTTGACACTCAGATTTGAGATAGCAACAAAGTTCTATTTAGTTATTTGTTGAAGAAATTTGAAGAGCTCAAGAATCATTATTCTGCTACAAAAATTTCAAGAAGAAGACTAGTGCCAAAAATCAGATTTATTGTAAAGTCTCACTCAAGAAGAAACTCGGATCAATTTGTATTTTAGAGAGTTTCGACATCCAAACTTTTTACTCAACATTCGGATTTGTTTGAAGTTGGGATTTTAGCTTCGGTTGTACTTGGAGTCGGTATTTGCTTCAAGTGACTGTAAATGGTGGTTTGATCCTACCGTACAAGTGGATCAGGACTAGTGAAGCGCGGGAGACGGAAGCTTGCTCTTGGCGCGTGGACGTAGGCCGGGTTTTGGCCGAACCACGTTAAAATACGGTGTCATTTATTTTCAGCACTTATATTTATTTATTTGCTTGTGTGTGATTGGTTATCTTTATTTTAAGCACTTACACTTGCAATTGAATTAATTCTGAAAATTTGATAATTTGTTTTTAAGACAAAAATAATTATTTTCGTAATAATTAATTAATTCCAGAATATTAATTTTTATTAAATACGAAAATTGTTTATAAATTTATTAGGTCTTATAATATTGTTATATAACAACTTGTTTAATTTATTGAGAGTATTTGGTTGTTATTCTTGATTTGAATCATTTAAGATTAATTCTAGAAGATAAATTATTATTAAGCAGAAATTAATTAAATATTTATTTGGGTGTTGAAATCTGTGATTTATCTTGTTTAAATTTATTGGTAACTTTTATTTAATCATTATTGGTTTAATCATTTAAGATTTATTTAATATGAAATTTGTATTAAGTTTTTTAAATTAAATATTTTCTGAAATTTTAATTTAACCCGAAAAGTTTGTAAAATCTCAATTCACCCCCCCTCTTGAGTATTTTTCTGGGCAACAATTGGTATCAGAGCCAGTGCTCTTCTTATTTATTTTGATTTAACAATCTTAGAGTTAAAGATCATGACAAACTTTTCTGTATTTATTTTGAATACTGCACTTTACATTTTTATTATTTGTATGCTAAAATGTTTGATCTCTTGTAGCTACTCCTTGTTTCAGTATATGAAAAGAAAATGGATATGCAGTGGACCATATGTTTCCAACTTCATTTTGAAAGAAAAGTTCCCTGAAAATTCTGATTTTGATGCACTTAGTAAAAAGATGTGCACCCCTTGCCTATATGCCAATGTTGATGAATCAAGCATTGAAGAATCTATTACTCCTTGTCTCATGGCAATTGGTAATGAAGAGGTACAATCTAACCTTTGCATTAGTAATGATGAATCATATTCTACTCATAGTGCAAATCATGATATTGGAGATGATACTGTTGATGATTATGATGAATTACAAGATGCATTTAATGAGTTGTATGAAAAATATGAAGATATTGGAAAGAAGTTCATTGCACTTAAAAAGACTCATTCCAAATGTGATTTTATATCAAAAGATTTTGATAATCTAAAATTAGAAAATGAATCTTTAAAAAGTGAAATTAAATCTTTGAAAAAGGAAAAATATGTGAGTATCCCTAATTCTTTTGAATCTGAAAATATTGAGTTGAAAAAGGAAGTTGAATATTTACAGAAATCCATAGACACATTTACTAAAGGAAATGATTATTTTCATAAAATTGTGGAAAAACAAAGAATTCGATTTAATAATAATGGTATTGGATATGAGGAAGAAAATGAGAAAAAGAATTATTCTAATTTATTTAAAAATGATGCCTCATCTAGTCATCCTAACTCCTTATGCTCATATTGTGGTAGACATACACATTACTCCAAATTTTGTAAATTTACAAAAAGAAAATATAATACAAAATTAGCTTGGATTCCGAAAGAAACAATTATGTATGCCAACTTGTAGTTTGCCACACTCCTTTTGGGTTCCAAAAGATAAAGTATTTATGTGCAAAACCGGTATTGGGACTTGAACAAATTTTATGAGAATTCAATTAGTGTTAGATTTTTTTGTTGAACACGTTCCTTTCTTGATAAATATTGTGATATATTGTTTTTATATCTAATACACTTATTTTCATGAAATATTATTTCATATGATTTTTGAGTTGTGTATGCTTATTCATGAATATTAATCTGATTAATTTCATGGTATTCCTAAATGTATCATTTGTTTGAAAATGAGAAAACCCTCACCTTTTTGTCCAAAACAAAGTATACTAAGGTTGACAAATTATTTATATACCTTGATGAAAATTTTATTTTAGTACATGATAAAATTGACAATAATGATTATTATTTGTTATGTACATTCTAGTATATCATAAGTTGCGTATCATTATTGATCACGATGATTATCTTTTATTATGAGTACGCTTGAATTTTTGATAAGAAAATAAATTCTGAAATTTTCTATTTAATATTGCTTTATGGACCTAACACATTCTTGGATGGAAAAGAGAAAATCTTTAAAGTTGTGTAGGTTGCATTTTGAGATGGAATGTGGATTTTCAAGGCATATGATTTAGTCATATTACAAATTTCAAGTATCATTGCCTAACGTTGGAAATGCCACACTTGGAAGAAATCTTCATGAAAATATCATTGGTATTGGTAAGGTGGTAAGGAACACCTTTCATGAATTTAAAATCATATATTTGTTGATGATTTATTTTATGATATATTTTCATACTTAGATTATTTGTTAACTCATATAAGCTTGCTCTAGATGATTTAGACATCACATGTTAATTTATACATTTATTATTCTAGATTGTTTTATGTTGTAAAACATGCACTAGATTTTGCTGATAATCTTTAGAGATGAAAATTCATAATCGTTGTGTGTTACACTTAGACATATATTTATTGATAATAATATTGGATTAATTCATGACTTTATTGTATATAAAATTCAAACGAAAATGTCATTTGAGAATATTTTGATAAAGTGTCATTTGTATAAATGTTAGTCATATGAGCTACTCGTTGATTTTATGATATGCACTCATTAATTTTGATGATATGATCATATTAATCTTAGTGAGATAAATTTATGACATGTTACATGTTTTGTGCCATTCATTAAATTTTAGCGACATTTCATGAAGTATATAATTTTTTATATTTAATTTTTGTGTTACTTGTGCTTACTTGAAAAATCAGATGATTATTAAGATTTTTATGTTTTAGTTTCATGGCATGTTATATGAACTGATTAGTTGAAAAGTATTGTCTTTTATAAAGAACATTATTTTTTTGGAACAAAATGACTCTTGTAATGTTTGTGCTTAAAAATATGAAAATATATTGAAGTTGATTAACTTATGTCACTTTCTTTATTGAGAAATTTATTGATTGATTGTTTTTGAAGTTCTTGAACAAATTGTTTGGTATTTGTTGAAAATCTGAAATTATTGAGTTTAATTTCTTATGGCCTCATGATATGTTTCATTCTTGGAAAATTGATTTAATGACTTTCATGGAAATATTACATCTTATTAGAAGATAATTAAAAAAAAATATTGATAATATTTTATCTCATGAAAAAGATGCACATTATTTATTATATGCATATATGCCTTAATTGGTATCCCTTAGGGGGAGATAAAAATTTATTGAAATTTGTTTGATTATTTGTTCGGAAAATGCTTAATCATAATCTTGATATATCATTATGGATTTTGCAATTTAGTTGATTATTCCGAGAATTTTAGCTCGTATCTTTAAAATGGCAAAGCTTGAGCAACATGCTATATTTTTTTTTGCCGCTATTTCTAACTCTTGTTATGTGCTTAATTCAAATTATTTGTTAACATCGAGTTATGAAATACTTATTTGTTGTGCACGTGAAAGTTTATATCATGATGATTTATACAACAATTGATATTGCGACTATTGAAATTGTATGTTGTAATTTTTTATTATTGAGAGAATTAAATATGCAAATTGATATATCTCTCATAATTGCATTATTTGAGAACATTGAGTTGTGATTCCAATTTATGCGTAAAAAGCTGTTCTGAGCTACTATTGTTGGCCACGCACGGTTTGTGTGACTACAATAATTGGTATCAGACAACTATTGGTATCATTTATCATTTTTGTGACTTATGCATTATTTGATGATATTCTTATCTATCTACACATTCGAATACATGCTATGAAAAATTTATGTGGACACATGTGCGTATTGAAAATTATTATGCCCTTTGCGATTTATGGTTATATCCCATGCACGAATTATTTTTGATAGGGGGAGCTTCGTTTTTTTTACCCGTGTCACTCGAGATTTATTTATAATATCTTTTTGATAATGTCAAAGGGGGAGAAATATTTATGATTCACTATTTGTGCTTAATATTTCATTTTATGAATATTTGTGAATCATTGTTTGTCATCATCAAAAAGGGGGAGATTGTTAACGAAAATGTATTTTATCCCTAATTAATTAAATTGGTTTAATTAATGTACATTTTAGTCTAACTTAATATATTGATTTTGATGATTCCAAACATATTTTTATTGGGTTATTTTATAGAAATTTATTTTATATACCATGATATACATATATTTATTCTGTATGGTATTATCCTGTTTATTCATGTCTGAACATACCTCGACTTTACACAACGACATATCCAAGTAAAGGTATTCACATATGTTGCACATTTGCACTTGACACATTAGACACACATGCATATTTATACATTTGCACTTGACACATTAGACACACATGCATATTTATTGATCCATGATTTTTAATTGTGTGACTAATTAATTGTGAGCCCAATTTTTTATTAAAAATGAAACTACATTATCTTTGCTAAAAATAATTTTTTTATATAAAAAGTTATAAGTTTTGGTTAAAATGAAATTTTTATTTTAAAAATAATTTGCGAAATTATTTTTTTTATACAAAAATGAATTCTCGATATAATATTTCTTTGGTATTGGTTTCATTTTCTCACCATGGTAAGTTGAGTTCATAACAGTTATATTTTAAGCCCCATTTGGCTTTGTATAGGATTTGTTCTATTGTGGTCATTTGGTGAGTTGTCATTTGAATGGAAGACTTAACTTTTGGAGTTCTTTTGCTGTTGGTTAAATCCAATGTTTCGTCACTTTTTAAGTGACTTGACCATATAGGAGCATGCCCTAGATCTGCTACTTCTATAAGTATAATTTAAGTAGCTGTTGACCCATGTACCTTACTACTGTGAGCAAGATTTTATATCTCTAAAATTGGTTTCTTTTAACCGAGATTTTCTTTTGTCTTCTGCTACACGCCACCTTCATGTTCAATCATCTCTGGCAAATTAAAACAAGTTAGGATTCGTCCTTTTAAGTGTCTTGAAGGTTTAAGCCTTAAGCTTTAAAGTGTTATCCCATATATGATAATACCTGTCATATCAGACCTGCTGCCAGCATATCAGACTTTCGGACACACACCCACACAGTTCATGACCAACATTATTGTTGCGTCATCTTTGGCCGAAAATGGGTTCAACTATTGCGCCATTACTTATCCGAAAAATTAGTTCGGATTTAATTTTTTTTAGTTCGAGTTCCTTTATATATATATACATATATTTCGGTCCGGATTTTTAACGTACAAATCTGTTCGAATTTTTTCATATACCCATTTTTTATTTCTGTCCGAAAATCCTTTTATACATATCTGTCCGGATTTCTTTTATTCATGTACGAATGTCACTTTCATATATATATATATATATATATATATATAATAAGTCTTTAACTCTTTCTACAAGAATTGTTGTCTAGACTTGATGTTAGGCATGGGACACCCTGTCAACTAGTTGGTCCTTGCTATCCACTCAAATACTCTTTGACTAGCCTTTAAGGCTATAACATCAATGCAGAATAGACTGCTTAAACTTTGGAAAGTTTTTATCAGTTCAAAATGTTAACGTAAATTCTTTTTGGTCCAAAGATTTTGTAACGTTTATATCTGATCCGTTTACATATATTACAGTCCGAAATTCTTTTAACAAATATCTGTTCGAATTTATTTATTTTTATCCGAAATATTTTTTACAATATCTATTCGAATTCTTTTTTGTCCGAAATATTTTTTATGAAAATCTGTTCCGATTTTTTATATATACACTCATTTTGACGCATGTCACATTGAGATATTCGTTTGTAGTAGCAATTAAATATCTGATATCATATTTTTTATATTTTACTAGATTTCCTCTCTGCATATTAAACTCAGTTGGTATTTTTTTTTAACAATTAAATGACAGAACAAAAGATAGCATCCTTGATTTCTTATCTCCCTTATGTTCATGTCAGTAGGCTATTATATCAAAGTGCCTTGGACGCCTCAACTGACAGGCGATAGTATTGTCTGATTTCAGTACTTTGCATATTCCATTTTGCTTCTAACTTCTTTATCTCTCTACCAGTCTATATTTTATTTCTTACACAGATAATATAATTGGTTTAAACAGATACGTTTTTCCTTCTCAAGATATATAGAGCATTTAATGGTAGTCTGCAGATTCTATGGGGAGACCATACTCTCAAATCAGAAATTCTTTTCATCATTTATGATGAAGAACTTATCCACAACCTTCTCCAACGGCTATTATTTTTTAAGTTACAAAGGAAGACCATATTCAGTTGGAAAATAGCACATACGAAAAACTAGAGAGCATCCAAAAATTTATTCAGCTCCACATACTAAAAAAAAAGGAGAGCAACTAGAATTTATATTCAGCTCATACACTCGTTCAAGAATAGCATTGAAGTTGACACTCAGATTTGAGACAGCAACAAAGTTCTATTTAGTTATTTGTTGAAGAAATTTGAAGAGCTCAAGAATCATTATTCTGCTACAAAAATTTCAAGAAGAAGACTAGTGCCAAAAATCAGATTTATTGTAAAGTCTCACTCAAGAAGAAACTCGGATCAATTTGTATTTTAGAGAGTTTCGACATCCAAACTTTGTACTCAACATTCGGATTTGTTTGAAGCTGGGATTTTAGCTTCGGTTGTACTTGGAGTCGGTATTTGCTTCAAGTGACTGTAAATGGTGGTTTGATCCTACCGTACAAGTGGATCAGGACTAGTGAAGCGCGGGAGACGGAAGCTTGCTCTTGGCGCGTGGACGTAGGCCGGGTTTTGGCCGAACCACGTTAAAATACGGTGTCATTTATTTTCAGCACTTATATTTATTTATTTGCTTGTGTGTGATTGGTTATCTTTATTTTAAGCACTTAAACTTGCAATTGAATTAATTCTGAAAATTTGATAATTTGTTTTTAAGACAAAAATAATTATTTTCGTAATAATTAATTAATTCCAGAATATTAATTTTTATTAAATACGAAAATTGTTTATAAATTTATTAGGTCTTATAATATTGTTATATAACAACTTGTTTAATTTATTGAGAGTATTTGGTTGTTATTCTTGATTTGAATCATTTAAGATTAATTCTAGAAGATAAATTATTATTAAGCAGAAATTAATTAAATATTTATTTGGGTGTTGAAATCTGTGATTTATCTTGTTTAAATTTATTGGTAACTTTTATTTAATCATTATTGGTTTAATCATTTAAGATTTATTTAATCTGAAATTTGTATTAAGTGTTTTAAATTAAATATTTTCTGAAATTTTAATTTAACCCGAAAAGTTTGTAAAATCTCAATTCACCCCCCCTCTTGAGTATTTTTCTGGGCAACAGGACTGTAGGAGAAGAGACTCAGGTGAAGCCACAGAGGATTATGGGAAATGTGATCGCAATAGAAGTCACCATTATTATAGTTCAGGTAGTTGACGCTGGGATAACCGCAAGGGCGTAGTAGTTTTCCCCAAGTACCACCATAGCAAATAGTGGTGCAAATTTTTACTCACCCAGTACAGTCGGTAAGGGAGAGAGTCGAAGATGCTTTTCTGAAAGGCTATCCACTAGAGTTGAGGAAAGTGCAAAAGTGGGATTTGGCTAATGGAAGGAGATCTTCCAAAAGAAATTATGTACGATGGAGTGTAGTGATATTATGATTAAAATCTTAGACAATTTTTTTAGCTCATAGGAGAAGTATTGTAGTGATGATAGTCAATCACCACATCCGAGGAGAGATACCATGAATATCGAAGAATTTGGGGTGTGGTTTGATCGCAAATCCTTTCATCAGCTATCTTATCAGAGAGACGAAGAAAATTCTAGTTTTAATTGTAAAAGGGGCAGACAGTGGCCGAACAAGAGGGAGAATTTGCTTATTTAGTGAAATTCATACTCGATGATGGGGTCTTTGAGGTAATAGTGGAATCATGAGTAAAATATACCAGCATCGAAGGAAAAATACGATCGGGACGACTGATGGTGATGTCATCAATGTTGTAATTTTGTAAAGGAAATATAAATTCTTCCATAAGAAGGGAGCTACGAGATTGGAGAGTCTAGTCAGCAGAATAAGAATGAATGCAACTGGTGATAGTGAGGCACCATAGGGGGATCCCTAGAAAGGGATCCATTTAAATGATATAGATCAAAGTAATTCCTACCAAGTGACGGTAGATTCAACCAGGGCAGTTAGGGCCATGAGTGTGTTCCACAGGGCTCGCATAGCCAAAGGAATAATGGGGGTCACAATCGGAGCCAAGACTACCAAGTTCAAGAGAAGGACAACCCTGACATAGCAAGTGGGGCCAGAGATAGGGGATGACACAGAGAGGTGTCCTATGTGTGGGGAGTAGGGCCACTTGCATTGAACTTATTCGTAGAGAGTTAGGGGACTGGCATAAGATGCCCTACCCTGGTAATAATTATAGATGTTTTTGATTCGGTTGGGACGAGAGTGTTATGTTCATAAATCATTTGAACCGTCCATGGTATTGGCAATTAAAAGTATGAGTTTTATTCTAGGGTGAATGGGGTATGCTTTATGTGACACGAGGGAGACACAATAGTTAGTTAGCACTAGGCTCGTGTGTGAAAAGGGTTTAGTAGAGGTATCATTAATAGTAATATAGTTTGCATATAGTTACCGTTGAGTATCAGAGCTCTCTTTGGTTCCGTCCGTAAGGTAGCGGGTGTGGACATTGAGAGAATATTTTTAAGTGGGTTAGCTCATTTTGATAGATGATATTTTAGTATGATGTTATCCTGGGTATGGACTGGTTAGCGATGGTTTGAGCAATGGTGGGTTGTTATAGCAAGGCTATCATGTTCATTATTTCAGGGAAGGATGTATTGTTTTGCGATGTATCACCTGAAAGAGGGAGGAGCTCGCGTCTATATTATATTATGGAGGAGATTAAGAGAGTATAGTTGTCTCGTTATACTTAATCCCAGTGTATAGGGACTTTACTGATGTGATATTGGGTATATTGGGTTTTCTATCGAGCGAAGAGATTTAACTCGTTATTGATTTAGTGTTGTGGACTTAGTGATAGTGCGAGCGCAGTGTTATACGACTCCTTTAGATATTAGGGAGTGTATGATTAGACTTATACGATGGGGGACATGATTTTGAGAGTCCTGATTATATGCTTTGGGCTTACAAAATTCAGTAACCAAAAATTCTAGGTGATAGCGCATCAGAGGAGTTCTTTATTTGAGTTTCGTTTGGGAGGAGTTCTACATGTGTACCATACATTGAGAGTAAAGAGACATTTTTGGATGCTAGGGAAGCAACTTTTGAAGCCTTTATACTTTTGACTCACTTGAGTCTATATTGTATAAGAGCTCAT
This sequence comes from Sambucus nigra, assembly GCA_949130495.1. NCBI lineage: Eukaryota > Viridiplantae > Streptophyta > Magnoliopsida > Dipsacales > Adoxaceae > Sambucus > Sambucus nigra. The sequence continues at coordinate 127,609,300 of OX422224.1, read as the reverse complement.
CTAGTTTGGAAATTGTGACAAAATTATGTCCATCCTAGAATCCAAAGAAACTCAGATATTGGTTTGCTACTTCATCTCTCTATCTTGTAGTGATCAAGAACAAATTGCCAACACTCACACACAGTAGAATTTGTTTAATCCATATTATACTGCATAATAATGTGTGTACATTTGTTGAGTGTTTTTAAATCCCTAAGTTTGATTTTTAATAATTTTTTGGGATTTTAAAAACTCTTTTTAAACAAGGTTTTCTTAATTAAAACTTGATTTATAAGTTTTTGTGGTCAATCTGTAAATATACTTTGTTGGGTATATTGGCCTAATGTTACCTTGGGTAGAATCCGAAAGCGGAGTAAACCTTAGGGTGTGGTTTTAATTACTTTTAGACGCGCGTTTCATATCCCTTATTTGGCCAACACCTGTCTTCATCTGATTGGTTGAGATTGTGTTTCTTTACTGAGTTATAAACGCGTATGTTTTTAGCCCTTGGATCTTTGGTTATCAACGATCTGCATGTTGTCTTGGTGAATTCCAGTACAGCCTTTTAAACCAATCAAGTATCGTTTAACCACGGCTTTCTGTGAGCCCTAGGATTCAAGTCAATTTAACTTGACTTAATCACAACCCTTGGTTTTGATCTAGTCTCTCGAACCTTCTCTTCACACTATAAAAGGAACCCTAATATCAGACTTCGAAGACTTTTGCCATTTTCATTTTTCTGAGAGAAATAGAGAGAGAAGAGAGAAACTAGAGAGAGAGAGAGAGAGAGTTAGAAACCCTAACTTTGTTCGTCAAAACCTCTTCAATCCAAAACCAAACACTTCTTCAAAACTCCATATCCAAAACACTACCCTGAGTGTTCTTGAGTGTTTGAGTTGAGTTTGTTATTGTTGCTGTAACCTCTTGTTCGTTAGATCTTGTTTTCAACTTAAACTATTACTTATATCTACTTTTTGATTTCATAGAAATTTCAGATCTGTGTTATTCATGTTACATTACACTTAGTTTCATTCTTTATTTCTCATCTTGAGAAATATATTGTTGATTATTTTCTATAAAACGTTTGCTTACTTTGAAATCAACAATAAATGCTTTCTCTTTCTAGTTCTTGTAAAACTAAACCTTTGACCTAGTTTGGAATCACACTTGGAGGTTTTCAATCTCGAAAATCTTTTCAAAACTGAGATTGATTAAGATCTTGACTGATTTCTGAGCAAGATATCCATGGATCCTGGGATTGATTTAAAGGTCAAATAAGGTTCAAAGTTTTGTAAGAAGAAAGAAAAAGAAAAGATCACAGCATATAGTGTTACTGTAATTTGTTAGGACTGTTTGTACTTAAAAAGTGTGTGCGTGTGTGCATGCATGTGTTAGAGAGCACCTCCACAAACACTTTCACCCTACAACACGAAAAGTGTTGGTAATAAGATCTTGTGAACAAGAGTCGACGTAAAGTGCTGGAACAAATCAGAAGTTAACAAACTGGGAGAACTACATCTACAATCAGAACTGCAGAGAAGTTATAAGGACACCAGAGGGTACATTCCTAAACTTATATAGGTCTGAGTTGTATGCATGTTAGTTATATAGTTTGTAACTCATAAATTTATTTTAGTGGATTTTTCATTTTACTCCGTAGAGGGAGTCGTGGATGTTTCCTCAATTGGTGAGGTTTTACCACGTAAAAAATTGTGAACATAATCTTTCTACATCTCCTCATATCATTCTTGGTTGTCCTGAGTTAAAAGCTTGTTTAAACTACATTATAAACCTGTTATTCAAATCTTGAATAGATCTCGTACATACTGATTTGTTAAACACATCTTGTGTTCAAATAGTTTGGTTTTTACGAAAAGAGTTTCTTCAAAAAACATCTCGGAGTTACTTAAATAGTTTATTTTTTAATAAACGGCTTTAGTAACATATTTTCAATTGGTATCAGAGCTTGGTAAAACTGGGTTTAAAGAGATCCTGTCTTTCTGAAATTGTTTTCTGAAAATCAAATATGGATGAGAAAAATGAAAGATTTGGTAACTTGACCAGACCTCCTATCTTTGATGGAACCAATTTTGCTTACTGGAAAGTAGGAATGATTGCTTTCATTCAAGGAACTCTGGGAGATGATGTCTGGGACATTGTTGAAAATGGTTACACTTTTCCTACAAAACCAGCCACCGAAGGAAGTAATGAGAGGGTTAAGAAAGCATTAAGTGAGTTCACTCAAGAAGAGAAACAAGTTTCTCGAAATAATAACAAAGGAAAGAATGCCATATTTATGTCCATAAATGAACATGAGTTCAAAAGAATCACATCCTGTACCACTTCTAAGGAAGCTTGGGACACCTTGGTTACTGCTCATGAAGGAGACACTAGAGGTAAGGCTGCTAAAACTCAAATGCTCATTCAACAGTATAATTCTTTAATTATGTCTGAGACTGAGTCATTTGATGACTTCTATATGAACCTGACTGATATTGTGACCAAACTGCATGCTAATGGGATAACTTATGATAGACAAGAAATCGTATCTAAAATTCTGAGATCATTACCACAGAAGTTTGATAACAAAAGATATGCTATTGAGGAAATGTGTGATATTAATCTCACTCCTGAACTACTCAGTAGTAAATTAAGAACTGTGGAAGTGGAACTGGAATTTAAGAAACAATTGACCCAATCCCATAGGAAACAAACTAGTTCCAATCTAAGCTTCTCTTCTAAATTGATTAAGCCTGAGTTTAATACTTCCAATGATGAATCTGATGAGGAATGCGGTATAGAGAGTTTGGACAATCAGATTGCCTTAATGACAAAACAGTTTAAGAAAATCATTAAGTTTAGAAAGAAAGCGGAAAATAAACAAGGGAAGTCAAATTATCCAACTCCCTCTAATCACAGATCTCATGAGAAAAACCATGACAAAAATCACAAGGACTCTCATATTAGACCTAATAGAGACCTTAAGAAGACTTAATGCTATAGATGTGGTAAACTGGGTCACATTGCACAAGACTATAGAGTTAACTTGAACACTCAAAACAAACACACTAGAGCTAACATTTACAAAACATGGGATGATTCAAGTGACTCTGAAAATGAGGAACCTGAGTCATCTGATGTTTTTGACCCTTGCATGTCTTTCTTTGCCAAGATTATTTATAATGATGACATGTCTATGCTTGTTAGTGAGGATGAACCAAATAATTCTATGTCTGATGCTTCGAATATTGTTGTTACTGGTTTAGATGCTTTGATTTCTGAGAATATTGCTATTTCTTCTTTGGGGTGTGTGAGTCAAAGGGAAAGCGATAATGACGATGTCAATGGGTATGTGAGTTCTAAGAATGAAGCCTTGGGGGTCACTTCACACACTACACCTAGTAATTTAGACAATGAAGACCTCCCAGACATTCACACACTTTATGCTAAAACTCTCAAGAAAAGCGCTAGACTAGAAAAAATTGTGAAAGATCTTACCAAAAAGTTGGAAGATCTAAGCCTGATGGTCAAACTAAATGCTGAAGAGTATACTACCCAATGTTTAACTCATGAAAGTGAAATTAAAGTGTTTGATGAAAAACTGAAAAATTTGACTGAAACAAATAAAATTCTGGAGAAAAAGTACAAAGGGACATTGTTAGAATTTGAACAAACCAAAGAAAAGACAACAACTGTTTTCAAAAAATTTACAAACTTTGAAAATAATTCTAACTGTTTTGATGAATTTGTTGCTGAATCTAAAACCAATTCTGATGATCGTACTGGTATAGGATTTTGCCCCAATTTCAAGACACAAACAAAATCTTTTGAACCTATCAAGTTTGTGTCAGGAGGAAAAAGACCTATTGAAACATGCCTAGATTTTCATTCCCTAAAAACTGAGTTTGATTCAAAACATCAAAATTTTAACATTGGGGAATCAAGTTGCTCTAAACATGAAAGTTCACCTAAGGCTAAATACGTTTGCACCTTTATCAGAAAGAGTGAATCTATATTCAAACCTGTACTACCTAGGAATAGAGTTCAGCCTCAAAACTCTTCAAAACCTTTGTTTAGAGACTTTTCTAAGGAGACCCAAATTCTGAGCAATCTGTATTGCTCCTACTGCGACATATATGGTCACTCTTTCGATGGTTGCTATGCTAGGAGACTAGTTAAACCTGTCTATAATCCTCATATCTATCAGAACTTCAACTATTCTAGGAGGAGCCGCAACAATTATATACTTCCTAGATAGCCATATAAAAACTCTAATTATAGAAAGAGAAAGACCAAACCTAAAAGAACATTTCCTAGAAGGAATCCTAAGCACTTTCCTAAACCAAATGCTCAAGTCTTTCACAAAATTCAAAATCATGCGCAAAACATTTTTCAGCAAAAATCCAAAGCTCGCAAATTTTATCAATTGAGAGCTAATAAGCGCAACATGAAAACTAGAGCAATTTGGGTTAGAAAAGATGATCTATTACCTCAGATGAAGTGTAATGTTGTTGTTACTGCTTTAAAATCTGAACACACATCATCCGGTTGGTATTTAGACTCTGGATGTTCTAAGCACATGACTGGAGATGAAACTAAACTTTTAAACAAAACCAGCTTTGCTGGTGGTAAAGTCATTTTTGGTGATGGAGTTTCATCTCAAATCATAGGCAAAGGAACTCTCCAAGAAGATGGGCTTCCTATTCTTAAAGATGTTCTTCTAGTCAAAGGTCTTAAGGAAAATCTACTTAGAATTTCGCAATTTTGTGACTCAGATCATACTGTTACCTTTTCAAAGAACAATTGCAAAATTTTAAATGAAAAAGGTGAATGCATAATTACTAGATTCAGAACTCCTGACAATTGCTACACTGTCATGAAAAATTCTGAAATGTGTAATGTTGCCAGAATGGATGACAATGAGATATGGCATAACATAATGGGTCATATAAATTACGATAATCTTAGTAGACTGACTACTCAGGAAATAGTTAGAGGAGTTCCTAAAATCAAACTCATACCCAATCTTATCAGTGGTTCCTGTCAGGAAGGTAAAATTGTTAAGGCAGCTCATAAGAAAGTCAAAGATATTCTTACCTCTAATCCCTTAGAACTCATACATATGGACCTAATGGGTCCCTCCCAAACTGTTAGCCTATGTGGACACAGTTAGATCTTAGTTATGGTTGATGACTTCAACATATTTACATGGGTAGCCTTTTTAAAACAAAATTCTGACACCTTTCAAACCATCCTAAAAATTCTTCTTAGGATTGAAAATGAAAAGGACACTCAAGTAAATAGAATCTGTAGTGATAAAGGTGGTGAATTCAAAGACACTGGTATTATAGAATACTGTGACTATAATGGTTACAAACACGAGTTCAGTGCTCCTAAGACTCCTCAACAAAATGGAATCACCGAGAGAAAGAATCGTACCCTTCAAGAGATGGCACGTGTTATGTTACATGCCAAGAATTTACCTAAATATTTTTGGGTAGAATCTATTCGTACTGCTTGCCACATTATAAATAGGGTCTATCTTAGAAATAATTCCAAACAAACCCCTTACGAACTTTGGTACAATAAAAAGACTAATCTCAAGTATCTTAGAACCTTTGGCAGTACTTGTTATGTATGCAAAGATAGGGAACACTTATCCAAATTTGAGAGCCGGGGAGATAAAGCCATATTTCTAGGATACTCGCCTAACAGTAGAGCTTATCGAGTGTATAATATTCGCACTACAACCTTGATGGAATCCATAAATGTAATTGTTAGTGACACTACTATAGAAAGCAAGACTGGTGAATCAACTATTGAGGAAGAATCTACAAATATTTTAGAAAATGACTCCTCTGAAATAGATAATTCATTACCAATTGAGACACCTGAGGTACCTAACTGGGTTTCTAAAGATCATCCCATAAATAACGTAGTTGGTAACCCTAGTGAGCCAGTGCGTACAAGATCCCAGCTAAGAAATTATGCACATTATGCATGTTTTGTTTCCCTTTTGGAACCAAAGAATGTAAATGAGGCATTGAATGACTCTCACTAGATTTCTTCTATGCAGGAAGAACTTTTACAATTTGTCATTCATGATGTTTGGTATCTTGTTCCACGTCCTGATCACAAAAAGGTTGTTGGCACACGTTGGATTTTCAAAAATAAGACTGATGAAAATGGGATAATAATTAGAAATAAAGCTAGATTAGTTGCTCAAGGAAACTCTCAAATAGAAGGAATATATTTTAATGAGACTTTTTCTCCTGTCACTCGTTTAGAATCTGTTCGTCTGCTTTTTGCTATAGCTTGCCACATGCATTTTACACTTTACCAAATGGATGTGAAATCTGCGTTCCTTAATGGAATACTGGCTGAAGAAACCTATGTAGAACAACCTAAACGGTTCATTGACCCTAAATATCCAAATCATGTATTTCGTCTGAAAAAGGCTTTGTATGGCCTTAAACAAGCCCCTAGAGCTTGGTATGAGCGTCTTTCCAGTTTTCTTTTAGATAAAGGTTTCAAAAGAGGCGGAAATGACCAAACTCTTTTTATCAAACATTTTGACAAACACATCACTATTGCTCAAGTTTATGTTGATGATATTATATTTGGATTAACTTCTCCCTCAGAAGTAAAATCCTTCTCTGAAATTATGAGTAAGGAATTTCTGATGTCCCTTATGGGAGAGTTGCAGTTCTTCTTAGGTCTCCAAGTCAAACAAAATCCAGAAGGATTATTTGTTTCACAATCTATGTACGCTTTAGAGATCATTAAGAAATTTTGCGTCGAGAGTGCTAAAGCTACTAAAACGCCCATGAGTACTACGGTAAAATTGTCGAAAGATGAAAATGGAAAATTCGTAGATCCTATTCTATATCGTAGTATGATAGGAACATTACTAAATCTTACTGCCTCGCGTCCTGATATTATGTATGCCGTGTGTGTATGTGCTCGTTATCAAAATAATCCTAAAGAGAGCCATTTGAATTCTGTTAAACGTATAAATAAATATGTAAAAGGCACTCTGAATCTAGGACTTTGGTACACTAATGACACACCTAGCACTATTATTGGGTACACTGATGTTGACTGGGCTGGGTGTACTGATGATTGTAAAATCTCATCAGGAGCATGTTATTATATAGGTAATAACTTGGTAGGATGGAGTAGTAAAAAACAAAACTGCACATCACTCTCGACAGCTGAATCTGAATACATAGCCGCTGGTAGCTATTGTGCTCAATTATTGTGGCTTAAACAAATGCTAAGTGATTATGGTATTCAAGAAAACCAATTGCATCTCTATTGTGATAATCAAAGTGCGATTAATATTTCTAAAAACCCTGTTCAACACTCGCGAACAAAGCATATAAAAATAAGACATCATTTTATACGCGAATTGGTTGAATCTAAGGAATTAGAAATCAATTATCTTCCTACTGATCTACAACTCGCAGATATGTTTACCAAACCTCTAGATTACAATAGATTCATTTCATTGCGTAAATCTATTGGTATGATTTGTGCTGAGTAATAACTTTGCTGTTTATCCAAGTTTTTCCCTTTGTCCATTTGAGACAAAATGGGGGAGAAATTTTAGTCTATTAATTTCTTACATATGCTAAACACTTGATCTTAGTGATTCATTGCAGGTTTTTATTGTACAGTCATTCTCAACTGATGTAATAGGGTGTTCAATTGTAAATAGTTGAGTTATGTACTTTTTGATTTCTAGGATTTGGGTAGATAAAATCTTTATAGGAATAGGTTTTTCTTATTTTTGTCACCCTACGAGTCCTAGATGACTCAAAGGAGATTTTGTCTCATATTTCCAAAGGGGGAGATTGAAGCCCTTATACTTTTGACTCACTTGAGTCTATATTGTATAAGAGCTCATCTAGTTTGGAAATTGTGACAAAATTATGTCCATCCTAGAATCCAAAGAACCTCAGATATTGGTTTGCTACTTCATCTCTCTATCTTGTAGTGATCAAGAACAAATTGCCAACATTCACACACAGTAGAATTTGTTTAATCCATATTATACTGCATAATAATGTGTGTACATTTGTTGAGTGTTTTTAAATCCCTAAGTTTGATTTTTAATAATTTTTTGGGATTTTTTAAACTCTTTTTAAATAAGGTTTTCTTAATTGAAACTTGATTTATAAGTTTTTATGGTCAATCTTTAAATATACTTTGTTGGGTATATTGGCCTAATGTTACCTTGGGTAGAATTAGAGAGCGGAGTAAACCTTAGGGTGTGGTTTTAATTACTTTTAGACGCGCGTTTCATATCCCTTATTTGGCCAACACCTGTCTTCATCTGATTGGTTGAGATTTTGTTTCTTTACTGAGTTATAAACGCGTATGTTTTTAGCCCTTGGATCTTTGGTTATCAACGATCTTCATGTTGTCTTGGTGAATCCCAGTACAACCTTTTAAACCAATCAAGTATCGTTTAACCACCGCTTTCTGTGAGCCCTAGGATTCAAGTCAATTTAACTTGACTTAATCTCAACCCTTGGTTTTGATCCAGTCTCTCGAACCTTCTCTTCACACTATAAAAGGAACCCTAATCTCAGACTTCGAAGACTTTTTCCATTTTCATTTTTCTGAGAGAAATAGAGAGAGAAGAGAGAAACTAGAGAGAGAGAGAGAGTTAGAAACCCTAACTTTGTTCGTCAAAACCTCTTCAATCCAAAACCAAACACTTCTTCAAAACTCCATATCCAAAACACTACCCTGAGTGTTCTTGAGTGTTTGAGAGTTTGAGTTGAGTTTGTTATTGTTGCTGTAACCTCTTGTTCGTTAGATCTTGTTTTCAACTTAAAACTATTACTTAGATCTACTTTTTGATTTCATAGAAATTTCAGATCTGAGTTATTCCTGTTACATTACACTTAGTTTCATTCTTTATTTCTCATCTTGAGAAATATATTGTTGATTATTTTCTATAAAACGTTTGCTTACTTTGAAATCAACAATAAATGCTTTCTCTTTCTAGTTCTTGTAAAACTAAACCTTTGACCTAGTTTGGAATCACACTTGGAGGTTTTCAATCTCAAAAATCTTTTCAAAACTGAAATTGATTAAAATCTTGACTGATTTCTGAGTAAGATATCCGTGGATTCTGGGATTGATTTAAAGGTCAAATAAGGTTCAAAGTTTTGTAAGAAGAAAGAAAAAGAAAAGATCACAGCATATAGTGTTACTGTAATTTGTTACGACTGTTTCTACTTAATAAGTGTGTGTGTGTGTGCATGCATGTGTTAGAGAGAACCTCCACAAACACTTTCACCCTACAACACGAAAAGTGTTGGTAATAAGATCTTGTGAACAAGAGTCAACGTAAAGTGCTGGAACAAATCAGAAGTTAACAAACTGGGAGAACTACATCTACAATCAGAACTGCAGAGAAGTTATAAGGATACCAGAGGGTACATTCCTAAACTTATATAGGTCTGAGTTGTATGCATGTTAGTTATATAGTTTGTAGCTCATAAATTTATTTTAGTGGATTTTTCATTTTACGCCGTAGAGGGAGTCGTGCATGTTTCCTCAATTGGTGAGATTTTACCACGTAAAAAATTGTGAACATAATCTTTCTACATCTCCTCATCTCATTCTTGGTTGTGCTGAGTTTAAAACTTATTTAAACTACATTATAAACCTGTTATTCAAATCTTGAATAGATATCGTACATACTAATTTGTTAAACACATCTTGTGTTCAAATAGTTTGGTTTTTACGAAAAGAGTTTCTTCAAAAAACAGCTCGGAGTTACTTAAATAGTTTATTTTTTAATAAACGGCTTTAGTAACATATTTTCAACTTTGAAAGTTAAATCATTGAACGTGTAGAGAAAACACTTTGAGGATAGATCTCTTATACTATGTGCTGTCGCTGGAGCCGGTAGTGTTGTGTAGGAAGAATTGTGGAGATTTTGCACCATTAGTTCATAGGTAGGGAAGTCTCGAGGAGAAATAAGTCACGATTGGTAGGGAAATTGAGTACGACCTTACTGTATAGCCACACTGAGAGTGTGGGCCCAAGATTGAGATTAATATGTTACATTTGAGACGTTAATGATGATTATGAGGGAGTGCATGGAGCATATGGTGTATGGTTGACCTGGTTAGTTTGACTTGCAATATCGTTCGTGATAAGGGGAGGAGATTATAAGTGTTTCGAAAATATGTTGGTGGGGCAGCTTGAAATATAGGGGAATAGTATGATAGATTGAAGTTCGTTTGAGAAAAGGAAATAGTCCGATTAGTTTTATGTCAAGAAGAACTATTATAACCAAGGTGAGTTGAAAGACGGTGGTGGCACATGTAAAAAGATATCCTTTGATAAGGGAGGACCCCATAATTTTTGGAAAAGTAGAGCGGAGTCCCTCTTAGTCAAATCCCTAGAGTGTTTTACACATAGATAAGATGTTGATTTCTATCAGACGAAAAAGTGCCCTGGAAATGCACAATTTTGGAGCGAATGCATAAGCAATGATTTTTAGTATATCCCTAAAAAGGGGAGTAAGATGTTTCACGTGATGTGAAACAATAAGCATGGGGATTAGTGTTGAGTGAGACATGGTGAAGTTGTCTCCAGGTGCACCACGAGTAGATGGAAAAGCTTGGTCTGAGATTATTAACCAGAACTTTGTAATAGATATTCCAGTGATGAAAGGGATACGTAGACCGATAAGGTTCACCATCAGTTTATCAAACCCACAGAGAGGTCAGGATTTCATTCGGGTTTGTGGAATGGATTGACTGAAATGGGATCATTGTTATTCACTCTTGTGTCCCACCTCTAATAGGGAGTGTCAGGAGACGATGGGGACGGAGTTGTGATTTGAGCTAGACATGTCACTCGTAGACAGGTGGTTGGACGAGAGAGGTAACTAAAATGTGGGAGAATGCAAGAAATGCGTGTTTTTTTTTTTGGGTAATTGGGAGCAATAATTACAACTCCTAGAGGTACATGTGATGACTTGTAGCAAAGTGTTATTTGAAAAGAGCCTTCTAAGGCTTCATACGGTGATCTCGTCATCCACTATTGGTTAGTTAGAGGTGGGGAATAACAAGCTTCTTGAACCCGAATTGATTCACGGTCTGTCGAAAAAGAGTGAGTTAATCTAAGTCATTTTTGTATGGTCGAGGAACGTAGTGAGAGCATGTCGCCATGAACTGAAGCTTTGAAGTCTGACATGAGTAGTCAAGGGCCACTACACCAAAACTGTCGACTTATCAAGGTCAATGACCGTGACTAGTCTGGGGTTGATAACTTATTTTTTACGGACTTGTCACAATCAAAGATCATGACAAGTTCATTAGACTTGACACGGTCCTGTCACAGTCTTTGACCTTGAAAAGTTGTCACCGTCAAAGACCGTGACAAAACTAAAAAAATTATCACGATCAATAACCGTGATAATTTTGGGCAGAATAAAAAAATTGCTGGGCAGTATGACCACTAGCACTGTCAACAGTATATTTGTACCCGTTATAGCAAAATTGTACCTATCCAAACAGTATATATCCAAATAAAATATAAATAATATACGAAATCATGGCATATATAATCCATATCCAAATAAAATAGAAATGAAAACATCCATATCCAAACCAACATGTACCAAAATAAAAAATATACACATACAATCCAATATCCAAATAAAAATGATAGAAATAATGTCAATCTTCAATAGGTCAGAAGAGGAATGAAGGCCACACGACATATGAATTGAGACACCTCGTAATATGTTGAACGCCACATTATTCGTGCAACCACAAAGGTGAGTTCTCCTTTCCCTCCACCACATGCATGACATGCACTCTTGCCTCAATGTCTTAGAGGAAACGTCCATGAACAGGCATACCCGGTAGGAAGCTCAGATCCCTCAACCCCCTCACTATCAACAACCCAAAATATATGTCAAGTAGATGCACGCTTGACTAATAGAGTTTTGACATAGGTCACACGGCGGTCACGATGGGAAATGAATCATAATATGGCGTTGAGTCCGTGCGTATTGGCGATGAAGCAGTGGCGTCGGCATCCTCGTCCTCATCTACCTCTACCACCTTATCATTTTCCTTCCCCTTGACCTTGACCTTGCCCAACCGAAGCTTCATGAAGGTGTACATATCTAGGACCATCGCCTCCAACCTTGATAGCTTATCGTCATGGGAGTCCACCTTATGTGCCAACCCATTGTTTCTCATCTCCACGCCAATGATCCTAGACTTCCCTACACGCGATCTCACTCCTAGTCCTCCCCTTAGGTCCGAGAACTTGGCTAAGTGCGTTCGTAGCCAAAGATGCTTTGTCGGCTTCAGACTGCGACTTATGCACTTCCTTAAGCTTTTCCTGAAAAAACAAAAAGTACACGATTTGTCAATTAAGTAAATGAAGAAATTAAATCATAATTAAAAAAATTAAACATTTATAACTTACAATGGTGGCTGCGATACTTGGGGCTACCTCCTTGTCCTTGCCCTTTTTTGTCCCAATTACCACATAGGCATCGAGCCTATGTGGCCTACCCCGAGGGACACTCCCCATGTCTTGAAATAAAATAATATAGAATTAGTAAGTAACACAAAATAATGCTAAATTAGAATAACTAAAATTAAAGAAAAATAAAAGCTTATCATCCTGTGCTCCACCTCGGCGTAAGACGTCCGCCCAGAGTACTTCGCATCCACCTTTTTCTCCCGGTTGTGCCTCCCCGATTGGCAAGATGCCAATTGCCTCTCATTAGTCTCAGTGTCGATACACTTTTGCCACTGTGCCAATGAGATCGGCTCCTTGGGGGACGATTTCACTGAGTCTCAGAATGGATTTTTTGTGTCTTTTCAAAGTACCGTGCCCGTAAATTCTTCTTCCACATCTTATATTTATCCCTCAATTACTCCGACGTGGGGTCGCGGATATATGCCCGCAGGCCAAATTGTTCATGTCAAACAAATAAAAACCATTCTGTAAGTAAGTGTTACAGTTATAAATATAAATATTAAATACACAACCTGTAGCGCCCCCCCCAAGATGTTCATCTTTAGGTCAATAGGCACGACCCTCTAAACAGCGTACCCCGGGCCGATAATTGCCTTCAATAACTCTAGAGATCTAGCTAATAATGTCGTATTATTCTCGATGATGACCCCCCTAATTTGCCCCATTTTGGGGGCCTACTAGCTGAGGAGCCCTCATCTCCTCCGTTATCGCGTCCTGATGAAGTCATTTTTTGCAAAAATGGTTATTATTAGTATAGAGATGTATATTAACTTTGAATTAATGCTCAAATCTGATAACACTACACCAAAAACAGGAATCTGACACGGTTTAAAAATGTGCCAAACCTAATCTGGCACGTTTTAAAATCGTGCTAGAATCAGGGGTGCCGGATTTTTTGGCACGTTTTAAAACCGTACCAGATTTCTCAATCTGACACGTTTTTGGCATGCTTTTAAACCGTGCTAGATTTTAAAATGGCACGCTTTGAAATCGTTCTAGATATTGAATCTGACACGCTTTTGGCACAGTGTAAAACCGTGCCAAATTTTCCATTTTCTGGCACGGTTTTAAACCGTGCCAGATTTTTTAATTAATAAAAAAAAATATTTGGAAACAAATCTGGAAAATCAGCAAATTCCAAATGTGGTAGAAAAAATATTTATTATTTGCAAATGAAAATCCACAAATTATGAATATCGTACGTTGTTGATAAAATAATGTACATACAAACTTCAAAATATTACAAGAGTTAATAGTTCCCCCCCCCAAAAAAAAAAAATTGGGCACTGTTTCCTCTATTTTTTGATCATTTCAATACTTGCTAATTCAAAACCTGCCAATATAAAGCCCGCATGGCCATAAAATATAATAATTAAATTACAACAGCCAGAACGACCATAAAAGTTGAAAATAAAACTACTAAAGTCTGCACGGCCATAAAAGTAAACAATAAAACTACTAAAGCCGGCACGACCATAACAAAAAAAATAGAATTTTGAATATTCACGACAATAAATAAATAATCCCACTGTCGAAAACCATTGACTTCTTCGTGTGTTCCACGTGGATAAAAGTTAGCGATTGAATGTTATCCTGCAAAAAAACAGGACACAAAAAATATATGATATTAGTAACCAAGTAATTTTTTAAAAAAAATCGTATTCAAGAAGAAAAATTGCATATACAAGTTAAAATTATTATTATATTCTCAAACTGGAAGTCTCGTGACTATCAGTTCATATGAGTTAAATTGGTCCCGTGCGAGGTGTTCATGCCTCATACGGGGCTGATTTGGGTTTTCACCCTTTAATGGCTTATTTTTAAGCCTAAGTTAGATACTTTCAAATTATCGTCATATTCTCAAACCGAGACACTCGTGACTATGCGATCAATTCCTATGAGTTACATTAGTCCCGTACGAGGTGTTAGTGTCTCTTACGCGTTTGGGGCTGGTTTGGGTTTTCACCCTTTGACGGCTTGTTTTTAAGCCTAAGCTAGATACTTTCAAATTATCATCATACTCTCAAAACGGGAGACCCGTGATATGCGGTCAGTTCCTACGAGTTACATTGGTCCAGTGTGAGTTGTTCATGCCTCTTACGGCGCCCTTTGGGGGACTATTTGGGTTTTCACCCTTTAATGACTTGTTTTTAAGCCTAATATATATATTTTCAAATTATCATCATATTCTGAAACTGGAAGACCCGTAACTACATAGTTAATTACTACGAGTTACATTGGTCCCGTGCGAGGTGCTCATGCCTTTTACGCGGTCGTTTGGAGTCTGATTTGGATTTTCACCCTTTAACGACTTGTGTTTAAGCCTAAGCTAGATACTTTCAAATTATCATCATATTCTCAACTCGAGAGACCCGTGACTATACGATCAGTTCCTACGAGTTATATTAGTCTCCTACGAGGTGTTAGTGCCTCTTACGGGGACATTTGGAGGTTGATTTGGGTTTCACCCTTTGACGGCTTATTTTTAAGCATAATCTAGATATTTTTAAATTATCATCATTTTTCAAACCGGGAGACCCGTGACTACGTGGTCAGTACCTACGAGTTACATTGGTCCAGTGAGAGGTGTTCATGCTTCTTACGAGGCCATTTGGAGGCTGATTTGGATTTTCACCCTTCAAATACTTATTTTTATGCCTAAGCTCGATACATTCTAATTATTGTTATATTCTCAAACCGTGAGACCCGTGACTATGCAATCAGTTCCTAAGAGTTACATTGGTCCCATACGATGTGTTAGTGCCTCTTACGGGGCCGTTTTGAGGTTGATTTGGGTTTTCACCATTTGACGGCTTGTTTTTAAGCCTAAGCTAGATAGTTTAAAATTATCATCATATTTTCAAACCGAGACACCTGTGACAACACAATCAGTTCCTACGAGTTAGATCGGTCCCGTACGAGTTGTTAGTTCCTTTTACGGGGCCGTTTGGAGGCTGATTTGGCTTTTCAAGCTTTGACGGCTTGTTTTTAAGCTTAATCTAGATATTTTCAAATTATCATCATATTTTCAAACCGAGAGACCCATGACAATCCAATCAGTTCCAACGAGTTACATTGGTCTCGTGTGAGGCGTTCATGCCTCTTATGTGGTTGTTTGGGGTCTAATTCGGGGTTTCACCCTTTAACGAGTTATTTTTAAGCCTAAGCTAGATACTTTCAAATTATCATTATATTCTCAAACCAGGAGACCCATGACTACGCGATCAGTTCCTACGAGTTACGTTAGTCTCGTACGAGGTGTTCATGCCTCTTACGGGGCCGTTTCGGGTCTGGTTTGGGATTTTACCCTTTAATGGATTATTTTTAAGCCTAAGCTAGATATTTTCAAATTATCATCATATTCTCAAATCGGGACACTCGTGAGTAAACAATCAGTTTCTACGAGTTACGTTGGTCCCATGCGAGGTGTTAGTGCCTCTTAGTGGGCCATTTGGATGCTAATTTTGGTTTTCACCCTTTAACGACTTGTTTTTGTGCCTAGACAAGATACTTTCAAATTATCATCATATTCTCAATTTGGGAGACCCGTCACTACGCGGTCAACTCCTACGAGTTATATTGGTCCCGTACGCGGTGTTACTCCATCTTACGGGCCGTTTGGAAGCTGATTTGGGTTTTCACCCTTTAACGGCATATTTCTTAAGACTAAGCTAGATACTTTCAAATTATTATCATATTCTCAATTCGGTACACTCGTGACTACGTGGTCAATTCTTACGAGTTACATTGGCCCCGTACGAGGTGTTAATACCCTTTTTGAGGCCATTTGGGGCTAGTTAGGATTTTCACCATTTGACGACTTGCTTTTAAGCTTAATCTAGATATTTTCAAATCGACAGACCCGTGATTACGCGATTAGTTCCTATGAGTTACATTAGTCCTGTACGAGGTGTTCATGTCTCACACGGGACCGTTTGGATATTGGTTTGGGGTTACACCTTTTAATGGTTTCTTTTTAAGCGTAAGTTTGATATTTTTAAATTATCATCATATTCTCATACCGGGAGACCCGTGACTAAGCGGTCAGTTACTACGAGTTACATTGGTCCCGTGCGAGGTGTTCATGCCTCTTACGGGGCCGTTTGGAGGGTTGGTTTGAGTTTTCACCCTTTAACGACTGTTTTTTCCTAAGCCAGGTACTTTCAAATTATCATGATGTTCTCAATCTGGGAGACCCGTGACTATGCGGTCAGCTCTTACGAGTTATATTTGAAAATATCATGATACTTTCAAATTATCATGATATTCTCAATCAGTTCATGCCACTTACAGGGCCGTTTGGGGGGTTGGTTTTGGTTTTCACCCTTTAACGGTTTATTTTTATGCTTAAGGTAGATACTTTCAAATTATGATCATATTCTCAATTCGGGACACCCGTGACTACGCACTCAGTCCTATGAGTTACATTAGTCCCGTACGAGTGTTAACACGTCTTACGGGACCGTTTGGGGGGCTGATTTGAGTTTTTACCCTTTAACGACTTATTTTAAGCCTAATGAAGATAGTTTCAAATTATCATCATTTTCTCAAACCAGGAGAACCGTGACTATGTGGTCAGTTCCTACGAGTTACATTGGTCCTGTACGAGGTGCTCATGCCTCTTATGGTGCCGTTTGGATGCTAGTTTGGGTTTTCACCCTTTAACGGCTTGTTTTTAAGCCTAAGGTAGATATTTCCAAATTATTGTCATATTCTAAAACTGGGAGACCCATGACTATGCAGTCAGTTCCTACGAGTTACATTGATCCCATACGAGGTGTTAATGTCTTTTATGGGGCCATTTTGGGGGTTGGTTTGGGTTTTTACCCTTTAACAACTTATTTTTATGTCTAATCTCGATACTTTCAAATTTTCATTATATTCTCAACCCGGGGCACCCGTGACTACATGGTCAGTTCCTACGAGTTACATTGGTGCCGTGCGAGGTGTTAATGACTCTTACGGGGCCATATGGAGGCTGATTTGGGTTTTCACCCTTTAACAGCTTGTTTTAAATCCAAACTAGGTACTTTCGAATTATCGTCATATTTTCAAACTGGGAGACCCGTGACTATGCGGTCAGTTCTTACGAGTTAAATTGGTCCCGTACGAGGTGTTCAGGCGTCTTACGGGGCTGTTTGGGGTGTTGATTTGGGTTTTCACCTTTTAACGACTTGTTTATAAGCCTAATGTAGATATTTTCAAATTATCCTCATTTAGTCAAACCGGGAGACCCATGACTATGTAGTCAGTTCCTACGAATGACATTAGTCCCGTACGAGGTGTTAGTGCCTCTTATGGGGCCGTTTGGAGGTTGATTTGGGTTTTTACCCTTTAACAGCTTGTTTTCAAGCCTAAGGTAGATAATTTCAAATTATTGTCATATTCTCAATCTTGGAGACCTGTGACTACACGGTCAGTTCCTACGAATTACATTGGTCCCATGTGAGGTGTTCATGCCTCTTATGAGGTTGTTTGGTGGGTTGATTGGGGTTTTCACCCTTTAACGACTTCTTTTTATGCCTAAGCTAGATACTTTCAAATTATCATCATATTCTTAATTCGGGACACCGTGACTACGCGGTTTGTTCCTACGAGTTACATTGGTCCCGTTCGAGGTGTTCACGCCTCTAAAGGAGCCGTTTGGGGGGTTGATTTAGGTTTTCACCCTTTAACGACTTGTTTTTAATCCTAATGTAGATATTTTTAAATTATCATCATTTTCTCAAACCGGGAGAGTTGTGACTATCTGGTCAGTTCCTACGAGTTACATTGGTCCAGTACGAGGTGTTCATGCCACTTGTGGGGCCGTTTGGATGTTGGTTTGGATTTTGACCCATTAAAGGCTTATTTTTAAGCCTAAGGTAGATTTTTTCAAATTATCGTAATATTCTAAAACTGGGTGACACGTGACTACGCGGTCAGTTTCTACGAGTTACATTAGTCCCGTGCGAGGTGTTAATGCCTCTAACGGGTCCGTTTGGGGGGTGGTTTGGGTTTTCACCCTTTAACAACTTATTTTTAGGCCTAAGCTAGATACTTTCAAATTATCATCATATTCTCAACTCGGGACACCTGCGACTACGCGGTCAGTTCCTACGAGTAACATTGGTCCTGTGCGAGGTGTTAATGCCACTTACTTGGCCGTTTGGAGGCTGATTTGGGGTTTCACCCTTTAACGGCTTGCTTTTAATCCTAAGCTAGGTACTTTCAAATTAACGTCATATTTTCAAATCGGTAGACCCGTGATTATGCGTTCAGTTCCTACGGGTTACATTGGTCCTGTGCGAGGTGTTCACGCCTCTTACGGGGCCATTTAGGGGATGATTTGGGTTTTCACCCTTAAACAATATGTTTTTAAGACTAATGTAGATATTTTCAAATTATCGTCATTTTCTCAAACTAGGAGATCCCTGACAATGCGGTCAGTTCCTACGAGTTACATTGGTCCCGTACGAGGGGTTAATGCCTATTATGGGGTCGTTTGGAGCTTGATTTGGGTTTTCACCCTTTAATGGCTTATTTTTAAGCCTAAGCTAGATACATGCAGATTATCGTCATATTCTTAATTTGGGAGACCCGTGACTACGTGGTCAGTTCCTATGAGTTACATTGGTCCCGTGCGAGGTGTTCTTGCCTCTTACGGGGCCGTTCAATGGGTTGGTTGGGGTTTTCACCCTTTAACGGCCTCTTTTTATGCCTAAGCAAAATACTTTCAAATTATAATCATATTCTCAATCCGGGACACCCGTGACTATGCGGTCTTTTCTTATGAGTTCCATTGGTCCCGTGCAAGGTGTTCATGCCTATTACGGGACCGTTTGGGGGGGGGGGGGCTGATTTGGGTTTTCACCCATTAACGACTTGTTTTTAAGCCTAATGTAGATATATTCAAATTATCGTGACTTTCTCAAATCGGGAGAGCCGTTACTACGGGGTCAGTTCCTACGAGTTACATTGGTCTCGTACAAGGTGTCCATGCCTTTTACGGGGCCGTTTGGATGCTGGTTTAGGTTTTCACCCTTTAACGGCTTGTTTTTAAGCCTAAGGTAAATATTTTCAAATTATCATCATATTCTCAAATCGGGAGACCCGTGACTACTCAGTCAGTTCCTACGAGTAACATTGGTCCCGTGCGAGGTGTTAATGCCTCTTACAAGGCTGTTTGAGGGGTTAGTTTGGGTTTTCACCCTTTAAAGGCTTGTTTTTATGCCTAAGCTAGATACTTTCAAATTATCATCATATTCTCAATTCGGGACACCTGTGACTACGTGGTCAGTTCCTACGAGTTACATTAGTTCCTTGCGAGGTGTTCACACCTCTTAAGAGACCGTTTGGGGGGTTGATTTCGGGTTTCACTCTTTAACGGCTTGTTTTTAAGCCTAATGTAGATATTTCCAAATTATACTCATTTTCTCAAACTGGGAGAGCCCTGTGTACGTGGTTAGTTCATAAGAGTTACATTGGTCCCTTACGAGGTGTTCATGCCTCTTACGGGGCCGTTTGGATGCTGGTTTGGGTTTTCACCCTTTAACGGCTTGTTTTTTAGCCTAAGGCAGATATTTTCAAATTATTATCATATTCTCAAACCGGGAGACCCGTGACTACGCATTCAGTTCCTACGAGTTACATTTGTCCCGTACGAGGTGTTAATGCCTTTTACTGGGCCGTTTGGGTGTTGGTTTGGGTTTTCACCCTTTAACAACTTGTTTTTATGTCTAAGCTAGATACTTTCAAATTATCATCATATTCTAAACTCGGGACGCCCGTGACTACGCGGTCAGTTCCTACGAGTTATATTGGTCCCGTGCGAGGTGTTAATGCCTCTTACGGGGCCGATTGGAGGCTGATTTGGGTTTTCATCCTTTAACCACTTGTTTGAAATCCTAAGCTAGGTACTTTCAAATTATCGTCATATTTTCAACTTGGGAGACCCGTGACTACATGATTAGTTCCTACGAGCTACATTGGTCCCGTGCGAGGTGTTCATGCCTCTTACGGGGATGTTTGGTGGGTTGATTGGAGTTTTCACCCTTTAACGGCTTATTTTTAAACTTAATGTAGATACTTTCAAATTATCATTATATTCTCAATTTTGGACACCCGTGACTACACGGTTTGTTCCTACGAGTTACATTGGTCTCGTGCGAGGTGTTCATGCCTCTAAAGGGACCGTGTAGGGGGTCGATTTGGGTTTTCACCCTTTAACGACTTGTTTTTAAGCCTAATGTAGATATTTTAAAATTATCATCATTTTCTCAAATCGGGAGAGCCGTGACTACGCAGTCAGTTCCTACGAGTTACATTGATCCCGTACGAGGTGTTTATACCTCTTACAGGGCCGTTTGGATGCTGGTTTGGGGTTTTCACCCTTTAACGGCTTATTTTTAAGCCTAAGGTAGATATTTTCAAATTATCGTAATATTCTCAAACCGGGAGACCCGTGACTATGCGATCAGTTTCTACGAGTTACAATGGTCCCGTGCGAGGTGTTAATGCCTCTGTTAAGGTCGTTTGGGGGGGGGGGGTTGGTTTGGTTTTTCACCCTTTAACAACTTATTTTTATGCCAAAGCTTGTTACTTTTAAATTAACATCATATTCTCAACTCGGGACACCCGCGACTACACGGTCAGTTCCTTCGAGTTACATTGGTCCTGTATGAGGTGTTCATGCCTCTTACGGGGCCGTTTGGATACTGGATTGGGTTTTCACCCTTTAACGGCTTATTTTTAAGCCTAAGGTAGATATTTTCAAATTATCGTCATATTCTCAAACCGGGAGACCCGTGACTATGAGATCAGTTTCTACGAGTTACATTGGTCCCGTGTGAGGTGTTAATGCCTTTAACGGGGTTGTTTGGGGGGGGGGGGGGATTGGTTTGGGTTTTCACCCTTTTACAACTTATTTTTATGCCTAATTTTGTTACTTTTAAATTAACATCATATTCTCAACTCGGGACACCCGCGACTATGCGGACAGTTCTTACGAGTTACATTGTTCCCATGCAAGGTGTTAATGCAACTTACTTGGCCGTTTGGAGGCTGATTTGGGTTTCCACCGTTTAACGACTTGATTTTAATCCTAAGCTAGATACTTTCAAATTATCTTCATATTTTTAAATCGGGAGACCTGTGACTATACGATCAGTTCCTATGATTTACATTGGTCCCGTGCGAGGTGTTCACGCCGCTTGCGGGGCCGTTTAGGGGGCTGATTTGGGTTTTCACCCTTTAACGACTTGTTTTTAAGCCTAATGTAAATATTTTAAAAATATCATCATTTTCCCAAACCAGGAGACCCGTGATAATGCGGTCAGTTCCTAAGAGTTACATTTGGTCCTGTACGAGGTGTTAGTGCCTATTATGGGTCTGTTTGGAGGTTGATATGGGTTTTCACCCTTTAACGGCTTGTTTTTAAGCCTAAGGTAGATACTTTCAAATTATCGTCATATTCTCAATTTGGGAGACCCGTGACTACGCGGTCAGTTCCTACGAGTTACATTGGTCCCGTGCGAGGTGGTCATGCCTCTTACGGGGCCGTTTGGTGGGTTGGTTTGGGTTTTCACCCTTTAACGGCTTGTTTGTATGCCTAAGCTAGATAATTTTAAATTATCATCATATTCATAATCTGGGATACTCGTGACTACGCGGTTTGTTCCTACGAGTTACATTGGTCCTGTGCGAGGTGTTCACGCCTCTTACGGGACCGTTTGGGGGGCTGATTTGGGGTTTCACCCTTTAACGGCTTGCCTTAAAGCCTAATGTAGATATTTTCAAGTTAACATCATTTTTTCAAACCCAGAGACCCGTTAGTACGCGGTCAGTTTTTATGATTTACATTAGTCCCGTACAAGGTGTTCATGCTTCTTACGAGGACGTTTGGATGTTGGTTTAGGTTTTCTCCCTTTAACGGCTTATTTTTAAGCCTAAGGTAAATATTTTCAAATTATCATCATATTCTCAAACCGGGAGACCTGTGACTACGTGATCAGTTCCTATGAGTTACATTGGTCCAGTGCGAGGTATTAATGCCTCTTACGAGGTCATTTGGGGGATTGGTTTGGGTTTTCACCCTTTAACAACTTGTTTTTATACCTAAGCTAGGTACATTCAAATTATCGTCACATTTTTAAACCTGGAGACCCGTGATTATGCGATCAGTTCCTACGAGTTACATTGGTCCTGTGTGAGGTGTTCATGCCTCTTACGGGGCCATTTAGGGGGATGATTTGGGTTTTCACCCTTTAACGACTTTTTTTTAAGACTAATGTAGATATTTTCAAATTATGGTCATTTTCTCAAACCAGTAGATCCCTGACAACGCGGTCAGTTCCTACGAGTTACATTGGTCTCGTACGAGGTGTTAATGCCTATTATGGGGTTGTTTGGAGGTTGATTTGGGTTTCCACCCTTTAATGGCTTGTTTTTAAGCCTAAGCTAGATACTTGCAAATTATCATCATATTCTCAATCTAGGAAACTCGTGACTACGTGGTCAGTTCTTATGGGTTACATTAGTCCCGTGTGAGGTGTTCATGCCTCTTACAGGGCCGTTCGGTGGGTTGGTTGGTGTTTTCATCCTTTAACGACTTGTTTTTATGCCTATGGTGGATAATATCAAATTATCATTATATTCTCAATCTGGGACACTGGTGGCTACGCGGTCTGTTCCTACGAGTTCCATTGGTCCCGTGAAGGTGTTTTTATGCCTAATGTAGATATTTTAAAATTATTGACATTTTCACAAATCGGGAGAGCCGTTAATACGGGGTCAGTTCCTATGAGTTACATTGGTCCCGTACAAGGTTTCCATGCCTCTTATGGGACCGTTTGGATGCTGGTTTGGGTTTTCACCCTTTAATGACTTATTTTTAAGCCTAAGGTAGACATTTTCAAATTATCGTCATATTCTCAAACCGGGAGACCCGTGACTATGTGGTCAGTTTCTACGAGTTACAATGGTCCCGTGCCAGGTGTTAATGCCTCTATTAAGGCCGTTTGGGGGGGGGGGGTTGGTTTGGTTTTTCACCCTTTAACAACTTATTTTTATGCCTAAGCTTGTTACTTTTAAATTAACATCATATTCTCAACTCGGGACACCCGCGACTACGCGGTCAGTTCCTACGAGTTACATTGGTCCCGTGAGAGGTGTTTACACCTCTTACGAGACCGTTTGGATACTGGATTGGGTTTTCACCCTTTAACGGCTTATTTTTAAGCCTAAGGTAGATATTTTCAAATTATCGTCATTTTCTCAAACCGAGAGAGCCGTGAGTACGTGGTCAGTTCCTATGAGTTACATTGGTCCCGTACAAGGTGTTCAGCCTCTTACGAGGCCGTTTGGATGCTGGTTTGGGTTTTCACCTTTTAGAGGCTTGTTTTTAACCCTACGGTAGATATTTTCAAATTATTTTCATATTCTCAAACCGGGATACTCGTGACTACGCGGTTAGTTGCTACGAGTTACATTGGTCCCTTACGAGGAGTTAATGCCTTTTACGGGGCCGTTTGGGGGGTTGGCTTGGATTTTCACCCTTTAATAACTTGTTTGTATGCCTAAGCTAGACATTTTCAAATTATCATCATATTCTCTACCCAGGACACCTGTGACTACGCGATTAGTTCCTACGAGTTACATTGGTCCCGTGCGAGGTGTTAATGCGTCTTACGGTGCCGATTGGAGGCTGATTTGGGTTTTCACCCTTTAACGGCTTGTTTTAAATCCTAAGCTAGGTACTTTCAAATTATCGTCATATTTTCAAACCTGGAATACCCGGGACTATGCGGCCAGTTCCTACGAGTTACAATGGTCCCGTGCGAGGTGTTCACGCCTATTATGGGGCCGTTTGGGGGGTTGATTTGGGTTTTCACCCTTTAATGGCTTCTTTTACAGGGTAATGTAGATATTTTCAAATTATCATCATTTTGTCAAATCGGGAGACCCGTGACTATGCGGTCAGTTCCTACGAGTTACATTGGTCCCGTACGAAGTGTTAACGCCTCTTATGGTGCCGTTTGGAGGTTGATTTGGGTTTTCACCCTCTAACAACTTTTTTTAAGCCTAAGCTAGATACTTTCAAATTATCATCATATTCCCAATCTGGGAGACCCGTGACTATGCGGTCAGTTCCTACGAGTTACATTCGTCCCGTGTGAGGTGTTCATGCCTCTTACGGGGCTATTTGGTGGGTTGGTTGGGGTTTTCACCCTATAACGGCTTGTTGTTATGCCTAAGCTAGATACTTTCAAATTATCATCATATTCTCAATTTTGGACACCCGTGACTACGCGGTTTGTTCCTACGAGTTACATTGATCCCGTGCGAGGTGTTCACGCCTCTAAAGGGACCGTGTGGGGGGCTGATTTGGGTTTTCACCCATTAACGACTTGTTTTGAAGCCTAATGTTGATATATTCAAATTATCATCATTTTCTCAAATCGAGAGACCTGTGACTACGTGGTCAGTTCCTACGAGTTACATTGGTCTCGTACGAGGTATTCATGCCTCTTACGGGGCCGTTTGGATGCTGGTTTGGGTTTTCACCCTTTAAAGGCTTGTTTATAAGCCTAAGGTAGATATTTTCAAATTATCGTCATATTCTCAAACCGAGAGACCCGTGACTACGCGGTCAGTTTCTACGAGTTATATTGGTCTCGTGCGAGGTGTTAATGCCATTAACGGGGCCGTTTGGGGAGTTGGTTTGGGTTTTCACCCTTTAACAACTTATTTTTATACCTAAGCTTGTTACTTTTAAATTAACATCATATTCTCCACTCGGGACACCCGCGACTACGCGGTCAGTTCCTACGAGTCACATTGTTCCCATACAAGGTGTTAATGTCACTTACTTGGCCATTTGGAGGCTAATTTGGGTTTTCATCCTTTAACGTCTTCATTTTAATCCTAAGCTAGGAACTTTCAAATTATCGTCATATTCTCAAATCGGGAGACCCGTAACTACGCGGTCAGTTTCTACGAGTTACATTGGTCCCGTGCGAGGTGTTAATGCCTTTAACGGGGCCGTTTGGGGGGTTGGTTTGGGTTTTCACCCTTTAATAACTTGTTTTTATGCCTAAGCTTGTTATTTTCAAATTAACATCATATTCTCAACTCGGGACACCCGCGACTACGCGGTCAGTTCCTACGAGTTACATTGTTCCCATGCGAGGTGTTAATGCCACTTACTTAACTGTTTGGAGGCTGATTTGGGTTTTCACCCTTCAACGACTTCTTTTTAATTCTAAGCTAGGTACTTTCAAATTATTATCATAATTTCAAACCGAGAGACCCGTGACTATGCGATCAGTTCCTACGAGTTACATTAGTCCCCTGCAAGGTGTTCACGCCTCTTACGGGGCCGTTTAGGGGTTGATTTGGATTTTCACCCTTTAACGACTTATTTTTAAGCCTAATGTAGATATTTTGAAATTACCATTATTTTCTCAAACCAAGAGACCCGTGACAACGCTGTCAGTTCTTACGAGTTACAATGGTCCCGTACGAGGTGTTAGAGTCTATTATGGGGCCGTTTGGAGGCTCATTTGGGTTTTCACCCTTTAACGGCTTGTTGTTAAGCCTAAGCTAGATACTTTCAAATTACTCGCATATTCTCAATCTGGGAGACCCGTGACTACGTGGTCAATTCCTACGAGTTACATTGGTCCCGTACGAGGTGTTCATGCCTTTTACAGGGCCTTTTGGAGAATTGGTTTGGGTTTTCACCCATTAACGACTTATTTTTTGCCTAAGGTAGATACTTTCAAATTATCACCATATCCTAAATTTGGGACACCCGCGACTACGCGATCTGTTTTTACGAGTTCCATTTGTCCCGTGCAAGGTGTTTACACCTCTTATGGGACAGTTTGGGGGCTGATTTGGGTTTTCACCCTTTAACGGCTTATTTTTAAGCATAATGTAGATATTTTCACATTATCATCATTTTCTCAAATCGGGAGATCCATTACTACGGGGTCAGTTCCTACGAGTTACATTGGTCCCGTACAAGGTGTCCATGCCTCTTAAGAGGTCGTTTGGATACTGGTTTAGCTTTTCACCCTTTAACGGCTTGTTTTTAAGCCTAAGGTAAATATTTTCAAATTATCATCATATTCTCAAACTGGGAGACCCGTGACTACGCGGTGAGTTCCTACGAGTAACAGTGGTCCCGTGCGAGGTGTTAATGCCTCTTACAAGGCCGTTTGCGGGGTTAGTTTGGATTTTCACCCTTTAATGGCTTGTTTTTATGACTAAGATAGAAAGTTTCAAATTATCATCATATTCTCAATTATTGACACCCGTGACTACGTGGTCAGTTCCTACGAGTTACATTGGTCCCGTGCGAGGTGTTCACACCTCTTACCAGACCGTTTGGGGGGTTGCTTTTGGTTTTCACCCTTTAACGGCTTGTTTTTAAGCCTAATGTAGATATTTTCAAATTATCATCATTTTCTCAAACCGGGAGAGCCGTGAGTATGTGGTCAGTTCATATGAGTTACATTGGTCCCGTACGACGTGTTCATGCCTCTTAAGAGGCCGTTTGGATGCTGGTTTGGTCTTTCGCCCTTTAACGGCTTGTTTGTAAGCCTAAGGTAGATATTTTCAAATTATTGTCATATTCTCTAATCGGGAGACCCGTGACTATACGGAAGTTCCTACGAGTTACATTGGTCCCGTACGAGGTGTTAATGCCTTTTATGGGCCATTTTTTTGGGGGGGGGGGTGGTTTGGGTTTTCACCCTTTAACAGCTTGTTTTTATGCCTAAGCTAGATACTTTCAAATTATCATCATATTCTCAATCCAGGACACCCGTGACTAAGCGGTTAGTTCCTTCAAGTTACATTGCTCCCGTGAGAGGTGTTAATGCCTCTTACGGGTTTAACGACTTATTTTAAAGCCTAAGCTAGGTACTTTTAAATTATCGTCATATTTTCAAACATGGGAGACCCGTGACTATACGACCAGTTCCTACGAGTTACAATGGTCTCGTGCGAGGTGTTCACGCCTCTTACGGGTCCGTTTGGGGGGTTAATTTGTGTTTCACCCTTTAATGGATTTTTTTTAAGCTTAGTGTAGATATTTTCAAATTATCATCATTTTGTCAAACCAGGAGACCCGTGACTATGCGGTTTGTTCCTAAGAGTTACATTGGTCCCGTACGAAGTGTTAGTGCCTCTTATGGTGACATTTGGAAGTTGATTTGGGTTTTCACCCTTTAACAACTTGTTTTTAAGCCTAATCTAGATACTTTCAAATTATCGTCATATTCTCAATCTGGGAGACCCATGACTACGCGGTCAGTTCCTACGAGTTATATTGGTCTAGTGTGAGGTGTGCATGCCTCTTACGGGGCTATTTGGTGGGTTGGTTGGGGTTTCACCCTTTAATGACTTGTTTTTATGCCTAAGCTAGATAGTTTCAAATTATCATCATATTCACAATTTTGGACACCCGTGACTACCCGGTTTGTTCCTACGAGTTACATTGGTCCCGTGCGAGGTGTTCACGCCTCTAAAGGGATCGTGTGGGGGGCTGATTTGGGTTTTCACCCTTTAACGACTTGTTTTGAAACCTAATGTAAATATATTCAAATTATTATCATTTTCTCAAACCGGGAGAGCCCTGACTACGTGGTCAGTACCTACGAGTTACATTGGTCCCGTACGAGGTGTCCATGCCTCTTACGGGGCCGTTTGGATGCTGGTTTGGGTTTTCACCCTTTAACGGCTTATTTTTAATCCTAAGGTAGATATTTTCAAATTATCGTCATATTCTCAAACCGGGAGACCCGTGACTACGCGGTCAGTTTCTGCGAGTTATATTGGTCCCGTATGAGGTGTTAATGCCTTTAACGGGGCCGTTTGAGTGGTTGGTTTGGGTTTTCACCCTTTAACAACTTGTTTTTATTCCTAAGCTTGTTACTTTTAAATTAACATCATATTCTCAACTCGGGACACCCGCGGCTACGTGGTCAGTTCTTACGAGTTACATTGTTCCCGTGTGAGGTGTTAATGCCACTTACTTGGCCGTTTGGAGGCTGATTTGGGTTTTCATCCTTTAACGACTTCCTTTTAATCCTAAGCTAGGTACTTTCAAATTATCATCATATTCTCAAACCAGAAGACCCATGACTACGCGGTTAGTTTCTACGAGTTACATTGGTCCCGTGTGAGGTCTTAATGCCTCTAACGGGGCCGTTTGGGGGGTTAGTTTGGGTTTTCACCCTTTAACAACTTGTTTTTATGCCTAAGCTTGTTATTTTTAAATTAAAATTATATTCTCAACTTGGGACACCCGCGACTACGTGGTCAGTTACTACGAGTTACATTGTTCCCATGTGAGGTGTTAATGTCACTTACTTAGCCGTTTGGAGTCTGATTTGGGTTTTCACCCTTTAACGGCTCGCTTTTAATCCTGATCTAGGTACTTTCAAATTATCATCACATTTTTAAATCGGGAGACCTGTGACTATGCGATCAGTTTCTACGGGTTACATTTGTCCCGTGCGAGGTGTTCACGCCTCTTACGAGGCCGTTTAGGGGGCTGATTTGGGTTTTCACCTTTTAACTACTTGTTTTTAAGCCTAATGTAAATATTTTAAAAATATCATCATTTTCTCAAACCAGGAGACCCGCTACAATGCGATTAGTTCCTACGAGTTACATTGGTCCTGTACGAGGTGTTAGTGCTTATTATGGGTCTGTTTGGAGATTGATATGGGTTTTCACCCTTTAACGACTTGTTTTTAAGCCTAAGGTAGATACTTTCAAATTATCGTCATATTCTCAATCTGGGTGACATGTGACTACGCTGTTAGTTCCTACGAGTTACATTGGTCCTGTGCGAGGTGTCCATGCCTCTTACGGGGTCGTTAGGTGGGTTGGTTCGGGTTTTTACCCTTTAACGGCTTGTTTGTATGCCTAAGCTAGATAATTTTAAATTATCATCATATTCGTAATGTGGGATACCCGTGACTACGCGGTTTGTTCCTACGAGTTACATTGGTCCCGTGCGAGGTGTTCACGCCTCTTACGGGACCGTTTGGGGGGCTGATTTGGGGTTTCACCCTTTAACGGCTTATTTTTAAGCCTAATGTAGATATTTTCAAGTTATCATCATTTTTTGAAACCGAGAGAGCCGTTACTATGTGGTCAGTTCCTAAGAGTTACATTGGTCCCGTACAAGGTGTTCATGCCTCTTACGGGGCCATTTGGATGCTGGTTTAGGTTTTCACCCTTTAACGGCTTATTTTTAAGTCTATGGTAAATATTTTCAAATTATCATCATATTCTCAAACTGGGAGACCCGTGAGTACGCGGTCAGTTCCTACGAGTTACATTGCTCCAGTGCGAGGTGTTAATGCCTCTTATGGGGTCGTTTAAGGGATTGGTTTGGGTTTTCACCCTTTAACAACTTATTTTTAAGCCTAAGCTAGATACTTTCAAATTATCATCATATTCTCAACTTGGGATACCCTTGACTATGCGGTCAGTTCTTATGAATTACATTGGTCCCATGCAAGGTGTTCACGCCTCGTATGGGGCCGTTTGGGGTGTTAATTTGGGGTTTCACCCTTTAACGACTTGTTTTTAAGACTAATGTAGATATTTTCAAATTATCATCATTTTCTCAAATCGGGAGACTCGTGACTACGCAGTCAGTCTATGAGTTACATTAGTCCCGTACGAGGTGCTAGTGCCTCTTATGGGGCCGTTTGGAGGTTGATTTGGGTTTTCATCCTCTAACGACTTGTTGTTATCCCTAATCTAGATACTTTCAAATTATTTGTATATCTCAATCTGGGAGACCCGTTACTATGCGGTCAATTCCTAGGTGTTACATTGGCTCCGTACGAGGTGTTCATTCCTTTTACGGGGCCATTTGGGGGGTTGGTTTGGGTTTTCACCCTTTAAGGACATGTTTTTATGCCTAAGCTAGATACGTTCAAATTATCATCATATTCTCAATCCGGGATACCTGTGACTACGTGGTCTATTCTTACGAGTTCCATTAGTTCCATGCAAGGTGTTCACGCCTCTTACAGGACCGTTTGGGGGTAGATTTGGGTTTTCACCCTTTAACGACTTACTTTTAAACCTAAGCTAGGTACTTTCAAATTATTGTCATATTTTCAAACCGGGAGACTCGTGACTATCCGGTCAGTTCCTATGAGTTACTTTGGTCCCGTGAGAGGTGTTCATGCCTCTTGTGGGGATGATTTGGGTTTTCACACTTTAACGGCTTGTTTTGAAGCCTAATGTGGATATTTTCAAATTATTATCATTTTCTCAAATCGGGAGACCCGTGACTACGCGGTCAGTTCCTACGAGTTACATTGGTCCCGTATGAGGTGTTCATACCTCTTACAGGGCCGTTTGGATGCTGGTTTGGGTTTTCACCCTTTAACGAGTTATTTTTAAGCCTAAGATAGATATTTTCAAATTATCATCATATTCTCAGATCGGGAGACTCGTGACTACGCAATCATTTCCTACGTGTTACCTTGGTTTTGATCTTGACCATTGATTATATTAAAACTGGTGGTTTCTTAAAACATCTGACTTTCAAATAACTATCTCTTGAAAAAAGTAATGAGAAAAGATATTTGAAAACACACACCATAGATATTGTCTACAAAGGGAAGAACTAAATAAGGCATGCCTTACCCAATCAAGAAGATACGCGAAATCCTCTTTTGGCCTATAATTTATGTTTTTTTTCCACTAACAATCTCTAATGCAACAATTCCAAAGCTGTAAACATCTGCTTTGTCTATCAAGTAACTTCTCATTGCATAATTTTGTTCCATATATCCTCTACAAAAGTAAAATTGCACAAAGTAATACACCAGTAAGTATATTTCCATAAGCAAACAAAAAATAACATCATTGCATCATATAGTCTATATGGAATATGATCAAGCAAAAAATAACAAAATATGATCACCACATGATTAGTGACCTTCTTATGAGCAATTGCAGTAACATAAATTAATTCATTTTTTTCATCACTAGCCACCAACATTCAGTAGTTACTTAACACAAAGGCCCCAAACATACAAGATTGGTGAAATGAGGAGCACCCACGTTGTTCTAGTAATTCGTGTGCTGATATGCGTGTTCTCTTCTTCATCAAGTTTAGCTAAACAAAAGTCCGATATCTTAGCCTTAAGATCCTTATCAAGTAGCACATTTGTAGCCTTTATGTCCGATATCTTCATGAACAATTTTCAATTTACAAGAGTTAATGGAACTAGTTTTTTTTAATTTCATCTGAAACTAGAAAACAAGGAGAATTGGAAGTTCCATCTTTCCCTATTATCCTTTCCATCTTTACTAAAGAATGAACAATGCAGGAAACCCCTAATAACCTTAAGATGTTTCCATTACGATTTCAACCTAAAAGAAAACATGGTTTAAATACCTGAAAAACTAGAACAAATAGCGCATGACTTGTTTACAGTTGGAACCACTGGAGGGTTATAAGGGATGAAATAGTGAACACTTGCCTAGAGGGTATCACATTCGTCTCGGCTCTAGCCTGTTGTCCATAGGAATAGATGGTGAATGTGAGAAAGCAACATTTGAGTACGTAAACCCCAAAGTAGGCAATGCCTTCATGCAAAAGTTAGATATAACGAACATAATAATGAACATTTATGACATATAAAGATTGCAATGTTTTTTCTACACTTTTTTCTATGAAACTTCTAATATGTTTTGTTGATATTTTTACAACCGTTGTTTGTCAAAATTGTATTTAACTTTTGGTTTTCTGTAATTTTTAAATTTTAAATGTTTTTTCTGTAACTTCCAGATTTTTTAAAATATATGGTAACGTGAAGTTCTAGAGGTGTTCCAACTAGGCTTCAAAAGCCTTGGCACAAACAACTATGTTTTTCACCCACTACAAACATCAAATTTAACTTAAAAACAAATTCCTAAGAGAGATAAAAATGAAATACAAACACAACTTTGATTGATCTACACATAATGTATCGAACCAAAATTCAAGAATCTGCAAATACAGGAGAAAAAAATGTTAGGCTTTAACTTACACATATTCTACTCACAATACTAAGATAAACTAGAAAACGTTCAGTCATGATAAAACAAGCCAACCTGCAAAGTCCAAAAAAAGCTACCAAAGTCTCAAAAAAGGTATGCCACTGAACAATAAAAAAAAATAGCAAAAGTTCAAAAAAACTTTATGGCCATGCCTAAGTCTAATTCTGGCCAGTATCAAGGTACCCAAGTCTAAAAACCATGGCATCAATATAAGGGTTGCTAAATAAGTATATTTCCCTGAAAAAAAAGAGTAAAAATAAGCATATTTCCCTGAAAAAGAGTAAAAATAGTTATATTCTGACCACCAACATTTAAACACAAAAAAGAGTAAAAATAAGTATATTTCACTGAAAAAATATCTGAAACCAATCAAACACACCCTATGAGACTAAGAGAAGTAAATCCTGATGAAAAATAACTATGTACATTAACAATTAAGAAAGTATAGTTTTATGTCGCCGAACTGAACAATCAATGAAGACTCTGCATGATTTATGTAATTCCAATCATCTTGTTGATGGTACAAAGTATTAAAAATTATAAATAATAAAAAAAGTAACATGTGAAAAGATACCTCTATTTTTTGCATACACCCTGCACTTTCTTAATATTGCCATTATTTTTAGTAATTAGATGTCTTAATGTTCTATTATCCAACCAAGATTAACTTAACATCCAATTGCATGAAACCCATACTTGTCAGGTTTAAACAATATGCATATTTAAGTCTGACATGTATAAAAAGATCATCGCCAATCACAACAATTTGTATTAAAAATGAACATTTTCCTAGAAGTAAAACATAACAAAACATCAATCAGAACATAACATTAAAAATAGGGCAGAGATAAAGAGATATACCTCTATTCAAGATTGTCGAAGCCCGTGCCAGAAGAATCAGAGAAATCACCGGGAACAACGGTGTGGTCAGAGCTATAGATATATTTTCCAATAACAATGGTACGGTCGGAGCTATACTAAAATGAAACTCGACGGAGCAGAACTCGCACTGGCTGACCACACTGGTGTGACTGGGAAGACAGCATATCACCACCGAGAGAGAGGGTGCGTGGAGGTGGGGTGGCAGCTGGTCATCGAGAGAGAGAGGGGAGGGCAACAAGTCTCATAGAGAGAAAAAAATGTTGATAGGGTTTGTGAATTGGGAATGAAATTTGACTTGGCTTGACATAATGAAGCATGTCACGATTTGGCATGGTTTAAAACCGTGCCTGATTTTGGCGTGGTTTTAAAGCGTGCTAAATGAGGCATAAACCGTGCCAGAATCTGGCTCGATTTAGAACTGTGCCAGATTTTCCTTGTGCAAGCGTGCCAGATTGGTGTTTTTGGTGTAGTGTAATAACAATACATACCAATACTAATATCAATTTATACCAATTTACATTTATGCCAATACCAATACCAATTTATACCAATTTCAATTTTTACCAATATCGGTTTCAATTTACACACATACTATCGGGTCATGGACTTTGAATTAATGCTTAACTTGATACAAATTCTAATTAACATATTCACTTGGTTATTACAATCATTAAAATGATCAATTACAAATTAATAAAAAAACATTAAATTATCGTTCGATAATAATAAAAATACGGCCACTGGTCATTACAAATAACTTGAATACTTATTACAATTTTTTTTAAATTCGGGTTATCATAAAAAATGGATTGATATTCGGTAGGTGCATCCAAGTCATCCACACTACTGTTTAGACGCTTTGGCGCATGTAGGACGATGTACCACGGCTCTTTATTAATATACTCCGAGTAAAACACTTGCTTGACTTTTTGAAAAGAATAAGCATACGACTCATCGCTCACGTGTTCATTGCTCTTCAACTTGGACAAGTCAACCATGATCAAATTGATGCCAGAATCAACTTTACAAGCATTTGTATCCTTAACTCTTACCCAATCACAGTAAAACACAACCTCTTTGAAGTTTACATAGTCCAATTCAAATAAACCATACAATTGTGTATAATTCATAATGAATATTTATTGTTGTAATGCATGAATTCAAATCATAAATCAACGTAGTATAACATGAGTATGATTTACTATCTTGATTTCTAACATATATAATTCATACAATTCAGGATTTAACACAAAATCTCATTGTAAGAATGTAGGAGATAATTAGCCAAGTACTTAATTAATAATATTCTAACATGAATCATATTATCGTAAATTCTTTAAATTATAAGCGATGAATTCTATCATTCATATATAAAATTTTCAATTTTAATAAGATCCCAAATTGTAAAATATACGTATAACAAGATCCCAACTACTAATTTTGTGCCAATTTATTCTAGATTACTCATATTTTAGAGTTCAACAACATAAATTACACAATTCTGCACCACCACTGCCCTCCCCCTCCCTCCCCCCATGCCCACACGCAGTTACATACACGTACACACACACACACACACTCACACACACCAACACACACATGCACACATGCACCCACTGCCCACCCACCTGCACACACTCACACACACCAGCAGTTCTACACACACATATACACATATACAATGGAAAGAGAGAGGGAAATAAAAACTTACCTTAGAGAGAGAAAGAGCAGTCGCGCGAGAGAGAGGGAAAAAGGTGTAACACCCCGTATTTTTATGCTATATTAATTTGGGGATTTATTAAATTCACTGTTCTAAAAAACCCGCCTAGGCACGCCTAGGCTTAAGGCTTGGGAGAAACGCCTCGCCTTACGCTTTTCACGCCTTATTCTTGGTAAAACCCTTAAGGCGCACTTTTTTCTAAAAACAACAATGTTTTAGTGAAACGATGTCTCCTTTTAAAGAATTAGTTTACAAACCGGACCATTATCTCATCCAAAATAATCAAATAGTATTTTAATTTGCATATATTCAGACATATTTTTATGATATGTGCAATTTTTGTATTTTAATAGCCTTGTTATGGTTAAAAAATATTAAAATATATTAAGAAGGCCTAAACGCCTTTTCACGTTTTTTCACGCCTAGGCCCGCCTAGGCTTCTAAGGCTTAAGGCTTGGCCTCCACGCCTCAATCACGCCCCGCGTTTTTTAGAACCTTGATTAAATTTAATGTGAATTTATTATTTAATATAAATCCGAAAATTAATTATGTTATAATTATTAACGTGATGAGAGTTAGTAATTATGGGAAATTAGTTGAATATTACTAATGAGCGAAGTAATATATAATATTGGTTATATTAAATATCACGAGTGAATAAAATGACAATTTTAGAAATTTAAGTCGGGACGCACCCGTGTCGCGTCGGGACTAAATATTGATGAATAAAAGTAAATTTATTATAAGTTGCTCGTATGATCATTTTGAGTGCTCCAAAGTGTTCGAAAGGGTCGAGATAGTCAGAAAAGTGTACTCGGGGGTTTAGTTTGGGTCTCGGGGCGTTTTTAGGCCTATTTAACACCCCGGGAGGGCATTTTGGACATTTTACATTTTTAGGTAATTAAACCCACGAAATTTCAAGGGTTATATCAGATGTTTAAGGTTGCCTTCTAGGGTTAAAACAACCAAAGACAAGTGACGGCCATAGGAGAGGGAAGGAGAGAGCTTTCAAAGCAATCTAAAGCCCAAAATCCGTTTGTTTGCACCGCCACCACCACCAACGCGTAGATCGTGCGACGGGGAACGCAACCACACCAAATTCGTCATCAAACCAGAATCTAAAAATCCCAGGCAAGTGT
This sequence comes from Sambucus nigra, assembly GCA_949130495.1. Taxonomy (NCBI): domain Eukaryota; kingdom Viridiplantae; phylum Streptophyta; class Magnoliopsida; order Dipsacales; family Adoxaceae; genus Sambucus; species Sambucus nigra. The sequence continues at coordinate 127,572,979 of OX422224.1, read as the reverse complement.
TTATCTTGCTTATTTTCTTTAATGCATCACTCATGTTATTCTAGGGATGATTAGGATGAGTTTCATGGAAGAAAATTCAAGTTGGAGATAGGAAATCGCATGTAGTTATGATTTGAATGATAATTTGGAAACCCCTTCACATGTAGGGGATTAAACCATGAATTTATGATATTTTAGAAGAAGAAAATTCTGGAAAATATTGATTAGAACCATGTTAAAAAATTCTAGGGTTCTTGAGATTTTTATAAAGTTTTTGCCTATAAATCCATGGTTGTTGATGTAAAATTGCATGCTTTACGTAGAAGGTGAATAATGTGGGTGTATACTGATTTTAGTATGAATTTTAGGAAGTTTGGGTGTGAAAAATATGGATTTAGATGAGGTTGTGTGATAGAACCCGTAACTGGTTTCCTGTAGAAATTGCCATACCTGCTTGATCGATCGATCGAGCCAAGAGCTTCGATCGATCGAATGTTCGATCAATCGAGCCCCAGACCTCGATCAATCGACCCCTTCTGGAAGACTCATATTTCCCCTTTATAAATTAGTTGAATTCAATTTAATGAGAAATAATCCTTGGACACCCTTATTAAAATGTTTTGGGAGATAAAGAAGACCGGTAGGACTTATAAATAATTATGGGGCCTTTAATGTATGACGAGAGTTGTATTTTTGGGATAATTACATATAAGGGACGATGAAATTATGTATTAAGGGGAGAGACGCATAAGATGGTTACGTTGGAAATTAGATGAGTACCTACTGAATTCTACACTTGGGAGGATAAAGTCCATGAGTGTTACGTAATAAGTTGGAATGATCCCTCAAATCAAAGTAAGAAATGAACGGTTATACGTGAGAATTAAATAATGAGAAATAAGGACAAATGTCCTAATTATGGGATTTGAGATGTACCTAATTTGATACGGTAATATTAGTATAGTTATATGACGATGTTTATGCATATACTATCTATGTGTGAAAATCATGCTCGCGCTACTTGCTATCCCTGAGGTTATCGCGCTGGGATAGTCTTATCTCGATGGGACCTTTATGGGGGATATCGACTCGTACCCTAGAAGATAGAAATCCTAGGTACATGCTATCGAATTGATAGTTCAGACGGTCCTAAGAGACACGGGCATGTGCTATCCTCTTAGAGACTTGGAATATATGCTTCGCCTCAATATTGTTTGTGTATGTGTTAATACAGTTCGAGAGTGATTCCGAATTTTCATTTCCCTTAGTACGAGTGATACGGGGATTGGATAGCAGAGTATGCCCGCACCAAAGTTTTTATGTGGAGTGTTGTTAGAATATATATATTATACGAGTATTTAATATATATATGAAATTCTGAAATTTGGAACTGCCTACTGTGATATGGTAAGTAAGACATGTATGATGACTCAAATTGGAAGTACTTGTTTTGAAAAAGTATAATATGACATTGGAAAACTTTATTAATAAATAAAGTTAAAATGAGAGCTTTGTTACTAAATGAAATCTTCCTTCTAAACAACTATATTGTTCAGTTTTAAATCTTACGAGTAACCTAAGATATGTTAAACCATTGGGAAGTTTAGTGCGATATAAGATAAGAAAATCCGTTGGGAAGGTTAGTGCGATAGGCGTGCACATTAGAAGAGAGGTGAGAATTTCTCAAGAGAGTGTCGCACTAATATGTTGTTGCATTGGCCTGTAAACATTTTAAATACTTGCTAAACAAATTTTAAATCATTTACACTATCGGGCTCTGACCCTTTTCTATTTCTCTTTCTCTCTTGTATATATATGTATATATTACAGGTTCCCAGCCACAGGGACGTCTTGCGTAGGATCCTTTGGAAGGAACGCACTGCAGCTTAGGTGGGAGTTGCAGGCCTCTTGCTTAGACGACTTCATTTATTTGATTCCACTCCTAGCATATTCATTTAGTGGGGCATGTGTCGCCCTTTCCATTATTCAGTTGTTTTATTGGACTTTGTGATTCAGTTATTTCTAGTTTTGTCACTTTGGGATTTATTACTGTCTGGATGTGTTACTTTAAGTTTTAAATGTTGGGATTTAGTTGTTGAATGCTTAAATTATTTGGATTATATGTTCCAGGATAATTGTGGTGTGATTCTTTAATATTGAATTGTTGTAAAGATTTAAATCTTGGTTTACAAAATAAAATTTGGAAAGTAATGTCTAAAAATGGTTTTGACACTTTGCTTAATTAATTAGGGTGTTTAAATTCGAAATGTTATTTTTTTTAGGACAGTGATGCTAAGAATGAACCAGTTGTTCACCTTGATTTTAATTTAATAAAGGAGTGATCACCCTGTATTTAATTAGTCGGGGTGTCACGGGTGGTATTAGAGCATCAGGTTCTAGTGTCCTTGGGATCTGTACGGCTTATTTCGCTTTCAACTTAACATTTTTGCCATAGAGCCCTATTTTAGGATTGTTGTATTCCTGCTTTTTCGTTTACGTCTTCAACTATTTGAGACTTGATAATAACTATAGACTAATGAATTTCTTCACGTTTCAGATGCCTCCGATACGTGCACTAAAGGATAGGTGTGCCCAAGCCGAGCAGCCAGAAGCTCCGGCACAGGGTACGATGAATGCTAATAAGGTAGCCGCTAATGTTGCTCAGGCGGTGAATGTCGCGCTAGCGGTAGTTCAGCAGGCTCCACCCCAGATTCAGGCAGTGGCACCAGTACCTGCACAACTTCCATCTGCATGGGAGCGGGTTAGGGATGCCTTTCAGAAAGCGCATCCCCCTGAGTTCTCCGGTAGTTCAGATATCATCATCGTCAGCCAATGGAAGAAAGATATCCAGCGGCATCTTCATATGTATGAGTGCACATATGTGCAGAAATAGTTGTTGGCTTCCTTTAAGCTGGTGGGGGACACTTTGCAGTGGTGGGAGTCCACCACCACCTTGGAGGAGAGGGACACGATCCCGATTCAGGCATTCTAGGAGCGGTTTGACCGCAAGTACTTTCCACCCGCCGTGCAGACTGAGATGAGGCGGAGATTACTGAACTTGAAACAAGAAAATTCTACTGTTTCCGAGTATGAGGAGGAGTTCACGAGACTTCTCACCATAGTGCCAGATGAGGCACCCACCGAGGGTAAGAAGATAATGTTGTTCGTGGACGGGTTAGCTTAGAGGATCCGTCAGCACCTTTTAGGGAATCTGTCTCTGAGTACTTTCACTGATGTACTCAATGCTGCTTTAATACATTGCCAGGATCACCGCTTCCATATGCAGGGAAGCAAGAGAGCAGGAGAGTCTGGCCAGCTGGGCAGGACCGGGGGTAGTAGTGCTAGGGGAGCATCGATATCTCAAGGACAGACTTGTCAGCACGAGCAGAGTTCCCATCAGGGGGACCCTGCTAAGCGATTCCGTTCAGGTGATTCCAGATAGGGATTTGGGGGTTATAGGTAGGGCCAGCCTAATCAGCAGGGCCAGCAAGGCCAACACCGACAGTAGCAGGGTCAGCAATAGGGACAACCGGGCCAACAACGTTTTCACCAGGGCCAACAGGGCTAGTAGCGGGGTGGTAACGACCAGCAGGGCCGTGGTCAGCAGGGTCAGAGGGGAGATCATTTCAAAGGCCGATGTTTTGGGTGCGGCAAGCATGGCCATAGGCGCCAGGATTGTCCAAAGGGAGAGAGGGCCCAACAGCAGCCGGGTGCCCACAATGAGCCACAAAGGCCACTTTTTCCAGTCGCCCTCCCAGCCCCAGCTCAAGTACCCGCCCTACCAGCAGTTCCAGCAGCTCCAGTTCAGCAGGGGCAGTTACAGTATGGACGTGTCTATAACGTCCATCAGGTAGCATCTCCACAGGCACCACCGGAGATTGAGGGTATGTTTCCTATCCATGGTACTATGGGTCAGGTTTTATTTGATACTGGGGCGACGCACTATTTTATAGCTACGCATTTTGTGAAGACCTTAGGGTTGTTAGCCATAGCAGAGAGCACTGTGACGTGTGTAGACTCACCACTGGGGAGTGGATCTCTTATTTTCTTTATATGCCGGGGAGTGGGGGTAGAGATTGGTAGCTTGGTATTACCTACAGATATGTTAGTCTTAGATATACATGAGCACGATGTTATTATCAGTATGGATTGGCTCGCATCTTACAGAGCCATGATTGATTATTTCGGTGGGAGTATTGCCTTTGCCATTCCGGGGCAAGAGATGTTTGTAGTGGCGATGCCTCGCCCAGAGGGGGGATTGACCGCTCATTTGTATTACATAGAGGAGGATACCTCTAAGGAGGTTGTGATTCCCTTAGACTCGATTCCAATTGTCCGTGAGTATTCCCATGTATTTCATGAGATACCAGGCCTACCCCCCAATCGAGACATAGACTTTGTCATAGATTTATTACCGGATACTAGACCGATAGCACACGCTCCATACCGTATGGCTCCGGCAGAGACGCGAGAGTTACGAGATCAGATAGAGCAGCTATTAGGTCAGGGCTTCATTCGCAGGAGTACCTCACCTTGGGACGCTCCAGTCTTGTTTGTGAAGAAGATAGATGGTTCACTGAGGCTATGTGTGGACTACCGGGAGTTGAACAAGGTCACGATACGGAATAAGTATTCATTGCCTCGAATAGATGATCTGTTCAACCAGCTGAGGGGAGCAACTTTCTTTTCGAAGATAGATCTGAGGTTGGGGTACCATCAGCTACGTATTAGGGAGCAGGATGTTTCAAAGACTTCTTTCTTGACGAGATATGGGTCCTATGAGTTCAGGGTGATGCCATTTGGCCTCAGAAATGCTCCAGCCATGTTCATGGACTTAATGAACCGAGTGTTCAGAGAGTTCCTGGATCAGGTTGTCATCGTCTTCATAGATGACATTTTGATATATTCACACTCCGAGGACGAGCATGCCGAGCACTTGAGACAGGTTCTTCAGACTCTACGAGAGCATCAGTTGTATGCTAAGTACGAGAAGTACGAATTCTGGTTGCGAGAAGTACAGTTCTTAGGGCATGTTGTTTCTGAGCAGGGGATAGCAGTTGACCCGAGTAAAGTGTCAGCGGTGAGAGAGTGGGGACAGCCCACGACACCGACGGAAGTGCGAAGTTTCTTGGGGTTAGCCGGATATTACAGGAGATTCATTCGTGGATTCTCCAAAATAGAGGGTCCATTGACGAACCTGACTCGCAAAGGGGTTCCATATGTTTGGGATGATGCTTGCCAATTGGCTTTCGACAAGCTGAAAGACAAGCTTACTTCAACACCGGTCCTTGCGTTACCGAAGCCGGGTGTGGAGTAACTAGTTTACACCGATGCCTCTTTACGAGGACTTGGGGGAGTACTCCAGCAGGAAGAGAAGGCTATAGCTTTTGCCTCCCGCAAGCTTAAGCCGCATGAGAAGAATTACCCCACCCACGACCTGGAGTTAGCAGCGATCATTTTTGCATTGAGGATATGGAGGCACTATTTATTTGGGGACAAATTTCGCTTGTTCACAGACAACAAGTCACTGCAGTACATGTTCACTCAACGAGAGCTGAATATGCATCAGCGCAGATGGTTAGAGTTTGTGAAGGACTATCAGTTCGACATACAGTACCATCCGGGGAAGGACAACGTAGTTGCTGATGCGTTGAGCTGTAGACCGGTAGACGAGGTAGCGGACGTCTGGAAAGCAAAGTGGAAGGAGTTAGGCTACCAGGATGCAGTAGCCCGTTACTTCATATCTGTTATGACAGTGACACCCGAGATTGTTACGAGGGTGATACAGGCACAGACCGCAGACCCGTTTTGCTAGGAGCAGATTTTACGACTCTTAGCTGAGGGTGCTGAGTCCTATTCTGTTAGTTCTAATGGGCGTTTGAGGATTAATGGGAGATTAGTGATTCCAGAAGGAGAAGAATTACGTCATGCAGTGATGACCCAGTCTCACTGGTCCTGATTTGCGGTACATCCTGAAGGAGATAAAATGTACCAGGATATGAGGCGGCAATACTGGTGGCGTGGGATGAAGAAGGACATTGCTGAGTTCGTGTCCAAGTGTTCTACCTGCCAGCTGGTAAAGGTGGACCATCAGAAATCGTCAGGGTTGCTTCAGCCATTGGAAGTACCCGCGTGGAAGTGGGAGAGTATTTCAATGGATTTTATAACAGGGTTACCTACATCACAGCGGGGCCACGACTCTATCTGGGTGATTTTAGATCATTTGACCAAGGTGGATCATTTTCTGCCGGTGTGAACAGACTATACCACGGGTCAGTATGCTCAGTTGTTCATTGCTGAGATTGTCAGATTACAAGGGGTGCCCCTGAATATTGTGTCAGATAGAGACAAGATTTTCGTGTCGCGTTTCTGGGAGAGCTGTCAGGAGGCTATGGGTACTGAGTTGAGGTTGAGTTCGGCTTATCACCCACAGACAGATGGACAGACATAGCGTACTAATCAGATGTTGGAGGATATGCTACGCATGTGTGTTCTTGATTTTGGAGGAGGTTGGGAGCCACATCTTCCACTGGTAGAGTTTGCTTATAGTAACTCCTATCAGTTCACTATTGGCATGGCTCCATTTAAGGCTTTGTATGGCAGGCCTTATCGATCCCCAACTTGTTGGCTCGAGGTGGGGGATAACAAGTTTCTAGGACCAGAGATAATTCAGGAAACCTCCGCGAGGATTGAGATGACCAGGAGTCGCATTCGAGTAGCCCAGGACAGGCAGAAAAGCTACGCCGATGCGAAACGGTTCTTCCGGGAGTTTAATGTGGGGGACCAAGTGTTACTATGTGTATCTCCTATGAAAGGAGTGATGAGGTTCGGGAAGAAAGGAAAATTGGCCCCGAGGTACGTGGGACTATTTCCCATTATCGAGAGGATTGGGCCGGTAGCATATAGAATGGGACTGCCAGAGCATTTACATCGCATTCATGATGTATTCCACATCTCGTCGTTGAGACGATACCTTCGGGATGATTTGGCCCATACTCAGATCGCGATAGATGAGATAGACTTACATCCTAATAGCTCTTACGAGGAGAGACCGGTGGCAATCCTAGACCATAGCGAGAGGAGATTGAGGTCGAAGGTAGTTCCACTTGTACGGGTCCAGTGGGAGCATCATAATGTGGAGGAATCCACTTTGGAGCGCGAGGCAGATATGAGCGAGAGATACCCCAGATTTATTCTTACCAGGTATGCCTTATATTTCAAATTTCGGGATGAAATTCCGTTATTAGGGGGGAAGTATGTAACACCCCGTATTTTTATGCTATATTAATTTGGGGATTTATTAAATTTAATGTGAATTAATTATTTAATATAAATCCGGAAATTAATTATGTTATAATTATTAACGTGATGAGAGTTAGTAATTATGGAAAATTTATTGAATATTACTAATGAGAGAAGTAATATATAATATTGGTTATATTAAATGTCACGAGTGAATAAAATGACAATTTTGGAAATTTAAGTCGGGACGCGCCCGTGTCGCGTCGGGACTAAATATTGATGAATAAAAGTGAATATATTATAAGTTTCTCGTGTGGTCATTTTGAGTGTGCCAAAGTGTCCGAAAGGGTCGAGATAGTCAGAAAAGTGTACTCGGGGGTTTAGTTTGGGTCTCGGAGCGTTTTTAGGCCTATTTAACACCCCGGGAGGGCATTTTGGACATTTTACATTTTTGGGTAATTAAACCCACGAAATTTCAAGGGTTATATCAGATGTCTAAGGTTGCCTTCTAGGTTTAAAACAACCAAAGACAAGTGACGGCCATAGGAGAGGGAAGGAGAGAGCTTTCAAAGCAATCCAAAGCCCAAAATCCATCCGTTTGCACTGCCACCACCACCAACGCGTAGATCGCGCGATGGGGAACGTAACCACACCAAATTCGTCATCAAACCAGAACTCTGAAATCCCAGGCAAGTTCTTATCTTGCTTATTTTCGTTAATGCATCACTCATGTTAGTCTAGGGATGATTAGGATGAGTTTCATGGAAGAAAACTCAAGTTGGAGATAGGAAATCGCATGTAGTTATGATTTGAATGATAATTTGGAAACCCCTTCACATGTAGAGGATTAAACCACGAATTTATGATGTTTTAGAAGAAGAAAATTCTGAAAAACATTGATTAGAACCATGTTAAAGAAATTCTAGGGTTCTTAAGATTTTTATGAAGTTTTTGCCTATAAATCTATGGTTATTGATGTAAAATTACACGCTTTACGTAGAAGGTGAATAATATGGGTGTATAATGATTTTAGTACGAATTTTAGGAAGTTTGGGTGTGAAAAATATGGATTTGGATGATGTTGTGTGATAGAACTCGTAATTGGTTTCCTGCAGAAATTGCCATACCTGCTTGATCGATCGATCGAGCCAAGAGCTTCGATCGATCGAATGTTCGATCGATCGAGCCCCAGACCTCGATCGATCGACCCCTTCTGGAAAACTCATATTTCCCCTTTATAAATTAGTTGAATTCAATTTAATGAGAAATAATCCTTGGACACCCTTATTAAAATGTTTTGGGCGATAAAGAAAACCAGTAGGACTTATAAATAATTATGGGGCCTTTAATGTAAGACGAGAGTTGTATTTTTGGGATAATTACATATATGGGATGATGAAATTATGTATTAAGGGGAGAGACGCGTAAGATGGTTACGTTGGAAATTAGATGAGTACCTACTGAATTCTACACTTGGGAGGATAAAGTCCATGAGTGTTACGTAATAAGTTGGAATGATCCCTCAAATCAAAGTAAGAAATGAACGGTTATACGTGAGAATTAAATAATGAGAAATAAGGACAAATGTCATAATTATGGGATTTGAGATGTACCTAATTTGATACGGTAATATTAGTATAGCTATATAACTGTGTTTATGCATATATCTATGTGTGAAAATCGTGCCCGCGCTACATGCTATCCCTGAGGTTACCTCGCTGGGACAGTCTTATCTCGATGGGACCTTTATGGGGGATATTGACTCGCACCCTAGAAGATAGAAATCCTTGGTACAGGCTATCGAATTGATAGTTCAGACGATCCTAAGAGACGCGGGCATGTCCTATCCTCTTAGAGACTTGGAATCTATGCTTCGCCTCAATATTATTTGTGTATGTGTTAATACAGTTCGAGAGTGATTCCGAATTTGTATTTCCCTTAGTACGAGTGATACGGGGATTGGATAGCAGAGTATGCCCGCACCATAATTTTTATGTGGGGTGCTGTTAGAATATATATTATACGAGTATTTAATATATATATGAAATTCTGAAATTTGGAACTGCCTACTGTGATATGGTAAGTAAGACATGTATGATGACTCAAATTGGAAATACTTGTTTTGAAAAAGTATAATATGACATTGGGAAACTTTATTAATAAATAAAGTTAAAATGAGAGCATTGTTACTAAATGAAATCTTCCTTTTAAACAACTATATTGTTCAGTTTTAAATCTTATGAGTAACCTAAGATAAGTTAAACCATTGGGAAGTTTAGTGCGATATAAGATAAGAAAATCCGTTGGGAAGGTTAGTGAGATAGGCGTGCACACTAGAAGAGAGGTGAGAATTTCTCAAGAGAGTGTCGCACTAATAGGTTGTTGCATTGGCCTGTAAACATTTTAAATGCTTGCTAAACAAATTTTAAATCATATACACTATCGGGCTCTGACCCGTTTTTATTTCTCTTTCTCTCTTGTATATATATGTATATATTACAGGTGCCCATCCACAGGGGCGTCTTGCGTAGGATCCTTTGGAAGGAACGCGCTGCATCTTAGGTGGGAGTTGCAGGCCTCTTGCTTAGACGACTTCATTTATTTGATTCCACTCCTAGCTTATTCATTTAGTTGGGCATGTGTCGCCCTTTCCATTATTCAGTTGTTTTATTGGACTTTATGATTCAGTTATTTCTAGTATTGTCACTTTGGGATTTATTACTGTCTGGATGTATTACTTTAAGTTTTAAATGTTGGGATTTATTTATTGAATGCTTAAATTATTTGGATTATATGTTCCAGGATAATTGTGGTGTGATTCTTTAATATTGAATTGTTGTAAAGATTTAAATCTTGGTTTACAAAATAAAATTTGGAAAGTAATGTCTAAAAATGGTTTTGACACTTAGCTTAATTAATTGGGGTGTTTAAATTGGAAATGTTATTTTTTTTACGACAGTGATGCTAAGAATGAACCAACTGTTCACCTTGATTTTAATTTAATAAAGGATTGATCACCCGATATTTAATTAGGCGGGGTGTCACAAAAGGGGGGAATTGAAAACAATGGGAAAAAAAGATGGGGTAGTTTTTTTACTAACAAAGTTGTCACGGGCCTACCAAGGTCTTTGACCTTGACATGTCTATGACAACTCCACTTTCCACGGTCAATGACTGTGATAAGACGTTATCACGGTATCGTCACGGTCATTGACCGTGACAAGGCTGACTCGCTCAAAGGTGACAATTTAGCCTTTTTGGTGTAGTGGGCTATTGCGGGTGTTTTTTATGAAGGGAGTTGCATGATTGGCAACAAAGGAAATTGTCACCTTTGGAAGTGAGATCTTTTCCAAGATGGGGATAATTGAGCCACTAAAGTATAAGCTCGTCTTTTTAGAGTATCATTAGCAGATTGACAATAGTTTTGCGTACCATCGTATAAGTGAGATCTTAAGCATGAGAAATTATATCGCTATGAAATAATTTGAATGGACTTGTCACTAACCTTGGGATGGAGTGAGTAGACCTTCAGACAATGGTACTGCTAGAGTGCGTACAGTGGAAACACCAAAATATTATTTAGAATTAACTTTGAATACGTTTGGATTCATTGAGTGTAAGGATCCGAAGTTTTTAGTACCAGACATATCCAAATTTCGAGGACGAAATTCCTTTATAAGGGGGAAGTATGTAACATCCCGTATTTCTGAGTATTTAGAATTTAATTCTGTCGGTTATTTTTTAATTACAGATGTGTCATAATTTAATTGGATTAAATATCATGTGTTTATTAAAATATTAATTGGGGGAGATAATAATTAATGTTTATAGAATAAATTTCTTAAGTGAGTAGTAAAGAATTATTTTACGTCATAGTGAGTGATAGTGATGTAACAGTGTTATATCTCAACCGAGAGTCGAGTGTAGACTATATGAGGCCGAGATAGGATATTTATGTAGAGTGACTCAGATGGCGATTTTGAGGTAATGGTTGGTTCTGGGTGGATCGAGATAGTCAAAATAGTGTACTCGGTAGTAGTACTTGGGTCTCGAGGCTTTTTTAAACATAATTGGGTCCACATAAGAGTATTTGGGTCATTTGGGCTTGGCCCGTTACCCTAATTTCTGGATTAGAGATATTAAACCTAAATTTAAGAGCTAGAGGCAGTCGTAACTCATATTCTAAACCCTAGAAATTGAGAGAAGTGAGAAGGAAGAAAAAAAGGGAGCTTTAGGAGCCAAATTCAAAGAGGAATTGGGTGTGCTATTGTCAAATCCATCTTCTACAAGGCGTAATCAGACTCTACGAAACTAGAAGGGAAAATAATTAACTTGCTTCTGTTTTAAATTGCAAAAACTCATGTTCATATCATAGTAGGAGGAGAACAAAATCATTTTTGAGAAGGGTTTCACATGTAAAAAAGGAGTTTTGAGAAATTATCCCATAACTTATAGAGTAAATGAATATTTGATATTTTTGAATGAATCGTAATTTTTAGAATTTGAACCTTGTTAGAGATTCATAGATTGATCATGATTAATTGAGACTTTGAATCAAATCTAGGGTTATTTGAGGTGTTTATCATGTAAATCCATTTTAATGGATTAATTAGGTAATTGTAATTAATCTTTGGCATTGGGATGATTATTTATCGTTAGAATCATCTAAGAATATTTATCTTATGTTCTATATGATTGGATGAATGTATAATATCACATAGAAGGTGTTTAGGTTGCATTTGAAGAAGAAAAATTTGGGTTTCTACACTATTTTCGTTTGGATTTCTGCAGTGCTTTCATCAATCTCGTTAGAATATAGCTAGAACCTTAAACAAACTGTGTGGATTTCTCGTTCGAATGAAGCCAGTATGTTGTTCAAACGACCTTAGGTTTTGGTCCCGGAGATAAATCTTTTCGTTACGAACGCGTGACGACTAGTTTTATATTTTTTTGATTTTTTTTAATTAGTTATGAATTTTCTACTAAGGGGTGTCCGAGATTGAAATCTTTAGTCATAAATCAAATATGGGTATGGATGCATGGGATTATACTACCTAGGGATGCGTGGGTAATTAAAGATTCAGAAATAATGAGAGAATTAATTAACAAAAATGTTTAAATAACGAATTGAGTGAGGTAATTCTGTAAATATCTAATGTACGGGCTAGTTGGGTAAGTCCGGGTAATTTGCGAGAGTGGCGTTAAGTTATTTATTGAATTGACGATAACTTGAATGAACTAATGGTCGTGGGATAGACTAGGGATAGTAGACGAGTGCTATGGGCAATAGGCACGATTTAGCCGGATTTTTTTTATGTGTATACGGGTGTATATATATATAAGGAGAGGTTTAAAAGTGAACAAAAAAGATAAACATTTTAATAAACCTTAATAAAAAAAATACGTAACACCCAATCAATTATAATTCCCATGTTGTAATTGGTCCGTGCTAGCGACAACAGACATGAGTGTAACATGCGCTAGCGGCAACGGACACGCGTGTCACACGAGTTATTAAAAAACATGCATGTCCGTTGCCCCTGACGCGGGTCAATTACAACATAGGAATTAAAATTGATTGGGTATTAGTGTTTTTGTTTATGATTCATTGAAATATTTATCTTTTATGTTCGCTTCTGAACCTCTCCCTATATATATATATATATATATATATATATATATATATATGTGTGTGTGTGTGTGTGTGTGTGTGTGTGTGTGTATTTTATAAATATCGGTGTGCATGATATTTATATAAAAACATATCTCTCTAGTTCTATCATCGAAGGTTGCATGCTGTGGGTGAATCCCCTGGAAACTGAATGTTGGGAGAGTATAGTCCCCAGGTCATATCCCCTGACTTATGGATTAGAAACCGATGGTTTATTCGGAATTGATTATTTATCTATTTATTGTATGATGTTTCAGACTCTTATATTTGTTGTGGATGAGTTATTATATTTCTATTTTTCCCCATGTGGTTATGTTAATGAAAGATAAAATTGACACCGTTGTAATTTAACATTGGTGGTTAGTAGTTTAAAAATTATTTACGACAGTGATGCGAAGAATGAACCAAATGAGATTCCTACTTGTTTTGATAAAGGATCGATCCCTCGTAATTAAAGTAGGCAGGGTGTCACAGTTCTACGTACGAGACATCACTATAGCCAGTTAGCCTGTCTATACTTTTGGCACTACACGTATTCGTGACACCACACACACTCGCGTTACTATAGCTAGTTGGCCTATTAACTCTCAGCACTGCACATATTTATAATGCCAATTAATTTTAATACATGTTTATTGTCTCAGGCATTAATTCATAATTTCTATTAAGTCAATTTTATTATTAACAAGCAGCACACCTTTAACACGGTATCACCTACCCAAAACCACTCGTAGTCTCATACCTAGGATTCCACAAACCAACGCATCACCTAATCTTGCGTTTAGGAAGAAGGACCACATCCACAAGGCACCTAGTCTAACACTTAGACTATGAGAGATGGTAACGACACACCAAAATAGACCCACCCAACCAAAATTCAACTAAACTAATCTAGGCTTACTAGCCCCATACCTAGTAAGCACTTAAACAATACGGGTCAAAGCATAAACGACTATTGTGCACACAAATCAATAACAACAAGATTTCAATAATTTAATCAACCTTTATAAGTTTTTAACTTTAATCATTCAAATCTAATTTTTATTCAATTTCAATAATCTTAACATAGCAATCAAGTATATACGTACGACAATTCAATTCTCAATTCCCAACGATTTATACAGGTGTTAATTCATCAATTTAACACGAACTTGCTTTAAGCATGCGTACAATAGCGATTCTAAACCACTAATTTGTTCTATATCATTAACATGTGAATCACAAACTTTTACTAATCAAATCATCATGCAAATAAAGAATATATATCAGTTTACGTGCGATTTATCCCCAAAACACATTTTCATAGCAAAACAACAATTCTACATACAAGGTTTCAAGTATTAATTGATATTCTTTAATTTTATAAAAGCAGCCCCAAAGTTAATTATACTTTTCCTAATTAATCTTTCTAATTGCTCTTATAAAAAGCATGAGTAATTAGTGTAGGCAATATTTAAATCAATTAATACTTAAAACAACAATCGAGATATTCATGCCTAACTAAATTGTTGTATAGAAAATCTAATAATAAGGTTGCGTTCTTCTTGAAAAGTTGACAAAGAAAGCCTCCTGGTGATCTTGAGAAAACTGGTCATTCTTAAAAAATAAAAATAAAAAGAGCTTGATAATCTTCTTTAATGGAGGTTACGTTTTTTATGAAAAAGGGCAAGTATTTTGGGAGAGAAATTCTTTCAGAAATATGTTAATATGAGTTTGAAAAATTGATCCTCCAAGCTCTCTTTGAATTGGTAAAAATATAAGAGTCCTTATCAAATTAGAATTCTTAAAAATCACAAATATTCTCACAAATTAAGCACTAATTACTAATGTGGTCATTACTCCCTCCTCAAGGTCTAAATGACCAGATTTAAAGTTCATTGGGAAACTAAGATTCATACACTTCTTTACATTTATGACTCGTTTTCTAATTCAAATGACACATAATTTGACAGGTGTTTAAAGTGGCGTCAAACTTTTTGACATATTGCTATCATAACTTAGGGTTATTCATCTCATAGAATCGTTACTTTATTTTCATCAATATAGTTCAAATTGAATTCTCAAAATTATTTTATAACCCCACTAATAAAAAAATAATAATTGTATCCAAATTAACATGTTTATGCGATTACATATTTTTAGAAGTCCGAAAATAACAGAATTTTACATCTTAGCAAGATTACCATTTTCAGGTTATAACCATTAACTATTTTCACAATTTACGATTTATTATCCTGAAATTAATCCTTCGAAAATTTGGAGCATTCCATTCACGATTGAAAATGGACATCAAATCAAGTGTGGTGGAGCTCATACTTGACTCTGCTAAACATGGAAGAGTTTAATATTCAAAGGATTCACCTATAAAGCTTTCAAGTGTCGGGATTCACATTATTTAAAATCGCATATCAAATTTAGTGAAAGAGTGCATGCATGTCAATATTTTTTCCCGTGGTGAGGTTTTTCCTCGTGATCGACCTCAATCTACTTTATATGCATTGCTTTGTATGATTAGTTTTTTTGCCCTTGAGATCCAAGTTGAAATGATAAGAGTTACTTGTATGTTTTTTTCACATGTTTGATCAAATTGATTCAATTGATTAATTAAACGTGTTTTTGATTGTATGATCGGATATGAATTTGATCCTGTTATGTCTACTATTTATTAATAACAATTGTACAGAATTGTGAATAATTAATATAATTACAGAATTAAAACAGAATTACAGAAATGAAACACTTACTTGAATTTGCAGAAATAATATACGAATATAAGAAATAATCCGAGCCCTGTTAAGAACAGTCTCCTTAAGACAATTTATTCCCTCCAATGTGCTCCTAGGTTAATGAATATTGTCTCCCAAGATAGAACGGATTTTTACAATTAATTATGTAGCACAACAATAATGAATTTCAGCGAACTCAAATTCTGTGGCTTTTACTCAACAACAATGCAAGATATGCTATGCAGGAAAAAGAATTTTTGGAACAGATATGACAGGAATTTTCTGGGACAAAAATGATAGCAATTCTAGAGGAAGGAAATTTTTCATTATTAAAAACGGAGGGAGGCATCTGTATTTATAGCAAAGTAACAATAACTGTAAAAAAACAGTTAATCAGTTAAACAAAATTAACTATTGACTGTTGCAGTAACTGCCAACAGTTTATTAATTAATTAATTAATTAATAATTAAAGCCCAGAAAGTTAAATAAATTTGGCCAAAAAATGTAGGAGATTTTTATAAGCCCAAGCCCAAGCCCGAGCCCGAACCGAGTCGAGCCGTGGACTTTTGACTGTGGACTTTTGACCGAAAGTCAACTCGTGCATAGCTTAGGTCATCTCCCTTTCAAAGAGTTGGGATACCCCAAGGCATCCAAGCCTTAGTCCATACTTGGGGTGTTATTAACTCATCAAATTTCCACTACTCTTCCAATGTGGGACAAGAGTTAAAACACACCCAATTCATTAACTATTATTGCTTTGTGAGTCACTTTGGGGACATATTTATCATTCATAACTTATTAAAATTGGACGTATGAATATACTACGTTAATCTTCTTGCGGAGGTGAACGCGTTCGTATATGGTCCCATGATTTTCGTAGTGTGGGTCCCACCTAAATTTGAGCCCAAAGTTGCTCAAAATTCTAGACAGCTTTCTAAAACCCAATTCAAGTCCAATTTTCCAACAATCCCCCACATGAATGATATATCTCTATAAATAAAAGAAAACAGATGCTAATGCAGATGCAGACACAAGTTGAGTAAAACTGAAGACTTATTGCATCGGGAGAAGTAGCCTAGTGGCCTTGAACTTTCCTTAGTGATATACTATCGGATTTACTTGGTTAATCAGTAGACTTCACGTCCTTGAACCGTCAACCGTTTTTGTAAGCCTAGACAACAGTATTCATACAACAATTCTTCAACACAGTTGGTTCTCACGTTTGTGTTCATTTTGGCCGTGAACACCACTTGGTTCCGCAAGTATTTTAGAGAATATGCCTTTCATTATTCTCATAGAAGTGGCCCCCTTCTTACTCACGTAGGTGACTTCCATAAAGAGTATTCTGCAATACCCCACTTAGACGTACTAAGATATAGATGTCATTAAAAGCATAACTTATCCTAATTTGGCGGCAGATATGCACTGTCTCATATTTGGAATGGATAGGATTAAATATCCTCCAGTGCTTACTGAATACAACGTAGTTCGGTTTGCCCATTGAACCTAGATCTTGGGATCTCTAGTCAGCTAGGTTGGGTTGCCACTGTATTGATTCTTATTTATTTATAGGCTTTAGACCCATTCCTCTCGATGATCTTTCAACTTGCTCTCGGTTTAAAGCTTTCGTTAGTGGATTCGATATATTATCTTTTGACTTTACATAGTCAATTGAGATAATTTCGTTTGAGAGAAGTTGTCTAACGGTATTGTGTCGACGACGAATATGTCATGATTTTCCGTTATACATGTGATTTTGTGCCCTTCCAATCGCTGATTGGCTATCGCAATGTATACATATTGCGGGCACGGGTTTAGACCAATTTGGAACATCCTCTAAGAAATTTCGAAGCCATTCAACTTCTTCTCCAGCTTTGTCTAGTGCAATGAATTCAGATTCCATTGTCGATCTAGCAATGCACGTTTGTTTTGAGGATTTCCAAGATACGGCTGCACCCCCGAGGGTAAACACATACCCACTCGTAGACTTAGAGTCTTTTGTATCAGATATCCAATTTGCATCGCAATGTCCTTCAAGAGCGGCTGGATATTTTGAGTAGTGCAGTCCATAGTTTTGAGTATATTTTAAATAACCCAAAACTCTAAGTATTGCTTTCCAGTGATCTCTTCCTGGATTACTCGTAAATCGACTTAGCTTACTTATTGAGTATGTTATGTCCGGTCACGTACAGTTCATGATATACATCAAACTGCTGATAATACGAGAATATTCTAGTTGAGATATGCTTTCACCATTATTTCTTGCAAGATGTAAATTTACATCTACAGGTGTCTTGGTAGGACTAATATCATACTTCTTGAATTTTTCAAGTACTTTCTCTATGTAATGAGATTGAGATAATATAAGTCCATCCGATGTTCTAGAAATTTGTATTCCTAATATAACATCAGCGATTCCCATATCTTTCATGTCAAATCTACTACTCAACATTTGTTTTGTAGTTTTGACAATTTCCAAGTTACTACCCATGATAAGCATATCATCAACATAGAGGCATACAATGACATATCCATTATGAATGTATTTAAAGTAAACACATTTATCACATTCATTAATTTTGATAACATTGCATTATCAAATTTTTCATGCCATTGCTTAGGTGCTTGTTTTAATCCATATAGTGATTTAACAAGCTTACATACTTTTCCTTCTTGTCCGGGAGCTTTGAACCCTTCAGGTTGCTCCATATAAATTTCCTCGTCTAGTTCACCATTTAAGAATGCAGTTTTTACATCCATTTGATGTATTTCAAGTCCATTAATAGCAGCTATTGCTATTAACATCCGAATGGACGTTATTCTTGTTACCGGTGAATATGTGTCGAAGTAATCCAACCCTTCCTTTTGCCTATAGCCTTTAGCTACAAGTCTAGCTTTATATTTATCAATTGATCCATCGACCTTCAATTTCTTTTTGAAGATCCATTTATAACCTAACGGTTTTGAACCTGGTGGAAGATCCACTAGTTCCCATGTATGATTTTGTAATATGGATTCAATTTCACTATTAATTGCTTCTTTCCAATTGGAAGCATCGGGTAAGGATATAGCTTCTTTATACGATTGAGGTTCACTTTCTAGCAAATATGTTAGAAAATCCGGACCAAAAGAAGTCGAGATTTTTGCTCTTTTACTACGTCTTGGTTCATCCTCTATTGATTCAATAGGTTGATAAGTACCACTTGTAGTAGCTTGATTTGTCCTTTTAGAAGGACCAGATTCTCGGGTCATGTTATACGGGAATGTGACACCCCGACTAATTAAATACCGGGTAGCTACTCCTTTATAAAATTAATTCAAAATGCCAAGTTGGCTCAGCTAATAGCATCACTGTCGAAAACATTTTTATTATTACTAACCACCTAGTATTTAAAAAGTAAGTTGCCAAATTTTAATTAAAGTCTGATTAACATGCAGTGAAATATTTAAAACCACAATAATATCACCATTCACCATAACGAAATAGTAGAATAACTATCACATGATATAAATAATCCGGAGGAAAACTCCTCACAACAAACTCCACAACTGAAATGAATAACTAAAACTGAAATACTGAATCAATACATGCCAAAGTCTGAAAAACTGAAATGGAAATGTAACTCTAATGAAACTGGGCAACATGCCCTAAAACTGAGGAATACTGATCATGAATCCAAATGATAGAAGCGTCTAAAAGCAAGTCCGTGTAACTTCCACAAACAGCTACAGCTCGTCATCTGAATGAGTATCCTATGCATGGTGTCCTTGTGGCTGGGCACCTAAAATGGTTTTACAAATATAGATTTGAAAGCAAACGGGTCAGAGCCCGAATGTGGAGATATTTTAAAAACATGGAAGTGCTTTAAAAACATTTAAAACATTAAATGCAAAGTACATGTTAGGACGTGCACTCACACGGAAATCTCACCTCTCGTCTAACTGTGCACTCCTAACGTAAGTACCCATCTAATATGACACAAACCACTAGCTAAGTGACATCATATCTAGCTAGACTGTCATAGGTTCTACCCTTATTACTCGGTTCCCATTAACATTACAACGCTCGCAATTAAATAGGGGCTTAACGTAAATTCAGATTCTCACGTAAAAGTAATACAACTCATTATAGATCATCCCTTTTGTTATTACATAGTTATACACACAATACCATATGAAAGTTCCCTGTTTATTAAGCGTATATTTTCCACAACATAAATATACAATATAAGCACCCCGAGACTAAGCTGCGGTGCACACATACTCTGCTATCCATCCCGGTACATCACGTACATAAGGATCACATATTCCGAATCTCTCAGGAATAGTTCACAGATAACAACATCACAAATAATGGAGGCGAACACAGTCACATCACATGGGTCACGCACATACCTGCGCTCCCACGATCAGCAGACTTATTAACATCCCAATAAGTCCTTCTCTGACCTATGTTCATCGAGGTAACCAGTCTAAATCTGGGCAACACAAGGATTAGAGGGCCCTAAGCGAACGCAAACCTCCCGTGATAGCAAGTATGGTAGGTATGTCATACATACAAATCATATACCAATACTAAGTAAGCACACATCTTAGTAATCACCGTAGTTTAATTGTAGTACTTATCGCATTCTCGTACCAACTTAATAAATATACAACTTATATAATCCCGGTCCATATTTATACGCGCCAAAATTTATTCTCACGTCGTAGTAGGCACTCACGTCTCAACTCAAATGTCTATTTGATTTGATCCACACTTATATAATTTACTCCTCATTATATCCCAAATGTCCCAAGCATACTAATACACCATCAAAGGAATGTTATCTCTATCCTCGAACAAGTTTACGGGACTCCAAAAATCAAAACAGGCCAAAAGGCCTAAACTGCCAGCTCGTTAGAAGTCTCGTTCGAACGAGGCTGTTCGAACGAGAGTTCGTTCGAACGAACTGGGCTATCTAACGAGATCTCGTTCGAACGAGATTATCGAACGAACATCCCTCTTGTTAGAACCCCAAACTGTCAACTCGTTAGAAGCTCGTTCGAACGACCTGGGTAGGTCTTCTAACGAGTGATCAGATTCAAGCCCAGAAATTCTATATTCATTTTTCACCAATTTCTACACTTTTATCTCAACCAAAATTCATCCCAACAATGTTTTATGGTCTCTAATCATCCCTAAACATATCAAGGTTATATACAAACGTATTTTAAAGGACCAATTCCTCCTAATCATCATCAATCCATCAAATCTCTACACTTTTCCCCAAATTTTCAAGAACATAAACCCTAAAATTTATGATCATCAATTTACTGAAATTAGATTCGTTTTTGTTACATCCAACACATATTTACATCAGGGTAATCATTTCTCTACAATTCTACATGCAATTACTCCTCAACATTCAAATTCAAATTCCAATTAAAATGGGTTTTTATTAAACTCTCAAGAACAATTTGATTTATGTAAATTCCTACACATGGAAGATGCATTCTCTATAATAATTGAAATTAAACCACTTGCCTTGATTCAATCTCTGATTTTGATGACGATTTGTTGAAGTTCTCTCTCTCTTTCTGCAGAATTCCCTTCTATCTCTCTCTCCAAGCTTATCTCCAATGGTGGCTAGGGTTTTCTTTGGGAAAGTTTTGGAAACCTAATTTGATAACCCCCGTAGCTTATTGGGTCATTAAGGGTTGGTTAGTGGGTTTAGTGGGTCTATTCCCAATCAGATAAAGACTCCTAATTTTCGTCATTATTAATTCCCAAAAATACAATATTACCAAACTACCCTTATAAGATGCCGGTATGGCCTAAAAATACCCCGGGACCCAAACTAAACCCCCGACTAGTATTTTATGACTATCTCGACCCTTCCGGACGCGTTGGCGCACTCAAAACGACCATACGGTTAATAGAATTTAAATTCACTTTTATAAATAAAATAATTATATCCTGACGCGACTGTCACACGCGTCCCAATAAAATGATCAAATTGCCGTATATCAATCTCACGACAAATTTCATAATTCAATATTCATATATCATCATATATACTCAATATAGTAAAATACCAACTCACATCTCGCTAGTATTTTATCCGGATTAATTCCCAATTAATTCTCATTTAATTAATTAATCCCAAAAATAAATATCGCCAAAAATACGGGGTATTACATACTTCCCCCCTAATAACAGAATTTCGTCCCGAAATTCGGAACTAGAAAGTACCTGTTAAAAACAACTCTGGATAACGTTCGCGCATCTCATCCTCGCGCTCTCATGTGGACTCCTCGACATTGTGATGTCGCCACTGAACACGCACTAACGGAACTATCTTTGACCGCAGCTTCCTCTCACTTCGGTCCAAAATAGCAATCGGCCCCTCCTCGTAGGAGCTATCCGGCTGGAGATCGATGTTCTCCACAGCAATGTGAGAATGAGCCAAATTATCTCTAAGATATTTCCTTAGCGAGGAAATATGGAACACATCGTGAATTCGATGCAAATGCTCCGGTAACCCAAGTCTATAGGCAACCGGTCCGATCCGCTCAATAATAGGAAACGGCCCCACATACCTTGGTGCCAACTTCCCCTTCTTCTCGAAACGCATAATCCCCTTCATAGGAGATACTCTGAGCAAAACCTGGTCCCCCACTTGGAACTCCCTGAAAAATCTCTTCGCATCAGCATAACTCTTCTGTCGGTCTTGAGCTACCCGAATGCGACTCCGAATCAACTCAATCCTTGCCGAAGTATCCTGAATCACTTCTGGCCCAAGTAGTTTGTTGTCCCCCACCTCTAACCAACATGCTGGGGAACGACAAGGCCTACCGTACAACGCCTCAAACGGAGCCATGCCAATAGTGAACTGATAGGAGTTGTTGTAAGCAAACTCCACCAGTGGGAGGTACTGCTCCCATCCACCCCCAAAGTCAATAATGCACGTGCGTAGCATGTCCTCCAACATCTGATTTGTGCGCTCTGTCTGCCCATCGGTCTGCGGATGATAAGCCTTACTCAACCTCAATTCCGTGCCCATGGCCTCCTGGAAACTCTCCCAAAACCGCGAAACAAATATCTTGTCTCTGTCAGACACGATATTTAGGGGCACACCGTGAAGTCTCACAACCTCTGAAATGAAGAGCTGGGCATACTGTCCCGTAGTGTAGTCAGTCCTTACGGCTGAAAAGTGAGCAACTTTGGACAATCTGTCCATAATTACCCAAACGGAGTCGTGACCCCTCTGCGACGTAGGCAACCCCGTGATAAAGTCCATGGATATGCTCTCCCACATCCACACCGGGACCTCCAACGGATGTAGAAGTCCTGTCGGTCTCTGATGATCCACTTTTACTAGCTGCCAAGTGGCGCATTTCGAAACAAAATCAGCAATATCTCTCTTCATACCGCTCCACCAATATTGCTGTCTCATGTCTTGGTACATTTTGTCCCCTCCGGGATGTACCGCGAACCGTGAGCCGTGCGACTCTGCCATCACCTCGTGTCGCAATTTCTCCCCTTCCGGAACTACCAATCTCCCATTGAAACGTAATCCCCCGTCTGAACTGACGGTATATGACTCGGCTCCCTCTGCTAGTAATCGAACTATCTGCTCCTGACAGAACGAGTCATTAGCCTGTGCCCGTACTACCTTCGTGACAATCTGCGGTGTAACGGTCATCACAGACATGAAAGATCGGGCCACTGCATCCTGGTGTCCCAACTCCTTCCACTTTGCCTTCCACACCTCTGCCACCTCATCTGCTGGCCTACGGCTCAACGCGTCTGCTACCACGTTAGCCTTACCTGGGTGATACTGGATATCGAACTGTTACTCTTTCACAAACTCAAGCCACCTACGCTGCCGCATATTCAACTCTTTCTGCGTGAACAGGTATTGTAGGGACTTGTGGTCCGTGAACAGTTGGAACTTCTCCCCCAAAAGATAGTGCCTCCAAATCCGTAGGGCAAATACCACTGCCGCCAACTCCAAATCATGCGTGGGGTAATTCTTCTCGTGAGGCTTAAGCTTACGGGAAGCATAAGCTATGGCCTGTCTCTCCTGCTGTAATACACCTCCAAGCCCTTGCAAAGACGCATCGGTGTAAACCAAATACTCAACTCCCGGTCTCGGTAATGCTAACACAGGTGCTGAGGTCAATTTATCCTTCAATTCATCGAATGCCAACTGACAGGCATCACTCCAGATGAATGGCACACCCTTACGAGTCAGATGTGTCAAAGGACCTGCTATCTTCGAGAAACCCCGGATAAACCTCCTGTAGTATCCTGCTAGGCCCAAGAAACTACGAATATCAGTCGGTGTCGTGGGCTGTCCCCACTCCCTCACCGCGGATACTTTCCCCGGATCAACAGATATTCCCCGGTCGAATATAATATGTCCCAAAAACTGGACCTCCTTCAACCAAAACCCGCATTTCTCATATTTTGCATACAGCTCGTTCTGACGCAGCGTCTGCAAAACCTGCCTCAAATGCTCGACGTGCTCCTCCTCTGTCTGGGAGTAAACCAGAATATCATCAATGAAGACAATGACAAACTGATCTAGGAAATCCCTGAACACTCTGTTCATCAAGTCCATAAACACTGCTGGAGCGTTGGTTAAACCAAAAGGCATAACCCGAAACTCGTAAGAACCATATCTCGACAAGAACGCAGTCTTCGAGACATCCTCCTCCCTAATACGTAACTGATGGTATCCCGATCTCAAATCAATCTTCGAGAAGAAAGAAGCTCCTCTCAACTGGTCGAATAAGTCATCGATTCGAGGTAACGGATATTTATTTCGTATCGTGACCTTATTCAACTCTCGGTAGTCCACACACAATCTCAGTGAACCGTCCCTCTTCTTCACGAACAAAACTGGAGCGACCTAAGGTGAGGTACTCCTGCGAATAAAGCCCTGACCTAACAGATGCTCTATCTGATCTCGTAGCTCTCGCATCTCTGCCGGAACCAGACGGTACGGTGCGCGTGCTATAGGTCTTGTATCTGGCAATAGGTCTATAACAAAGTCTATCTCTCGACTGGGGGGTAGGCCTGGTATCTCCTGAAACACATCCGAATACTCCCTGACGACTGGGATCGAATCTAAAGGAATCACAACCTCCTTAGAGGTATCCTCCTCTAGGTAATACAAATGAGCGGTCGAGCCTCCCTCTGGGCGAGGCATCGCCACTACAAACATCTCTTGCCCCGGAATGGCAAAAATAATGCTCCCACCGAAGCAATCAATCAGGGCTCTATAATCAGCGAGCCAATCCATACCGATAATCACATCGTGAACATGCATATCTAATACCAACATATCTGCAGGTAATACCAGACTACCAATCTCTATCCCCACTCCCCGGCATATAAAGAATATAAGTGACCCACTCCCCAATGGTGAGTAGACACACGTCACAGTGCTTTCTGCCGTAGCTAACAATCCTAAGGCTTTCGCGAAATGTGTAGCTATAAAACAATGTGTAGCCCCGTGTCAAATAATACCCGACCCATAGTGCCATTGATAGGAAACGTACCCTCAATCGCGGGCGGTGCCTGCGAAACTGCTGCCTGGTGGACATTATAGACATGTCCATACTGTAGCTGTCCCTGCTGAGCTGGGACTGCTGGAATGGGTGGCAATGCTGCCATCTGTGGCGGTGCGGGGAGAGCGGTGGGAAACATAGGTCTCTGTGGCGAGCACCCTGCTGCTGCTGCTGTGGGGCCCTGCCCCTATCAGGACAATCCTGTCGTTTATGGCCAGTCTTGCCACAAACAAAACACTTCCCTGGGAAGTTCCCTCCTCTCTGCCCCTGCGGTCCCCGGCCCTGGTGGCCGTTACCGTTCCTCCCTTGGCCCTGCTGGAACTGCTGCCCATTCTGCCCCTATGGCCCTGATGGCCGTTTGGACCCTGATGGCCCTGACGGAAACCTCCTTGTCCGTGCCTGTAATTCCCTGATCTGAACCTCTTCTGATCCCCCTGCTGGGAACCTTGCTCACCCTGTCTCTGCCCCTAAACAGATTGTGCCCCACCGGAACCATGTCCTCCAGTCCTGCCTTGATGGCTAGACTCTCCCGATCTCTTGCCCTCAGTCATATGAAAGCGATGATCCTGGCAGTGTAACAAAGCAGCGTTAACCACATCAGAATACGTGGCCAACGAAAGGTTCCTTAACAGATGCTGACGGATCCTCCATGTTAACCCGTCGGTGAATTTCTCAATCTTCTTCTTTTCTGTTGGTATCTCATCCGGAACAATATTCAACAGATTTGTGAACTCGGCCTCATACTCGGCCACGGTCTTACCCTCTTGCCTCAGATTCATCAGTTTCCTCCTCATTTCCGTATGAACAGCGGACGGAAAGTACTTGCGGTCAAACCGCACCCAGAAGTCCTGAATAGTGAGAGTATCCCTCGCCTCCATGGTGGTAATAGACTCCCACCACTGTAGTGCAGATCCAACTAGCTTGAAAGTAGCTAGCACCTTCTTCTGAATGTCCGTGCACTCATACATCCTCAAGTGCCTCTGCATATCCTTCCTCCACTGGCTCGAGACTACCACATCTGAGCTACCTGCAAACTCTGGCGGATGCGCTTTTTGAAAAGCGTCACGTACACGTTCCCAATCAGACGGGAATGCATTTGCATGTACTGGCGCGGCAACCGGCGCCTGAGGTGTTGCCTGCTGGACTACGGCAATTGCGGCATTTACCGCTTGGGCTACAATAGCTGCAACCTCAGCGGCGTTCATCATGCCCTGAACTGGAGCGGGCTGGGGTTCGGGCGTTGCATCCCTGGGAACTCTTCGTGCACGTCGTGGAGGCATCTGAAATATGAATAAAGTTTATAAGTTCACAGTTTATAAACTTAAAATAGCTGAAGAACGAAGCATACACAAATAGAGTACAACAGTCCTAAAATATAGGGCTCTATATCAAAGAAACTTAGCGGAAACATAATAGCCATACAGATCCTAAAGGACACTAGAACCTGATGCTCTGATACCACCTGTGACACCCCGACTAATTAAATACCGGGTAGCTACTCCTTTATTAAATTAATTCAAAATGCCAAGTTGGCTCAGCTAATAGCATCACTGTCGAAAACATTTTTATTATTACTAACCACCTAGTATTTAAAAAGTAAGTTGCCAAATTTTAATTAAAGTCTGATTAACATGCAGTGAAAGATTTAAAACCACAATAATATCACCATTCACCATAACGAAATAGTAGAATAACTATCACATGATATAAATAATCCAGAGGAAAACTCCTCACAACAAACTCCACAACTGAAATGAATAACTAAAACTGAAATACTGAATCAATACATGCCAAAGTCTGAAAAACTGAAATGGAAATGTAACTCTAATGAAACTGGGCAACATGCCCTAAAACTGAGGAATACTGATCATGGAATCCAAATGATAGAAGCGTCTAAAAGCAAGTCCCTGTAACTTCCACAAACAGCTACAGCTCGTCATCTGAATGAGTATCCTATGCATGGTGTCCTTGTGGCTGGGCACCTAAAATGGTTTTACAAAAATAGATTTGAAAGCAAAAGGGTCAGAGCCCGAATGTGGAGATATTTTAAAAACCTGCAAGTGCTTTAAAAACATTTAAAACATTAAATGCAAAGTACATGTTAGGACGTGCACTCACATGGAATTCTCACCTCTCGTCTAACTGTGCACTCCTAACGTAAGTACCCATCTAATATGGCACAAACCACTAGCTAAGTAAAATCATATCAAGCTAGACTGTCATAGGTTCTACCCTTATTACTCGGTTCCCATTAACATAATAACGCTCGCAATTAAATAGGGGCTTAACGTAAATTCAGATTCTCACGTAAAAGTAATACAACTCATTATAGATAATCCCTTTTGTTATTACATAGTTATACACACAATACCATATGAAAGTTCCCAGTTTATTAAGCGTATATTTTCCACAACATAAATATACAATATAAGCACCCCGAGACTAAGCTGCGGTGCACACATACTCTGCTATCCATCCCGGTACATCACGTACATAAGGATCACATATTCCGAATCTCTCAGGAATAGTTCACAGATAACAACATCACAAATAATGGAGGCGAACACAGTCACATCACATGGGTCACGCACATACCTGCGCTCCCACGATCAGCAGACTTATTAAAATCCCAATAATTCCTTCTCTGACCTATGTTCATCGAGGTAACCAGTCTAAATCTGGGCAACACAAGGATTAGAGGGCCCTAAGCGAACGCAAACCTCCCGTGATAGCAAGTATGGTAGGTATGTCATACATACAAATCATATACCAATACTAAGTAAGCACACATCTTAGTAATCACCGTAGTTTAATTGTAGTACTTATCCTATTCTCGTACCAACTTAATATATATACAACTTATATAATCCCGGTCCATATTTATACGCGCCAAAATTTATTCTCACGTCGTAGTAGGCACTCACGTCTCAACTCAAATGTCTATTTGATTTGATCCACACTTATATAATTTACTCCTCATTATATCCCAAATGTCCCAAGCATACTAATACACCATCAAAGGAATGTTATCTCTATCCTCGAACAAGTTTACGGGACTCCAAAAATCAAAACAGGCCAAAAGGCCTAAACTGCCAGCTCGTTAGAAGTCTCGTTCGAACGAGGCTGTTCGAACGAGAGTTCGTTCGAACGAACTGGGCTATCTAACGAGATCTCGTTCGAACGAGATTATCAAACGAACATCCGTCTCGTTAGAACCCCAAACTGTCAACTCGTTAGAAGCTCGTTCGAACGACCTGGGTAGGTCTTCTAACGAGTGACCAGATTCAAACCCAGAAATTCTATATTCGTTTTTCACCAATTTCTACACTTCTAATCTCAACCAAAATTCATCCCAACAATGTTTTATGGTCTCTAATCATCCCTAAACATATCAAGGTTATATACAAACGTATTTTAAAGGACCAATTCCTCCTAATCATCATCAATCCATCAAATCTCTACACTTTTCCCCAAATTTTCAAGAACATAAATCCTAAAATTTATGATCATCAATTTACTCAAATTAGATTCGTTTTTGTTACATCCAACACATATTTACATCAGGCTAATCATTTCTCTACGATTCTACATGCAATTACTCCTCAACATTCAAATTCAAATTCCAGTTAAAATGGGTTTTTATTAAACTCTCAAGAACAATTTGATTTATGTGAATTCCTACACATGGAAGATGCATTCCGTATAATAATTGAAATTAAACCACTTGCCTTGATTCAATCTCTGATTTTGATGATGATTTGTTGAAGTTCTCTCCCTCTTTCTGCAGAATTCCCTTCTATCTCTCTCTCTCCAAGCTTATCTCCAATGGTGGCTAGGGTTTTCTTTGGGAAAGTTTTGGAAACCTAATTTGATAACCCCCGTAGCTTATTGGGTCATTAAGGGTTGGTTAGTGGGTTTAGTGGGTCTATTCCCAATCAGATAAAGACTCCTAATTTTCGTCATTATTAATTCCCAAAAATACAATATTACCAAACTACCCTTATAAGATGCCGGTATGGCCTAAAAATACCCCGGGACCCAAACTAAACCCCCGACTAGTGTTTTCTGACTATCTCGACCCTTCCGGACGCGTTGGCGCACTCAAAACGACCATACGGTTAATAGAATTTAAATTCACTTTTATAAATAAAATAATTATATCCTGACGCGACTGTCACACGCGTCCCAATAAAATGATCAAATTGCCGTATATCAATCTCACGACAAATTTCATAATTCAATATTCATATATCATCATATATACTCAATATAGTCAAATACCAACTCACATATCGCTAGTATTTTATCCGGATTAATTCCCAATTAATTCTCATTTAATTAATTAATCCCAAAAATAAATATCGCCAAAAATACGGGGTATTACAGGGAATTCATTTTCAAAAAATGAAGCACCCCTCGATTCAATAACCGTATTTACATGAATGTCCGAAATCTCAGATTTACAAACTAGAAATCGATATGCACTGCTATTAGTAGCATAACCGATGAATACACAATCCACGGTTTTTGGCACTATTCTTACCTTTTTAGGTTTAGGAACCATCACTTTGGCTAAGCACCCCCACACTCGTAAATATTTATAGGATCCACTAGTTCCCCTGTATGATTTTGTAATATGGATTCAATTTCACTATTAATTGCTTCTTTCCAATTGGAAGCATCGGGTAAGGATATAGCTTCTTTATACGATTGAGGTTCATTTTCTAGAAAATATGTTAGAAAATCCGGACCAAAAGAAGTCGAGATTTTTGCTCTTTTACTACGTCTTGGTTCATCCTCTATTGATTCAATAGGTTGATGAGTACCACTTGTAGTAACTTGATTTGTCCTTTTAGAAGGACTAGATTCTCGGGTCATGTTATACGGGAATTCATTTTCAAAAAATGAAGCATCCCTCGATTCAATAACCGTATTTACATGAATGTCCGAAATCTCAGATTTACAAACTAGAAATCGATATGCACTGCTATTAGTAGCATAACCGATGAATACACAATCCACGGTTTTTGGCCCTATTCTTACCTTTTTAGGTTTAGGAACCATCACTTTGGCTAAGCACCCCCACACTCGTAAATATTTATAGGAAGGTCTTTGACCTTTCCATAATTCATAAGGTGTCTTGTGAGTCTTTTTGTGAGTTACTTTATTGAGAATGTAATTAGCAGAAAGTAAGGCTTCCCCCCACAAATTTTGTGGAGCTCCTGAACTTAATAATATTGAGTTCATCATTACTTTCAAATGAAGGTTTTTGCGTTCAGCAACACCATTTGACTGAGGAGAATAAGGAGCGGTTGTTTGATGAATAATTCCATTTTCAGAACAAAATTCCTCAAATGGATATTCATATTCACCTCCTCTATCACTTCTAATAGCCTTTATCATTTTGCTTAATTGATTCTCAACTTCATTCTTATATTGTTTAAATGCATTAATAGCCTCATCTATACTATGTAACAAATATACATAACAATATTTTGTGCAATCGTCAATAAAAGTAATAAAATACTTTTTCCCACCTCTAGTTTGAACAAATTTTAAATCAAAAATATCAGTGTGAATTAAATCTAAAGGTTCAGTTATCCTTTCAATAGAATGGAAAGGTAATCTTGCTAATTTAGATTCCACACAAATTTCACATTTATGATTTTTATTAATATTAAATTTTAGCAAAAATTCCAAGTTAATTAATCTACGCAATGTATCAAAATTAACATGTCCTAATCTAGCATGCCAAATATTAGATGACTCAACCAAGTAAGAAGAACTAGCAATTTCATTCATTGAAACATATGTTTTTGTGGTTATAGTAAGAACATTGAGTTTAAAGAGCCCCTCATTTAGGTAGCCCTTTCCTATATACATGTCATTTTTAGACAACACAAAACGATTACACACAAACACGAGATTGAAACCATTTTTAGTCAGGAGAGATTCAGAAATCAGATTCTTTCGGATATCAGGCACGTGAAGAACATTGTTGAGAGTAAGTTCCTTTCCATAAGTCATTTTCAAAACAATCTTTCCTTGTCCCACCACCTTAGAAATGGAAGAATTTCCCATAAAAAGGTTCTCCTCATTTTCCAAAGGCATATAGGTGGAGAACATCCATTTGTTTGCAAAAATGTGTCGTGTGGCTCCAGTGTCCACCCACCATTCCTTGGTATTTCCAACAAAGTTAAATTCAGAGACTACGACAGAAAGATTTATATCCGCCAAATCATTGGCGATATTCTCACTCTCGGTTACATTTTCTTGAGGGTTATTTTTATTTTGCTTCTTCGGCTTACGACAGTCTCTTGAGCGGTGTCCAGGTTTACCACAATTGCAACATTTGCCTTTGAATTTTTTCTTGTTATTTTTGGAAGTGCCTTCCCCATCATACTTTCGTTTATTCTTCTTAGGACCTTCGTTTCCATCGGATTCTTCCCACTTTTCTTTTGAGACTCGCGGTTGTCTTCTTCGATTCTCAGCCTAACCACCAACTCCTCCACATTCATCTCTTTTCGCTTATGCTTGAGATAGTTTTTGAATAAAGTCCAAGATGGTGGCAATTTTTCAACAATTGCAGCCACTTGGAAAGTTTCACTAATTGACATTCCTTCAGCATGAATGTCGTGGAGGATCACTTGGAATTCTCGCACTTGCGAGATCACAGATTTAGAATCAACCATTTTGAAGTCCAGAAAACGCCCAACGATAAATTTCTTCATCCCTGCATCTTCAGTTTTATACTTCTTTTCCAAAGAATTCCATAATTCCTTGGATGTTTTGATCGTGCAGTAGACATGGTACAATGTCTTGTCCAAGTAAGCCAGAATATAATTTCGGCATAGGTAGTCTGAATGCTTTCAAGCATCGACAGCAGCAACCTTTTCAGCGTCATCTCCCTCTTGAATAGAGGGGCAATCTTCATATACAAACCTGCCCAGTTGGCAGGTAGTGAGATAGAAGTACATTTGTCCTTGCCAACGTTTGAAGTCAGCCCCAATGAACTTTTCGGTATCTCCCCGTGTGGCATAGATACGGGTGCAGTCATATTTGTGTTGGTGACAATTAGTTTCGTAGGAGTAGTGTTCGTACTTTGTGATTCCATTTCTGTTACAAAAATAGAATTTTTATCAATGATAAAATTCATATATAATGAATTAATCAAAACAGAATACAAAATTCTGTGCACCAATTTTCTCCAAATATAATTTACAATAAATGAATTACAAAAGAATTCCAAATAATAATTCAGAATTAAATTATAATATAAACAGAATTCCGTACAAAACAGAATTAAACAATTAAATCTGTGTTACACTAATTTTTAATAATAAAAAGAATTCCGTACAGAACAGAATTATAATTTTAAGATTAATTTTTTTTAATATAAATAGATTTTAACAAAATTCACAAATAAAATTTTATTTTCTAAAACAGAATATAAAAACAGTATAGAAATTAATTTCTGTACCAAAACTGTTTTTACTAATTTCTACAATAAAGCAATAACTTAATTCATTTTATTCTGTCAAAAGAGATTTATTTTCAACAAATAAATTTCTGTAAAAAAAAAATTATGTATACTAAAAAACAGTAGAACTTTAAATTGTCTTAAGATATTATGTCTACTATTTATTAATAACAATTGTACAGAATTATGAATAATTAATATTGTTGATGTAAAAAACTAGATCGATCTAATTATTCAATCACAGATAAGTAAAATGAGACAAAGAATTTTAAAGTGGTTCAGCCTTATAAGAATGGCCTACGTCCACTGTTATGTTATTGTTGAGCGTTGTGGAATTCTTGATTACAAGTTCTTTCAAGAAATTCCGGTCCCCTTGAATGAGGATGATACAAGGTATTTATAGCCTTTAGGCTGTATATGAAAGGGCTGATACATTAAATGATATACATATGAAAGGGTAATACATTTAATGTAGCGTGTGCGTCAAGATGATAAACATTCAATGAATAATTGAACTGTTGATTATCTGGCAGTTTATGTTACGGCCGAGATGCAGCTCGGACCGCCTTAGTTGCTCGGAGCGCTAGAGTACCTCGGAGTGCTAAAGTACCTCGGAGTGCTAAAGTACCTCGGAGTTCTAGAGTACCTCGGAGTGCTGAGGCTCCTCGGTGTATTCTCGTAGCTCGGAGAGAACATGAGTTGGTTGGGGAAATGAACTTCCTCATTGTTATTGTGCCACGTAGGTTTATACAAATGTCTTCGTATTATTCGCCCACATCAGCATATTAATTTTGGTATCAACAGAAGCCCCCAATGTTTCATATTTAGAACTTTGAGGAGTATGGAACATTCTTTCTCGGTATATGGCAATATTAAATGACCTTCCTGGATTTTAGGAGCATCATATTTGAATTTATTTCCAAATTCACAGAATCCGCCTTTTTTTTTTTACTTTTTACGAGCGCTTCGATCTTTGTGCCCTTTTTTGTCCTTTTAGCCGCCGGAAGTTCGACAGTTTCTTTTTGTAATCATTTCCTTCGCAGCTTCCCAAGGTAAAGTATTTAAACTTCTTAGGTAACCATACCGTCGTCTACCTTTTCCAATTTTCTGCATTCAAGCTTTTCGAATTCTCCAGTCTTTCTTTCTCTTGTGCGTTCATCCTTGTTTTAGTTCATTGTCAACAGACCTCCTTTCTTCCTGTAAGATCTTCTTCCTTTCTTCTGTATTTCTTTTATTCAATATGGTTTATATTGTGGAGTCTGTTGAGAAATTTCGTTCCGATTTTTCCATTCCTTCCTGGGTAACTCTGGAGGTTCTTTCTGAGCCTTTAGATTATTTTCGATTGGCTGAGGGACATTGGTTCCCCAGTCTATTCATTGCTGAATGTGGATTTTCTTTCTCGCCAAATCCCTTATGCTTAGAGTTCTGTCAATACTTTGACGTTGTTCCTGCAAAAATAGCCCCCAATTCATGGAGAATAATTAATGGGGTGTATAAATTAAATCTAACTCATGGAACTCGTATAGGGATTCCTGAAATTATGTTTTGCTATAGATGGGCTATTTTAGATAATGTTTACTACTTAAAAACTAGGTTTTTAAATAGGGCTCTTGTAGTTAACCTCCCTGATGCAAATAGAGATTATTTTGAACATGGGTTAGTTTTCAAAAATTGGCAACATGCTCCTTTAGTCAGAGACAGAGTGTATGAAGGTCCCAAATGCCCCCCATATGGCAATGGGATAGGTTTATTCTCATTTTCCTTTACTTATGAAATTATGCTTTCATCATGTTTGACAAAATGTATGACTGATATCTCATTATGTATTTATTTGCAGTTGATAGCAAAAGAAAAACTCCCAAGGAATCAGAGGTAAATATAAGGCAATTGAAACATATCTGGAGTTTGCATCAGAAGGTCGCAGATGAGCATATCAGGTCTGCCTCATATTTGTTGCAGTATAGGAGCTATACGACTTCTTATACTGCTCGTCATGTTGTCAGCACCAGTGATCCAGTGCAAATTCTTGAGGACTCTGATCCAGAATCTCATATTCCTTTGAGCCAGAAAATGGGCAGGAAAAGAGCTCCCCCTGCTCTATTTGATGACACTACTTCTGCTGCTGAAGCCAAGAAAAGCAAAGTTGATGTCCCAGAAGGGACTAAGAAGGTGGATGTTGCACCCTCCAAAGCTGCCGAGAAGCCCCCAGTGGCTCCGAGCAAGAAGGTTGCTCCTGTCGAGATGACTGCTATCTCTCCGACCAAGAGCTTTTCCTTGGTTGAAACTACCGAAGTCCCTTTGAGGAGATTGAGGAAATCATCCTCAGTCAATTTGGCTGAAACTGTCCCTTCTCCACCATCTGGTGTTGTTGGTGTTCCAACCATCATTCCTCCGAGCTCTGCAATGAGCTCGGTAAAAACTTGGATCATACCCGAGGTCCAAGGAATTGATGAAAATATTTCTAGGGATATGCTGACATCCCTAGCTACTCGTCATCTTGCTTCAGTAAATTTCTCACACTCTGAGTTTTCTTTCTTTCTCTGAATGCTTGCATTTTTGTATTGACTTTACTGTTTTTCTCATCTTTCAGCTGGTGAACTGTTTCAATAACATTGTGAAGAAGGACGAGGCAATTAAAGCTTCCAGCTCCTCTTCTGGTGTAGAGGATGCTCTGCTGGGTTTAACCCAATCTTTGAAGGATTCTCGTCAGCAG
This sequence comes from Sambucus nigra, assembly GCA_949130495.1. Lineage (NCBI taxonomy): Eukaryota > Viridiplantae > Streptophyta > Magnoliopsida > Dipsacales > Adoxaceae > Sambucus > Sambucus nigra. The sequence continues at coordinate 127,537,606 of OX422224.1, read as the reverse complement.
TATGACGAGGACAAAGCCGAATGGGAGAAAAAGTTATCTACAGTTGAGGCCGAGAAGGTAAAGATGGCTGAGATCTCCAAGAGTTTGGAGAATAAAGTGAAAAGTTTAGAGGTCGAGCATAAGAAACATGACGACAAGCTCAAGAATTTTGGAGAGCTTGAGGATAAGCTGAGGAAAGCAGAGGAGGAGTTGTCTGCCCTGCAAGATATCAAGGGCCAGAAGGAAGAATTGGATGTGAAGCTCTCCTCGGAGAAACTGAAAAGAAAGCTCGCAGTTAAAAAATCCTTCAGCGCTGGCTGGGATAAAGGATGGGACAAGGGGATTGCTGCGATGACATCCCAAGTTCAATATGGGAAGTTGAAATACTTCCGAGATGGTTGGGTAGCTGCCCTGCAGGAATTGAAGATCAAAGAAGATTCTGGTCTATTCCAGCTACACCTCCCTGGTCCTCCCCCACCAATTGTGGAAGAAGAAGAAGATGGGCCTATCTCTGATGAATCTTCCATGGCTATAGGTGATCAAGTCCCTGCCTCTCTTCCTTCTGCCAACGAGGACATTTCTTCCATGCCTCCTCCTCCTGAGAAAATTTCAACTCATGCTGATCAAGTTGCTGTTACCACCGAGCAACCAAGCTCCTCGTCCCAGCCTCCCGAGAAAGTCTTGGGAGACAAGGAAAAGGTGTGAAGTTGTTCGGTATCATCTTTATCTTTCATTATTTGTAATCAAATAATGTAATCCTTTTGTGATCTAATAAAATACATCTTTGTTCATCTCTGTTGTTGATGATTTGTTTTTGTTGATTGTTGTCTTCTTCTCATCCTTAGTTTATGTCTAGAATGGAACTAATATCTGCACATGATACAAAGCTGATGCAACAATGCCACGACTATTATAAAGCTGGTCATACAGACCTTAGTACATCAGAAATAGCTGACATCCTTGGTCATGATGCTACAGAGCAAGCAATTGAGGCTTATCGGTACTTGAAGGATTTACTTGACCGAGCTGTGGCCAACAACGTGGCCTACTATGACTTGATTGAGGAACTTCATTATTCCTTAGAAGATCTCCAAGGTCAGCATAATGAATCAATTGCTTTGCTGCACAAGGACTATGAAAATAGATATCAACAGCTCTCTTCTGAAACAGGCCATAAAAAGATCCTTGCTGGATACGATGTTAGGGAAAGAACTTTAAAAGGTGAAGTTGAGGCCTGCATGCAGATTGCTGAGTTGCTGGAATAAGAGAACAATAATTTGCAGAAAAAGATGACACAGTATGAATCTGCAGCGTCATCTTCCACTGCTTTAGTACAAGTTACCGATGAAGGTTTCTCGTTCTTAGAGGTTGAGAATGCCAAATTAAGGCAAGAACTGGATAACTTAAGAAGATCTGTTATTTCCACTACTGCTCGGGGACGAGGAAGAGGATCTCGTGGGCGAGGAAGAGCTGTTCAAAATGTTGTCGAGGAGCAAAATTCTCCACCTGCTCGGAGTCGATCAAGGGTTCTCAGTCGTAATGTTGAAGAACCTCGCACTCTGTCAACATTGGAAACTCAAGCATACCAATTGAACGCCAAAGATCGGGCTTTATCTGAAATGTTCAAGAAAAATCTATCTTTGGAAGATCAACTTACTGCAACGAAGTCTGCTTTGAATGATAAAGATGTTTTTGCCAGGAGCCTTCACGAACAATTGGATAGATTAACCTTCCAATTCCATAAACAGCCCAGGGAATTTTGGATGGCAGGATACAATGAAGCCCTTGTTCATTTAGATGCTCGTATTGAACATACCAATAATGAAGGTTATAAGCAGGGGTGGTTGAACGCCCTGGGTGTACTGAAATTGGAGCAAGGGCATTTTTTATGAGATTATCATGCTCCAGGGTTACTAGACTTGCCTGTGCCACCTTTCAAATTGGACATGGAATGGATCCCAGCTCGTTCCATTCCTCGGAGTTTAATTTCAAAATATCTTGGCGACTATAGTCTTCATTCTCAGACTGAATTATCTCGTCCCGAGCATCTCTTGGATACACCTTTTGTGATGAACGTCAGAATGCTCAGAGATATTAATTTCATCAATTCTCCTCTTTGCCTAGAAGATCCTCCTGCCGGCGAGGAACCTGTTTCAAAAGCTAAAGGAAAGAAACCAATAGAATAGGTTTTTCAATGTAATAATTAGCACATATATGTAGCTTGTAATATATTTTGACCTTAATGAAAAAATTTCATTTTCTGTTTGCAAATTTGTATTGCGATTGTCTTGTGTTTATTAAACATTTTTACATTTGTTCATATGTATCTGTTAAAAAGATAACAATATGGTGATGTTCATCAACCAACTTAGTAATCAAACTTACAAATATCAATGTTGCTCAATAAAGTAATGAGTATAAAATGTTTAAAATGTTTCCAACCAACCAAGGTTGTTAAATTGTGTTTGTCGACCAACTACAGTTGATGGGTTTTTATCCCCGACCAACCATACTTGGTAAACTTTTTCATAAAATGTGTCCGACCAAGCATGGTCGATAATTTATCCTCGTCGACTAAGTATAGTTGATCACCGACCAACTATACTTGGTTCAGTTTGGAATTCTTTGTATTTTCTGGAATGATTTTACCTTCCGACCAACTTCTTGGCCTATTTTCAAATCAAATGATATTGTTCTTCCCTCAACCGTAGTTGATTATTGAACTATCAGGTTCTTTCGAACTATCTTGTCCACTAGTTATCTTACCAACCTTAGTTGGTCACGCTAGTGTACGCCTCCTAACCAAAGGTGTATATTTTTTTTTGGTTCTTTCGAACTTTTTGTCCACTAGTTATCTTACCAACCTTAGTTGGTCACGCTAGTGTACGCCTCCTAACCAAAGGAGTATATTTTTTTTGGTTCTTTCGAACTTTTTGTCCACTAGTTATCTTACCAACCTTAGTTGGTCACGCTAGTATACGCCTCCTAACCAAAGGAGTATATTTTTTTTGGTTCTTTCGAACTTTTTGTCCACTAGTTATCTTACCAACCTTAGTTGGTCACGCTAGTGTACGCCTCCTAACCAAAGGAGTATATTTTTTGGTTCTCGCCCTTTTACCAACCGGAGTTGGTCGTGGGTCTGAACTATCGTCTTCTTTTTGCTGTCGAGCAGCGCAGCGTAGTGTACAACACTAGTATTCCCCGAAAAACTTTCAAACAAAGGAGAGGAAAATGGTGAAAACATCATTGTTTTATTCATATTGATGGAACCGTTGTACATTTTACATCATTGATAATACTTGCGAAGGTGTTCAGCATTCCCAGCATTCTTGAATTCTTCTCCTTCTAGAGTTGCTATTCGGTAAGTTCCTGGTCGAACAACTTCTGTAACTCGGTAAGGCCCATGCCAGTTTGCCTCCAATTTATTGTGTTTCTGAATTACTTTCTTTAGCACATAATCTCCTTCCTTTAAATCGCATTTCCTTACCCTTTTGTTGTAGAAAAGAGCTGTTCGTTGTTGATAAGCAGCATTCCTAATGGATGCCTCTTCTCTGACCTCCTCGAGCATATCCAAATCCAGTCTTCTCATCAAATCACTGACAGGAGAATTGAAATTCAGTACTCTATGCGTTGGAAGACCCAACTCGGCAGGTATTACAGCCTCACTTCCAAATGCCAGCATATATGGTGATTCTCCAGTCGCTGCTCGGGGAGTTGTTCGGTAAGCCCACAATACTGATTGTAGCTCGTTAATCCAGTTAGCTTTAGCTTCACTTAACCTTTTCTTCAAACCATTTAGCAGTGTTCTATTCGTCGCTTCAGTCTGTCCATTGCTTTGAGGATGGCCTGGTGCTGAATGAACCTTCAAAATGTTCGACTGATGACAATAAGCGGCAAATTCCTCGTTATCAAATTGGGTTCCATGGTCTGTGATGAAGGCATGAGGGAGACCATATCGACAGATGATATTCTTCCAAACGAACTGGTATACCTTCTCGTACGTCATGTCGATAAGGGGTTCAGCTTCTACCCACTTAGTAAAATAGTCTACTGCAACGACGAGGTACTTGAATCTTCCTCGGGTGGTCGGCAATGGTCCCACCAAATCAATTCCCCACATGGCGAATGGCCAAGGGGAAGTTATGGGTGTCAACAATGCTTGTGGAGTTCGTCGGATAGAGGAAAAACGTTGGCACTTGTCACATTTCTTAGCATAGGCTATACAATCAGCCCTCATCGTCGGCCAATAGTATCCTTGAGTCATTACTCTTTGTAAAAGTGTTCGACCTGCTACATGAGCTCCACAAGACCCTTCATGGATTTCTTCAATCAATTCTTTCACCTCGGAAGGATGTACACATCTCTGCAAACCTGCCATAATTCCTCGTCTATATAAAATACCATTAGTTAATACATACCGAGCAGCTTTATACTTCAATTTTTTGGCAGCGAGCTTATCCTCTGGCAATCCTCCCTCTTCAATATATACCCTGATGGGATCCATCCAAGATGGTCCTAAATCAAGGGTAATAACATTCATCGTCAAGTTCTCATCTATGCTCCGACTTTTAAATACTTCAATTGGTATCGTTCTTCGCAGCTCGGTACGAGTAGCTGATGCTAGTCGGGCCAGTGCGTCTGCTTGTACATTCTCCATCCTCGGTATTCTCACCAATTGAATGGCATCAAATTCTGTCAGTAACTCCATCACCTTTGCATGATACTTTGCCATTAAATCTCCTTTAACTGCATATGTTCCTATCATCTGATTTACAATTAATTGAGAATCACTGAATACAATTACTTGTCGTGCTTCCATAACTTTTGCTAAGTTTAAACCTGCTATCATGGCCTCATACTCAGCTTCATTATTAGAGGCTTTTAATTGGAATCGTAAAGCATATTCCATGTCAATCTCGTCTGGGGTGTTCAAAACAATTCCTGCGCCGCAACCTACTGTGCAAGATGAGTCATCTACATATAATCTCCATATGGGTAACCCGTCTTCAAATTCCTTATCTGAAAGGGTTCCTCGGTGAAATATTTGTTGCTTCTTTTCATCCTCCCTTGACACTTTTCGCTCCTCGTCGACCATCTCTCCTTGCTCTTTTACCAACCGGAGCTGGTCTGAGCTCGAAATTGACGATCTTTCTTCATCCATAAGCCCTTTTACCAACCGGAGTTGGTCTGGGTTTATGTCTGTTGATCCTGTAACATCCACAGGTTGGTCAGCGAGCACCCTTTGCTCCTCGGGGGTATCAGGGTATGTAAACTCTGCTATAAAATCTGCTACAGCTTGCCCTTTTAATGATGATCTGGGTTCATACACAATATCATATTCATCGAGTTCTATTGCCCAGTACATCAGTCTTCCTAATTTTTCTGGCTTGTGAAGGGCTTGTCTCAATGGCATGTCGGTATATACGACGATTGTATGGGCCTGGAAATATGGCCTCATTCTTCTACTTGCTTCAATTAATGCCAATGCCAATTTTTCTAGCTTTGGATATCTGATTTCTGCACCTCGAAAAGCCTTACTTGTGTAATAGATGGGTTTCTGAACTCCATTCTCCAATCTAATCAATGCTGAGCTAACTGCATTCTCTGATACCGCCAGATAAAAGTACAACTTCTCTCCTGTTATTGGCCTGGACAACAATGGAGGTGCTCCCAAATACTTTTTCAAGTCTTGAAAGGCCTTCTCACATTCATCAGTCCACTCAAAAGTTGTTCGAAGTGTTTTGAAGAATGGGAGGCATTTGTCAGTTGCTCGGGACACAAATCTGTTGAGCGCTGCAACTCGTCCTGTAAGACTCTGCACTTCTTTCTTTGTTGTTGGAGATCGCAACCCTAAAAGAGCTTTGATCTTATCTGGATTTGCTTTAATGCCTCGCTGGTTGACAATGTATCCGAGAAACATTCCTTATCGTACTCCAAATGTGCACTTCGTCGGGTTGAGCTTCATCTGGTATTTATCCAGTTGATCAAATGTCTGAGCTAAGTCAACTAAATGATTTGCAGCTTTCTTGCTTTTTGTCAGCATATCATCGACATAGACTTCCATGTTGCAACTGATTTGTTCGGTGAAGACCTTGTTCATCAGCCGCTGGTATGTCGCTCCTGCATTTTTCAAACCAAAAGGCATAACATTATAGCAATAAGTTCCCCTAGGGGTAATAAAAGAAGTACTTTCCTTGTCTTCAGGTTTCATTTTGATCCGGTTATAGCCAGAATACGCGTCCATGAAGCTGAGCAGCTCATGTCCCGAGGTAGCATCCACTAGTTGGTCAATTCTGGGCAATGGAAAATGATCTTTTGGGCATGCCTTGTTGAGATCAGTGAAATCAACACACATTGTCCATTTATTGTTCTTCTTCTTTACCATCACCACATTTGCCAGCCAGTCTGGATATTTCACATCTTCAATGAATTGGGCTTTCTGGAGCTTCTCGACCTCTTCTTGTATGGCTTGATTCTTCTCGGGGCTAAATACCCTTCTTCTCTGCTTTACAGGCTTGATCTCCTTATTCACATTGAGTTCGTGACATAAGAAGTTTGGATCTATTCCTGGCATGTCCTCATGACTCCATGCGAAAGTTTTCTTCCTGTTTCTCAAGAACATTATCAACTCTTATTTTATTGAAGCATCCAATGACGAACCTATCTGGGTTACTCGTTCAGGGTGCTCCTCGTCCAGAATAACATTTTCTGTAGATTCTACCACCTGTCCTTTTACAAGTTGGGATTCATCCCTGGGATCAAGAGTTTCAATTTCTGTACCTTCCTCCACCTGGTAGGTAATAGTCTTTTTCCTTGATTCCTCAAGCTCCTCTTGCTCGGCAGATGAATAATAGCATTCCCGAGCTATTTTTTGATCACCTTTCACAACTCCTACTCCGAAGTTTGTTAAGAATTTTAAGCATTGATGCACTGTAGATGGAACTGCTTCGAACTTCTTCAAACCAACTCTTCCCATGATGATGTTGTAGGCTGACTGCACATTCTTGTCCATCACAAAGAAGCGTATTCTTTCTGTTCGACAAGTAGGCCAAGTTCCAATGAATATGTCCAACTTGATCGTCCCAAGTGGAAAAACTTTCTCGCCAGCAAAACCCATAAGGGGTCTGTGATAAGGTTCCAATTGAGATAATTTCAAATTCAAGCTATCAAAGCATGAATAGTACATGATGTCTACCGAACAACCATTGTCCACCAACACCCTTGAAATCACCACATCTTTCATCCTCATTTTGATCACCAAAGGATCGTCGTGAGGGTAAAGAACACCTGCCAAATCGTTTTTTGAAAAACCAATAACTAGCTTCTCTTTATTTACCTTCCTCGGACGATCATCCTCGACAAGATTTATTCGTTGAATATATGAGCAGGCTTGAGCCTCTCCGAGATAGGCCTTTCTTTCTGCAGTAAGGTCTCCCCCTCCAGCATCTCCTCCTGTAATAACATTACAATCAAATGACCCAAAACGTATGGAAAATACCTCTCGTTCAGGCTGCCTTAGCTTTTTTGGAAGATCGGGGTCTTCATCTGGATCATCTTCATGATTTATTTTCTTTTTCTCCTCCGTCCGACGAGGAGATCTGGAACGATCTCTAGTTCTATCATCATTCTTCCTTTCACCTCTGCGATCTACATACTTTGACAACTTTCCTCTTCGGATGAGCGTTTCAATCTCGTTCTGAAGGGCTATGCAATTTTTGGTCGTATGGCCATGATCTTTATGGAATTCGCAATATTTGGCCCTATTCCTCAGGTCAGGATTGGTCCTCAGTTTATCTGGCCACTTGATTTCTTCGTTATTCTTGATTTCTTCCAAAACATGATTTATACCCATTTTAAATGGAGTATAATTATCGTATTTCTTCAGGACTTCCCATGACGTCCTATTATTCTTGGAGTGCTTGTCACCACCATTACCTTTTTGCTCTTTCTTCTTAGATTTGTCAACTTTCACCTTGGTTTCTTTATCCATATTCTTCTTCGCAGCCATAGCCTCCTCGGCATTCATGATTTTGGCCGCCTTTGCCATCAACTCCGACATAGTTTTAGGTGGATCTTTGGCCAAAGTGTAGTATAACTTGTTAGGCAGCAATCCACTCATCAAAGCAGTGATCGTTGTCTTTTCTTCGTAATCTATAACTTCTAACTTCTCGTTATTGAAACGAGTTATATAATCTCTAGTACTCTCACCTGATTTTTGTCTAAGACTTAACAAGTGCACCACTCGCTTTACCGGCTTTGCTCCAAAACAGAAATTGCCAATGAACAATTCGGCTAACTGAATAAAAGTCGAAATCTTACCCCGAGGAAGATTGTTGTACCATATCTGTGCAGATCCGGTAAGAGTTCCCGAGAATGCTCTACACCTCATCTCGTCGGGGACGGCATATATGTCGGCAGCAGCTTGGTATTGTTCTATATGAAGAACATGATCTGTCTTTCCATCATACTTAGGGGTCACTACAGGTGCTTTGAATTTCGATGGTGTAGGAAAATTCACAATGGCCTGCACAAAAGGTGTCCCTTGAACAAAAGTTCTCTGTAAGGGATTCTTTTCTTTAGCCATTTCTCCAAGTCTATCCTCCAATCGCTGAATGGAACCTTTCCATGCTTCATTTCCTTCCTCGGGCCGCTTAGTCCGAGCAATTGATTGTTCTGACATAGCTTCCTGAGATCTATCTCGACGGGTAGCTGGTCGTGATTGTGCTGATCCTTCTCTCAAACCCGTTGGTGGTCGAAAGCTTCTCGATGGGGCTCTAGGTGGACTCATATTTCTCCTTGGTCCTAACCGACTGAAAGGAGACACCCTGCTTAATCTTTCCAGGGCTCTGGTTCTCTCCGGAGAAAGAGTGATATGTTGATCTGTATCCGTAGCCCGTATCGATGAAGTTCGCCCAGGTTGATAAGAAAAATCATTAGATTCTTCATTTCGATATGACCCAGTACGTCTAGATCGCGATTGCCCACGATCACTCCTTTGCCTTGAATGGGTAGGTGCACCGCCGTGAAGAGTTTGAATGAGTTGCCTCATTGTTTCTTGCATGGCGGTTTGTCCTTCAGCCAGATTCGTCATAATTCCAGCCAGATCTGGAGGTGCAGATGGATTTGGAGGATTTCCAACATTTCTAGCATTTCGATTACTATGTCTAGATTATCTGCCATTGATGATAAATGATTTTTGGTGAAAAACGATAGCAACAGTCGTTTCCCACAGACGGCGCCAATCTGTTGATGTAAAAAACTAGATCGCTCTAATTATTCAATCACAGATAAGTAAAATGAGACAAAGAATTTTAAAGTGGTTCAGCCTTATAAGAATGGCCTACGTCCACTGTTATGTTATTGCTGAGCGTTGTGGAATTCTTGATTACAAGTTCTTTCAAGAAATTCCGGTCCCCTTGAATGAGGATGATACAAAGTATTTATAGCCTTTAGGCTGTATATGAAAGGGCTGATACATTAAATGATATACATATGAAAGGGTAATACATTTAATGTAGCGTGTGCGTCAAGATGATAAACATTCAATGAATAATTGAACTGTTGATTATCTGGCAGTTTATGTTACGGCCGAGATGCAGCTCGTACCGCCTTAGTTCCTCGGAGCGCTAGAGTACCTCGGAGTGCTAAAGTACCTCGGAGTGCTAGAGTACCTCGGAGTGCTGAGGCTCCTCGGTGTATTCTCGTAGCTCGGAGAGAACATGAGTTGGTTGGGGAAATGAACTTCCTCATTGTTATTGTGCCACGTAGGTTTATACAAATGTCTTCGTATTATTCGCCCACATCAGCATATTAATTTTGGTATCAACAAATATAATTACAGAATTAAAACAGAATTACAGAAATGAAACACTTACTTGAATTTGCAGAAATAATATATGAATGTAAGAAATAATCCGAGCCCTATTAAGAACAGTTTCCTTAAGACAATTTATTCCCTCCAATGTGCTCCGAGGTTAATGAATATTGTCTCTCAAGATAGAACGGATTTTTCCAATTAATTATGTAGCACAACAATAATTAATTTCAGCGAACTCAAATTCTGTGGCTTTTATTCAACAACAATGCAAGATATGTTATGCAAGAAAAAGAATTTTTGGAATAGATATGACAGGAATTTTCTGGGACAAAAATGATAGCAATTCTGGAGGAAGGAAATTTTTCATTATTAAAAACGGAGGGACAAATATGACTGTTGGCAATAACTGCCAACAGTTTATTAATTAATTTCGTAATTATTAAGCCCAAGCCCAAGCCCAAGCCGGCCGGACGCGCGCGTGGACTTTTGACCGAAAGTCAACCCGTGCATAGCTTAAGTCATCTCCCCTTCAAAGAGTTGGGATACCCCAAGGCATCCAAGCCTTAGTCCATACTTGGGGTGTTATTAACTCATCAAATTTCCATTACTCTTCCAATGTGGGACAAGAGTTAAAACACACCAAATTCATTAACTTTCATTGCTTTGTGAGTCACTTTGGGGACATATTTATCATTCATAACTTATTAAAATTGGACGTATGAATATACTACGTTAATCTTCTTGCGGAGGTGAATGCGTTCGAATATGGTCCCACGATTTTCGTAGTGTGGGTCCCACCTAAATTTGAGCTCAAAGTTGCTCAATATTCTGGACAGCTTTCTAAAACCCAATTCAAGTCCAATTTTCCAAAAGATCCATTCATAGTTATAATTCTAATCTTATTCATTTTATTTTAAATTTATTGATTTGGTTAAAATGTGGGCATAAGTGTGAATCATTTTCATAGAGACCTGTTCACCTCTCTAGCTCTTTGGACACACAAAGGATTCCCCACTTGCATACAATACATACAAAGTAGACCAAGTTCAATTCAAATGAATGAGAGGTAGTAGTTAATTATTTCCTTATGCTATCACAATCCTTTAACCATAAATATATAAATCATTTAATTTATTTCCACTCTAAATTTTATAGTGGCCCAAAAATAGTCTCTTTGCTCAGTCTGTGACCCGTGTCTATTAAAGGGGCACCACATATACAAACATGATCAAGAATGATTAAAGTGCATGAGTAAGGCGGTAGTCAAGTCCTTCCTTAGATTCTGAAAAGATATAAAATTATTTAATTTCTCCGCGCTCTAAATTTTAGTCTTCTTAATCAGTTTGTGACCATGGTTTATAAAAGGGACACCCCACTTATACAAAGTTAACCAAATAGTGCTTTAAATGAATACTAAGGTAGTAGTCAATTGCTTGTTTAGACTCTCATTAAGTTAGAACAGAAGTTTTGGTAAGGGCCATGAGTCATAGCTGACAGCATGTGCTTAAATGAGCACAAGCTGATATATATAGAGTTCAAAATATGGCTTTGTTTAGATTTAAATAATTAAAATTACATATCTTGTTTAGAATTTTGACATTTCTCGCATTTCATAGTTAGATAAGTGAATGTCTGGATTCTTTTATGGATAATAAAAAAAAATACATGAAGAGATCTTTGCCCTCACTTTATTTGTTTCCACTTCTATTAGATTGCATCTATAACACGTTACTACCATATCCGTATATATATGTACATATATATTGTTTTTATGAACTACAGATTCATAATTAAAGACAATAGTCCAATAGACATACATGCACCATGCCTGTGATTGTATTCCTCCATAAGAAAGATTTTTGACTTTCTAAATTACAAAGACCATGAATTGCTGCTCAAATTGTTAAACATTGAATATAACGAAGCACACGGAGTCTTTAAATCTTTTTATTGAATATCAATTAGCCTATCATATAAATCAACATTGCATGTGATAATTAGGCCTTGCCCACTAAATATGTATACAACACTAAAGAGAAACATCAATCACATGACACAACAATTTATTCACTTTTTACTATTTTAGTATCATATATCATCTAAACAACACACAACACTTGTAGAAGTAGGAAATTGCTAGGTGCATCAAGATCTTACATCAAGAATCCAAATGCATTTTACTGCTGTACACTAAATGCATTTAACTATTTTACTTTATGTAGGATATTGGTAACCATATCATCTATTATTTTTTGACTACATCTTTCTTTATCTCTTGACTAGTAAGCGCCGGACCCATCTCTGCCTCACCGACGGCCGCCTCCCTAAACCTCTTATATATATCGCCCTGATAAAACCTCCGCGTCCTAACCACCAAAACTAACGAAACAAAACACCCACACAATGTCACTGCGGTAATTATTAGAAAAGACATCTTGAAACACTCCACCCCAGTGCACGTTAGATCTTGTCCTGCAGCCCTTTTTAATCCTTTTGCAGCCAATTGCTTGTAAGCCTCTTTATCATATATGTGACCAGCCACTCTAACATTAAGCAAATAGGCCCCAACCGGACTAGCACCAGCACCAAAGTTGTATAGAGTAGAGTAATACTTCAACCCAAATAACTCGGATATGATTGCAAAAATAAGTGGCCATTGAGCTCCAAAGCAAAAACCCATAATAATTGAGGACAAATAAAGTGAGTTTGGTACCCCAAAGGCTATCAAAAGATGACCAACACATGAGAAAAGAAGGATAGCAGTAAGCATTAGTGGACGTGGAAATTTGTATTTGGTTAATAAAAACTCAGATGTAAACCCGGAGAAAACTCTACCAAGATAATTCCAAATACTCACTAGTGATATAAATGTTGTTATGCTCTTTTTAGGGTACCCCAGTGATTTACCTATTTGCCCCAAATTGTCTATAGCTGTTAAGGTTCCACCCACACCAAAAGTTGTGACAGAAAATAAAATCAACATATCGATGCTAAAAAGAGCTTGTAGTATGGTGTAATCTTCTCCTCTCTCTGGTGGTCTAAAAACATTGGACCCACATGTAGAAACCTTAGTATTCTCCTCCCGCAAAGGAGTCCGAATCTTGGGCGCCACTGGGGGAATCTCGGTGTGTACTTTGACAAGAGAATCTTCAACCAACCCTTGAATTTTTTCTGTCCAAAGCTTCAATTCTTCTCTTAAAACAACAAAAATAGGTGCAAATAGTAGAAAAATCACCACAGTTGCACTACCACTATACTCAAGCTTACCAAATGTTAGCATATTTTGTAATATAATCATAATCATGAGAAATCCCGCAAGGCCTAACGATATATAAAGCATGTCATAGAATACTTTAACCTCGTTTGCTTGTCGAACTACCTTCATGATCCGAATAGTTCGGAGAAATATGATGGAAACCGCCGCGGGTAACCATGCAATGAGTAAAATCAAGCCCTTGGTATCCCCGTGGTCGTTTCCATTTGAATTTTTCCCTAGGGCCTCAGTTTGGCTTGTGCTATCACCCGTTGTGTAAAATGCGTAGAACAATTGCGTTATGATTGCTCCACTGAGGCCCACGAAGCCTTTCAAGATGCCTAGCACGATGCCTCGGGACTCGGGGAAGTTTTTCACGCACGTGACTAACGCGCCGGTATTAGCAAAAGACTGGGAGTTCGCGCCAACGCAAATGTAGAGACACATATGCCATAATTGGGGTCTTGGGATGCGTCCCGTGACGGCTAGCCATATCATGAAGTAGCCGGTGAAGTTCATGGCAGCCCCGAGGGAGAGGACGACCCACGGCGGGGTAACTTCGTTGATGAGACCGGAGATTATTCCGATATTTCCCCCGAGGTCTTTGAAAAAGCTCAGGAGGTTTACGGTCGTTTGGTCATAACCTAAGGATGATTTTATGTCACCCGAGTAAAGGCCAAACATATACGTCGCACCCGCGACGGACATAATGAGTAGAGATGCGAAAACCATGAACCACCGGCCGGTGATGAGGTGGAGGGAGAATCCTTTGGCCTCTACCATGGCGGTTTGTTATAAATTCTTTAGACAATTGGTAGGGAATTAATGAGAACATAGGTGATAGAATGATGAGAAGGCATGGAGTTTATATATGTGGTGGAAGAGTCCTGAAAACTGATATTTGATGAGGTTGGTCCTACACTATTTTACAACGGATTTGAGGGAAAATATTTTTGTTGGAATGGTTCACGAGGAACCAATTAATAATAGAGAAAATAAAAGCTATGAGTACTAAAAGTGGTCCCACTTATTGACAGGTTTTGAGAATGATATTTTCAGACACCAACTAGTCTTTTGGCTTTTATGAATTGTGAATCCATGCCTGGTGGACTATTGGCCTGCACTCTTTTGTTAGTACTTGAATTTAGAGTTCAAAAAAAAAAAAAAATAGAAGCCAAACTTGCTTCTTTAAAAAAGTAGACCAAAAAGCCATTAAGATTATATGAAAAGGTGAACTCCAAAGCCAGCATCTTATTATTGGCTTCTTAAACTTACATTACCTTTTGAAAAAAGTATACTGAAAAGATACCATCATCATTGCTACACTTCAGTTATTGAGCTCCTACGCTAAGGGTTCCGCATGATCAACATGTGAAAATTAAGAGTTCACCCATCTTATATTCATAAGAAATAAAATTATAACTTTATGGTTTTGAGTTAATATCGGATACGATTCAAATTTAGAAATTTTGATACACTTACTTATATTCGTTTGTACATATTAAAACTCATTAATGTTATCTAAATTTAGAAATTTTGATACACTTAATTATATTCGTTTGTAGATATTAAAACTCATTAATGTTATCTAAATTTTTTGTTAATGATTTATACTCTCTTCGTTTCAAATTAACAGTTCACTTTTTTTTTTTAACATAATCAACGAATCAAGTTTCACGATCACGAATAAGAGTTAATCTCGAACATTAATTGAGTATATTTTTAATCTATTCAAAATAAAAATATGGACTCTTAATTTGAAATGGTGGGAGTATCCGAACATTATGTAATATTTGTTATATATATAAATTTGGGCAATAAATATTTTGTTGTTGGAATCCTATTACTATTAACATTTGGAATTTAGGATGTAGAAATTAAATATAGTATGTTTTGATGGAGAATTTTAGTTTCTTAATGGCTCTTAACGGTTTGGGTTGGGTGACCCGTTAACTATAACGGTTTGGGTTTAAGTTTGTTATTTGTAACTGATTGTTAATGGGTCGTGTATTGACTGAGAGGGTCTTAACGCGAACTCGTTATAACACGACACGAACACGATTCACCGTGTCCGTTGAAAGATCTAATTATGTCTCATATAATTATTGTTTTTATTTTTACTAAAGCCGGAATTTTACTTTGTGTTTTAGTCCAAGTACAACACGACATGACAATTATCATAGAAACAAGAACACGACACAAGATAGACACGTAGTTTTTTACTTAACGTAAATAGGATCCATATATCATGACATTATGAACTCGATTACTGATATTTATAGTCAATTAAACATGATAAGTAGAAATACAAATAACACAATATAGCACGATAACACGAATAACATAAGCCATAATTTTGACAAAAACACAACATGACAACGTATTAGAAATTCTCAACACGAGCACGATATAATCTTTCAATTTATGTTCGATTGCATATCATTTCGTGTTGTGTTATCATATTAAAAATGCCACAACCTCGTGAAACCAAATAAGTGTACTATTAAATCAATATATTTTCTTACTTTGAACTTATTTTTTAATTAAAAAAGAAATAAACTACTATGGCTTCAAGCCATAGTAGTTTATTTCCTTTTTAATTAAAAAATAATATGTACTTTGCAAAAAAAATGGTACATTCAGATATGAACTCAAAATAAGTTGACAATTTATTAGCTTCTCCTATGTCTTGTTAAAAACTCATCTCCAAAAAGTAATTTAAGAAGTTATTATTAGAAGTATTGGCTTCTCCTAAATTTATGCTTTAGTGAGAACATTTGGTATTTTAGGAACGGTAAAAAAATCACTCAAAATAGTAAAAGACAATTAAAATAATGGATTATTTTGATTTAACCCTCAAATTTAAATACCTAATTTGTCTTATCCTGGTTTTTTCATAATTTTTTTGGGGGGAAAGTACTCTTAGATCTCTCGCAAATAAATTTTAAATACTAAAGGAATTTTGACAAATTTTAAACACTTAGGTCCACTAATTCTCTTTTTGTAGAAGTCAAAGTTAATCGCATAACATGTGAACCTAATAGTAAATTATCCTTAAATATTTAAAAATTATCAACAAAAGACCTAACTATAAATTACTTTTTTTTTTATTTTATCCCAACACAGGAAATTAAGTTTAATTTAATGTTGTAAACAATAGCAAAAATCAAATAAATTCTTATACTTAATCATCTTCATCTTACCTACTTTCCTTTCTCTCACTACATGTATACACAATAACAAAGAAAATAAAAATATAAAATGAAATACATACTATTTGTTCATGAACTCATAGGGTCACGCACAAATTGAAAGAGATCCTTGAAAATAGTTTGTTTTATTCCTCATTATTTTTTTCCTATCACTACTCGATTCTAAATAATTGAGAAAACATTTATGGGGTTGACTTAAAGTCTTCCTCATCATCTAATTGTAGAGTGAAAATTCGTATGCATTCTTATCCCTTCGTCCCCCCCCCCCCCCCCACCCCACCCCACCCCACCCATCTCTTTCAAGTCACATTTCACAGTGTCTTAAAGTCTTCCCCCTTTTTCAACATATGAAATCATAAATAAATAAATAAATAGAAGGTAAATAATTCTTTTGAAGGCTAAAACCTCAAGAAGTTTCTTTTCCACTATTTTTTTAAAAATAAAATACTCTAATAAGGACATGTTTGATAGCCAAACCATAAAAATATGGAATCTCTCATTTTCCAGGTTTTGAGTGAATTCAATAACATTTTTTTGCCTTTGAAATGTTTTCCAACATACAACTTTTCTTTGAGAGTAAATACATAAAATTTTCAAGACCTTGTAAAAATTTTGCCTTTGGATAATTTTCTCACACGATGTTATCAAACATGCCTGAAAATTCAAAACCTTGAGCGGACCTCCTTCAGAAATAGTGAAATAAAAAATCCTTTAACTCATAATTGTTATGCATTCTTATAATTTGTTGTCTTTTCTATATTAACTCGTTGCAATTCCTTTATTTAGTATCAAAAGGGTCATATGAAATTTTGGGGAAAAAAAAAGAAGCCAGAGACATTAATCCCGTTTGGTTTGCTACTCAGAAAACTCGATTTAAACGATATTTTTAAATACAATTTTAAAATTTAATTTTTTGTGTTTATAATTATTGGTGAGCGTTTGGTAAACTTGTTTTTAAATACAGTTTTTTAAAAATTTGATAAAATTGGCAATCATATATATATACACAGTACTGCTCTTGTGCGGACCATTCCGCGTTTTAACAGTGCGGACCGGACATGTGTCACCTGGCGGTGAGCCCAGAAAAGAAAGAGAGTGCGCTTATAATTTATGCGATAATTTTTAGGCGCACCGTTAGATGACACGTGTCCGTTCCGCATTCTTAAAATGCGGATCAGTCCGCACAAGAGCATTATATATATATATATATATATAGGGAAAGGATCAAGTGAGGTCCCAGTTTGCTGACCTGAATGAGGACCATTTTTTTAAAATAGTAAAAAAAATATTTTTGGGCTGATTTTTTGTTAATGATTTTTAAACATTTCAATAGTGCCATAAAAAAATAATCAGCTCAAAATGACTTTTTTTGCTATTTTAAAAAAATCGGTCAAACTTTGTCAGTTTTTAAGTTATTAAAAACTGACAAAGTTTGACCAATTTTTTTAAAATAGTAAAAAAAATCATTTTGAGTTGATTTTTTTTATATGGTCCTACTGAAATGTTTAAAAAATATATAAAAAAAATTAGCCCAAAAATATTTTTTTTACTATTTTATCAAAATTGGTCCGCGCCAGAGGTATGCAAACAGAGGTCCTCATGAGATCCTCTCTCTCTCTCTCTCAGAGAGACCCTCCTGTAAGGACTCCTTATGGTACAGATCTCGGTACATACCATTTTTTTAAAATAGTAAAAACATGAATTTTTTTATGAAACTTCATGGATATGATTTCCGTGGTGAGAAGATCATCTCCAATTTTTTTCATCAAAAAATTCAATAAAAAAACCATTGAGATGATGTGATATGTAAAAAATGGTATAAATATGCATTTTCGACCGTTGAAATGTTGACGATCATCTCACCCATTTTTTGATTGAATTTTGTGACGAAACTTCATGGATATGATCTTGACAGTAAGAAGATCATATCCGTAAAGTTTCATAAAAAAATCAATCAATAAAGTGGTTGTCGCCGACCCAACATTTCAACGGTTGAAAATGCATATTTATACATTTTTTTAACATCACCTAATCTCAACGGTTTTTTTATTGAATTTTTTGATGAAAAAAATTGAAGATGATCTTCTCACCGTGGAGATCAAATTTATGATGTTTCATCAAAAAAATTATTTTTTTACTATTTTAAAAAAATGGTATGTACCGGAGTCTGCACCATAAGGAGTCCTCATAGGAGATTTTTTGTATATATACTTTCATACATCATAAATTATATACATGTACATTTAATATCATGTATTTTTAGGTATATTTAATGAAATATGTTGGGGAATTTAACTATATATATATTACATGTATATTTCATAAAATTATATACATACATGAATTGATACATATGTATATTTTATATTATTCATACATTAATAATACATATATAAAACTATATATAAGTATCATGTATCTATTGATAATATTATTTAACTTTATATTATTCCATAGGTAATTTTGTGTACATGTACATACATATTTTTTATTTATGAGAATTACACACATAGTAATGTATTATGTATGTATATTATATATTAAGGTATAACTGCATTAAAATATTAAGAATGGATAATTTTGAGTTGAAAAATAAAAAACAGAAGTTATAAAACCCCCTAAACCTATTTTCTGAAAAACTTAATTATAACACATAAATATTATAATTTTGTGTTTAAAAACAGGTTGTCAAACACAAATTCTTATCAGAATTATATTTAAACACAAAAAAGAGAATTATAGTTGTAAACCAAACATGCCCAACAATTGATTCTTTGAGTTGGACTTAGATAAAGAAGAGTTTTTATTTTGATAGTTTACTGTTAGAACACAGCTGTTAAGCACCTGCGTGAGTGCAAATTTTGAAGAGTTCTTTTAAACACTTGTCCCACATCGGTAAGTAGGCGTGTGTTAATATACCTTTTTTTTTAGTCTAAAGGGTAAGCCCTTTGGACATTCAATGTTTTGTGTGTATGAGTGGGGGACTTATTGGGCCAAGTCAAACACGCGCGCGCCGCCGCCGCAGTCCTTCCGGCCCGGCGCGTGCCCAGGACTTGGGCTCATTATAAAATAATTTTTTGGACAAATAAATTAACGATTTTTTTAGCTTAAAATGATTTTCTTTAACGGTAATTAATTTTTTGTACAAAAAGTGGGCTGATTAAGTCTCTTAACAACCCAGTCTTCCTATTTTTTGCCCACTAACGTTAATTTTTTTTCATAATAAAAGGAGGTTAAAACCTTCGTTTATTAAAAATATTTCTCAATCCATTTTCTCCCCTCAATAAACAGTTCCGATTTTTTTTTATCACAGTTCTGAAATTTGGTTTTCTTCCAAGAATAATTAATCTCACCTGTTCGGATTAATTATATTAGAATCGAGCAATATATGTATTACAGAATGGGTGTTCATTGAACGAATCTGGTGTGTGCTACCAGTTAGTATTTTGGGGCTGTTTTATATTGGGGGTGGCGAGGCTTTCATCTGTCAGCACGGAGGCAGAGCCGCGAAACACCTTAAAGAGAGCGACATTGTCCGCGACTTAGCCTGATTTACTGCTTCCGGATTTCTTATATTTTCTGGGTCGATTTATTTTCTCCTAAATTGGGTAATTCCGTTTCCTACCTTAATTCTGCATTTATTTAAATTGTTGCTACAACAATTTTAAGGTGTTTCTGAACTTCTGCTATGGACGAAATTAACTCTAGCGATCTTAACAAGCCTTTCAAATATGAAGGTACCCATTTTAAACGTTGGAGCAAAAAATTGCTATTTTATTTAACTACGAAAAAAGTCGCATCGTGTGTTCAATTTGACAAACCCGTAGTAAATAATCCACCTACTGTTGAGGAAAGCAAAACAATTAGAACTTGGGAGGAAAATATTTTTTTGTGCAAGAATTACATTTTGAATGCTCTAAGTGACAAACTTTATGACTATTATGACAATTATAAAACTGCAAAAGATGTTTGGAATGCACTGTTAAAAAAATATGACACGGAAGAGGCGGGTGCTAAAAAATATGCCGTCAACCGTTATTTGAAATTTTAAATGACGGATGATAAATCTGTTGTTGCTCAAACCCATGATTTGCAAATGATTGCCCATAAAATTATTTTTGAGGGCATGGCTTTAGATGAGCGATTTCAGGTGGCTGTAATTATTGATAAATTGCCTCCACTGTTCAAAGAGTTTAAAAATATTTTGAGGCATAAGTCTAAAGAATTTTCACTAGAGCCATTCATTACTAAATTGAGAATTGAGGAGGAATCCCGAAAATAGGACTACAAAGATGAAATTCTTATTGTATCTAACAACAAAAATCAGAAAAAGAACCACACACCAGTTGTTTTAAAGGCAAGCGAAAAAATATGAAAAATCAGAAAAAGTGCCACAACCAGAATTTTGAAAATCAGACTCAGACTCAGACTCAGAATAAGAATAAAACCCTGGAAATGGACAGTCTAGCAACTCGGGATAGTTTCTCTGTTTCAAGTGTGGCAAGCCTGGGCATATGGCTCGCAAATGTCGCAATGTGCCACAAGCACAAGCGAATTTGATCGAAGAGGACCTATGTGCTATGATTTCAGAAATCAATATGGTTAGCGGTGCCGAAGGGTGGTGGTTGGATACTGGCGCTTCCCGCCATATCTGTTATGACCGTACTCTGTTTAAGACTTATTCTGAGACTGCAGATAAGAAGGTGTTGTTGGGTGATTCTCACTCCACTGAGGTTGCTGTTACTGAAAATGTGGAATTGAAGTTCACGTCGGGAAAGATTGTTATCCTCAAAGATGTTCTTCACACTCCCGAGATAAGGAAAAAATTGGTTTCGGGTTATCTTCTCAACAAAGTTGGCTTTACTCAAACTCTTAGTGCTGATTTATTTACTTTGACCAAAAATGGAATTTTTGTAGGCAAAGGTTATGCCACTGATGGGATGTTTAAGTTGAATGTTGATGCAATGAATAAAATTTATCCTTCTGCTTATATTGCTTGTTCATTTAATGTTTGGCATGCTAGGCTTTGTCATGTTAATAAACGACTTGTTAAAAATATGAGCACTTTAGAATTAATTCCAGAATTATCACTAAATGATTTTGAAAAATGTGAATGGTGTAGTCAAGCAAAAATCACTAAGACGTCACGTAAATTTATTATTAGAGAATCTGAACCACTTGATTTAATTCATTCGGATATTTGTGAATTCGATGGTGTCACAACTAGAAATGGCAAATGTTATTTTATAACTTTTATTGATGATTGTTCGGATTATTCATTTGTGTATTTAATGCAAAATAAAAGTGAAGCGTTTGACATGTTTAAAATTTTCCTAAATGAAACTGAAAATCAATTTAATCGGAAAATTAAAAGGTTACGTAGTGATAGAGGCACCGAATATGATTCTGGACCATTTATTGAATTTTATAAATCCCACGGTATTATTCACGAAAAAACTGCCCCTTATTTGCCCGAAATGAACGGTAAAGCCGAAAGAAAAATAGGACATTAACTGAATTAGTTGTGGCTATTTTATTAAATTCAGGGACTGCCTCACATTGGTGGGGTGAAATTATTTTGACTGTGTGTCACGTACTTAATAAAATTCATAAGACTAAAATAAAAATATCTCCTTATGAAATTTGGAAAAATATTAAGCCCAACATGACATACTTTAGAACGTGGGGGGTGCTTAGCCTATGTACGTATACCCGACCCTAAAAGGTCTAAATTGGCAAGTAGAGCATATGAGTGCGTTTTTATAGGCTATGCTATTAATAGCAAAGCATACCAATTTTATGACTTGAAAAATCAAGTAATTATTGAATCAAATGATGCCGATTTTTATGAAGAGAAATTTCCTTTTAAATTGAGAATAGTGGGGGCGAGTCATCCACTAATATCTCTTTAAATAAAAATAAAGAAAATAATGAATCCATTTTAGAAATTCAAAAAAGTAAAAGGGCTCGTGTAGAAAAAGATTTTGGTCCCGACTCTTATGCTTACACTTTAGAGGAGGATCCTAACACTATTCAAGAAGCTTTATCTTCTTTAGATGTCGATTTATGGAAAGAGGCTATTAATGATGAAATAGATTCTTTGGAAACAAATAAAACTTCGCATTTAGTAGACCTTCCTCCTGGGTGTAAAACAATTGTGTGTAAATGGATTCTTAAAAAGAAAATAAAACCTGATGGCACTGTTGAAAAATATAGGCACGTCTTGTTGCCAAAGGTTTTAAACAAAGAGAAATCGTAGACTGTTTTGATACATTTTCACCCGTGACTAGAATAACGTCTATACGTGTACTATTTGCTATAGCTGCCTTAAATGATTTAATTGTACACCAAATGGATGTTAAAACTGCATTTTTAAATGGAGAATTAGAAGAAGAGATTTATATGGATCAACCTGAAGGTTTTATTGTACATGGTCAAGAAAATAAAGTATGTAAATTAGATAAATCTCTTTATGGACTCAAACAGGCACCTAAACAATGGCATGATAAATTTGATAGCCTAGTCATCTCCAATGGGTTTAAAATAAATGAAAGTGACAAATGCATTTATTATAATTATGTAGAGAACATTTGCACTATTATATGTCTTTATGTTGATGACTTGCTTATATTTGGTTCTAATATTCATTCTGTAGAAAATATTAAATCATTATTTTGTGCAAATTTTGATATGAAGGATTTGGGTGAAGCTAGTATAATATTAGGAATTAATATTACTAGGTCAGAAAAAGGGACTTTCTTTGGATCAATCTCATTACATTGAGAAAGTTATAAAGAAATATAATTACTTTGACTGTAAACCTGCTAGTACTCCATTTGATCCTAGTGTAAAGTTATTTAAGAAAACTGGCGACAGTGTAAACCAAAATGCTTATGCAAGCATTATTGGTAGCTTACGTTATGCTACAGATTGCACTAGACCTGACATAGCTTATGTTGTGGGAGTACTATGTAGATTTACCAGCAGACCTAGTATGGAGCATTGGCATGCTATTGAGAGGGTCATGCGGTACCTTAAAAGGACGATGAACCTCAGATTATACTATAATAAACATCCCGCTGTCCTTGAAGTATTTAGTGATGTTGAATGGAACACCATGTCTGATGATTCTAAGGCTAATAGTGGCAATATATTCAGCATCGCTGGTGGTGCAGTTTCTTGGAAATCTAAGAAACAAACTATTTTGGCTCAATCCAGTATGGAGTCAGAGATTATAGCGCTAGCTACTGCTAGTGAAGAGGCGGGCTGGTTAAGAAACCTCCTATTAGATATCCCGCTGTGGGAAAGACCGATACCAGCCGTTTTGATTCATTGTGATAGTACCGCGGCTATTGCAAAAGTAGAGAATCGTTATTATAACGGTAAGAAATGACAAATACGTCGTAAACATAGTACTGTTAGATAATTTATTTCGACGGGTGCTGTGAAGGTGGATCATATACGATCTGAACATAACGTAGCTGATCATTTGACGAAAGGACTAGCCAGGGAGAAGGTGTGGAACACCTCGAAAGGGATGGGACTAAAGCCCTTGGATACATGAGTCACTTGTGATGGTAACCCAACATATAGATGTAATACCCCGTATTTTTATAGCTTTTAAATTATGGGATTTATTAAATTTAATTGAGATAAATTCATTTAATTTTAATCCGGAATGTTGTTTTAAATATTTACTAGCGTGACGAGAGTTAGTAATTATTGGAAATTTGTTATTTGTTGAATGTTACTGGATGAGTATAGTAATATATGAGATTTATTTTTATAATATTTTCACGTGTGAATAAAATGACAATTATGGAAATTTAAGTCGGGACGCGCCTGTGTCGTGTCGGGACTAAATGTTGATTAATAAAAGTGAATATTTTATAGGTTGTTCGTATGGTCGTTTTGAGTGCGCCAACGCGTCCGGAAGGGTCGAGATAGTCAGAAAAGTGTACCCGGGGGTTCAGTTTGGGTCTCGGGGGGTTTTTAGGCCTAATTAGTACCCCGAGAGGGCATTTTGGACATTTCACATTTTTGGGTATTTAAACCCACGAAATTAAAGGGGTTATATCAGATGTCTAGGTTATCATCTAGGGTTAGAAAACTCAAAACTCTAGAACGGCCATTGGAGAAGAGAGGAGAGAGCTCTCAAGGCAATCCAAGGCTCAAAACCCATCCGTTTGCACCGCCGCCACCGCCAACGCGTAGATCGCGAGACGGGGAACATAACCACACCAAATTTGGCACCAAAACAGAACACCAAAAATCTCAGGCAAGTGTTTATCTTGCTTATTTCGTTGATGCATCTTTCATATTAGTTTAGGAATGATTAGGATGAATTATAGGGAAGAAAAACCCAATTTGAGATCGAAAATTACATGTAGTTATGATTTAAATGATATTTTGGAAACCCTTTGTCATGTAGAGGAGTAAACCATGAAATTATGATGTTTACAAGAAGGAAATTCTGGAAAATTCTTGTTAGAACCATGTTTAAGAGATTTCTAGGGTTCTTGATAATTATAATAATTTTTGGGTTGTTAATCCATGTTTAGTGATAGAAATCTACATGCTTTACGTTGGAAATATCTGGTATGATGATATAATGTTAGTAGTATAAATTTTGGGACGATTGGGATTGAAAAATATGGATTTGGTGAAGGTTAGAAGATGAAACCCGTAACTGCAAATCTGCAGATTTCCGCAGACCTGCTTGATCGATCGATCGAGCCCAGACCTTCGATCGATCGAAGGTTCGATCGATCGAGCCCCTAACCTCGATCGATCGATCCATCCTGGCAGACTTAAGTTCCCCTTTTAAAATTGTTGGATTGATTCTAAATGAAGAAAACTCCTTAGACATCCTTGTTAAAATAATTTGGGAGATAATGATGACCAGTAAGGTTCATTAATGAATAAGAGACCTTTAATGTAAGGAGAAATCTATATTTTTGGGATATTTTGCATAAGGTACAATGTAAGTATATATTACAGGGGAGAGACACATAAGCGAGAGTTACGTTAAAACATAAATGGATACCTACTGAATTTATACTAGGAGAATAGATTCCATGAGTGTTACGTAGTAAGTTGGAAAAACCCTTCGAATTAAAGTTAGAGACGAACCATTATACTTGATAAATAATAATGGGAAAATAAGGATAAATGTTGTGAATGTGGGTTATGGGATAAAACTAAATTGATATAATAAAAGTGGTATATTTATATGATTGTGTATGCATATATTATATACTTGTGAAAATCATGCTCGCGCTACTTGCTATCCCTGAGGTTACCGCGCTGGGACGATCTTATCTCGTGTGCCTTATGGGGGATATTGACTCGTACCCTAGAAGATAGAAATCCTAGGTACAGACTATCGAATCGGTAGTAACGGTCCTAAGAGACGTGAGGGTATGTACTGACCTCTTGGACTTGGAATCTATGCTTCGACTCAATATTGTTTGTGTATGTATTTATACAGTTCGAGAGTGTTCCGAACTTGTATTCCCTTTACTGCAATTGATACGGGGATTGGATAGCAGAGTATGCCCGCACCATAATTTTTATGTGGGGTGCTGTTAGAATATATATATATTATACGAGTAATTAATATATATATATGAAATTCTAAAATCTGGAACTGCCTACTGTGATTTGATATGTAGGACATGGTTGATGACTCAAATTATAAGTACTTGTTTTGAGAAAGTATAATATGACACTGGAAAACTTTATTGATTAATAAAGTTAAAAGGAGAACTTTGGTTACAAATTGAAATTATACGTTTTAAATACTTGTGTTGTTCAGTTGTAAATCCTGCGAATAACCTAAGATAAGTTAAATCATTGGGGAAAGATAGTGTGGTATATGACGAGATAGACCATTGGGAAGGTTAGTGCGATAGGTGTGCACATTAGAAGAGAGGTGAGAATTTTTCAAGAGAGTGTCGCACTAATATGTTGTTGCATTAGCCTGTAATCAATTTAAATACTTGTTAAACGAATTTTTAAATCATATACACTATCGGGCTCTGACCCGTTTACATTTCTCTTTCTCTCTTGTATATATATATATATGTATATATTACAGGTGCCCAGCCACAGGGGCGTCTTGCATAGGGTCCTTTGGCAGGAACGAGCTACAGCTTAGGTGGGAGTTGCAGGCATGTCATTTAGACGACTTCATCCATTTGATTCTACTCCTAGTTCAGTTTTATCCAGCAAGGGCATGTGTCGCCCTCTTTCTATTAATTAGTTGGTATTGTCAGAGATTGTAATTTTTACTTTCAGTACATTTATTTCGGGATTTATTACTGTCAGGATGTTTTCCTTTGGTGTTGTAAATGTTGGTATTTATTATTGATGATTAAATTCGTGTATGTTCAATTCTATTTTTATTCTTAATGTGTGACTCTTAAAAATGTAAATGGTTAAAGGTTTTATAATTGGATTTAATAGAATGGAAATAATGTTTAAAATTGGTTTTGACACTTAGCTTAATTATTTAGGGTGTTTAATTGGAAAATATTTTTTATTAACGACAGTGATGCTGAGAATAAACCAAATGTTCACCTTGATTTTAATTTAATAAAGGAGTGATCGCCCGTTATTTAATTAGGCGGGGTGTCACAGGTGGTATCAGAGCATCAGGTTCTAGAGTCCTTAGGATCTGTACGGCTTATTATGCTTTCAGCGTTGCTTTGTTTGATATAGAGCCCTATGTTTAGGATTGTCGATTTCTTTGATGAGATTTCGTTCTCCTGCTATATGTGTACACATTAGTGAATTCTAATTTCGTTCGGATGTGTGCGTGTGCCGAGCGATGACGGATGTCAGAAGAGGACTGTTAAGCGGACATCAGGAGGCAGGGCTCAGTTGAGATTATAAAATATATCCGAGGATGATGACTGTAGTCGAGGTCACCTCCATTATGGCGCGAGAAGCCAAGACTCGAAAGGCGACTAAGGCGCAACAGTGATTTCCAAATGCTGTTATAGTCAAATGAGATGCGAGGGTAAACTTACCCAACGTATTACAAAAACGTGTAGAGACTGTCAGTGGGAAATTCTAGAAATGCGGAAATTATGTGTCTTTACCAAAGGAGGTAAAATATCCAAAGGCTTAAATATAGGACGTAGTGTGGCAAACTGAAAGTGAAAATTTAGAGGAAATTTTCTTATCTTTCCGGACGAAATTATAATGGTTGGAGTCAACCACCAATTTTAGAAGTAGAATGCTATGCCTATAGAAGAACCTTAGGTACAGTGTTGACCGTATGTTCCTTCCTCAACTGTTCAGGATGAGAAGCAAACGTGGTTTTGAACTCATCGCAGGAGGGCATGACAGAAGTCCAATTGTGGATATGAATCCTAATCGTTAGCAAATTTTGTATCGAAAGAGGTAGATACTAGCGGAGGAAATGACTCCAAGTGGGAGACCAGCTCGTAATAATAGTTGATAATACTCGAGGAGGAAATTCTGATGGACGACCGATTCAGAGGTTGACAATGTCATATTTTGTCAATATAGATGATAACGCTTCTTTGTGGGGGAAGTTAAAGGAATCGAAGAATTTAGTCGAGAATAAGACTGAATACAACGGTGGTGGTATAGCACCACAAAAGGATGTGGATACACATTAGGGGACCCATTTAAATGATTCGGATAATTAAATTCTTACCAAGTGATGGTAAGTTCAGTAAGTACTATTATAGATAGTAACAGGATCTTTATGACCTAAAAAGCTAAGGGAACAACCGGGATGGTTAACAGAAATCGAGTTTACTAAAGTCCAAGAGAAGGACAATCCTAACCTGGTTAGTAGGACAGGTGGTAAGTGGATTATGTGTTGAGATATTTTGTGCGGAGTGAGATCGCTCACGATAATATGTTCCAAAGTGAGAAAAAGGACAAGAATACGGTGCCTAGTAAAAGGCAACAATTAAAGTAATTTTGTTTGGTTTGAGTAGACGTGTTACGTCCGGAAACCATTTGCGCAATCAAGACGATTGACAAGGTAGACGTGTAAGTTGTATCCTCAGAGGATGAGGCGTGTTTATGTGACACGAGCGAGTCACTATATTTTGTTCCTTGCTAGATTAGCATGTGAGACGAGCTAAATGCATATCATTATAAACGTTATTAAAATGTGAATATTTTTCCCTAGTGTGCGGGATTTTATTTAGTGCTATCCGCGGAGGATGAATGAGTATATTAACAGCGTTTTATAATTTATTGGGGTTACTCGTTGTAGTGATGCGAAACACGAGTATGATATTATCTTTGTTAAAATGTTATAGAAATGGGTAGTATGATAGTGGGCATTTATGGCAGGTCTATCGGAGTAGTTGCATTAGTGCAACATGTTTTATGTTTGTTTTGGCGAGGCTTTACCTGTAAGAAGGTTGGACTTGCACTTATATTATCTAACCAAGAGACTTCGGAGGAGATAGTGGGCTCGAGATATTCGATGCCAAAGTATGTATAGACTTTGTCAGTATAATTTCGTATGTATCGAGATTTACCGTTGAGTGAAAAGATTTGACTCAGTATTATGTTTAGCACTCCGTACTTAGTGATAGGAAGAGTGCATTGTTATATTTATCCTTTAGAGATGTGGGAGTTAATATTTATACCCCTATTATTAGGGAAAGGAATTTCGAGAATTCCGATTGTATGTATTCGAGGTTTATGGAATGCTATTACCACCAACCTATATTGAATAATAGTGCAATTAGTGAAACGTTCTTTGTTAAGCATAATTACGGGAGAAATTGTAACTTTTCTGTCAAGGGACAGAATAAAGGGGTATATACTATGGACGGAGGACCTAACGGATTTTGATAATCGACAATGCTAGGTAGTAGTGTATCGGGGGGGTTTCTTGTTTGGATTTCGCTTTGCGAGACATCCCACGCATGAAACTTAGCGTAAGGTTGGAAATAGGGAGACGTTTGGTCACGATTCCATGAGTTCGGTACCCTGGTCGAAATGGGATCAAGTAATTATGTATGTAAGTTGGAAGTTGAATTTTGTCTTAAAGCTATTGGAAGCCGGATCTTGTGGTAAGAAAGCATTGAAAGTTACCCTACGAGTTGAGGGGTGGAACGATGATAAGGAGAATTTAAGAATTTTGATTTCTAGGGTGATTGAGAGTACCCAAATGTCGTAACCGCGTTCAAAACACGAGGCGAATAAAGAGTTAGAATGATTTTTAGCATGGATTATCTGGAAAGAACTTTATTATACAAAAGAGATGACTTGAAATTATTTTGATGAATAGAGCGTTACTGATTTATTTTGGTTGTTGTACCTATTTGGGAAAATTGTTATACTTATCTGAAGAAGGTTGAGAATTATTATTCCTCTTTTATCGTCATGGAATTTGAATACCCTATTCCTTCTATTTCGTTGAATTTAGTTCGTTCTACGGATGAGTAGCACGCCGTTCGCTCTTCTAGGGCGGTCGGGGTTTTGCAAGAATGTGGACATCTCGGTTAATTGCAGTTAAAATCGTCCGAGTCGAAGGGACATGGTCATGGACGTGTGTCATATATGTTTGTGGGACTAGTTAAACGAAGTGGAAGTGATAGAGTGGATTAAACGTCACTTGAGGGGCGATAATCCATACATAGGTGTGTAATTAGAATAGCACACCCAAATTTGAATTGGAAGACTGTGGGAAGTCATTTAAGAAGAGTATTCCTTGAATGGAGCAGAATTAAATGATTATGAACAACACTCAGAGCGGAGTTGTTAGTAGGCAAGTATGAGAGCGACTTGCACATACAAAGGGTGATGATGTTGGTATGGTATAAGAGATCCAGAAGTGCGCTTCGTGGAGAGAAGAGCACGGGTGGAACTTTTGGCATACTACAAGGAAGGAAGGGGAGTATTACGTGTCACTTAATGTGAGACATTTCAAGGAAGAATCGATGTTTAGCGGGACGTAGTGAGTAGTCTCTACATGCACCGCCCACTGGTAAGGTTGGGTTGAAAGAGGAGAATCAACCAAAGAATTTTGTGTTTAGCTACAATTCCTGAATTTAGAAGAGGTCGGTAAAGTCGGTACAGTTCTTGGATGGGTTTCCATCCTCAAAACAAGATCAAAGTTTCATCCCGAACCTGTGAATAAAGTCGCCGAGAAGGAGGTGATTGATACTCCTTTAAGCTGACTTACAATATTAACTAGTATTCCCCAGACTTCCTTTGAAAGGAAGGATCGCGCCAGTGCATGATCCGGCGCAGTATAAATTTCTAAATTAGGATGAGATTGGTGAATCCCACCTTTGATATGGGATTTCAGAAACCAGCGGAGATAAGGTTTCGTTTCGAGTAGGATGTATCACCCGTAGCCAGGGAATGGGCGCACCGTGATTAAAGATTTGTGGATCCACGTGAAGGAGATTTTGGAATATTGGTACGATGATTTCAGAAATGCTCGGTAGAAGCACTCGTACCCGTTTGTCGCGAGCAAGGTGATTATTAAGGTTTTGT
This sequence comes from Sambucus nigra, assembly GCA_949130495.1. Classification (NCBI taxonomy): domain Eukaryota; kingdom Viridiplantae; phylum Streptophyta; class Magnoliopsida; order Dipsacales; family Adoxaceae; genus Sambucus; species Sambucus nigra. Next base: position 127,506,840 of record OX422224.1, on the reverse strand, counting down.
TATGGAAGAACCTCGACTATTTTCCTCCCGTATGTTCAGAGGAGAGTAGATAATCAGAGTTTTTGGATCGGTCGAGAGAACATCCGATAACTGTGGTAGAATTCCACGACTGTTTTAGGCGAGCAAGAGTGATCAAATGTTCGTATAATTTTCTCAGAATGGGAGTTTCGTATATGAATAAGTCCGAGTATTTGTCATGTAGTGAGGTGCGGCCTCCTAATGATAGTGAGATAAGGAACTTATAACGTATAGGCGTGACCTATGCGAATGTTGTCGGTTGGGAGAACAATGTGAAGTGTCTCCAATGAGAATGTAAAACAATGTTGCTGTGAAGAAAGGGCTATAGTGATTGAGCGCCGTAATGTGTAGTTAGTTTGTGTAAGGAAAAGGATATCCAGAATTGTGCTACCTGATAGACCTTATTTTCTGAATTTCGGGACGAAATTCCGTTATTAGGGGGGAAGTATGTAATACCCCATATTTTTATAGCTTTTAAATTATGGGATTTATTAAATTTAATTGAGATAAATTAATTTAATTTTAATCCGGAATGTTGTTTTAAATAATTACTAGCATGACGAGAGTTAGTAATTATTGGAAATTTGTTATTTGTTGAATGTTACTGGATGAGTATAGTAATATATGAGATTTATTTTTATAATATTGTCACGTGTGAATAAAATGACAATTATGGAAATTTAAGTCGGGACGCGCCTGTGTCGTGTCGGGACTAAATGTTGATTAATAAAAGTGAATATTTTCTAGGTTGTTCGTATGGTCGTTTTGAGTGCGCCAAAGCGTCCGGAAGGGTCGAGATAGTCAGAAAAGTGTACCCAGGGGTCAGTTTGGGTCTCGGGGCATTTTTAGGCCTAATTAGTACCCCGAGAGGGCATTTTGGACATTTCACATTTTTGGGTATTTAAACCCACGAAAATTAAAGGGGTTATATCAGATGTCTAGGTTATCATCTAGGGTTAGAAAACTCAAAACTCTAGAACGGCCATTGGAGAAGATAGGAGAGAGCTCTCAAGGCAATCCAAGGCTCAAAACCCATCCGTTTGCACCGCCGCCACCGCCAACGGGTAGATCGCGAGACGGGGAACATAACCACACCAAATTCGGCACCAAAATAGAACACCAAAAATCTCAGGCAAGTGTTTATCTTGCTTATTTCGTTGATGCATCTTTCATATTAGTTTAGGAATGATTAGGATGAATTATAGGGAAGAAAAACCCAATTTGAGATCGAAAATTTCATGTAGTTATGATTTAAATGATATTTTGGAAACCCTTTGTCATGTAGAGGAGTAAACCATGAAATTATGATGTTTACAAGAAGGAAATTCTGGAAAATTCTTGTTAGAACCATGTTTAAGAGAATTCTAGGGTTCTTGATAATTATAATAATTTTTGGGCTGTTAATCCATGTTTAGTGATAGAAATCTACATGCTTTACGTTGGAAATATCTGGTATGATGATATAATGTTAGTAGTATAAATTTTGGGACGATTGGGATTGAAAAATATGGATTTGGTGAAGGTTAGAAGATGAAACCCGTAACTGCAAATCTGCATATTTCCGCAGACCTGCTTGATCGATCGATCGAGCCCAGACCTTCGATCGATCGAAGGTTCGATCGATCGAGCCCCTAACCTCGATCGATCGACCCATCCTAACAGACTTAAGTTCCCCTTTTAAAATTGTTGGATTGATTCGAAATGAAGAAAACTCCTTAAACGTCCTTGTTAAAATAATTTGGGAGATAATGATGACCAGTAAGGTTCATTAATGAATAAGAGACCTTTAATGTAAGGCGAAATCTATATTTTTGGGATATTTTGCATAAGGGACAATGTAAGTATATATTAAAGAGGAGAGACACGTAAGAGAGAATTACGTTAGAATATAAATGGATACCTACTGAATTTATACTTGGGAGAATAGATTCCATGAGTGTTACGTAGTAAGTTGGAAAAACCCTTCGAATTAAAGTTAGAGACGAACCATTATACTTGATAAATAATAATGGGAAAATAAGGATAAATGTTGTGAATGTGGGTTATGGGGTAAACCTAAATTGATACAATAAAAGTGGTATATTTATATGATTGTGTATGCATATATTATATACTTGTGAAAATCATGTCCGCGCTACTTGTTATCCCTGAGGTTACCGCGCTGGGACGATCTTATCTCGTGTGCCTTATGGGGGATATTGACTCATACCTAGAAGATAGAAATCCTAGGTACAGACTATCGAATCGGTAGTCACGGTCCTAAGAGACGTGAGGGTATGTACTGACCTCTTGGACTTGGAATCTATGCTTCGCCTCAATATTGTTTGTGTATGTATTTATACACTTCGAGAGTGATTCCGAACTTGTATTCCCTTTAGTGCGATTGATACGGGGATTGGATAGCAGAGTATGCCCGCACCATAATTTTTATGTGGGGTGTTGTTAGAATATATATATATATTATATGAGTAATTAATATATATATGAAATTCTGAAATCTGGAACTGCCTACTATGATTTGATATGTAGGACATGGTTGATGACTCAAATTATAAATACTTGTTTTAAGAAAGTATAATATGACACTGGAAAACTTTATTGATTAATAAAGTTAAAAGGAGAACTTTGGTTACAAATTGAAATCTTACGTTTTAAATACTTGTGTTGTTCAGTTGTAAATCCTGCGAATAACCTAAGATAAGTTAAATCATTGGGGAAAGATAGTGTGGTATATGATGAGATAGACCATTGGGAAGGTTAGTGCGATAGGTGTGCACATTAGAAGAGAGGTGAGAATTTCTCAAGAGAGTGTCGCACTAATATGTTGTTGCATTAGCCTGTAATCAATTTAAATACTTGCTAAACGAATTTTTAAATCATATACACTATCGGGCTCTGACCCGTTTCCATTTCTCTTTCTCTCTTGTATATATATATATATATATATATATATATATATATATATTACAGGTGCCCAGCCACAGGGGCGTCTTGCATAGGGTCCTTTGGCAGGAACGAGCTGCAGCTTAGGTGGGAGTTGCAGGCCTGTTGTTTAGACGACTTCATCCATTTGATTCTACTCCTAGTTCAGTTTTATCTAGCAGGGGCATGTGTCGCCCTCTTTCTATTAATTAGTTGGTATTGTCAGAGATTGTAATTTTTACTTTCAGTACCTTTATTTCGGGATTTATTACTGTCAGGATGTTTTCCTTTAGTGTTGTAAATGTTGGGATTTATTATTGATGATTAAATTCGTGTATGTTCAATTCTATTTTTATTCTTAATGTGTAACTCTTAAAAATGTAAATGGTTAAAGGTTTTATAATTGGATTTAATAGAATGGAAATAATGTTTAAAATTGGTTTTGACACTTTGCTTAATTATTTAGGGTGTTTAATTGGAAAAGAATTTTTATTGCCGACAGTGATGCTGAGAATGAACCAACTGTTCACCTTGATTTTAATTTAATAAAGGAGTGATCGTCCGGTATTTAATTAGGCGGGGTGTTACAATAGACTGGAGATCCCAAGAAATATGTTCAAAGGGTAATAATAAGTCACAAGTGATATGGGTTGAATCATGCGATTATTAATTAATATAGAACGGGGTTTTATTCCGAGTCCATCCCTATGGAGCATGATATCTTGAAGCGAGTTAAGGATGAGTTATTATAACTCTTAATGAGATCTATAGCTCTATTTTGAGTGGGGTACTTAGCTACATGAGTATTCTTGATAGACTCACCTATGTGAATGTGGAAGTGTGGCCGATTCCTATGGATATTTTGGGCAAATTCTTAAAGCATTCACTATACTGGGATAAAAGCACATGGACGTAATGTGATGGCTATTATAACTACACCAAGTAGGGTTATGTGTGGGATGTTGTCAGAGATAGAGTTCAAAACTACGGTTATTCTAGTATATTCTGAATCATCTTTACTAAGTAAAGGTTCAAGTCGAAAGACACATTTGCTTATGCACAATTATATGAATTATTGCTCGATAAAAAATATCTTCAAATTTTGCAAGTGGGGGATTGTTGGAACACAGCTGTTAAGCACCTGTGTGAGTGCAAATTTTTAAGAGTGCTTTTAAGCACTTGTCCCACATCGGTGGGTAGGGAAAAATGGGGTGAGTTAATATACCTTTTTTATGAGTCTAAAGGGTAAGCCCTTTGGGCATTCAATATTTTGTGTGTATGGATGGGGGAATTATTGGGTCAAGTCGCACATACGCGCGTGCCGCCGCCGTCGTCCGTCCGACCGGTCCCGTGTCCGGGTCTTGGGTCTTGGGCTTGGGCTTATTAAGAAATAATTTTTTGGACAAATAAATTAATTATTTTTGGGGCTTAAAATTATTTTCTTTAACGGTAATTAATTTTCTTTACAAAACATGGCCTGATTAAGTCTCTTAACAACCCAGTCTTCCTATTTGTTGCCCACTAACGTTAATTTTTTTCGTAATAAAAGGAGGTTAAAACCTTCGTTTATTAAAAATAGTTCTCAATCTATTTTCTCCCCTCAATAAACAGTTCCGAAATTTTTTATCACAGTTCTGAAATTTGGTTTTCTTCCAAGAATAATTAATCTCACCTGTTCGGATTAATTATATTAGAATCGAGCAATATATGTATTACAGAATGGGTGTTCGTTGAACGAATCTGGTGTGTGCTATTAGTTCGTATTTTGGGACTGTTTTATCTTGGGGGTGGCGAGGCTTTCATCTGTCAGCACAAATTGGAGGCAGAGCGGCGAAATACCTTAAAGAGAGCGACATTGTCCGCGACTCAGCCTGATTTACTGCTTCTGGGCTTCTTATATTTTCTGGGTCGATTTATTTTCTCCTAAATTGGGTAATTTCGTTCCCAACCTTAATTCTGCATTTATTTAAATTGCTGCTACAACATTTGCTTTTAAAACTTAGGAGACGAACATATTTAATTAGGTAGTATCTTTAGAGTTTTTGTGCTAAGAACCTTTTTTTCCTCACAAGGGCTCATGGGGTGCTTCAAGTCATGAGTCTGATCTTCTGCTATGGTTTGTACATTTTTTTCTATGTATTATTATATATGATCTGCAAAAAAAATTCATGGAACACGTGTTATCTTTTATAAAAATAAAGAAGGTCTCTTGAATATTGTTATGAGAAGTTATAAAATATTTACAATTATGAAAAGGGAGGGACTATTCCCATTAGAGTTGATAAAATGAGGCAAGACACGATAACATGACACGAACTGATACGAAGTTATAAGTTAATGGGTTGACCCTTAATGGGTTTGGGTCATATTATTGCCAACCCGATAAGACACAATAGTTAATTGGTCGGGTTAGTGTCGACCCCCTTCACCCTCTAATACCCGATAAGACCCGTCATGATCCATTAATTTAAATAAATAAGAAATACTTTTGAAACTTATAAATAATTTATGTAGCATAATATTAATATAATCATAATGAATTTTATTAATGAGAGATTTAGTAATGTCAATAAATTAATGGATATACTTGGGTTCAAAAATGAGATAATATGTCAACTTTTATACAATTCAAAATAATTAATTATCTTAATGGGTATTAACGAGTGAACACAACACGACACGTTAACATAATGGGTCGGGTTTGAGTATGATTTTTTCACACGACAAAAAAGTTACCCGTTTAGACACGAACCCAATAAGACTCGAATACGATAAAAAATGACACGAACCCGATTCGACACGACCCATTGACAGGTCTAATTCTCATACCCCTTTTGACTTCCCCCACAACTTTTATTGTTTCAAGACAAAAATACCCTCATTTTATTAAATAACAAAACAAACATAATGATGTGTACAACACAAATGATTTTTTCAAACTCTCCACATGACCATTAAAATGCACATAATTATCCGTGGCAGGGAGTTTGAAAAAAACTCCAAAACATATTAGTTTGATTTTTTTCAAATTCATTAGCTTATAACTTCGTGACATTGAAATGCACATCTCCATGACAGAGTTTGAAAAGGTCATAGCAATGGGCTATTTAATTTTAGTCTCTATTTATTTTTTCATTATTTAGTTCTTTAACCTGTACATACTAAATGACTTTACTCTGTATAGCACAAAAATTACCTTTACATTTCTAAATGACCTTTACAGTCCAAAGATAAAGAATTGAAAACATCAAATGTCAAACACATGATGAATTGTTCAAACACCAATGAAGGCCCAAACATCCAATGTCAACAGAGGCAAAATAACGTAAGCAAAATAACAGAAGAAAAATATCAAGAATTGAAAACATCAAATGTCAACAGAAGCAAAATAACCCCAATGATTAATAAAAAATTCGTCCAAACACCAACATTTGAATAAGGCTCCAACACCGATACAATAACAGGTTAGTTTGTAAATCATCCAAAAATACCAAGACCTAAAAATCATCCAAAAATCTGCACAAATACCAATGTGCAAAATCTTCTCGAACCAAAATTTGCATGAAATAACCATGTGCGTGCCTCTGAATCTGCAAATAAATAAAAAAAGATTAAATGAAATCAACAAAAGAGATTAAAAGAGTTCAAGTAGGAAATAAAATGATACTCACAACGTATTTAGAACTATCATCTCAATCACACTTTCGTCAACAGAGCTCAAGCTAGTATTACCAACTTTTCTGACACAATAGCCTTCTACACAATCTCAAATGCGGAAGGATCACGAGTTGTAGAGCGAATAACTTTTCTTTTCTTTGAACTGGGTGACCTTTGTGTGGTTGAATGGTAGGTTTAATACTTAAAACATGTGATGAATCGACAAGTTGCGCAATTTTCTTATAACTATCTTCCTTTTGACTAATGGGCATTTTCCCGTAATTGTCACGAAACTCCGTTAAAATATGTTCAACGTGATCATTATCACCAACCATGTCACTTTTGATACTAGGAAATGATCTTTTATCGATTCTCCATTGTGGATGTATATCATCAAGATGTAACAAGTCTTCTTTCATTTTCTTTTTATCATATGCGCACAAGGTAAACCCATTATCTTTACAAATATACCCGTCAGTATTCTAAAATGATCGCCTAGGATTAAGGCTTGGAAGAAACACCCGCTTTAAGTCTTTTACGCCTTATTCTTGGTAAAAGGTTTAAGGTGCACTTTCTTTTAAAACAAAAACGCTTTAGTGAAACGATATCGCCTTCTAAAAACTTTTCTTTTACAAAAGGGACCAATATCTCATTCAAAAGAATCAAAAGACAAATGGTATCCCAAACCTCTCTGCCTCCCATCCAAAAAAATGCGCGTTTTTTTCCCCTTTTTTTCTTAGTATTTAAAAAAATAGTATTTTAGTTTGCATATATTTTGACAAATTTTAAGGTATGTACCATTTTAGTATATTTAATAGCCTTGCTATTGTTAAAAATGTTAAAATATATTTAAAAAGGCCACGCCTTTTTACGGCTAAGGCACGTCTAGGCTTCTAAGGCTTAAGGCTTGGCCTCAACACCTCGGTCATGCCAACGTTTTTTAAAACCTTGATACCCGTGCATGTATCTAACAGTGAAGTGGATCTTGATAACTCATATTGCTTGAAAAGATTTGTTAATGCAAACATGGAAACATTAGTCACAAGTCCTTAAAGAAAGGATGACACAATTTATCCGGGATTCGAATTTTTTCACTAACAAGCGTTGTTTTAATTTCCTTGTATTGAGTTTCTATTGAAAGACAATTTTTTTCCTTCATCTCACGAAGTTACCGGTCGAAACATGAAGATATCTTTTGATCACCGAATGTGAACCTTCAACCCTAAAAGTTGCCCGATTTCCAAAGTGCTCATATTTTTCGGCGCACTTATTTACAGATCTCTCTTTAAAAGGGAGCCAAGTATTTCTTTTGTAATTGATGATACATTCCTTCTCCTTGTATTGAACTTCAAAAGAACTCCAAGCTTCATAAAAAATTGATTCTTTTGGAGATTCTATTAAATTGGTTCAACACATTAAGAAGTCATTCCAATCTTTTTCTTTGTCAAATTTTCCCTTACATTTTGAGAGGATATTTTTCTCTATATGCCATGTGCACAAAAGATGTCCAACACTTGGAAAAATAATTTCAATGGGCTTCACTAGTGCCAATTCTGTGTTTGTTAAAATCACTGAAGGATGCCTATCACCCAAAATATTTTGGAACCTTTCTAAATCCCACACATAGTCTCCTTCCTCTTGTTTTTTCATGAATGCAAAATAAGCAGAAAATGAAAGTATTAAAATTTGAAACTCCAATTATATTAAACAATGGCATCTTATATTTATTTGTCTTATACGTACAATCCATCACAAAGACATTTGAGTAGCTAACATTTAATGCAATTGAAAATGGATGTGCGAAAAACAAATGCGTCAAATGACCATCTTCATCGCACTTAATATAAAAAATAACTTCACATTGAGAAAATTCGTCAAATAGTACCTTAATCATTGAAAAATTCGCAAAAAATTCTTTTATGATCTTACCCTTTGCATTGTAGACTGTCTCTGCTATTGCTTGAAGGTTTGGATTTTTTTGTCGAAGAGAAGCAAGTATTTGACGTGATGGTGTGACGGCCAAACTCATTTCTTTAATACGCAACATCTCTTCTTTTGAAAAACGACGACATGAGGGGTGCCCCGACATATCACTTGATGGTATTCATAATTGTGTGAAATATTTTTTTATCTCCAACATCCAATTTCCACTACTTTTTCTTCTTCCCAAGATCTCAAAAGGATAATTGATAAGTCGAGATGACGTTGCTCTTTTTCGTTGATCTATTGGAACACGAGTGGCATACTTTCTACCCCAATCACAGCCAATAACAATAAATCGGTGTTTTTTTAATTTTTAAACTGTTGTAGCATATCCTTCAATTATTACCACGTCACGAACACTACTAAGAAGCTCATCACGACTTGAAAACGTCTCATCCAGCAATTCAAAAAATCTTTGACATTCAACATTTTCACTATTTTCTATTTTTTTGTCACCTACAAAACAAATGGCAAATTGGTTACCAAATGAATGATTTTATATACTAAATGGGTAATTTTATTTTTATCAACTTTTTTACTTTTTTACCCATAAAACAGTTTTAACTTCTTTACATACTTTTTTTCTACTGTGTTTTAACCAACCTTCTTTGGTTTTCAAATCTTTCACTTTATATATTCCCATAACTCACTATTTTGGGGTTAAAAAATCTTTTATTTCTCTAGGTTTATGGGGTGGAATGGAAGCCTAATATAAGTTTAGAAAAAAAAACAACCTAAAATGTAAAATGATAATATTTATATCATGAAGAAATTAAACACACAGAAAACTCTTAAAAATAAAATGTAAATAACAAATACCTAATTCCATGGAGGTTTTAGATGATACATATAGCTCTTGAATTTATTCAACATCTTTTGTGCTAGTATGATTGATAATAGCATTCAACTCACAAAAATCTTCATGAGTAAATTAGGTATCTTCATTCCATTTAGAACATTCTTCATGTAAAAATAAAATTTTTTAAAAGAAAAATTATAAGAAAATGAATGAGGGGAAGATGAAAAATGAGAGAGATATAAAAAGTGAAAGTGAAAAAATGAAATGAGTTTAAAATGTGACGATTTGGAAAAGATGAAAAATGAGGGTATTTTTGTTTTGAAACAATAAAAGATGTGGGAGAAGCCAAAAGGGGTGTGAGAATAACCGCTCCCTTATAAAAATATATATAGGGTGGGTGGCAATTAAAACTTTTAAAGTGGAACTAAAACTTAAAATGTTATATATCTTTTCAACGTATGGCTTCTTTTGTTGTCATTTTTAGTCATTCTCTATCAAAATTTCGAGAGACATATAGTCAGGGGCTGACCTACCCTATCCTAAGGGGTGGGGGGCAGCCGCCCCCATTGATTTTCGATTTTTTTAGTATATACTATAAAACAAATTGAGACCTAAGTGTAATTTTTTGAAACTAAAGGTATTAGGGTTTTGTTGTTTTAAACTCTCAGGGGTAAAAGGTAATAACTTGTAAAAATAAAAACATGCGCTTACTTTTCTTGCTAATTTCATTTAAAATAAAAACCTAACATCCCTTCTCTCTTACCCAATTTCAGCACTTGGCTCTCCCCCATCTCCCTCTACTTCCGACGGCAGCAATACCTCCGTCTGGCCACCACCCTCCACTCCTCCCCTCTCTACCCAGGCTTCGAAAAATCAATCCCCACCCAGCCTCCCATCCGTCGGAGACACCCCCCTTCCAACTAGCCTCCTATTTTGCGATAATAACAAGTGCTTTTTCCATTTCAATTTAAATGTTTAAGTTAATAGATGTTTAAGACTCTAAATGTTAAATATTAAATTAGTTTATTGTGAAATTAGTTTAAACTTTAAAGGTAAATTTGTGAGATATATTAGTTTGCTATTGTTAATTATTGAAATACATTTGTTTAAAACTCAGTGCTTGTTATTTTTAATTATTGAAATATAATTTGGAATATGTTTTCAAATTTAGTGCAATTATGTTGAAATATTTTAATTGTTATTTCAGATTTGGGGAAACATTATGTTAAGGTACTTTTAGAAAAATCTCACACAAAGTGTGAGCTAAAAATTTCATGAATATTAACCGTGAAATTTTTAGGGTTAAAAAATTACAAAGTAATAAAAAAAAACTAAAATAAAATTCCCCTCGGAGGCTCCTGCCCCTGAACCCCCGGCCTTCATCGTACATTTTGGCACGCACTAACTAAAAATCTTGGATCCATCACTACATATTGTCAAGACAGTTATGGTATGAATGTGTCCTCCAAGTAGTATATACAACGAAGAGAATACTTCAATATTTATTATTTTATTTAAATTATATTCCTAAATGCTACGTTACCATTGTAAAAATTGGTAAGCACGTGGATGTTTTGTATAATATAAAACGGTCATTACTAAAAAAATTCTCCTTTTAAAAAAAAGTTAGCTTCGTACATGCACGTAATCATCGTTTAGTCCCTTCAAATCTAACCGCTTTATCACTCTGGTCCATAAAGTGTTCAGTTTCAACAAATTGAACCATAATGTCTACTCAAGTTTGGAATGTAATCTAAATCTTGATGGTTATTTAAAAACTACTAAAATTAGGGGTATTTTAAGAATATGATTTTATTTTGACCTAAAAACGAGGGGCCACAGTGACATTCTAGTTAACCCATAAACATAAGAGTCTTGATATTTACATCCAAAAAATATCTCCAAAATAGCACATGAAAATTAAATTCAAATTTTAGTAATCACACCCGAAAGTGTTGTACCTTTTTTCTTTCAAAATGTATAATATAGGCTCAGATAAACAAAAAATTACACATACTAACACCACAAACTCAACACCACATAATACAAAATCTCAAAACTCTTCAAACTCCAAAATAACTTAACTATTTCACCTTGTTCATTTGTCCCCCAACCCCAAAAATACATTGCAATAGTCGTCAAAACATCTCTACAAAGTATATAATGTCTAAAACTATTTATAAAACAAATATTAGATTCAAAAAACTGGGTTTGTTGTACTTACGGCCTCCTGTCACCGTAAGTGATGAGTCTATTCGGTGATATGTAACCGTAACCTATTTTTTCATGGTTTGAAGTGGCCGTGAAAATAACTGTTCGGTGACAAGTGGCCGTGGTAACTGGATTACGATGAAAAGCAATCGAAACAAATAAATCACGATGGGATGCAACCGTAATGAACCCACATATGGTAAACTTGGATCGAGTTACACCAACACCTATGGCGACGTGCAACCGTAGGTACATGGTTCACAGATTTCTTTTTCTGGTTTTAAAACTCTAGTTTGTCCGTTTTCTTTTTTATTGAATATATTACCATGGTATGATTTGTTAAATGGGACTATATTTGGATTTGTAAGGTTGAGAGCGAGATTTGGGAGAGAAGCTAGAGAGAGAGAGAATAGAAAAAGTGAGGTAAAAAAAATTTGCATTTTTATATGGTTCAAGGTTCATGTGGTGTTGAGTTTGTTTGGTGCTTTGTATAAAGATTGGTACCTTATGTGATGTTTTGTATAAAATGGTGTTTTGGAGTAAAATTTTTTGTGTATGTATCAGGACCCTAAACATAATATAATGACTAAAAAGTTGCCTTTTCTCACTAAATTCAATTACGAAGAAAAATTCTATTGCAAGAAATCGCATTTGTTATTTTTAAAGCATAATTTATGGTTTTTAATACTATATACATGTTTAAGGTTATATATATATATATATATATATATAGTATGTTTATGTTTATATGTTATTTCAGTATTAATATGTATTGCAGATATTACATTGTTAGGTTGAAATTCAGATATTAGGTCAATATATTAACGCATGTTAAATATAGGGTGTGGTTATCCTCAGAGCCTAAGTTCTTCCCCCCACACCCTAAGACAAAAATGCCCTCCCCATCTTTAAAGTATAATATAATTTTAAAACATAAAATATTTTAAGTAAGATATAATTTATACTTTAAGATAAAATATAATTTTATTATTATTATAATGAAAAAAACAGTTTTTTAACAAACAAAAAATCAGTTTTTAACAAAATAAAAACAGTTTAGCAAAAAATCTTTTTTTTAAACAAAATAAAAATTGTTTATAACAACAAAGAGTTTAAAAAAAAAAAACTTCTAACAAAACAAATCTGTTTTTAACAAATAAAAACAGTTTATAACAAAGAAACAATATCTTTGAAAAAAATTAGTTTTTAAAGAATAAAGATATTAAAAAAAAAGTTTTTAGAAATATAAAATCACTTTAGTGAAAAATACTATTTTTAACAAAAATCAATTTTGAAAGAATAAAAATAAATTTTCAAAAATGTTTTTTTAACAAAAAAAAAACAGTATTAATTTGTAGTAAGGTATAAAATAAAAAAATATCATGGGTTGAAGTCAAAAAATCCAAATAATAATATTAATAACAACAATAATTATAATAATAACCATAAATGTAATACACAGTGTTTTTAAAAACTATTTTTTTCTTCACTAAAGTGCTTTTATTTTTCTAAAAAGCTATTTTTTAAAATATTTCTTTGTTATAAACTGTTTTTATTTTGTTCAAAACTGTTTTATTTTGTTAGAAATTGTTTTTTCTAACGATTTTTTTAACCAATTAGTCCCGTTTACTAAGTTTGTAGTTCAATAGGTTCAAATATATTTTTTTGCTCCATCAGGCCACATGAAAAAAGTTTTTTGTTCCAATAGATCCTATTTGTAAACATATAGTAAATATTCACTATATGTACAAATGAGACCTATTGAGGAAAAAATATTGTGATAAAACATATTAGAAAATATTTTCTGTAAACGGGACTTATTTGTCAAACTCCCATTTTTTTGTTATATACAGTTTTTATTTTGTTAAAAAAATTCCGTTAAAACTATTTTTATTTTGTTAGAAACTGTTTTATTTTCAAAGATTGTTTTTCGTTGTTACAAAGCTGTTTTTTTCATTATAAGCTTTTTTTAACCCCGAAAAACTATTTTTTTATGATTTTTTAAAGATATAAATTATTTTTAAAAAATTATTTGTTGCTATAAAAAGTTTTTATTTTGTTTCAAGTAGTCTAATTAAAATAATTAGTAATGTGTTAAAGTAAAAAATCGAAGTCATAATAATAAATATATTAATAATAAAATTATATTTTCTTAAAGTATAAATTTTATCTTACTTAAAATATTTTATGTTTTAAAATCATATTATATTATAAAGGTAGGGAGGGTATTTTGGTCTTAGAGTGTGTAGGAGGTTGTGGGGGAGGAACTTAGGGTGTGGGGATAGCCACACCCTAAATATATTAAATTATTAAATCAGTATAATATATCATATTAATATATTAATTCATATTGCGTATATGTTGTTACATATATATTAACATTATAATTTGATATTGCATGCATTAATTCATATTGCATATATGTTGTTACATATATATTAACATTTTAAATTGATATTGCGTATATTATATTATTATATGTTGTTACATATATATTAACATTATAAATTGATATTGCGTGCATTAATTCATATTGCATATATGTTGTTACACATATATTAACATTTTAAATTGATATTGCGTATATTATATTATTGTATTAATATAAATATATTATATGTTGGAAAAAGGGTGTTGAACATTGAATTTGGCTCAACTTTAGGGCTAAACAAAAGTGGAACACACACACACACACACACACATTTTAGGGAGGGTCCACATACTGATGCGTTCTTCTCCACAAGGAGATTAACGTGATACATTTTCATATTCAAAACCATTAATGGTGAATACGAAATTGGCCTCAAAATAACCCATTTGAAGTGTGTAAACTTGTGTATAATTGATTAAAATCGGTTGTCCTTCATAGATTTATTAGATGAAAAGTGAGTGATATATACTCATTAAATGGCCCAAGGCATCGGATGCCCTTGAGGTATCTCAGCCTTTTGAAAAGGGTCTACACTATGAACAGTTGGAGCTTTGGGTCAAAAGTCCATATGCGCACGCTTGTAGTTGTCCCGTCACTATTGTTCGGATCTCTGGGTCTTAGTCTTAGTCTTTGCATTATCTTTTTGAGCTAAATTTTATTTAATTTTCTTTAAAAATTTTTAATAAAATCGGTCCAGTCTGAAAAAAAAAATTAGAATCAATTGGGCCTCAATTTTTTGACCTATTAGACTAATTTATGGGTGAATTTTAAAACAGTTATTTATCTACACTGGTGGTCATTTTTTTATTTGAAATTCCTTATTAAATGGGTCGTGTTTGTTCAGATTTTTGTCTGAAATTATAAGATTGTGTTCTTTGAGTTTTGTACCTTTTTTAATAGATTGGCATATATTCATAATAAACGCAATTTCTCTTACAACTACTTTCATTTCGTCCCTACATTGGTGAATCTTTCTTGAAAAATTAATCCTCGAGTCTGTCTCCAAAGAATCATAGTATCTGTCTAAATATAAGAGAAATCTACCCCAAAATAGTTGGTTTGTAGGCAACACTAATTGGGATATTATTTTGGCCATGTCAGATCATTATATCTTGGCAGACAATCTTCCATATATCGGTTAGTACTTTAGTGGGGCATACTTTTCTTAATGGCATACCATCCACGAGTAGCCTTAATCAAGTCAAATTTTGCATTCGTGCTGTGTACTCTAAATTTGTAAGTCTAGTATTTGTATTTTTACCGCAATTTTTACTAATACAATTCGGTTGTATCTTATTTGTTAGCTATTATATTTTAGTTTGGATGGGTATGTTATTGAATTATGAAACTTAATAAGGAAATTATATTTTATTTGTATGAATTAGATTCAAGGCAACCGTGAATTCGCCAACGAACCATCATGAGAAACTAGAGAGATTTCATCGAATCGACTTCAAACTTTGAAAGCATAAGGGTCCGTTTGGTTGTTAGTGGGCAAAAGCGTGGGCATGGCAAAATTTGCCTAGGCAAATCAAACAATATTAGGCAAAATTAAAGTCAATCCAATTAATTTATTTAAAAACAATTTTAATATTATATTCAAAAATGTTAAAAATAGTTTTTGCAATATTTTTATATTACAGTTTTTATATTATATTCAAAAATGTTAAAAAAATTGTAAAACATTCTCTTAACAATTTTTTATAATATCAAAAACAGTTTTTAAAATTTTACAAAACAAATTTTAAACATTCACAACAGTTTTTTTAAACTCTTTAAAACAGTTTTAAATTTTTTTTTTGAAAACTTTAAAACAGTTTTTATAATATATCCAAAACAGTTTTTAAAAATGTTAAAAACTCTTTTACAATATTTTTATATTGCGGTTTTTCAATAAATTTGTAAAACATTCTCTTAACAATTTTTTATAATATTAAAAGCAGTTTTCAAAACAATACAAAACAGTTTTTAAACATTCACAACAATTTTTTTAAACTCTTTAAAAGAGTTTTAAAAAATGTTTTTTAAAACTTTAAAACAGTTTTTATAATATATCCAAAACAGTTTTTAAAAATGTTAAAAACTGTTTTACAATATTTTTATATTACGGTTTTTCAAAAAATTTGTAAAACATTCTCTTAACAATTTTTTATAATATTAAAAGCAGTTTTCAAAACATTACAAAACAGTTTTTAAATATTTATAACAGTTTTTTTAAATATTTAAAGCAGTCTTTAAAATTATTTTTTAAAACTTTAAAACTGTTTTTATAACATATTCACAACAGTTTTTAAAAATGTTAAAAACAGTTTTTACAATATTTTGTTAATACGGTTTTTTAAAAACAGTTTTTTTTTTACAATATTTTGTTAATACAGTTTTTTAAAAAAATTGTAAACATTTTCTTAACATTTTTTTATAATATTAAAAACAGTTTTTGAAACATTACAAAAAAATTTTTAAATATTCATAACAGTTTTTTAATTATTTAAAACAATTTTTAAATTATTTTTTAAAACATTAAAATCGTTTAAGAAGTTGGCAAATTTGTGGGCAAATATTTCCCACTCAAATAGGTAAGCAAAATTTGTCCACAGATTGTGCATAGGAGGTGTTGTACATTGGCAAATAATGCCTAGGCAAATTATGCAACCAAACAGCCAAAATGTGAGCAAATTTTCATATTTGCCAACTTTTTGGCATTTGCCTAGGCAAATTATGCCAACCAAACGGACCCTAAGATATTGTTTAATTTAGCAACATTAAATTTGGAAAAATTTCTCAAAGGAAAAAGTCTCATAATTAAAAGATGATGTCAATACTGCAATTATTGTTGCAATTAATTTTTCAAGCAACCTCATTTTTTATGTTGTAATTATAATATCAATTGGTTGGACAATACTCTATATAATGTGTACAACCAATTTAAACAATTAAATAACTATATGAATGTCTTGATGACTCAATACATCAGGCTTAGAAAGTTTTTTGTTTGTAGATTCTTGGATTTCAAAAAAGTGGATTGTAAGAGCGTTCTTAGTCAAGTCGAAGATAAGAAATAATTCTTTATAAAATTCATGCCAAAGGTATGTCTTTAAGCGAATCATTTCAATTACCGTCTATTATTGAAAAACTACATCCTACTTGAAAAGATTTTAAGAACTATTGGAAACGTAAACGTAAAGAAATGAAATTGGAAGACTTTATTTTTCGTTTTAGAATTGAAGAAGACAATCATTACACCAAAATGACAAAATTGTCACCTTTCAGCCGGCCACCCTTATCAAGGTCATTGACTGTGACAAAAAAACATGCGTTTTGTGTCACGGTCATTGACCTTGACACGACCGTGACAAAGAATTGTCACGGTCAAGGACCTTGACACGACCGTGACAACTTCTGCAGCAAAAATCCTTTCCCCTTCTTCCCCCCCCCCCCCCCCCCCGCCGTTCTCTCCTTTTTACAACTCTCTCTCTCTCTACGCTGCTCTCTCTCGCTCTAGTTTCAGGTTAATTTCTCTCTCTCTCTCTCTCTTCCATTTATATATATATGTTTGTGTGTATATATATGTGTGTGTGTATATATATGTGTGTGTGTGTGTGTGTATGTGGTGGGTGAGTATGTGGAAAATAGGGGGTTATTATATTAGAGGCAAAATATTGATGATTATGTATATAAAATTAGCCTTGTATGGGTACAAGCTAATTTAGATTAATATTGATGATTATGTATATAAAGATTAACTCATTTTCATTCAGATTAGACAATTCACATGTTAATATGTTGTTGCTTAACCTATACTTTTGTCTTAGGTTAGATATCGTTCATGAACTTTAGAATATTAGTGTTATCGACTTAATTCCACATTGAAGATATTTGTACTTGTATATTTGTGTCTAATTTTAATTTCAAAGGGAAGATTACGATATTTTGACTATGGTTAAAGATAAAAAATAATTCGTTGTGATTTTATTTCTAAGTGATTCTAGAATTTTTATTCTTGGAGTTAAAGAAATCAATGCATTCTTTCTGTTGAAAGATATTTATTTTTTAATAATGCTGGTTATTTTGAACTTTCCTTCACCATTAAAACATTAAATTGGTAGCATTTTTCTCCTACCAATTTTTTTCATCGTGGATGTCGCCAAATTCTTAGTAGATTAGTATTTAACAAACAAAAGCGAAAGAACCATTATTGTTCACTAAATGTTGGCAAAAGTCTTACTGAAAATGTAAACATTTGTATTATATATAAATTGGCTCTCTCATGTATCAAAACGTTTGAGTCTATCAAGTTAAATAGACTTGGTTCGTTATGAGTGAGACACAATCTAGTGAAGGACTAAAGATTGAAGATCATGCACTGTCTCTCATTGGAGCCTTCCATGATTGAATATGAGGACTATATCCTTTCGAGAAGTTTGATATAATATTGGCTAATTGCACACACTAAGATGTTTTTTAACTTGAGAGAATTTTTTCATAAAATGTGTTTTAAAAACCTTTTGAAGTATTAAAGAATTTTTTTGAGTTGTGTATTTACCTTTTGAAGTATTGGGCTCTAGGAACAAGTTTTAAAAATAATTTTAGAATTTTTTTATTTTGAGGCATTCGAACGGACATAATATATAACATCTATTCCGGCATATATAATATATATAATAATAAACAAAACCTCTTAAAAATAATATTTTGACTTCAATGATTTTTTTTACTTCAAATTTGCTTTACATCTATTCCATGCTTTACATGCGTTATTTTGACTTCAATGATTTTTTTTGTCCAAAAAATGTTTTCACTTGCAATAAGATTCATTAAGTGTCAATTACCTTAAACAAAGAAGACTTTTTTTAATAGTTCCAATAGATGACATAAAATCTCGATACATGTATTCACGTTAGATGTTTTCAACTAATTTAGACATATTTATGTGTGTATGTGTATATGTGTGTGTGTATATGTGTGTGGTGGTGTGTGGTGGGGGAGGGGGACAGGGGGTGGGGTGGGGTGGGGGGAGGGGGTGGGGTGGGGGGGGGGATGTACGTGTACGTGTGAGTGTGTGTGGTGGGGGTGGGGTGAGGGGGGGGAGGGGGTGGGGTAGGGGTGTGTGTCTATGTATACTAATAACATTTTTTTTATCTGTACTAATAACATTTTTTTACAGCAAATGTCTGCTTCAGGTATTAAGGCGAAGATGATGATGCTGTTTATGATGATGTCGTCTGGGCTCGGTGGTAGCGGAGGCGACGAGGGCTCCTCGGCCCCTAGGCTCCCCAAATATGTCAAATTTGGGATTACCATCGAGAACAAATTGGAGCTATTAGCGAGATCCCTCGAGCTGATAAAGACGGTCATCGGCCCGGGGTTTATGAGTTGGAAGGAGGTGCCATATGAGCTCAAGTTAGCTGTTTGGGCGGCACAACAGGTGATATATTTAGATTTATATGAATATTTCAATTTCAATTTCAATTTCAATTTCAATTTCTCAATTTCTCAATTTCGATTTCGATTTCGATTTCGATTTCAATTTCAATTTCAATTTCAATTTCAATTTCAATTTCATTTTATATTTATATTTATATTTATATTTATATTTATATTTATATTTATTCGCAACTAACATTGTATTTGTTGGACAGGAACAATTCAACTTGGATCCAATGCTACGCGATTCCGTCTTGGAGCAGTTGAGGGAGCAACACAAGACGTGGAAGAAAAATATTCGGACACGGTACTTTGGGAAAACACGAGAGTTCATTATCCAATGGCATGGTCCGTCCCGCCCAAGGAGCCGATCTCATTGGCACAATGGTAAAAGTTCATTGACAATGAGATCGAGGATCGACAATTGGCATCTCGCCAATCGGGGAGGGAAAATCGGGCAAAAAAGACGGACGTGCACTACTCCGGCAGGACGTCTTACGCCGAGGTGGAGCATAGGATGAAGGTAAGATTTAATTTTTCTATAACTACAGAAATATATTATTCTTCATTATTTTACTTTGCAGGGCCGATACTAATTTTACTTTATTTTATTTCAGGGGGTAGGGAGTGGCCTAGGGGGTAACCCACATAGGCTCGATACTTATGTGGCTCTTCGGACGAAGAAGGGGAAGGACAAGGAGGTGTCCCCGAGCGTCGCGGTCACGATTGTAAGTAATCCGACAGTTTAATTTTTGTTAATTACGTTATAATTTTTTAGTTTACTTATTTTACTAATCATGTGCTTTTTGTCATTTCAGGCAAAGCTTAAGGAAGTGCATGAGTCGCAGTCTGATGCCGACAAGGCGTCTTTGTCCACAGATGCACTCAGCTAAATTCTTGGCTCTGATCGCAAGGGGAGGACAAGGGGGTGAGCTCGCGGGTGGTCAAATCTAGGATCATCGGATTGGAGACGAGCGACACCTGGTTGGCTCAAACGGTGGATTCACATGACGCGAAGCTGTCCCATTTGGAGGCGACGATCCAAGATATGTACTCATTCATGAAGCATACGTTGGGCAGAGACCGTAAGGGGAAAGGGAAGGAGAAGGCGGTGGAGGAGGAGGAGGAGGAGGTGCGGGAGAACGAGGCGCATGATGACGAGGATGTGGACCTCGCTGCTTCATCACCGACACGTGCGTACTTCGATGATCCACTTCCTTATTTGGCTCCCTTTCCCAGACCGATGTCAACAATTGGTTGGCCGAGCGTGTTCATATTGGACGTATTTGATGGCCAGCGAATAGGGCGGGGGTTGAGGGACCCGAATATCGTCCAGGGTGGAATAGTTCATGGACGTGCGCTTCAAGAGATCAAGTCCAAAGTGCTCGTCACACATGTGATACCCGGGAAGGAGAACTCCCTATTGTGGTTGCGCGAACAATGCGGCACGATGTATATTAGTGAGTGTGTCAATTCGTATATCGTGTGGCCTACTCACCTCCTCACATTTACCCCAGACATGTAGTGACATTATTTTTAAGTTTGTACATTTTAATTATATTTGGATTATATCGTCATGTATATTGTTTCTATTTTGAATATATATTTACATTATCTTTAGTTTGTTTGGATATATGATGTTTGAACGGGTACAACGTTGCTATAACAGGTACAAATATACTGCTGGGCAGTGACAGTGGCCATACTGCCCAGCAGATTTTTTTTAAATTCTGCCCAGAATTTTCACGGTCATTGATATTGACAAGTCCGTGACAATATTATTTGTCAAGGACTTGTCACGGTCATTGACCGTGATAATGTTTTTAAAAAGGGTCAAGGCTTTGTCATGGTTAATAACCGTGACTAAACTTGTCACGGTCATGGTCCATGACACGACCGTGACAATTCTAACGAACTTGTCACGGTCAATGATCGTGACACGTCCTTGACAAAAAAAGTTGTCTCGCCCCGAATTTTCACGGTCATTGACCTTGACAAGTCCAACTTGTCAAGGTCAATGACCGTGACAATAGTGCAGATTTGGTGTAGTGAATAAAAGTATCGATAAGAAAATCAAAGGAAAATCTATGGTAGCAAAGGCTAATATGGTGGATGAAACTGAATCAAAGCATAAATGATACAACTAAAAAAAGGAATGAATGAAGTTCTATATGATACCCCGCATACTTTTATCACGGGTGATCAGTCCTTTATCAGAATAAATAGGAATCGCATATGACTCATTCTTAGCATCGCTATCGAAAACTATTTAAGTTACTAACCACCTATGTTAAATTAACCGATGTCAAATTTTATCTTATTATTAACTTAAAAACATGTGGAAATAAAGATAAAATAAATTAACCAAACCACCCACACACAATAATAGTATGAGCAATCCATGACAGATATATAAGTAAATAAAACCGAATAAACCATCGATTCCCCAAATAATTAATCTAACACAATCTGAAATAAATAAAAAGGAATCTCAACACAATTTGATAAATAAACTAAAGTAATGAAGAGTTTGAAGGGGCAACATGCCCAACAGAAGTACTGAAATAAAATTCCTAACTAGGAATGAATAAGCTAAAGCTTCTAAATCAAATCCTGCAAGCCTCCATAATGCTACAGCTATGCATCCGCGGAAAGAATCCTCAAGCTGGGCATCTCTGTGGCTGGACACCTAAAATTATTTTGAAAAATATTTTAACACGGGTCAGAACCCAAGAAAATCTGTTGAAAATATTTAGCAAGTGATTAAAATGCAATAATTTAAATATGCATGAACATTTTTCATATTTAAGGCGGTGTTGCACTCTCTTGAGATATAGCTCACCCCTCAACTAATGTGCACACCTATTGCTTGCCTTCTAACTCCACTAGTTCTGCTAACTGGCCTTGGTACACCCTTTCCATCTTTCTACTCTAACCCGAGTATTCCTTACATCGATTTATACGTTGTTTTACTCGTTAACTTTTTTAATCATCTCAACTTTAATTACTTATATAACCTTCACACTAGTTAAATATGAAATACATTCACACATTATGTAATCGATCGATCGATCAATCGAGGCATGACAGTCCTTCTTCCCCGTGGAATTTTCCACCATGTTTATCCATAAAATCTCTCTCTTCAAGCCGGAATTCCGCTCAATTCTGCCCATCATATATTTACACTTAAAACAAGTTTTAATCAACATAATAATCTCTAAACATCATCGATTAATGACAAACTTCAATATTTCCCGATTTGGGTTTATTAAGGTTCATCCAAATCTCATCATCCTAGGTTCGATTCCATATTCATGAATTAACTGAACCTAACATCTAGATTTTGAATATAAATATAATTCAAATAGATATTGATATTATTCCATCACCAATTGAGTATTAAATCTACACACAATACTCCAACTGCCTAAATGCACTCATCAATTGCTTTTAAATGTGATTTCATACGGGCTTTTCAGTAAGCATAATTAGACCCATAAAAAATTGGCAACCGATTATATAAGTTTTCATTCCAAAACATTGCGATTTTTTAAAATCAGATTTTACAATTTTTTTTGGAAAACAGGATCACTCGATAAATAAGAGAAACCCTCTCTGATACCAATTTGAGAATGCCGTGTGATATTGATTAAGTCAAATTCATAAATTCCAATTGTAAACTTATTTCATTAGTGTCAATTTTTAAACCAATTTAATACAACTCTAAAACATGTAACTACGTGAGTGAAATCAAACAATCACAAACAGAATTGCTGACACACAGATTTAAAAAAAAAAGGAAAACCTTTTATTTCACTAATATTACTCACAATGATTACAAGTGAAATCTGCAATGAATATCCTGAGATACCCACAATAACTGCACTTCTGAATCAACCCAAGAACACCCACGAGTACTCCCTATGACACACAGTCAACGTCATCCCAGTACCTCCCTCAAGTGGCACCTAGATCAGTAGTAGGTTATCCTCCCTACCAGAGAATATCCAGAAAGGATGTATCTTTGGGTTCCAAAACAAATCACTAAAGTTTGGGATTTTTGTGAATGGAAAACAAAAGTATTTGAACCCTAAATGAACGAGATAAAGGTAACCTGATGTTTACAGTCTATGCAGAAAGAAATTTGCCAGGTCTTCTTAACAAAAACAGAGTCATTTAACACGCCTTATATAAAAAAAATTGAGTCGGCGCGTCGCTCGAACGAAGTGGCAAAGTCGCTTGAACGAAATTGACCGTCGCTCGAACGTCAGCTTCGCGCGACAAGGTTATGTCGCTTGAACAACATAAGCCTGTCGCTCAAACGACCAGGAAGAAAAAATAATTTTTTATTTAAATGAAAAAAGTCCGCATCAACACTTCGAAAAAAATTCTTTGATGAAAAACCCTGCTTCAACACTTAAAAATATTTTAGAAAAAATATCCCAACACTTTAAATGAACCGATAAGGGATTAAAACACATCCTTACCAAAATTAATCTCGCAAAGGCTTTGAATGTTGATGATCTATGATATTCAGATCCGTCTTCATGTATCACAAACTTGAATTTTTTCTTCGACGGGGTGTAGCGGTATGCGACATACACTAATGTAAATATGACTTATAAAATATGTCCTTACAAATCTCCCCCTATATTTGAATTATCAAATCAAAATGCCTATACAATTTACTACCCTCCCATGATCCTAAAACTAAAAAGGTAAAATCTTCAAGAGTTTCTCATAAGGGTATGCAACATATGATCATCAATCTTTGTACCTACACACATGAGACAAAGCAAATACCTTCGTGACTTTTTGAGTTTGAAATGAGATAAACATAACATCAAAATAAATATCGAATCTCAAATCTCCCCCATAATTCGTTCTTCCTTTTTTATTTATCCGAAATAGACAAGGAAAAGAATAAACAAAACTAACATAGAGTTGTCATGATAAGAAAAGCAAACAACTACGATCAAGAGATACTCAAAAGTATTACAAAAACTATTTTTGATTTTTCAATTTTTCATTCAAAAATGCAAAAATAATTTTACAAAAATCACACACCATGAATTTACACTAAGATAATCGAATCATGTAAACGAAATTAATGGGTGCGAATAAATTCGATAGGAAAATCAATGCAATCAAACATAACATATGTGCAGGATGAATACGAATAGTCTTAACGAATGATCTCAAAATCGCCCTTAGGTGTAAAAAATGTGAATTTATATGACATTGACTCAATCTAATCGACACATCAAAGTCTAAAATGATTTCCATACCAATAACATCTAAAACTATGTAATGCTTTTTCAAGACTTTGTCAGGACGTGCAAACTCGTTTTTTACTCTTTCCATCTGAACACCCTCATAAATAATAATGCATTTATTTTTTCTTTTGAGGTGATTTAAACCTATTGGCCCCTTATTTTGGCATATTTATCTTTATATTGCCTTAATTTTTTTTCAGGATCCTTTAAATGGTGCCTTTCACGATGAGTTAATTTTTTACTCTCGCAGCCCTTTCCCGTGAACACTCATCATTTTTTCAATTTAATTCCTCGCGATAAATGGTTCTTACATGCAATACTTTCATTGGCAAGTTTTATAGCATTTGGTTTGCTTTAAAGACATAATTGAGATGGAAACACTCAAACTAACATGTGATAGACAAGTAAAATAATCAAACTAATCCGTGCAAGTATGCATTAAAGGAAATTAAGAGTCAAACATGTAGGTAGTAATCTCAAATTACATGTTAATGACTCCAAATATTATAAAGCACAAAAATGAAATGATGACGCATATCAAAACACTATCAAATCATCACATGGGTATGGAATGAAATTGTGACTTGGTCATCCTAAATGTCCATTCATAAACGGTGTAAACAAAATACAAAGCTCTTTTTTATCTTTTTCCAAAAATTTTATCAAAATAAAATCTTTTCGGCTTTTTCAGTTTGTTTTTCTTAAAATAAGAAAATCTTTTTGTGTTTTTCCAAAAAATTTCAAAAACAAATATATTTTTGATTTTTCTGAAAAATATATCAAAAATGGAAAATATAAATAAAAAATATTGTACACACTAGCAATAGGCATATAATATCATCACGAAAATCATCATATTTTAGCAAACAAGTCTAGACCTCAACTGTTAAGTGCGGTGGAGTTTCATCCTATGAAAAACATCCATCTAGTCATGTGAAGCCTTGACTAAAAATTTTACCTGCTCACTAAGATGTGCAAACTCTCTCATGTAATCATTCTAAGCATCATGTGCGGGGGTTGCATGTGTCGTTGAAACATGTGTAGTAACAAAACGTGAAACATTACCCAACTTAAAACAAAATTCCCATAGGTGTCCTCTCTTATTGCAATGAGTGCAAACATATACGGGACTAGGAACACCTCTCTCAAAACGTATACGATGCACTTTCCTATCATGTACAAGATGCTTAGGTGTGTTTGGTTGAGAGCCATATGGATCAATCATAAACATAGGAACCGGCTCGGGTGTAACGTGGGAAGTGGACACACCGTCATGACCTATTCCTAGTCTCTTAATATTACGCAAAGTGGGACCGAGGTTCATCTTTCCTACCTTCTTAGATGTATCCTCTATTACCTTTAACTCCTGGGCACGTTCAATATCTCTCTCCCATTGTGATATACGGGCTCTAAGTTCACTCTTCTCTCGATTTACAACGATCAACTTCTCACTCAAAGAAACCTTCACCTTCTCGAGTTGACTCGTCGATGCCTCAAATCCCCTCAAACTCTCAATTTCTCTCTATAAATCAATCACCCCAAGACGTAATCCCTTATTCAATTTATTCGTCTTTAAGGTCTTGGCATACAAATCTATAAACGCAATCTGGAGCTCACTATCACCCTTATTAGAGAACTCACTCTCACACTCGCTAGGAACACTCAAACTATCATCCTCGGGGGTCTCGCGTGCACAAGTATCCACATCGTCGTGGGACATACTAGGTGTGCTCACATGACTCGCTAGAAAGGCAACATACTTCCCATGTGAAGACTCATCCTCGGAATCTTTTACCGCTTCCTTACTATCACTAAGAGTGGCTGGTATGGCAATCTTTTGCGTTTTCTATTTAGACTAGTGGGACACTCAAATGCTCTATGCCCTCTACCATCACACTCAAAATATATTTATTCTTCCTCTTTCTCTTTCTCTTTCGCTTTCTCACCTTCTTTCTCACCGCTCGCTTTAGCCTCATCTTTATTTTTATTTTTCTCAAAAAACTTTTTATTGGAAGAATTTCATTTTGAAAACTTGAGAAATTTTTTGATTTTTTTTGCAAGCATGGCCATATAAAAATCAGACTCGTCCTCAGACTCAGATTCACAAACTCTCACTCTCTTTTTCTTCTCACTTTTGGACCCTTCCTAGACTGGGACCTAAGTACTATCCCACCGTCCTTAGGTTTGATAGTGTCTGAAAACATGTCAATTTCATGTGTCTGGAGGTCTCCTACCAGCTCTTCCAATTCTAAAGTGCTGAAATTACCTAAGGAGTTCAAAATCGTTACTTTAGGGATAAAACGTTTGGGCAGCGATCTTAAAACTTTTTAACCACTCGTG
This sequence comes from Sambucus nigra, assembly GCA_949130495.1. Lineage (NCBI taxonomy): Eukaryota > Viridiplantae > Streptophyta > Magnoliopsida > Dipsacales > Adoxaceae > Sambucus > Sambucus nigra. The sequence goes on along the minus strand of OX422224.1, from coordinate 127,479,779 downwards.
CATCAGGAATTTTCTCACCAAGATTTAAATTAGTGTTGAAAATATCAGATAAACGTGCATAAAACTCATCAAAGCACTCAGTCTCAAGCATGGTAATTGTTTCAAATTGAGTAGTTAAATTTTACAGTTTAGACTCTTTGACCGCATTCATGCCTTCATGGGTAAGTTGTAAAACATACCACACTTCTTTTAATGTGGTGCATGTCATAATACGTCAAAACTCCCCTGGAGTGACGACACCAGAAATTGTACTCGGCCCACGTGAATTGAAAGTCCTCCATTTAAATTCATCCTCAGTCTAGTCTGCCACGAGTTTTAAATTAATGACATTATTTTCTGTGACAGTGGGAGGACTCCATCCCCTTTCACAAACTACCCAAACACGCTCTTCGATTGCTTTTAAATGCAATTTCATACGGCCTTTTCAATAAGCATAATTAGACCCGTAAAAAATTAGCAACCGATTATATAAGTTTTCATTCGAAAACATTACGATTTTTTAAAATCAAATTTTACAAAATTTTGTGGAAAACAGGATCACTCGATAAATTAGAGAAACCCTCTCTTATACCAATTTGAGAATGCCGTATGATATTGATTAAGTCGAATTCGTAAATTCCAATTGTAAACTTATTTAATTAGTGTCGATTAATTTAATACAACCATAAAATATGTAACTACATGAGTGAAATCAAACCATCATAAATAAAATTAGTGGCACACAGATTTTAGAAACAAAATTCAAAAGGGAAAACCTTTTATTTCACTAATAATACTCACAATGATTACAAGAAAAATTTGTAATTAATATCCTCAGATACCCACAAGAATCGCAGTTCTGAATCAGCCTAGGAACACCCACGAGTACTCCCTATGACCTGCAATCAACGTCAGCCCAGTACCTCCCTTAAGTGGCACCTATATCAGTAGTAGGTTATCCTTCCTACAAGATAAACTCCAGCAAAGATGTATCTTTGGGTTTCAAAATAATTCACTAAAGTTTAGGATTTTTGTGAATTGAAAACAAAAGGATTTAAACCCTAAATGAAGAAGACAAAGGTAATTTACTATTTGCAGTTTATGCAGAAAGAAATTTGTCAGGTCTTCTTAACTAAAACGAAGTCATTTAACATGCTTTATATAAAAAAATTTGAGTCGGCGCGTCGCTCGAACGAAGTGGAAAATTTGCTCGTACAAAACTGACTATCGCTTGAACGATAACTTCGCGCGACAAGGCTATGTCGCTTAAACGAGATAATCCTGTCGCTCGAACGACCAGGTAGAAAAAATAAATTTTTATTTAAATTAAAAAAACTGCGCCTCAACACTTAGAATGAATTTCTTTGACGAAAAACTCCGCCTCAACATTTAGAAAATATTTTATAAAAAATATCCCAACACTTTAAATGAACCGTTAAGGGATTAAAACACATCCTTACCAAAATTAATCTCACAGAGGCTTTGAATGTTGTTTATCTTTGATATTTGAATCCATCTTCATATATCACAATCTTGAACTTTTTCTTCGACGGTTTGTGACAGTATACGACATACACTAATGTAAACATGACTTATAAAATATGTCCTTCGAACTCCATGAAGCTCCTCATTTTCTTCCTCTTCTCTTATCTCAAATCCTAGGATTTTCAATCCGATTTATGGTTGCCTATAATTCCATAACTTCGGTTTAAAGCTCTTAATCCTGAAATTAAGCTGATGAGCCAAGCCCAGATAATCCGAACACTCCCGTGTGGGCCCAATTATGTGTAAAAAGCCCCCGGGACCCAATTAGTATCCCCGAGAATATTATTTTGACTATCTTGACTCTTTCGGAACCAACCGTGACCTCAAAATCTTCGAGCAAGTTACCCTAAAATAATATCATATCTCAACCTCATATAGTCTACACTCGACTCCTGAGTGAGATATAGTAACATCACGTCACTATCACTCACTATGATGTAAAATAATAGTTTACTATTTACTTAGTAATTATATTGCATAGATATTAATAATTATCTCTCCCAATTAATATATTAATAACCACATAATTAATTTAAAATAAATTATGTGACACATGTAATTTAAATTAGCCGAATTACTTAAATATTTGTTACTCAGAAATACGGGGTGTTACATACCATCTGTGACACCCTGCCTACTCTAATCACGGGTGATCAGTCCTTTATCAAAATAATCAGGAATCCCATATGGTTCATTCTTAGCATCACTGTCAAAAACTATTTAAGTTACTAACCACCTATGTTGAATTGAGCCGGTCTCAAATTTTATCTTGTTATTAACTTAACAATATGCAAAAAAAAAGCGAAAATAAATTAACCAAACCATCCACACACAGTAATAATATGAACAATCCACAATAGATATATAAGTAAATAAGACCTAATAAACCATCAGTTCCCAAAATAATTAATCTAACTACAATCTGAAGTAAATAAAACGGGATCTCAACACAATCTGATTAATAAACTATAGTAATAAAGAGTCTGAAGGGGCAATATGCCCAAAGGAAGGATTGAAATAAAACTCCTAAGTAGGAATGAATAAGCTGAAGCATTTAAATTAAATCCTGCAAGCCTCCACAATGTTGATGCTACACATCCCTGGAAAGAATCCTCAAGCTGGACGTCCCTGTGACTAGACACCTAAAATTATTTTGGAAAATATTTTGGCACGGGTCAAAGCCAAGAAAACCTTGTGAAAATATTTAGCAAATGATTAAAATGCAATAATTATAATATGAGTGAACATTTTTCATATTTAAGTTGGTGTCCCACTCTCTTAAGATTTAGCTCATCGCTCAACTAATATGCACACCTATTGCTTACCTTCTAACCCCACTAGTTATGCAACCCCACCTAACTGGCCTTGGTACACCCTTTCTATCTTGCTACTCTAACCCGAGTATATCTTACTTTGATTTATAAGTTGTTCTACTCGTTAACTTATTTAATCAGTTTAAATTTAATTACTTATATAATCTTCACACTAGTTATATATGAAATACATCCACACATTATGTATTTACCCCGTATGTAATTATTAACTTATATTATATATGTATTAGCATACTACAACATTCACTCACATGTTGTGTATATTAACCATATTTCCGAGTTATAACTTACCGGATGCTTGTCTCTAAAATGCTATCATCCCAGGTATGCTCACTCTAACTCCGTTACTATAAATTGGTTAACTCACACCAAATAGGTAAATAAATTGCAAACGTAGTAGAGGCGGTCATATTTCTACGAGTGTGAGACTGAATCATACCAAAAACGTCCCACCTCAAAAATAAATCACACAATAAAAATACCAGACGATATGACATGGGGATTATACTCTACCTGCATTCACTAGCCAAGAAATTCACCCACATCACGCAACCTCCTATAATAGCACTAGGGGTATGTATTCCTATAAATATCATTTACACTGATATTTATAAAATACAATAATATATACACACACACACACACACACACACACACACACACACACTATCACAAATTTCGTTTATATGTAATTAAATTCAATTCGGCTAACCCATGCCTATCTCCTGTAGCACTACCCCATAACCCCCGAGTTTATTTCCCGACTCCTAATTTTATTAATTTCACATCAATTACTTTTATTAATGTAGTGTCACTCTACTACAATACCCAGACTCACTCACTTGGTCCTCATTTTAACACTTTAGAATTTATTTCACAAAATTCCTTCCTTAAGTTTCACACCCTTCCTTAAGATTTAAATGCTTAATACCCATCTCTTAAGACCCTAGGTATTGATTTTCATTTAATTCTACACCAATTAAATCCACCTTAAAAGTCCTTAAAATAATTAAGTCCATATAAATGAAAATAGGCAGAACTGTAAAAAATCCAGCACCATCGATCGATCGATCGAAGTGTGGTAACCCTTCTTCCCCACGACATTTTCCACCATTTTTATCCATCGAAGCTTTCTCTCTTCAAACCAGTGTATAGAAACAAGATGGATGATATTGGTATCATCGTTCAAAATAAGGGTAAATTGGTCTCTCAAGGTTACACATAAGTTGAAGGAGTGGACTTTGACTAGATATTCACTATGACTCACAATAATGTAACACCCCGTAATTTTGAGGATTTAATATTTAATTATTTTTGGAAGTTATAAAAATATTTAAATTGGAGAAACTTAAATTCATGAGTTGGAGAATTTATTTGAGTGAGCCGAATTAATTATAATTGGGGACTTTAAGTTTAATTGTTCGAATTAATGTGTGTCGCATTTTGAGGTCGAAATTTGGAAATGTCAAAAAGTATTTCGGATGATAATTCCGAGTGCGCGGTTGAGTCCGGATGGGTCGGGATAGTCAGAAAAGAGTACCCGGGGGTAGTAATTGGATCTCGGGATATTTTTGGGCATAACCGGGCCCACACGGGGTTAGTTGGGCCTTTTTAATTAGGCCCACATGGCCAAAAACGGGATTTAGTATTTTTAACCTGATTGAGAGATTAGAGAACGACAGTCAACACAACTCTAAGCCTAAGGCTTGAGAGGGAAATTGGGGAAAAGCAAAGCAAGAGCAATTGGGAGTCTTTTGGAGTCAAATTAAAGGATTAATTTGGGGTGTTCTTCATCAACCAATCTCTACACCAACGGAATCAGACCCTACGAACAATCCAGGTAAGTGGTTAACTGTTGTGATTTCTAAATTGATGATAATCAATTCATATCATAGTGATGTGTAAATCAAAATTCGTTTTTGGGTATAAATGGGTGAAAATGGGGTTTTGTTGATGGAATACTTGGCTGTGAATCAAAGTAAGAAATTTGTGGGTTATATATCTCTGAGTATAGATATCTGTTTTAAATGAGAATCCGAAATATAAACTGGTGGAAATTGGATTTGGAATTTGGTTTGTAGATGAATTATAATAGAAAACCCATTTCGAAAAATTATGAAAGTAAGTGGAGAAATTGTTTACCTTAAGATCCATATGATATGTAGGATGCAGGTTAAACATATTTATGTGGTGGAGTGTTTTGAATAGAGGTTTGATTAAAGGTTTCAAAACCTTGGATTTTCGTCAATGGTGGAAAACAGTGGCGAAGGAGAAGATGACCTGATCGATCGATCGATCGATCGAGGGAAATTGGTCGATTGATCGACGGTCAAGGATTTCTGGCAGTTCGCTCCTTTTTTCTTATGGAGTAAATTAATTCTTTTCCTTTTTGAGGTTTATTTATTTAGAGTCAAATAAATATAAGGGATACCTTCTAGTCACTTTTGAGAGATTTAAAGTTGGGTTTAGGAGGGTGAAAATTGTATTCCACAAATGGATGTATTTTGAGAAAATAAATATGTTTGTTAATATCGAGCCGAGGAATAAAATTCGGGTATTGTAGTTGGGTGACACTACATTATTAAAATAATTGAGGTAAAATATTTAATTATGGACTAACTGGGTGAGTCCGGGTATGTTGATAATTATAGGTAGATATAATTGGGAAATTTATGGCGATGAATGTGTGACACATTGTAGGCGAATATTTGGGAATGAAATTATGAGGTGTAAAAATGGACCAAGCGAGTGAGTCTGGGTATATTGGTTAAGTGGCACCAAAGTATTAAATTAATTATTGAGAGAGAGTAATTAATTTGGAGTTGAAAAATAAACTCAGGAAATATTAAGGTATGGGCCAAGTGAGCAGGTCCAGGGATAATGGTTGGGTGACACCAAGTTATTAAATTAATGGATGTGATAATTAATGAAGGTAGAGTCGGAGAGTAAACTCGAAAAAGTATTAAATTAATTGATGTTCTAATTAATTAGTTTAGGGTCGGGTTGTAGACCTGGGATTTGGTATAAATTCATTAATGTGTAAATTAATTAACTGGGAGTCGGACCACAGACTCAGTTTGGTATGAATTGATTAAGGTGTAAATTAATTATATTAGAGTTGGACCACATACTCGGATTTGTGTTGATTAATTAATGTGTAAACTAATTAAATAAGAGTCGGATTGTAGACTCGGGTAGGTATTAAATTAATGGGTGTGTTAATTAATTTAATTAGAGTCAGATTGTAGACACGAGGAGGTATTAAGTTAATAAGTGTGTTAATTAATTTAATTAGAGTCAGACGATAGACTCTGGGCGGTATTAAATTAATAAGTGTACTAATTAATTTAAATTAGAGTCGGACGATAGACTCGGGGAGGTATTAAATTAATAAGTGTGTTAATTAATTTAATTAGAGTCGGATTGTAGAATTGGGGAGGTATTAAATTAATAAGTTTGTTAATTAATTTAATTACAGTCAGACGATAGACTCGGGGCGGTTTAAATTAATAAGTGTGTTAATTAATTTAATTAGAGTCGGACGATAGACTCGGGGAGGTATTAAATTAATGGGTGTGTTAATTAATTTAGTTAGAGTCGGACTATAGACTCGGGGAAATTATTATATTAATTGAGACGTGAATTAATTATATTAGAGTCGGACCATAGACTCAGGAAGATGATAAATTATTAAGTGAGAAAATTAATTATGTTGAGTCGGGCCATAGACTCAGGAAATTACAGGCAGTGTATGGGATTTTGAGTGCACGGTAAAGCCGGAGTTTATATTATATATATATATATACGGTGTAATGATAGTATATATATATACGTGTATATATTGTGTGTGATATTAAATATCAGTGACTAGATATTTATTCAATTTATATACTCTAATGCTATCAAGGGAGGTTGCGCGATGTGGGTGAATCCCCTAGCTTAAGGAGTAGGGCGAGTATATCCCCAGGTCATAGCGTCCGGTATATATGGGTGATGGATTTTTCTCACTTTCAGGGAAGGAATATGACCGTCTCCACTACGTTTATATTTTGGGTCAAGTTGGTGAGCGATTCCAACTTGGGGAACTAGGTTTTGTGAGCACACCTAGTGAGATAGCATTTTAGAGGGAATCATCCGGCGAGGGTATACTCGGAGGGATGGATATACATATGTTATATGTGTGGATGTTTTAGTAAAGGTACGTATATAATGATATTCAATATTATATGCGGGTAATAATACAGTGTGTGATGTATTTACTTTATATAACTTGTGACACGGTTATATACTACTATCTAAGAAGGAATTAATTAAGTTAATTGTGAGATAACTTAAAATTCAAGAATCATTATACTCGGGTTAGAGTAGTATGGAAAGGGGGAGGTTATACCAGGACTAGTTGGACGGGGTAGTACAACTAGGTAGGGGTTAAGGTAACCGATAAGTTTGCACAATAGTGGAGGGGTGAGAATGTCCACAGGGGAGTGCGACACTAACTTAAATATGAAGCGCATTCATGCATTTTAAATTACTGCAGTTAATTCACTTGCTAAATATTTTCAAAATGTTTTGGGTTCTAACCCTTGCTATAAAACTATTTTCAAAACCTTTTAGGTGTCTAGCCAAAGGGACGCCAGGATTGATATTCTATTCCAAGGATACGGAGATGCGGCGTACGTGGATGCTAGCAGGAGTTTGGATTAGATGCATCATTCATTCATTCATAGAGTAGGAATCACTTATCAGTTTCAGTTTTCTTTAGGGCATGTCGCCCAGACTTTCAGTTCAGTTTTCAGACTTTTTTTATTCCGGTGTTGGACAATTGTATTAGATTATTTCACTTTGGTGGTCGGTGGTTTATTCGAAAAGTTGTGTAATTAATTATTCAGTTGAGTTTTATTCAGTTGTGTGAATGGTTTATAATTATTTCAGCATGTACTGTTTTGTGTAATTAAAAAGTTAAAATTGGCACCAGTTTTTGGAATACTAGGTGGTTAGTAAGTTTTAAAAAGGTTTTCGACAGTGATGCTAAGAATGAACCAACTGGGATTCCTGTTTTAATTTGGTATAGGACTGATCACCCGGTATTTTATTAGGCAGGGTGTCACAGAAATAACATATCATCTACGATTTAATACTTACCAAATGAATGTTAATAGTGCCTTTCTCAATGTCATTATTTAGGAGGAGGTTTATGTGGAACAACCAAATGGATTCAAAGACCTAAATCACTCGAAACACATCTTTTATCTAAATAAGGCCTTGTGTGTTTTGAAACAAGCACCTCATGCTTGGTACGAAAGGATGATTATATCTTAGCTTGTGGCTTCAAAAGAGGGGGAATTGATATGATGTTATTTTTTAGGAGAGAGGGTGGTGTCATCTTGGTTGTCCAAGTCTACATGGAAGACATAGTCTTTTGATCCACGTGTTCCCCATATGCTCACACTTTTTAGGATAAAATGAAGAATGAATTTGAGATGGGCATGGTTGACAAAATTACTTTCTTCCTAGCTCTCCAAGTGGGTCAACTCAATAATGGGATATTTATATATAAATGTAATATGCTAGGGATCTAGTGAAGAATTTTGATTTGGACTCTACTAATCATTCTCGTATAACCACGAGTTACTCGAAAAAGCTTACAAAAGACATTTTAGTTAAGGACGTAGGGAAAAGACACGTTAGGTAAGGACATATGGTAAACACTCTATAAGAGTATGATATGTAGTCTCCTCTACTTGACCACTAGCTGTCACAATATCTCCTTTAGTGTGGGTGTTGGAGTTTGTGCACTTTACCAAGTGTCCCCAAAAGAGTCACACTTGATTTCATTTAAATGTATCATCAAATACGTGAGTAGCACTCTTTTTTATGGAATTCGATATTCCTTTGATATTGATGATCATTTGTCGTCTTATTTGGATGTCGACTAGGATGGGGAAATTAATAGTTATAAAAGCACATTGGGTGGATGATTTTACTTTGGGAGTTCTCTTGTCTCTTGGTTGAGCAAGATGTAAAAATCCATTTCTTTGTCCATGATGGAGGCCGAGTACATAACCGTTGGAAGTTGTTGCACACAACTCTTATGGATGAAGAAAATGTTGGAGGATTATGGAATTACTCAAGGCACTATGATTATTTCTTGCAATAATATGAGTGCAATCCGCATTTGTCGTAATCCCTTCCAACATTCTCGTACGAAACACATTAGGGTTTGTGAGCATTTTTTTCGTGATCTTATTGAGGAGAAGATTGATTTCTTGAGCATTGTGAGTACCGAACGTCAATTGATCAGTATTTTCACTAAATCTTTAGACTTAGATTTGAGGATTTTAGAAAGCCTTCGGGTATTTGTTCCACTGATTGAGCTCAGGTATTGGTTCTAGTTTAGGATGATTTTCAAGTTATTGCCATTTATCCGTGTAACTAGATTGTATTCTTATGTGTGTATTTTTAATATATCTAAAAATATTTACTTTTATTTTAGAAATTTTTTTAAAAAGATTTTATTTTTTGATAAAAAATTCAAAAATCCAAAAATATTTTTATATTTTGTTTTACACCATATTTGGATGTGCACTTAAGATGTTCGAATCACAATTTCATTCCATCCTGTCATGTGACTTAATCATAGTGTTCTTTGACTTGGCGATATTTTTTTGTGTGCTTAATAATGAATGTTTAGCATTGTGTTGTTCATTTTTTATTACTACCTTCATGCTACACTCATTATATCGCCTTGAATGCACATATGCACAAACTTTTGAGCACTGTACTTACTTATCATATGTCGAATATGGTGTTCTCACCTCAAATGTGCTTAATAAAAGACCAACTGTACTAGGAACTTATTGTGCATGTAAAAACTTTTGTCGGTATTTTTTTACCAAGAAATTATTTTACGTGTAAGCAATGGGAAAGGATACGAAAGAAGTGATCATGTTTGTGTCAAAGGCCAACATTGGCAACAAACTAAAAGATGATTTGGCAACATAAAAGTATAAGTGTCAAGGACAATTTTGTTTCGTTGATGCTTCATTAAAAATGAGCAATATGATTCCTTAAAAAAATTAAGAGTTTATGGTGTTATAAGTTAAAGATAAATGGGTTTGCACTATAAAATTCCTTAAAGAAATTAAATATTTTGATGTTATTGATTTGAGAAGCATTGAAATTTGTTACATTTTGTATAAGTAGTCAGTTTTAACTTGTTCAAATTTTTTTATCAAAGGTTGAATTGAATTCTTTCTTTTGGAGTGTCTCTTTAACTTCATGCACCATCGTTTACATATGTATATGTTGATTTTTTCGTGCACTTAGTTCACACACATTCATTTTATGTTCACCATTCGGATATTTTTGTGCTACTCCGTGATCTGACTGTTTGTATTCGTACTTATATGTATATTTATATACTCAAAAATTTCAAAAATAGGTTATTGGTTTGTTGAAGTTTCATCGCAAATGTTTAATTATCTATTCTCTATGATGATAGTTCAAAATTGGACTCTCTTAATGCTAAGTTTTCAGGTTTAGCTTCTAACCCTTTTTCTATTTCAGACAAAAGGGGGAGAACATATTGAAGAGGGAGTTTTGTTTTCTTTAGACCCCATGCGTCACGATATTTCTTTTATTTTTCGTGTGTAGTTTTTTTTTGCATTAATGATATCGTGGACTACATAATGAAGATTTTTGACATAGTCAATTTTACAAGTGTCTTTTCCTTTTTAGGTTTAGGAGGGATATTAGTTGAACTTGTCTTGGGGGTTATTTTTTTCGATTTGTATTTTGTACTGGAATAGCAAAATGATAATATATGAAAGAGCAAGATTTATAATTTATCATTATGTTTTTAAATTTAGCATATTCCATTACACCTCTACATCGTCATGTACATTATAAATAACTTCAAGTGAAGACAAGTTAATGACTGAATGCAACAATCAAATATCGAAGATCGAAGAGTTGAGATAGTCAGTACAATTATATGGATAAGGTATATGAGTTTGATTATGTGTAATATTTATGTTCAGAGGTATTTTAAAAGTGTTAGAAAACATAAATATATTTCCAAATACGAGATCATATTTGACAAATTTTGGTCCACTCTAGAATCTCATGGGATAAGTCGTTAGAAGTGGTTTGAATGAAAACTGGTACTTCGTTCGAATGAGATATTCTTGTTTCTAATAATATCATGTACTTCGTTAGAACAAGATTTACCTCGTTCGAACGAGCTAGAGAAAACTTTTTTAATTTCAAATGCAATCTTTCAAGTCTATCTCTCAAAGATTTTTCTCTATATATAGAGATACGGACTTGCAAATACTATTGAGCCTTTAAACATATTTTTGTGATCAAACATTTTATTTTTTTCATGGATGTTTTGTGATCACTTTATCAAATCCTGAAGAACACGTCATATGTTCATATCCATATGGAGTTCATTCTTCATTGCTGAAGATAGGAAATGAGTTTCCCAAAGATGATCAGTGGACACAGAGGCAAGTGGAGCTTGTTTTATGGGGAGTTATGTCTGCATCTCTTTCTGTCAACAATAAGGAAGGAAGACATTACTGCAATACTTATTAATTTATAAGCCTATAAATCTATCAGTTTCATTCTTTAATACCTAGTTGTAATAGTACTGAAAAATAAAAGGGCTTTCTCAAAAGGGATTTTTTTCCTCATCTTCTATTTTTTGGTTTATTTATTTCAATTTAGATTCAATATCTTGCATGTTTAGGTTCAGCTAATTAATCAAGAAAAAATTGGACTTTGTTAGGACAAAATTTCCAATTGAGTCCGTTGTATGTTTATTTGATTTATTCTCGGAACAAAGTATGTTTGAGTTATAGGTCATATTTTTATTATCACGGTCCCACTCAGACTATGACGTATTGAAGTTTATTGAAGACATTGAGGCAAAGCTTCAAAGAATTTATCTTGTTGGTTTATGGTGCATATTTTGTCTTCAAGTTTAATTGCATTCCGAGATCACTCAAGTATGAATGCGTAATTTTAATGGGACTCGGAATTTATTTTAAAATGTTTAAGGATGTTATTTTATTAAAGAAATGATTTTAAAATATTTTTAAAATGTTTGAAATGGTTTACACTTCGTTTTATTCTAATAAGCATGGATTAGAGAAGTGTTTAATTAGGACTTTAATTCACCGCGTCCTTCAAACGACATGACTAGTCATTCGAGCGAGATGTCCATCTCGTTTGAGCGAATGTCCAAAGTCGCTTGAGCGAGCCTCGACTTAAGTAAATAATATAAGGCGTGTTTCCCATCATAATTTCGTGTGTGGAGTCTAGAATTAACTTTTCTTAACAGTACATTTCTGCACAAAAGGTTTCTAAGGTTTTTAAGTCTAAACACATCCTTAGAGTTTCAAAGATTTGAGTTATCATTACTATATGCTATTGTGATCTTTGGTTGCACCAAGAAGATTTTAATCTACACTTGAACATTGGGTTTTGTGGCGAAGAATTGAAGGAGTTCGTGTTCAACATCATAGACGTTACAAGCCATGTTGGTGGGCATCGAGACATACGTGGAGGTATGTGTTGTGGACGAGCATCGTGGAAGAAGTACTTTTTTCGTGGGCACTATAGAGAAGTGGTTGAAAATCAGAAGGGCATTAAGTCTCGTGGGGATTGAGTCGTTGAGTAAGACTTGTGTCTATTCATTGTAATTCCACATCATAGTGATTGTCTGGCTTGGGTCATCCGAGGTTTTTTCTCTTAGTGCTCTCCTCGTACATCAAGCGTTATAAGTAATCTTTACTTTACTTGCTTTAATCACTAGATGAATGTTTAGGATTAATCAATATAAAATTTGGTTAAGTTAAAATTGGTTCACAACTTGATGCGAATTAAAAATTGGAAAAAAAAATCATAAAAAGAAAAAGGTTTTCAACATTCTTAAAGCAAAGTCTGATTTGAAAAATAAAGGGCCTACAAATTGGTATCAAAGCAGGCTGCATTCAGTTCTTGTGTAGATCCTTGTTTTGTGCTTTTTGGGTGATTTCTTGTTTATCTCTATTGGTTTGTTTATTTTTCTCTCGATGGAGTCTCTAAATTTTGACGAATTACATATTCTGAATTTGAAGTTTATTGAAATTTTGGAAGAAGAAAATTGTCGTTTTAAAAATATGATTGAATATTTGCAAACGTTTCAAACTCAACGAGATATCATTCGTGAGAAGTTTGGAGCTTTACATGGAAACTACGAATCGTTAAAAATTTCCAAAAAGGAGAGTGATAATAGGGTCTATGTTTTAGAGAAAAAGTTAGAGGACTTGAAAAAAATCTAGGGTTTATGCCGTTAATGAAAATATTTTGATTAATTGTTTTGTGGCACGTGAAAAGACTCTTAGGGATAATTTTTTTCACATTGAGGGGGAGCGAGATAACCTTCTAGGTGTAATTGAAAATCTAAAGGAGTCCCCAAAATTTGAGGAGTCTAATTCTTTGCTCGAGTCCAAAATTTTGATGTTGCAAAAAAATTTAACTGACTCGAGTAGTGTGAATAGTGATGGTAGTGGATTATCTTGTTCTAGTGGTAAGAATGTCAAAGAAAAAACAATAGTTTGTTTTAGAGCGTCAACCACAACCTAGGGTGTTAAGAAAGTTCAACCTAAAGGTCCAGTTCTTCATCGTGTTTTCACATGTTCACATTGTAGAAGGAAAGGTCACTTTAGAAGTTTTTGCTTTGATTTTAGATAAGACCCTAGGAAGTTTAAACGTAGTGTCCCGTCGGTTGTCAAAAATCATTTTGTTAGGTATACACCGACTTCGGTTAGGAAATTCGTTTTGGAGATGTTAAATTCTTCCTTGGTTGATTCTCACATGCATGCACATTATTCTTCTCTTGTTATTCGTTATGGTCGATTGCATGTCCATGTTTATCATACGCTAGTCTTTGCATCATGATTTATATCTTGCAAGTGTTATGACATATGTGTCATTTTTTATTATATTTTTTTGATAAAACTTTTAAAAAAAATACAAAAAAGATTTTTGGGGAAAAATACAAAAATATTTTCGATTTTTATTTTTGAGTTTACATGTTTGATGTGGTATATTGGTGTGCTTGGACCCCCATCATTTCATTATTCATGTGGCTAGGACATTTGACCATGATTATTGATGCTTAGAATGATAATAACCATTATATTATGGGGTTGTTTCGAAATTGATATGCATTTTTCTTCGACTTTATATATATACCATCTTCGCACACATACAGGAGTTTATATGGATGTTTGATATCTCTTGCATATTTGAGTTTGGTGAGACGTTCTTATCGTAATTTTGTCATATATGCGAAAGTATATATAAGGAGGATGTGTGCATGTAAGAACAGTTTACCGTGAGGATCGTAAATTGAAAAAATGATGAGTGTTCATGGAAAAGGGATGTAAGAGTGCAAATTTGACTCGCCATGAAGCCACTGTTTAAAAGAGCACCAAAAAATTAAGGGCAATAAAAATAATCATATAACAAAATTTGGGCCAATTAGTTTACGTTCATTCCAAAATAAAAATATGATATATTTGAGAGAGTTTGTATGGATAATTTAAATGGGTTTCCACCATGAATTCTAACTTTGAAAAATCGTATCATAACATTGTTGTTTGTAGAATCGTCAAAAATCCGGATTTGTGTGCATGATGTTTGGTTAGTTCATTAAGCTCACATTTTAAATGTCACATATGGCTAAGAAAAAGTTTGATGAATTATTGCTATTAATTAAAGCTTCTTGATTGTTTCGATGTGTTGGAATTGTGATTCATTTATTGCAGTTCACACCCATACATTCCATGTTCATGTTTGAGCACACCGGTACTATGTTATGATGTAACTCATATTATTTTTGTTATTTTCACTATTGTTTTTCTACTGTTTAGCATTTTTCTGCCACTTTCAGTTAGTTTTTTGTGACACCCCGCCTAATTAAATACCGGGTGATGAGTCATTTATTAAATTAACTCAAAGTGTCAGGCTGGTTCATTCTTAGCATCATTTTCGAAAAATAATTTTTTTTATTAATCACAAAATAAATAATTAAGCTAAGTGTCAAAACATTTAATTTTATAAATTAAGTTTGATTGTTATTATTAACTATAAAACCATTTTTATGAATACAAATTGATAGTATTAAAACCAAACCATCCAAATGAAAAAACATGCTAGATAAATCAATCCAAATAAAATATCCCAACTCCCAGGACATTGTAATTATCACAAGTAATCCCAACTAAACTGAATACTGACATAAATAAAGAGTACAAATATCTAGACTAGATAAAAACTGAAAATGGGCGACACATGCCCTATCTAATGAGAACTAAATGAAAGATTGAGAAAACAAGGATGAAGTCGTCTACTACAAGAACCTGCAACTCCCACACTAGCTGCAGCACGTCAACAGTCCAAAGATCCAAGCCTAATGTCCCTGTGGCTAAGCACCAATAATACATATACATATACAAGATAAGGAAAAGATAATAGGAAACGGGTCAGAGTCCGAGTGTAAAAGAGCTTTTGAAATAGTTTAGCAAGTATTTAGGATGATAACCAGTTGATATTACATACATGTTAGTACTTTGATACTCACTTGAGATTTTTCACCTCTCAACTAATGTACACGCCTAACGTACTATTGAATTACACTAAATGAAGCTGACCCAATTTACTAGTTTAACCAAATCACCCCTTCTCAATCCTAATTCGTGTGATCGCATAACTAGGATTTATATGAGCTAACCTTACTTATGGATTTATCAAGTTGGTTAATCCACATCACAATATAGCCTTAAGTTCCGAGACACTTAATTTGTTTAATACCAATTATTCCATTTTATTTACTTACAAGCATAGTAGATGAATCACTTGTATATATATATATATATATATATATATATGCAGATCGGGCACCCCACATAAAATATATGGTGCTGGCATACTCTGCTCTCAAGTCCCCGTATCTCTCGTACAAACACATATATTGGAGGCGAATCATAGTTCCAAGTCCCTAAGAGGTCAGCACATACCCTCACGTATCTTAGGACCGTCTGACTATCATTATCAGATAGCCTGTACCAAGGACAATACATTCTAGGGTACAAGTCAGTATCCCCCATAAAGGTCACATCAGAATAAGACTGTCCCGGCACGGAAACCTCCGTGATAGCAAGTAGCGCAGGTATGATTAAACACAGATATTTAAATAATATATATATATATATATATATATATATATATATATATATATATATATATATATATATATATATACGTACATGCACTCATATATACATTCACATTATTCAGCTAGGCATTCCCATGACCCATAATATTTTAACCATACGTGGCACATAATGCCCGATTCCTATGTATAATAAAATTATTCTTCCATTTTCTCAATTACCTCAAGTTTTTAAGTACTTCTCGTCTCTCGAAGTGTTCATATAGATAAGTATAAAATCAGTAGGTATACACTCTCTTCCCTACTGGTATAAGTCCTTCTTAATTCTCACAAGGTCTAATTTAACGTACACACGATTTCCCACTCAATACATACTCCCAAAATCCCATGGTTAAATCTCAAATAAAGTTGTCTTACTCGGACTCTACTTATACCCTACTGGTCCTTCTCAATTCCCATTATGATAATTAAATTAAGTCCAAGTGTCCTGACACATTGGGATTGAATTAATATTTAAAAAGGAGAAAATTTTATGTTTTCAGGAGGGGTCGATCGATCGATGAAAAGGGGTCGATCGATCGATCGACATTTTTGAGTCAATCGATCGATCAAGCAGGTGTTGGCCCAGTTTTCTGCAATTTTGACCTACGGGTTTTCTTAACAATAATCCTCAAAACCTCCATTAATTTGTCCCAAACTCCCAAGCAATTAATCCAACAGTTGTATCATACTACATACATGATTTCTAACGTAAAATATAAGCGAATTCATCAAAGGCCATGAAATAAAGGTGTAATTCAAATTTATACATCAAGAACCCTATTTTTATTCTCATGATCAATATCTTCCTAATGCTTCTAGATTTTAACCTCCACTTTACATCAATTTAGTGGTTAATTATCTACATGTAAGAATAGGGTTGCCCTAACATAATTTCTATTCAGAATTTTAATATAATTCTCCCAAACAACATTTTTATTTTCAAGAAAACATGAGAGAATTAATTTATAACTAGCATGGATGTGTTATCAACTAAAGAAAAGCAAGTTAGATACTTGCCTTAAAGATGGTAGTCTGAATCGTTGATGATGATGGGTATGGTTTCGTTCCTCGTTCCCCGATCTACACTTTGGTGGTGGAATTGGTGAGGATGGCGTGGCTAGGTGGTTCTCTCCCTTGGAAGCCTTCCCTCTTCTCTTTTCCTTAACCTCTCTAAAACTCCAAAGTTTCTAACCCTCAAGGACTCTCTCTTCCCAAAGATATAAACTCTCGATTTTCGTCATTAACTAAAGCCAAAAAGGGAAAATTACCAAAATGTCCTCCCAGGTTAATGGTTAGGCTTAAAAATGTCCCGGGACCCAAACTAAACCCCCCGGGTATACTTTTCTGATTATTTCAAACCTTCCGGACACATTGGCGCACTCAAAATGACCATACAGGCGACTTATAATTAATTCACTTTTTCTTCCATTAACTTAGTCCTGACACGACACATGCGCGTCCTTACTTAATTTTTATAATTATCGTATTATTCACTGGCGATAATTTCTCATATATTACTTTTACTCGTCTAGTAATATTCAACACAATTCTTACCAATAATTACTAACTCTTGTCAAGCTAGTAAATATTTATTTTAATAAATTCGAATTAATATTAAAATAATTTATCCCAATTTAATTTAATTAATCCCATAATTAAATGCGATAAAAATACGGGGTATTATATACTTCCCCCCCTAATAACGAAATTTAGTCCTAAAATTCGAAAAATAAGTCCTACCTGGTAAAACAATTTTGGAAACCTTATCTGTATGCAAACTATCTTCATAGTTATGCGCTCAATCACTATAGCCCCCGCCTCACAGCAAGCTTGATTAACAATCTTATTAACGGCACTTCACATTGTGCTCCTATCCGGAAACATTCACATAAGATGAGCCGATACATCATTGACTCTCATTATTTCAATATCATTAGGAAGCCGCACCTCACTACGTGTCAACTACTCATATTTTTCTAAACACAAAACTCCTATTCTGAGAGAAACCATACGAACATCTGGCTACTCCTTTTGATATTTGAATCTCGATTTTTGGCAACGTAACTCTTATGACAGTCAAAAGTCACCTAAAACAACCGTGGTAATTCCACCATAGTCATCAGACTCTAACTCGACCAATTAAAAATTATGATTATCCACTCACCTCTAAACAACCAGAGGGAGAATAGTTAGGTTCTTCACACAAAATCTCGATAAGCACTTTGTCCACAATAAACAGCTATGAGTGTTTACACACAACTCTACCACAATGAGTCCAAAATTACATTTATACAGCTCCACTAGGCGTTTATCACCTTTCGCCTACTCCTCTGGCTATATGTGATGCAACCTGCTCAAAACGAAACGTCATCCCCACTGCTTCATGAAATCCTGTATTAATGGTGGAGTTCAATGATTTCATTCTAATTCAGCACAATACCGGGAAGGACCACTTACTGACACGATCCTTCTTTTCAAAGGAAGACTAAGGCAAACTAGCTAATATTGTAAATCACCCCAAAGTAATGTCAATCACTTCCTTCTTGGGCAACTTGTTCCACACGTTCGAAGGAAACCTTGATCTTAGCTTGAGGTTGTAAACCCATCAAAGAAACTTCACCGACTTGACTGTTCTCTTTTACTATCGAAATCATCGGTTTGATATAAAATTTTCTGGATGAACCTCTTATTCCAACCTAATTCTATCTATGAGTGGTGCCCGTGGAGACTACTCGTTATGTACCGCTCAACATCGACTTATACTTGTAATGTCTTACATTAAGTGACACTTACTACTCCCCTTCTTTCCTTTCCGCATACCAAAAGTTCCAACCCGTGCACGTTTCTCCACGATGTGCACTTCTCAACTTTTTATACCTTACTAACATCATCATTCTATCTACGCGCAAGTCACTCTAAACATTTGACTAGGTAAAAGTCTTCTCCGAGTGTTCTCTATAATAGTTAAATTTTACCCTTCTTAAGGAATACCCCTTTTTAAATGGCTTCCCACAGTCTTTCAACCAAATTCGGGTGTGCTATTCTGATTGCACACGTATATATGGATTATTGTCTTCCTCATGCGATGCTTAATCCACTTTACCATTTCCATTTCATTATATTTGTCCCTCAGGCATGTATTTCACACATCTATCCCCACGTCCCTTTAATCCGGATGATTATGACATTAGCTAACTGGGATGCCCACACACCCTATAAACCGTGAATACTGGCATGAACATCCCATATGTATTACACATATAACTCAATTCTTTGTTATACCTGTATTCACAACGCGGATATAACACTTGGGTATTCCAAATCACCCTAAAAATTAAAATTTTAAATCCTCCTTATCATCGTTCCACCCTTAAACTCGTGGTGATAAAACAAAACTTTCAAGCCTTAAATCATAATTTAGATTCCAATTTACAGTTATAGTTCCCTGCTCCTATAATGACTGAGGTACCGGACTCATGGACTAATGACCAAACATCTCCCTACTTCCAACCTTATGCTTTGTTTCATGCATGGGGTGTCTCGCAAAGAGAAATCCAAAAAGGCCCCCCCAATACACTACTACCTAGCATTATCGATTATCGAAATCCGTTAGGCCTTCTGTCCATGACATGTACCCCTATATTCCGTCTCTTGACAGAAAATATACATCTCCTCCCGCAATTATACTTAAACAACGAAGTTTTCGCCAATTGCACTATTGCTCGGCATTGGTGGTAATCACATTCCATTAACCTCGTACGCATACAATGCGCTCTTCCTATCACCAAGTCCTGAGCGCTAAAAATAATAAGGCGTGAAATCTTTACGCTCAACGGTAAACCCAATACACACTAAATCATTACAAAAAAGTCCCTACACACACCAATATCAAATATCTTGACACCACTATACTCTTCGAAGTCTCTATAATATATAATATAAGTGAGAGCCCGACCATCTCGTAGGTGAGGTCTCGGCAGAACAAAACATGCTGCACTAGGGTAGCAACCCCGATAGCCTTGCAATCAGTACCCACTATCGTTTTAACCATTACTTATAAAACCAAAATATGGATAATATCATACCCGTATAACGCATCACTAAGACGAGTAATTCTCAATAAAGTATATAACACTATTAATACACCCATTCATTCTTCGCGGATAACACTAAAGATACTCCTGCTACACTAGGGAAAAATAATTACATAATAATAACGTTATAGATATACGCACTAAACCCGTCTCACATGAGAATCTTGAAATAAACAAAATATAGTGACTCGCACGTGTCACATAAAACACGCCTCATCCTCCGAGGATAAAGTTCATACTTCTACCTTGCCAATCGCCTTGGCTGCTCAAATGGTTTTCGAATGTAACACGCTTGTCCAAACCAAAATAAAAACTACTTTAATCGTTTCCCTTTACAAGGCACCATATTCTTGACCCCTTTACTCGCTTCGGGATAAATTTACCCATGTGGTTTCACTTTACACAAAATACTTCTATGCATAATCCACTTACCACTGGTCATACTAATCGTTTTAGGGTTGTTCTTCTCTCGGACTTTGGTAGGATCGATTCCTGATGGCTACCCCGTTGTTCCCTTAGATTTGTTGGCCTAAAGGAACATGCTAATGGATTCAATAGCCCTTACTGAGTTCACCATCGCTTGGTAAGAATTCAGCTAGTCAAATCATTTAAATGGGTCCCCTGATGAGTCTCCCCCTTATGGTGCTTCACTACCACCGTATCATCCTGTCTTATTCTCTAACTAAATTCTTCTATTCTTTTAACTCCCCACACAAAGAAGCGTTAACATATCCATTAACCAAATGTGACATTATCTCCATCTGGATCGACCATCCAGCTGCATTCCCTTTTAGTGTTATTAACATTTCTTACGAGTCGATCTCCCACTTGAAATCCTCTCCTCGATTTGTATCTACCTCCTCCGATACAAGATTCGCTAATCGTTTAGATTCATTTTCACAAATGGACCTCCTGTGATGAGTTCAGTACAACGTTC
This sequence comes from Sambucus nigra, assembly GCA_949130495.1. NCBI lineage: Eukaryota > Viridiplantae > Streptophyta > Magnoliopsida > Dipsacales > Adoxaceae > Sambucus > Sambucus nigra. The sequence goes on along the minus strand of OX422224.1, from coordinate 127,458,623 downwards.
ACATCTTATCCTGAACATCTCATGAAGGAACCTACAGTCAAACTGTACATAAGATCCTTCTATAGACATAGCATTCCACTTTTAAAAGTGGTGGTCTACCATTATAACTTCGTTCCGATGAGCCAAGAAAATTTTATCCCAAATTTTCACTTTCAGTTAGCCATACTCCGTCATAGGCCCAAGCCTTTGGATATTTTACCTCCTTTGGCTAACACACACAATTCCCGCATTTCTAGAATTTCTACTAACGGTTCTCTTAAAGGCTTCGTCTGACTCTTTCCCAGTCATACCACGTTGGGTGAGTCTACTATTGCACCACTTTCGACTATAGCAACACTTGGAAATAGTAGTCTGCGCCCTAGACATCTGTACAGGCCTGGCTTCTCGTGGCATAATAAGGGTGACCTCGACTACGATCGTCATCCTCGAATATACCCTCTAACCTTAACTGAGATCTGCCTCCTGGTGTCCGCCCAACAACCCTCGTCCGTCATAATTCATTATTTGGCACACGCACACATCCGAACGCAAATAGGATTCACTAATATACATACGTTATAGAAGTAGAATGGAATCTCACCATAGAAATCAACAATCCTAAACATAGGTCTCTATATCAAGCAAAGCAAAGTTGGAAGCATAATATGCCGCATTGATCCTAAGGACATTAGAACCTGATACTCTGATTCCACATGTGACACCCCGCCTAATTAAATACCTGGTGATCAGTCCTTTATTAAATTAACTCAAAGTGTCAGGTTGGTTCTTTCTTAGCATCACTGTCGAAAAATAATTTTCTTTATTAATCACCAAATAAATAATTAAGCTAAGTGTCAAGACATTTAATTTTATAAATTAAGTCCGATTGTTATTATTAACTATAAAACCATTTTTACGAATAAAAATTTATAGTGTTAAAACAAAACCATCCAAATGAAATAACATGCTTGAAAAATCAATCCAAATAAAATATCCCAAATTATAGGACAATGTAATAATCACAAGTAATCCCAACTAAACTGAATACTGACATAAATAAAGAGTACAAATCTCTATAGTAGATAAAAATTGGAAATGGGCGATACGTGCTCTATCTAATGAGAACTAAATGAAATATTAAGAAGACAAGGATGAAGTTGTCTATTGTAAGGACCTACAACTCCCACACTAGCTACAGCACGTCAACAATCAAAAGATCCAAGACTGATGTCCCTATGGCAGGGCACCTGTAATTCATATATATATACAAGAGAATGAAAAGATAACAGGAAACGGGTCAGAGCCCGACTGTAAAACAGCTTTTGAAATAGTTTAGCAAGTATTTAAGATGCTCACTAGTTGATATTACATACATGTTACTACTTTGGCACTCACTTGAGAATTTTCACCTCTCAACTAAGGTGCACGGTTAACGTACTACCAAATTACACTAAATGAAGCTGACCCAATTACTAGTTTAACCTAATCTCCCCTTATCAATCCTAATTCGTGTAACCGCGTAACTAGGATTTATATGAGCTAACCTTACTTATGGTTTGATCAAGTTGGCTAATCCACAACACAATATAGCCTTAAGTTCCCAGACACTTAATTTGTTTAATACCAATTATTCCATTTTATCTACTTACAAGCACAGTAGATGAATCACTAGTGTGTGTGTGTGTATGTGTGTGTGTGTGTGTGTGTGTGTGTATATATATATATATATATATATATATATATATATATATATATATATATATATATATTCATCACTCATATAATATATATGCAAATTGGGCACCCCACATAAAATCTATGGTGATGGCATACTCTGCTATCAAGTCCCTGTTTCTCTCGTACAAAAGGGAAATACTAGTTCGGAATCACTCTCGAACTGTATTAACAGAGAACACATATATTGGAGGCTAATCATAGTTCCAAGTCCCTAAGAGGTCAGCACATACCCTCACGTCTCTTAGGACCGTCTGACTATCATTCTCAGATAACATCTACCAAGGACAATACGTTCTAGAGTGCAAGTCAATATCCCCTCATAAAGGTCACATCAAAATAAGACTATCCCGGCGCGAAAACCTCCGTGATAGCAAGTATCGCGGGTATGATTAAACACAGATATTTAAATTTTATATATATATATATATATATATACATACATGTACTCATATATACATTTACATTATTCATCTAGATACGCCCATGACCCATAATATTTTAACCATACGTGGCACATAATGCCCGAGTCCTACGTACAATTAAATCATTCTTTCATTTTCTCAATTACTGCAAGTTTTTAAGTACTTCTCGTCTCTCGAAGTGTTCATATATATAAGTATAAAATCAATAGTTATACACTCTCTACCATACTCGTATAAGTCCTTCTTAATTCTCACAAGGTATAATTTAACGTACACACGATTTCTCACTCAATACACACTCCCCAAATCCCAAGGTTACATCTCAAATAAAGTTGTCTTGCCCGGACCCTACTTATACCCTACTGGTCCTTCTCAAGTTCCATTATGATAATTAAATTAAGTCCAAGGGTCCTGACACAATGGGATTGAAATAACATTTAAATAGGAGAAAAGTTTCAGTTTTCAGAAGGGGTCGATCGGTCGATGAAGTTGATCGATCGACATTCTTGAATCGATCGATCGATCAAGCAGGTGTTAGCCCAGTTTTATGCAATTTAAACCTATGGGTTTTCTTAAAAATAATCCTCAAAACCTCCTTTAATTTGTCCCAAACTCTCAAGAAATTAATCCAACAGTTGTATCATACTACATACATGAATTCTAACGTAAAATATAAGTGAATTCATCAAAGGCCATCAATTAAAGGGGTAATTTAAATTTATACATCAAGAACCCTATTTTTATTCTCATGATCAATATCTTCCTAATTCTTCTAGATTTTAACCTCCATTGAACATCAATTTCGTGGTTAATTATCTACATGTAACAATAGGGTTGTACTAACATGATTTCTATTCAGATTTTTAATATAAATCTCATAAACAACATTTTTATTTTCAAGAAAACATGAGAGAATTAATTCCTAACTAGCATGGATGTGTTATCTACTAAAAACAGTAAGTTAGATACTTGCCTTAGTGATGGAAGTCTGAATCGTTGATGATGATGGGTATGGTTTCGTTCCTCGTTCCCTGATCTACACTTTGGTGGTGGAATTGGTGAGGATGGTGTTCTCTAGGTGGTTCTCTCCCTTGGAAGATTTCCCTCTTCTCTCCTCCTTAGCCTCTATGCAACTCCAAAGTTTCTAACCCTCGAGGACTTTCTCTTCCCAAAGATATAAACTCTCTATTTTCGTCATTAATTAAGGCCCAAAATGGAAAATTATCAAAATGCCCTCCCGGGTTACCGGTTAGGCTTAAAAATGTTCCGAGACCCAAACTAAACCCCTGGGTACACTTTTCTAACTATTTCGACCCTTCCGGATACATTGGTTCATTCGAAATGACCATACGGGTGACTTATAATTAATTCACTTTTTATTCCATTAATTTAGTCCCAACACGACATATGCACGTCCCGACTTAATTTCTATAATTGTCGTATTATTCACTCGCGATAATTTCTCATATATTACTTTTACTCATCTAGTAATATTCAACATAATTATTACCAATAATTACTAACTCTCATAACGCTAGTAAATATTTATTTTTATAAATCCGAATTAATATTAAATTAATTTATCCCAATTTAATTTAATTAATTCCATAATTAAATGCCATAAAATACGGGGAATTACATTTTTTACAATATTTTTTCACTGGGCGAAACTGTTTATTTTTTAGAACTCGATGTGAGAGTTTGACTTTCTCGTTCGGGCGAGAAACTGCTATCGCACGAAGTTATCTCGCGATAAGCCTCTATCATTCGAGCGGCAGGGCAGCCTCGTTCGAGCAACATCCTAGATTTTTTTTCTCTTTTTTCTACTATTTCAATACCCTGGTTTGTATTGACATATTTTTGGGTGCTGCTGGGTTGCTTCTGAGTTTCTGTTATGCAGATTATCATTAATCATATTTTACTACATTATGTTCGTTTAGTCACACCTGCTTAGATTGCTGATTCCTGTTGTGTGATTACTGTTTGCTAGCTATGGATTTGATATTATTGATCTTGATGAGCTGGTTGTTTCATTGATATCTGGATATAATTCTTTGATCATCTTATGCTGGATATGTTTATCTTTTCACCGGGTTATCTATTCGAGAGAAAATGGGGGAGAGATGTATGCGATGTGGGGGAGAGTTTGATTGATGAGCAGATACATTTGGTGCATTACATTTGTTGTATCATATTTGTGATCATATGCTTTCATGTTTATATTGATTAGTTTACAGAAATTCGTATCATATTGTTTTTGCATCGGTACAAATTGGTATCCTGATTTAGATGTTGTTTACATATTGATATCATGTTTTCCTCACATAACAAATGATTTGGATTTGATTTTACATATTGATTTATATCATTTGTTCCTCGATATTTCACTGGATATTTTTATGTTTCGTGTGTGTAGTTATGCTTAAAAGATTCGAGATTTCAAGTCTACATCACATTCAGACAGTTCATGCTTGTCGGACCATCATTTACTAGTCTTGTCCTGTAAGTTTTTATTTTAGGTTTATGGGATGGGATTTAGGCATCATACAGCTTGACGACCCGGCTTAGGCATTTCACTATTGGTTTTGTCTTGAAATAGTCAAAATGGGGAGATTTGTAAGGACAAAATTTCCATTTGAGTCCGTTGTATGTTTATTTGACTTATTCCCAGAACAAAACACGTTTGAGTTATAGGTCGTATTTTTATTGCCACGATCCCACTCAAACTATGACATATTGAAGTTTATTGAAGGCGTTGAGGCAAAGATTCAAAGAATTTATCATGCTGGTTTATGGTGCATATTTCGTCTTCAAGTTCAATTACATTCCAATATCACTCAAGTATGAATGCGTAATTTTAATGGTACTCAAAATTTATTTTAAAATGTTTTAGGATATTATTTTATTAAAGAAATGATTTTAAAATATTTTAAAGTGTTTGAAATGGTTTACACTTCGTTTTATTCTAATAAGGATGGATTAGAGAAGTGTTTAATTAAGACTCTAATTCACGGAGTCGTTCTAACAACCTGACCAGCCGTTCGAGTAAGATGTCCATCTCGTTCGAGCGATATGCCAAAGTCACTTGAGCGAGCCACCGACTTAAGAAAATTATTTAAGGCGTGTTTCCCATCAGAATTTTGTGTGTGCAATCCAGAATTAACTTTTCCTAATAGTACGTTTCTGCACAAAAGTTTTCTAAGGTTTTTAAGTCTAAACACATCCCTAGAGTTTTAAAGATCCTAATTATCATTACTATATGCTATTGTGATATTTGGTTGCAACAAGAAGAGTTTGTTCTACACTTGAACATTGGGTTTGGCGGTGAATAAGCGAAGAAGTTCGTGTTCAACATCGTAGACGTTACAAGCCATATCGGTGGACACCGAGACATACGTAGAGTTGTGTTTTGTGGGCGACCATGGTGGAAGAAGAACTTTCTACGTGGGCACTATGGAGGAGTGGTTGAAGATCAAAAGGGTGTCAAGTCTCATGGGGATCGAGTAGTTGAGTAAGACTTGTGTCCCTTCGTTGTAATTCCAAATCATAGTGATTATCTGGCTGGGGTCATCCAAGGTTTTTTCCCTTAGTGGTTTCCTTATACATCCGGTGTTATGAGTATTCTTTACATTATTTTACTCACTTTAATCACTAGATGAATGTTTAGGATTAATCAAGATAAAATTTGGTTAAGTTAAAATTGGTTCATAACTTGGTGCGAGTTAAATTAAAAAAGGTTTTTCATAAAACGAAAAGGTGTTTCATCATTCTTAAAGAAAAGTATAATTTGAAAAATAAAGGGACCTACAGACTTATTTAATTTGGTTTGTGTGTGACCTAATCTATTATTTTTATATATAACCGGACCACCCCATAAAACTAGTTTTACACACATAGAGAGATTTGATATTTAGTTCATGTAATTATTTATTCTCTTACACACTCTAATTTTATCATTTTTATTGACATATTTTGGGTGATATTTTTTTATTTACACCATTATCCTATGATATTGATACGTTCTTGTTTTAGCACTGTTTTATCTCCATTATGGAATTTTGATGTATGAATGATCCTTGCTAGTTTAGATGATACTTATTCCATTCATGTTGAGGTATGGATTATTTTGGACTTAATGTATAAATACTTATGCTTGTCCACATGTCCATATTTTATGTGCCATTTATCTCATTTGAGCATATGATTTCATAAATTATTATTCCCATTTTTGTATTTGATGAACTTTTCGATATATTTCGTCATTGCTTGAAAGTCCTCTAATCAAAACCTTAAAATACATAGAAAATAATATCAACCTAAAGTGTAGAGTGGTAAGTAAGGGTATCAATCCACATCAAGGGGGTAAGCTAGAGACAAACTCAATTGTAATTCAATTTTATTTTCTTTTTGGGATTTTTCTTTTTCTATTTTTTTTTAGCTTTTTCAATATTAAAACAATTTGGTTAGGTGAGGTGAAGATTTAAACTAAACTAAACTAAATGAAAGATTAAATGACAAACTGAAAGTGACTCAAATGAAAAATAAAGTCTAACACAAATATAAGAGATAAAGTGAGGTAAATAAATGTGAGAACAATCAAGGAATGAGACTACACCACAAATTTTAACTATTATAATTAATTAATTTAATTATTTGAAATCTCCCAAATTAATATCAAAATTACAAATCAACTCTCGTTGTAAGTGTAATTTTAATAGTAATCTTTTAGAAAATTAAGTTTAACTCCCCCACAACTCTAGAAAATAGATCTACACTCCTTTTAATGAATCACCCGCTAGGATCGATCGATTAAAATTTATGTAAATCTTAGAAAATAAATTTAGAGTTGAAATTCAAGGAATAATACCACACTTAAGAAACTCCGATCTCTAGTTCGAATCTAAAATGGGTATTATAACTTAGAATTTCGATTTTCTCTCGAATATCATTTACCCTCTCTTGAGACGTAAATTTAAGGGTGTTGGATCAAAATTAATATTTAAAGGAAATGTTCAAGTAATCAAACTAAATAAATTAAAATAACATCAAATAAGGGTTCACCCCACCTCTTGAAAGGGGATTTAGCCTAACATAATATCAAACATGATGAACAAATAATCAAGGCTACTAAAATAAAATAGAAGAGAATAGAACAATCAAACCAAATTTCTTTGAGAAAGTTGAACTCCAATCTTCCAATTTGAAGCATACAATCGCTCTAATTGAGCATCCAAGTGATTTGCAATTAAATATCCACTCAATTAAATCTCTTACAAAATTTACCACTCACTAATCTCTAACAAAAATAAAAGAAATAAAAAATAAAAATAAAACTATTTACAAAATGTTGTTTATCCTAATTTATTTTCTATACTAAACTATCTCTAACTCTCTCTAGAATTCTCTTGGTAGTTCTTCAAATGGTCTTGAGTCTTAATTTACAGTGGGCAATGGAGCAAGGGTAATTTTGGAAATAGGATAGGGGTGTTCATGTGGGAAAGGTGTGTCATGGATTGTGTGAGGTAATGAGAGTGCGAGGGAATAAAAATCAGATTTGATTATGGGGGATGAGAGGTGTGAGGGTTATTTTTGGAAAAGGGGAATTAAGTTAGTTTGGGGTAATTTGGGAAAAAAAGGGTAAAAAGGGTTTATTAGACACTCGTGGGAGATATTTTTGGCTTGGTTTTATTTTGGCATGGCTTTGAATTTTGGAAGCTAAGATGGTGTTGACTTTGAAGAATGAATTGGGTCTTTGGTTTGAAAGTGGGTATGGTTGGAAAATGGTACAAGGCAGCTTCGAGTATTGCCGGCGGGTTGCGGACGGATTTGGGTTGGGGTACAAGGGTAGCCGGGTTGGATTGTGGGAGGTAAACCCGGGTTAGGTTTTGGGTGGACGGCGTGGATCTCGGCAGTGGATCGGGTCCACTCGACATGGCTCGCGGGTTTTGTGTTGTGAGTTAAATCGGCGCTGGTCAGGGCCGAAAGGGGGTCGCCGACGGCGGGGTTAAGGGTTTGCGGTTCGGATGGTTTAGGATGTCGGGTTTGGACGGAAATCGGGTATGGGGTTGGTTGCCATGGGTTAAAGTTTTTGGGTATGAGGATGAGAGAGAGATGGAGGAATTAATTGAAGTGTTTTGTTTGGTGGTGGATATGAGAGAGATGGTGATGGTGTTTTGTATTGCGTGGAGTTTTAATGGAGTAGGAGATGTGTTTGTTAAGGGAGGAGAGAGTGTGAGGTGTTGGATGGAGGTTGAAGATAGGGGTGAGGGTGATAGGGTGTTGATGAGGTGTATGGGAAGGTGGGTGTGGGTGAGTGATATGGTTGTGTGTGATGTAGGGTATATGGTATGAGTGTGTGTTAGTGGGTTTAGGATAAGTGTGTGTGTTTAATTTGGACACCTAAAAATATAACACTAACTAACTAAAAAAAACTAATAAAATTAAAAATTAAAATCTAAAAATAAAATCCTACTCTAAAAATAAAATAAAATAAAGACTCAAATAAAAAAAGAAACTAAAAGGAAATAAAAATAAAAATAAAAATCTATTAAACTAAAAACTAAAATCCTAAATAAATGTAAAATCGAATAAAATTAAAAAATGAAAAGAAATCCTAAAAAAATCTAATCCTAATAAAAATTAAAAACTAATAAAAATCAAAACAAAATAAAATTATACTAATAAAAATGAAATAAAAAAATAGAAAATAAATCCTAGAAAATTCTAAATAAATTTAAAATAAACTTTAAAAATAAAAATGACTCAAACTAAAAATCTAAAAAAAATATAAAAAGCTACAAACTAAACACACATGGGGTGCGGGGTAGGTTTAGGATCGGTTAAGGTTATGTGGGAGGGAATTAGCTGCATTTTAACTGCAAATTGCCTCGAAATATAGATTTTGACACCGCAACTGCAATTAAGCCTGCATATTTAACACTTACACGCATAAGATCCAAATTGTGAAGAATTAGCAATTAAAATATGTCTATTCGGGCTATAAAATGTACACTTTTGGGTGCTTATCACACCACCCCTAAACAGGGCGTTACTAGTCCTCGAGCAATAAGATAGAGAGAAAGAGAAAGATAAGAAACCAAAAGTGTATTCGCTGGTACTTGCGATTGCACTTAGCATGTGCAACAAGCCTTTAAACCTATAGATTGCCCTACAGGACGAGTTGTGTCTCGTGAGGGTTTGCAGGGAATATACTCACAAAATTATTTATTTAAAATGATTTATTGAAATGCAGTCAATCTCTTATTAGACATAGAATAATCGCATAATCCATCATGAGAGAAATAATTTTAGAAATACAAGATAGAATGTGTAAAATGTTTAGTTAAATAAATACACAAGGCACATCCTTCCTAGAACTCAACATGTGTGTTGTGAATTAGTCAAAACGAGGCGAGTATCACAAGAGTAATTCCTAGATTGTATTTTTGGAATCAACGCCTCTACTTTAAAATCTCACTGGATATAGCTCTCTCAAACGAACTCACGAGATTAGGGTTAGTGTATCGCTCTTGTGTGTGAGGAGGTGAGTAAATGTAATACAATTCAAACCTCTCACACACATATATGAAAGAACGAATATTAAGAAAGAAAATGATCTCATGAAAGAATGCTAATCACTATAATGAGAACGTCGAGTTTTTCTCCACGTTGACTTTCATTTGCCCGAACACCTAGGGAAATATATGGAAGATTATGGTTGAGGGGGAAATGAAATGGGATATGTGGGATGCGGTGAGGTAGGATAAGATGGATGTGTAAAATGATGGATGTAAAATGGATGCGAAATGGATGGATATGCGATATGAGAGAGTGTATAGAACTTTTAGGCACAAATGTCTTTATTACACAAGAACTAACTATAAAACTCTCTTTTTTTCTTTTCTCTCTTTTTTTTCTTTCCATTTCTTTTTTCATTTTTTTTATTTTTGCTATTTTTCTATTTTTTCTCTCTCTTTTCAAACCAACACTGAAGACATTTTACATTTTGAACAACATTATTTTCCTCAAAATGATGATGGATGATATATGAATGGAGTGGGGAATGTGTATGGATGATGAGGGGAATATCTGTGTGAATGTGGTATAATATGGGAAAGTAATGGGTGAAGTGTATGGGTGAAAGCCTAGTGACCGAGACAAATTTTGAGACATGTGTTTCTTACAACTCGAAGGTGATGTCGTTCTAAGTGATCAAGCCAAAATTTATAGAAGAATAATAAGATCATACAACAATTAAAGTACGGACCCAAAGAAAGTTGAATCAACTTATGACTCGGAGATTGCGTAAAACACTCTGAAAGGGTGGAAGGCGCGAATCTCATAAGATAAAGGCTCCACTAGTGATCCTTAAGGTTCTCTTGGGAATTATAGTACTCTTCAACTCTAAACCATAGTGACTTGATAAGTGCACAAATTTTGTTGAGTCTAGAAATTCATGGTGCAAAATGCCTTGTTATGTATTACATAAGCTATTTAGAAAAAAATAATATATTCTAGCTTGATTCCTAGACTTAAAAGGATGGATGATAGAAAATTCACGTCATTGAGTGAGATGAAAGAAATTGCACGAAATTTTAAAAATCAAAATTTTTCGAAAGAGGCACGATTTTGATAAAATTTCACACCCCAAACAAAAAGGAACATTATCCTCGATGTTAAGTAAAATGATGTTTAAAATTAAGAGCAGAAGGGAGGAAACAGATTACCAGAATCAACCATTAATGAAGTGGATAAGATGAAGCCAAGAATAAATCTGAATAAAAGATAAGATAACAAAATTGTATAAGTCTAAAAACATGATAAGTCATTGGGTGATGTGAAACACCACCCCCAAACAGGATGAGACTTACACAAGAAATAATGGGATGCCTCCTGGTAGCGCTAAGTTTAATGTCTTTAGCCAGACCGAAAGAATCTCACCCTAAAGATAAGATCTATGAAAGCGTCGGGCGACAGTAAAATTGGGTGATGAGAATCACCCTCAAACAAGAATGAAGCGTCAGTCTTGCTGGAAATAGTCTAAAGTTGTCAATGCACATGTATGGAAAAGTGAATCACACGATGCAAAGCATCGGTGGACCATGGACGGGTGGGTATTAAGGTAATGGTGAGAAAGACAACGGTGATTAAGCATCGATCACGGGCCTTATTGAGCCAAAAGGTGAGGGCAACAAGGTCCATATAAAAATGTTGCTCAAGTTAGTGAGGAAGGCAAAAAAGGGTAGAAATAGTGATGGGGTGGGCCTCATAGAAATGACACCACCGTTCTATGAATGGGCGATGATAATGGTCGTGCCATGACACGCCAAGGAGCTGTCGATGGAAAAAATCAACACCACGAGAGAGTGGCGGGCATAGAATAACAAGATAGGTGTCACAGTGGAGAGTAGCACCATAACTCTCGTGGAAGGTGGAGGATGGTTTTAGGTGAGGATCTAAAAATGTAGATGAAAACTTTAAATATGTAAAATCAAGATCCAAACCATGTGGTGGAGTGGAAGGGATAATGGGTGGGTCGGGTGGGATAAATGGTGGAGGAAGATGATCCAACTCAAGAGTGGGAGACACACAATCATTGGGAGGAGTAAATGAATACTCACAAGGGAGTGTGGTTTTGAAAGATGGAGTGGTCAATTTTTCCATAAGAGTATCGTTGATGAATGTGGTGGGTGGTTCAAACGAGGCACCAAGATCGGAGATAGAGGAATCACTAGAATTATCGGGCTCAAAGGGAACCATGAATGGTGGGACATCATCCATATCCAGATAGGTAGGAACTATCTAGGATTCTACCTCGGAAAAATGGTGATCACTCGCAGCAAGAGCTAACCTAGAATGAAGTGGTTCCTCGAGAACACACGCAGTGTGCTCAATAGGCAAAGACTCAGGCATATTTTTGGATTCTATGGGAAAGGGAATTGGAACCTGAAATGTGGGTTCCTTTGGATTTAGCGAGAGCAAATCAGTTTCACTAATGAAAGGTAAGTCAACACAATTATCGACTTGGTGCCCGGACCATGGGATGGTCTCAACTTCAAGATTCTATGGGTGGTTGGGTTGGTCACACTCAAAATCTTTGGCATAAGACGACTCATCATCGTTCCACATGGGGGAAACAATGGGTTGACTCGAGGTGAAATCCGACTCTCTCGCACACTCAAATTCATTAAGGCGTTGTTCAAGCCTGTGGAGAGCTCGAGTATGAATTTGAGTGGCTTTCTCTTTCTCGATGATGAATTGTTACAAGAGTGCCTCGAGAGCGGAGGTGGATGATGGTGGAGTGATGGGTGGTGGTGGTGGTTGAGGTGGACACAACTAGCTATGGATAAGACTATACGGAGAATACTCGTATGAATTGTGTGGAGTGGGGCCAAGTTCATCATACACGAAAGGATCGCTTTCGTGATGGACAATTAGTTGATACTCATGGGGTACGTAGTGAGGGAACTGATCGTGAATGGGTGCACAAGGTTGCCATGCCGACTGTTGGAACGTGTGAGGATCCGCAACATCGGGTTGACATGCGTATTGCGTGGAAGGGTGATCAAGCTTCCACGAATAGCTAGGGTACTCACACAACTTGGCATTTGGTATATTATGATAATAGGTCGAGGTGGGTTGCGAAACAGTGTCATATGGATACACATGTTTCATGGTGGGTTCGTAGGGATATGAAAAGTACGAGCACACATGGGACAAGTGATTGGCAATTGAACAATGGGTGCATGACAAAGTACGCGACACGTCGACACTTGACATGGAGGGTGATGGAATAGGAGGTGCATGCATAGATGGGTCGAGAGTACCAACGATACTCGTGAGAGAGTTGTGACCACTAAGAATATCATAAAGAGACGGCTCGATATCACTCTCACACGTGTCGCGTGTCAATGGAAAATGAACAAAGTAGTCCTGTAAAGGACGTTCTTCGGCCATGTGGAGAGAAATATATTTTTGAAGTTTTTAAATTTTTTCAAAAGGAAAGAAAATATTTTTGGATTTTTTTATAAAAATGAAAGAAAATATTTTTGGGCTTTTTTTTTGGTAAAAATAAAGGAAGAAAATATTTTTTGATTTTTTGGAAGAAAAAGTGGGGAAAAATATGGACTCTTAGAATGGACAACCTAACTAAAACTGACTACTGAAAAATGAATTGGACACACACAAGTTAAGGAGAATTCCTAACTAGCGCATAGCCAATTTGTATATTTAAATTTAGTGAAAGGGTAGTTAAATTTTAATAAAGTCCACGGGTGATAAAAATCACAGAATTATCTGAGTGATCACCTTTACAAAATTATTCTACTAGTGGGCTACCTTGTTGATTGATTTTAAATTTAGTGATGGCTAGGGTAGCACACAATTGGTAAGCGAGTGAGTCGGGTGATGAAATCCCTTCTCGTGAATGACCGGGTGTAGGCCTTAGCAATTTAATTCATCACACCATTCGAAAGTAAATGCGAGAATAAAATCACACAAGAGAACGTAATCACACACAAGAATTGACTCGCTAACAGGAGAGGCGCGAGAGTTTAGAAATGTACCTCCCACAGTTTTTTACGCCGTGGGGTGTCGAAAAATTTGAGTCGACCGGGGGGAGATCACGCCAATCTCAGTCGGCCCCGGAAGTCTTACCGACCCAAGGTAGAGAGGCTTCTTTTTCTTGCCTTGGACGCCCTCTGTCTACCTTGTCCGGTTTCCCTATCAAGCTTATCTTCGCTTATTATAATTTTAAAACATGAAAAATAAAATAAAGGTGTCTCTATGCACCGCAATACAAGCAAGGATAAAATAAACCTAATACAAGCCTTCTAATAAAATACAAAAATGGTACCAAAAAAATAATAATAAAAAAGGTGCGAAAAATAAATGAACTACAAGTTGAAATCTGATCTAAGTGCTTTACGTTCCCAAGAATGGCAACATCGCCATTTGATAAAGGAACTTTTCGGTATATTTCGTCATTGCTTGAAAGTCCTCTAATCAAAACCTTAAAATACCTACAAAATAATATCAAACTAAAGTGTAGAGCGGTGAGTAAGGGTATCAATCCACATCAAGGGGGTAAGCTAGAGACAAACTCAATTGTAATTCAATTTTATTTTCTTTTTAGGATTTTTGCTTTTTCTATTTTTTTAGTTTTTTCAATATTAAAACAATTTGGTTAGGTGAGGTGAAGATTTAAACTAAACTAAACTAAATGCAAGATCAAATGACAAACTAAAAAGTGACTAAAATGAAAAATAAAGTCTAACACAAAATAAGAGATAAAGTGAGGTAAATAAATGTGAGAACAATCAAGGAATGGGACTACACCATAAATTTCAAATATTATAATTAATTAATTTAATTATTTGAATTCTCCCATATTAATATCAAAATTACAAATCAACTCTCGTTGCAAGTGTAATTTTAATAGTAATCTTTTAGAAAATAAAGTTTAACTACCCCACAACTCTAGAAAAAAGATCTACACTCCTTTTAATTAATCACCCGCTAGTTGATCGATTTAAATTTATGTAAATCTTAGAAAATAAATTTAGAGTTGAAATTCAAGGAATAATACCACACATAAGAAACCCCGATCTCTGGTTCGAATCTAAAAGGGGTATTATAACTTAGAATTTCGATTTCTATCGAAAATCATTTATCCTCTCTCGAGGCGTAAATTTAAGGGTGAGGGATCAAAATTAATATTCAAAGGGAATGTTCAAGTAATCCAACTAATTAAATTAAAATAACATCAAATAAGGGTTCACTCCACCCTTTGAAAGGGGATTTAGCCTAACATAATATCAAACATGATGAACAATAATCAAGGCTACTAAAATAAAATAGAAGAGAATAGAACAATCAAACCAAATTTCTTTGAGAAAGTTGAACTCCAATCTTCCAATTTGAAGCATACAATCCCTCCAATTGAGCATCCAAGTGATTTGCAATTAAATATCCACTCAATTAAATATCTTACAAAATTTATCACTCAATAATCCTTTACAAAAATAAAAAAATTAAAATAAAACTATTTACAAAATGTTGTCTATCCTAATTTATTTTCTACACTAAACTATCTCTAACTCTCTCTAGAATTATCTTGGTTGTTCTTCAAATGGTCTTGAGTCTTAATTTACAGTGGGCAATGGAGCAAGGGTAATTTTGAAAATAGGGTAGGGGTGTGCATGTGGGAGAAGTGTGTCATGGATTGTGTGAGGTAATCAGAGTGTGAGGAAATAAAAATTAGATTCGATTGTGGGGGATGAGAGGTGTGAGGGTTATTTTTGAAAAAGGGGAATTAAGTTAGTTGGTGGTAATTTGGGAAAAAGGGGTAAAAGGGGTTTATTAGGCACATGTGGGAGATATGTTTGGCTTGGTTTTATTTTGGTTTGGCTTTGAATTTTGGAAGCTAATATGGTGTTGGATTTGAAGAATGAATTGGGTCTTTGGTTTGAAAGTGGGTATGGTTGGAAAATGGTATAAGGCAGCTCGGATATTACCGGCGGGTTGCAGACGGATTCGGGTAGGGGTACAAGGGTAGCGGGGTTGGATTGTGGGAGGTAAACCTAGGTTGGGTTTTGGCTGGCCGACGTGGATCTCGATAGTGGGTCGGGTCTGCTCTGCGTGGGTCGCGGGTTTTGTGTTGTTAGTTAAACCGGCGCTGGTCAGGGCCGAAAGGGGGTTGACGACGGCGGGTTAAGGGTTTGCGATTCGGATGGTTTATGATGTCAGGTTTGGATAAAAATCGGGTATGGGGTTGGTTGCCATGGGTTAAAGGTTTTGGGTATGAGGATGAGAGAGAGATGTAGGAATTTATGGTAGTGTTTTGTTTGGTGGTGGATAGATGAGAGAGATGGTGATGGTGTTTTGTATTGCGTGGAGTTTTAATGGAGTAGGAGATGTGTTTGTTAAGGGAGGAGAGAGAGTGAGGTGTTGGATGGAAGTTGAAGATAGGAGTGAGGGTGATAGGGTGTTGGTGAGGTGTATGGGAAGGTGGGTGTGGGTGAAAGAGTTGGTTGTGTGTGATGTAGGGTATATGGTATGAGTGTGTGTTAGTGGGTTTAGGATAAGTGTGTGTGTTTAATTTGGACACCTAAAAAAATAAAACTAACTAACTAAAAAAAATTAATAAAATTAAAAATTAAAATCTAAAAATAAAATCGTACTCTAAAAGTAAAATAAAATAAAGACTCAAATAAAAAAAGAAACTAAAAAGAAACTAAAAAGAAATAAAAAATAAAAATAAAAATCTATTAAAATTAAAACTAAAATCCTAAATAAATGTAAAATCTAATACAACTAAAAAATAAATGAAATCATTAAAAAAATCTAATCCTAATAAAAACTAAAAACTAATAAAAATAAAAAATAAAAAAATTATGCTAATAAAAATAAAATAGAAAATAAATCCTAGAAAATTCTAAATGAATCTAAAATAAACTCTAAAAATAAAAACAACTCAAACTAAAAATCTAAAAAAATATAAAAAGGCACAAACTAAACACACATGGGGTGCGGGGTAGGTTTAGGCTCGAGTAAGGTTACGGGGGAGGGAATTAGCTCCATTTTAACTCTAAATTGTCTCGAAATATAGTTTTTGACACCGCAACTGCAATTAAGCTTGCATATTCAATATTTACACGCATAAGACCCAAATTGTCGTGAATTAGCAACTAAAATATGTCTATTCGGAGTATAAAATGTATACTTTTGGGTGCTTATCAATTGATTTGTGATATATTCTGCCAAATACTTTTTAATTGTCTATTAGACACAAAAGGGAAGGGGGAGGGGATTTTGAATGCACAAGGAGTATATGTTATTGGGGAGTAGTTTAATGCATGCAGTACATATTTAATATTCTCGTTCATTTATTACTCTCGTGTATCCTTTGTACGCCACGAGGTATATGTTTATGTGTGAATCACTTATAAGACTTGTGATCTTGACAATACGGTTAATTAAAAAAACGTATAAAGTATCGAGTCTTCCTCGTAGGGATAGGGGACAAGTAAGTTGATATATAGATTTTCTATTTGATAACTTTTTTGTATCTTTTCCACTTTCTTTTAGTCTCGATATAGCCAAATGGGATGATTCGTAAGGACGTGGTTTTAAATTCCTCTTGTTCTGACTTTGATTTTATTTGGAACAAATATTAAGGTTTATTATTTAGTGTATTTTTATTTGTAAATCTCATATCATTGAAGACAAAGACAAAATATTATGACAAAGATCTACCGGTCCGAACATATATTGAAACTCAAACTGTTAGAGTCTTGGTAATCATTTGAGGTTTTCAAAATGTCCTTAAGTTTATTTTTAGTAGGAAATTGAAAGGACAAAACCTTTTTAAAAATTAGACGAAACACAACACTAAATTTGGCATTTATTCATGGAATAGGGTTGTGAGAACTGGATTTTGTCATGGTCTTTAGCTGTGATAAAATCGATGATAGAATGTTTTGTCATGGCCCAGGTTCGTGACTAAATTCAATTTTTACAGTCCAGAATGGGACAATGATATCACCTTAAAAGTACATGTGTAACTATTTTGTCATGACCTTAAGCTGTGATAAATTTCCTAACTGTCATGACTCTAGACCGATATAATAATAGGATATAGTTGTCTTGGTTCTTAGTCATGACAATATTTATAACTTTTTATTGAGTAAGTCACATGTGAAGACCGTGACAATTTATTTCGTAGATTTTTTCACAACTCATACTGATGAATAACTTGTCCCCCATATAAAAAAAATAGGTTTGTCACACAAATATGAATTTAAAAAAAATATTTTTAAATATGTATGATACCTCTTGCATTGTTTTCACCTTGCAACATATATAATTCATAAAACATGAATATATATATATATATATATATATATATATATATATATATATATATATATATATACACATATATATATATACACACACACACATATATATATATATATATATATATATATATATATATATATATATATATATAGAGAGAGAGAGAGAGAGAGAGAGAGAGACTAGATCTTAGCTAAATGATACTAATAAGGGGCATTTACTATTTGGGGTACATTTGTTTACAATATTTTGTGCTTGCGGTACGCTAGTTTTCAGTATTGTTGCATGTGTGCTATTTTAACAGTGGGGCTTAACAACCGTGTGCCATCTCACCATAAACACTCAATTACCAAAAATACACTTATTTAAACACATGTACCATTTTGAAAAATTACTACACTAATATCCACTTGGGAGTCTTTTCTCTCACGATCGTCTCCTCATATTCCATTTTCCAAGCTTCAACATTTTGCAATGATTAAAAGATTCAACATTGCACTGACATTTTAATCATTTTCAAAGGTTCATTTATGGGTAATGCATCTCGAAACCGATTTAGGGTTTTTTAGTTCAATAATTATTTGTTTTGATATTTGTTTATCTGGGATTTTGTTCTTTAACAATTTTTCTAGGGTTTTGTAGTTTATCTTTTAATTTTTCTTCTCCTATGAATAAAGTAGAACTTATTTGTCTAGGGTTTTATTTTTTAACAATTCTTTTACTGCATGCATTGTCTTTATTAGGTGTGCTAAATGGCTCTGTGTGGGAACAGAAATTTGGTAGTACACTTTGAGGGAAAATGGAGTAAATGTAGTAAAAGAATATAGTGGTGAGAGGAGGGTAGTTCTTAAGGACATTGATGTAAATGAATTTTGTTTTATGGAATGGTTCAATGATATTGAAAAGTAAACTGGTTTGAAGGGCATGGATATTAAATGGGTTAAATATGGAATCTTGCGGTCCATTCAATATGGCGCCCAGGTAATTGAGATGTGGGACAACTTGATAAAGGATTTTGGAGAGTACCCTCTTTATTTAGATGACCCAAATGTGCAATCTACATTCATCCCTCTCAAGAAATTACCAACAACTCCCTACAGAAAGTTTAAATCACATGCATCTGTAAGAAAGTCTCCAAGACTCAATGTTGAAGCCAGCTCAAAAATGCCCCAAAAAATAGCCTTTACTACTTTAGGCCTCATAAAATCATCTAGGATTAGAATCTTATTCTCCAACAACATTACAAACAATCCTAATGTTCCATTAACACATAGTGAGGAGGAATCATAGTTTGATTATGCAAAAGGTGCTGCTGGTGACTGGTCATTCACTAAGTTATTACAGAGTACATTGCATATATGTGAAGAACCAGTTCATGATACCATTTTATGCTAGAGTGGAAGATCCCATTGATGATAAAATGGAATATCCTATTGATTATAGAGTGGAAGATCCTATTAATAAGCCACTTGATGAGTGTTCTTTAATCACATCACACACTCTGAATACTGAAGAATGTTATCACTCACATAATGAGGTCGATGAACATTGGGGTGGGTATTTTAACTCTGAAGAGGTAAGACATGAGCATATAAAGATGGGTTACTCAAGGTTGTACTCAATTGGTTCATTAGTTTGTGTTTTAGGAAAATAATCTCTTTTTTGGACAAGCTACACTATTTGGTGGTTTGATAATGTTTATTTTTGGGGAATGAGTGAAGTTATGTTTGATGTCTTACATTAGTACTCATATATAAGTCAACTGATGCAAAGTGAATTTAATAGAAGATTTGATCATTTCATTGCAAATTTCATTCGATAAATGACATTTCATATAAAACACAGATTCTAACAAATCATACACTGAATTTCTTTTTAAAGCCATCACAAAGATCATCCAAACTAACTTCTACTTTAACCCTCACATTCACTTTCCTACCTTCATCACATTTTCTAATTGCATTTATTAACCACTCAAAATCCCTACATGTCAAACACTAAAAAAAATTCCCATTACTTCTTTCTTGCTTTGAAGTCTAGAGTTTCCTTATTCCCTAACATCTATTTGGACATGGTGTCTCTTTCCATGGATAATTTTTAACCCAATGATCACGTCTTACACAATTAAAACAACCATCACTTGATGATGACCCTCCTATCCTTTATATTGTTTGGGGTATTCTTGATTTTAAACTCAAGATTTTTAAAAACATATATCTCCACATCTCCTTCTTTTAGCTTATTTTTGAGTTAAAGCTTTTCTTTGTAGTTCGTATTGGAACCAATCTAGAGAATTGATAGATACTTTAATGTATTTATAGGTGACACATCTCCATTTTTATGAGATTTGGGTGGGTTGGTCTTTGAGATTTGTCTAAGTTGGTCTTTTGAATTTTAGTCATTGACTATTACTTCTCGATTTGTTGTTATTTATCATTTAATATACATCTTTTATTTTTTTTCTCCCTTCTTTATTATAGGCAAGCCTGATGTTGACACTAGAGGTAATGTAGGGCAATGCCTAAACCCTTCTTTTATCCATGCAATAGAAGTCCCTGAAGCCGATATGGTAGATAAATTAGACAAGATGTGTGTTGTGGATTGTAATCTCGATTGGAGGGCATACTGTTGCTATATCCTGTGTGGTATACTGCTGCTCGATTCGAGGGCATACTGCTGCTGATATCAGGTTAGAACTTTTAAATTTCTATTTTTTGCAATGTTGAGAAATGTCACAACTTTTTAACCGTAAATCAGAATGAGGCGATTCTAGCGCCATTGGATTCGTATCATCCGTGCCTAGTAATGTACGTTTTGGGCTGTTTTCGGCGCCGCATGAGGGGTCAAAATTGACTTTGAAGTCAACATTTCCTTTTTCATTACAAATTTGGTTCGAGTAAGGTTTTTTCTTCAGTTTGTTTTGCCTATTTTGATTGCTTCCTTAGACATTTCTGAAAAACATCACTTTTATGGGAACATTATGTCTAAAGTAATCTATTTTTTCTTCCTTATATCCGTCACAGGTTTTGGCTACCACGCAAACATCACGAGAAACAAGAAAAAGATGGTTTCAAGGGAAAGTAGACGATGTGCAACAATTTATATGGGCATTTGAGCCATATGTTTGACGTTTTCCTTAATTCTATTATTTTTTCATGTTTTTCTTTGAGGGATTTTTTTCACATTCTATTTTTTTTTTCATGGGAGAACCAACCCTCAATGAAGCCTAAAATAGCTTTTAATTATTTTTAATCTTTTTTATGCTGAATCTGTTTTGTCTACGTTTTATAGATGGGTGTGAATTTATACGTGTGAAGCTTGAACAATAACGAATCCAATAGTCCTATTTATTTCCTAACTTAATATAATTCCTATTTTTTTCATGGTCCAAAGATAATATCAATCCATTTAGAAAGTTATTTATGCCTATATCACGATGATTGTTAGTTGTAGACGAGTTCATTACATCATTAATAAGTAGTTGATCCAGTTAGGGTTATTCCCTAGTGTGATTGTTAGGCAAGAAAATCGTATTGTGGTTTAATACTGATCATTTATGTGTTTGGTGTCTTTTATTTTCGCTTATTTTACCTTTGGTCCCCATTCACGTTGCTATTAACTTTTTTGATGACTAAACAAACAGTGATGTCGTGTGTTTATGTATACTGTATATAAATTTTAATTGTCCAATCTTTTGGTTATGTAGGACTTGGTTGTCAGGATGATGTGACGGAGCACTGATGATCTAGTGGTATCGGGAGCATCGACACATATCGCATTTTGTTTTATTGATGGACCCATAAATGGTCTCTTTGAATATTTTTGTTGGGTTATTTTTTATTTCTTAAACATGATGGTTAGTCCTATAAATAGAGGAAACTCTGGCCAATTTTTTTTAAATTGTTTATTATTATTTATGTTTTACAATAAATATTTTTGACTAAAGTATTGATGTTATTCTCATGAATTGAGTTGAATTGATGATTTTGTTTATACGATGTTTAAATTATATACGACCTAACATTTCATTTTGTTGGGGGAACGAAATTGTTTCCGTTTCGTAATTACTTTGGAGATTTTTGTCGTTTTGCAATTACGTGCTTTTTAAAAATGTTCGTCATCCCTTTAGGCACGGTCATTGTGGTGTAATTACTTCAGGCACGGGCGATACGAATTCCAGTT
Organism: Sambucus nigra; assembly: GCA_949130495.1. NCBI lineage: Eukaryota > Viridiplantae > Streptophyta > Magnoliopsida > Dipsacales > Adoxaceae > Sambucus > Sambucus nigra. The sequence continues at coordinate 127,436,445 of OX422224.1, read as the reverse complement.
TTTTTAATGAAATGCGATATTTTATATTGATTTTTTGTGGTGTAAGCTTAAATATAAATATTTTGCTAAGGTAAAAACATTTATTATTTTGGCATAACTGTTTTTTGCGTTTAACCAGGTCGTGTTTAACAAGGTTGTGTTGTAAATAGAATAAGTTATAGTGTTGACAAGTTATAGACAATATAAAAAATATTTTTTACAAACTAAAAATGACCTCGGCCAAAATATACACGACACGACATGAAATATTAATGTTTACCTATCTCGAACACGATCCACTATTTTTTAACCAAAAATGAACTTGGTCAAAATAAACACGACACGACATGAGATTTTATTACCAATAACGAACACTATTGTTTTGCAAGATAGTTCTATAAACAATGGATATTATGGCCATTTTTTTTAAATTACACTTTGTTTTGCCGGGGAACAAAATTTTCGCTGTTTTGTAACTATGCACTTTGAAAATTTTGCCATTTCGCTATTACGTACTTTGAATTTTTTTGGAAACGTGCCTTCAGGCATGGGCATACGCTAGTATATATAAGTTACAATTGTGTTTTCACTATTCATAAGTTTGGGAGACACTTCACGGTTCAGATCAACGCCAACAATGCTAGAAATGGAGGGTTGTGATTAAAAGATATTCTTTTCCTTTTTTGTCCCTTTATTATTTTATTTCCCTCTCTTTTCTAACACTTCATTTCATTTCCCCCTCTTACTCAAAATTCAAAATCATGGGTAAAATAGGAAATTCCATGCTTCAATCATCTTTTGGGACCCACGACACACAAAGTCACACAAACACTACCTATTTTATCCTTCATATTTGAGTTACTCTAATTAAAAAATAAGGATATTTTAGTAAATAAACACCACTCACAACTTTACACTCACTTTAATTTGAATTGATCACAATTATCGATACTCGGGTACATCTTTTATCGGTTACCAAAGCAAGGGGAGACCTAAATCTATTGTAACCCGTGGAAACAAAAGAAAACCCACATGTTTTTCTCTCTCCATTTGTATCCATTCGTCCTGGCTCAGCTTTTAAATTTAATTTGTCTCTCTATTGGCCTCCATTCGGCCATTATACGAAGATAAAAGGTTCTTCTATCTTCTTCTCTTATGTGATTTTGTGTCAATTTTTATTGTGTCCGAACAAAAAACAACTTCAGTTTCATTTCATTTATTTAGATAAGGTTCCAAAAACTGACTTTGTTCAGATAAGGGATCCGATTGGAGGCCCCTACACCGGTGCAGTTTTGAGTGGGTTTTTGGGATATTGTAATGTACTGTATATAGCTCTGAAGTTAATTACCCGATACATTGTTATCTACTATTTATTTTCCTTCCATATGTCAGACTGCGAAAGTCATAAATTAAAGAGATGTAGTGAGATGGTCTCCGGCGGTGTTAGCAATGTAGTGGTCTCCGACGGTGATGATACATAGATTTAGTGGTCTCTGGCGGTGATGACACAGAGATGGTCTTTTGCGTTGATGATACAGATATGGTCTAGGCTCGGTAAGAACAATCCATGGTATTTTCCCCGTCTATCCTAACACTCCTTCTCCATCTCGGTTAAACTTTGTTTGGGGTTTAAACTTATGTTTTGTCGGGCTTGAAAGTCTTCGGCGGTGATGATACAGAGATGGTCTTCGGCTTAGGTTCATTATATGTATTACTTTTTATTTGTGCTTTGTAGAGAATGTGTTGTAAAGTTTAAATCTAACAGATTTCGTTCATCTAACAAAGTTTAAATCACGTTCTTTGCTTTTTTGGTTTTGTTTTTGAAGCTTCAGGCAGGTCATGTAATGGGGAAACTTATGAACATCGAATATTCCTCTATTTCTCTCTCTAGCATTGGTACCTTCTTTCGTGGATCTAATCACGCCTAGAACACCTTTGGAGATTTTCGTCCATCGCGGTTTGAACCGATCTTCCACTTTATCTTTCGTTTTACTTTTTTTTGTTTCGTTTTACTTTTCCCAGGGGAACAGGGGAAGGTATTATTTATTGAAACATTTGCTATATATTCATTGGTGAAATCAGTTTTTGGGTTTCAATTTATTGTATAGGGATCTTTAGTCTGGATTTCGGAGGTTGAACAATGGATATTCGATTTTTTTGGGTTTAAGATATATTTATCGACCGTGTTATTATGTTTTTGTCTCTAATTTGGGGTTTTATTATTTTATTTTTTATCGGTATTTATATAATCAGGTACTCTCACAGTTCTCTCTCAATTACATCCTTTTTCTTTAGGGTTTTGGTTGAGGTTTTTGGGGATGAATAACTATTTTCTGATCATGGTTCTTGATTTCAAAGGAGAGACCATAATTTTGGGGTTATCTTGATATATTTAGGGTTCAAAGTCTCACTCTCTACTCTGTCTATGTGTACGTGTGTCAAGAATGTATCATTGTTGGTTTATATATTTTCTTTTATCTTTGGTTCTGTTGAACTGTTTTTTAACGAATGTATGTTTTTGCCCTTAAATTAGTGTGTGTATACATTGATAATATATTGTTGTTTAGTGGGTGCCTAATGTAGTTGTTTTGTATGTTTTTTTCCGTAGAATATTGTTGAAGATTTTCTATAAAGCTGTTGAAAATTCTAATTTTTTTCTCTCGATCAAAACAACTTTCCAGGTGATATATGACTTCTTTATCTGTTCCCTTTTTAGTTTTATAATTTCTATTTACGGGTTATAATTTTTATGTATATGTATTCTCATTTTTCATTGAGTGTTTGGTGTTTGATTTTGCATTTTAGTGGATGTGGTTATAAATATCGCAAAGGTCACTGTTTTGATTTGATGTTGATTTTATCAATTTCGCTTACGACAGTTTTTTTATGTCAGAATTGTGAGAATAATTTTTTTTATTTCATTCATGAACTTTTAGTGGATGAAAGTTCATGAACGTTTCGCATTGTATAAATTTATATATTTATTTTTTAAACGTAATTTATATTTTTTTACCAATTGATCTTTCTTTTTAAATTACTAGATTGTGAATACTACATCTCGGTTACGTACCAAGAATATTTTATATGAAAAGACAGTCCAAAGTGTACCTATAGCCGGTCAAAATCAATAGTATCTCATCTCTAAAGGCTATGATTGTGGTTAAAAAATTGCTAGTTAGTCAGAAGAGAACATAAATGACACTAGGTAAAATTTAAACAAATGCCCAAGGCAGCTGGCGGACAAAAAAATAATAACTAAAGGCTAACACACATCAGACGAACAAGTTAACACCCTTTGTATGTATATGATTGTGTGTGAGAGTGTAAATTCATGATAAAGAATGAAAAATGTCATGGTGGTAATGACAAAATGAAAGAAATAACGCAAATCTTAAAAATTGAACAAGATGGACAGAAAGATTGCAACACTCATATATGTAAGCAAAAAGGAAATAGGACTATTCTAGGATAAAAAGAAAATTGGTAACCACGTGGGATTGTCAACACCTCTCTCTAAACCCATTCCATCCACTTTCTCATTAGGTACAAGTAAATTCATATCTATAAAAAAGAATTGAACACATTATGTATTTTGATCTTTATATTAATTTTTTATTAAATTAGACGTGAATAAAAAAATTGTTTCATTATTCATTTTGAAAAAAGTTGATGTTATATTAAAAACAAACATAATATCAATTTTTTAATAAACACTGGACGAAATTTTTGTACGACTATATTTTTTAAAAAACATTATTTTTGATTTTTTTTATGAAACATAACTTTTTTTTAAAATGTCTTTTTTATACTTTGTTTTATATTTTTTTTATAATCATAAAATTTTTGAAAAAATGTTTTTTTTGTAAGAAATTAAATTTTGACTTTAATACATTACTAACTTTTTTAGATTTCAATGCACCATATGAATAACGTGACTTATAATTTTTCAGCCCCTCTTAAAATACTATTTGACACAAATAATACGAGTAAAATTATGAATTAATCGTACCACTGAATAAATGTTTGTCGAGTTTTTATAAAAACTTAATTCAATTTTTTTTATTTAACATAAGAAACATCAAAAATTTTTTGGATAAAAATAACGTACATTTTTTAAAAATAAATAACTAAAGTAATTGAGATTGCCCCAAATTTTTATTTAATTATTAAAATAACATAATTTTTATGCTTTATGGAGATTGCCCCCTTTTATAAGAGTAATTGTGTTAGGACTGGAGTTTACAACTTTTTCCAAAGCTATTGATGTGCGCAGGTTCAAGATGTGCATCTTCAATACAGTTTAGAACATTAATTTTTCCGATGTTGCGATCGTATTGGTGCCAACATAATGTTCACTTTTTTCAACGGTGAAAACACTTTATATGATCGTTTGTATACTTTATACTTTTCGTAATCATTTCCCCAATTATCATTATGGATTTGAGTGTAATGTTGTTGAAATTAATAGGAATTCATACATTAGTTATGACGATGTTGTTTAGGATGTCGAAAATGGACTAATTGTTGGTGTGATTTTTTAATTATTTTTAAGCAAGTTGGATAGTCCTATAATTACAAGAAATTTTGCCTAGTTTTTCAAAATTGTTTACTTCTCTTGATTATATGTAAAAAAATTATAATGCAAAATTGTAATTTGTTTTATTGAAGAACGATTTTTTTTTATTATACGACGGTTATTATCTTTTGTAAAGACATTTTGTCCATTATTTCTGTGTATGTCATAAGACATTACATCGTTGAAGAAATTCAAGATCACATCATCATCAACGAATCCGAATATCAAAGAATTCAAGGAATCAGTTTTCTGGTCAGCCGGACCGGTCCGCCTATTTTAAAAAGGAATCGGTCCGCACCGGATCGATCGGCCAGTTTGGAAAAAGAACCGATCCGCTTATGCTTCAATCTAGTAGACCCCGAAACCATTACGAACCGAAGAAATCCTTTTCAAAAAAGAACCGATCCGACCTCGGACCGGTCCGGATCAGAAGCGGACCGATCCGCCTGGGATAAAATCATGCAGATCGTGTTCAGATTTTTTAGGGCCAGGTTTTCTTTTATAAACCAACTTCGGAGATTTGTTTAGAAAGACTTTCATAGATGATTTTCAGAGTACTAAATACTCTAAGTCTTCACCTTTGTGAGTCTCAAGACTCATGTTTTGATTCACATAACTTTTCAAACCCTTGTGAATTCATTTGCAACTCAAGAACACAACCGTGTGTTTATTCAAATCATTGTGGAGAAGACTGTCCTTCTTCTTCATTGCTTCCCTCCTAGAAAGGGAAAGTTCCATCCGTCGACTATAGATCCGACGCCTGCGGGTAATTCTGTGTCACTGTATTTTCATTGTAATCCGAGAAATTGTATGTTACAATATTATAATGAAAATAAATGGTTTGGCCCCTTTGGGGGATTTTTTCTCACATGTGTGTGTTTGAATGTTCTTACTTATTTCATCATCTTATTCAATCACACCTAGATGCATGTTTAAGACTTAATTGATAAAAACTGTGTTTAATTAAATAATATCTCTATTTGAATGCATCCTCACTCTTTTCAAATTGGTATCACAGCAGGTTACGCTAATCTATCGCGTATTCCTAATTTTCTGCAAATTTTTTTCTAAGATATCAATTTTTCGAAAAATTAATTTTTGAAAACGAGTGTGTTCATAATGGAGAAGTTATATAATAAAATGCCAGTTTTTGACGGGACAAACTATGCATATTGGAAAGCCCGCATGAGATCTTCATTAAAAGCCATTGATGAACGTGTATCGATTTTGGTTGAAATAGGGTGGATACCTCCCTCCGTCACTGTTGAAAATGTCACCAATTTAAAACCTGTCTCCTCTTGGACTGAAGAAGAGTTTAGATGGTCATCTTTTAATTCTAAGGGTTTAAGTGCTATTTTTGGGTCTGTCACACCTGATGAGTTAAAACGCATAATGACGTGCACCACGTCAAAAGAGGCATGGGATGTTTTGCGACTTACCCATGAAGCTACTAATTCTGTGAAAGAGTCTAAACTGCAAAATTTGACAACTCAATTTGAAACAATCACCATGCTTGAATCAGAATGTTTTGATGAATTTTATGCTAGACTGTCTGATATTGTTAACACTAGCTTCAATCTTGGTGAACATATTCCTAATGCTATAGTTGTCAAAAAGATTTTTCGTTCTCTTCCTAAGCATTTTATCCCTAAAGTCATTGTGCTAGATCCTATGGGTAATTTAAATACGCTAAAATTGGAGGAACTTGTAGGAGATTTGCAAACTTATGAGATTGATATGTTCCCTAAATCTTTCAAGTCTAAAGATAATGGAATTGCACTTAATGCCCAGGAGAGAAAAGGTGAGGGGTCGACAAGAAAGAGGGAGTCATCTAGAAAAATAGAGATTGATACGTCAGATTCTGAGTGTGATTTTGATCTAGATGATTTAGCCTTGCTTGCAAAAAAAATTCAAGAAAATTCTCAATTTCAAGAAAAATGGAAATTTCAAAGATAAAAAGAAGTTTGAGAAAAATAAGTTTGAAAAGAAAAATGAAAAAGTTTTTAAAGACCCTCCTAAGAAGTAAAGTGAGAGATGTTTTGAGTGTGACGGTAGGGTCATAGATCCTTTAAGTGTGCTACTAGGCTGAACAGAGATAAGGGCAAAGTTGTCCTTAATGCTACCCTTAGTGATGACAGTGAGGTCGAGTTGGTGGATTCTGGAGATGAGTCACCGTAGGAGTGTAACTTCACCGCATTCATGGATAGTCATGTGAATACTTCTAGTGCTCCTCACGACGATGAGGATGCTTCTTCACAGGGACACCTCAACAGTGAGATCAATGTGAGTGAGGGGGAGGATGACACAAGTGAGAGCGAGAGTGATCTCAAACGCGCCTACGCCGAGCTTTATTCTAAGTCATTCAAAATTAAAAATCATAACAAAGCGTTAGTTCTTAGGATCACCGCTTTAAATGAAGACTTAAGAAAAGAGAGAGATAGAGATTCCTCCACCTGCACTACCTTAAGACAGAGAGAATCTGCCTGTGATGAGAAAGAGAGTTTGTTTAGAGAGAGATAAGGTTATTTTGAGAAAGAGAGAGAGGACTTGACTAAACAAGTGACTAGTCTTAAGAGTGAGCTCCATTCCTCCATGGAGACTCGGAATAAACTTGAAGCCCTTGTTGCCCAGCTTACTCATGATCTTGAGAGAGCACGAAAAGTTAAGGTTCAAATCGAGGACAGATCTGGAAAGATGGGAAAGATGCTCCTCGACCCCGCTTTAGGTTTTGGTGATAGGCAGGGAATAGGTTATGATGGTGCCTCCACGTCCCAAATTGCACTTGGACCAGTTCTTGAGTTTACTACGACCCCTTATGGCCATCGTCAAAAACCTCGAAAGAGAGTTCGACCAAGAAAAGCAAACTAAGGTCCGCCTTTGACTGTGTTCTTTGGTACATATTGCAAAAGAAAAGGCCACCTCAGGGAGTTTTGCTATAGTATGGGACGGACACGATGTATTACTGTTCCACCATAGCATACTGATGATTTTACCAGTCTGAGAGAGCGAGTTGAGTTTTTAGCTGCCACATCACAGAGTTTGATGGAGGAATTCCGACGGATATTTTTACCGTCAGTGAATGCTTCTCACATTCCGGCTAACACTAATAATAATAAAGGTAAACAAAAGGTCACCACTACTTAGGTAACTAAGAAAGATAAAAAGGACTTTGTTGTTCATGTCGCTCTCAAAGCACATAATACCTCACGGTGGTATTTTGATAGTGGGTGCTCCAGACATATGACAGGTGATGCCTCATTTTTTACGTCTCTTGAGGATTATCAGGATGGTAGAGTCACCTTTGGATATGGGAGAAAGTCTAGCATTGTAGGACGTGGTACTGTAGAGTTACCAGGATTTCCTAAGCTAGAGAATGTTTTGTACGTCAAAGGTTTGAAAGCAAACCTTCTCAGCATTAGCCAGATGTACGACGCTGAATTTGCCGTAAAGTTTGACCATGACGCATGTAATGTATATAATCAAGCTGGTAAACTTTTAGTGCGAAGGGTGAGGACAAAGGATAACTGCTATGGGACTGAGCCCACATCCTCACTTGTCTACAATAGCGCCATGATCACTTCTATGGATCTGTGACACCAACGTCTAGGTCACGTGAACATTAGAGACTTATCTCGTTTAGCTAAAAAGGACCTAGTACGTGGCTTACCATCACGTGGAAAGCCAACTTTGATGATTTGTGGACCCTGTCAATTGGGAAAATAAATTCGTAGCCTCCATAGGAAGTTACAGTCCATTACCACCTCTCGTGTACTTGAGCTTATTCACATGGATCTTATGGGTCCTACTCGCACTGAGAGTCTGGGTGGTAAGAGGTATATCCTCGTGATGGTGGATGATTTCTCCAGATACTCGATTGTAGGTTTTCTGAGGGAGAAATCCGATGTCGTGGAGCTTTTAACGACCAAGTGACGTGTCCTGCAAAATCAACACAGTGTCACTATTAACAGGATACGTAGTGACAATGGTACTGAATTTAAGGAAACAAAGGTAGATCTTTACTGTGATAGCATTGGGATCAAACATGAGTTTTCTGCTGTGAAGACTCCTCAGCAGAATGGGATTGTTGAGAGAAAGAATAGGACGCTCCAGGAAATGGCTAGATCTATGCTTCATGGTCATAAGGTTTCTAGAAGATTTTGGGCAGAGGTAATGTAACTGCATGCCACACGGTGAATAGGGTTTATCTACGTCCACACACACTTAAGACGCCTTATGAATTGTGGACTGGCAAGAAATCCAACCTTGCATATTTTCATATTTTGGGGAGTAAGTGCTACATCCTACGGGATAGAGAGCAATTAAGAAAGTTTGACTCCCGGAGCGACGAGGGAATCTTACTAGGGTATTCATCGAATAGTAGAGTGTACCGCGTTTTTAACCTGAAGATCTCTAAGGTTATCGAGTCAATAAATGTCACCGTGCAAGATGACGAACCTTCAGCATTTATTGATTCTAGCCTTCAGTGTGAGGATGAGGATGTTTCTGGCAGTAATTTACTTGTCCCTCACCCACATTCAGTGGACCATACTACTGTGTTAGGGAACACACCTCCTTGGGTTCGCAAGAGTCATGACCCTTCTGCCATTGTTGGTGATCCCACTCTAGGGGTCAAGACTCGTGCTCAGCTCGAGAATATTATTAGCCATTTTTACTACACGTCCAAAGTCGAGCCCAAGAATCACAAAGAAGCACTCTCGGATGAACACTGGATATCTTTCATACATGATGAGTTGCTTCAGTTTAAAAAGAATAATGTCTGGGAACTTGTCCCCCGACCAAGTGAGACTAATGTGATAGGTACCAGATGGATTTTCAAGAATAAAATGGATGAAAATGGTACCATAATCAGAAACAAGGCTAAGTTGGTCGCTCAAGGCTACACACAGATAGAAGGTGTAGACTTTAGGGAGACATTTGCTCCTGTTGCGAGGCTTGAGTCTGTCCACTTACTACTCTCCATCGCATGTCATCTACGCTTCAAGTTATATCAGATGGATGTCAAGAGTGCCTTTCTAAATGGCATTCTACAGGAGGAGATTTACGTGGAATAATCAAAAGGGTTTGAAGACCCTAAGCACCCGGAGTACGCCTATTATCTGGGGAAAGCCTTGTATAGTTTAAAGCAAGCACCCCGTGCTTGGTACGAGAGACTTACTTCCTATCTCTTAGCATGTGGCTTCAAGAGAGGGGGAGTTGATATGACGTTGTTCATCAGGAGAAATGACGGTGCTATTTTGGTAGCCCAAATCTATATGGACGACATTGTCTTTGGATCCACGTGCTCCCAACATGCTCATCACTTTGAGGAAGAGATGAAAAGTGAGTTTGAGATGAGCATGGTTGGTGAGCTTACTTTCTTCCTTAGTCTCCAGGTTCGTCAGCTATAGGAGGGGATGTTCATCTCCCAATCTAAGTATGCTAGAGACCTAGTGAAGAAATTTGGTTTAGACTCTGCTAAGCATACACGTACACATATGATTACCTCTACCAAGATTAGTAAGGACGCTTCAGGCAAGGACGTAGAGCAAACCTTATATCGGAGTACGATGGGTAATCTCCTCTACTTGACTACCAATCGTCCCGACATAGCCTTTAGTGTTGGAGTCTGTGCACGATATCAGGCATTCCCAAAAGAGTCACATTTACTTTCTCGAAAATGTATTATTAAATACATGAGTGGGACTCTCTTATATGGTATTTGGTATTCCTTCAATACCGATGACCTTTTATCCGCCTATTCGGATGCCGATTGGGACGGGGATATAGATCGTTGTAGGAGCACTTCTGGTGGGTGTTTGTATTTTGGTTCTGCTCTTGTCTCCTGGCTGAGCAAGAAGCAAAATTCCATCTCTTTATCCACCGCGGAGGCTGAGTATATTGTCGTCGGGAGTTGTTGCACGCAACTCTTGTGGATGCAGCAAATATTGGAGGATTATGGGATTTCACAGGACAACATGACTATTTCCTGTGACAACATGAGTGTGATAAATATATCCCGCAATCTAGTCCAGCATTCGCGCACAAAGCACATCAGGATACGCGAGCACTTTATACGTCAGTTAGTTGAGGATAAAGTCGTATCCCTAAATTTCGTACCCACCGACAGTCAGTTAGCCGATATTTTCACAAAACCTTTAGATGCCCTTAGATTTGAGAGTCTTAGGAAGTCTTTGGGGATTTGCACAATTGACTGAGGGGTTGGTCTTTGACTAAGATGGGATGATTTTTCATGTTCATATCATATGCTTCCTATTGCTAGTTTGTTTTATATGTATTATTGTTTTGTTGTACAATTATTTATTTATTCTTTTGAAAAATCCAAAAATATTTTCGTTTTATAAAAAATTTAGAAAAGCTCAAAAAGATTTTTGTATTTTATTTGCACCTTTTATGGATGAGCATTTAAGATAGCCAAGTCACAACTTCATTCCATTTATCCATGTGACTGTTTGATAGAGATTTCAGACGCTACAACATTTCATCCATGTGCTTTACATTGTTTGGAGTCCTTGAGATGTGATTAGTGATATCTTTCTACATGTTTGACTCCTATCTCCTTTATTTCACACATGCACGGATATATTTGATTATTTTACTTGTCAATCACATATTGGCTTGAGTGTTTCCATCTCAATTCCGTCCATACAACTAACAATATGTGATAAAACTTGGCATGATTGGAATGCATGTAAAAACCGTTTTGGTGAGACTGTGTGTTTACTGGAAAACGGGGAAGGGTTGCGAAAGTTTCATTTAGACTTTGCGATTCTAAGCCACCGCTAACAAGGACCTAAAAAATTGAGGAATTTTATTATTCGAGGTCCAAAGAGGTTAAAAGAGCCATAAAAAATTTAAAGGCAATAAAAATCAATATATGCCAAAATATGGGCCATTAGGTTTGGCCATCAATTCTCCAAAGTTTGAGAATTTAGATCGCCTCTTTTCAAAATAGAAATCTGAGGGAGTTTGGTTGGAGAATTCAAAAAGTCCTGAAAAAGCATTAAAACGTTTTGGACGTTATTGGTGTGGAAATCATTTTCAGCTTTGATTTGTTGATTTGATTGAATCAATGTCTCATATTACGACCTTTTTACACCAAAGGGAGATTTTGAGTGCATTCGTTAGGAGTATCTGATATTCATCGTGCACATATGCCATGATTGTATGCATTGATTTTCCTATTGAATTTGATCACACCTCTACATATCCGCTTTCATCAACTTGGTTGTTTTGTGTTCGTTCATGGTGTGATTTTTGTTTGTTTTGTTTGAAAAACTTTAAAAAAATAGTTGCTTATTCCTTGTGACAACCCGATTTTGCTTGTTTAATTTATTCTTCTCATTTGTCTACTTGGGGACATCATAAAAAGGGGGAGAAAGAATTATCATACTAAGGGGGAGTTTTGAAATTTTGAGTTTCTATCATAAATTGGTATATATGTTTATATCTCATTTCAAACTCGATACGTCGCTTGGTATTTGATTTGTCTCATGTGTGTAGGTACTTCTTTGATGATCTCTGAATTGCACACCCTGATGAGAAAAGCATTGAGATTACTGAAGAGTTAAAGACCAAATGATGAAGTCTTATTCATTTGTATCTTTCCAGTTTTGGGTTCATGGAAGGGTAGATTTGTATAAGCAATTTGATATTTGATAATTCGAATGTTTTTATGTTTTTACCGGCATAGACATAGGGGGAGATTTGTAAGGACATTTTGTCCATTATTTTTGTGTATGTCATAAGCCGTTACATCATTAAAGAAATTCAAGATCACATCGTCATCAACGGATCCGAATATCAAAGAATTTAAGGAATCAGTTTTCTGGTTAGCTGGACCGATCCACCTGTTTTAAAAAGGAACCGATCCGCACCGGACCGATCCGCCAGTTTGGAAAAAGAACCGATCTGCCAACGGACCGATCCGCCTCAAGCCGGACCGATCCTCTTATGCTTCAATCCAGTAGACCCCGGACCGATTACGAACCGAATAAGCCCTTTTTAAAAAAGAACCGATCTGACCTTGGACCGGTCCGGATCAGAAGAGGACTGATCTGCCTGGGATAAAATCGTGCAGATCGTGTTCCAATTTTTTAGGGCCAGGTTTTCTTTTATAAACCAACTTCGGGGATTCGTTTAGAAAGACTTTCATAGACGATTTTCAAAGTCCTAAATACTCTAAGTCTTCACCTTTATGACTCCCAAGACTCATGTTTTTATTCACACAACTTTTTAAACCCTTGTGAATCCGTTTGCAACCCAAGAACACAACCGTGTGTCTGTTCAAATCATTGTGGAGAAGACCGTCTTTCTTCTTCATTGCTGCCCTCCTGGAAAGGAAAAGTTCCAGCCGCTGACTACAGATCCGACGCCTGCGGGTAATTCTGTGTCACTGTATTTTCATTGTAATCTGAGAAATTGTATGTTACAATATTATAATGAAAATAAATGGTTTTGCCCCTTTCGGGGATTTTTCCTCACATGTGTGTGTTTGAATGTTCTTGCTTATTTCATCATCTTATTCAATCACACTTAGATGCATGTTTAGGACTTAATTGATAAAAACACTATTTAATTAAATAATATCTCTATTTAAATGCACCCGCACTCTTTTCATCTTTAGAAATTTTCTCCATTTTGCGATTATATATTATTTGAAAATTTTCATCGTGCCTTCTGGCACGGGCATACCCTAGTGTGTGTGTGTATATATATATATATATATATATGCTGCTTTAAGACTATAATGTGATGTTGGAAAATTTCTATGTTTCTATTGCAGTTCAATTCGAGATCATCTTCTGTGAGAACTTGGAAAATCTCTTTATTTCTATTCTTCACTCAATCAGGAGAAGGTGTTCAATTTTATGGCATCATCACTTCTGTTGTAGAAGGTGTTCATGAATTATTATTTGCGACTTTATTGCAAGGTTTGTAATATTCTTACATCTTCCCTTTTTTTAACTATTGTTCAACCTGCCTAGAGGAAATGTCCAGGGCCTCAATAAGGCTCATAGGAACGCAAGGGGAAAGAAAATAAAGAGGTTCGCAGACACAAATGTTGCTACTACATCAAATGAAGTACCACGTGAGTCCACAACAAACCTTTCAATTGTGCAAGAGGTAGATAATACCGCAGAGATAGCAAGGGATGTGGCTATTTCTCCAAGTGTTACGGAGAGGATGAAGAGTCCAGAACAAAGCCTACATATGCAGTTATAAGTAGATAAGGAACAGAGTTACCAAGAATTTTAGGGAGAAAGAGATAAAGGTTTTTCGGATCACTTTTAGAGGGGGTCTACCATGTGATAACTTCCCCAATGATGGGATATTTGAAAGTTTGTGCAAGGACTTCTATATCTTCAATGGAAAACTGGATGTTAGCTATACATGTTATATAACAACACATATATGATAAATTTACCTTAATACAACTCCACGATGCGTTATGCCTTTTCCCATCGATGTTCAATGTGTTAATCCCACTACATCTAAAGAGAATTAAAAGACGTGTATTATGAGATCGCAATAATAATGCACTCATAATGCATGTCAAACAAAATTAAAAATTATATTATACTCCCGTAGTGATATACATCTTATCTTTGTCACTGGGCACCTTAACCAATGAATCCAACCAATAAATAGTTCTTGTGGACAATTCAATGACAATCAATACCCAACGGAACCTGTAAAATGAATTTTGTCATAATTATATAGTACAGAATATAATAAAGATTTGTTTATTCATGTGGAAAAAATTAATTTAACTACTTACATATCTTCGAGATTGTAAGGAATGAAATAAATTTGACTTTTTTTGCATCCCCCAACCTTTTTCCAATAAGTTGAGTTAAACCAAATTGTTTTGTACCATTGAAAGACTCGGGATTGAAGAATTGAAACTCTTCTCGGGAGCACTGAAACTTCTCATACAAGAATCTGTAAGAGTTAGTAACTAAATTAGTCACTACACATTTTAAATAACACGCTTAAATCAAGTTATACCTCATGTATGCAAAAATTCACATTACATCTAAAGGCTTCAATGCACAAAAGTCCAACAAATCGTTCTTAAAAACATAGCATTGGCCCTTATCTTCTTTAAACATCTCTTTCTCTGGTGGAATCGTTATTTGATTCGTCTTCATTATAAATAAATTATGGGTGAAGGCGGTTATCAAATCGCAATCAATATTCTTCTTTACTATATCATATCTACTTTCACCGAAGATATCCTTCTCTTTCTCATGGCCTTCTTTTTCCCAACTTCCATTTCATTCTGCATTGAATCATGTGAAATGTCAGAAAGCAATGTCATTCATAGAACAAACACAAAATTATAGATAAACATAAGAACCAATGGATTACCTCAAATCCCAACAACACTAACTCTTTGGGCCAAGCAGCATACGACCCAATAGCCTCTTTCACAAAATACATTTCAGTTAGAACAGGTATCGGGAGGATATCACTAGAAGAAATAACTTTAGAAATGGAAACCCGAACATTGTTTTCTCCCAACGCTATATTATGAATTTTCTCATTCGGTCCATTCCTACCGAATACGATCCCCTCGGCAACGATGTTAGTTTTATTGCCAATAGCCAACCTACATTCTCTAACCTAAATTACGAAAAATAATCACATAAAAATTTAGCAATGTGTTAAAATTGAGCAATTTATTGGCCCCAACCAAGTAAAAGTACATAAAATTCAATACCCTACTAATCTAACCAAGTAAAACTACAAAGTTATCACCATCGAGAAATGTGATCCCATTACCTTTGAAGAAGACGCTTGTTTCATACTTTTATCATTAGTTATCGAAGAAGGTTTCTTACTTTTCACAGCAGCTACTGATTGAGGTAGTAACGTTTCACTATGTGTTACCCCACTATCTTTGAACTATGCCAAAGAAACACAAAAACAAATTGCAATTACAACAAAAATCATAAAACCTTAACGGTATGTGTTTGTATAATTATCTTTGTGTCATTATACCTTTGAAGAAAGTGACTGTGTTACAATTTTTCCACCCGAACTTGAACGCTTTATATTTTCACTTTCACTCATATATGAAGCAACTTTTTCAGCTCGAGGTGAGACTGTTGGGGCTGCGGCAACCGGATCATTTCTTAACTTCAACTGGACTTCCATATCTTTTAATCTTTTCTTTGATTCTCTTAATTCAGATTCTAACTCAGTAATATGTCTCTTGGAACCACGTTTTGGAAGATTGAAGTACCTTGTGGGAACAACTCTGAATCCTAAACCCCGAACACGACCTAAGTGTTTGGGAGTACCCAATGTCATAGTAAGAACATCATTACTTCCTTCAGTGATTAAACTACCATCTTTAACTTGTCTTTTCAATTCATCCTACAATGAAGTAGATTCAATCATTCAGAATGTCATCTAAATATTATCAAAATTACAAATCATACACTAAAAACACCAAATAAATGAACTCGTGTCGTAATTTATAAAAACTAACCATTTTATCCGTCACTTGTTTTAATGAATCATCTCTATATTAAACATCTTTCTTTTCACGGCCTTTCAACCATAAGAAAGCTCTAGCATCTTCATATTCCGAACCCATCTTCTTTTTCTGGTATCAATTGTAAAACAAAAAATCATATTATTAAAGAATAATTTAATGTTCAAGTTCAAACCATCACAAATCTAATGAAAATATTCAAACTAAAACATACCAAATCTTCAGCAAGACCGACATAACCCTTCTTGCTCATACGATGATTGTATGTGACCTTGAATCGCTTTTCCCTTTGTGCCTCACTTGCAATCTTATAAATCAAAGAAAAAAATTAGAAAAGAATAACAAAAAGTACCACACAAATCTTTTACTATTTTTTCAATTATACCTCAAATCCTTTGGTTTTCCTGCTGCAAACAAATTCAGTCCAAACATCTAAACTAATGAATTTCTCGTATTTTGGAGGAGGATGTTTGAGAAGCTCACGTTGGTGTCTCAATGGTCTAATCCAAAGTCTAGTGAGGTTTGTTTTAAACTCTCTCCAACTGCAACCCATAGAGGATAACACCATCCTCTTGCTATTCGGATCAATATAAAATTTGATCTGAAAAAGAAAGATGTTGAATACATGTCTTAAAATCAGTGTAAAGATGTCTTAAAATCAGTGTAAATATGTTAGGTTTTGGATTTCGACACACTCGGATTGCTTGACAAGTTAGGTTTCATCAGTTTTGGGGGTAATAGTATTCTTCATTGCAACTTAAGTTAGTTTTAAGTGTTACACTCTTTAACTGCACGTGTGCACACAAAAACACATAAAGAATCAATTTTAGCATTTCAAGAGCCAACATCATTTGTGTCTTCTGCGCACCTGTGCATAGTAATTTCTAATAATTATGATAACTACTACTACTGGTTCAGCAACAGGAGATGCCTACTGTTTCCCACGAGGAAGCGAAATGATGTACTATTTTACAATGGTGTTGAGATGCACAAGTGCTGAGTGATTAGTTGCAGAAGTATAAAGCCTAAAAACCTAATGAGACTTAAATTTGAAGAACAAATGAATGACAGAAAATCAATGAATACAAGAAACGACTTATTAAAGGATAATGTCATACAAACCCAATGTTTATACATAATTTAATGGGAATGATATAGAATAGAATTTATAAACTAATAACTCAATAGTTGACCTTCAACTTCTATCATTCTAGCAAAAAAAAGGCTTCTATAACACACTCATATTTATCGATGAAGCCATAAACAATAATATACCCAAATGAAATTAAATTTAACGTTTATTATACAAAGTATAATATCTCGATTAGGTACTCTATAAATATAAGACTTGCAATCTTTAATGCAGGTAGATTGATTAAGCAGATCGCCACCAAGAATCTCATCATGTTTAACAGTATATATATATTTATTAGATGACATCGGGAGTTCCCCTAAACACTTCAGTAGAGACTATTCAACCAAATATCTATCAAGAAAACATGAGTCCCCAATGAAGTGGTCAAGGGAACTCTAGGGGACACCTTATGTTTCTTCAAATTTCTTGTTTTGTTTGCTTGGTTAGTACTATTATCATACCCTAATATTTATAGTGTGTTGCTTTTTTTGTTTCAAGTTTTAAATATTAGCATCAAAGAGGATAAAATTGTTAAAGAATAAAGGCATGGGCAGTGAACATAGTCCTGAGTGTGTGCTATATGATAGGTTGAGAATATTTGTTACTCTAGTGTCTCAGAAAAAAAACACAACTTTTGTTTTCAATAGTTTCTAACAGATAAAAAGCTAAACTAACCAGAAACTGGTTCAAGATCACAACCAGGATCTAGAGCAAATGTCTTCAGATTACCTAAAACCAAGTTACTAATGTCCATAAACCAATATTCTTTTGCATCAAATGTTTTGATGCTAACAAACCTCTGTAGCGAAACTAAACTTGGTATGTTCATAGGATAAAAAGGAGTATCGTGACCACTTGATACAATGTGGCCTCATTTGATACACAATTTTGACTAGGTTCAATTTGGGTAAAAATAATTATAGAAGTCCCAAAAAAAAAGAGCGTAGAATTATTGTTGATAAAATACCAAAATGACTGAATATGATCAATATAGTTATGCGAATAAGGATTTAAGCTATGATAATGATAACATAAACCCATCTCTCACACAGAAGAAGACAATATTCATGTGGTTCAACTTTTGACTAAAGTTCACAGACTAAGACTCGATCAAATTTATCACTGGGAAATTGAGTTTATATGTTGTAAAAAGGTGTTTGTGCTTCTCTTTTAACCCTAAAAGTCCAAGACACCTAAATCATCCCCTGTTATCTCATTCATTCTCAAAAGGCCTAAAGTTAAACCTTATATAGTCGGTACACAAAGTACCAAAAGTTGGGCCAACCCCCTAGGCCTGCAAGTCAAATTAACATGTAGCTAATAGGAATAAAGTTTGGCAATGTTGAGGCATCAAGGATATCCTTTGGGTAGAGAAAAAAGTGAGTAGCACTAGTGTGATGTAGAAAAATAGCAGTGCAAGCGAACAATCATTCTTTGATTCGATAAAGTGGAACAGTTATACGGCTGAATATAATGCTTTATTGAATATTTTCAACCTTTTCTTTTCATATTATGTGAGATGATTGTATCATTGAAATAAATGGACTCTGAATGTTACTTTTGGAACCATATGCATGTAAGTACGACCCAAAAAAAAAGAAAACGTTACAGAAACATTACACTAACACTGACCATATCATATTACTTTAAATATGATATAATGTGTTATACATGGGTTAAACGCCCAACTATGGTGAGCTAAAACCCACATTCAATCAGTGCCTACAAGTCAAAACAATTCTGTAAATAAATATTAGATCTCTACAGATCAAGCTTCTTTTGAGATCCATCCAACAAACTTTTGGTCCTTCTCCCTTGAAAAGTGAAAGAAGATAAATGAGAAAAATCTGGAATGCACGAATTGCTTGCGCGACACGACTTCAAAACCAAAGCGCGACACCCTACGCGATCGCAATTTAAAACATTGATTAGGATATTTATTTAGTTTCCTTATGTAGCTAGGTTTTTTCCTCTTCATGGATGTAAAGTCTGTAGGTTAAGGCCCTAGGTTAAAGTTCAAATTCAATTAATATAATTCAGATTTTGATTGCGCTTGTTGAGTATTGTGTGTAAATTTTGATGCATTTACATCAATTGATATCAGAGCCACGTCACTTTTGGATTTCCATAATCGTCATTATGTTTCAACCACCATGCCTTTGAATACAAAGACTATGACTTTTTCTGAAGATAATATTACAAAGATGATGGAAGAACTTCGTGTAGAGTCTACTAGGGAAGGACCTACCAAAACCAACTCCTCCAAACCATCATTTCTGTACTGCCAAGCCTGTCTGTGGTCATCCACCATGCTGAGTAGTCCCAATCACTCTCCTGCCTAGTTGTGCCACCATTAAATGTTACAGTAAGCCACAATTAGGCCACCGCTACAATAGCCTAAGAAGCAGTAGATTCCCGACCTTGCTCATGACTCATACATAATCAGAACAGATTTTGAAAGATGAGGTCATTGCGAAAAAAGTCGCGGGCACAGCCCCATAATTTTTATCGCCTGACCAACTATCGGTGGGTGGAGAAACCATTGAAGGCTACGATGCCATTATTGTGAGTAGTGGATCTCAACATGGGATCCCTCTCCAATTATTTACTTCTCTTCCAAGAAACCTGGATTCTATGAAGGTATCCACTTGGTACATGAATCTTATGTGAAATCGTGAGCCCAAGGATATGAATTTCAAGTCACAAATAGTCTAAAAAATGGTTGGATCGTCCTAAGGTCATAACACTCACCATTGTGCTCCGAACTTTGTCCAAATGAGGATCGAAGGTGCCATGTTTATGGGCAACATGGCCATTTAAAATATAAGTTAAAATGGGTTGACATAAAGAAATCCAAAAGGAAAAGCCCAAGTCGAACAAACCGTACCGTGAACCGTCATTCGATTCCTCCATTTCGCCAAGTGAAGATTCTCAAGCGGATAGTAATGACGGTTCACCAAGTGATGATAATTATGATCCATTCGCAGAGATGCGAGCTGAAGAGGGTGATATCTCTTGCCTCATTCGAATGTTAAACATGAATTTACACAGATATGCACATTGAGGTCCCAATATTTGAAGGTAAACTAGATGGTGATGTTTTTATAGATTGACTAACTTCAGTAGAAAAGGTGTTTGAACTTAAAAACTATCTAAATGTGTATACTCGGTTACTACTAAACTCGTGGGTCATGCCCCCTTTAATATTAATGTTGAGTTATTATAATCATCAAACAGCACTCACAATTGCGATCCCTTGCTATAGTGAAAGTACGAGTTCATTTGGTTGTAGCCTTCCAATAGGACCAAGTTTGGGAGAGGACACAGAACTTGAACCTGGTGATGATTGTGGATTGTATAATAAGTAGAGAATAATATTGAAGGCAACCACAAAATCTTTCCTCTTATTGTCTTTCCCCACATAGTTTTTAAAAAATATATCACTCAAAAACTATACCTTATTCAAAGTAAATGTTCATAAAAAAAATGTATCAATTAGCTCCATGGGAAACTTCTAAACACAGGGTTAGTGAATGCATTAAAGACATTAAATTGGTTGCATTAAGCATAAGAACTACACTTCTAAACATAGGGTATTTTTTCACTGAAAACAAAAGCGTAAATATGAAAAAGGTAGAAAAGTACAACACCAATGACCACACTAATAATTCTCTGGCCTTCACATAACCCATTGTTGCGATTAGGTTCCAATCCCAGTACTCTATAGCCACAAGGCCAAAATTTCCAACCTCAAATACATTTTACAGTATATATATAGCAGCTGCAGCAGTATGCATTTTTTCACCGAGCAACGAAAACAAATAGGTTTATGGGCTCATCGGGTTTCCCCTAGATCTCCCATCCCCTGACCACTTCATTAATTAGGTACTCTTATCTATTCTATTCTAGGATAAGGGTAAGGGTAACCCTACCTATTGAAGTGTTCGGGGGAACTCCAGGGGTTATTTGATACTACTTGTTACGTCCCTTTGTCACTACTATTATATTGGCAATTTAAAACACAAAACATGTATTATTTAGGTTAGTAGTGTGGGAATCTCAAGTAATCTGTACTCATTCATTTTATTAATATAATGCTTACCGTGCGTGCCTGTGTCTGGATCGACGGGTCTTAGCACTAAGAGCTTAATCTTTTTGGACAACATTCATTTGAATTTTGGGGCCATTAATTGGGTCGATTTCTGTTACATTGGTAATTTTTCTATTAATTTTGCTGTAATAGTTTGGAAGTCTGTTATGAGTTGATTACTTAGCTTTGATTGGACAACTGTCTAGGTAATTTAGTATGTTAGCAAACTAGTGTTGCATAAAAGGGGATTAAACATAATTGTAATCGACAAGAATTGGTATCAGAGTAGTAAGTTAAGATTGCACTAACGACGGAAACTAGATGGCAAGCGATAGAGTCAGGGTTTGCAAAAATACACAAAACATAAGATGTAATGGATCACAAATTGGAACAAATATGAACAGAATTTAAGAGTGATCTAAATTCAGCCATGGATACAACAAAAATGCATCAAACAATATTTTCTATATATAAAAATATATATGTAATATATATATATATATATATATATATATATATATATGTATACCTTATTGCCTCCCACAAATCATTCTTCAATTTGATTGGCACTTTAGGCCAACTTTGATAACTTATCGGCACAAAGCACTTCACCATCAAACCCCCATAAGTTGATAATTATTTTTTGCTAGTATTTATTGGTTGACAAAGATCATTATATATAACTCTTATCTGTTCTTCACTGTTCTTTATTTTAGTCAATCTCTTTTGCTTCGTCGCACCTCTACCTTTACTACTATATTGTGAAGGTTTCTCCACGGGTTCTAGATCAATGTCTTCCACTTCAAGTTAAATAAATCGAACTGTTGAAATAAAAAAAAAATAATATAGATTTCATTAATACAAGTCGTAAATACTCAAACAATACAATTATTGAAATGTACCACAAATTAAAATTCACCATTTTATTCTATGTTAATTAAAATGTACAAGAGAATAATTTTCAAAATATTATGCCGAAATAATAATCCATAGTCTAGAACAAATGTCACATAGCCCATATTTCATACATTCAATTTCCAATAATCAACTGTTGTAGGTCCGACACAAAAAACTAAAAACTTGGACAACGTCACCAAACAAGCTTACATTTTAAGCGACTATAACTAATAATAAAGAACAATTCAAACATTAAGCATCATAACATCGTCTAACACAATTATGTTGGCGTATTGTCTATCCATGTCCCCTTAAAATCTTCACACATATAAGTTTC
The DNA here is from genome assembly GCA_949130495.1 of Sambucus nigra. Lineage (NCBI taxonomy): Eukaryota > Viridiplantae > Streptophyta > Magnoliopsida > Dipsacales > Adoxaceae > Sambucus > Sambucus nigra. The sequence goes on along the minus strand of OX422224.1, from coordinate 127,413,907 downwards.
AGAATATTCCTTAACCACGTCAAAGGATTCAATAGTTGGCAAAACTATAGTGCAAATATCATCCCCGAGACATCCATCATTGAGATCATCTTCATCATCTTTATCATAGTAATCCCTTTTAGCAGTTGACAATACAATTGAATATTTAGGACTCATTTGGTTCGGAACATAGAAAACTTGTTTCTCTTGCGAGGCTAAGATGAAAGAATCGGATTTATGACCAACTCTATCAAGATCGACGGATGTAAAACCAAGCTCGTCTATGTTAATTCTGTTTTTGTTATCAACCCAATCACACTTGAATAAAGTAATATGAATTGAAAAATAGTCAAGTATCCATATCTCCCTTATGACACCGTAGAAAATCATATCGGTACGAACAGGATTGTTGTCCTTTGCACTAGCTATCTGCAACGTCTTAGCAACTAGGCTCACTCCACTGTTTTGGGTTACTCGTGCATCATCGTGATCGTTTGTTAGGTAATGAACATCTTTAATGACATATCCGTGAACTTTGATGACGTCTCAACGAGGTCCACGAGCAATCCATTTTAAGTCATCTGAGATATTGTTGTTTGGGAGTTCTTCTTCGAGAGCAACCTATTAATATAAGAATTTTAGTTACTTATAAAACAAAATTCAAATTAACATATTAAAGTAAGGGGATATTTCATCTTTATTCCCACTTTAGTTTGTCATATTAGACCTCACCAACTATTTAGTTTTACTTTACACTCTACCATTATTTTCCAGTGGTTGGTATTAGACTTCGAAATTATTTTTCACTAAGATTTGCAACTAATAAATAAAAAAACAGTGGAATTTTTTAAAAGAAAACTAAAAAATGGGTAAAGTCTAATGGAAATTAAAGCGGTGGTTAAGTTAACATGTCCCTAAATCAAACCCTTTTACTTAACCAATGGATAAACATGCGGTTGTGATCTTCTTTAAGCCACTTCTTATTTTTCCCTTTTCGAGGATGGGTTTCTTTCAAGTATTGTTCATGATCCCTAACAAGGTATTAATGAGTAACGCAACATTAGTTATTAATATATGAGAAAAGTATGTGAGGAACTAACTTCATATTAATGGGAAGTTAGGAAAGTCATACTCTATGTAAGGTTGAACATCATTCGTGTTATGTAACATATGAAGATGTGCCTGCTCCAAGGACATGCGACCAACTTCAACGACATCTAAACCTCCTATCGGTTTATCATCATCCTTCCTCACCGGAATTTCAATTGAATATAATTCCTATAAGAACTCGGAAAAAAAATCAATAGCTTCTTATGCTGTGTAACATTGAGCAATACAACCTTCAGGGCGATTATGATTTCTCACATAGCCTTTTAATACTTTCACGTACCTAACACATTAAAAAGAAAAATAAATCGATAGACTTATTTACTTATATTAATATATGATAGTAAAGTAAATTGACCTAACCTTTCAATTGGGTACATCCATCGAAAGAAAATAGGATCGCAAAGTTCGGCCTCCCTCATAAGATGCACCATTAAATGCACCATAATGTCAAAGAAGGATGGTGGAAAGTATTTTTCCAGCAAACACAATCTGATAACAATTTCATTCTGAATTTCTTTTAGTTTTTACAAGTCCACTACTTTGGAACAAAGGGCATTGAAGAGAAAACATACTCTCATGATCGCATATCTCACATGTTTTGGCAACATCGATCGAATTGCAATGGGAAGAAGTTGTTACATTAGAATATGAAAATCATGAAACTTCAAGCCATAAAATTTCAAATCTTCTATAGAGACATGGCTTCTAAAATTAAAAGAGTACCCATTAGGGACCTTAAGGTCATGCAAAGTTTGGTAGAACATTTTTCTTTCCCCTCTTGATAACGTTTAACATGATGGCGGTAGGTGTGTCCTTTTTTCATTAACCTGTGGTGCTAACGCACTTCTTAAGCCCATTTTTTCAAGGTCGAGTCGACACTTCACCCCGTCTTTTATTTTTCCTGGAATATTAAGCAAGGTTCCAATGATACTATCACAGACATTCTTTTCAATGTGCATGACATCTAAGTTATATCGAATAGGCAAATCCTTCCAATAAGGAAGTTAAAAAAATATCGATTTCTTCTTCCAAAAATTTGCAACCCTATTATTACTAGGACCGCCTTTTTCAACCCCATTAGCTACCCTCCTCGGTCTCTTACGTTTTAATGATTTCTTCAAATTAACTCCCTCACATTTTTTGCCTTCTTTCCCCATGCAACCTTAAGTCTCCCAAATTTTATCAATATTTATTCGCCGCTTAAAGGTTCAGGGGAGGCTTGGAACCCTTACTCACCGTTAAAAGCCTTTTTCTGGCTTCGAAATGGATGATTTTGTGGAAGGTATCTCCTACGTCCCATATAAATGCACTTGCCATAGTGTTATAATCTGATGGAATACGTTTTTTCACTACATATTGGACAAGCATTAAAGCCTTGAACAACACTTCCAAATAAATATCCATAGGCTGGAAAATCATTAATTATCCACAACAGTATTGCCCTCAAAGTAAAAGATTCTTGTCGAAATGCGTCGTAGGCTTTAACTCCTTCATGCCACAAGGTATTCAGATCTTCTATTAACGGAGCCAAATAAACATCTATATTATTTTCCGGTTGTTTTGGACCCGATATCAACGTAGTCAACATTGTAAACTTTCTTTTCACACACAATTCCGATTCAAAGTTATATGTGTTCAACATGACCGGACAACAACTGTACCTACTACTAAGGGGACTATGAGGATTAATTTCGTCCATTGATAGTGCTAATCGAAGATTTCATGGTTCTGCTACAAAATCGGGCCACTTTTCATCAACTAATTTCCAAGTTGGTGAGTCTGCTGGGTGATGAAACAAACCATCAACAATTCTATCATTTGCATGCCATGTCAGAGACTTAGCGGTCTCTTTATATTGAAACCAAATTTTGAATCTCGGAACGGGTGAAAGTACCATAACACTTTCGCAGGGACACCTTATTTCCCCTCATCTCTTTTTTGTTCTTTTAAATTCTTCTTCTGTTTGAACCTGATGTTCCACAAGTGAGGCATTCAATAGCTTCTTTATACTATTTTCTATAGAGTATACAGTCATTAGGGCATGTGTGTATCTTCTGAAAGTCCATTCCGAATACCGATAAGCAACGTTTTGCCTCATTATTGGATGAAGGCAATACATTGTTATCCGAAAGCATGTCGGCAATGATTGACAGTATATTTGAAAAGCATTTATCAGACATCCCACTCTTCACTTTAAGATGGAATAGCTTGACGATATCGGAGAACTTTGTATACTTTTTACATCTTTCATACAATGGCTTCTCTGCATCTAAAAGCAACTTCTGAAAAATTTCTGCATTTCTTGTAAAGTCTTCTTTTATAGCCTCCACCATGTCAATCAACTCTTCAACATCCTCCATGGTATCCATATTAAGATTGTCACAGATAGGATCACCCATATTAACATCCGGCAATGTTTCACGATAATCCTCCTCTCCATGCCATTTCCGTACTGTATAATTTGGATCGATACCCGAACTATACAAATGTTGTCTGATTTCTTTAATACCCATTTTTAATCTATTCTCACATTGATTAGAAGGGCATCGTATGAAGTTCTCATCTAAGGAGGCATTTTTAGAAACCCTAAGAAAATTATCAACACCTTTTATGTATTCTTTTAATAATCTGTCCTTGCTCATCCAAAACCTGTCCATTCTGGCATGAGTATGTAAACCACCACGAGTGAGATATAAGCAATAAAAGATATGTAATTGTTAAAAATAATGCAATATTATACAACATAATACATTCACACCATTAGAAAATATCGTAGAAAGTATAATATCCCTCTAAAACTATCACAAAAAATACCAAAGACACCAACACCTAATAGTAATAAGACTTAATCAATCATAACTAACCAACTCAAGAACACTAACACACCACGCAAACACTATACAACCAAAACCAATTTTAAACATTGAAGAACTTCAATTCACAAAATTATTATACATATTCTACTATAATTTTATATATAATATGTATAACAACAATTGTTATACATATTATACATGACAGCAACAACCATTAGCGATTATATACCTATAAAATAATGAAGCAATTAATGAAAGCACATAGTATAATCATGGGACAGGCAATGCTAAAAATTAATAAAACCACACAAGTGAGGCATTAGCGAGTATATGATATACATACTAAAACAAGACAATGAAACTTCAAAAGCAAACTAACATATCATAACGCACCCCAGGATTGAACAAGAAAATGATCCAAAAAAGAAACATATTGGATAATGGAAGACAAAAAAAGCATACCTAACAAATTCATAATCAAGAAATCAAATGTCAAGATGCCTTAATTATAAACCAATACTCTCTTTAACTAAGAGCTACTAGTTTACCTCGTTATGATCACCATTTTGCTACTAACCACCTATATGAAACTGATGGAGATATTGAAGATAAAACATGTCTCCCTAAAATTAAAGAATTACAATTTTTTCCAAATAGAATTGGAAGGAAGATTCATAGATACAACGAGATAAAAGAGGCAGTGCTTAAAGATGTGAAGTCCCAGGCTCAGATTAAAGAACTAAAGTCAGTCAACTATCCTAAGATGCAAGATTCCCTTTATAGAAAATTCACTAGATCTAGATCTGATGTTAACAAAAACTAAGAGTCTCTTATTTTCATATGATTAATGTCCTTGTTCGGAACATTAGAGGAGTGTCAAAGAAATTATGCACAAGAAGATTGAAAAAGTTGCTAAAAATTCGTAAACTTACACTAATTGCCCCTCTGGAACCCAAAGTAGATAAACAAAAGTTGGATAAGTTCAATTTCAGATATGGATTTGAAGGAGGTTGTAGAAATATTTATGGGAAATTATGGATTTTTTGGAGGTATAAAGTTCACTATCAGGTTGTGTTTGATGTTGATCAACAACTGACAGTGGGCATTTTTCATCAATCATTTAACATAGAGATCATGACGACAACTATGTATGTTAAATGTAATAAGGGGGAAAGGGGTGTTCTTTGGGAGCAATTGGTTTACATTTCTTAAACATGTCTTTCAAAATCTCACTTGGTAATTGGAAATTTCAATGCAGTGACCTGCTCTAGTGAATAATTTGGTGGTAATCAAATTGATAAAATAGTGGGAGATTTCACTTATGCATTGGATGATTGTGGATTAATTGATTTGGGTTATAAAGTAACAAGGTATACCGGATGTAATAATAGAGTTAAATATGTGTTCATTATGTCTAGATTAGATTAGGGTTCATTAATCTCCATTGGTCCTCCCTATTTTGTAATACCTCCATTCAACACCTGAACATGTCTTCTTCGGATCATGGACCTCTTTTGTCTAATGAGAAATCATAAATGAACCTTTTCCCTAAAGCCTTCAAGTTCCAAAGTATGGGGAGATCAGATGTGAATTTTTATGATATTATAAGGTCTTCATGGAATAAGGAGACTAATACAATTGGGATGAGAAATTTAAAATGCAAAGACTCAAAAGGATTCTTAAAAATGGAATAAGGAGACCTTCAAAGAAATTTTTCAAACTGTGAAGAATTTAGAAGATGAAGTGCTTCAATTGGAATTGGATTATGAATCTGATAGGAAGGACGACAATAGAATTTCTCTTAATAAAGGGAGAGAATATTTATTGGAAGCCTTGAAGAACAAAAAGATATTTTGGAAACAAAAAACATTTATAAAATGGTTTAAGGTTGGTGAATCTAATACCAGGTATTTTCATTCCACTAAAAAGGCCAATCATAAAAACTCCTGATCAATAGTATTAAAGACAACCACGGTTTGGAGATTGAAGATTATCAAGAGGTATGCAACTACATACTGAGTCATTTCTAGTTTTTGTTAACTATTAACTCTCATGCTATTAATGATGAAATATCAGATATGATACCAAACATTATCATCTCTGATATTAAAAATATGTTGGAGATGTTTGCTTCTGAAGATGAGGTGTACCAAGCAATGAATGATCTTAGTGCAAATTCAACACTAGGTCCTGATGGATTTGGGGAATCCTTTTACAAAAATTACTGGAACATAATAAAGTGTGATCTTATGTCCGCTATAAATAGTTTATTTACCGGTCATGAACTTCCTAAAAGATGGACAAGTAATTCTATTATGCTTATCCCTAAAAGATAAAAGTCCAAAGAAGTGTGAGGACTATAGACCTATCAACTTACGTAGTTTTTCATATAAAATCATTTCTAAAATCCTTTCTTCCAGGTTGTCCAAGGTCTTCTTTTAGTTATTTTATCCTAATCAAAGTGGATTTGTCAAAGGTAGAAGCATCTAAGACAATATCCTTCTATCTCAAGAGATGGTGCACAACTTAGGAAGGAAAATTCATATTCGTAATTCCATTACAAAAATTGACATAAAAAAGGCTTATGATAAATTTCATTGGAAATTTTAATCAATGTGTTAAGAGGTTTTGAATTTTGGGAAAAATGGATTGAATTTATTTGGAGATGCATATCTAATAATTGGTTTTCAATAATGATTAATGGCCAATCCAAGGGCTACTTCCACTCAACTAGAGGCTTAAGACAAGGGGACCCATGTCCCCAAGTCTATTCATATTTGCAGTTGATTACCCGAGTAGTCTATTAGATAAAATGATGTATAGTATCAATACATAACCTCATTATCATCCAAGTGAAAGCCCACTCATTCTCATTTATCATTTTATGATGACATAGTGATTTTCTCTAGAGGAGATAAAAAGAGTTTAAAGGACTTAATGAAGTTCCTTGACATGTTTTCATTAATAATTGGGCATAATATAAACTTCAATAAAAGTATATGTACCATTAATGAGAAGCAGGAACCAATAAGACGAAATAATATAGCTAAAAGCACAGATCTCAAGTTTAGGGCTCTTCTACTCAAATACTCAGGGTGCCCTTTGTTGAAAGGGGGGAACAAAATTAAATTGTATTGGAACTTGTTTGATTCTCCAAGAAGCAAAATAGCTGGTTAACAGGCTAAAGTGTTATCCACTAGAGGTAAATACATTCTGATCAAGCATGTTCTCTCTTCTATTCCCTTTTACCTCTTGGGTTCTATTCAACCTTCCAAATCGGTAATTAAAAGAATTGAATCTATTTTGAATAAACTCTTTTAAGGAGGCAATGAAATTCATGGATTTAAATACCAATGGGAAGGATGGGAATTTTTATGCAAAGAAAAATGTTAAAGAGGCCTGGGATTAATTAATTTTAACCTCATCACTAAAGCTTCAAGTATGTGATTGGTTTCGAAATATATAATTGATGATTCTCTATGGGTGAACTACATACAAATTATTGGATTAAACTTCAAGTGTTTTTTTCTCTTGGAGAAGAATGATTGAAATCAAAGACACTTGTCTTAACCATATGGAAAAGCATGGAGATCAGTGGATTTAGAAAGCTTATAATTCAGGTTCATTCACTTTTAACTTTTCTTTTGAGATTGAAAAAAACATTATACTTTTTCCAAAGTTATGTCTAATATACGGGATCCTTTTATTCCTAAAAGACCCTCTATCTATATTTGGAGAATACTTAATGACTGTTTGCCTCTTGATAAAAACATAAAAAAACAAGGAATATTGTTGGTATCTGGATGCAAAGCTTATCATAACCAAGTTGAGTCCATTATGTACCTATTTTACAATGTAAAGAAACAAAGCCTATATAAGATTCCTTTCTCTGGTCTTATGGGAACCAAAATTGATAGAAATTCTATTTTTGCTATGTTAATGTGCTGGAGGTATAAAGAAAGTTCAACAGATTACTTGAGATTCCTTGGGAAAGTTATTCCTATAGTCATTTGTTGGAAGATATGGAGAAGTAGGAATATGGCCTTTTATGATATAATAAAGTTCAATAATCACAACATTATATCCCAAGCAATCTCCCTTATATCCATCAATTGTAATGGTGTGAATTTTAAAAACCCTATCCAAAACTTTGACGATATAATCACAACTGTGTTTTTATTTGAACATATCCCCCAGATCGAAGATGGTTAAAATAACTTAATGCATCCCCCGTTGCCATAATTGGATAAAATTAAATGTGGATGGTGCACCTGAAGGTAATCCAGGTTCTAATGGATATGGTGGTATAATCAGAGATCCTAGAGGTCAATTGGTAGGTGCTTTTGTAAATTCTAATAGTGTTTCTACCAACACTAGAATGGAGCTTATGGGGCTCATTATGGGTCTTAAAATTTGTTTAAAGTATAAAATGAACTATATTCAAATTGAAGCTGACTCATTAACGACGATCAAAATTATAAATAAGTGTTGAAAACCTCCATGAATATAAAAAGAAATCATAAAAGAAATTCAGAGTAATCTTAGATATTCCAAGTTTACTTCGAATAATTGCTTCAAAGAATCTTATATGGCGGTTGATTGCTTGGCGGATGTTGGTGTTGATATGTCATCCATTAAGATGTATGTTGATTCCCAGGATCTTCCTAAACTAGTTAGATGTGCTTTGAAGTTAGATAAGATTGGTTGTAATTTATCAAGTTAGATGTCATGTTTTTGTAATGGGTCTAAAGATAAAGTCCCAAGTTTATTTTATGCTTTTTTTCCTTTTGGTCATTATCTCCCCAAAAGGTTTCTAGGTTTTTATGAGCTTGTAATATCCACATAGGAGAGGCTTTTTCTTCTTTATTATCTATGAAGACCTAAATATAACTTAGGCCCAATCCAAGATCAGCCGACCAAGACCAATAATATGAAGGGCATGCCCGGACCATTCTATTAGCAAATGGATTATTGACATCATTTATCACATGGATAATTACGAACACATCTACAGTTACTATAAGGTCATGATGGTTACCTAAAATATCAAAGGAGATATTCAGGGAGTAACCACACAATCTTATCTCAAGCTAAGAAAGTTCCTTGGCTGGTTCAACCCCTGCGATTTTATACCACTATAAATACATCCCACGCCCCCAGGGACAAGGGGTGTGTACTTTTGAAACTTTGAGAGAACTTAATAAAATAAAGTAACCTCTTCGTGGATGTAGGCAACTTTTCGAACCACGTATTTTTCAATTATATGATTGGAATCTTACATTCATTCTTTAACTGCTTTCCAGATTCCATTTAATTATGATTAATTTGACTCACACTTGGCGCCATTTGTGGGAATGATTTTACTTCCATGAAAATGATTCCTTCGAAGAGTAGTTAGGATGTCTCACCAACCAAATAGTGCACCCAAGCTTAGAGATGTGCGAGCCGATTTGGCTCCACTGATGGTCTGGTTTGAGGTTTGTTAATATGGGAACCTAAGGTATCGATTAGAACAACCACCTTTGGAGGAAATATATAGGCAACCTAGATCTACTCAGATCTCATGCCTTATCGTTGCCTACGAAGTAATGGTCCAACAGCAAGAGGAGGTAGCTCTCCTTTAGGTTGAAGAAAATTCTTACCTCCAACGGCGACTAGAAGAGATGGAGATAGAACTTTACCAGAACCAAAAGTTCTAACCTTGGACTCCTAGACCTTAGGAGAGCAAGACTCGCAATCTATAGTGACCATATATAAATCTATAGTGATGCGTAATCAAAGGCTTCAAATTTGTGATGCGTAAGGTAAACATATATAAATCTATAGTGACCATCAATGAATATGGTAAAATACTTACACTCACCTATTACTAACATTGTGATGTCCACATAAATGGGAGTGAACTAATTCTAACAGATATTTGGATTAATAACATTTAATGGTGAACATAATCTTGATCATTTTATCTTCTAACTAAGATTCACAGATTTGAAGTTTGAATAAGTTTGAATCAGTTTCATCTGCCCGAAAGCAAATGCCTCTTTTAAAAATGGAAACACATTAATGAATCAATTAATTTATAGCAATTCGTAATGAATGATCAATTACAATGCAATAATGAATGTAGTTGGATTGATATCACACTTTGTTAACAAATAAAGAGTAGGGGATATATACATCACACTTTTATTTAATCTAACATAAATTGTATATCATTTATCTCATCTTTGCTAAAAATGATAAAAAAGATGAAATCACCGGTCCAAATGTCTAATCACAAAAACACTGGATCACAAAACACAATAGTCATTAAGTGTATAAAAATATTCAAGAATACATATAATGATTTTATTAACAAACACTTGTTTAATCATATTTTAAAAAACAGGAATTTCATAAAGAACACCACATGATTTGATAATATAGTGCCACAAACATGCACTGGCCCCGTTTCAAATGAGACTCAAATGAGGAAAATTTAACCAAGTACTAACTAATAATCAAATGTTATTTAAAAATTTCAAGGGAATAAAAAAAACTAATAATTCCACCCTGATACACAAACACACACATACACATTGAAATTAATTTCAATCTAAAACATCACACACTGAAATTAATTACAATCTAGAACACTGAACATCAAGGCTGATACACACACAATGACGGATCCAGGATTTTAATTCAGGATGGGCGGAACTGTAAGACTGATTTTTTTTTCACAACTCAGGCAAAATATTATTTAACATGTTAAAATTAACCAGTCCGACTCGAAAGAAACCCGAATATGACGGTCTGACTCAAACGAAACTTGAATATTGAAGGACACAAGAGCGATACTGCACAATTACGTATTAGGAACTAAAAATCTTAACCAAAATTCAAGTACTAAGCACTAAATGAATTGACCCTACATTTCTAAACATCTAAATATTATACATTAAGCATAACATTTTGCATTACGTCAAAAACTAGATATTTTATATTTAACTTAAATATTTTAAGTCAACCGGGACAATTAATGTTTAGTCGCTAGGAGCTAAGTATATTTTACATTTAGTCCACCTTATTTTTTTAATTTTGCATAAACTCCCGTGTTTACTTTTTTTGATAATTATTTCTTAAAGTTTAGAATAAGATAAAAAAAAAGTTTGTAACTGTTTTATGCGGCGAGGGATCTTTAGGAATAGAATAAAAAAGTTTGGACTATATATTAATTATAAAATTGTCGAGGGACTTTTCTTCGAATGACCCTACTTTTTTTTGCAACAAGTCATTAACAGAAATTATTAAACATTTATCATATAAACGGAAAAGCAAATAAAATTACGCTTGAAACTAATGACTCAACTATTTTTTAATGTGTATGTTAAAAAAAATGACAATATATAAACTGAATTTATAATAGACACAATTCTTTAAAGAGTATTAGTGTTAATAGTTGTAATAAATCTAAACAAATAATGGCCTGAACAATGCTTGGCACAAATATAACTATTTACTAATGTAAAAATAGTTGGTAAAGAAACGTACCCAAATTCTCTATATGCAGACTGGGCCGGGGTAGAAAACAGGAGAAGAAGGAAGGCGTCCCAGCTGTGAGTCTGATAAAAGTCACAAAATAAAAAGAAAGAGAAATCGATTAGGTTTTCAAACAAAAATATTACAAACTCATATACACAAATCAAGAAAAAATCGCATATACACAAATCACACACACAAAAATCAAGAAATCTCACACACACATATCAAGAACAAATCGCATATACACAACACATATACACAAATAGAATCCATATATATACACAAACCCTTGCAAATCCATATTAGGGCTTTTTGCACGTGATTGATTGAATCTCACCGGTGCCAAAGGTGATCAGATGTGAGAGGGCCGGAGGTGAAGTGAGAGGGTTGTACGTGCGATCCAGAGAGAGAGGGTCGCGCGAGCCAGAGAGAGCGGGGAATTTTGAGGAAGCAAACTATTGGAGCGGGAATGAAAAAAAATAGCCCCGCCTATTTTTTTTCATTTATCTCTATTTTTACTCAGAAGGCTGAAATAATTAAGGTATATTTATGTCATCCATATATAAATATGAGATAAATGGTTTGTTTTTTATATCAATTTTACTTAAATTGAAATAAAAATTTACTTTAAAAGTCAAGTTGACATAAATGAATATTATTTATGTCAATTTACATGTGTCTGACATAACGTTCATTTTTAAAGTGACATAAATGATCTTTTTTCTTGTAGTGTGAATGTATCCAAAACTAGTAACCACTTCTAGAAGCACAAGTTTATTTTTGTCAAAGGTGACTAGGCATTTAACCCAAACTAAGTTAGAAAAACTAAAAGGGTTCCTCCAGATTGGAGTGTCCCTAACTTCATTAGTATTTTCTTCTAACTATTTACCATATATTTCTTTTTTTAACCTGTACCATGACTAATATCTTTTCTTTAGTTACTCATAGAGAAACATTCTCCTAAGATCTCTACTTTTAAGATAAGGCTAATAAAATCTTTTCTTTTGACAAACTCGCAGAGTTCGGCTATTATCAAGTTGATATCCAAACTGATGCTAATGCTCAGGCCAAGAATGAAGTTGAAAAAGGCAAGTGAATTTTCTAAAGTGTAAGTTTTCAAAATTTTTGAGTTCGTCTTTATATTAATGTATGTTCCTTTTTGGTGAAGCATCAACTCCTTACACCTCTCAATTTCACACAGAGTCCTCCTAGGGGATGGCACCCAAACCAACCAAATGAGCTGCCTTTACCCTTTCTCGAAAGAAACTGGCAGAGGCCATGAACAAACTTATCGTGACTGAGGCCGAGTGTAAAAAGAGTGTGTTTGATCCTTCCATAGTTATGCCTGATCATAAGAGGAATAGGCTATTTTTTACTCAAAGAAATCTTGAAAATAATGTATGCTGATTGATGGGGGTTAAGCTCATTGCCTGTTGAAAGAAGTGACCCTGTACTAACCTCCCTGAGGTGCCTCCCTATGTAAAGGACTCTGATGCGCCCATTACTTAAGCCAACCTGAAGAAGGATAAAAAGTTCCTTTGGGTCCATATAGCCAACTCCATGGATAAACTCGGCTACCATGGATATGAAATTGACTTCAGGTATCTCATGTCTCTGAGTATGGATACCCTCTGGTGCTAGACTTAGCACAAGGCTATTAAGGTAATCATAAAATCCTATTATTCTCCTTATAATTTCTTTATCTATGTTAGCCGATCTCACTCTTGTCTTTTACCGCAAGCTGTGGCCACCACCATCCTATAAGAATGAGGCAAGGTATCTATAGAGTAGTATGCCACTTTTAACCATGAAAAGAAGATGAACTAGGATCTCATGGCTCAATCACAAGCATGGGGGATAATTTAACTACTGACAAGACTAGAGACACCTAAGCCGAGGATGAATTAAAAAACAAATGTGGGTGAGGTAAAAAACAGGGGGAGAAACTTGTGGATGCTGATAAAAAGCTAAAGGAGGTTGATGAGAAGCATACGTTCAATGTTTCTATCATCCAAATCTTATAGGGTGACATGGCCATGGCCTATAATCCTAAAGTGACTTAGTACAAAGCTTTTGGAGAATATTCCTAGGAAAAAAGGCATATATTGTTGATGGGTATATAAACCTTAATAAGAGAGTTATGAATCATTACCCTCATATTATATATGTCATTGGTATTTGGTAGGGAGGCTATGGCCCTGGATACAGTTGACGAACTGGGCATCGATACTCCAACTCAGGAGACTAACATTACCGAGATGACTTTAAAAGAGACAAACCATACTCTAGATATTGAGGCGACCCCATAAGACACGGATATTATCGTGTACTCGTAGATCATTCAGATCCTGGTACCTCAGATAATCCTCCAATGGAATGAGCTTCTTCTAGAATTCTTTTTTGTTGCTCTTTGAAGAAAAGTTTAATAATCTATTGACATTTTATAGTTGATTAGCATTTTCACAATGTATTTGCGGTTGTTCAATATACTAAATTACTTTTTTTATGAACAAACTTCTTTTTGAAATATTTATTATTGATGTTTGAATACACATTTTTATTTCTTCTTAAGTTTGACTGTTAGTCCAAGCAGCCACCGCCCTGATTAGTTTCATATATTGCATTATTACCCATTGTACTATGCCACATTGCAATCCTATGCTCGTTAAACTCACTTTTATAATCCTTAACTATATAACCTTATATATTCATTGTTAATTGCTTGTGAAATGTTTATTTGAGTATTTACAGGGTTTACGATGCTAATGGTGAAGTCGGGAAGAAAATAGGGCAAGAAATATGCACATATTCACCTTCAAGAAAAAAATGGTAAATTCAGATGACCAATTTCGGACTCTCACGAAAGTTTTTGATCTCGAATCAAGGAATGCTTGGGTTCAAATGGTGAATCAATCCGACATCACACGAAAAAATTATGACCGTGCAAAGTTTGAAATAAAAAGATCAAAGTCAAAGCTCCAAGTTAAGGCTAAAGCCAGACCTCGTGACATGAACACTGTTGAAATATTGTTAGCCATAAAACATAGGTCACTTCAGTTCTTATGGTGCGCGAATCGGAGGTCATTTGATGGAGATAGGAAGTTTTGGGGTTCTATGTGTAATATGGGAAACTATTTTGAAACAGGAGTTATATATTATTATTGTCATACATTAAATTAGAATCAAGTTGACTTAAATGGTTCGCTTGAAGTTTGGCATGGGGGCACGGGCCACGTGCCCATGCATGCGAACCCTTCGTCGTTCTACATGCTATATTCCTTTTCCCTCATTATGTATTTTACCACATAACTTCTTTCTTTTATATTCTTTCCATTCCACCCCCATACTTTATTCTCTCTCTTTTTTCTTTTTAAAAGAAACTAAATTTTATATATTTTTTTCTCCCACACTCATTTAATCAGCATCCCATATTAAAAATTAAATACTCCTTTAACCATAAACACTTTTTGCTATTTAATTAAATTCACCCATAATTTTGTGAAATTTCAATGATGCCCCCAATCTATTTCTTTCTACCTATAAAAGGGTCATTGGGTTTTACTGTTCCATCACCCAATTTTTGTTGAATAGTAGTACGTAAATTATAGTATGAAATATCATTGTAATTTCGATTGGTTGTTATACAACGTTCGAGATTATAATAGATAAATTTGGTCTCGTGTTTGTTGTTATTCAAGATTTTTCTTTTTTTATGTGTAATACACCGAGTTGAAGGTCAAGAAATTATAAAATGAGGATTTCGATCCCATTCTTTGTAATTTACTTCATTTAAGACTACGTGGCATAACACAAGGATTCCGAAAGATATTCAACCATTCATTCTACCTTATTCTTTTACATAATTATCATTCATTCAAGTAAGCCTGAAATACTGCTTTAATAATTTTTACGAGCGTGAATTCTTTCTATATTTGCATCCCAATTGCGGTTATCATCATGTTAGTTATGAGTAACTAAGTTCTTAACATTTACTATTTATGAACCTACCTAGAATTTGTATATTTTTATAAATTAAGTTATGCTTTATGGATAAAACCATATAAAGTAAGTTAAAATAAATACTTGGTGATTTCATAGTTAATTTCACACATTAGTCATTGTTGAATATCGATTTATATATTTCAAAATACTTTTGGACTTATTTTCGTGAAGTTTAGTAAAGTTGTTATCCTCCATATAAAAATTGTCTTGCATATTTGATAGTTAACTTTACGAAATTTCAAACTTGAAACTTAATTCTTAAAACTAATTAAAATTATAATAATTTTTGCAACTTTGTTAACCTTCACCCAAAAACATCTAAAAATTCAACTTTTTTCCACTTTTCAAGAATTAATTATAAACCAAAACAAATAACCTTTTCTTATTTCTATTAGAAATTTACAAATAACCTCGATTAGTATTAATTACACCATTTCATATTTAATCTCCATGGATATGATACAAGACTTATCAATACACTCATCAATCTTTCAGTTTTGGTAATTGATAAAGAGCTTTCGCAAAAAGACTCGATGATATTACTACAATGAAAAGCTCTTATCAAAATGGAGCTATTATCACGGATTGAAAAAAAAGCATCATTAAAATCAATTTAGTTCGTAATTATTTTTCATTTTAGTTGTTATTCATATATTATGATTTTTAAAGGAATAGAAACTAAGTTAATTGTCCAATAAACAATAAATTAAGCTCAAATTTTGAAGAACAACTTGTCGATTTAGACTTGGCCTCAACTAGTATTATCCACTCCCAAATTTGATGACCATGGTCATCGTCCAACCTACCATTCACCGTCACTACATACCCATCACAAACAAAATTGTTCAAAACATCATCCGCACCACCTTCCGTCCAATCATCATATACACCACCCTGTTTACCACTCCATTACAACTCGATGGCCAACTTTCAAGGTAATCGAGGTGTGAATGCACCTCAAACTTTGGGAGATGATCTCCTCCAATAGATGATTACGACCCTGAGATGTATTACATATACTTATTACATCATGAAATTCCATTTCCATAATGTCACGATTAGCCTTTTGTCGATGTTTCGCTGAATGAAAAATGAAAATTCGTATAGTCATATAAGTGACTTCGATGAAGTGTGTAACACTTTCTCCGACCAAAATTGCATCCTCAACTTATAAGATTGAAATTGTTCTACTTCTATGTGTAGAATAAGGTGAAAGAATGGTTGACAACATTACCTCCTAATTCAATTGGCACATGGCATGAACTTCATGATTTATTTCTTAAAAAATTCTTTCCTTTTTATAGAAAAACTTTAAAGAAATAAATCCTGAATTTCATGCAAAAGGAAGGTGAAACATTCGATAAATGTTGAAAACATTTCAAAATCCTATTATGCCAATGTTCGAACCATGGATATGATAAAATAATTCAAATTTCTATATTTCATGGGTCTCTCAACACAATGACAAATCAGTTGGTTGAGATAATATGTCAAGGTAGTTTTCTTACCCTTGGTGCGGATCAAGTCGAAGATCATTTTGAGCTTATAGATAAAACCACCCGAGGATTGGATGTTTTTGACCCATATGATCGCATTCAAAAATCCAGTATAGGTGCCTCTAGGCAAAAAATAAATATATACCTCACTAAAGTACAGGAATAGAACAAACACACAAAGTATGCACTACTGTGTCGCAAAGTTGTGGCGATGCAAGTGAGCCAGGGGAAAATAACCAAAGCCCCTATCATAGAAGAGCCTTGCGATATTTGTGATTTAGTTGGACACCCTACTAAGGAGTGACCCATACTCCCATTTATCAAGGGGTCATTATCGAGAAATCCAACACTAAATAGGCATTTCGAAAGACTTACCCCAATAACCTCTATGGCGACGACAATAACCCCCTTATAATCCGAATGACAGAACACCAAATCCTCTATTTTGATATAGGAACACTCAGAATGCAAAATTTTCAGGGATGAGCAACCAATCCACCAATCCAGTACCTCCACATTTTTAACCAAAATACCAACCTCAACCTCGAACTCAACCACCATGCAGTACTAACATCCAATTCTAACAATCCGTCTCACATACCCTTATATTCCACCCCATAAGAAGGCTAATGAAGAGTTTCAAACTCTAAACCAAAGAATAAACCAACTAGAACAGTCTGTCCATTCACAATCATCCAAAATGTCACAAATGGCCTAGGCCATTCAAGCGATATAAGCATCTTTAGTGGAATTAGTTCAAAGCTAGGAAGGAGGGAACAAAGCTTGTCCCCCTGCTCAAACTGAACATAATCCAAAGGGACAAATGGACATTGAGGGGTAAAACCCCAATGGGACCTATATTGATCAAGAAAATTGTATCACTACCCTACGAAGTAGTAAAGCAGTCACTAACTGTGTCATAAGGCTACCTCCAAAACAAATTTTTCTGAAACACTCCTTAGGAAAAGGCATTAACCCAATAGCGGTAGGGCCTCATAAAACATAAGAGTTAGATAATGATATCTACTTTAAGGTAGAAAAGCCTACTCATGCTTCTAACCCTATAATCCAAAACATGCACCTTTTCCTCGGACACTCAAGAAAAAAGAGAACAAATCTACCGATGAAGGGTTCTTGGAACTCTTTAAACAAGGGGACATGAATGTTCCATTACTTAAGGAAATTAAACATATGCCCTAGTATGCTAAATTCCTCAAAGACTTAGGCAAAATAATCTAAAGCAAAATGTGCACAAGAATGCATATATTGCAGCACAAGCAAGCTATATCATCACTAACGAGATTTTTTCCAATTTTAAAGATCCCTGATGTCCTACAATTGTGTGCATAATTGGGGAGCAAAATATTGATTGTTCCCTCCTTGACTTAAGCGCTAAAGTTAACCTTCTTCCATATTTTGTATATTAAAAGTTAAAATTGGGAGAGATTAAAGAGACGAAATTCCGTTTACAACTCGTCGATCGATCCACATGAATACCTCATGGAATTATGGAAGATATTATCATCCAAGTAAATTCATTATACTAACCTATAGACTTCATTAACTTGGACACACAACCAGTCGAAAAAAGGAGTTCTCAAATCTTGGTAATCTTTGGACAACCATTCTTGTCCATTGTTAATGCCAATATCAACTGCAAGAATGGGTTGGCAAAATTGTCTTTTAGAAACATGACCATTGAGGTGAATGTTTTTTTCCCTTAAAGTGGCATAGTTACCCCGATGAGGATGAAACTAATACGGTTGCATATATAGAGATAAATTTTTAGGAATATATTGACCTCTCTTATTTTAAAGATCCCTTAGGGGCGTATATTTTTAACTCTTTGAATGGTGATCTTTGGAGCAATGAGTCTGAAGATAATGAATTACTTACTTCAAATTACTATTTATTGAGTGGCGAGATTAGAGACATTTGCCATGACCTCGAGCTGAACGAGGAAGACTTTGTTGATAAAGGATTCAATAGCATAGAGAAAATCTTAATATTAAGGATAATGATGGGGTTATTAACGAGTCAATATGAATCTCCCAATTTGAAAAAAATTACACCTAAGGGAGACCTTCCATTTCCTGTCTAGTATATTGGTTCCAACTCTTGAGGTAAAAAATTACCTAAATAACTCAAGTATGCATTTATGGGAAGTTTGAAGAAACGTCCATTTATAATTATTGCCAACTTGACACCTCTTAAGAATCGGCTCTTTTAAGTGTGTTAAGAAGACTTAAAAATTCCATAAGGTGGTGAATTGCTAACTTGAAGGGATTAGTCCCTCTGTTTGCACCCGTTTTATTTACCTTGATGATGATGCCAAACCTAATCGCCAAATGCAGAGACGGTTAAACCTGAATATAAATAAGGTGGTAGTTGTGAATGTAAGCGAGCTTTCGGATGCATGGATAATATAGCCTATCTCTGATAGAAAATGGGTGAGCCTAACCCAAGTGGTGACTAAGAAGTATGTCATAAAAATAATAGATAACACTGATTATGACCATGTTCCATCATGTGTTCCTAACAAATACCGCGTATGCATTGGATATCATAAGATCAATGCGGTTATAAGGAAATACTATTTTCCTCGACCCTTCCTTAATAAAATATTAGAAAGGCTATTCGGTCAAAAAATTTACTATTTTAGTGATGGGTAGTTAGGTTACAATCAAATCGAAATAGCCCCTAAGGATCAAGAAAAGACCACCGTCACGTGCTCGTACGACACCTTTGCCTTTCGAAGATTGTTATTTGGACTCTGTAATGCACTAACGACCTTTCAAAGGTGCATGCCGAGTATTTTTAGTGATATGGTGGAAGACATTGTTGAAGTATTCATAGATAACTTCAGCGTGTTTGGTAACTCTTATGATGCTTGTCTAGAAAATCTTAAACGGGGTCTAGAAAGATGTGCTGAGAAGAATTTGATTCTCAACTAGGATAAATGCCACTTCATGGTGATAGAAGGAAACGTCTTGGGCCACGTTGTATCCAACGAGGATATCCAAGTTGACAAGGCCATGTTTGATGTCATTTTTAATCTTTCCCCTCCCAAAACCCTCAAAGATATGAGGTCATTTCTTGGGCACGTCGATTTTTACTGAAGATTCATCCATAACTTTAACACGATTACACGCCATATGTGTGTTCCCTTGGATAAAGATGTTCCATTTCTATGGACAGACGCGTGAAAATAATAGTTTGAGAAGTTTAAATCTCTCTTGACCACTACTCCATCATCCAATCACTCGATTGGTCTTTTGCATTCGAGTTGACGTATAATGCCAATGACTATGTCGAAGGGTTGTTTTAGGTCAAAAAAGTGATCAGAAGACCCATGTGATCTCTTATGATAGTGTCACGCTTAATAGTGCACAAATGAACTACTCCACAACAAAAAAAGAGTTACTAGCTAAGATCATCCGTTATATGTTTCACCGATAATGATACTCTTAAATATCTTCTCTCTAAGAAGGACACTAAGATTAGACTTATTCATTGGGTGCTACTCCTCTAGGAATTTGACCTCTGAATAAAAGATAAAAAGTGGTTGAGAACATCTTTGCGGACTACTTGTCATGATTAATGTTTAATCACGATCACATTAACCTAAATCCCATGCGAGAGTGTGTTCCTGACGAGCAACTCATGACCATTTTTATTTTTCCGTGGCATGCCGATATATCCAATTTCGTTATCATAGGGTCATACCCACCGCAGTTCTCACCCAAGGACAAGGAAAGATTTTTTATAATGTCCCGATTCTTCTTCTTTGATGACCCTTATATGATCAAATATTATCGGGAACAGATTATTCGAATATATGTCCCGAGTGATGAGATTCTTAGTGTCTCATTATTCTATCACAATAAAGCATGTGCAGTATATTTTTTTCCCAAAAAAATGCATTCAAAAGTCTACATTGCGAATTTTATTGGGCCACACTTTTCAAAGATGCACAAATATTTAGAACAACTTTCCCTCGTTTCTAATTACTTGTGAAGGTCACTAGACGGAACATGATGCATCTGTCCCCCATCCTTGTGATCGAAGTATTAAATTCCTAAGGCATAGACTTCATGGGTCCATTCCCTAAATTAAACCAGTTCAAGTACATATTAATCATTGTTGACTTGTGCTGATATGGAAGAACACCACGAAAGTGGTGTTGAAGTTTACAAAAGAATATATCCTTAATAAAATCTCTCAATTTTTCTATTTATAATTAGGTTTTAATTCTAGTAACACAAGAATGAATGTCTTGGAGTTCTAGACAGTGAATAGTTTCCTTATATTATTAGTTTGAAGTTTAATGAGTACCTAAAGTCACACGACATATACTTATTTGATTAGATCCAATAGGATTCTGACAAATGTCCTTCTAAAAGGTGTGTAAAAATTCGTGACAATTCCCTTCACGTGTTATTGTTGTCTTAAGAGTTATTGATTGAGATGAATAAGAACAAAAATATTTTTTTTGGAGAAATCTACACATTTTGGATGTCTAATGAACAATGCCTCTCCATAAGTGGAAGAGGAAAGCCCATAATGACTAAAGTTGACCCTTCTATGATAAGTCTAAGTTCTCTAATAGTAGGATCATTAGTAATCATGTGATATTATTTTATTAGCGTATCTCGATTTATAAGGTATTACAAGGAGATAAATACATGATACAATATCCCATGATTGCACCATGGAGGAATCCCGATGGAAGTATATGTATTTTATATAAATATTGGTGCTTTGCCCTTAGAATGTGTATAGGTGGGTGTATGGACATGGAGAGGCTTCGAGTGTTGCATGCACTGGAATTATATTTAATTTTAACATCAACGTTATTAAAATTTATTTGATTTTGGCATCTGCTAATTATGTTCAATAGGGGTTTAACACCCCAAAAAGAAATAATGCATCATTGACCCTTAATTATTCATGCATTCGTCAAACGACAAATTGGATCGCTATTTATCTATTAAGTTAATAAAATACCCTTATTAAAAAAATAGACTTTTTTCAAAACTGAATTGACCTTCTTCTTATCTCTCTTCTCACATTTTAGCTTTACTTTTTTTAGATCTCTCTCTCTCTCTTACACAAACACACACATGGACACATATTTCCATAGTACCCACCACCACCAAACCTCATGTCCATTTCCACTTGCCACCACTTACTAAATCCCATACAACTCATAGCATGCATCACCACCTCTCCGAGACCAATCCCACTATAACACCCCGTATTTATGAGTATTTAAAACTGAATTATTCAGTTATTTTAAATTACATACGTGATGTAATCTAATTGAATTAAATATTATGTGTTTGTTATTATATTAATCGGGAGAGATAAAGATTAATATTCATTGAATATAATTACTAAGCGAATAGTAAATAATTATTTTACGTTATAACGAGTGATGGTCACTTGACAGGGTTATATCTCAACCGGGAGTCGAGTGTAGACTATAGGAGGTCGAGATAGGAGATTTGTGTAGAGTGACTCTGATAGTGATTATGAGGTCACGATTGATTCTAGATGGGGTGAAACAGTTAGATTAGTGTACTCCCATGTGTTGATTGGGTCACGGGGCAATTTTAGACCAACCCGAGACCTCGTAAGGGCATTTTGGTAATTTGGGAGATAGAGGATTGAGGAGCTACGAATTTTTAAGTGTTATATCAACATATAGTTGAGGAGGCAAGGTTTATAATCAAATAAAACTAATAAAGGCCATAAGAGAAGAAGAAGAGGGGATTCTTGGAGCATTCGACACCATTCTTGCGTCGTCATTACCATCGGAGTGCGCATAGGAAGGGGAGGTAGACAACTTCATCATCTGAAAATGAAATTAGACCACCTTCACAAGAGGCTAGTGTTAATCTTTCATGTTCTTGAATATTTATACTATCCATAGTAGCATTATAAGTAATCTAGCACGAATACATGATTTTGAGATAAAATAATGGGCTTAATTCATGTTAATAATTCGGAATTCATATTAGAGACTTGAGTTCTGAGTTTGATGAAATGAAATCTGACTTTTGGGATGTTATGAGGGATTAATTATGGGTTTTATGAATAACATGCATGAAAAAGTGAAACTAAGGTTTGTATAGACAAATAATGACCAAATCTTGTTAAACATGGGATTTAATGATGCTTTAGTAATGGAAATTCACTAAAAACTGTTAATATACTTAAATTTGATGATGGGTTGAATTATATGGGAGTTTGGGTACGACCCATGGAGGTTGGTTTTGATAATAATGGAAGAAACTCAGAACAATGCAACTAGGAAGATGACCTCCTCATCACGAATCGATTCGGTTCCTTAGGTGAATCGATTTAGGTCAAGGAAGAATCGATTCGGCTGCCCAGTTTTTATCTATTTCCCTTATTTATGCCATATTTTCAAAATACATAAATGGGAAACTTTTGAATTATTCCTAAACTATAGGTAATGACTTAGTGAGATCCAGTAAACCTATGGTAAGGACTGAGGTTGGACCAAAACAAGGGGATCAAGACTAGGGTCGATTGGGCATAATATGAAACTTAATAAATTATGTGAACTAAGAATGTGTCACGAGGATCATGAGTGAACCAAAGACTTAGACCAGTCGTAAGGGGATGTATGAACTACTAAAATACCTTAAGGGATAGTTGGGACCCTTCGGGTAGTGAGTGATACTCGAAAAACATGAATCAAACATTGTGTGAAAATTAGTACGTTGACTATTTGAGAGAGATAAATACTATGTACAAATTTATAAGATGGGTTGTGTGCATACCTACTTAACATACACATGTGATTGGTTATGTCTGTGAACATACCTATGCTTCCTGCTATCACGGTAGATTCCGCACAGAGGGTGATCCGACCTTAGCGATTCCAGGGAGGTCTAGATTTGTGCCCCAGAGTATAGGACTTAGGGAATCCCACGATATATTGTGTATTAGTGGGACTGGAAGGTCAGTTGGGTATGTTTGGTATGTTCGTATCCCAGAGGCACCTCCATCGTGTGTTGTTTGATTTAGGGTTTGAGACGACATTTCGAACTGATAGTCCTTGATATAGTACGAGTGGTACATGGACTTAATAGTAGAGTATGCATGCATTGCGGTGGCCGTTTCGGGGATCCTATAATAGTATATATATAAATAGTGATATATATATATATATATATATATATAAATAAAAGATATTGTAAGTATCAGAAACTTAATGAAATGGTTTAGCGATAACTTATGAAAAATGTTAATATGGTAGCGTACTATATGGGCAGTACCGGGGAGCCAAACATAATGAGGTTAGATACATACTTACGTCTATTTAGGCTGGGTAGCATAAATAAGATTGTTATTAGGAGGCGTTAGGTGTGCACTTTAGTTGAGAGGTAAGGAACTCAAGGGTGAGTGCATGAAACTAATATGCAAATCTAATAGCTGCTCTTACTGTATTTTAACACTTACTAAATATTTTTCAAATGGTTTTAAGCTCTGACTCGTGTCAAAATATTTTTCCAAAACATTCTAAGTGTCTAGACATAGAGGTGCCAAGATTGATGACTCATTATAGGGATGCGTAGATATAGCATTTTTGGAGGCTTGCAGGAGTTTGCTTAGACACTTCAGTTATTCATTCCTAGACTAGGATTTACTATCTGCATTTCATTTGGTCATGTTACCCTTCAGTTGATACAGTTGTTCAGTTATTTATCAGACTATGTTTTGGATTCGGTTTAATTTCCTTTGATTTTATTGTTGGGTTTGGTCTTGGGAACCGGTGGTTTATTCGGTATTATTTATTTATATAGTTATCATATGATTAATTCAGACTATTATAATTGTGTGGATGGTAAGGTATTTATTTTTCTTATGTTTTTATATTAATGCAAGATAAAATTTGGCACCGTCTTAATTTAACATAGGTGGTTAGTAACTTAAAAAGTTTTCAATAGTGACGTTAAGAATGAGACAAATGAGATTCCTATTTAATTTGATAAAGGAATGATCACCCGTGTTTAAAATAGGCGAGTTGTCACAAATGGTATCAGAACATCAGGTTCTAGAGTCCATAGGATCTTCTACGATTTCAATATAGCGTTCTTTGACATAGAACCATATTATTACGATTGTTGCATTCATGATTACATCTTTGAGATTTCATTCTTCTTTCAATATATTTGTATAGACTGTGAACTCATACAATTAGTTCTGTTTTTAGATGCCACCCAGGAAAGGACGACCAGCGAGGTCAGTGGTGAGATCCAGTGAGGGAGAGGATCAGCAGGAGCCACAACCACCACAGGTGACAGTTACAGCAGCAGAGGTGGTCGCTATTACGACATAGGAAGTTGATGCCGCTATGACTACCATGAAACTCGACTTTCCTAAGGTCCAACCACAACAACAGCCTGTGGCACCAATTATGCAGGCCCACACAGGGCCCTCAGATTGGCAGGGAGTGGGGAGGCATTTCAGAATGGATGCCCACCCGAGTTTTAGGGTAATTCTAACATGATTTTGGCTTGCCATTGGAAGAAATACATTCAGTGCCACCTGAACATAGTTGACTGTAACAACGTGAAGAAGAAGATATTGACCAATTTTAGATTGGTCGAGAAAGCTTTACACTGGTAGGTGTCCGTTACCACTGTCGAGGAGAGGGATACTATGCCCATTGCTGAGTTTTGGGTGCAGTCTGACTATAAATTCTTTTCGCCAGCCGTCAAGACATTGATGCAAAAGAGGTTTAATAAGGTGGTTAAGGGAGACGGTTATGTGGCTGATTATGAGGAGGAGTTCACACGTTTGTTTAGTTTTATGCCAGATGAGGTGAATAGTGAAAAGAAGAAGAATTTGAGATTTTTGGATTGGTTAGCCTAGAGTATCAAGAACCACTTGATAGGTAACCCTGCATTAAGGACTTATATAGGTATCATCAATGACGCACTTTTGCATTGCCAGGACCATTGCTTCCAGCTGGAAGGAAACAAGAGGGGGATTGAGCTTAGATAAATGGGAAAGGAAGGTGGGAACAATGCTAGTGGAGCATCGCATAAGTAGACATGTAGACAATAGGGGCAGGACTCCCGATAGGGGGATTCAACTAAGAGGTTTAGATTTGGGGGTTACCGACTTGAGGGAGGTTTCAGGTAGGGCTAGCAAGGCCCTCAGCAGTAGCGACATATTTCTCTAGGCCATCAAGGCCAAGGGAATAATAGGGGAGGCTAGAAAGATCGAGGCCACCAGGGCCAGTAGTAGGGGTAGCCTAGATAGGGCCATCAGGGCTAGAGGAAGAGATACTTCTCGAAACGTTATTTTACTTGTGGATAGATGGGACACAAGAGGAGAAACTAACCACAGTAAGATAGAGAACCATATCAGTAGGGTGACCAATAGAGGCAATAGACGCAGTTACCCCCGATAGCACCAACACTACCAATTCCGCCACAACAGGGGTAGCTACAGTACATACGTGTCTATAACATCTGTGATGCAGTCATATGACATGACCCACAAGTGCTACTTATAGTAAAGGGTACATTTCCTATTCACGAACTTAAGGGTAGGATTTTATTTGATACAGGGGTGTCATAGTCATTTATAGCCACCAGATTTTCTTGTTCGACCAATTTATTAGAGACAACCAATAGTTTTATTATTTGTGTAGAGTCACCGTTGGGTAGCGGGTCACTTATGCACTCGATTTATAAGGGTGTGGATATTGATGTGGGTAGATTATATTTGGCTACCTACCATTTAGTATTAGATATGGAGGGTTATGATGTCATTTTGGGTATGTATTGGTTAGCTGGATACTGGGCGATAATGGATTGTTTCAAGAGGACAATTGTGTTCTCTATTCCAGGGTAAGAGATGTTCCTAGTGGCGATGCCTCTTCCTGAAGGAGGATCGAGCACACATCTGTATTACAGTGAGGAGGAGACTTTATAGGAGGTGGTTGTCTCTTTAAACTCGATTCAATTGGTGAGGGAATTTGAGGACGTTTTCGAAGAGATAACCGAGCTATCTCCTAATAATGAAATTAAGTTTGTTATTGGTCTAGCAACGGGTACGAGGCCGATTACTCGAGTGCCTTATAGCATGGACCCTTTAGAGATGTGGGATTTGAGGAAGCATATTCAACATGTTATGGGGTAGGGTTTCATTAGATTAAGTACATCACCATGGTGTGCACCGGTGTTTTTTGTCGAGAAGATGGATGGATCACTTCGATTATGTAATAATTACAAAGAGTTGAACAAGGTCAAGATTTGGAATAAGTACTCGCTTCCTTGGAATGATGAATTTTTTACCATCTGAGGGGAGAAACTTACTTCTCTAAGATATATTTATGGTCGAGTTATCATAAGTTGGGCGTCCGAGAGGAGGACGTTCCTAAGACTATTTTTCTGACACGATATAGATCATACAAGTTTAGGGTGATGCTAAATGGGCTCACCAATGCACCAGAATTGTTCATGGATCTGATGAATCGGGTTTTCAGAGAGTTCCTTAACTAGTTCATAACCCTCTTCATCGACGATATTCTATGATGATACTAGAAATCGTATCACCAGGTCACAAATGTGTGAAGCTCAAACATGTGTATAATAATGACAATAATCACATAGTAAATAAACGGAAAAGGAGATGAGATGAAGAGGATAAACACCTGGGTTTAAGTGGTTCAGCTGGAACATACGTCCACTGTGTGTGAGAGTTAAATCCACTAGTAAATATGGCTCTAATGTCCTAGTTACAACACAAGCTCTCTCTCTCTCTCTCTCTCTCTCTCTCTCTCTCTCTCTCTCTCTTCTGTAAAAAATGAGAAGAGTTTTTAGTTAGGGTTTGAATTAATCGATCATTTATAATAAAGAAGATGAAAGATATATATAGTGATTAGGGGGTATAGTGTACCCCCCAAGCATGTTGTATGCATGAATGTATTTTTGTTATCCAATCCAGTGTGGACATTTTGCCTTATCATATGTAGGTCATGATGACTAAATATTCCCTCACGTGAGGGGATGATCTGGTAGTAACGATTTCGCCCATGTGTAGTCTATGTCCCATGCGCACTAATCCATGCATCCCCCAAACCACTCGCTATGATGATGTCACCCTCGGCCAGTATGCCTGAGCCGAGGCCGAGGCTGTTGATCAAGGAATTAATGATATTATTAATGCTGTAAAGATAGGTCAGGTAGGCCATAGTCTTGCATTCACTTGAGGATGAGGCTGAAGCTTCAGACCAGGCCGAGGGCCCACACTTATCATTTGTTGGGTAGGTAGTGTTCAGCTTATCATTGAGGCCAGGGCCGATGGTGACCTTAGGTACGACCCAGGGATGAGGTAAGACATAGATTAATTTTTGTGTCATCATAGATCGAGTATACTATCGGCTGGAATGAGGGTATATTCTGGCGTGTCAATCACCCCTAGCCCTTAGCCATTGATATGAGATGACTGAGGTATGGTATTGCTTCCTTAGTCGACAAGTTGATGAGGCTTCAAATTGACACTTGTTAATCATCATGTGTTGTATCCAACAAGAATGGTGGTTGTCAGGCATGTTTAGGGCATCGTGCCGTAATGATGGTATGAATTGAGAATTGCGCGTCATTTCGTTCATTGTGCAAAAGCATGATGAGATATTTAAACTTTGAGAATATTTTAATTTTATCTTTATTCTCCACACACTTCGCACGCCCCTTCTCTCTAGCTTCTGCCATTTCTCTTCTCTATCTCTGTTTTCAGGCGAGGTATTTAGAGCTTAAACCTTGGTCTTATCTTCTCTCCCACCTCGAGGTAACTTTTCCTTTCCATTCTCTATTATTTTCCTCCATTGTTGCATAGTGTCTATTTTTTGGTGACTATTGGTTTCTTTAGCAACCGCTCGTGGGGGCCATAGGGTTTGTTTTAAGGTGGTTATTGGTGGTTGCCTAGTTTTAGGAAGCCTTAGGGTCTTGCCCAAGCTTGAATAAAGACCAAAAATCCCCATATTTGCGATATCCAAAGAGTATTTCCCCATGAGAAGAGTGTGCTTGCGTTCAAATAAGGAAGTTATTTAATTAAATTCATTTTTTATCAATTAAGTCCTATACATGCATCTAGGTGTGATTGATGATGATAAAATCAAGCAAGAACAATTAAACACACATAAATGAGGAAAAATCCCCCAAAGGGGCAAAACCTTTTATTTTCACTATAATTTTGTAAGAAAACGGCTTATACGGATTACAATGAAAATATGTGACACAGAAATACCCTCGGGTGTCGGTTCTATTATCGACGGCTGGAACTATCCCTTTCCAGTAGGGCAGCAATGAAGAAGAGAACAGCTTCCTCACAAATTACTCTAGATGAGTAAAAAATCCTCTTGAAGGTTTAAATATTCACGCACATATGTGGGAATGGTTTTGTGAATCAAAAAGGTTTAGAAAACCTTAAAAGGATGATGTCTTTCTGCAATCTCAAAATTCTGCGGAAACTGTTCAGAATAAGACTTCATCTTTTAAGGTTTTCTAAACCTTTTTGATTCACAAAACCATTCCCATATATGTTTGTGAATCTTTAAACCTTCAAGAGGACTTTTTACTCATCTGGAGTAATTTGTGAGGAAGCCGTTCTCTTCTTCATTGCTGCCCTACTGGAAAGGGATAGTTCCAGCCGCCGACAACAGAACCGACACCCGAGGGTATTTTTGTGTCACGTATTTTCATTGTAATCCATGTAAGCCATTTTCTTACAAAATTATAGTGAAAATAAAAGGTTTTTCCCCTTTGGGGGATTTTTCCTCATTTGTGTGTGTTTGATTGTTCTTTCTTGATTTTATCATCATCAATCACACCTAGATGCATGTGTAGGACTTAATTGATAAAAACTAAATTTAATTAAATAACTTCCTTATTTGAACGCAAGCACACTCTTCTCCCCCTTTTTATGATGTCCCCAAATAGACAGATATGAGAAGCATAAATGAATGCACATGGAGAATGACACACAGGAATAAACTGGTATTTTTGTATTTTTCAAAATTTTTCACACATAGTATACAACAAAGAATCACACCATGAAAGAACACAAAAACAACCAAGTCGATGATAGCGAAAATGAAGGGGTGTGATAAAATTCGATAGGAAAATCAATGCATACAAACATGACATATGTGCACGATGAATATCGGATATTCCTAACAAATGAACTCAAAATCTTCCTTTGGTGTAAAAAGGTGGTAATATGAGACATTGACTCAATCAAATGAACAAATCAAAGCTCAAAGTGATTTCCACACCAATAACATCCAAAACTATTTTATGCTTTTTCAGGACTTTCAAGGAAGTGCAAACCCATTTATAGTCTCCAACCAAACTCCCTCAGATATATATTTTGAATAGAGGCGTTCTAAATTCTCAAACTTTGGAGAATTGATGGTGAAACCTAATGGCCCATATTTGGCATACATTGCTTTTTATTGCCTTAAATTTTTTCGGGCTCTTTTAACCTCTTTGGACCCCGAATAATAAAATTCCTTAATTTTTAGGTCCTTTTTAACGGTGGCTTAAAATCGCAAAGGCAAAATGAATCTTTCCCAGACCTTCCCCATTTTCAAATAAACACACAGTCTCACAAAAATGGTTTTTACATGCATTCCAATCTTGTTAAGTTTTATCGCATATTGTTAAATGTATAGACATAATTGAGATGGAAACACTCAAGACAATATGTGATAAACAAGTACAATAATCAAATATAGCCGTGCATGTGTGCAATAAAGGAGATAGGAGTCAAAGATGTAGGAAGATATCACTAATCACATCTCAAAGACTCCAAACAATGTAAAGCATATGGATGAAATGATGTAGTGTCTCAAATCTCTATCAAACAGTCACATAAAAAATGGAATGAAATTGTGACTCGGCTATCTTAAATACTCATCCATAAAGGGTGCAAATAAAATACAAAAATCTTTTTGAGTTTTTTCAAAAATTTTATAAAAGAAAAACTTTTTGGATTTTTCAAAAACTAAAAAAAATAATACAAATTAATGGTACATGCTAGAAATAGGCAAAAGAGACATCATGAACACCAACTTATGCTAGCAGACATGTCAAGACCTCAACCGGGAAGGGCGATGGAGTTTTCTAAAGATGGTGACATCTTTTGGACCAACTCCATAAGATTATGTGTGGTATTGATCAAAAAATTCACTTTCTCGCGAATGTGTGCAAACTCTCTATCATTATGTGCAAGCAAGGTATCATGAGTGGGTGCATGTGCATGAATGTGTGAAGTGGAATGATGTGACACAAAACCCAACTTAGAACAAAACTCCCTTAGATGTCCTCGTTTCTTACAGTGGGAGCAAACATAAACCGGTCTAGGAACTAATTTATCAAAAAAAAATTGGGTGAACTATCTTAGACGGACACCTCTGAGAATCACTCACCAAAGTGGAGATAGACTCGAGCACATTAGAAGTAATGAATGCACCATCATGACCTTTTCCAACATTCTCACCACTATTCAACCCGGGATAGGGAACCATATTATCAACCTTCTCAGATGCGTTCTCTAATGAGACTTGGACCTCCCGTGTTTGTATGAGATCATCCTCAAGATGGGATACACGTGTCGTCAGACTAGACACCGTGTTGGTCAAGTCACATTTTTCCCTTTTTAGTTCAACATTCTCTTCCTTCAACTCACAAATTCGAAGACCTAGAATTATATTTGACCTTTTTGATTCCATGGTCTCGATAAATAATTTTCTAAAAGCCTTTTGGATCACACTTTCATCACCCTTCTCATCCTCACTATCGCTTAGGGTAGCGGGCATGGCAACTTTCTTGCCATCTTTCCTAAATCTGGTGGGACACTCAAATTTCTTGTGCCCTGTCCCATCACACTCAAAACATCTTATTTTCTCAAGGTTTTCCGTTCTCTCTTTTTCTTTCTCTAAAGCAGTGATTCTAAGAACTAACGCTTTGTTACGTTTTTTGGTCTCAAATGACTCAGAATATAACTCAGCGTAGGCGTGTTGAAGATCACTATCGCTCTCACTTGTGTCATCCTCCACCTCACTCACATCTCTCTCACTGTCGAGGTGTCCCTGTGATGTAGCATCATCATCATCGTGAGGAGCACTAGAAGTACTCACATGACTAGCCATGAATGCGGTGAAGTTAAACTCATGCGGTGACTCATCTCCAGAATCCACCGACTCGACCTCACTATCGTCACTAAGGGTAGCATTAAGGAAAACTTTGACCTTTTCTCTATTGAGCCTAGTAGAACACTCAAAAGCTCTATGATCCCTACCGTCGCACTCAAAGCATTACTCACTATCTTTCTTAGGAGGATCTTTAAAAACTTTTTCATTTTTCTTTTCAAAATTATTTTTCTCAAACTTCTTTTTATCTTTAAAACCACCATTTTTCTTGAATTTGAGAATTCTTTTGAAATTTTTAGCAAAAAGGACCAAATCATCTAAGTCAAAATCACACTCAGAATCTGACGTATCTGTCTCTCTTTTTCTAGATGACTCTCCCCTCTTTCTTGCCGACCCCTCACTCATTCTCTCCTGGGCATTAAGTGCAATTCCCTTATCTTTAGACTTGACAGATTTAGGAAACATATCAATTTCATATGTTTGCAAGTCTCCTATAAGTTCTTCCAATTTAAGCGTATTTAAATTATCCATAGAATTTAACACAGTGACTTTAGGGATAAAACGCTTAGGCAGTGATCTAAGAATCTTTTTAACAACTCTAGCATTAAGAATGTTTTCACCAAGATTGAAGCTAGTGTTAATAATATCACACAGTCTAGCATAAAATTCATCAAAGCATTCAGATTCAAGCATGTTGATTGTTTCAAATTGAGTGGTTAAATTTTGCAATTTAGACTCTTTCACAACATTAGTACCTTCATGGGTAAGTTGCAAAACATCTCATGCCTCTTTTAACGTGGTGCACGTCATTATGCGTTTGAAATCATCAGGTGTGACAGACCCAAAAATAGCACTTAAATCCTTAGAATTAAAACATGACCATTTAAACTCTTCTTCAGTCCATGTAGTGACAGGTTTTAAATTGGTCATGTTTTCCAGAGTGACGGAGGGAGGTGTCCACCCTCTTTCAACCAAAATCCAGACACGTTCATCAATGCCTTTTAATGCAGATCTCATGCAGGATTTCCAATATGCATAGTTTGTCCCGTCAAAAAACTGGCATTTTATTATATAACTTCTCCATTATGAACACACTCGTTTTCAAAAATCAATTTTTTCAGAAAATTGATATCTTAAAAAAAATTTGCCGAAAAATTACACGATAAAGTTATGTAACTGGCTCTGATACCAATTTGAGAAGAGTGCACTTGCGTTCAAATAAGGAAGTTATTTAATTAAATTCAGCTTTTACCAATTAAGTCCTACACATGCATATAGGTGTGATTGATGATGATAAAATCAAGCAAGAACAATCAAACACACACAAATGAGGAAAAATCCCCCAAAGGGGCCGAACCTTTTATTTTCACTATAATTTTGTAAGAAAATGGCTTACACGGATTACAATGAAAATATGTGACACAGAAATACCCTCGGGTGTCGGTTATGTTGTCGACGACTGGAACTATCCCTTTCCAGTAGGTCAGTAATGAAGAAGAGAGCGGCTTCTTCACAAATTACTCTAGATGAGTAAAAAATTCTCTTAAAGGTTTAATGATTCACATACATATATGGGAATGGTTTTGTGAGTCAAAAAGGTTTAGAAAACCTTAAAAAGATGAAGTCTTTCTGCAATCTCAAAATTCTGCGAAAACTGTTCAAAATAAGACTTCATCTTTTTACGGTTTTCTAAACCTTTTTGATTCACAAAACCATTCCCATATATGTGTGTGTGAATCTTTAAACCTTTAAGAGGATTTTTTTACTCATCTGGAGTAATTTGTGAGGAAGTTGTTCTCTTCTTCA
This sequence comes from Sambucus nigra, assembly GCA_949130495.1. Taxonomy (NCBI): domain Eukaryota; kingdom Viridiplantae; phylum Streptophyta; class Magnoliopsida; order Dipsacales; family Adoxaceae; genus Sambucus; species Sambucus nigra. Next base: position 127,379,972 of record OX422224.1, on the reverse strand, counting down.
TTGCTGCCCTACTGGAAAGGGATAGTTCCAGCCGCCGACAACAGAACCGGCACCCGAGGGTATTTCTGTGTCACATATTTTCATTGTAATCCGTGTAAGCCATTTTCTTACAAAATTATAGGGAAAATAAAAGGTTTTTCCCCTTTGGGGGATTTTTCCTCATTTGTGTGTGTTTGATTGTTCTTGCTTGATTTTATCATCATCAATCACACCTAGATGAATGTGTAGGACTTAATTGATAAAACCTGAATTTAATTAAATCACTTCCTTATTTGAACGCAAGCGCACTCTTCTCAGCCCATCTTTTTCGGTGACCTCCTTCTGTGACCTCCTTCTGTGTTCTTGATTGCATTCAATAAAAAAAAAATCATTTCCTTCAGTTTGATCTTATGGTCAAACTGGTTAAAACCCCCAAGTTGTTTGTATTTTTGAAGGCTTTGTTCTCAAAACTCTCCAAGTCTACACTCGTCCTTCGGATGCTACAAAGTCTTTTCACGTTGTCCTAGGAGTTTCCCACATTGAGGGAGAGGTCTTTTTAAGAGTTTCGTAGGATAAAAGAGCAGTCTGAGGTTAAACGAAGGGCAGACCCTATTCAGGTATGACCCATATTTCCTATTTCTTTGTCTAAAATACCACCCACATCTTCAGAGGTCTTCGGCTCGTCTCAACCTCAGGTCGAGGGTCATAATTTTGAGGAGACGATGAGTAGGACGATCCATTAATTCCTATTAATCTCGATTAAGCCAAGCCAACACTTCGTCCAAATGTTGTTCCTGTATCAGCTATGTCCCCTTATCAGTTTTAGGAAAGGTTCCCAGAAGGTCCCCCAGCTCCTGAGGAAGCTAAGGCTATTAATGGGGAGGCCGAGGATGAATCTACCGGGGATGATGATGAAGAAATTGAGGATGAGGATCAGGTTAACAATTCGTATGCTTCATCTTTCGTCTCTTTCGTGAAAGAGCGCGACCTCCTTGTATGGAGGTATTCGTTCGTCATCAAGTTTGATATCACAATAAGGGTCCCAAACGAGGATGAGAGAGTTTTCTAGGGCTGAGGGAGAGAGGTCATTACATATGATCAGATGTTCAGGGTAGGCATCAGATTTCCCTTTCACCCTGCTATTAGGGCCATCCTGTCTGCTCTTTGGGTTGCTCCTACTCAATTACCCCCAACTCTCGGAGAATCATCCTGGTGTACATTTTCGTGTGGAAGAATATTTTCAAGAACGAGCCATTAGCTGAACTCTTTCTAGCTTGCTATACTATCTCATATTCATACAAGAAACCAAGCTATTTTAATTTAGGTGCTAGGAAATCAGATAAGAAGCTCATCCAAGTGACCCAAACGTTGAGCCACTATTGGAAAGAGAGGTTTTTCTTTATTTCTAGAGCTTGGGTGTTCCTGACCAGGATTGACCCTGATGAGGATGAGCTGATGATTCCACGCACTGTGTCAAATCCTTCCGTGATAGCAAGGTTAGACCCTGGTCTCAGCCTTGAGGAAAGGGGCATGGGAGACTATCTAAGAGGGTAGGGAGTAGAGTGTGTTCTTCCCAAATTTAAAGACACCATGACCCATGAATACCTGAAAGAATCTAGTCCGGGGGTTGAACTCCTTGAGGATTTATGTGAGTTATTTTTCCTTGAAGTCTTCCCTCATCTCATATATTAACTATGCTAACATATTATTCTTTCTCTTATAGATCGTCCTCCTAATATTACAGACAACATTGAGGATATGATGACACCAAGTCTCTTGTATGGAATGGGAAAGAAGAGGAATAACAAACAACCGCCTCCAAAGAAGTTCACGGCTGGGGGGCCTGCTGCTATTGAGGCCTCTCATAAAAGCAAGGGGCATGAGGTTTCTATCGACACTCGCCTCGACCTTAATACGAGGCGAAGGTGGGTCCACAGAGATGGGATCAGTCTCTAACATTGGTTCGTTATCATATCTTAGGTATTTTTAGTTGTCCAACTTGGTCCAGCTCAAGGACAACCTTAACTCCTTGATCACTAATATCAGGGCTGTAAAGGCTTCCATATTTGTAGCTTTTTCAATGGCTGACTACTAATTTTTAGCCAAGATGTCCTTTGCCAAAATTTACTATTTTGGCCTCCATCACATAGCATAGGTATCATCCTCATACCTCTAGTTATCATTATATATTTAATGATATTTCATTTTTATCTGACTTTGTCTTTATTTTTGCAGTCTATTTGTGCCCTGACTTTAACCACTAAATCGATGGCTGAGAACTAATAAAAAAATTTGGATGCTGAAAGGGCGATCCAATCTAATTCTGACCTCAGAACTCAGCTAGCAGACCTTTGAGCCAACCAAAAATGAGCTATTGAAGAGCTATATCTTGAGCACAAAAACCAGTTGAAAGCCAAGGACGACATCAGTAAGGAAAGGGATGAAGCTTTGAAGAGTCAACACACACAGTTTAGGACCAAGTTTACTGCAACCGTCAAGAAGGTCGGGGTTGATGATGTTGAAGCATATAAGACCTGCAAAGAGTTTTAGGGATTTGGCTTGGAGTTCTTGGAAAGGGGAATAAAGACAGCCTGCAAATGGGTCATCTTGAAATTTACTGATGTAGTATCCTCCATTCTTCCATCGCTTGAAGCTGTTAACCTTAATGACCCCCTTATGGCAGAGGCTTTATCACATATTGAGTCTCTGGAAACTGATGAAGGTGAGGGGACATCGACCGAGCCTCAAGTCGAAGGAGGCAATGCGGATGGGATAACACTTGGAGCTGATGGTGGGACTAAGTCTATCATTCATACTGAGACAACATAATAGGGTGATCGTCTATAGCCGAAACCCTTATTTTTGTAATACTTTTTCTTGTTATGTAAACTAACTCTTTTATCGTCTCTGTACTTTACATTTTATGAAATGAAATCCTTTACTACCCTCTTATGTGTATTCTCTCTTGATTTTGCTTGGATGCCTTAATTATGTTGTTGTGTCGCTCCTGAATGTTTGAATATTATAAATTAACCTTTAACCACCCATAAGAAGTCCTCCCTCGTCTCATCCATGAGCTTTCGTCCCGGTCGAGCGAGTGAATTCACCAAATTAATGATGTCTTTAAATAATAACCATGATTACGTGATTTATAATTTCCATCCACCAAATTATGGTGTTTAAGCATAAGTCCTCTCTCGTCATTTTAGGAGTGTATGGAGGGTCATCCTGTCCATGCACTATTGTCTCGGATGAGGGAGTAAATTCACCAAATTAATGATGTTTAATAATAGCCATAACTAAGGGATTTAAAATTTTCATTCACTAAAGTATGGTGTTTAGGCATAAGTCCTCCCTCGTCGTTTTGAGAGTGTATGGAGGGTCGTCCCGTCCATGCACTATCATCTCGACCAAGGCAGTAAGTTCACCAAATTAATGATTTTTAACAACAACCACAAATACGTGATTTAAAATTTGCATCCACCAAATTATGGTGTTTAAGCAGAAGTCCTCCCTCGTCGTTTTGAGAGTGTATGCACTGTCGTCTAGGCTGAGGGAGTAAGTTCGCCAAATTAATGATGTTTAACAACAACCAAAACTAAGTGATTAAAATTTACATCAAACAAATTTTGGTATTTAATAATAAATGCCCTTTGATGTTGTTGGCAGTCCATGGATGTGGTTGACTCCGTCTAGGCTGTCATATCACCGAGGGAAACTTAAGCTTGCTTTACCACGAATGATGTTTTGTAGATGTAAACAAATATCTGAATAGATAAACAACATATGAGGGAACACTTGGATTTTATTGAATTTTGATCATTTGAGTCTCATACACATGTATTACAATAGAATGCAAATAAGACAGTAAAACTGTAATCTCATTGGTAATATTTCTTGAGGTAGTTGACATTCCATGGCCTGGAGAATGGCTCCACTTCCAAGTTTTCCAATCTGTGCATTCCCGACACCACCTCTTCGACTAACCTATACGGGCTATGCCAATTTGGATGAATCTTATTAGGTTTCTGCCATGTCTTCTTTAGTACCAAGTCTCCTACCTTCAGTGGGCACGCCTTTACTCGCTTGTTGTAGAATCCTGTTGTTCTTTGTTGGTAGGTAGCTTACCTAACTTTAGTGTCTTATCTTCTTTCTTTTGTAAGATCTAAATCAAGCCTCCACTCAACACTATTCTTTTCAAGGTTGTAGGTCTGAACCCTATGAGTAGGCAGACTTAATTTTATCGGCACGACTGCCTCTGAGCCGTAAGAAAGCATAAATAGGGTCTCCCCAGTAGGAGTCCTCTCCATTGTTCTGTAGGACCATTGGACAATATGCACTTCTTCAATCCACCTCCCCTTTTCATCTTATAACTTCTTATTGATTCCATTAAGAATCATTCGATTTGTCACTTCCGTCTGCCTATTAGCTTTGGGTCGGCCAAGGGTGGAGAAGAATTGCTTGATGCTGACCCTTTCCCAGTACTCTTCTAGGGAGACGTTATTCAATTATGTTCAATTATCAGAAATCAGGGTGTTGGGTAGGTCGTACATGCAGATGATGTCTTTCCAGATGAACTGAAAAGTCTTCTTCTCCGTAATTGTAATCATCGGCTCAACCTACACCCACTTTGAAAGTAATCTATCACCACGATCAAATAATAATAATTATTTAAGGCTCTAGGCAAAGGTCCGACTAGATGAATTCCCCATAACACAAACGTCCATGGAGATATGGTGGAGGTCAGGGAATGGTAGCAAACCTCTGGCACTTGTCGCACTTCTTGACATATGCTACAACATCCTTGGCTAAGGTCGGACACTAATACCCTTGGGTAATAATCTTCTTAGCCAAAGATCTTCCCTCGACGTGATTGGAGCAGGAGCCTTCGTGCATGACCTTTAGGATGTATGCTACCTCGAATGGATGGACATATTTGAGTAAAGGAAGCAGAAATACTTTATTGTATAAAGTGTATCCTATGATGGAAAAACTAGCATCTTTATATCTCAACTTCATTTTCTCGGTCTTTGATTCTGGTAATTCCCCATTCTTTGTGTACCTGATGAGAGGATCCATCTAGGAGACTCCCATGTTTAAATTCAGATAAGACTCCGGAGTGATGTCCTCCTCCCCAATGGTTAGTCGATATAAGATTTCTATAGTCACCATCCTCCTTATCTATGTTCTTGTAGCTGAGGCCAACTTTACAAGGGTGTCGGCTCAGCCATTGTCCAGTCGAGGTATCCTCTTCAACTTCACCTCTTTAAAATTCTTCATCATTGACCTCACTTTCTGCAAATATTTGTCCATCCTATCTTTATTTTCCTCATATGTTCCCAAGATTTGATTTACAATCAATCTGGAGTCACTATGAACTAGGAGCTGGTTGACATTCGGGGCTCGAGCCAAAGAGAGTCCTATTATGAGAGCTTCGTATTCAGACTCATTATTGGAGGCTTTAAAGTTGAACCTTAATGTATATTCAATATATGCTCTGTCTGGTGTCGAAACTTTCACGCCTGCACCACTTCCACTCTCACAAGAGGACCCATCGACGAACAAGCTCCACACCATACAATTCTCAAAGAAATTACCCTTTACTTGGGCTCCACGATTAAAGAGATATCGCTCCTCTTTATTATCAGGTACTTTCCCTCTAACTAAAGTTATCTCGGCCTCATCTGGAGGGATCATACACTCCTTGCTTACTCACAGCCAGTAGTATCAAAATTTTCATTGTCGGACTCATCCTAGGTGAACTCGGCCACGAAGTCTGCATTGTTCATATCCTTGGGGAAAGCCTTGTTCATATCGGTAAAGTCCACACACATTCTCCACTTTCCATTATCTTTGGGGATGATAATTGAGTTGTCGAGCCAAACAAGATATATCACCACTCTTATAAAGTCGGATTTTTCCAGCATCTTTACTTCTTCCCCAATGACCCCGTATTTCTCCCAAGAATAGATTCTTCTCTTTTGTCATATCGGTCTAGAATCGTCGACCACATATAGTTTATGCCAAAAAAGTTTCGGATATGTGCCCAACATATCCTTGTGACTCCACGCGAAGATACGTTGCCTCTCTTTCAAGAGTTTTATCATATCTTCCTTGATATCTCCTCTCAGGGCTTTGCCGACCTAGACGATTTTTTTCGTCTCGTCCTTATTGAGGACGGTGGATTCTACCTGTTTCATGGACTCATCTTCCTTTAGTTTGGTCTCATCCATGGGATCCAAGGTATCAATACTATAGGTCGTAGTTGCTTTCTTGTGAGCTTCCCTCTCCCCGGTTGAGTTGAAGTATCATTCGCGTGCCAACACTTAATACCCTTGGACTTCCCCCACCCCATAAGGGGTCGGGAATTTTACCATTGGTATGTTGTGTAAAAAAACAATCATCTTCTTTGCCATTATAATGGTCAATGGATTCCAGTCTCCCGTGTGTGGATCACTATACAGTAGTAAAGCACGTTATCAATTACCCAAAAGTACTAGAGGTTATGTGTTGATTTACTCGGCGAATAGTCTTGATAAAAAATGGAAATTATGGAAAAATAATGAAAAAATAAGGTAAACTTAAAACAATGAAAAAATAATATTTCACACACTTCAAAATTACATTAAATATATTTAAACATTATGAAAATTATAGAAAAAGCATTGAAAATTATAGAAAATACTAAAAACTATTAAAAAATCTAAGAATAAATAAAAACTCTTAAAAAATCTAGAAATGGCAAGAAAATTAAATATTTTGAAATTAGAGAAATTTTATATAAAGTTACAAAAATTAGAGAACAAAATTTTAAAATATGCATAAGAAAATAATATCTTAAAAATCAACCTGACCTAAAATTTGTAATATTAAGAAAAAATATAGAAAATAGTAATTTTGCAAACAATCTTATAAAAAATTTATAAAAAAGAAAAAAAATTACAAACCCAACACACAAACTCAGTTCACATGGAAATTCATAATCACTCTTAACATGAATCCACCGTATCTTTCCCCAGCCAACAAATCAAACCAAAAAAATTGAAGAAATTGAATTTGGCGTGTGTTTAGATTTGTCGTGTGCGTGTTCAAATATGTTGTGTATGTGTTCAAATTTCTCTTTCTGTAGATTTGTTGTGTTTTTAGATTTTGTGTGTTTGTGTGTATGTGTTTGAAACCATGCATGTGTGTATATTCATGTGTGAGTGTGTGAGTGTGTGTGAGTGAAAGAGAAAAAGATGAATTTGACATGGGAGAGAGAGATTGAGAGAGAGAGACAGAGAGAGACAGAGATTATAGGGTTTGGTCATTTTTACCCTTTTAACTTTAGTGGTATAATTATTTACTAAAAATCCCTTTTATTTTTTTTATAAGTAAATGGTTTTACACTCCTCTTATTTTGGTTTTGGTTTAATTATGAAATTAATGTCAAAGTATATTATTTAGTGTCTTTTGAGTTGTAACAGTCAAATCATTGGATACAAAGATGAAGCACTATGATAAATATCTATCGATTGGACATATTCCGAAATTCAGATTGTCATTATTTTGGTAAACATTTGAGGTTTTTGTAACTTCTTCAAGTGGATTATTAAGTACGAAAGTGACATGACAAAACATTTGAGGTTTTCAAATAAGATACCTATCACGTGAAAGGTGCTTCGTACAAGACCCCTACATTATAAGTAGAAGTTCTCGTAAGAGAAAATTATTACATAAGATCCTCTCGAGTGAAGGGTCCATGTTCGAATAAGGGTCTAAATTCTTAGTAATTGTCCTTTAGTGGGTATATTATGCTAGAAATCATAAGTAACAATGAAGATGTATCTTTGAGATATAAAACCTAGTTTATACAAAACTTTAAATGGTTTTGAGAGATTTTTCTTGAAAGAATTAGATGATGTCAAGTTTCATTCTTATAGAGTAAAATTTTGGTTTACAATCCTCTCTAGTCTTCTTCATCAAAAGAAGATGTCATAACAAGAAATAGTGTAGGGTGATTAAAATGGAACGTACGTGTGGGTTGATCATTACCATCAAGCATATCGATGGATAATAATGTCTAAGGTGTGTGCAAGATAAGTTCAAGTATGGATTAATAAATTGCTAATAAAGGTAGAGGTAATGAATTAGAATGCATGGGAGAGACTTTGTGGTGATAATAATTGTTGTATGTGTAGGTCGTGTTTGTGAATTTAAAGATTTGAATTTTATAGTACTAGTATACTTGTTGGGTTAGGGTGATGGTCACTATTTCCACTCCAAATTCTTATGAATTGTGTGTGATTGTATTTTTCATCTTTTGCATTTATTTTTGTATCACACACATGAAAGTTGACCCAAATTATTTTATTTTGTAGATTTGAAATGCCGATCAATTAAAAAATGATTTCATATTAACAAGATGTGGTAATTTTAGGTGGAAAAATTCTATTCAGATAATTTTCGAGCAAACAAAATTGAATAGTAGTGAAATTCCCATAATCACACAACACAAGGTATAAATGGTTCGGCAATGTGCCTATGTCCACGGGGTATTTCCCTCTCTTCTTACTAATCAGTTCGTACATATTAGAATTGCATTCCCTTTTTCGAAGGGGTGAAGGCTAAGTTTATAGGCAATAGTAAGAGGATGAGTCATGTGGGACTCTAGGACTTATGGATGTAGTTGTGATGTGATTAAACGATCCAAAACCGAGATCCATTCTAATCGAATTCGTCTCGTTCTTATCTCCAAACCTTGATCCCTTATCTGAGTTATCCAACAAGTGTCAGTTTTTCTGAATTAATTGAATAATTCGAATAATTCCTCTACAATTTTTCCCAAACCTTTGCATCCTGGTAGGGGTGAAGAGGTTTAATCGCGAGTGATATTCGATGCTGGCCGGCAGTGATGTCTGATTGCTAGTTCAAGATGAGGTTAAAGATCACTATCACTTGTAATTTTTTGAAGTAAAAATCCATATTTCTCTACCTGTTAAGTTTAGAGGGTACACTTGGCATTGTCCCCACCCTTTTAAGGGTATGATACTCATACGCAAACTATTTTATAACTATAATATAAATTGGTTGGATAAAATGGAGAGAAAAAAGTTGGGTGTTATGCGATAAGAGGATAACTAATAAATTAAGAGGAAAATTTATAGAACATTTTTTAGGACAGCGACCCTCTATGTAGCAGAGTGTGGGGATTTATAGAAAAAATATGAACAAAATCTCCATGTTAGTGAGATGAGAAGGCTCCGATGGATGATAGGAATTACTAGAAAGGACAAGATTAAAAACCAATATGTGAGAGAAAGGTTAGGAGTATCTCCCATTAACGATAAATTAAGAGATTCACTTAATTTATCTCCCATTAAAGTTAGTAGACTTAGATGGTACAAATGTACGTTGCCTAGACTAGTAGATGCACTTATAACAAGAGAAAGATTATTGGAAATAGAGGGTAAAAGAGAAAGTGGTCACCTTAAACTATTATGGGGAGAAATTATCAGAAGAGATCTTAAGGAATTAAACTTGAATGGTAATATTGATTCTAATATATTAGAATGGAAATGAAGAATCCATGTGGTCGACCCTATGCAGTGGAATTAAGGCAAGGATGATGATGATTATGATGACTAATACGCACGCCGAGAAGACCAAAAGGTAAGATGCGTTTGTCATCCATCACATAGGGCTCCATTTCAAACGATGACCACCTTGGAACTTGAACCAATCAGTTTAAAAGACTTACCCTACCACCTTTTTTTCATCTACACCTTCATTATTAAAGATTCTAGGGCTCTCAAGATTTTTCTTTACGTGTAAGTCTTCTCCCCTTCTCGTTTTTCATTTTATCTTCAAATGATCACCTGTTCTTCTTAATTTCTTCATATTTTTGTCATTTTCCTTCTTGGTTTGAGAAAAAGGTTTATGCAGTGGATAAGAAAACCATAAAAGAGTTTAGGGAGACATCTTCTATTCCCTACTGGGTCATTATTAAATGTGTTGGGGTGATAGATGATTGCTATAATATAGAAGGAGATCACTGGATACATAGTCAATTTGTTATTAAGGGTGGGATTACGTCCCCCTAACCAATTATTTCTGGACTTTTGAAACCTTTTTATGGTAGTACCTGCTCAATAACCCCAAAAAATAGAGGATTGTGAATGGGGTTCATAGAATAAATGAATTATACCAAACCCAAATTCGGTTATGTGAGATTGGGCACTGATACTCATGGGTTAAAATGAATGAAAACTCCTTCTATTTGAAGGAAAGAAAGGCTGACAAAGTCCTTGTTGTGAATCTTCCTGAGTCCAATAATGGTTATTGGATTCATAGATATATTGCGAGGAAGTGGCAACATCCACCGATTTTGAGGGTGGTGAACCCTATAGGGGATTTAGGTTCCCTAATATCGGGAATAAGATAGGTTGATTTATACTTCTTTGGTACATTTTGTTGTTGTCGACCAAGTTCTTTTAAATTTTGTTTGCTAGTGTCACATTTTATCTGTTTTGTGCAGAAGATTCTAAAAAAAGGACATGTCGCCTCTCACTAAATTGGGCTGAGCTATTTAAAGTTTGGATCTTGAAGAGGCCCTTATCTGTTAGTGTCGAGCATCCCATATTGTCATATTTGCTGCTTAAGTACGCTAATACCACAATCTCTTTTATTGCTATGCATGTTGTAACAATCCTCATTTTCTCACGTAAAGGTTGCAAGGAATGATACGTCGAAGATGTGTTAATAAGACATAACTTGGTTAAAATTAAATCATATATTAATAAGACATAACCCCATTTTCTCAACATTGAAATCATATATCAATAAAACAAACTGGGTTAAAATTAAAATCCCACGATAATAAAATCCCATTAAGCACATATCGTATGATAAATCCAACATAACAGTCAATCCAAACCAACAAAAAATAAATAAATCCTGAGCTTATGCCCATACAAATATCTCAAATGTAACGGAAGTTGAATAGCACCTAAGCTAGAATCAACGAATCTGGAATGTCTAAGAAGAAAAAGGAGGCTACAAGGATGATATGTCAACAGTCCTACTATCCCTGTCTAGGAGCCCCTGTGGGGAGAAAATATTTAAATTTGGGTCAGAGCCCTAGATTTGCAAGAATTAATTTATTTAATTTAAAGTGCAATAAATACGGTCGATTCAAAGTAAATATTCCCCATCGTCGCTCACTTACGACCAGCATCTCACCCCTCATCTAAATGTGATATTATAGGTATCCTAACAAACCCCAAAATAAAAGGTGACAATTGTGCCAATTTAATATCGAATGCATTAATCATAATCAACTATTAAAATGAAACCATTTACGTTCAATTATTAATACCAAGTATATATATATATATATATATATATATATATATATATATATATATCATGAAGGTGACATAAACATCTATTGTGCACAACCTAGTATGTGTCGATAATTTATTATCTAGGTACTTGGACCAATTTATCAATCTCATTTAATTCGAGAAAATTATATATATGTCCTTTCATATATGGGAAACTCAAAGGCATCTACAAGTGGTGTATCGTTCGTGCTCTACCGAAAAGTTGGAAGGAATCTCTATCCAAGTCAAACATCACAAAACACACATAAGTGGGGAAGTCCCTACGCAGTACATCAGTTCACTGCCCATACCCAGCAGTGACAAATGGTCCTAGCATCTACACCTACCTCTCGTAGATGGAGATACTATGTAGTGCCTATAAATGACCTACATAAAGCCTAACCCACATGTGCCGACATGTGCTACGGTCCCAAACAAGCGAAACCCTATGCCGATAGGACCGTCCACGAACATTGATATGTCCACACAGATAAAGATAAATACATATTATTATTACCATATAATATGTGTAGGTAATTACTCTATAATTACCTAAAATAGCCCACATGATGTCCATAAGTATTCATCCATTAATAATTGACCATCTAGTTAATTATTAATTCTTTCTAATTTAAAATATTATTTAATCGTCTAGTTAAATATAAATTTCCCAATAAATATATGTTCTACATTTGGATTTTTTTTTAAATTCATCGTTAACCCAAATATCCTACCAGTAACTCATATGGACTTCTAAAAGTACCCCGGATCTAACCCCGATCTCAGCTCCATCTTCCCCAGGGGCCGAATTGATTCTCCCATTGGCCGAAATAATTTGCCCAGCAGTCGAATCAATTCGCCTCTTGGATGAGTCGATTCGGACCTGGGCAGAAGCTGAGATCTGCTACGATTTTCCAATACTAAATTTCTTGATTTCTTTCCATGATATTTTCTAGTGGTTAATACATTTTCATAAACTTATGAACAATTTGTTACCATTTAGTTACTCATATCATAACCATTAATTTCATATATTAAAGTTGATTTCATTCCCCAAATCCCAGAATTTATGTGGGTATATCAAGACCATTAGCCTAGATTTTCTACCAAAGTTTCAACTATGTACAAATCAGATTTGGGTCATATAACATGGGCTCAAAGTCACTAAATTTGAGATCATAGACATGTATCAAAACCTCAACATATGAATTCATTTTTTTCCAAATTCTATCCTAGAACCCTAATTCATCTATCTGCCAATTCAAGATTTTGATTATCCTAGATTTATGGGTTAACAATCTATGTTCCAATTAATCCTCTACATGCATAAGATTAATCCCTAACATAAAATCACCAAATTACAACCTAAAACCTAGAAATCATATGGGGTTTACTACGATGAATCAAGAAGGACATTTAATGTTAAATTCAACAAGAAAATTTTTGCCTCGATACACGGTTGGTGAATCCACCTTTGGATTCCATGCTCATTTTTCTTCTTGGCCTCTGTTTTCTTCTCTCTTGAGGTGGGGAAGTTAGGGTTGTGTATTTAATTAATTTTGGGGAGTGTTAATCTTCCCCTTAATCTTATGTTATTCTCAATTCCCGACTTGGGTTTAATTCCCAGGTTTTGGACTCCCAAATGATCCCGAATCCATAATCAGACTATCCCAAAAGTCTCCCAACTTATATACCTATACCTTGAGACCATTTTTTAAGGTTTAAAACACCTAAATGAGCCCATATGACACCCTAGAACATGTCCCCATTATTTTTATATACAATTTTATTTTTATAATCGTGTCACACGTCATTTATAAATTTTCTACTACACATGCAATTATTATAATCATTAACATAACAAAAATCAACCAAACATGATTATGACATAACAAAAAATTAATTGTTCACAATCAATAAATTAAATTCACTGATTTAATTCAATTTCCATGAATTTTTAATTTATTCCAAAATTTTAGTTTTATTTTTATAGAAAAATACGAGGTATTACATTTTCCCCAAATAACAGGATTGCATCCTCCAAATATAGAAAAGTACGTTACTAGATTGAAGAGTTCAGGAAATTTCATGTGCATGTCGTCCCCCCTCTCCCAAGTCAACTCGTCCTCCCGATGGTGTCCTCACTGCACCCGAAGTAAAGGAACAATCTAGGAGCGAAGTCGACACTCTCAACGGTCGAGAATGTCTACAAGTCTCTACTCATAAGTAGTATCTGGCTAGAGATCTATCTCATCTCTAAGGAACCTACACAATGAAGATATCTGAAAAAAATTCATTCATCCTCTACAAGTGGTCTGGTAATCCCAACCAATATGCCACGGGTCCAATCCTCAAGAATAGGGAATGGTCCCACGTATCTGGGAGCCAACTTCCTTTTATTCCCAAACCTCATCACTTGGAAGAAACTTTAATGAACACCTGATCCCCAACATTGAAGTCTAAGTGTCTTCATCTCGCATCCACGTAGCTCTTTTGCCTATCATGGGCAACCTGTATCCTGACCCGAATCATCTCTACCTTTTCTGAGGCGTCCTGAACAAAATCTTTCCCAAGTAACTTGTTCTCCCCCACCTTCAACCATCATGAGGGTAAACGGTAAGGTCTCCCGTAAAGAGCCTCAAGCGGTGAAATCCCAATCGCGAACTGGTAGTTGTTATTGTACGCAAACTCCATCAAAGGCAAATACTGCTCCCAGCTCCCCTTAAAATCTAAAATGCAAATCCGTAGCATGTCCTCCATCATAAAATTCACCCTCTCCATTTACCCCTCGGTCGGAGGATGATATGAGGTACTCAATCTCAACTCTACCCCCAAAGCCTGCTGAAAGCTCCTCCAAAAATGTGACACAAATGTCCTGTCCCCATTCGACACAATGTTGAGCGGTACCCCATGCAAATTTACAATCTCTGGAAGGAAAAGTCTAGTGTACTGATCTGAGCTATAATCTTTCTGGACCAATAAAAAGTGATCCACCTTCGTCAATTTATCGACGATCACCCAAGTGGAATCGTTCCCCCTTTGTGATGTAGGCAGCCCAGTGATGAAGTCCATGTAGATACTATTCCATTTATGCACCGGGATTTCCTAAGGCTGTAACATACCCGTCGGATGTTGATGATTCACCTTCACCAGTTGACACACAACACATTTGGACACAAATTATGTAATGCCCCTCTTCATCCTACCCCAATAATACTGACGTCGCATGTTATGATACATGTTATCGCCTCCGAGATGTATTGTAAAGCGTGAACTGTGAGCCTCAGACATATCGGCTCACCTCAACTCCTCGTTATATGGTACAACTAATCTGCCCTGGAATATCAATCCACCATCGGACCTAATGGAATAATGCTTTGCTCCCTCAGCTACCAACCTTCTAACTCGCTCTTAGGAAAGATGATCTCCTGCATGTGCCTTCACCACCTAAATAATGATGTCAAGTGTGATGGTGAGAACTGATATAAATGCACGGGTCAGGTCGTCATCCCCACAAAGTGATTTCCAATTCTCCTTACACATTGCTATTAAATCCAACATCTACTTGTAGCTCAAAGCATTCTCTACGAAATTCACCTTCCCCGGGTGGTACTGGATGTCGAACTGGTAGTCTTTCACAAACTCTAGCCACCTCCTCTTTCACATGTTCAACTCCCACTACGTGAACAAATATTGTAGTCTCTTATGGTCTATGAATAGATGGAACTTCTCCCCTAAGAGATAATTCCTCCACCCTCACAGTGCAAAAACCACAACTGCTAACTCCAAGTCGTGTATGCGATAATGTCCCTCGTGAGGCTTAATATTTTGTGAATCATAAGATATGTGTATCTCCTCCTACATCAAAACCCCTCCAAGTCCCCTCAAGAATTCATCTATAAAGACCTTATTATCTATCCCTACCCGAGGTAGTGCCAAAATCGGTGTTGTAGTCAACTTAGTCTCCATCTAATCAAACGTCTATTGGCATACGCCATCCCATATAAATGGAACTCTCCCCCTTATCAAATTTATTAGGGCCCCAACTATATAAGAGAACCCCTGAATGAATTGACGGTAGTATTTGTCCAACCCCAAAAAGCTACGTACCTCGATGGGTGTAGTTGGTTATCCCCACTCCATCATTGTAGAAACCTCTCCCAGGTCCACTGATATCCCCCTCTCAAACACAATGTGGCCCAATAATTGCACCTCTCTCAACTAAAAACCGAATATATCAAACTTAGCATACAACTGGTAGTCCCATAGTGTCTGTAAGACTACCCTTAAATATTGTTCATGCTCCTTCACAGTTCGAGAATAACTCAAGATTTCATCGATAAACACTATGACGAAGCAAGCCAAATAATCTCTTAACACCCAATTTATCAAATACATAAATACCTCTAGTGCATTGCTTAGTTCGAAAGGCATAACCAAAAAATCATATGACCCATATCTCATTAAAAATGTCATCTTTGAGATGTCTTGTTCTTGGACTCTAAACTGATGATAACTCAATCTCAATTTAATCTTAGAGAAATACGCAACACCCCACAGTTGGTCAAACATATCATGAATTTGGGGAAACGAATATTTACTCTGTATGGTGACATTGTTAAACTCCCTATAGTTGATACAAATTTGCAATGACCCGACCTTCTTCTTAATGAACAAAACTGGAGCACCCCACGGCGAAGTAATCCTCCTTATAAACCCCTGTCCCAATAAATGCTCAGTCTGATCCTGAATCTCCATCATCTCCAGAGGATCCATTCAATATGGTCTACGTGTAATGGGTCTCATTCTCATAATTAGATTAATTAAGAGGTTTATCTCTAAACTAGGTGGCAACCATGGGATCTCCCCAAACTCATTCGAAACCTCTGAAGAAGTATCCTTCTCGATATAGTATAACTGCATGCTCGACCCACCCACAGGGTTAGACATCACAACTAGGTACATCTCTTTCCCTGGAATGGTAAATACGATGGACCTCCCGTAATAGTCAACGCATGGTCTGTATGTAGGTAGTCAATCCCTCCCTAAGATAACATTGTACTCGTGCATATGAAGTACTAGTAAGCTATATACAAAAGTGATTCACCCTATCTCAATCCATATACCCCGACATACCGAATATATGGGTTCCCCTTTACCCATCGATGAATCTATGTATAATACGATATCAGAAGTAAAGTACATCATCCCTGTCCCCCAAGAAAAACTCGTGCTAACAAATGAGTGAGATACCTCGTGTTAAATAAAATATGACCTACATGTCCAAGGATAGGGAACATACCCTCAACTGCCTGGGATGGAACTGGATCCTCTACAGGCACAATGTGATAAACTCGTCTGTTATATAGTGGCGGTTGTCCCTAAGGTGGGGCAATGGGTGCAGGGGTGGCTAGTGCAATTACTCCTGGAGATAGTAATGGTGGGCATTGTCACTATGGCGCCTGATGTACCCTCTAACCTCCAGGCTACTGGGTTGTCTAATTAGCCCAAGGACACCACCACACCGTATGACCCCTCTCTCTATAAATGAAATAATTCTCGTGAAACGAGCTTCGCTCTGCCTATCGGTCCTACTAGCCTTAAACCTGTTCTCCTTGGGGGCCTGATGGCCTCTATGCTGCTGACTCAATTTCCCCATGACCTACTGGCCCTCTATGTTCTGATCATCGAAACCCCTTAACCTCCTATGCTAATCTGTAAATAAAGTACCCTTGAACCACTCGGTCCCAGATTAGCTTCCCCCACTCATCTTTCCCTATTGGATCGATGACTCGACTCCTTGTGACTTCTAACCCTTGTTCTTTTGTTAGTCCCCGTGATCCTACCAGTGAAGAAGTACGGTGTTCACCAACTGATTATGCTTGGTAAAGGATGGGTTCCCCCAGAGAGCCTTCCTAATGTGCCAAGCTGATTTTGCTATGAATTTGTCAATCTTCCTTTCCTCAATATTCACACCTTGCTTTACAAATTAAGAGAGGTTAGTAAACTCCTCCTTGTACTCAACCACAATACATCCCTCCTGCCTAAGCTCCGTAAATCGGCTCCTCGTTTCTGACTACACAGCTTGGGGAAAATAGTTCCCCTCAAATATCTTCTAGAACTCCTTAATCGTTAAGCTATTCCTCTTTAAAACTAATGTAACCAACTACCACAACTGGAGCATGAACCATATTAACCGAAATGAAGCTGACATTTTCTTTTGCACGGTGTTCACTCTACCATTCATAAGTGTTTTTGTATATCTTTCTTCCTCCTGCTTGCCACTAGGATATTTGGACTACCCGAGAACTTTAGAGGTTGGACCTTCCCGAAGGCCTCCTTAACCTTGCCCCAAACTAACCCCAATGCTTGGGCTGGTACAACCACCTACTATAGTGGTCATGGTGGCTACTATTATGCCTATGGTGGTGGGAAATGCTGGATCATGGCCGCCATGGCAATGGAAACTACCTAGGTCATAATAGTGGCGGTCTCTGCTGGAGTAATCAACTGTGGGGCTAGAGGGACCTGTGGTTGCTGATGTGGATCCAACTGAGCCTCCTCCTCTGTAGTGGGTGTGACTACGCTTCTAGGTCTACATGCACATTTATTTTCCATCTGAAAGCAAACAAGGTTCGAATTAGTACAATCTCGATAATATAATGAACCCTAATTTTAGGCTTTACATATCAAAGGACGCAACATAAAATAGAAAGAACACAACACAAATCCTAAGGATAATAGAACCTATATGCTCTGATACTAACTATAACAATCCCCATTTTCTCAGGTAAAGGTTGGTCAGACATGATATGCCGAAGATGGGGCTTGTTTATCAATTAATACCATTCTTAGCATCAAAATCATATAAAACATATATTAATAAGACATAACTGGGTTTAAATTAAAATCTCACGGTAATAAAATCCCATCAAGTATAGATCATATGATGAATCCAACATAATAGTATATATCCAAACTGATACAAAATAAATAAATCTCGAGCTTATGCCCATATAAATATCTCAAATGAAATAAGTAACTTGTAACACCCCGTATTTTTTGTGCATTTAATATTTAATTAATTCAAGAATTCAAAATTACTTGTGTGTCGTAATTTTAATTGAATTAATTATGATAATATTTATTTAAATATTAATCGGGGAGTGAATGGTTAATATTTAAGGAAAATTAATTACTAAGTGAATAGTAATAATTTAATTACGTCATTTCGGGTATTAGTGATGGGGTATGTACTTATCTCAGCCGGGAGTCGGTATACACTAATTTGGGTGTAAGATAAGGATTTTTATAAATTAATCTGGATGCCAATTCTGAGTATAAGGTTGAGTCCGGATGGGCCGAGATAGTCGGAAAAGTGTACCCGGGGGTAGTAAACGGGTCACGAGACGTTTTTAGGCATAGCCGGATCCACACGGGGGTATTTGGGTCACTTGGGCTTGGCCCATTAAGCCAAAAATGGGATTTAGCCTAATTACCTAATTAGGATAAAAAGGGGAACGACTGATGTGAAATTAGAAAACACTTAGTGGGAGAGGAAAACCTAAGAGACAGTTAAAGGAAAATTAGGGGAAAGGAAAGAGCCAAAACAAGGGATTTCATCTTCAACCTTGGGAATTCACAACTCCAAATCAGACCCTACGAATCATAAGGCAAGTGGTTAACTTGTTGTAGCATTTAATTTGCGTTTTGATTCATATTTATGTGATGTGAGAAACTCAAAATTCGTTTTGGGATTTAAAGGATACAAACATGGGGTTCTTGTAAACCAATATCCTGAATTCTAAATTGTGTAGAAATTCATGTATAATCTGAGATTAGTATATATATCTGATATGATGTGTAAACTCGGATGGATTGGAAACGAATTTGAGATAAGAAATTGATGTTTAAATGGGTTAAAGATTTAAAATGGATTTTTCACCAATTTATGAAAAAAAGTAGAGAGCGTAAATTAAATTGTGTTTGTGGACTTTATGGGGGTCCCTTATGAGGTTTTTGGTATATATTGTTGATGGGAAGACTTGGGTTTTATAGTAGAAGAAGTTAGGGTTTAGAGCTTTTCCTTCATGGCTGAAACAAAAGGGGGAAGAAGACGATGACCTGTGCGGTCGATCGATCGAGGGTTGGGGATCGATCGATCGATGGTCGACAGATGGCAGTTCGGCCAGTTTTATTTTTATATACGGGAGATTTAATTCAAATTTCTAATATGCCTTATTTAATGAGAAATAAATATAGAATTTTCAATCTAATTAATTATGAAGGAAAATTAATTAGGATTTGGAGGAAATTTATATGTGTCACACCATGATTAAAATTTTAGGAATAATATTTCAAAATAATTAAATACGGATTGAGTGGGCAAGTCCGGGTATATTGGTTGAGCGATACTGAGACATTAATTTTATTTAAAGTGAAAGTTAAATAATTGGGAGTCGGGAATTTAGAATCGGGAATTTTTTTATTTTGGGCCACGAGAGTAAGTCAAAATATATTGGTTGGAGCGATGCCAAAAGTAATTTAATCAATTAATGTGCGAATTAATTAATATTTGGAGTTGGGCCATAAACTCATAATAATTTGAATAGGCTTGTGTTACGGACTTAGTACACGGTATAGACGGGATAGTTTATTATATATATATATATACATAGAGGCAGGCTCCTGTGCACACTAAGTTTGCACACTAACTTTGCACATTACCTTTTAAAAGTGGTAAAAAAAATATTTTTGAGTTGATTTTTTTTGTGTGATATTTTAACATTTCAACGGACTCACATAAAAAAAATTAGCTCAAAAAAACTTTTTTTGCTATTTTTAAAAAATCGGTCAAACTTTCGCAGTTTTTAAAGGGCTTAAAAACTGCGAAAGTTTGACCGATTTTTTAAAAATAGCAAAAAAAGTTTTTTTGAGCTGATTTTTTTTATCTGAGTCCGTTGAAATGTTAGAATATCACATAAAAAAATTGGTGTGCGCCAGCACTAAGTTTGCACACTTTTAAAAGGTAATGTGCAAACTTAGTGTGCACAGGAGCCTGCCTCTCTCTCTCTCTCTCTCTCTATATATATATATATATATATATATATATATATATATACGATGTGCGATAGTATATATATGGTGTGTGCATTAATATCAGTGGGTAGATATTATTATTACCTATACTCTAGTGCTATAGGGGGAGGTTGCGCGTAGTGGATGAATCCCCTAGCTTGAGGAGTAGGGAGGGTATATATCCAGGTCGTAGCGTCCATTATATGGGTGAGGGGCATCTCACTTTCAGGGAAGAAATATGACCGCCTCAAATTTTTACGTATTATCCAAGTTAGTGAGCAATTCTGACATGGGGTAACTAGGTTATGTGAATATGCTTAGTGGGATAGCACTTTAAAGAATTTACATCCGGTCAGTTATTACTTGGGAGGATTTTAATATAAATTATTATTCCAACATGTTTGTTAATTTTGCAATATAATTATACGTATATAATGAGGTAAATAATTATATACGAGTAAATTAATACAGACCGTGAATTGTATTATACATATAATGAGTGTGAAAGTTATATGATTTTAAAAAGGGAAATGATTAATTAATTTAATGTTAATAATAAATTTGAAATCATAATTATGGCACACTCGGTTAGAGTGGGGTGGTTGCAAGGGGTTATATTAGTTATCTAGTCATAGGATAAATTACTAGGTAGATTAATTAAGGTGTTAGTAGTGCACATTAGAGAAGGGGTGAGGATGATCTCAAGAGAGTGCGACACTAACTAAAATATGAAGAGCATGCATATATATTTATTACTGCAAGTTAGTCATTTGCTAAATGTTTTCCAAATATTTTGGGTACTAACCCTTGCTATAAAAAGTTCTAAAAACCTTTTAGGTGTCTAGCCTCAGGGACGCCAGGCTTGACTCATTTCAGGGATCCGTTTCTACAACATGTGTGGATGTTGCGGGAGTTTGATAGGCGCCTCGTTATTTTCATTCTTAGTGTAGAGACTTCCTATCAGTTATTCAAGCATGTTGCTCACAGTTTGATTTGAGTACTTATGTCAGACCTGTTGAGATTTATTACTTGTCTTTACTTTTGTTGGATTTTGAACCGATGGTTTATTCGGTCAGTTAATTAATTATGAATGGTTGATTTTGGTTAATGGTGATTGTTTATATTATTGTGTATCTGCATGAGTCTTTAATTTTATTTAATGAAAGATAAAACTTGGCACCAGTCTAATTTTCTCACTTAGGTGGTTAGTAATTTAAAAGACAACAGTGATGCTAAGAATGAGCCAACTGAGAAACCTGTTCTAATTTAATTTAGGACTGATCACCTGGGGTTAATTAGGCGGGGTGTCACAGATGGTAGAACGTCAGGTTCTAGTGTCCTTAGGATCTGTGCGGCTTACTACGTTTCAGCGTAGCTTTCGGTTGTTATAGGTCCCTATTATTAGGACTTTTGATTCATTTTACGCTTGTGAGATTTTGTATTTCTGCTATTTGTTTTTGTATAAATTGTGTACTTATACGCTTCGATCTATTTTCAGATGCCACAGAAGAGGCAGAGAGCAGAGAGGGTTGAGGCTAGGGATGAGCTCAAGGAGGCTCATCAGGAGCCACAGGTATCGCCACCCCCACCCCCACCCGAGTTGATCTCCACTACTCAGGTGGAAGTAATAGTGGCTCAGGCAGTCAAGACAGCTATGAGAGCTATGGCAGCTCATTTTCCACATCCTCAGGAACCACCTCTAGGAGCACCAGCAGCTCAGGATCCAATGGGGCCACCATCTTGGCAGCGAGTTAGGGAGACCTTTTAGAAGGGTCACCCACCCGAGTTTTGGGGTAGCACCGATGTAGTAGAGTCACCACTAGGCAGCGGGCCTTAATTCACTCAATTTGTCGGGGGGTGGACATTTTAATTGGGAGGCTTAGATTTGCAGCAGATCTCTTACTATTAGATATGGAGGGGTACGATGTCATCCTGGGTATGGATTAGTTGGCACATTTTCGGGCAAACTGTGGATTGTTAAAAATCATGTTCTCCATTCCGGGACAGGATATGTTCCTAATAGCGATGTCGCTACCCGAGGGAGGGTCGCGCACACACTTGTATTACATCGAGGAGGAAACCTCATAGGAGGTGGTGGTTCCATTGGACTCAATCCCAGTAGTGAGGGACTTTGAGGATGTGTTCTAGGAAATACCAGGGTTGCCACCCAGCAGGGAAATCAAATTTGTAATCGATTTAGCACCGGGGATGAGGCCGATTGTTCGGGCACCTTAACGTATGTCCCCTTCAGAGATGCGTGAGTTGAGAGAGCAGATTCAGTAGCTCCTGGGTCAGGATTTCATCAAGCGAAGTACATCGCCGTGGGGTGCACCGGTGTTGTTTATAAGAAGCGAGATGGTTCACTTCAGTTATGCATGGACTATAGGGAGCTGAACAAGGCGACGATACGGAATAAGTATCCGTTACCTAGGATTGATGATTTATTTGACCAATTGAAAGGGGCGTCTTACTTTTCCAAGGTTGACTTGAGGTCAGGGTATCATCAACTGCGTATCCTAGAGAAGGATGTTCCTAAGACCTCTTTCCTATCACGGTATGGATCTTACGAGTTCATTTATATTTATATCTCAACTCTCATACATAGTATATTTATATCCCGGATATCCCATGTATTTATGAATTACAAGTTCACTTCTCATTATACACTCCTGAGTATTTCTCACCACTCGAAGTGTACACATTATTCTACCCATGACATCGGTAGGTAACTCACTATATCCTACTGGTTTAAGTCATTATTTCCCTCGAATCCCCGTGACCCGAATTATTCTCCAAATTACGTAATTCTCTCAATTTAACCTAATTAGATTTAGCCCTAAATTCCCCATTATAAGACTAAGTCCAACACCCAACCTAGGCCTATTAGTATTCTAATATGATACCAAATATATTAGAATAATTCCCACTATTTAATCCCAAATTATTTCACAAGGATTCTAAACAAAAGGAGAACATTTAACAAAACTGGTCAACCGAATTGATTCAGCTTGGACCGAATCTATTTGCCTTGCAGAATTGATTCGGCCAAGACCGAATCGATTCGCCTCTATAGGTACGTCTTCTACCTCAAGACTGTTACGGGTTTCACCATTTTTAACCCCTCAAACCTTCATTACACCATCTCAAAATCCCAACCAAAGGTCCATAATATCAAAGCAACATATATGGGTAATTCCTAATGAACCAGAATCATCAAAACACAATTTAATCATCAATAAATTCCCTGATCTAAATTTATTTCTTAAAGCCCTAGTTCATTACTTTTTAATCAAAAACACCATAGAAACTATATTTCTTCACCAAGATACATCATAATTTCGTGTACTTCTACTGCATACATGTAAGAATCAATCCTATGTCAATTTTCAATTCAAGGGTTCAATATACAACGTCCAAATTCATTCAAATTACATAAAACTCACGGGTAATTTAACCTAGACTATCATGGATATCATACATGATATAATTTCACAAGTTTAAACACTTTCTTGATATGGTAGGTTCGATCTGTTGATGAAGATGGGTATAGATGTGATCATCTCTTCTGATTTATACAACGGTGGTGGTTTTGGTGCACAAGGTGTGTGAGTTGGTGGTTCTAGCCTTTGGAAACTCTTCTCCTCTTCCTCGTATGGACTCTCTGTAATTTGTGTGTTTCTAACCCTAGAACACATAACTTAGAAGATGATAAATGTCTCTAAAATTCGCAGGTATACTTCTCCCAAAAATGTAAATGACTAAAATACCCCTCTGGGGTGCCGATATGGCCTTAAATTGCCCCGGGACCCAAAATAATGCCCCGGGTAGACTTTTTTTACTATCTTGAACCTTTCGGGCTCAATGGCGCACTCAAAATGACCATTTGGATGACTTAAAAATAAATTACTTTTTATCCCATCTAATTAGGTCCCAACACGATTGAGACGCGTGTCTCGACTAAATTATCGCAACTGTTGTATTTTTCACTCGTGATAATTTTAATCAATTCATAATCACATATAACTTTATTCATTATGTAATATTCAATATAGTTCATCTCAATAAATACTAACCCTTAGCTCTCTAGTTAATACTTATTTTGACTCGATTAATTATCAATCTAAATTAATTTCCCGTATTTACTTTTAATTAATCCAATATTTAAAAATCATAAGCAAATACGGGGTGTTACATACTCCCCCCTATAATGGAATTTCTCCCAAAATTTGGAAAATAAAAGTATAGCTAGTAAAAAAAAACTCTGGATATTTCTCGCGCATCTCATCCTCGCCCTCCCAAGTAGACTCCTCGACATAATAATTCTCCCACTAGACACGCACAAATGGAACTACCTTCGACCTCAATCTCCTCTCGCTATGGTCTAAGATAGCCACTAGTCTCTCCTCATATAAGCCATTAGGCCGTAAATCAATCTCCTCTATCGCGATGTGAGTGTGGGCCAACTCATCCCGGAGATATCATCTCAATGAAGGAATATATAACACATCATGAATACGGTTTAAGTGCTCGAGCAACCCAAGTCTAGAAACAACCGGTCGGACTCTCTCGATATTAGGAAATGGTCCCACGTACCTCGGCCCAAATTTCCCTTTCTTCCCGAATCTCATAATCCCCTTCATAGGAGATACTCATAGTAGCACCTGGTCCCCCACACTAAACTCCTGGAAGAACCGCTTAACATCGACGTAGCTTTTTTGTTTATCCTAGGCTACCCATATGCGACCCCGAATCATCTAAATCCTGGCTGACGTATCTTGAATCACCTCTGGACTAAGTAGCTTGTTGTTCTCCACCTCTGGCCAACAAGTAGGAGAACGATAAGGCCTACCATGCAATGCTTCAAATGGAGCCACACTAATAGTGAACTAATAGAAGTTATTATACGTAAACTCCGCCAGTGGAAGATACGACTCCCAACCTCCTCTAAAATCAAGGACACGCACCTGCAGCATATTGTCTAACATCTAATTAGTCCTATCTATCTACCCATCCGTATGCGAGTGATACACCGTACTCAATTATAACTTAGTACCCATAGCTTCCTGGAAGCTCTCCCAAAATATGGACACGAGGATCGTGTCCTCCATGCAATCTCAAAATCTCAATAATAAAAACCTGGGCATACTATTCTGAAGTAAAATCAGTCTGAACTGGAAAAAAATGAGCTACCTTAGTATACCGATCTCAACCAATCATATTGAATCGTGACCCTTCTAAGAAGTAGGCAACCTTGTGATGAAATCCATGTAAATTCTCTCCCATTTTCACATAGGAATCTCTAGTGGCTCAAGTAACCCTCCTAGTTTCTAATTGTCACGACCCCGTCCCAAAATAGTAGGGGGGACTAGTGTCTTGACATGCCACCAAGGCAACAAATATTCTGACTTAAATTGTTTCCATAATTAAATGCAACGGAAATACAATTACATAGTTATGAATTATAAAATATTGAAATTAAAGGAATTACGTCATCAGAGCTTTCTAAAAGGAAACTTCATTTATATTACAAGTAACAACGAGTTACAACTTAAGACGAAATTTAAAACTTATTATAAGAGAGCCAAACATGCTCTATATGATAAAACAAATATTTTATTTAAAATAACAAAAAGAGCTCTAAAAGATGAATCTTCAACATAGTCCTTTAATGTTCCCTCCACGAGCTTACTTATTTCCTGAAAAATTATTACAACGTCAGCTAAAAGCCGAGCAAGATTCAATCTCCAGACATTCCAAGGTTTTTCAGAAGATTAATACCTATTCAAATCAAAAGAGAAGGCATATACATATATGGATAGGAACATGCAATATGTAATTTGGGATGGCAGTATATAGAAATGAATAGCTCATCACAGAACGGATGCAACAAATCAAAGGCAATAATTTTTTCATTCAATCATATCATTTTAATGGCCAAGTACACTCTAATACTATATTCTTCTACCATATTATTCCCTCGTAGTTGAGGGCCAATTGAACTTCTTCGTCACAATGCCTTATTTGGGGCACACCAACGATAACCCAACTGGGAAGGTCAGTCAGTAAGAGAGGTCCCTTAGGCCAAATCTTATTTCTAATACTCCATATCATTTTCAAAACTCTTTTTAATCAGTATGCCTATATGTACAAATATAAACATATCACAAGGAATCAATCATCGGTATCAGATGAATTTTGAGAATAAAAATAGTTCACAAAATATATATATTTTGGATAATATCATATAATTTAAACGCACAAGGAATGTCAGAGTACTCACCTAGAACAGAAGTCCAAAGTTACGGATATCGAGTCTTGGATCACTAAGATGAAACTTCTTCTTAAATTTTCCCGTACTCTCTCTCACTTTTTCTTTGTAAACTTTGGTATAATTTCTTGTAATGGCTGATCTAAAGGATTTATTTATAGTGTTTCAAAGGTATTTAGGTGCTGACACGTGTCTGGGTGATAAGGCTTTCATTTTGCTGAGTTCGCGTTCACGTGTCACGTAACGGAGCAGCCTTGCAATCTTAGTTCACTGAACAGCGACACGTGTTTTAGATTTTCCATATGCATGACATGTGTTTTAAGATTTATTTATATGGATGACACGAGTAAGGTGGAGGTGTCCAAAAGCAAGCACGAGGTGGAAAGCACGAGGTGAAAAGTTATTAAGGTGGAAAACACGTGTTTTAGATTTTACACATGAAGGATATTTTAGTAATTTTACACCATACATTTTCAATGTTTCTTAGAGGTACTTGAAAATATTTTATTTACAAAATGGTCCTTTATATATTTTCATTTTAGTCCTTGAAACTTTCTTTATTTAAAATTAAGTCCCTAAAGTTTCATAAAATTATATTTTCTACCCCAAAACTTATCTTTTAACTTAGGATATGCTATTAGACTTTGAATTGATCCATTTTGCTGAAGAAAAAAGGTCATTTCAAGGTTTTTAAGTCGGCCTAACTAGCCTCCCCTTCCAACCAATCAAAATATAACACATGGTGTGGTAATAAGACAAAATACGACTTAAAGGATGGATAGATTTGCCCTTATTTTGTAATTTCAGTATAACTTCTTGCACGGGCCTCCGTTTAACACACAATTTATTGTGTTACAAACCGGATTCATAAATCTACAACTTTTTAGTTTTTACCTCAATTCAATTGTTATATTATAATGGTCAAAACTAGTCTCTAATATGAATATTCCTACCAAAAAATTTGAAATTTTATGTTTGTAACTAATTTGATATTTCATGATTTATGAAGGATTAGACTAAAAATAATAAATTAACACCATCCATATCACATATGAAATAATACAACATTTAAAACTATATATGAATATATAAAAGTGGGGTCATTACATCCTACCCTCCTTATAAAAAGTTTAGTCCCCAAACTTTACTTACATTAATTTCCAAACAAGTATGGATATTTCTCCTTTATTTCATATTCCCGCTCCCATGTTCCTTCTTCAATGGAATGATTAAGACACAACACTTTAACCAATGGACTTACCTTGGTTCTTAATATTTGATCTTTATGGTCCAAAATTTCTATCGGATGCTCAATGTATGATAAATATTCTCTAACTTGAAGAGGTTCGTGACTTAGTATATGTGTTAGACTTGGGACGTATTTCTTCAACATTAACACGTGAAACATATAATGCACACTCGAGAGTTCAGATGGTAAGGTTATTCTTTATGCAATAACTCCTATCCTTTCAAGGAATTCAAAAGGTCCTATGTATCTTGGACTTAATCTCCCTTTCTTCCCAAAGTGGATTACTCCCTTTGCTGGTGATACTCGCAAGAACACATAATCTCCTCTTTCGAATTCCAACCACCGGTGGTGATTATCGACATAACTCTTTTGATGGCTTTGAGCTATTTGAAGTCGGTCTTGTATCAATTTCACCTTCTATTTTGTGATATGGATCAATTCTGGTCCCAATAATTTTCTTTCTCCAACTTCTACCCAACATGCAGGGGAACGAAACCGTCTACCATAAAGTGCCTCATACGGAGCCATTTGAATACTTGATTGATAACTATTATTATATGAAAATTCCACTAACGATAAATGATCATCCCAATTCCCTTTCAAATCAAGTACGCATGCCCTAAGCAAATCCTCTAAGGTTTGAATGGTTCTCTCAGATTGTCCATCCGTTTGAGGGTGAAAAGTAATGTTGAAATTCAATTTTGTTCCCATAGCTATTTGGAGGATTTTCCAAAAGAGAGACACGAATCTTGGGACACGATAAGAAACAATTAAAACTGGGGTTCCATGAAGCCTAATAATTTCTCGGACATACAACTTAGCTAACTTTTCTAAAGAGTGGGTAATCTTAATGGCAAGAAAATGATCTGATTTAGTTAACCCATAAATATCTACCCAAATAGAATCATTATCATTTAAACACCTTTCTAAACCTGTCACAAAATCCATAGTAACATGTTCCCATTTCCACTCAGGGATAGGTAGGGGTTGCAGTAATCCTAATGGTTTTTTATGTTCTGCCTTTATTTGTTGACAAACCAAACACTGAGATATAAATTCTACTATCTCCCTCTTCATGTTATTCCACCAAAATACTTCTCGGAGATTCCTATACATTTTTGTACATTCGGGATGAAATGTGAATCTTGAGTAATGACTTTCCTCCAAAATTTTCCTCTTTAGTTGGGCATCACATGGCACACACACTCTATTTCCAAACCTCAATATATCATCTCGTATCACAAATTCAATTCTCTTACCTTCGATGACTTCTTCTCTAATCTTCTTCAGTTATGGGTCATTTACTTGTGCAATTTTGATCCTTTCCATTAATATAGGTTGTACTTATAAGTTTGCGATTATTCCTTATTTACTATAAATACGTACATCTATTTCTATACTTCTCAAATCCCTTAACAAAGGTTCCTGATTTGTAATGAGACGTGCTAAATTTGTTGTAGACTTCCTGCTTAAAGCGTCGGCTACTACATTAGCTTTACCTGGGTGATAATGATTATTTAAATCATAATCCTTCATTAATTCTAACCACCTCTTTTATCTCATTATTGATACCAAATTTAATCCGCTGACGTGGACCAATCATATAAAGACACGTGGCTATCTACATGGCAACTACAAACACTTCCGAGGAACAAGACTACAACGAGGAAGACTAGTTCCCCGAGGAACACTGCTTACTCGAGGAACCCACACGCTCCGAGGAACAATGCCTCTCCGAGGAACTCTTGAGTACCGAGAAGCTTAGGCGGTCCGAGATGCACCTCGAACAAATCATTAATAGCTAGATAACCAACAGTTCAACTGATTCATTAAATGCTTATCATTTGGACGCGCACGCAAAGAGGGCATTAAATGTATTACCCTTTTATATGCATATCATTTAATGTATTACCCTTTCACATTACAGCCTCAGGGCTATAAATACATTGTACAATCCTCATTGTAAAAGGACCCCAGAACGGAATTTCTTGTAATCGAGAATTCCCAAACACTCAGCAATAAAAGAACAGTGGACGTAGGCCATTCTTATAAGGCTGATCCACTTTAAAATCTTTTGTCTCATTTATCTATTTGTGATTGAATTATTAGAGTGATCTAATTTTTTACATCAACAGATTGGCGCCGTCTGTGGGAAACGACTGATAATATCGTTTTTCATCAAAAATAATCCATTACCAATGGCGGATATTCTTGAATCCAGCAATCGAAATGCTGGAACCCCTCCAAATCCGTCTGCTCCACCAATTGTTCCAGATCTGACTGGAATAATGGCAAATCTGGCTCAAGGCCAGACCGTCATGCAAGAAACAATGCGACAACTCATCCAAACCCTCCATAGCGGAGCATCAGCCCATTCCGGACCACGAAGCATTCAAAGAAATACCCATGCGCCTTCTTCGAGTACTAAGCGTACCAACTCACATCGCAATGAGGAATCTGATGATTTCTCTTATCAACCTGGGCGAACTTCGTATGTGCGAGCCACGGATATTGAACAACGTGTCACCCTCTCCCCAGAAAGGACAAGCGCATTGGAAAGATTAAGTAGGGTTTCTCCTTTCGACCGATTAGGCCCTAGGAGGAACAAAAGTCCTCTTAATGCAGCGTCGAGGAGCTTTCGACGACCATCAGATTTAAGGGAAGGATTTGCCCAATCGCGACCAGCTGCTCGTCAAGATAGATCCTATGACCGACCAGTTGCTCGTCAGGATAAATCCCAGGAAGCTACTTCAACACGATCAGTTGCTCGAACCAATAGGCCCGAGGAAGGAAATGATGCATGGAAAGGATCTATTCAAAGGCTAGAGGATAGATTAGGGGAAATGTCTAAGGCTAAGAATTCTCTACAACGAACCTTTGTTCGAGGAACACCTTTTGTCCAGGACATTGTTGATTTTCCAACACCATCAAAGTTCAAAGCACCTGTTGTGACTCCCAAGTATGATGGAAAGACTGACCCTGTCCTTCATATAGAACAATACCAAGCTACAGCCGACATCTATGTTGTCCCAGATGAGATATGATGCAGAGCATTCTTGAGAACACTTACCGAATCTGCTCAGATATGGTATAATAATCTTCCTCGGGGTAAGATTTCAACTTTTCTTCAACTGGCCGAGTTATTCATTGGGAATTTCTGCTTTGGCGCAAAGCCAGTTAAACGAGTAGCACATTTGTTATGTGTTAGAAAAAAAGCTGGGGAGAGTATCAGAGATTATATAACTCATTTTAATAACAAGAAACTCGAAGTCATTGATTATGAGGAGAAGACAGCGATTACCGCTTTGATGAGTGGACTGCTGCCAAATAAGTTGTACTATACTTTGGCCAAAGATCCACCTCGAACCATGTCGGACCTGATGGGAAAAGCGTCCAATATTATGAATGCCGAGGAGGCTATGTCTGCAAAGAAGAATATGGACGCCAAAGAAACCAAGGTGGAAGGTGATAAAGCTAAGAAGAAAGAACATAAGAACAATGGTGGTGACAAACAATCCAAAAATAGGTCGTCATGGGAGGTCTTGAGGAAATTTGATAATTACACACCTTTGAAGGTAAATATCAACCACGTCCTGGAAGAAATTAAGAACACCGAAGAGTTAAACTGGCCAAAGAAAATGAAGGCAGACCCTGACATGAGGAATATGGAAAAATATTGCGAGTTCCACAAGGATCATGGCCAAATGACTAAAAATTGCATAGCTCTTCAGAATGAGATTGAAACACTCATCCGACGAGGAAAGCTAGCAAAGTATGTTAATCGTGGAGGTGAAAGAAGAAACAACGACCGAACTAGAGAGAGGTCTAGATCTCCTCGTCGAGCAGAGGAGAATAAGAAGAGAAACCATGAAGTTAATCCAGAGGATGATCCCGATCTACCCAAGAAACCAAGGCAGCCAGAACGAGAGGTATTTTCAATAGGCTTTGGCTCATTTGATTGTAATGATATTACAGGAGGAGATGCAGGAGGAGGAGACCTTACTGCAGAAAGAAAAGCTTACCTCGGTGAGGCACAAGCTTGCTCGTACATTCAGCGAATAAATCTACCTGAAGAAGATCGTCCGAGAAAGGTGAACAAGGAGAAATTGGTTATCGGTTTTTCAAAAAATGACCTTGCAGGTGTTTTATATCCTCATGATGACCCGCTGGTGATCAAAATGAGAATGAAGGAAGTCATGATTTCAAGAGCGCTGGTCGACAATGGTAGCTCGGCAGACATCATGGTTTACTCGTGTTTTGATAGTTTGAATCTAAAGCTATCCCAACTGGAGCCTTACCACAGCCCCTTCATCGATTTTGCTGGAGAGAAAGTATTTCCACTTGGGATGACCAAGCTGGATATATTCATTGGTACGTGGTCTGCTTGTCGTACAGAAAGAATACGTTTCTTCGTGATGGATAAGAATATCCAATCATCGTACAATATCATCATGGGAAGAGTAGGATTGAAGAAGTTCGAGGTTGTACCATCTACAGTGCATCAATATCTAAAATTTCCAACAAACTTTGGAGTAGGAGTTGTGAAAGGTGATCAGAAAGTAGCTCGGGAATTCTATTATTCATCCGCCGAGCAAGAAGAACTGGAAGAATCAAAGAAAAAGACCACTACCTATCAAGTTGATGAAGGTGCAGAAATTGAAACATTGGATCCTCGAGATGAGTCACAACTCGTGAAGGGTCAAGTGGTGGAAGCTACTGAAAACATCATTCTGGACGATGAGCACCTTGAGCGAACTACTCAGATAGGTTCATCGTTGGAAGCCTTATTAAAACAAGAATTGATAATTTTCCTTAGAAGTAGAAGACAAACATTTGCGTGGAGTCATGAAGATATGCCTGGGATAGACCCAAACTTCTTATGTCACGAGCTCAATGTGAATAAGGAGATCAAGCCTGTGAAGTAGAAAAGAAGAGTATTCAGTCCCGAGAAGAATCAAGCCATACAGGAGGAAGTCGAGAAGCTCCAGAAAGCTTGTTTCATTGAAGATGTTAAATATCCATATTGGTTAGCCAATGTAGTAATGGTAAAGAAGAAGAACAACAAGTGGAGGATGTGTGTGGACTTCACCGACCTCAGCAAAGCATGCCCAAATGATCATTTTCCATTGCCCCGAATTGATCAACTAGTGGATGCTTCCTCGGAACACGAGTTGCTGAGCTTCATGGATGTTTATTCTGGCTACAATCAAATTAAAATGAAACCTGAAGACAGGGAAAGTACTTATTTTATTACCCCTAGGGGAACTTATTGTTATAATGTAATGCCTTTTGGTTTAAAAAATACAGGTGCGACATATCAAAGGCTGATGAATAAGGTCTTTGCTGAACAAATCAGTGACAATATGGAAGTCTATGTTGACGATATGCTGACGAAAAGCAAGAAAGCTGTTGATCATATAGTTGACTTAAGTCAGACTTTTGATTAACTAGATAAATATCAAATGAAGCTGAACCCGACGAAGTGCATCTTTGGAGTACGAGAAGGCATGTTCCTCGGGTACATTGTCAATCAACGAGGCATTGAAGCAAATCCTGAAAAGATCAAAGCTCTATTAGGGCGGCGACCTCCAAGGACGAAGAAGGAAGTACAGAGTCTCACAGGACGAGTAGCGGCACTCAACAGATTTGTGTCGTGAGCAACTGATAGATGTCTCCCATTCTTCAAGACACTCAGAAAAACTTTTGAGTGGAATGGTGAATGTGAGAAGGCTTTTCAAGACTTGAAGAAATACTTGGGAGCACCTCCACTGTTGTCCAGGCCAGTGATGGGAGAAAAATTGTATTTTTACCTTGTAGTGTCCGAGAATGCAGTTAGCTCGGCGTTGATCAGAGTGGAGAATAGAGTGCAAAAACCAATTTACTACACAAGTAAGGCCTTCCAAGGAGCAGAGATCAGATATCCAAGGCTGGAGAAATTGGCATTGGCGCTGATTGAGGTGAGTAGAATAATGAGGCCATACTTTCAAGCTCATACTATAGTAGTATATACCGATATGCCATTTAGGCAAGCCCTTCATAAGCTAGAAAAATCAGGGAGATTGATGTACTGGGCAATAGAGCTCGGTGAATATGATATAGTCTATGAACCCAGATCATCGCTTAAAGGGCAGGCTGTAGAAGATTTTATAGCAGAGTTCACCTATCCTGATATCTCCAAGGAACAAAAGTTGCTCGCTAATCAACCTGTGGATGTTACAGGATCAACAAACACAAGCTCGGACCAATTCCAATTGGTAAAAGGGCGTGTGGATGTTACAGGATGTGATACAGAGATGGTTATGAGGACTCCGGATGAGAAACAAAAGTTTCTCGCTGATCAACCTGTGGATGTTACAGGATCAATAGACACTGGCTCAGACCAACTCCGGTTGGTAAAAGGGCAAGTGGATGTTACAAGATCATTGACTTCGGGCTTAGACCAACTCCGGTTGGTAAAAGGGCAAGAAGAAATGATCGACGAAAAGCAAGAAAAATCCGAGGAGGATGAAAGGAAGCAGCAAATATTTCACCGAGGAACTCTGACTGATTCGAAATTTGAAGATGAGTTACCTATATGGAGGCTATATGTAGATGGATGATCTTGCACTGCAGGATGTGGCGGGGGGATAGTTCTGAGCACTCCGGACGAGGTCGACATGGAATACGCTTTGCGTTTCCAATTTAAAGCTTCCAACAATGAGGCTGAATATGAGGCCATGATCGCAGGGCTTAATTTGGCAAAAGTTATGGAGGCGCAACAAGTTATGATTTTCAGTGACTCTCAACTGATTGTAAACCAAATGATGGGAGTATATGAAGTTAGAGGAGAATTAATGATCAGATATCATGCAAAGGCAAAAGAGATGGTGTCAGAATTTACCGCTATTCAGCTGGTCAGAATACCAAGAATGGAGAATCCGAGAGCAGACGCCCTAGCTCGACTAGCATCAGCAACTCGCACCGATCTACGACGAACAATCCCAATTGAAGTGTTAGCTGGTCGGAGCATAGATGAAGATCTGACGATGAACTTTATCACCCTTGATTTAG
Source organism: Sambucus nigra (assembly GCA_949130495.1). Taxonomy (NCBI): domain Eukaryota; kingdom Viridiplantae; phylum Streptophyta; class Magnoliopsida; order Dipsacales; family Adoxaceae; genus Sambucus; species Sambucus nigra. The sequence goes on along the minus strand of OX422224.1, from coordinate 127,344,985 downwards.
GTCCATCTTTGATGGATCCCATCAGGGCGTATATCGAGGAGGGAGAATTGTCGATTGACAACCTCGCAGCTAAGAAATTGAAGTTTAAAGCTGCTCGGTATGTATTAACTAATGGTGTTTTATATAGACGAGGAATTATGGCAAGTTTGCAGAGATGCGTACATCCCTCTGAGGTAAAAGAATTAATTGAAGAAATCCATGAAGGGTCTTGTGGAGCACATGTAGCAGGTCGGACGCTTTTATAAAGGGTGATGACGCAGGGATACTACTGGCCGATGATGAGGGCTGATTGTATTGCCTATGCCAAGAAGTGTGACAAATGCCAGCGCTTTTCCTCCATCCGAAGAACTCCACAAGCATTGTTGACACCCATAAATTCCCCTTGGCCATTTGCCATGTGGGGAATTGATTTGGTTGGACCACTGCCAACGACCCGAGGAAGGTTCAAGTATCTCGTCATCGCAGTGGATTATTTTACTAAGTGGGTAGAAGCTGAGCCACTCATTGACATGACGTACGAGAAGGTATACCAATTTGTTTGGAAGAATATCATTTGTCGATATGGTCTTCCTCATGCCTTCATCACAGACCATGGAACATAATTTGATAACGAGGAGTTCGCCGCCTATTATCATCAATCAAATATTTTGAAGGTCCACTCAGCACCAGGCCATCCTCAAAGCAATGGACAAACTGAAGTGACAAATAGAACGCTGCTGAACGGTTTGAAGAAAAGATTGGATGATGCGAAAGCAAACTGGAACAACGAGTTATAATCAGTACTCTGGGCTTACCGAACTACTCCCCGAGTAGTAACTAGAGAATCACCATACATGCTGGCGTTTGGAAGTGAAGCTGTCATACCTGCCGAGTTGGGCCTCCCAACACACAGGGTACTGAATTTCAATTCCCCTGTCAGTGACTTAATGAGAAGACTGGATTTAGACATGCTCGAGGAGGTCAGAGAAGAAGCAGCCATTAGAAATGCTGCTTACCAGCAGCGAACAACTTTGTTCTACAATAAGAGGGTGAAGAAGTGCGACCTGAAAGAAGGAGACTATGTGCTGAAGAAAGTAATTCAAAAGCATAACAAACTGGAGGAAAACTGGCATGGACCATACCGAGTTACATAAGTTGTTTGACCAGGAACTTATCGAATAGACACTTTAGAAGGCGAGGAGTTTAAGAATGCATGAAACGCAGAGCATCTGCGCAAGTATTATCAGTGATGTATATGTAACGCAGTTCCATCAGTCTGAATAAAATGAAGATATTCTGCCAAAGTCTCTCCGTTTATTGAAAAAAATTTGGGGAATACTAGTGCTACGCACTACTCGGCAAAGCTCGGCAGACTACTCAACGAAATATTCAAACCTGTACCAAGTATGGTTGGTCGGGGATAAAAACCCACTAACTGTAGTTGGTCGACGAGGAGAAATATTCCTAAAAATGCCAACCTGTTTGGCTAGGAAACGAAATATTCCAAACTGTACCAAGTATGGTTGGTCGGGGATAAAAACCCACTAACTGTAGTTGGTCGACGAGGAGAAATATTCCTAAAAATGCCAACCTGTTTGGCTAGGAAACGAAATATTCCAAACTGTAGCAAGTATGGTTGGTCAGGGATAAAAACCCACTAACTGTAGTCGGTCGACGAGGAGAAATTTCCTAAAAATGCCAACCTGTTTGGCTAGGAAACGAAATATTCCAAACTGTACCAAGTATGGTTGGTCGGGGATAAAAACCCACTAATTGTAGTTGGTCGACGAGGAGAAATATGTAATACCCTGTATTTCTGAATATTCTATTTAATTAAATTGGAAAATTAAATGAGAAAATACGACTTAATTTAAATTACGTAAGAGGAGTAATTTAATGATATATATTAAGAATTGTAATTATAGTATATTAATCGAGAGATAGTTACCGATTTATATTGCCTCATTATATTTACTTAGTGCGAGTAGTAAATAGTTACTTAACGCATGTAGACCGTTTTGGGGCGAGAACGAGTAATATATTTTTAAGTGACTCAAATGATAATTTTGAGGTCACGGTTAACCCCGGAAGGGTCAAAATAGTCAAAATAGTATACCCAGGGGTACTAGTTGGGTCCCGAGATATTTTTGGGCTAAGCCGGGACTGTTCAGGGGCGTTTTAGTCTTTTAAATTATAGGAGTGAGAAGACCTACGAATTTAATAACTCTAAGTCAGATTATAAGAGTTGGAGGCTAGGGTTAGAGAGAAGGAAAAAACACACCATAGCCATTAGAGAGAAGAGAGAAACAATTCTCAAGGCAAAAGGAAGAATTGGGAAGGATTCAAAGGAGATTTTCACCACAAACTTGTGGGGAAGGAAGATTGAAGGAGAAAAACAATCAATCATCAACAACAATCACAAAATTAGAACCCCTCTATCAAGGCAAGTGTTTATTGCAAATCAAATTCAAGTTATAATACCCATGTGTAGGGAGTTTTAAGAATTGATTAATTCTATTGAAAAACCATGAATTAAATGTTTGAATTGATCACATGTTTGGGTAGGATTGCATGTAGAATGAATCCCTAAGTAAAGGTAAAAATTAAATTTGAATATATTTGATGATTAACATAGAATCTTTATGAGTTCTTGGTTAAAGAACATGAATCTTGAATGAATTAGGGTTTAATTGATGAACACAAGATGTCAATCTGCTAGAATTTTTGACACAACTTTAAACGTATTCCATTTGAGTTATACTTCGAATTATAGTGTGAACCATACATTACTAGAAAGTTATTTCTCTTAGCTATCCAATGAACTTGGAATCAGGTCAATCGGAGTTCTGTAGAGGGAGTAATAGACATATTACTACAGGGTGTTTAATCTACCAGCATAGTAATCTGCCAGAAGTTTGACGTGACTTTAAACATGTACGATTTGAGTTGTACTTAGAATTAGAGTGTTAATCATAGATGTATGGAAAGTTATATCTCTTAGCTTTCCAATGAACTTGGAATCAGGTCAATCGGAGTTCTGTAGAGGGAGAAATCGAAGTTTTACTAGAAGGTGTTTAATCTGCCAGAAAATTTTATGATTCGTTACGCTCCGAGAAAATGTAAGATATTTAATTTTAAGCCTCAAATGCCTAAAATTTTATCGGGGAAGTGTTTGGGACCTTGATGAAATATATTTTTGGAATAATGTTATGGAAGTAGGTCTATGATTGAGCATTGGACTTTAATTTTGTGAGAGAATTAAAGTGGAGATTCATAGGATTGATTGTGACGTATTCTAATTCGAGATGATAAGAATATAATTACGAAAAAAGCATGAGCGAGCTTAAATTTATTGGGTCAATATGTTAACAAGGGTAGCTACTGAATTGATATAACGTTAGGGGTAACTAGGGCCCTTAGATTGTTGTGAATACTCAAATAAATGCGATTAATGAGATAAATCGTACAGTGAATATTGTACGGTAAATATAAGAGAATAAAATATTACGTACGAACATGGTTGATAGGTCGGGCGTGTACCTCCTGAATTGTATGAAATTTTAGGTTAAGAGAAGTATACCTAAATTAACTATGTTAGGGTCGATGAGATATTCCGAACTAACATAGGGTTATTATATAATTGGGGTCGATGTATCATTCCGAACCAATTCTTACTTGGGGTCGATGAATCATTCCGAACCAAGAGTCCTTTATGTATGTAAAAAGGACAAATAGTAATGACTGATACGTAATATATATTGTGTGTGAAATATATATTTAATGATATTCTACTTCTGTGTATTAGTAGATTGATATATACTTAAATTAACTATGTTAGGGTCGATGAGACATTCCGAACTAACATAGGGTTATTATATGTTTGGGGTCGATGTAAAATGCCGAACCAAACCTGTGAACTGGTGGCGTGATGAAAGAGTCCGAGCCAGAATTTGTGTATATAAATAATTGATGTCGATGTATCATTCTGAACCAATTCTTACTTGGGGTCAATGAATCATTCTGAACCAAGAGTTCTTTATGTGTGTAAAAAGGACAAATAGTAATGACTGATATTTAGTATATATTATGTGTGAAATATATACACTTAATGATATTATACCGTTGTGAATAAGTAGATGAATATGATGTGTTTAATGTTACGTATCAAATTGGTAAGTTAAGTAGTGAAACTTAATTACGGAATGTATCTTTAGATAGAGAATATCTAATTAGTAACTTAAGTAGTGAAACTTAATTACATAAGTGGAAAGATAACAATTGTGACAATCCTAGAAATTTAGTAGTGAAACTAAATAGCTTTGAAGCATAACATAGGTGAAATGTTATTTGAGTATTAATTAACCTTTGCGAGATGTTATTGAAATGAATGCACGGTGTGGGCGATGTGAGAACTTAAGCTTAAATAAGTTCAGATCATTACTTATACCTAATTAACTTGGGGAACATGGCTAGGTAGGCTAGGCGTAGAAAGTTAGGTGTGCACAATAGATGAGAAGTGAGTGAACTCAAGAGAGTGTACGAAAACCTAACATGTGTAATCAATAACCGCATTTTATATTGTGATAAACGCTTGCTAAATATTTTCAAAATGTTTTGAGTACTAACTCTTGCTATAAAATATTTTCAAAACCTTTTAGGTGTCCAGCCACAGGGACGCCATGGATGATGATTCTATTCCAGGGACTCGCATCTGTAGCACAGTGGATGCTTACAGGATTTTGACTAGACGATATCTCTCATTCAGATCTAGTACAGGATGTCACATTATTCCATGTATGGACTTGTAGTCCGGTATCAGTCTCAGATGTTAGTTTCAGATTAGTAGTTGTTCTATTGTTGTTTAGCATTTTTAGCCGATGGTTTATTCGGTAATACTTTTTCGCTGTTGTACTTATACTTTGTTGGTTTGGGTTTTAGCATGGTATTTGCTTTACTATTTTCCGCATGGTTGATTTATCTGTTTCAAGAAAGATAAAATTTGGCACCGGTCTAATTTTACTTAAGGGATTAGTAATTAAAAAGTTTTCGGCAGTGATGCTAAGAATGAACCATTTGAGAAACCTGTTTTAATTTAATAAAGGTCTGATCACCCGATGTTTAATTAGGCGGGGTGTCACAAAATATTCCTAAAAATGCCAATCTGTTTGGCTAGGAAACGAAATATTCCAAATTGTACCAAGTATGGTTGGTCGGGGATAAAAACCCACTAACTGTAGTTGGTCGACGAGGAGAATTTATCGACCTTGGTTGGTCGGACACATTTTATGAAAAAGACAAAAATTTACTAAGTATAGTTAATCGGGGATAAACTCTCACTAACCGTAGTTGGTCGACAAGCATAATTTAACAACCTTGATTAGTTGATACTCGTGACTTTATTATTAAGTGATCGAGCAATATTATTGAAATTTGGAACTTTTTTTACTGAATTGGTCGACGAACATCACAATATTGTTATTTTTAACAGATGTGCATAAATGTAAAGTGTTTGATAACTACAAGATAATAGCAATTGAGATTTGTAAACAGAAATGAAAGTTTTTCATTAAATTCGAAATAAATTACATTGATGATAAAATGAAAGTTACATTGATATGTATGCTAACTATTACATCAAAAATTTCTATTCTACTGGTCTTTTCCCCTCAGCTTTTGATGCAGGTTCCTCACCAGCAGGCGGATCATTTAAAGACTGAGGAGAATTGATGAAGTTCAAATCCTTCAGCATCCTGACGTTCATCACAGAAGGTCGATCTAAAAGATGCTCGGGACGAGATACCTCAATTTGAGAATGTAAATTGTAGTCACCGAGGTATTTTGAAATTAAGCTCTGAGGAATGGCACGAGCTGGGATCCATTCCATGTCAAAATTATACGGTGGCACAGGCAAATCGAGCAACCCGGGATCATGGTAGTCCCATAGATAGTGTCCTTGTTCGAGCTTCAGCACACCTAAGGCATTCAGCCATCCTTGTTTGTAGCCCTCATTGTTGGCATTCTGGATACGATCGTCCAAGTGGAATAGTGCTTCGTTGTATCCAGCCATCCAGAATTCCCTGGGCCATTTGTGGAATTGATATGTTAGCCTTTCCAGCTGCTCGTGGAGATTCTTGATGAAAAGCTCCTTATTCTCCAAGACTGACTTCTGCGCGGAGAGTTGTTTTTCCAGGCCCCTAATTTTCTTTGACATATCAGATAACGCCTGGTTCTTCGCCATTAGTTGGAAGGCCTGGTTCTCTAAGGCAGATGCTGTCCTCTGTTCCTCGACAAGGACCCGAGCTGCTCTTGCTCATCCCCGAGGAGCTCTTCCTCGTCCCCGAGGAGACGTGGAAGGGCCCGACCTCCTCAATGTATCCAATTCGTCCCTTAATTTGGCATTCTCAACCTCTAAGAATGAAAATCCCTCGTCAGCCACTGGGATTAGGACTGTTAAAGAAGAGGCTGCAGACTTCAACTGTGATAGCTCTTTCTGCAAGTTGTTGTTTTCCTTTTCCAGTAGCTCGGCAATCTGTCTGCATTCCTCGACCTCGCCCCTCAGGGTTCTCTCCCTTACATCATAACCAGCAAAAAGCTTCTCGTAGCCCTTGTCAGCAACGATCAGCTTATACTTCTTCTCGTAACTTTCATGCAACAAGGCAGTTGATTCCTTGTATTGATTCTAAAGGTATTCGAGGGTGCACTGGAGATCCTCGATCATTTCATAGTAAGCCACATTATTGGCTACCGCTCGATCAAGTAGACACTTCAGGTATTGATATGCTTCCACTGCCTGCTCTGAAGCATCCTGGCCGAGGATGTCGATAATTTGTGCAGCACTCAGGTCTGTGTGACCAGCCTTGAAGTACTCATTACATTGCTGTAGCAACTTTGTATCATGGGCAGATAGCAGTTCAATCCTGGCCAGACACTAGCAGAGAAAGAAAGAGCAATCATCAATAAGAAATATAAGCAGAGTATGAATAGAAGATGAACAACAGTATGCAAGAAAATTCAAGTTTTATTAGATCATAAAATTCAGAATTACAAGTGCTGGATTACATTTGATAAAGAAAGAAAAATATAAAAGTAAGTCCGAACAACACTACACCTTTTCCTTATCTCCCAAAACCTTCTCGGGAGGTTGGGAAGAGGAAGCAGGTTACTCGGAGGGAACTGTGGGCTGTTCGGAGAGCACCAGCTGTTGCTCGGAAGAAGAAACGACTTGCTCGGCAGCAGACTGGATGGCTGGTGGGTGATCTCCCATCACCATTGAAGACTCCTCAGAGGTAGCTTCGTCCTCTTCTAATTCTTCTGGAGTAGGAGGGGGACCAGGGATATGTCTCTGGAAGATCTCGAATGACTCGTCGACCTTCATTTCCTGAAGGGCAGCAACCCGTCCATCCCTAAAATACTTTAGACTGCCATAGTCCACTTGAGATACCATGGCAGCACATCCCTTGTTCCACCCCTTGTCCCAGCCAGAGCTGAAGGACTTCTTCACAGCAGCTTTCCTCTTGGTCTTCTCCAAGGCAAGCTTCTCGGACAGCAGGTTCTCAGCAGCCTTCAATTTATTTTCTGCCTCCTCCTTCTGTCGACCTACTTCCTGAAGTTTGGCCAAATCCTCCTCGTCAACCTTGAGTTTATTTTCCAACTCTCCAGCAGCTTTGAGCTTCTCTTCAAGCTCCTTATTTACCTTCTCCGAGGCATTTATTCTCTTCTCCAACTCCTTGGAGGCATCAACAACTCGAGCTTTTTCTTGCTCGGAGGAGGCAAGCTTTTTCTCCCAGATAGCCTTATTAGTGGCATACTGCTGGCGAGAGTCTTCCAAAGACTTGATAGCCTCTTCCATAGCTCCCTCCACACTGGACGAGGAGCAAGAAGCCTTAATCGCTTCATCCTTCTTCAGGGTTATGTTGAAGCAACTCGTCAACTGTGAACAGAAAAAGAAAGCAAGTTAGAAACACAAATGACAAAGGAAATATGAAAAAATTTTAAGTAAAGATACTTACAGAAGCAAGGTGACGAGCAGCTAGTGAGGTAACCATATACCGAGTAAGGTTTTCTTCGATACCTTGAACCTAGAGAATAGTCAAGGACTTTACCGAGCTCATGTCAGAGCTCGGGGGAACAAAAGTGGGAACTCTAGTCCCAGCAGCTGGGGGCTGAGTAATGGTGTCAGCCAAATGTACCGAGGAGCTTTTCTTCAGCCTCCTCAGGGGAACATTTGCGGATTCAACCAGGGATGAATCCTTAGTCGGTGATATCACAATCACCTCTCCAAGAGCAGTAGAGCTGCTCGGAGCCACTCCGGGCTTCTCGGCGACTTTAGCAGGAGCAATTGGAGGAGCTGCATCAGTCTTCTTTGTCCCCTCCTTTGGGACATCAATCCTAATCCTTTTTACCTCCCCAGAACCGGAGGAAGTTTTCTCAAATAGAGCAGGAGTTATTCTCTTCTTCATCCTTTCGCTCAAAGGAATATGAGATTCAGGCGAAGAACTTGCAGAGGCTGGTACTGGCTCTGCCTCACTGATCACAGGACGAGCAGTGAAGGAGGTGGTGTAGATCTTGTACTAGAGCAGATACGAAGCCGACCTAATGTGCTCGTCTGCAACACTTTTATGAAGACTCCAGATAAGTTTCAAATGCCTTATGTTGACATCTTCTTCTTTTGGGGACTTTCTTTTGTTATCAACTGCAAATAAACAAACATTGTTATCAGTGGCGCATTTTATCAAACACAAAAGAAACATGAATTTAAAATAAATAAAATGAAATAAAAATAACCTATCCCATTGCCATAAGGAGGGCATCTGGGTCCCTGGTAAACCTCATCTCCAGTCAATGAAGGGTGTTGCCAATTTTTTATGACAACCCCATGTTCAAAATAATCCCTGTTGGCATCAGGGAGATTGACTACTAAGGCTCTGTTTAAAAATCTAGTTTTTAAATAATAAATATTTTCATTGACTGCCCATCTATAGCAGAACATGATTTCTGGGATTCCTATACGAGTTCCATGCACTTGATTTAACCTATGCACCCCCATTACCTATTCTCCATGTGTTGGGGGCTATTCGTGCAGGAACAACATCGAAATACTGACAGAATTCCAGACACAAGGAATTGGGTGGAAAAGAAAATCCATATTCAGCAAAAAAGAGACTGGGGAACCAATGTCCCTCAGCCAAATTGAAATAATCAGAAGGCTCAGAAAGTTTTTCCATGATAACCCAAGAGGGGATGGAGAAATCAGAACGAAACTTCTCAAGAGACTTAATAAGGTAAACCATGGTGAATAAAGAAATGAAGAAGAAGGAAGAAGATCTTACAGAAAACGACTGAAGCTGTTGACAACGAACGACGGAAGAGATGAACGCACAAGAGAGTAGAAGACAATGAAAAACTCGAAGATAAAAATTTGAAAAGGTAGAAGACGATGGGAGTGTCTGTGAAGTTTAAATACCTTGCCTTGGGAAATGGTGAAGTAATGATTACAAAAAATGATGATTACGTTACCGGCGGCTAAAAGGGCATTAAATATTGGCGCAGGAATCAAAGCGAACAACAGCGGCTAAAAAGATGAAAAGCGACGCGGGAATCGAAGCACGCAGAAAAGTCCAAAAAAGCATGATTCTACGAATTGGGAAGGAGAAATAAATACAAGGGAAATGCTCCCAAAAATCAGGAAGACTATTTAAAGCTACCATATTTCGAGAAAGAATGTTCCCTACTTCTCAAATTTCGAACTATGAAACATTGGGGGCTTCTGTTGATACCAAATTTAATCTGCTGACGTGGACCAATCATATGAAGACACGTGGCTATCTACATGGTAACTACAAACACTTTCGAGGAACCCACACGCTCCGAGGAACAAGACTACAGCGAGGAAGACTAGTTCCCCGAGGAACACTGCTTACCCGAGGAACTCACATGCTCCGAGGAACAATGCCTCTCCGAGGAACTCTTGAGTACCAAGAAGCTTAGGCGGTCCGAGAAACTCAGGCGATCCGAGCTGCACCTCGAACAAATCATTAATAGCTAGATAACCAACAGTTCAACTGATTCATTAAATGCTTATCATTTGGACGCGCACGCAAAGAGGGCATTAAATGTATTACCCTTTCATATGCATATCATTTAATGTATTACCCTTTCACATTACAGCCTCAGGGCTATAAATACATTGTACAATCCTCATTGTAAAAGGACCCCAGAACGGAATTTCTTGTAATCGAGAATTCCCAAACACTCAGCAATAAAACAACAGTGGACGTAGGCCATTCTTATAAGGCTGAACCACTTTAAAATCTTTTGTCTCATTTATCTATCTGTGATTGAATTATTAGAGTGATCTAATTTTTTACATCAACACTCATATTCAATTCTTTTTGGGTAAAAATATATTTTAAACTCTTATGATTGGTATAAATCTCACAAGTCTCACCATATAAATAATATCTCCAAATCTTAAGTGCAAAAATTACAGCTGCTAATTCTAAGTCATGGGTTGGATAATTCTTCTCATGGGTTTTTAACTGTCTTGAGGCATAAGCTACTACTTTTCCATTTTGCATTAGCACACATCCCAAATCATTTTTAGAAGCATCACTATAAATCACAAATCCCCCTGTCCCGAAAGGAATTGTCAAATTTGGGGCCGTTACTAATCGATTCTTATGTTCTTGAAAACTATTCTAAACTTCCTCAAACCATTCATACTTCACCTTCTTTTAGGTTAATTTGGATAGAGGTTTGGCAATACTGGAAAATCCTTCAACAAATCTTCTATAATAATCGGCTAATCTAAGGAAACTGCGAATCTCCATCACATTAGTCGATTTAGACCAATCTAGTATAGCCTTGATCTTTTGAGGATCAACCGACACGCCCTCCTTAGAAATGACATGTCCTAGAAAAGAGACACTAGGCAACCGAAACTTTCACTTCTTTAATTTCGCATATAATTTCTCTCTTCTAAGGATTTGTAACACCGACTCTAAATTATTTTCGTGTTCTTCAATACTTTTAGAATAAATAAGGATGTCATCAATGAAAACAACCACACATTGATCCAAATATTTCCTATACCTCTATTCATCATATCCATAAAAGTGGCTGGTGCATTATTCAGTCCAAATGACATCACAAGAAATTCATAGTGACCGTATCTAGTACAAAAAGCTAATTTCGAAATATCCTCCTCCTTAATCTTCAATTGGTGATAGCCTGACCTAAGGTCAATCTTTGAAAATACCTGCGCTCCTTGTAATTGGTCAAACAAATAATCTATACGAGGTAGGGGATATTTATTCTTAATGGTCACCTTATTTAGTTCACGATAATCTATACATAACCTCATTGTCCCATCCTTCTTTTTAACAAATAACACTGGAGCACCCCAACGGGATACACTTGGTCTAATAAAACCCTTATCTAACAAATATTGTAATTGAACTTTTAACTCCCTTAGTTCTAAAGGTGCCATGCGATAAGTTGGTTTTGATATTGGTATAGTTCCAGGAATAAGGTCAATCGTAAACTCTATTTCTTTACTTGGAGGAAGACTGGGTAAATCATCTGGAAAAATATCTGGAAAATGTTTAGCTATAGGAATATCTTCTACCCTAGGCTCTTTTGTTTTCAAATCAATAACACTTACAAGGAATCCTTTACATCCCTTCTTAAGAAAACTATAAGCTTACATTGCAGAAATAATATGTACGTGAGATAGGATGCCAGTTCCTTCAAAAATAAATTCTAGATGGTTAGGATTTTGGAAAGTAACTCTCCTCTCAAAGCAATCTACCTTAGCATGGTACGATGCTAACCAATCCATCCCCAAAATGGCTTCAAAATCTCTTATGTATAAAACTATTAAATCGACATATAGTTTATGAGTACTAACATCTATAGGGAAAGACTTATATACTAATGTTCCCGTCAATAACTCACCCTAAGGAGTAGAAACATGTATGATATGATTCAAGGGTTCAGGAATATTAGGAAAGATATTAATAAAACGTACAGACACAAATGAATGCGTAGAACTCGGATCTATTAAAACTTGAAAAGGTTGTGCACATATAGAAAGTGTAACTGATACTACTGCATTGGAAGCCTTTGTATCAAAAAGATTAAAAACTCTACCTTGTCTACCATGATCCTTGTTGTCATTGAAAGTCTTTATTGGCTCATTTCCTTTATTTGGGAAATCTTTCATTTTATGTCCCTTTTGGCCACACCCAAAGCAACTTCTAGTCTCCAAATAGCACGGTTGCCCTCTATGAATATTACCGCATCGTTGGCATCTATCAACATTAAAGGGTTTGTTTAATAAAGGTTGCCCTATATTAGGTATAGTACTAAAGGGTTTGTTATTGGAGTTCCTTCCTTTTTGTTCTCCAAACTTCTTCTTCCCCTCTCTAACCTGGTTATATTCTTCACTATCCTTCTCATCTATTGTTGCCCTAATCACCACGTCATTATATGATGTAAAATTCAAGATGTAAACTCGACTATAAATATTCAACCTCAACCCATGTTCAAACTTCTTAGCTTTTAAAACATCGGTAATCACAACATGAGGTGAAAATGGGATAACTCGGTAAACTTTTCCTCATATTGACTAACCGTCATATTTACTTTAACCAGATTCATGAAGTCAGCTGATTTTTGGTCTTACACCATTTCCGGAAAGTATTTATCGTAGAAGATCACCAAGAAGTCATTCCAACATATAAGATTATATATTTCCCTGTGTATTCTCTTAGTCATTCTCAACGAATGTTTGGCTTCATCTTCTAACATGAACGTTCCAAATGAAACCCGTTGTTCATTTGTACGCTTAAGAACATCAAACATCTTTTCCATTTGCATCACCCAACTTTCTGCTTCAGTGGGGTTAGGAGTACCTTTAAAAGATGGCGGATTCAATTTCTTGAACTGTTCAATAGTAAAATTACTTATTTCAAGATTCCTTGGTGCTCCATTATTCACCTGATGCTCCACAATTCTTGCTAGACTTTCAATTGCCTTGTATGCACCTTCCAGTCCTTCCATATTTGAACCACTAGTTCCCGCAGTTGATCTCGTCTTGGTCATTTTCTACAGTCAAGGCCAAATGTAAGATGTATTATATTATCTCCAAATTGCAAATTAGAAGAAGAATTATATTTAAATAATTATATAGAATGTAAGATATATGAAGGGTTATCTCATAAGTCGAATATTTCATCCTATATACTATGTATGGAAACTTAAAATCTATAACATTTGAAACTTACGTTCAGTAGTCTACGAGTTCATAACCTATGCTCTGATACCACCTCTGTCACGACCCCGTCCCAAAATAGTAGTGGGGAACGAGTGTCTTGACATGCCACCATGGCAATAAATATTCGAACTTAAATTGTTTCCTTAATTAACAGCAACGGGAATACAATTACATGGTTATGAATCGTAAAATACTGAAATTAAAGGAATTACGTCATCGAAGATTTTTAAAAGGAAACATCATTTATATTACAAGTAACAACGAGTTACAACTTAAGACGAAATTTAAAACTTATTACAAGAGAGCCAAACATGCTCTATATGATAAAACAAATATTTTATTTAAAATAACAAAAAGAGCTCTAAAAGATGAATCTTCAACATAGTCATTTTATGTTCCCTCCGCGAGCCTACTTATTTCTTGAAAAATTAGTACAACGTGAGCTAAAAGCCGAGTGAGATTCAATCTCCAGACATTCCAAGGTTTTTCAGAAAATTGATACCTATTCAAATAAAAAGAGAAGGCATATACATATATAGGTAGGAACATGCAGCATATAATTTGGGATGACAGTATATAGAAATGAATAACTCATCATAAAACTGATGCAACAAACAAAAGGCAATAAATTTTTCTTCCAATCATATCATTTTAATGGCCAAGTACACTCTAATACCGTATTCTTCTATCGTATTATTCCCCGATAGTTGAGGGTCAATCGAACTTGTTCATCATAACGCCTTATTTAGGGCACACAAGCGATAACCTAGCTGGGAAAGTCAGTCAGTAAGAGAGGTCCCTTAGGCCAAATCTTATTTCCAATATTCAATATCATTTTTAAAACTCTTTTTAATCGCTATGTCTATATGGACAAATATAAACATATCACATGGAATCAATCATCGGTATCAAATGAATTTTGAGAATAAAAGCAATTCAAAAAATAAATATAGTTTGTATAATATCATATAATTAAAACGAACAAGGAATGTCAGAGTACTCAACTAGAACAGAAGTCCGAAGTCACAGATATCGAGTCTTGGATCACTAAGACGAAACTTCTTAATTTTTCCTGTACTCTCTCTCACTATTTCTTTGTAAACTTTTGGTATAATTTCGTGTAATGGCCGATCCAAAGGGTTTATTTATAGTTTTTCAAAAGTATTTAGGTGCTGACACGTGTCTGGGTGATAAGGTTGTGCCACCCCGCCCAGTTTAATATCGGGTGATCAGTCCTTTATAAAATTTTAAACAGAATGTTCGGTTAGCATCACTGTCGAAAACATTAACTTTATTAATCACCTAATATAAATTAAGGTGGTACCAAAATATTTTCCTTTTTAAAATTGTAATGAAAAATCGTATTTATCAAGTCCAAGAATTTAAATATAACCCATTCACCATTCAACAGAATAAAATAAATAATAAATCTGAATCACGTACTAAAATAAATACGACTGGATAAAATATTCCAGTTCAAAACTCTAAACTACAAATCCATAGTAAAACTAAATCCAACTAAAATGAATAGAAAGTAAATTTAATACAATCTCTGATAAAATGTCTAAGTAATGGGAGACAGATGTCGTAAATGAAAAGTCTAGATGAACTGAGAGAAATGATAGGAGCATCTAATGCAAAGACCTACAACTTTCACATTAGCCGTAGCACGCCAAGCAATCCAAGTCTCTAAATCTGATGTCCCTATGGCTGAGCACTTGATATAATACATATATATATATATATAGCAAGAGAGAAAAGAGATGCAAGAGACGGGTTAGAGCCCGAAGTGTAAAAATACATTTTAGAAAGTACTTAAAACTGCATTAAAGCAAGTATTATGTGCATGTTAGATTCGTGCTCTCATATGAAGTTATCACCTCTCTTCTATTGTGCACTCCTATCGCATCTTCTATATAGTACTAGTAATTCTACCCAAGTTAACTAGTTCAAAGTCACGTAACACTATCTACATTCAACCGTAGTAATTCCGTATCGCCCATCCAATACCTCATAAGTAGTCTACCACATTTTACTACCTTTCATTTTCAGTCTTATAGTATTTAAATCTTTATCTCATTAAGATTGTTTCAAAGGTCATTGTTGCCATAACTACTAGTTTCTCTTAGTAGAATTTCTCATAAATACACACACACACACACACACACACACACATAATACATTCCAGTCCTGCACCCCCGGTTTGAATTTCCATTAATGCTATAATTAAAATAATCCTACACCCCAGGTTATCACCCATTAGTGCACTAAATAAAAACCTTATACCCCCGGGTTATCACCCTTTAGTGTATTAAACAACATAACCTTGCACCCTTGGGTTATCGCCCATTAGTGCACTTTAACAAAAATATCAAATAATAGGCATACACACATCCTATTAAAATTTATAGGTATTATCCCCACCTAGTTGCATACTTACCATACGTATTTTATTCTCATTGTTATGTATTGTATAATATTATTAGATTATCATAACTCTCTTGTAATCTTCAAGGTAAGTCTTCTTCCCGAAATATTTAAAGGATAAATCTCACACACTTTCTCGTAAACCAGTCCCATTTTAAATTTATTAACTGGCAGTTCCTCTCACTCCAATAAACTGAAAATTCCAGAACTAGATTCTAAGGAAATCCCCATAATTTTCCCCATCGCTCGAACCAGATGGAAATGTCGTTTGAACGACTTCCACGTGTCACTCGAGCCACTTCGCGCGACATCGCGCGAGATGCACTGTTTCATCTTCTTGCCAAGATTTCAACGTTTTTCCACCATTAACACCACTAAAACCTCTATTGTTCATTCCCAAACACCCAAACAGCAAACCCAATTGATGTTCAAACATATTTAGATGATTTCTAACAACCTAGAATCACTAATTCTTCATAATACATCAATTAAATACTAAATCCCCAAATTAAATCATTAAAACCCTAGTTCTTCCAATTTCAATTCAAGGACTACTATAACTCAAATTTGTTCATGGAAATTATTATAAATTCGTGGATGAGATCCTATCTACATGAAGGAATTTAATATCTTATAATCTCAGACCCAATATGAATCAAATCATCAAGTTTTCATCAAAATTAAATTTCATAAATTAATGGATTATCACCTACTCAAATCATGAACATAATTATTACTAAATCACGCAAGTAATAAACACTTGCCTTGAATCAACCGTCTAATCTCCTGATGTTGTTAGTATGGGTGTGTTTCTCTTGTTTCGATCTACACGATGGTGGTGGTGGTTGTGCAAGGTGGTTCTAATTTGGCCTTCCTTCTTGGAATTTGTTCTCCCTAACCCCCTCTGTGGCTGTTCCTTAATTTTGTATATCTTCACCCTAATGAACCTCTTGTGGCTGATATAATAAACTCCTAATTTTCGTCCATTTAATTTCTCCCAAAATGAAAATTACAAAATTATCCCTACGGGATGTCAGTTTGGCCTAAAATCTCTCGGAGTCCAAATAAAATACTCGGGTAGTGTTTTCTAACTATCTCATCCCTCCCGAACTCAACGACGCACTCGAAATTTCCATTTGAGTTACTTAAAAATAATTCACCTTTATATTCCATTCAATTAGTCCTTACACGACTCACACGCGTGTCCCAACTTAATATACCAAACTGTCGTATATTTCACTCTCGACAATTTATCAGATTCAAGATTTCCATATTACTTGTTCACTCGGTAATATTCAATCATTCTCATTAATAAGTATTAACCCTTGCCACGCTAGTTAATATTTATTTTTAAATCCGAATTAATCACCAATTAATTCTCGCATATTAATTTAATTAATCCCACAATAATAATTAATCAAATAATTATTTAAGTTCTCAAAAATACGGGGTGTTATAAAGACTTTCATTTTGGTAAGTCGGCATTCACGTGTCGCGTACCGGAGTAGCCTTGCAGTCTTATTTCACCGAACTACGACACGTGTTTTAGCTTTTCCATATGCATGACATGTGTTTTAAGATTTATTTCTATGGATGATACGTGCATGATGGAGGTGTACAAAAGCAAGCACGAGGTAGAAAGGACGATGTGGAAAGTTATTAAGGGTATAAAGGTCATTTTACACATGAAAGGTATTTTAGTAATTTTACACCATACATTTTCAAAATGGTCCTTTAAATCCTCCTGTGTCGTGCTAAATTTTTTATTTTTTTACACTGTCGGTCCCAAGCCCGGATAAAGGAGGAGGGTTGCATTAGGTAGCTGACAGCCAACGTAAAACTTTGTCAGATCCTTATGAACATGAATCCTATGAATATACGTGCTAATGCTAGGGCATTACCCTTAAGCGATGCATTGTACCTGCCATCGGGTGTCTCGAAAAATAGGCAAGGGGCATTGTGCCTGCCATCGGGTGTCTCGTAAAATAGGCAAAGGGCATTGCATCGGCGCCCGAATGCGAAGATAAATACGCAAGGGTTCCTGCAACAAGCTGGACGTGTGCGGGTAAAGAAGCTAGTCCAGGATACTAGACTTAGGTTAGAGACTTGGAACATAGGGTCTATGACAGAAAAAGGGATGGAGTTGGTAGATACCATGATAAGAAGAAAAATTAACATAGCTTGTTTACAAGAAACTAAATGGGTCGGCGAGAAAGATAGAATAATAGAAAATACATGATTTAAATTTTATTATACATGAAAACATAGAAATAAGAACGAAGTTGGAATAATAGTAGATAATAACTTTAAGGATGATATCATAACTGTTATTAGGAAAGGTGATAGACTGATACTTATAAAATTGGTATTAGGTGAAAACATAATTAATGTTGTTAGTGCTTATGCACCTCAAATAGGATTAGATGAGCACACTAAAGTATAATTTTGGAAACAAATGGATGAACTAATTCAAAAAATACCCGTAGGTGAGAAAATCTATATAGGGGGAGATTTTAATGGCCATGTAGGAGAAGATCGTGTAGGATATGAGATAGGGCATAGAGGATATAGTTTTGGAGATAGGAGCGATGGGGGAGAGTCTATCTTAGATTTTGTGATGGCTTAAAATTTTGTACTAGTAAATATATGTTTTAAAAAGAGGCTTTAACACTTAATAACTTATAAAAGTGGAATGTATAAGAGCCAAATAGATTTTTTCATTATTAGAAAAGGAGACCGATTAACGTGTAAAGATTGTAAGGTTATCCCGGGAGAGAGCTTAACCTAACAACATAGGATAATGGTGTTGGATATAAATATTAAAAATCAATCACGAGTGAGAAAATTGAAGATTAACCCACAAATTAGGTGGTGGAACTTAAAAGGAGAGAAATTAGAACTATTTAAAGATAAATTATTAAATGAAGCAACATGGAATACTGAAGAAGAGACTAAAAAAATATGGAATAAGATGGACACATGCATTAGGAGAATATCAAAAGAAATTCTTGAAGACTCAAAAGGCAAGGGTCCACAGTCTAAAGAAACTTGGTGGTGGAATGAATAAGTACAAAATATAGTAAAAATTAAAAGGGAGTGCTTTAAAACATGGCAAACAAATAGAAATGAAGAAAATTTTGAGATATATAAATGGGCTAAAAAGGAAGTTAAGAAAGTGGTAAGAGATGCTAATTTAAAAGCGTATGATGATCTTTATACAAAATTAGGTACACAAGAAGGGGAAAAGTATTTATAAGATTGCTAAACTTAGGGACAGGAAAATAAAAGATTTTAATAACGTTAAGTGTATCAAAAGTGATGATTCGAGAGTCCTAGTCAAAGATGATGAAATTATGGAAAGATGGAAAAAATATTTTGAGAGATTATTAAATGGGTATAATTGGAGTAGATTAGATATATAGGAACTTAGGGAGACTCGAGAAAATATATTTTTTCGCAGAATTAGGACAACAGAGGTCAGGATCGCTCTAAAAAATATGAAAATAGGGAAGGCTTTAGGACCAAATGATATCCCTATTGAGATTTGGAAGTGCTTAGGGGAGGATGGAGTATCATGGCTTACAAAATTATTCAATAGAATTTTAATGACTAATAGGATGCCCGTTGAATGGAGAAAAAGTGTTTTAGTACCTATTTATAAAACTAAAGGGGACGTAGAAAGTTATTCAAATTATCGTGGTATTAAGTTAATGAGTCATACAATGAATTTTTGGGAGAGATTGATTGAATATAGATTGAGATTAAAGACAACAATATCTAAGAATCAATTTGGGTTTATGCCTGGGAGGTCAATAATGGAAGCAATCTATTTATTAAGGAGATTAATGGATAGGTATAGGGAGAAAAAGAAGGATCTTTATATGATTTTTATAGATTTGGAGAAGGTGTATGATAGGATACCCAGAGATATAATATTGTGGGTTTTACATAAAAGAGGAGTGACTCGCAGATATATTGATGTGATCAAGGATATGTATAATGGTGCGATGACTACAGTAAGAACATCAGTCAGAAAAAGTAGTGAATTTTCAATTATGATAGGTCTACACCAAGGTTCAGCATTAAGTCCTTATCTCTTTGCTCTTGTTATGGATGAGTTGACTGGATAAATACAAGATGAGGTGCCATGGTGTATGCTATTTGCAGATGATATTATTTTAGTGGATGAGACTAAGACGGGGATTAATGCTAAGTTCGAATTATGGAGAGAAACTTTAGAAACACGAGGATTTGAAATAAGTAGAACTAAAATTGAATATGTGGAGTGCAATTTTAGTAGTAATAGAAGGAAAAATGGAGATGTGGTGAAATTGGACGGTCAACAGATACCTAAAAATGATCATTTTCGTTATTTAGGATCGATTATCCAAAAAGATGGAGATATTAGTGATGAGGTTACTCATAGGATTAGAGAAGGCTGGGTTAAGTGGAAAAGTGCTACCGACATTTTATGTGATACGCGTATACCTTTAAAGTTAAAGAGTAAATTTTATAAGACGACCATTAGACCCGCCATGTTATACGGGACAGAGTTTTAGGCAACAAAGAAACAAAATGGGCAGAAAATGAGTGTGGCGGAGATGCGAATGCTAAGATAGATTTGTGATAAAACTCGAAAGGATAAAATTAAAAATGAACAAATTTGTGAAATGGTAAAAGTACCTCCTATGAAAGATAAATTGAGAGAAAATCGACTTAGATGGTTTGGACACGACAAGAGTAGACCAATGGATTCTCCTGTAAGGAACAGTGATTTAGTTAGTATTGATGGTAACACAAGGGGTAGAGGTAGGCCTAAATTGACTTGGTGGGATATTATAAAAAAGGACATGATGTCATGTGGTTTAACCGAAGATATTGCACTGGACATAATGGAATAGAAAAATAGGATGCATATAGACGACTGAAGCCCTTATACTTTTGACTCACTTGAGTCTATATTGTATAAGTGCTCATCTAGTTTGGAAATTGTGACAAAATTGTGTCCTACCTAGAATTCAAAGAACCTCAGAAGTTGGTTTGCTACTTCATCTCTCTATCTTGTAGTGATCAAGAACCTATTGCCAACACTCACACACAGTAGAATTCAATTATTGCATATCATATTGCATAATAATGTGTGTACATATGTTGAGTGTGTTAAAATCCCTAAATTGGCATTTTAATAATTTTTTGGGATTTTTTAAACATTTTTAAAATAAGGTTTTCTTAATTACAACTTGTTTTAAAAAGTTTTGTGGTCAATTTGTAAATATAATTTGTTGATTATATTGGCTTAATGTTACCTTAGGTAGAATCCAAAAGCGGAGTAAACTTGAGGGTGTGGTTTTAATTAACTTTAGACACGCGTTTGTTATCTTGTTATTGACCAACACATGTCCTCGTCTGATTGGCTGAAGTTGTGTTTCCTTACTGAGTTAAAACAGTGTTTGTTCCTAGCCCTTGGATCTTTATCTATCAATGATCTTCATGTTATCTTGGTGAATCCCAATACAACTCTTTAGACCAATCATGATTCGTTTAATCACCGCCTTATTAGAACCCTTCGATCTAAGTCAATTTGGCTTGACTTAATCCAGGCCCTTGGTTCTGAGCCAGCCTCTCGAACCTTCTCCTCACCCTATAAAAGGGACCCTATTCTCAGACTTCGAAGACTTTTGCCATTTTCATTTCTTCTGAGAAATTAAGAGAGAGGAGAGAGAAGAGAGAAAACAGAGAGAGAGTTAGAAACCCTAACCCTGTTCGTGAAAACCTCTTCCATCCAAACTCAAACACTTATTCAAATACCTCCATATCCAAAACACTTATCTGAGTGTTCTTGAGAGTTTGAGTTAAGTTTGTTTTTATTGCTCTAACCTCGTGTTCACTAGATCTTGTTTTTCAACTTAAACGTTTATTCAGATCTACTTTCTGATTTCATAGAAATTTCAGATCTGAGTTATTCATGTTACATTACACTTAGGTTCATTCTTTATTTCTCATCTTGAGAAATATATTGTTGATTATTTTCTCTAAAACGTTTGCTTACTTTGAAATCAACAATAAATGTTTTCTGTTTCTAGTTCTTGTAAGACTAAATCTTTGACCTAGTTTGGAATCTCACTTGGAGGTTTTCAATCTCGAAAAGTCTTTCTAAATTCTGAGATTGATTAAGGCCTTGTCTGTCTTCCTAACAAGGTATTCGTGGATTTTGGGAATGATTTAAAGGTCAAATAAGGTGAAAAGTTTTCTAAGAAGAAAGAAAAAGAAAAGATCACATCATATAGTGTTATTGTAATTTCATAGGATTGTTTGTACTTAATAAGTTTGTGTGTGTGCATGCATGTGTTAGAAAGCACTTACACAAACACTTTCACCCTGCAACACGAAAAGTGTTGGTAATAAGATCTTGTGAACAAAGAGTCGACGTAAAGTGCTGGAACAAATCAGAAGTTAACAAACTGGGAGAACTACATCTACAATCAGAACTGCAGAGAAGTTTAAGGACACCAGAGGGTACATTCCTAAACTTATATAGGACTGAGTTGTTTGCATGTTAGTTATATAGTTTGTAACTCATATATTTGTTTTAGTGGATTTTTCATTTTACTCTGTAGAGGGAGTCGTGGATGTTTCCTCAATTGGTGAGGTTTTACCACGTAAAAAATATCGTGAACATAATTTTTCTACATCTCCTCATCTCATTCTTGGTTGTGCTGAGTTTACGATTTTTAAACTACTTTATAAACCTGTTATTCAATTCTTGAATAGATCTCGTACATACTGATTTATTAAACACATCTTGTGTTCAAATAGTTTGGTTTTTACGAAAAGAGTTTCTTAAAAAAACAGATCGGAGTTACTTAAATAGTTTATTTTTAATAAACGGCTTTAGTAACATTTTTCAATTGGTATCAGAGATTTGTAAACTACTTTCAAAAGAGATCCTGTGTTTCTGAAATTGTTTTCTGAAAATCAATTATGGACGAAAAAAATGAAAGATTTGGTAACTTGACCAGACCTCCAATCTTTGATGGAACCAATTTTGCTTACTGTAAAGTAAGGATGATTGCTTTCATTCAAGGAACTTTGGGAGATGATGTCTGGGACATTGTTGAAAATGGTTATATTTTTCCTACTAAACTAGCCAACGAAGGAAGTAATGAGAGGGTTAAGAAAGCTTTAAGTGAGTTCACTCAAGAAGAGAAACAAGTTTCTCGAAATAATAATAAAGGAAAGAATGCCATATTTATGTCTATAAATGAACATGAGTTCAAAAGAATCTCATCCTGTACCACTTCTAAGGAAGCTTGGGACACCTTGGTCACTGCTCATGAAGGAGACACTAGAGTTAAGGCTGCTAAAACCCAAATGCTTATTCAGCAGTATAACTCCTTAATTATGTCTGAGACTGAGTCATTTGATGACTTCTATATGAACTTGACTGATATTGTGACCAAACTGCATGCTAATGGGATGACTTATGATAGACATGAAATTGTATCTAAAATTCTAAGATCATTACCACAGAAATTTGATAACAAAAGATATGCTATTGAGGAAATGTGTGATCAAAATCTCACTCCTGAATTACTCAGTAGTAAACTAAGAACTGTGGAAATGGAACTAGAATTTAAGAAACAATTCACTCAAACCCATAGGAAACAGACTAGTTCCAATATGAGCTTCTCTTCTAAGTTAACTAAGCCTGAACTTATATTCCCCACTTATGATTCTGATGAGGAATGCAATATAGAGAGTTTGGACAATCAAATTGCCTTAATTACTAAACAGTTCAAGAAAATTATTAAGTTTAGAAACAAAGTGGCAAATAAACAAGGCAATTCAAATTATCCAACTTCCTCTAATCACAGGCCTCATGAGAAAAACCATGACAAAAATCACAAGGACTCTCACATTAGACCTAATAGAGACCTTAAGAAGACTGAATGCTATAGATGTGGTAAACTAGGGTACATTGCACAAGACTGTAGAGTTAACTTGAACACTCAAAACAAACACACTAGAGCTAACATTTTCAAAACATGGGATGATTCAAGTGATTCTGAAAAGGAGGAACCTAAGTCATCTAATGTTTTTGATCCTTGCATGTCCTTCTTTGCCAAGATCATATATAATAATGATGTGTTTATGCCTATGTATGAGAATGCTTCTAGTAACTCTACTCCTGCTATTGAGAATCATGTTTATACTGGTTTAGATGCTTTGATTACTGAGAATGTTGCATATTCTTCCTCGGGGTGTGTGAGTCAAAGGGATAGCGATAATGACGATGTCAATGGGTGTGTGAGTTTATCAAATGAATCTTTAGGGGTCACTCCACACACCACACTTAGTGACTCGGACAATGAACACCTCCCTGACATTCACACACTTTATGCTAAAACTCTCAAGAAAAGCACTAGATTAGAAAAGATTGTGAAAGATCTCACTAAGAAGTTAGAAGATCTAAGAATAATGGTTAAACTAAATGCTGAAGAGTATACTACCCAATGTTTGACTCATAAAAGCGAAATCAAAATGTTTGATGAAAAACTCAGAGATTTAAAAGAAACAAATGAAACTCTGGAGAAAAAATACAAGGGGACATTGTTAGAATTGGAGCAAACTAAAGAAAAGACAGCAACTGTTTTCAAAAAATTTACAAAATTTGAAAATAATTCAAAATGTTTTGATGAATTTGTTGTTGAATCAAAAACCAATTCTGATGATCGAACTGGAATGGGGTTTTGCCCCAATTTGAAAACACAAACAAAATCTTTTGAATCTATCAAGTTTGTGTCAGGTGGCAAAAGACCTATTGAAACATGCCCAGACTTTCATTCTCTAAAAACTGAGTTTGATTCAAAAAATCAAAATTTTAACATTGGGGAATCAAGTTGCTCTAAACACGAAAGTTCATCTAAGGCTAAATACGTCTGCCCTTCTATTAGGAAGAGTGAGTCTGCATTCAAGACTGTCACACCTAGGAATAGAGTTCAGCCTCAAAACTCTTCAAAACCTTTGTTTAGAGACTTTTCTAAGGAGACCCCTATTCTGAGCAATCTTTATTGTTCCTACTGCGACATATATGGTCACTCTTTTGATGATTGTTATGCTAGAAGACTCGTTAAACCTTCCTATAATCCTTATATCTATCAAAACTTTAACTATTCTAGGAGGAGCCGCAACAATTATATACTTCCTAGACAGCCAGATAGAAACTCTAATTATAGAAAGAGAAAGATCAAGCCTAAAAGAACATTTACTAGAAGGAATCCTAAGCACTTTCCTAAACTAAATGCCCAAGTCTTTCACAAATTTTAAAATCATGTGTAAAATGTTTTTCAGCAAAAATCCAAAGCTCGCAAATTTTATCAATTAAGAGCTAATAAGCGCAAGATGAAAACTAAGGCAATTTGGGTTAGAAAAGATGATCTATTACCTCAGATGAAGTGTAATGTTGTTGTTACTGCTTTAAAAGCTGGACACACATCATCTGGTTGGTATTTAGACTCTGGGTGTTTTAAGCATATGACTGGTGATGAAACTAAACTTTTAAACAAAACCAGCTTTGCTAGTGGTAAAGTCATTTTTGGTGATAGAGTTTCATCTCAAATCATAGGCAAAGAAACTCTCCAAGAAGATGGGCTTCCTATTCTACAAGATGTTCTTCTAGTCAAAGGTCTTAAGGCAAATTTACTTAGCATATCGTAATTTTGTGACTCGGATCATACTGTTACCTTTTCAAAGAACAATTGCAAAATTTTAAATGAAAAAGGTGAATGCATAATTACTGGATTCAGAACTCCTGACAATTGCTACACTGTCATGAACAATTCTGAAATCTGTAATGTTGCTAGAATGGATGACAATGAGATATGGCATAACAGAATGGGTCATATAAATTACGATAATCTTAGTAGACTGACCTCTCAGGAAATAGTTAGAGGAGTTCCTAAAATAAAACTTATACCCAATATTATATGTGGTTCCTGTCAAGAAGGTAAAATTGTTAAGGCACCTCATAAGAAAGTCAAAGATATTCTTACCTCTAATCCCTTAGAACTCATCCATATGGACCTAATGGGTCCCTCCCAAACTGTTAGTCTTTGTGGACATAGTTACATCCTAGTTATGGTTGATGACTTCACTAGATTTACCTGGGTAGCCTTCTTAAAACAAAAGTCTGAAACATTTCAAACCTTCCTAAAAATTCTTCTTAGGATTGAAAATGAGAAGGATACTCAAGTGAATAGAATTCGTAGTGATAGAGGTGGTGAATTCAAAGACACTGGTATTATAGAATACTGTGACTATAATGGTTATAAACACGAGTTCAGTGCTCCTAAGACCCCTCCACAGAATGGTATTGTGGAGAGAAAGAATCGTACCCTTCAGGAGATGGCACGTGTTATGTTACATGCCAAGAATTTACCTAAATATTTTTGGGTAGAGTCCATTCGAACTGCTTGTCATATTATAAAAGGGTCTATCTTAGAAAGAATTCCAAACAAACCCCCTATGGACTTTGGTACACTAATGACACACCAAGCACTATAATTGGATACACTGATGCTGACTGGGCTGGGTGTACTGATGATAGTAAAAGCACATCAGGAGCATGTTATTATATAGGTTATAACTTGGTAGGATGGAGTAGTAAAAAATAAAACTGCACATCACTCTCAACAGCTGAATCTGAATACATAGCCGCTGGCAGCTGTTGTGCTCAATTAATGTGGCTAAAACAAATGCTAAGTGATTATGGTATTCAAGAAAACCAATTGCATCTCTATTGTGATAATCAAAGTGCGATTAATATTTCTAAAAACCCTGTTCAACACTCGCGAACAAAGCATATTAAAATAAGACATCATTTTATACGCAAATTGGTTGAATCTAAGGAATTAGAATTCAATTATCTTCCTACTGATCTACAACTCGCATATATATTTACCAAACCTCTAGATTATAATAGATTCATTTCATTACGAAAATCTATTGGTATGGTTTATGCTGACTAATCATTTTGCTGTTTATCCAAGTTTTTTCCTTTGTCCATTTGAGACAAAATGGGGGACAAATTTGAGTCTATTCAATTCTTACATATACTAAACAGCTTGATTTTAGTGATTTATTGCAGGTTCTTATTGTACAATTACTCTCAACAGTTGTAATAGGGTATTCATATGAACTTAGTTGAGTTATGTACTTTTTGATTTCTAGGAATTGGGTAGATAAAATTTTGATAGGAATAAGTTTTTCTTATTTTCTTGTTGCCCTACGAGTCCAAGATGACTCAAAGGAGATTTTGTCTCATATTTCCAAAGGGGAAGATTGAAGCCCTTATACTTTTGACTCACTTGAGTCTATATTGTATAAGTGCTCATCTAGTTTGGAAATTGTGACAAAATTGTGTCCTACCTAGAATCCAAAGAACCTCAGAAGTTGGTTTGCTACTTCATCTCTCTATCCTGTAGTGGTAAAGAACCTATTTCCAACACTCACACACAGTAGAATTCAATTATTGCATATCATATTGCATAATAATGTGTGTACATATGTTGAGTGTGTTTAAATCCTTAAATTGGCATTTTAATAATTTTTTGGGATTTTTTAAACATTTTTAAAATAAGGTTTTCTTAATTAAAACTTGTTTTAAAAAGTTTTGTGGTCAATTTGTAAATATAATTTGTTGATTATATTGGCTTAATGTTACCTTGGGTAGAATCCAAAAGCGGAGTAAACTTGAGGGTGTGGTTTTAATTAACTTTAGGCGAGCGTTTGTTATCATGTTATTGACCAACACCTGTCTTCGTCTGATTGGCTGAAGTTGTGTTTCTTTACTGAGTTAAAACAGCGTTTGTTACTAGCCCTTGGATCTTTAGCTATCAACGATCTGCATGTTATCTTGCTGAATCCCAATACAACTCTTTAGACTAATCAGGATTCGTTTAATCACCGCCTTATTAGAACCCTTCGATCTAAGTCAATTTTGCTTGACTTAATCCGGGCCCTTGGTTCTGAGCCAGCCTATCGAACCTTCTCCTCACCCTATAAAAGGGACCCTATTCTCAGACTTCGAAGACTTTTGCCATTTTCATTTCTTCTGAGAAATTAAGAGAGAAGAGAGAAAACAGAGAGAGAAGAGAGAGAGTTAGAAACCCTAACCCTGTTCGTCAAAACCTCTTTTATCCAAACTCAAACACTTCTTCAAATACCTCCATATCCAAAACACTTCTATGAGTGTTCTTGAGAGTTTGAGAGTTTGAGTTAAGTTTGTTTTTATTGCTCTAACCTCGTGTTCACTAGATCTTGTTTTTCAACTTAAACGTTTATTTAGATCTACTTTCTGATTTCATAGAAATTTCAGATCTGAGTTATTCATGTTACATTACACTTAGGTTCATTCTTTATTTCTCATCTTGAGAAATATATTGTTGATTATTTTCTCTAAAACGTTTGCTTACTTTGAAATCAACAATAAATGTTTTCTGTTTCTAGTTCTTGTAAGACTAAATCTTTGACCCAGTTTGGAATCTCACTTGGAGGTTTTCAATCTCGAAAAGTCTTTCTAAATTCTGAGATTGATTAAGGCCTTGTCTGTCTTCCTAACAAGGTATTCGTGGATTTTGGGAATGATTTAAAGGTCAAATAAGGTGAAAAGTTTTCTAAGAAGAAAGAAAAAGAAAAGATCACATCATATAGTGTTATTGTAATTTCATAGGATTGTTTGTACTTAATAAGTTTGTGTGTGTGCATGCATGTGTTAGAAAGCACTTACACAAACACTTTCACCCTGCAACACGAAAAGTGTTGGTAATAAGATCTTGTGAACAAAGAGTCGACGTAAAGTGCTGGAACAAATCAGAAGTTAACAAACTGGGAGAACTACATCTACAATCAGAACTGCAGAGAAGTTTAAGGACACCAGAGGGTACATTCCTAAACTTATATAGGACTGAGTTGTTTGCATGTTAGTTATATAGTTTGTAACTCATATATTTGTTTTAGTGGATTTTTCATTTTACTCCGTAGAGGGAGTCGTGGATGTTTCCTCAATTGGTGAGGTTTTACCACGTAAAAAATATCGTGAACATAATTTTTCTACATCTCCTCATCTCATTCTTGGTTGTGCTGAGTTTAAGATTTTTAAACTACTTTATAAACCTGTTATTCAATTCTTGAATAGATCTCGTACATACTGATTTATTAAACACATCTTGTGTTCAAATAGTTTGGTTTTTACGAAAAGAGTTTCTTAAAAAAACAGATCGGAGTTACTTAAATAGTTTATTTTTAATAAACGGCTTTAGTAACACTTTTCACCGACCCCAAATAATTGGGAAAAGGATTTTTTGAGTTGATTTGAGTAGACAAAATGGTCCTTCATAAATTTTCATTTTAGTCCTTGAAACTTTCTTTATTTAAAATTAATTCCCTAAAGTTTCATAAAATTACATTTTCTACCCCAAAACTTATCTTTTAACTTAGGACATGCTATTAGACTTTGATTTGATCCATTTTTCTGAAGAAAAAGGATCATTTCAAGGTGTTTAACTCGGCCCAACTAGCCTCCCCTTCCAACCAATCAAAATCAAACACATGGTGTGGTAATAAGACAAAATACGACTTAAAGGATGGATAGTTTTGCCCTTATTTCGTAATTTCGGTATAACTTCTTGCTCAAACCTCCTCTTAACACACTGTTTGTTGTGTTACAAACCTAATTCAAACATATACAAATTTTTATCAAGTAAATTGTTGTATTATAATGGTCAAAACTAGCCTCTAATATGAACACTCCTACCGAAAACTTTAAAATTTTATGTTTGTAACTAATTTGATATTTCATTATTTATGAAGGGAAGATTATACTAAAAATAATAAATTAACATTAGCCATATCACATATGAAATAATACAACATTTAAAACTATATATGAATATATAAAAGTGGGGTCATTACACTAGTAGTCCACCTTTACTAGCTAATAGGTGGCACACTTCGAGACTAACTCAACAATGTCTCTCTTCATCCCACTCCAACAATACTACTGCCTAATATCCTGCTACATCTTATCCCTGCCAGGATATACCACAAACCGAGACATGTGCAACACTGTCATCACTGCGTGCCGCAGGTCTTTCCTTTTGGGAATGTAACACCCCGCCCGCCCGGGGAGAGTGAACGGAGCGCTAATGCGATAAAATAAATCCAAATCCACAAATGACAAGGTATAGAGCATCTAAATAAACCCACAATAATATAAATACACTAATCTCAATTTTCAAATAAAATACAACGTCAATAATAAAATACAACTATCTAATTCGAATAAAAATGCTCTATACACCAATGAAATAATTAATACAATTCTTCCAACTTGTATTAAAATTCTTCCCAAATACTCCATGCTAAAATAATCCCAATAATCCAAAGTGCTCAAATCCACACTAACCTGCCACTAAAAGAAAATATGGGGAAGTACACAATACGACAGGAAAGATGCTCAACAAATATATGTTAGCGATGAATAAAACGTAACAACACGAGTACGAATATTTAAATCAAATGTGCAAATCTCAAAGCATTTATCAATATAATTTCTCAACAACACTTTAACTGGGTCACCAGGCCTCACCACATCCGTATATTCTTTGTCAAGCCATAGCCCCAGAAACAGGAATTTTGGCTGGTGCCCAACATCCGTGCCATATTAAAATCTCATGACAACGTGCTCAACAACAATATAATGATACCACATGAATCAAAATAATTTCAACAATTATTTTCCAGATTTAAATGAATTTATCAATTCAAATATGAGTTCAATTAATAAGAAATCAAAGAGAATGACACTCGCGAGATTTAAGGAATATATTGTGTAAAACCCCATACCTCAAACCATGATGAGAAACCAACGATCACATCATCAAGATCAATACAAAAGATCTACAAAAGATCCTCCAAGAACCTCCAACAAAATAGCCCCAAGAACACCTCTAATCTAGGGATGGCAATTTAACCCGAACCGTAGGAGTCCCGCCCCGCCCCGCCCCTAATGGGGCGGGTTTTAAAACCCGATTAATGAATTAGGAGCGGGTATGGGTTTAAGAAAAAAACCCGTTTATTAAATGGGGCGGGTTAGGAGTTAGCTGAAATAAAACCGCCCCGCCCCGCCCCGCCCCGTTTAACTTATGCTTATATAAATATCCTTTATATGTATGTTAATTATAATTAAATTATATATATATATATACACACACTCACACACTAAAAAAAAATCTTTATATGTATGTTAATTTTGTAAAAGTAAGTGAAAATATGAATTGACAATTGGGGGATTGTCTCACTTATTGGAATACGAGCCATTGTATACCTCTAAGACTATAATGTAATATTTTTAATTTTACTATTTTTAAAATTAACGCAACCCGTAGGAGCCCCGACCCGCCCCGTTTATTAAATGGGGCGGGTTAGGAGTTAATTTTCAAAAATCTTAACCCGCCCCGCCCCGCCCCGTTTATTAAATGGGGCGGGTTAGGATTTTTGAAAACCCGCCCCAAACCCGCCCCGTTGCCATCCCTACTCTAATCTAAGGTTGGAACTCACAAATCTCAAGGGCCAATGTGTATATAAAAAGAAGAGGAATATAAAATATATTTGCTGCCAAAATTTGTGCCAAAATTAGGTTGAAAAGGTTGCCCACGACTCCCTTTTATAATGCAAAGAAATGAAGAGTTGGAACCCAAAAGACTCCCTTAAATAAGGCAAATAAATGAAAAGTTGGAAGTCAAGACAACTCTTGAAAATTACTTAATGTTCGCCGACTTAGAATTCCAAGAGTTAAAAACATTTAAAAATCATTTTAAAATCCGTTTTAACTCCGTTTTTGAAACCGTTTGAAATTCTCGCCTTTAAAAATAATAGATAACATATTTGAGCAATAAAAATAATTTTATCAAAAACTTTATTTTCCTCCATTTTCCAAAAAATAATTAAAATAGCCCAAAAATTACACGGATTGTTACACTTCCTTACTAACAATGGAATTTCGCCCTCGAAATTCGCCGAATGCCTAACTCTCAAAGATCGGGCTAACAATCTCCAAAAATAATTTCGTCTCCAAAAATAAATTCCTCACCTCTAATCTCGAAACTTATCACGTATATCACCTAAAATTTTCTATCTCCAAAAATTGTTATCCACGCAATGAACCCAAAACCCAAGCCCCGAGGGTTGCCGTATACCTAAGCTCTGATACCATTTGTAACACCCCGCCCGCCCGGGGAGAACGAACGGAGCGCTAATGCAATAAAATAGATACAAATCCACAAGTGATAAGGTATAGAGCATCTAAATAAACCCACAATAATATAAATCCACTAATCTCAATCTTCAAATAATATACAACGTCTCTCGAATAATAAAATATAACTATCTAACTCGAATAAAAATGCTCTATACACCAATGAAATAATTAATACAATTCTTCCAACTTGTATTAAAATTCTTCCCAAATACTCCATGCTAAAATAATCCCAATAATCCAAAGTGCTCAAATTCACGCTAACCTGCCACTAAAAGAAAATATGGGGAAGTACACAATACGACAGGAAAGATGCTCAACAAATATATGTTAGCGATGAATAAAACGTAACAACACTGGTACGAATATTCAAATCAAATGTGCAAATCTCAAAGCATTTATCAATATAATTTCTCAACAACACTTTAACTGGATCACCAGGCCTCACCACATTTGTATATGCTTTGTCAAGCCATAGCCCGGGAAACAGGAACTTTGGCGGGTGCCCAACATTCGTGACATATTAAAATCTCATGACAACGTGCTCAACAACAATATAATGATACCACATGAATCAAAATAATTTCAATAATTATTTTCCAGATTTCAATGAATTTATCAATTCAAATATGAGTTCAATTAATAAGAAATCAAAGAGAATGACACTCGCGAGATTTAAGGAGCATATTGTGTAAAACCCCATACCTCAAACCATGATGAGAAACCAACGATCACATCCTCAAGATCAACACAAAAGATCTACAAAAGATCCTCCAAACCTCCAACAAAATAGCCCTAAGAACACCTCTAATCTAAGGTTGGAACTCACAAATCTCAAGGGCCAATGTGTATATAAAAAGAAGAGGAACATAAAATATATTTGCTGCCAAAAGTAGGTTGAAAAGGTTGCCCACGACTCCCTTTTATAATGCAAAGAAATGAAGAGTTGGAACCCAAAAGACTCCCTTAAATAAGTCAAATAAATGTGAAGCACCTTATACCTTTGACTTACTTAAGTCTATATTGTATAAGTGTTCATCTAATTTGGAAATAGTGACAAAATTTGTTGTCTAACTTAGAATCCAAAGAACCTCATAATTGTTCACTCTCTAATCCTCTTCAATGATCCAAACAAAGTATAAATTGAATCACACTACACACATTAGAAGTGCATACATGTGTATATATTGCTTATAATTGATTGTGGGTTAAATTCCCCTTAAAATGTTGTTTTAATAATTTTTTGGGAATTTTTAAACATTTTTAAAATAATGATTTCTTTAATAAAAGTGTGTTTATAAACTTTGTGGGGTTAAAATGCTATTATGAAAAATTAGTTTTTCATCAGAATGTTTGATTGGGTAGAATATCAATGCGCTGGAGACTTTAGGGTGTTGCATGTAATTACTTTGGACGCGCGTTTGCCAGCCATTGAAATGCCAACACTTGTCATGCTCTTGTTATCTCATTTGTGTTTGTTTTGTGAGAAAACTACCTGGTGTATTGTGGATCGTTATATCAAACGTTATCTATGGCCTGCATGTGTTTTATGACTATCCATGTGTTATCACTGTGGACCAATCACCTTCGTTTTAACCACCGCTTTTTTACCACCCTTGGATCAAGTCAATATAGGAAGACTGAATCTCAACCGTTGATTGTTATCAGCTATCCAGAACCTTCCTTGGCTCCTATATAAACCCTCTTATTCTCAACATTTTAAGACTTTTGGCAGTCGTCCAACTTGAGAGAAAAAAAGAGAGAAGAGAGAAGTGAGAGAGAAGAGAGAAAAGAAAAGAGAGAAGAGAGAGAAAGGGAAACTGAGTTAGAAACCCTAACCCTAACCCTAAACAACTTCAAACCATATTCAAACCTTCGTACTTTCAGAAATCCAAACACAACCTTGAGTGTTTGTGAGAGATTGGTGTTACTGGTTTGATCGTTTGTAGCTGTAACCTCTTGATCTGTGATCTTGTTACCAACTTAAACATTTTGGTGAGATCTGTATTTCTTTTTCATAGAAATCTTAGATCTACACTATTGCATGTTATATATCACTAGATCTGCATATTTGTTTCTCGTTTTAAGAAAATATTTGTTGATTTAGATCTGTAAATGTTTTACATTTTCTGTTCTTGTGAAACTAAACCTTGACCTAGTTGGATTCTCACTTGGAGATTTTCAATCTCGAAAATATTTTCAAAACTGAGATTGATTAAGATCTTGACCGATTTTGAAGCAAGATATCCGTGGAATCTGGGATAGATTAAAAGGTCAAAAAGGTTCCAAGTTTTGTAAGAAAGAAAGAAAAGAAAATAACAGCATATTGTCTTTATATGTAATTTTCTAGGACTGTCTGTACAAACTAAGTGTGTGAGTTCATGCATGTGGATAGAAATCACATCACAAACACTTGACACACTACCACACTGAAAGTGTTGGGTATAAGATCAAAGATTATTGAGTCGACGCAAAGAAAGCTAAAGCAAAGTGGAAGTTATCAAACTGGAAGAACATCATCAACAATCAGATCTACAAAGAAGTTAGAAGGACACCAAGTGGGGTATATTCCTAAACTTAGAATAGGATGAGTTGTGGCATGTATGTTGTATTATTTGTAACTGCTATTTGTTTTTAGTGGATTTTTACTTTCGTGACTTAGAAGTCACCGTGGATGTTTCCTCTATTGGGAGAGGTTTTACCACGTTAAAAATAGTGTGTTCTGATTATCTTCATCTCCTCATCTCATTCTATAGTGTGCTGATATTTTAAAACTATCTTAGTTTTAAAACTGATTACAAAGTCTTGGTTATTCTCGTGCATAAGTTTTAGTAAACACATCTTGTTGTTTATCATTTTTATTTTCAAAAGAAAAGGGTTTCTTCAACAAACAACTCGGAGTTTCTTATAAAGTTTAATCATTGTATTAAACGGCATTAGTAACGTTTTTCAATTGGTATCAGAGCCCTGTAAACTTTTATTTCAAAAAGGATTTTGTGTTTCTGAATTCGTTTTCTGAAAATCTTAACTATGGACGAGAAGAATGAAAGGTTTGGTAATCTGTCCAGACCTCCACTCTTTGATGGAAACAACTTTGCTTACTGGAAAGTAAGAATGGTTGCCTTCATCCAAGGGACTTTAGGAGATGATGTCTGGGACATTATTGAAAATGGATATACTTATCCTACTAAACCAGCCACTGAAGGAAGTGATGAGAGGGTAAAGAAAATCTTAAGTGAGTTTACCCAAGAAGAGAAAACAATTTCTCGTAATAACAATAAAGGCAAGAATGCCATCTTTATGTCTATTAATGAGTATGAGTTCAAGAGAATCTCATCTTGTGCCACTTCCAAGGAAGCTTGGGACACATTAATCACTGCCCATGAAGGAGACTCAAGAGTTAAAGCTGCTAAAACTCAAATGCTTATCCAGCAGTACAACTCTTTGATTATGTCTGACTCTGAGACTTTTGATGACTTTTATATGAACCTAACTGATATAGTTACTAAGTTGCATGCTAATGGTATAACATATGATAGGAATGAGATTGTTTCTAAAATCCTAAGATCATTACCACAAAAGTTTGACAACAAGAGGTATGCTATTGAGGAGATGAGTGATCAAAACCTCACCCCTGAGTTACTCAGTAGCAAACTTAGGACTGTGGAAATGGAATTAGACTTTAAGAAACAATTAAATTAGTCACAAAGAAAACAGCCCAACTCTAACTTGAGTTTTTCTTCTAAGATATCTAAACTTGAGACTAATTTGATCAACTGTGACTCTGATGAGGAGTGTGATATAGACAAACTAGATAATCAGATTGCCTTAATGTCCAAACAATTTAAGAAAATTGTTAAATTTAGAAATAAAGAGGCATCTAAACAAGGCAAGCCTAATTATCCAACTGTGTTTAATACCAAACCTCATGAGAGAGGTCTTGACAAACATCCTAAGGACAATAACTTCAGATCTAACAGAGACCTTAAAAATATTGAATGTTTTAGATGTGGGAAACTAGGTCACATTTCTCACGATTGCAGAGTTAATCTGAATAAAACCAAGACACACAATAGAGCCAATGTTTGTAAAACTTGGGATGATTCAAGTGACTCTGATGAAGAGGAACTTGAGTCATCAAATGTAATTGACCCCTGCATGTCCTTTTTTGCTAAGATCATTTACAATGATGATATGCCTGTGTGTGATAATGATATCTCTAATCCTGCTTTTGTGAATACTGCTTTGACTGGCCTAGATGCCTTGTTATCTGAAAATGTTGCTAGCTCTAGTTCCGTGTGTGTGAGTCAAGGAGATCTCGATAACGACGATGTAAATGGGTGCGTGAGTACTAAGACTGAATCGTTAGGGGTCACTGCACACACTTCACTTAGCGACTCAGACACAGATGACCTCCCAGATATTCATACTTTGTATGCTAAAACTCTTAAAAAAGGCGCTAGACTGGAGAAGACTATTAGAGACCTGACTAAGAAATTAGATGATCTAAGTCTTATTGTGAAGCTGAATGCCGAAGAGTACACTAACCAGTGTCTGACACATTAATCTGAAATTGAAACTTTTGATCAAAAATTAAAAGAGTTGACCAAAACTAATGAAACCCTGGAAATGAAATACAAGGGAACATTATTATAACCGGAGGAAGCAAAAACAAAGACAGCAACTATGTTCAAAAAAATTTCTAAGTTTGAAAACAATTCAAATTGTTTCACTGACTTTGTTGTTGACTCCAAGACCAATTTTGATGATAGAACCGGTATTGGTTTCTGCCCTAAGAATAAACCACAAACTAAAAATTTTGAACCTATCAAGTTTGTGTCTGGGGGCAAAAGACCAATCGAAACATGTCCAGATTTTCATTTTATCAAAAAGAAATATGATCAAAAGCAACAACAGAAAGACATTGGAGAGTCTAGTAACTCTAAGGTTGACAGTACACTTGAGACTAAATACGTTTGTCCTTTGATCAGAAAGGCTGAATCTACCTTTAAAACCATACCTCCTAAGAATAAGACTTCTGAACAGATTCCTGTCAAACCCATCTTTAGAAGTTTCCCTAAGGAAGTACATCCCTCAAGCAATCAATATTGCTCCTACTGTGACGTTTATGGTCATTCATTTGAAGGTTGTTATGCTAGGCGTCTAAACACCCCTGTGTACAACACTCCTGTTTACAAGAACTTTAACTATTCTAGGCAAAACCGTAACCATTATGTCCTTCCAAGACAACCTGACAAGAACTCTAACTACAGGAATAGAAAGACCAAAACTAAGAGTTCATTTAAGAGAAAGGCTCCCAGAAACTTTCCTAAACCAAAAGCTCAACTTTTCCACAAAAATCAGTTTGTTGCGCCAAATGTTTTTCGACAAAAAGCTGTTTCTCGAAAATTTTATCAAATGAGAGCAAACTTGCTCAAAATTAAAACTAGAGATATTTGGGTTAGAAAAGATGATCTTTTACCCCAAATGAAGTGTAACATTGTTATCACTGCCTTAAAAGCTGAACACACTTCATCTGGTTGGTATTTAGATTCAGGATGCTCCAAACATATGACAGGAGATGAAACCAAACTCTTAAACAAAACCAGATTTGCTGGAGGTAAAGTAGTTTTTGGAGACGAAGTTTCATCCCAGATCATAGGTAAAGGAATCCTAAAAGAAGAGGGAATGCCTGTTTTGGAAAATTTACTTTTAGTTAAAGGCCTTAAAGCCAACCTCCTAAGTATATCACAATTTTGTGACTCAGACCATACTGTTACCTTTTTAAAGAACAATTGCAAAATTCTAAATGATAAAGGTGAATGCATCATTACCGGATTTAGAACACCTGACAACTGCTATACTGTCAAGACTAGTTCTGAAACCTGTAACATTGTCAGAATGGATGACAATGAAATCTGACATAATCGTATGGGTCACCTAGTTATGATATCCTTGGTAGATTGTCTAGTCAAGAGATTGTTAGAGGAATTCCTAAAATTAAACCTATTTCCAGTGTTGTCTGTGGTCATTTCCAGGAAGGAAAAATAGTTAAGACTTCGCATAAAAAAGTTAAAGACATTCTCACCTCTAGACCTCTAGATCTCATCCATATGGACCTTATTGGTCCCTCTAGAACTGTTAGTCTTTGTGGACACAGTTATATCCTAGTCATGGTTGATGATTTTACACGATTCACTTGGGTTGCCTTCTTGAAACATAAATCTGACACGTTTCAGACATTTTTGAAAATTTTAATAAGAATTGAAAATGAGAAGGACACACAAGTCAATCGCATTCGTAGCGATAGAGGGGGAGAGTTCATAGACACGGGAATAGTTGAATATTGTGACTACAACGGTTACAAACACGAATTCAGTTCCCCTAAGACACCTCAGCAGAACGGTGTTGCCGAAAGGAAAAACCGAACTCTTCAAGAGATGGCACGTATCATGTTGCATGCCAAATCTCTACCTAAGTACTTCTGGGTAGAATCTATTAGAACTGCATGTCATATCATTAATCGTGTTTACCTTAGGAAAAACACTAAACAAACCTCTTATGAGTTGTGGTACGGTAAGAAGCCTAATCTAAAATACCTAAGAACTTTCGAAAGTCAGTGTTATGTCTGTAAAGACAGAGAACATTTGTCTAAATTCGAGATGCGTGGAGATAAAGCCATCTTTTTAGGTTACTCTCCAAACAGTCGCGCATATCGTATATACAATCTGCGTACTAAGACCCTTATGGAGTCGATAAATGTAATTGTAAGCGACACTATTATTGAAAATAAGATATCTGAATCACCTATTATGGTTGAATCTGAAAATGACTTCAAAAATGATTCACCAGAAATAGATGACTCAATACCTATTGAGAGTCCAGAAGTACCTGGCTGGGTCTCTAAAGATCATCCCATTAACAACGTGGTCGGTAATCCTAATGAGCCACTCTGTACTAGATCCCAGTTAAGAAATTATGCTAATTACGCATGTTTCGTCTCCCTTGTGGAACCGAAAAATGTTAATGAAGCATTGAATGACGCACACTGGATTTCTGCTATGCAGGAAGAACTTTTACATTTTGTCATTCACGATGTCTGGTATCTTGTACCGCGGCCTCAAAACAAAAATGTTATTGGCACACGTTGGATCTTTAAGAACAAATCTGACAAAAATGGGGTAATCCTTAGAAACAAAGCTAGACTAGTTGCTCAAGGTTACTCACAAATAGAAGGGATAGATTTTAGCGAGACATTTGCCCCTGTCACTCGTCTTGAATCTGTTAGACTTCTTTCCGCCATAGCGTGTCACTTAAAATTTACACTTTATCAAATGGATGTCAAGTCTGCCTTCCTCAATGGAATTCTATCCGAAGAAACGTATGTAGAACAACCCAAAGGGTTCATTGACCCAAAATACCCAGACCATGTCTTTCGTCTAAAAAAGGCTTTGTATGGCTTAAAACAAGCTCCTAGAGCTTGGTATGAATGCCTTTCCAACTTTTTGTTGGATAAGGGTTTTAAGAGAGGAGGAAATTATCAGACCCTCTTTGTCAAACATTTTGACAAAAAAATTATTACAGCCCAAGTCTATGTAGACGACATCATCTTTGGGTCTACTTCAACATCTGAAGTTAAATCCTTTTCTGCTATTATGCATAAGGAATTTCACATGTCCCTTATGGGGGAGCTACAGCTTTTCTTAGGATTTCAAGTGAAACAGAATTCTGATGGATTATTTGTCTCTCAAACCAAGTATGCCTTAGATCTTGTTAAGAAGTTTGGTTTAGATAATGCTAAAGTTGCCAAAACGCCAATGAGTACTACTGTTAAATTATGTAAAGATGAAAATGGAAAGTCAGTTGATTCCACACTTTATCGTAGTATGATTGGTAGTCTACTCTATCTAACTGCCTCACGACCAGATATAATGTATGCTGTATGTCTGTGTGCTCGTTACCAGAATAATCCTAAAGAGAGCCATTTATCTTGTGTAAAACGTATAATAAAGTACATAAAAGGCACTTTAATCTTGGACTTAGGTACACTAATGATACCTGCAGTACCATCATAGGGTATACTGATGCTGATTGGGCCGGTTGTACTAATGACAGTAAGAGTACATCAGGTGCCTATTATTATGTCGGCAATAATTTAGTAGGTTGGAGTAGCAAAAAACAGAATTGCACATCTTTATCTACGGCTGAGTCCGAATATATAGCAGCAGGAAGTTGCTGTG
This sequence comes from Sambucus nigra, assembly GCA_949130495.1. Taxonomy (NCBI): domain Eukaryota; kingdom Viridiplantae; phylum Streptophyta; class Magnoliopsida; order Dipsacales; family Adoxaceae; genus Sambucus; species Sambucus nigra. Next base: position 127,304,748 of record OX422224.1, on the reverse strand, counting down.
CTCAATTGTTATGGATAAAACAAATGTTAAGCGACTATGGGATTAAAGAAGATCAGTTACAATTGTATTGTGACAATCAAAGCGCCATTAACATATCTAAAAACCTAGTTCAACACTCGCGAACTAAGCATATTAAAATAAGACATCACTTTATATGCGAACTTGTTGAGACTAAGAAGTTAGAAATCCATTACCTACCTACTGATTTGCAACTTGCAGACATGTTCACTAAACCTCTAGACTATAACAGATTTCTATATTTGCGTAATTATATAGGTATAGTATGTGCTGATTAATCTCTTAAGACCGTAATGTTTTACCCTTTGTCCATTTGAGACAAAATGGGAGAGAAATTTGAGTCTTACGAGTTCAATATTTTGTTCACATTTCATCTAAACTGCTTGATCTTAGTGCATATTTGCAGGAACCTCTTCTACGGTTTATCTACCATTTCTCTCTAGTGTACAAATTTGTAAATAGTTGAGTTATGTAATTTTTTACTTTCTAGGAAATGGGTAGATAGTATATTTTGTATAGGACTAAGTTTTATTTTTTTTGTTCCCTAAGAGTTTAAGCTAACTCAAAGGAGATTTTGTCTCATATTTCCAAAGGGGGAGATTGAAGCACCTTAACTTAAGTCTATATTGTATAAGTGTTCATCTAATTTGGAAATAGTGACAAAATTTGTTGTCTAACCTAGAATCCAAAGAACCTCAGAATTGTTCACTCTCTAATCCTCTTCAATGATCCAAACAAGGTATAAATTGAATCACACTAAACACATTAGAAGTGCATACATTTGTATATATTGCTCATAATTGATTGTGTGTTAAATTCCCCTTAAAATGTTGTTTTAATAATTTTTGGGGAATTTTAAACATTTTTAAAATAATGATTTCTTTAATAAAAGTGTGTTTATAAACTTTGTGGGGTTAAAATGCTATTATGAAAAATTAGTTTTTCATCAGAATGTTTGATTGGGTAGAATATCAATGCGCTAGAGATTTTAGGGTGTTGCATGTAATTACTTTGGACGCGCTTTTGCCAGCTATTGAAATGCCAACACTTGTCATGCTCTTGTTATCTCATTTGTGTTTGTTTTGTGAGAGAACTGCCTGGTGTATTGTGGATCGTTAGATCAAACGTTATCTATGGCCTGCATGTGTTTTATGACTATCCATGTGTTATCACTGTGGACCAATCACCTTCGTTTTAACCACCTCTTTTTTACCACCCTTGGATCAAGTCAATATAGGAAGACTGAATCTCAATCGTTGATTGCTATCAACTATCCAGAACCTTCCTTGGCTCCTATATAAACCCTCTTATTCTCAGCATTTTAAGACTTTTGGCAGTCGTCCAACTTGAGAGAAAAAAAGAGAGAAGAGAGAAGTGAGAGAGAAGAGAGAGAAAGGGAAACTGAGTTAGAAACCCTAACCCTAACCCTAAACAACTTCAAACCATATTCAAACCTTCGTACTTTCAGAAATCCAAACACAACCTTGAGTCTTTGTGAGAGATTGGTGTTACTGGTTTGATCGTTTGTAGCTGTAACCTCTTAATCTGTGATCTTGTTACCAACTTAAACATTTTGGTGAGATCTGTATTTCTTTTTCATAGAAATCTTAGATCTACACTATTGCATGTTATATATCACTAGATCTGCATATTTGTTTCTCGTTTTAAGAAAATATTTGTTGATTTAGATCTGTAAATGTTTTACATTTTCTGTTCTTGTGAAACTAAACCTTGACCTAGTTGGATTCTCACTTGGAGATTTTCAATCTCGAAAATATTTTCAAAACTGAGATTGATTAAGATCTTGACCGATTTTGAAGCAAGATATCCGTGGAATCTGGGATAGATTAAAAGGTCAAAAAGGTTCCAATTTTTGTAAGAAAGAAAGAAAAGAAAATCATAGCATATAGTCTTTATATGTAATTTTCTAGGACTGTCTGTTCAAGCTAAGTGTGTGTGAGTTCATGCATGTGGATAGAAATCACATCACAAACACTTGACACACTACCACACTGAAAGTGTTGGGTATAAGATCAAAGATTATTGAGTCGACGCAAAGAAAGCTAAAGCAAAGTGAAAGTTATCAAACTGGAAGAACATCATCAACAATCAGATCTACAAAGAAGTTAGAAGGACACCAGGTGGGGTATATTCCTAAACTTAGAATAGGCTGAGTTGTGTGCATGTATGTTGTATTGTTTGTAACTGCAATATGTTTTTAGTGGATTTTTACTTTCGTGACTTAGAAGTCACCGTGGATGTTTCCTCTATTGGGAGAGGTCTTACCACGTTAAAAATAGTGTGTTTTGATTATCTTCATCTCCTCATCTCATTCTATAGTGGGCTGATATTTTGAAACTATCTTAGTTTTAAAACTGATTACAAAGTCTTGGTTATTCTCGTATATAAGTTTTAGTAAACACATCTTGTTGTTTATCATTTTTATTTTCAAAAGAAAAGAGTTTCTTCAACAAATAACTCGGAGTTGCTTATACAATTTAATCATTGTATTAAACGGCATTAGTAACATTTTTCAAAATGAAAAGTTGGAAGTCAAAACCACTCTTGAAAATTACTTAATGTTCGCCGACTTAGAATTCCAAGAGTTCAAATCATTTTAAAATTCGTTTTAACTCCGTTTTTGAAACCGTTTAAAATTCTCGCCTTTAAAAATAATAACCAACATATTTGAGCAATAAAAATAATTTTATCAAAAACTTTATTTTCCTCCATTTTCCAAAAAATAATTAAAATAGCCCAAAAATTACGCGGGTTGTTATAGGGAATAATCAGTCTCCCATTAAAGCACAAGCCTCTCTCGGAACTAACAAAGTAAGATTATGCTCCCCCCGACAAAAAGATGCCTAATCCTCTCCTGAAAAAATGAATCTGTTGCATGGCCTTCACCACCCTTGTCATAATCTAGGGGTAATGGTCATAACTGACATGAATTTTCGGGGAACTATATCCTGATGTCCCAGTTTCTTCCATTTTGCCTTCCATACCTCGGCCACCTCTCCTACTAGCCTACGACTCTATGCATATGCTACCATGTTAGCCTTCCATAGGTTATACTGGATCTCAAACTGATCATTTTTCAAAAAATCAATCCACCTACGCTAACACATTTTTAGCTCTCTCTGAGTGAACAAGTACTGTTGTGAGTCTTAATATTGTGAGAAGCGTAAGCTATATCCTGATCCTCCAACTGTAACACTCCACCAAGTCCCTGTAAGGATGCGTCCGTTAAGACAAGGTACTCTACACCTTGTTTGGGGAGTGCTAGTACAAGTGCTGAAGTCATCTCGTACATTATCTCATCAAATGCCAACTGACACGCATCATCCTAAACAAACAGTATGCCCTTACAGGTTGGATTAGTCATCGAACTCAAAATCTTCTAAAACCCCATAATAAATCATCTGTAGTACTCGGCTAACGCCTAGAAACTATACACCTCTGTTAGTGTCATGGGCTATCCCTACTATCTCACCGCTGATACCTTGCTCAGATCCACTGCTATCCCCCTCTCTGATACGATATGACCCAAAAACTATACCTCACATAGCTAGAACCCACACTTATCGAACTTGGCATACAGCTGGTGCTCTTGTAAGGTCTGCAAAACTCTATGTAGATGATCGGCATGCTCATACTTGGTATTAGAATAAATCAGGATGTCATCTATGAAGACAATGACAAACTGATCTAACAACTCTCTGAACACCCTGCTCATCATGTACATAAATACTAATGGTGCATATGTTAGCCCAAATGGCGTAACTCGAAACTCATAGGACCCGTATCTCATCAAAAAAGCAGTCTTAGATACATCCTTCTCCCTGATCCTCAACTGATGGTACCTTGACCTCAAGTCTATCTTTGAGAAGTAGGTTGATCCTCTCAGTTGATCGAATAAGTCATCGATTATGGGCAAACAGATACTTATTTCGTATCGTGACTTTATTCAACTCCTATAATCGATGCACAGTTATAAGGAAGCATCCCTCTTCTTCACAAATAGAACTAGGGCACCCCAAGGTAAGGTACTCCTACGGATGAAACCCTGTCCCAATAACTGCTCAATCTGATCACTCATCTCTCTCATATCCACAGGAGCTATACGGTAAGGTGCATGAGCTATCGGTCGGGTGCCCCGTGCTAAATCAATCACAAACTCTATCTCTTTGTTGGGCAGTAAACTCGATATATCCTAAAGCACATCGGCGAACTCACAAATAATCACAATCGAATCAAGGGAAATCACTACTCCCGTAGAGGTCTCCTCCTCTATGTAGTACAAATGGGTGGATGATCCTCCCTCGGGGTAAGGCATCGCCACTAGGAACATTTCCTGTCTCGGAATAGCAAATACAATGCTCCTATTATAGCAATAAATTATCGCCCTATATGCGACTAGCCAATCCATGCCTATAATGTCGTAGTACTCTGACATATCTAATACAATCATATACGTAGGTAAAATAAGGCTCCCAATCTCTATACTCACACCCCGACATATAAAGAAAATCAGTGGCCCATTACCCAATGACGAGTATACACAAGTAACCGTACTATCAGTCGTGTTTAACAACCCTGCAGCCCATGCGGATCTAGTGGAAATAAAAGAGTGTGAAGCCCTTGTGTCAAACAAAATATGCCCCAAATCCCCATGGATAGAAAAAATGACCTCAACTACGGGCGGTGCCTAGGGAACTGCTTCCTGGTGGACGTTATATACATGCCCGTACTATAACTATCCCTATTGAGGCGGGACTGCGGAAATAGAAGGTAAAGTTGTCATCTGTTGTGGCACTGGAAGGGCTGCGGGAAAGATAGGCCTTTGAGGCTCTTGGTGAGCACCCTGCTGCTGGAGAAACTTTCCTTTGTTGGGGTAATCATGTCGTTTGTGGACACTCTTACCACATATGAAACACCGGCCCATAAAATTCCCTCCTTTCTGACCCTGATAACATTGGCCCTACTGGCCATTGTCACCCCCTCCCTTAGCCATGATGGCCCTACTGTCCCTATTGACCCTTATGGCCATCCTGCCCCTGATGACTATGTCTATATCCACCCTGACCCGATCTAAAATCTTTGGATCATAAATGCTTAAAATAATCTCCCTGTTGGGAACCCTGCTCACCCTGCCTGGATTGTCCCTGAGCTGATTGTGGCCCACTAGCATTGCCTCCCCCAGTCCTACCCTGCTGGCTGGATTATCTTTCTCTCTTGCTTCCCTTAACATGGAAGCGATGGTCCTGGCAATGTAGCAATGCAACATTCAACACATCAATATAAGTCTTTAGAGAAAGATTACCCAAAATATGCTGCTTGATCCTCCAAGTAAGCCCGTCGATGAACAACTGTATCCTCTTCTCTTCAGTAGCTACCTCTCTTGGCACCAGATTAGTCAGCCTTGTAAACTCCTCCTCATACTCAACAATGGTCCTCCCCTTTTGGGTGAGTTCCAATAATTTTTGCCTCATCTCAGTTTGGACGGTAGAAGGGAAGTAATTGCGATCAAATCGCATCCAAAAATCTTGTATAGTCATGTTATCTCTCTCATCAGTTATTATAGTGGACTCCTACCACTATAATGCTTCCCCTACTAGCTTAAACGTAGCTAGTATATATATATATATATATATATATATATATATATATACCTCCGTTCACTCATACATCCTCAAGTGCCTCTAGATATCATTCTTCCATTTACTCCCAGCTACCACATTCAAACTCCCCTGGAATTCTAGAGGATGTGCCTTCTGAAAGGCATCCATGACTCACTCCAATGTAGGAGGGAACACATGTGACTAGGCAGGTGCCACTATCTACACCTGGGGCGGGGCCTGCTGTACCACTGCTAATGTTGCATTAACCGCATATACGATGATAGCAACAACTTTTGTGGCATTTATAGTACCTTGGGTCTGAGTTGGCTGAGGCTCAGGATGGGCATCCCTAGCGTCCCATGGTACACATCTGGGAAGGATATGAAATGAGAAAGAATTTATATAAGTCCTCAATTCAATTAATCTCAAAATAGTTGAAGACGTAAACACATAATCATGAATGAAACAATCCTAATAATAGGGCTATACATCAAAGATCGTTACGCTGAAAGCATAATAAGCCACACATATCCTAAAGACTCTAGAACCTGATACTCTGATACCACCTATGACACCCCACCCAATTAAATAGTGGGTGATCAGTCCTTTATTAAATTAAATTAGAATATCCAGTTGGTTCATTCTTAGCATCATTGTTGAAAAACATTTACCTTATTAATCACCTAATAATTAATTAAGCTAGTGTAAAAAAAATTAAATCTTTTTTAAATCAACATGCAACAATTCAAATTAAACACTAAAACACATTCAATCCATACGAAGAATAATGAATAAATGAATGATAATTGAGAATAGATAAAACACAGCAGTCGAAATCCAACATAATAATGTTTGAATAAAACTAAATCCAATAACAGAAATAAAGAATTACAATCTCTGAGATAGATAAACTAAGAATGGGCGACCTACCCTAACTAAAATAGATGCAATGACAACACTGGATACAAAAGATTGGAGGCTTTTAATATGAAGGACATGCAACTTCTATAATAGCTTCAGTGTGCCAAGCTTCAATAAACTCCTAAGTTGGACGTCCCAGTGGCTAGAACACCTACAATAATATATATAGGAAAAATAAATTGGCAAGAAACGGGTCACAGGCTGAGTGTAAAATGGTTTGAAAACATTTAGCAAGTATTTATAATATTGAAAAGCAAATAATACATACATGTTAGCTTTTCAGCTCTCACTTGAGATTCTCGCCTCTCAACTATTATGCACGCCTAATGTACTTCTAACGCATTCTAATTATTGTTATCACACCTAACTAGTTTGTAATCATAAGCCTTCTAAATTATCCCACAATTTTTCCCTCGTATTTCCCATATGATACATTATTATGTATTTCTATTTGTTCCCAACTCAAGTAATAATTCCCCATTTAACAGTTAAGTATTCGCAACTTAAATTAATTTAGATTTATGTATCTTTATCATATACTAAATTTGCACAGTAGAATAATATCATACAGACACACACACACACACACACACATATATATATATAAGGACAAAAGTTTATAAATGTTCGTTATCAATTAGTATATCGTATACCGCTACAACCATTGAAGAATGTTCAAGATCACAAATGCAACAAGACGAATCCGAATATCAAGTTACTTCAACAATCAAGCCTCCACGATATGAGTTTGGCAAAGGTTGTGTTTTTGTTCCTTAGAATTTCACTTAGAATATTGGGATATTTTTCATGAAAAAAATTTCTAAGTGTTGGCGCAGAGATTTTAAGTTCTTCGTCACATTTAATTTTTGAAATGTCAAGGCATTGCATTTACTGGAAAAAGAAAAAGAAAAATATTTATTTAATGGCTCGTTCGAACGATATCCCTGTCGTTCAAACGACATAAGGTCTTGCATGAAGTTCGTTCGAGCGACATGTGTAACCGTTCAAGCGAGATTCAATTTCGTTCGAGCAACCTGCCACCTTAATTTTTCTATTTAAGAGTCTTAAACAACTCCTTTTTTCTTAATACGACTTGTGATTTTAAACAGTGACGAAACTTCTACTGCAAAAACATTTGTCTTCTCACTTTTAGGTTCTTAAACCTTTTTATTTTCAATTCACACGATCCATGTTTATGTGAATTGTTTTGGAACCCAAGAACGTACTTTTCTTTTGTTCAACCTTTATGGAGTGCGTCTCTACACCAAAAGACTGAGATCATTGATGTTCGCTGCGTGTGGATCTTTGCTGAAGACTAGACTGCGGTTCGTTTGGGTTTGCTGCGTGGAATCCGTTGCTAACTCTAGACTGCGAGTCTATATAGGTTTGATGAGGTAATTATTGCAGATTTCATTGTAACTGTAAATTTTAATTTAATTATAGTGAAATAAAAGGTTTTCCCTGCGGGGATTTTTCTAAAATTTGTGAGTTAGCATATTTGTGTTTATGTTGGTTTGACACACGCACACGCGTAGATATTAGTTTAAGGGCTGAATTAATTTGATTAAAAAATTAACTCTAATTAAATAAGTTTGTTTTTTGAATTTGCGCGTTTATTTAAATTGATATCGAACACGACACTCTTCTCAAATTGGTATCAGAGCAGGTTACTCAAATTTACTGGGTATTCCTATTTTTCGCAAAATTGTGTGATAGTTTTTTGAAAAAAATTATCGCAATGTCTCGAAATGAAAAATTATATAATCGGTTGTCAATTTTCGATGGGTCTAATTATTCTTACTAGAAAGCCTGCATGAGATAACATTTAAAATCAATCGATGAGAGAGTTTGGTTAATTTGTGAAAAAGGTTAGAATCCTCTCACTGTCACCGCTAATAATGTCACGAATTTAAAACCTATGTCAGACTTGATTGAGGATGAGTTTAGGTGGAGCACTTTTAATTCACGAGGGTTTAATGCAATTTTTGAAGACGTCACCCCTGACGAGTTTTGACGTATTATGACGTGCACATGCGCAAGAAGCGTGGCATGCTTTACAACTCACCCATAAAGGCACTAACACGGTCAAAGAGTCTAAAATTCAAAATTTGACCACTCAACTTGAGGCTATCACCATGCTTGAGACTGAGTGTTTTGATGAATTTTATACTCGCTTGTCTGATATTGTCAACACAAGTTTCGATCTTTGTGAGCCTATACTTGATGCATGAATGGTAAAAAAGATTTTAAGATCACTGCCAAAACTCTTTATCCCTAAAGTAACTGTTTTAAATACCTTAGGTAATTTGAATCGTTTGAAATTAGAAGAGTTGGTTGGAAGGATAGAGGGATAGCACATAAAGCCCAGTCTAAGAAGAAAAAGAAAGTGAGTTTTGTGAGTCTAACTAAGAAGAAAAAGAAAGTGACTTTTTCTGAGGACGAGTCTGATTTTGGCCATGCTTGCGAATTTTTTTAAAAAGTTTCTCAAGTTTTTAAAACAAAATTCTTGCAATAAAAAGATTTTTGAGAAAAAGAAAGAAAAGGACAAAAAAAGCAGTGAGAAAGAGAAAGAGGGTGAGGGAGATTCAGAAAAAGTAACATGTTTTGAGTGTGAGGGGAAAGGGAATAAATCATTTGAGTGTCCCATTAGACCTAGGAGAGGGGGCAAGAAAGTTTCTATTCCAGTCACCCTTAGTGATAGTCAGGAAGATGTGAATGATTCTGGGGATGAATCTTCGTAGGAAAAGTTTGTTGCCTTTTCTGCTAGTCATGTGAGCACACCCAGTTTATCCCAGGATGATGAGGACACTTGTGCACATGAAACCCCTGAGTATGATTTGAGTGTTTCTAGTGATGGAGAGAGTGAGTGTGCTAGTGATGGTGATAGTGAGCTCTAGATTACTTTTAGAGATTTATATGCCGAGACTTTAAAGACTAAAAAAGTGTATAAGGAGTTGAGTCTTAGGGTGAAAGATTTGGAGAGAGAGTTAAAGAGTTTGAGGCAAAAGCGAGTCAACTCGAGAAGGTGAAGGTTTAATTAAGTGAACAGTTGATAGCTTTAGGCAGGGAAACGAGTGAACTTCTAACCCGTGTGTCACAATTAGAGAGAGATCTTAAGCACACCCTGGAGGTTAAAGTAACTTCATCGAACACTTCTAAGAAGGAATGAAAGATGGTTTGCAATCCCATTTTGGGTAGTGGTGAGAGTTTTAGAATAGGTCATGATGGTGCATCCACTTCACTTATTGCACTCGAGTCGGTTCCCACTTTAGTGTTTGACTTAAATAGCTCTCAACCCAACCCACCTAGGCATCGTGTACTTGATAGGAGAGCGCGTAGGAGATGTTTGGAGAGAGGTTTACCTAGGCCTATTTATGTTTGCATGCATTGCAAGAAGAGATGACACCTTACGGAGTTTTGTTTTAAGTTGGATCATGTGTCACGTTTTGCTACTACAACGCACACGCATCCACGCCTGACGCTATGAATGATTACACAGAGAGTTTGAACATATTAGGGAGTAGGTACGATTTTTGGTTAAGACTTCACATGACTTGATGGAGGTTTTGTGTAGGATGTCACCACCTTTGGAAAACTCCACCACACCTACTGGTTGGGGTCTAGAATTATTTGGTAGTATAGGTGTATTTTCATGATGATATTTTTTCCAAACCACCATTTGAGTAGATGATTGGATCTGCAAAAACTAACAAATAAAAAAAAGAAAATCAAAACAATATTTTCAGAGACCCGAATGAGGAATTCATATGAGTTTAAGTAAAATAAAATCACTATCCTAAAATATATAGTAAAACAGGGCGTGGAAAACGACTGCCTTGCAGAGTTTATATCAGACATCAAGCAAAAACGATGAACTTCATTGTTTTGATCCCTTTCGTATATAATAATAAGCCTAGCAAAAGCATGAAACCCCTAATATTAAATTTCAACAATCTAAAAAATAATTAGAATATTAATATTCGATGTCAATAATCAAATTCTGGGGGAAAAAACACCATTGCAAGGACCACCTTTAAAACCAAAGAGAAATAGAATGAGGAGATTAAGGAGAGAGAGCGATATATATAAATACACACACACACACACACACACACACACACACAAAGAGAGAGAGAGAGAGTAACAGCTATGACTTGCAAGAAATTTTAACATTAAAAAAATAGCAAACAAAAAGCTATATACCAATATCTATACAAAGTAATAGTTTGTTATCCACTTTATCTGTTAACAAACAAAATAATACGTTGCCAATGCAGCTAATGCGACTGCGTTGACCAAATAAAAATTGCTATACTAATCCCCGATGAGTGGTTCCAATCAATTGAACACAGTTGAACAAAATGATTCTAAAGATTGAAGGTTCCAATCGCATCAATGGTTCCAAGCCACAACAGTGGTCACAAAAATTCTTCCACAATATTCAACAAATCAATTAGGGAGTTTGAAGGTTGCATAGTAGACAATAACTATTAATTGTCAATGCTACGACAACCAAATCCTTACAGTTATTCTAAACTCTAAGATGCAAACAATATAATTAATAAAATATGTTGCTATGTATAATTAACACTTTAACAGAGATGTGTTAGAAATATGATAAAAAAAAACAAACAACAATAACCCTATTCTTAGAAATAACTAAGAAACTAAAAATGTTTAGTCTGTGAACATCTAAAATAATAGATGAAAACAGTTTTTTCAGAGATATAGATCCAAGGTATTGTGAAAATATGTGGAAAATGCTGAAACTTACAATTCATAACTTCCATTGTTTACACGTATCAAAAACCTGGATTACCAAAATATAAAGACAAAATCGTTATACGAAAATCACAAAATCCATAAATATCATAAATGGACATTTAATAAAGACGAAAAAACCTCATTTGAAACACTAAATCGCAGCCAAAAAATTATTCAAAATTCAAATACCTAAAAATGCACGGACAAAACAAATCCACCACTGCAAGCCCCACTATCAAAACTTGTCAAAAGTAAGACACGTGTTAAACACCATCTCAATAAAAACATATTATTTCATTGTGTTAAACTAATAAAAAACAGAATCCAAGTACAGGTGTAGAGCATCAAGTCTCAATAAAACAAATTTGTCTGTTAAACTTCATTTGCATTAGTAATAAAACAAAATTCAAACCTCATTTACATTAGTAATACAACAATAATAGAATTTTTCTATAATGGAAGTTTCATGATATTAACTCAAACCTAATTTGTAACATAAATATATACCTGCTCTGAATTAGTTTGTATCAAATAATATCCTACAATAAGCTTAATAAATATACATAAGTTGTCTGTAATGGAAGTTGTCCAATGAGGTCCTAAAGAAGTTGAAACAAACTTTCCACAATCTTATTTATCACAATCTATATCTGCCCCAAATCTAACATAATATAAAACAAAAACACATATAAAGTGAGGAAATTTGCAACATGTTCTTAGCTCTGCAAAACTTCCAAGAAGCTAGATTAACATACTAAATAGATTATAAATTCATAGCTAGATGTAATAATATAATGATAAAACAAAAAACAATCCAACTTTAGATCTTCAGAAAGTGGATTTCAGTGCCGTGATGTCTAACTCCAAACCTACAAAATGGAAATAAATAATTTTAAGAACATGAATCAAACACATCGTAGCATACAGAGAAAATAAATAAAAAGAAGGAAGCATATATTTGATCTTGATATGATTAAGCTGCAAAACAAAACGTAAATACTAAATTAGAGAAACAAAGATTTAGAAATGAGACAAAACTTAATTTAAACTGATAAAACTATTTGGGCAAGATAAAGTGGGAGATGATCTACCAGTGGTGATTTTCGCGGGTGGAACGATGAGCGATCTTATGGGAGAACAGATAATAATGTCATCACCATTATTTATTAGATATCAACTTCAATGGTGTCACCACCATTGTTTATTAGAAAGGTGATGTTTCTTTGCCCACATCGTCGCATTGTCGACAAATCTTATTCAGTCACCTGCCAATTGAGGTTTAAAATTATATTAGAAAAATCGAGGTTTGGACAGTAACAGCAGCAATTGAATTAATTAAAGTACCCTCCCACCGGCTTGTCTACCCATAAACTCGTGCCCTTATTTTCGTTTTCACAAAAACCTCTGTTTCCAACTGGAAAAACCCCTGTCATCTAAGGTTCCCTTATTTTCCTTTTCATTATAAACAGTGTTAACACTTTATTCTTTGGATTCAACCTCTTCTCCAATTATTTTATTCCTAGTATATAAACTCAACATTGTTGTTGGATTTAAACCACCATTCTAACCATCAATAGCATCTTGTCAAACAACATCAATAACTCGTCAAATGTGACTACTATAAATCATGCTTTCAATACTAAAAATAGTAAGAAAAAAATATGATGATCATAAGAGGAGAATGGTATAATTATACCACACAATTAAATAAAATTCCCTGTAATAAGAGGTGAATGGTACCAAACCTTTATTCCTAAACAACATACAACTATTGTTCTATGTGCAAACCACAAACAAATCCTTATGCCTAATCAACCACAAACATCTGAGACTGAAACCCTAACATTACACTTACAAAAAATAAACTAACCTAACCCAACATAAATGAACCAAAAAAATTAAAAACAACCGACCTAGAATAAAAGTTATACGTAGATAAAATATAGCAGTATAAAAAAGTGATGAAATCTCACCGTGAAACTCGAACAGTGAGATCAAAATAAAACTTCACATTCTTCTTGATCCATTCCGAAACTTCCAGGTGCCTATATCCGAAAAAACAAACCAAAAATTAATAAAATAAACAAATACCTCAATAAAGGATTCGTAAGAATAAATTTTAAAAGAAGAACCCTAAGCGAGAGAAAGAGATTATCCTTACTCATCAATCATTTATGAAGAAACAGGGTGATGGTGAGTGGTGTTGATGAACGTGGTTTGCAAATCCGATTGTGAGAACGGAGACTTTGATGGTGTAAATTTTATGAGAGAGAATGAGTTAGATCATGTGGGTGAGGGGAAGAGATTTTGCTATGTCACAATCAAAGTACTCTTTTTGGTTGTGTTACAAAAATAACCCTTATAGTTGAATTAAAGTAAAAAATTTAGAGTCGAATAAGGGGGAAAGTAAATTTTAGTGGGGTAAAATTGTAATTATAATTAAAGTCTAAAATCAGGTGTGGTGAGATACATAATATTATTGTGTAAATATTGATCTCACCCTCAATTTAGTGCCTTGGTGGTTCAATCCTAACCTCTAATTAAGTTATCCTCTTATTGATTAGTAAAAACCTTTTTCTCCTTATTATACACACACACACACACACACACACACACACATATATATATATATATATATATATATATATATATATATATATATATATAAGGTAGGCTTGGCATTATAGCCCTATTTACGATACGTCCTATTGTTAATTTATAATTTTTATGACTATAATGTTATAGTTCTAAATTTGGGCTATGTATTATAATTTTCAATTAAAATGGGCAGGAGAGTGTAAGATAAGCTCCAAGAACTTGTGCAAAATGCTAAAATGACATTTTGCATAATGATTTTAGCAAAACGTTAAAGTACACAACATTGGCGAAACTATCAAATTGGTAAAAGAATAACATATATAGTGGTATTTTATAAACACATATACGAGACTAGGTTGTCTATAGGAGATACTCCTACGGATTTCAAGATGTCGTGGGAGACCATAGGGAGACAATTGGACTGTTACATGAGTCATTTCCAAAAGTAGCATAAGACCGACTTTGTTTTGGTATTTGTACATTTTTTACATATATTTTCTTGATAATACTAATGGTTAAGTCACAACTTTGATTTTAGCATGTAAATCCATTTATCAAATTCTTTTTTAATAATATTAAGGGTTATTCGGTGTTTGAGACCACTAAATAATCATTTTTGAGCGAAACCCCCATTATTTTCATGTAGCACCCCGTATTTTTTATGATTTTTAAATATTGAATTAATTAAAAGTAAATATTGGTAATTAATTTAAATTGATAATTAATCCGGATTAAAATAAATATTAACTACCGAGATAAGGGTTAGTACTTATTGAGGTGAATTTTATTCAATATTATTTAGTGAATAAATTAATATATCAATTTATATTTCTGGTACATCAAAATAACATATGTTATTTTAGTATTTTTGGTACATCAAAATCTTTTTGTATTTTTCAAAATTTTTCTGAGAAAGAAAATATTTTTGTATTTTTCCAAAAAAAATATCAAAAGGGAAATATAATTACAAAAGTGAAACACATTAGCAATAGAATAATTTATTCGTGTGATTTTAGTTGTTATATAGTCCTATACTATATTCTTAACAAGTGATCTTTAGACATTGGGTGTTTATGTTTGGATTTGAGTTACAAGTTCTCTTTAGACACGGATTTTTTATGTTTGGATTTCAGATATGGACCTGCTGCAGCCATACAGGGCCTGGATGGCAAGTATTTGGCCTTGATTATTTTTTTTAATCGAGCCATGGTTTCACAAATCTAAGCTATCGTTTAATAATGACCTTTCTCTATTTGTTAGTGAATGAAACCTTATATGAGGTACTATTTTTTTGAAACATGTGTTGCCTTCCATGTGTTTGACAAAAAGCTCGGATGATTATTTTTGGAAAGTTTGTAGTAATATTTTTTCTTTGATTTGTTTTAGGTACCTTTACTTACAACTTTCTTTGATAATTTTTTAGTACTATATTGTAAAGTTTTCAGTAATCTTTTTCTTTGATCTGTCGTAGTAATCAAAACCCTTGACAAGATGGTCATTGTTGAAATTTTGACTATGCAATTAGTTTTGGTTAATGCAGGTTCATGTCTTATGTTTTTAGGTTGATACACCGCCGTGAACACTAGGCCACCTCTATCAATGCACCATATATGTACATCAAAAGCTATCCTAGATGCCACCACTCCCTGCATTCATATACACATATCAATCCTTCCTGTCAAATTCATTTTCTGTATTCCATTTGTCCCCTCTCTCTCTATATATATATTTATTTCTCTTACCATTTTATGGTTTTTCAACTCAGTGTCTGACTTTGAGTTTTTGGTTTTGCAATATGTACTTGAATCCAAAACAGGATTTTCAGTGAAAATACTTTATATATGAATATGAATATGAATTTAGAATTGTATTTGAGTTATTAGTCTTAAGTCAATATAATTATTTTTTGGGAGAATAATTTTTTGGTACACAAGGTAATGTCTGTGATCATGTCATTGGTTTAGTGATTTTTAATACTCATGTTTATTCAATGTGGATATTTATTCACGAGAAGTAATAACGGATACATAATATCAAAAAGTGGTAATTCAATCGTCGATGGATAGATAATGTCGAAATGTAATAACGGATGTGTCTTAGACAAGACGCGCGGATGAATGGTATGTGGTATCCATGATACCTATGTGGTCCCTCGAAATGGACCAATTAAATTTCATGTACAATCGGCATATAATATGTTTTGTTGCCTCTAACTTTATTTAAAAAATAATTCATTTATTTTAAGTTGAAAATCAATTGTTAATTGGCGAGCTGAAAGTTGGAGATATATTCTTTATAAACTAAAACTATGTGATGTAATGCATATGTCGCCATTATTTGTGAATGTCATGGAATTTGGTGGTCTATACCACATGCCTTAATATATAGATTATTGATGTGAGGCATTCTATCAAATTTTTTCCTTTACTTTATCTTGGTCAGCCTATTTAATGCCTATAATCAGAGAACAATTCAAGAGAAACTCAGTGGTTGTGTAACGAGTATCGGTTTATGTGATCGTTGACTCCTTCTAACTCTTCTCTCTCGGTTGCAAGGTACTTTTAACATTTAATTTTTATCATGACTTTATTGGGTCGACTAATAATATTGGTATATGTATTAATTACAGATTGTTGGGACATCTAATAATTTTTAGAGGAAACAGACATTAACGGCGACATCTGATTCGGAAGAGTAATATAACAGCAGTACTCACGGGAGGCAAAAGAGCTACAAAGTAAAGAGTTTCACTCTGTTGATACGTCCGCCAAATTACAGAGTTTCACTCTGCCAATCTACATATGGTACATAATAGTGTAATCCATGAAGATGGGCAGAACCCCAGACCAGATAGGTACTCTCCCAGTGGTTCTAAAGAATTTTAGCATTTAAGCGAAGCATCTTTGTGTGGATCACTCTATGAAAGGAAGTAACCATCTCATAGTCAGTATCACAGGGTGCCAAAGTTTCATATATGATTTTTGAAAGCTATAGTTTATGAGGTGGACTGCACATTCCCAATCTTAATATCATAGTTTTCTGGAGTAAAGATGAAAGGTGGTCATTAGATGAGGTTCAATATAGGATCAGGTTCCCCTTTCAAGATTTGGTCATTGGAGAAAGACGAGAGCTATCCATGTTCAATATTCATGAGTAATTGGATTACATATTTAAGATGAGGAAGGCTTTGTAATTCATTATACATATGTGCATCCAATTGTGAAATCATGCAAGGTATTTGCTCCAACACCTGCCACCAGAAAATATCTAGAGGGGAATGATTGGGATGCTCTTCTCAGCAAGGATCAGGTACTTATTTCTCCCATGTTTGTGTTAAAGAATCAATTCTAACTTTTAAAACCCAGATTACAATTAGCCCCAGTACTAAATAGTATTAGAGTGTTTCCCCCATAAGTTTCACAAATGTTCACTAAATAGTATTACAGTTATATGAAATCAATTTTGCAAGTGTTTCTTATCAATGTGAGTTCTATCCAATTTCATTTGTTGTTTCATTGAGTTTTTACTGAAGTACCATACTTTTTTTTTGCCCATATCCAAATAACATATATCCAAGCCAGATTCGTACTCATTTCTTTCTGAACAGAGGAAGATGATATCCAAATTAGAATAAAATTCAAAGCCAAGATCCCGGATAAAAAAAAGGTTGATCGCCAGGAAAACACCGACTGATATTTATCGAAGAAATGGCTGATACAGTTGAATACTCGGAGATGATGTCTTGAAGGCCGAGGGAATAGTGTTCGAATATGGACTCCGTCTATGATGGACTCCAATATTATTAAGACTTCATGTTGAGTTTTATTGGCTTACAAACTGCTCTCAGTGGTGACTTTTTAAAGGTTGAAATTAATCACTTCTCAAGTCTTTTTACATTTTGTATGTATTGAATTACATTTTTAAAGGTTGAATTTATTACATTTAATGATCAATTATCCTTTATCTCAGATCTGTCCCTGGAGGGACTGTTGTTTGCAACATTAAAAACCACATGGGTAATCATGTTGTATGAAAGTTACATGCTGTAATGGCAGTTACGTGATGTAATTCTCTTTGTCCCCGCTTCTTCCATTACATAATGTTCTAGGTATTTCATTTTATTTTTGTACTTTTTTTGGTTTGGTGACAGTAGTTTTCTAAGTGCGATTGGTGGTTTATGGGGGTTCAAATGACAATAGATTTCTGAATTTAGAGGGTGTTGAGGATAATCCATTGACTTCCTCATCTATTTAAATGTAGCATTTTCATTTACATATCTTCCTTACTTACTTAGTATTATTTTTTTTTTGTGATCTGGCCATTATTTTAGCTTTTTGTTCTAGCTAAGTTTACCCAACACTCTGGCCACCTGAACCAACTGCGCACCTTCAAAATGGTGATGCAACCGACAAGATTTTTGTTGAGTTAAAAAAAAGGTCTTCGATAAAGAATCTGAAGTGATTTCAAAATGATTTCAAAATGGTGTTGATATTGTTATTTCAAAATGGTTTCTATCAAAATCATCATGTGTAGGTTTTGATTTATATTATGTGGGTCGATTTCTATTCCATTTTCACATTTTCTGTGATGGATTTGGTATTGATATTAATTTGCAGTTCGGGGTGATTGTAGGTTGAGTTTGACTGGAAGTTGTGATTGTTGTTTCTCCGACGATACGACCAAAGTTTCACTTTGGAACCATCAATAAAAGGCCTGGCTCAAGCCCGTTTGAAATTTACGCATACACACTCCATCATCGTTTGCAGTCTTGGCAGGATGCTGATACATTTGCCATATTTCTATAGTGAAAAGAACAAAATGAATTGTGATCTTTTGAATTTTTACACAACTACAACTGTATATAATTTCATTTTTTGAAAAAAAAAACACCAAAGGTAAGCTATATGATCTCTCTATCAAACTCTTCCAATTTTTATATCTAATATTTTTTTATGTTTTTCGGACTGAATTCTCTCACTTATATTAAATCATTTTTTATATCTAGTATTTGTTTTAGAATCTTTCATTTGAGATGTTGCAATAGCTGCCTACGACCGAGTTTATCTACCTTTATAATTTAAGAGGAGGCATTGGGGAAGGGGTCCACTTTGCGATTCGGATAAGTGCTATAACAACTACATGTGATCCCTTATAGCTTTTGGATTTGATAGTTATAATTATTTATGCTAGCCTGAAAGATGCTAACATAATGGCTGCTTTTGTGCACATCATAATGTTAAACTGTAATTGTTCACATTATCATGTTAAAGATGAAAATACATATCCAATTTATTTTAGTTATTTATTTTTCTTTTGAAATAAGGATCATACCTTATGTCCATCTCATAACATATAGCTAAACTCGGGTTTACTCATTGTATATTGTATATTGAGTATGAAATTTCTCAAGGTTAGTAATTTCTTACATACTCAAAATTTGTAACTTCTTTACTATCCAAAAATGATTTGATGTTCCATAGTTGCAGAAATTTGTAATGTGCTTTCCACCAATTTTGGTTATAGAAAGCACGGAGAAATGAATTATATTTCAAATGTCATGCTTTTCAATAGAGTAGATTTCAATTTTTTGTCAAGCACACGCATGAATTTGTTTTGAAAGTATACTGAATTGAATTCATGTTTGGTTTGGATAGATTTATTACATGGTAACACTAATGCTCTATAATTTTAACTCTATCAAGAAGGATTCAGCTGTCACACCCCGCAAAATTCGACAGACGGGGTGGCCAGCCACCGCCGCCGAACTATGCCGGGCGTGAACTAAATAAAATACCATTCTTAGCATGAGACAGATATGAGACATAAATAATCAGTCCATAAGATAAATAATTGAATCAATCTCAAATAATCACAAATAACTAAGCGATAAAAGATCCATCACATGCTAACTCCAAAAAAAATCCAATCTCCAATACTGATTAAATAAAACCTGAATAATAAAGATCTGAATAATCCAATATAAATCCTTTAAACAACTTTGGAACCGAATGGCCCAATAAAACTCCGATGAAGTCTCATAATAAAATATGACTGGAAAAGAAAGTCTAAACTAAAACAAAACGATAAAGTAAATTAGCTCCAGCTACACCTTCAAATGATAACTCCGATAAACTTATGCAGCTTCTCCAATTCTAATCCTGAAAAATACTAGTCAACGCATGGGTCAGAGCCAAATCCCCGAGCAAGAATACACACTACTCTCCTCAAATAGGATCCTTGAATCCAGACAGTAGCATTATACGCAATAAATATCACAATAGAATATTTTAAATAAACGGGATAATTAAACGCGATAATTATAATCTACTATCTACCCGCAAAAATACCCATTTATGAAGGCACACCAATATAATTTTAAATTCCCAAGTCCCACGATGTTAATTTAATTAAATTAACCAACTTTTATTATCGTTCTCACTTTTTATTAAAGTGTCACACTTCCCCTTTGTCAATCGTCCTCTGACCCGTTTACTGTCGGCCCCGACACATGATAAGGTTTCCCCTTATCAATCGTCCTCTGACCCGTTTACTGTCGGCCCCGACACATGACAAGGTTCCACACACGACACGACATAAATCGTCCTCTGTCCCGTTTAAACTGTCGGCCCCGACACATTATGTCGCCACAAATTTTAATACCCGTTTTTATCTTAGGCATTAATTCTCAAGTTCTCAATTTAACAATTTGAATTACCCCACCCTTTTTAATCGATGTGAGATCCTCAAAATACCCTTTAGTCCCATACATAAGGGTCCCCAAGTTAGCAATACGTCCTATCCTATGTATAGGAGGATTTTCTAACATAAATCTTAACTTAGTCTCGTTCTTAAACTACCGTAGTGACGATAAAGTAAGAAAAATCAGCTCACCCTCAAGATGATAAAAACGCGATAATCTACCCTCACTAGTCCCATACCTAGAAGGCGTAAATCATCAAAAGGCATACCCACTAGTCCCATACCTAGAGGCATTCTAAAATATAGGGAGATAAATAATACCCAACAACCCGTCGTCACAAAGGCAACATCATAATACCAACAAGTCACACAAAACAAGCATAATTAATCAATATATAAACTACGCATGATAGTCCAATTCAATTAAATCTTTAATTTAATTATCACAATTCCAACAATATCCAAATAATCTCATTTAATTATTTTAAATTAAATATACCAAGTTTTCATCATACATATATCAAAACCCAAATTTTATTATCTCTATATGTATTACATGAGTTGTACGCACCCAAAAATCATTTATTTTAAAACTAGAATTTTTCTACATGCAACCTAGACCAATAAAACCCAAAATCGCTCATCAATCCTACGTACCCAAAGGGTTATGAATATTATTCAGATTAAAAGATTTTATAAAAACAGCCCCATAATTAGTATTCAATTTTTCTAATTAAGTTACTAATTATTTTTAAGAAAAACATGTAATTAAGTGTTTAGGAGACACTTAAAACGCATAATACTAAAGGAAAAGAATAGAGTATTCATGCCTGTGAAGGTCGTGTTGAAAATCTGATTAGAAATCTGGATTCCTCTCGAAAAATTAGTAAAAGAGTGTTCTTGAACGATCTTGATTAAACCCCAATTAAGCCTTCAAAAACTTGTGCCAAAACTTGTGACAAAAACTTGATTTTGTTGAAGGTTGATGATTATGAGGGAGAGGAAAAATATTTGGAAGTGTTCTCTGGTGAAAAACTGGAGAAAAAGTGATTATGAGAAGTCCCCCTACGGATTAACAAGGTTATATAGTGATTAGGAGTCATAATCCTACACAAACTCTTAATAAAACAGCTTACAGCGCACGTTTTCTGGGAGGGTCGATCGATCTACCCCCCCGTAGATCGATCGATCACCCCGAAAAACTGACAGTTTGCCCAAAAAATGCCATAAGGCAAAAATATTGTAAAATCAATATAAAATCCGTTTTAACTCCGATTTTAATTCCGCTTGAAGTTTTGTTCTTCTAAAATCATAACCAACATACTTAGCCAATAAAATTTTTAAAATTCAAAAATTTATTTTTCTCGAAAATTCCAATTAATTAATTAAAATAAAAAATAAAAATACGGGGTGTTACATCAGTTAAATTTTCTATATTGTTTTTACATTTGTGTTATAATAAATTCATTTAAATTGTTTACACAATCAACACTTTAGACTATTTGAATGTTGTCGAATTATTTGTTATCTGTTAAGCAGGGTGGATAGTCCTATAAACAAAGGAGATTATGGCCAATTTTTTTCACTTTGTTTTATTGGGGAACGACATTTTTTTCGTTTTCAATTACGTACTTTGGAAATTTTCTTCGTGCCTTCAGGCACGGGAATTTCGCTAGTATACACACACACACACACACACACACGACTTATTAGCCTATAATGATGCTCTTACCTTATTGGATAAAAAAATTATAGTTTGGGTTTAGACATTTAAAAAACTTTGTATTATAAGTTTGTAGTTGGTTTTGTTTAGACATTTAAAAATCAAATTTACCATACAAAAATTAAATACTGAACTACCATCGCAAATTACCAATTTAGTAGGCTATAAGTTTGAAATTTATATTGTATTTATTAATTTCTATCATCAATCAGACTCAAGTATCAGAACAACTAATATTAAATGGGATCTCACTAATTAATTTTCAATACCATGTTAATTTTTCTTCCCTTCAAATAAGTGTTATTATTCAAAATGTATATGATGTAATTTTTCAAATTAAGAAGAATTTATGCTTATTCGTGTAAACAATAATCTTAAGAATACCTAATTAATCTTTTTATGGATCAATGATTCTAACACATGACCTATCAATTTATACATGTAATTAGTTCTATTTAATCATTAAAAGTGTTATGTTATGCGTAAAAACATAAGATCTTTAAACCTACGTAATTATAATTTACTATTTGAAGTTAGGATCAATAATCATACGTAAAATTGTCATGAGTGGTTGAGAGAAGAGATTGAAGGTTGAACTTCAATCTTGAATCCAAAATTAACCTTTGAGGATTAAATGTTTACTTCTTAGATTTATTTAGGTTCAGTGCTAAAATTTCAAGTGCCTAAGTGATGAAAATTAGGCCTTTATGTATATAGAGGGAGGGGGTTTTAGTCCTAATAGTCATTCGATCTGGGCCGCATCACGATAGAATGAAGAGTTTATGTCAATTTCATTTTTTTGTAATAAAATGGTTAATTTTATTAAAAAAATAGAAATTAATGTTTGGCATTCAAAGGCAAGATTTTGTTTAACCAATATGGCTTTTAATTTAAAGTAATAGAAAATTAAGGTAAAGGTCATGATCCTTCCTATATTTGGATTTTTAGGACAATGTTTTTCAATTTTATAAATCTAGTCCCTGTGATACAATAGAATTTATAAATCTAGCCCCTGTGGTACAATACCCTTTATTTTTTTGGTCCGCGCCAGCGGCACCATTTTTCATGGTGTTTTTAGTACAGGGACTAAATTTATAAAATTTTATGGAGTGTCCTATTTTTATACACTTTAAGCATTATGAGGACCTTTTCCCAAAACTCCCTTAAATTAATTATGAACCACGTAATGACTTATAATTTTTTTTATTTAAAAATAATTCTAACAGCCTCCCACTTAGTTCATAATTATCATAAGGTGAACTATAAACTCTCAGTCATCTTTAATATTATTTCATAAGTACCTTAATCAAGTAAAACACCATTGTGATTCATAGCGGTTCCATACTAATTCAAAAGTATGCTTCCTTATATGCACTACGCTACTAATGATTTATCCAACAAGGTTTATAATAAGGTTCATCATAATGGCCCATTAATTATTTTATAAAACTACTTATATCACTTTTATCAATCCACATGCATGTAAATAAATATTCCAAAACATAAATTTGAATGTTTAGACAACACTTAATTGGTATCAATATAGCATCAAATACATAAACACTTAGCAATCCACAATTATATTATTTTAATGACTAACTCTGGAGACTCGTCCTTTCAACATGTTGCAAAAGGGCTTTGGAGCTAGTCCTTTGGTTTGTGGATTTGCTACATTAACACTTTTATTAATATATTCAATTGACACTTATCGTTCCCAAGTTGTTCTTCAATAGATATGTATTTTATCTAAATGTTCCTAACTGGTTTGGAATACCTATTATTTTTTAAAAGAATACCGATGAGACATTGTCACAATAAATTTTTAGTGGCTTAGAGATGGAATCCATAACACTTACCCCTAAAATAAAGTTTCATGACCACAAGCCGTGATTTTTAGCTCCAATCATGATATGGACATAACCTCCATTCTAGAAGAATCTAGAACACTTTGCTTAGAAATTTTCCATTAAATATCCCTCATGAGATAAGGAACAAATAACCATAAGTGTTCTTCCTACTATCCACACATTCTTTGAAATGTGAGCTTGTAAAACCAATCATTTCAAGGTAACCAGCCTTCCTAAAGGTGAGAATATAATCTTTATTCCTTTATAAGTATCCTAACACTTTCTCTAAACCAATTCGATGATTTACTTTTAGGTTACTTGGATACCTTTCTAATATCCCTATAGTAAAACTTATATATGTTTTTAGGGGTGGAAATTTACGTCATCGGGCCGTCTTTTGGGTCGACACGACACGACACGATAAGGGTTTTTTAACATGATACGACACGACATGACACGAATTCGTGTTTTTTTTAGTTGACACGAACATGACCCGAATAAAAAACAACACGACACGACACGACACTAATACTAGAATTTCTTAAATTTCACACCTAAAAACACGATAACACGACACAACACAACTCATAATTCAGACACGAACACGACATATCGTGTCAATTTCGTGTCGTTCTGTGTTATTTTTTCGTGTCGTTTCTAAATTTTCCACCCCTGTATGTTTTTTACAAACATGTTCATACACTAAACTTCCTACTATTGAGGCATAAGGAATGTTTTTTATACTTTCTTGTTCCAATTAATTATTAGGACATTACTGTAAGCTAAATTTATCTCCTATCTAAATTGGAATGACATACGGACCATAATTGTTAATGTTAAATCTTTCTAAAACTTTGCTAATATAGGCTTTCTGAGACAATCCCAACCATTCACATGTATCACGAAGTATTTGTATCCATATCATGTAGGATGTCTCTCCTATATCTTATATTTTAAATTTTTGAGAAAGAAACTCCGTAGTTTTCTATAATAAGCCGAGAATACTATTAGCAATGAGTGAGTCATCAACAAATCCTAATAGTCTTGAGGTATATTCTCCTATCAACGGTGATTTCCTTAAACCTAAAGGATGTAATGGTATTGTGAAACTTAAGATACCATTGGCGAGAAGCTTGGTTAACTCTATATATTTATTTCTTCAATAAGGGGACCATATCTTCCTTCCCCTACTTAATGAATCCTTATGGTCATTCAATAAATATTTATTATTTTAAACTCATGTTAAGAAAAGTCATTTTAACAATCATCTCGTGAAACGATAAATCATAATTATCCATTGGTGATGGAATCATTCTTAGAGAAACCTTCTTTAAAACTTGCGAAGGTTTTCGTTATAAAAAATACCTTCATGTTAATTAAAACCTGTATACAAGTCTAGCTTTATGTTGTTCGACATCGCCTTTTGGAATCGTATATGGTCTTATAGACCCATTTATGTCTGATTATTTTGTGTCCTTGAGGAAATTGACCAACTCTTAAACTTCATTGACCCATGTCTATGTACAATTGCTCCTTACAGCTACACAACTATGTTGGGTTGTACCCGATATTGTGTATTATGCAAAAATACCCAAATATTTGAGGAGTTCAGCAAAATTCCTAGGCTATTATAATGTTTAATCACACATGCCATAATATTCACCACTTTCATTTTATCTAATTTTTAACTTTTTCTTTAATTGTCTTTCAACTTCAATTATATAAATCTCAACACAATTCATAGAGTATGATTTATCAGTCATGGGATAAAGATGACAATAATGTGAAAAATTATCTATCTGAGGAAGTCACATTTGGCCACCCAAATTCTGATCATTTTTAAAGGACCCGTACTATTGAAAAAAATATTTGAGATGGTTTTCTGCAAGATTGATATAAAAATGATCAATACCGACATAAAAGATTATTTATGGCATTTTTGAAATTTTTAAATTTTTTTAGTTATGATAGTGTCGGTGAAAGACATCATAAATAGTGTTTGAAATGATGATAAAATATTAAGGTTGGGCAACATGGAAGTCATTAAAGCATAAATTTTTATCGTCTTGGGAAATTTTAATGAGACCAACTAACTCAACATGAATAATTATCATATTTAGGGGTGGTTTGTTTTCCTCAATTAAGTCTGAATTTGAACCAGTCAGACATAAGAGTTGCAAAATATTGTGTATTTTAAAATAAAAAATAAGAGGCAAACAATTATATTTGTATTTAAATGGTTAAGAGCTAAAAGTGTCTTTGAATCTACATTTGAATATGATTAAATGCATACATTCAATGGTTCAGTCAAACATAAAAAGAAACATATCTATAAATTTAGACTTTAGAACTAAATACGAATTTCAGATTTAGACTTCATAAATAAAAAAATAAAAAGAAATCTTAAAATAATTTAATGAATTCAAATGATTAAAGCATTGGCATGCTACACACATATTAGAGACAAACAACTCAAACCTAACTATAAAGAAACATGATTGTTCTCGTGATAGGATTATTTAATAAGGATGTATGTATCCATTTTGATTTTTTTTATTGTATCTCTACATTATTGACTTTCATTTTGAACTACGACTGGTAACAAATTTTAGTACAAAAACTAGATTCCAACCCATCCAATGCACGCATGTGTTTAACAAAATTTGATATTAACACATTTTAGATTTACTACGGGGAGGTAATGGCGTGAATTATAATTTTAACATAAAAGATAATTGTTTTGTTAGATAAAATGTTAAATTAGAGGATATATAAAAACTTAAGGACTTACCATCTTATTTTCTTATGAAGAAATCGCATATTCAGTGCACCACAAATTCTAGCAGTAACAAAGTAGAGAGGGATAATAGAAGAAATAAAAAAAAGAAGCAAAATATAGAGGAAAGAACGATAGAAGACAAGAAAACACAAAAATTCTTTAATATCACGTCACAATTCATTCAATAGACATTAAGCAACAAATAAAAATTAAGGATGCCAATGCGACGGGATTTCATGACTACTTGCCCCACCCCGACCCAAATGGGGAAAATTTTGTGTTCATAAATACGGAAGGGTCAAGTTTGGGATTGAGATTGCAAATCCCGTCGGGGTCGGAGTAGGGGGCGAGTTTGGAGTAAAAAAAATGCCGATTCGACCAGTTTAAATGCATTATTATAAAATACCCATGTATATATAGTGATATTTTTAGGGTTTGAAAAATATTTATTTTATCTTTTAACATCGGGGTTTGTTGTGCCACTGCTCTCTCTCTCTCTCTCTCTCTCTCTCTCTCTCTCTCTCTCTCTCTCTCTCTGACATCACCGGCCAGACTCACCTGCCAGCCTCACGACCTTACCTCTCTCTCTCAAGCTTGCGTTTTGCCTCACCTTTGGACCTCTCGCCAGCCACAAGTCACTAGATGGAGAGAGGTTCCATTTTCACCCTCTACCCTTCTTCGGTCCTAATAACAAGTAAGATTCTCCTTTCTTTTGCATTTTGAATAGTAATATTTTTTTATTTTTTCTTTTACAAGTACAAATCGGGTTAGATGTAACATAGTGTAACACCCCAAGATTTTGGTACCGAGAAATTAAATTTTGGGGAGAAATAAAATTTATTTAAATTGGAGAATTTTAAAATTTGAAAATTGAAGTCCAAAAATAGAGGACGTTACAAAGTATTCCAAATGATAATTCTGAGTGCGCCATTGATTTCGAATGGGTCGAGATAGTCGAAATGACTGTCATTGGGTTTTATTTTGGCTTCGGAATATTTTTAAGTATGTTTGTCTCGAATTGGAGTAAACAAGTCATTTAAAGTGCGTATTAACATTTAAACTGGGACTTATATTTTAAGGGATTTAAGGGCTTACGATTTTATTCCTTATCATTTGTGAGAAGAGAGAAAGAGAAAGGAAAAGAGAAAGAAGAAGAAAGGAAGAGAGAGAGAAGGGAAAGCTTGGAGATTCCGGCCCAAACGCGATCTCGAGGATGATTCAACCTCTACAATTCTCAGGCAAGTGTTTAATCTTGCTAAATAATTCATTTGTGTATTTCATATCATAACTTGTGGATAAAAGAATTGTAGTTTGGGTATTAAAACAAAAACCTAGATTTTGTAGGTTAAATCTCGAAATCTATGTTTATATATGGGTTTGATGGTGTAGAGATGGTTGGGATTAGAGTTGGGTTGATTTTATTGGCTTAGATTCATGATTGGATGAAGGTTTAGGGGTTAGAAGTGATAATTTTAGGGTTTAGAATTCGTGGGTTTTGTGAAGAAGAAGAAACCCTCAAGTTCTACAGACCCGAATCGATTCGCCCCCTAAGAGAATCGATTCGGCTTGAGCAAAAGTGTCAGGTTTGCATGATCGAATCGATTCAGACCCAAGGTGAATCGATTTGGCCTGAGATAGAAGCCCAGGTCTATGGACCCGAATCGATTCGCCTTGGAGGCAGAATCGATTCGTAGGGCCGAATCGATTCGAAAACAGGGTTGTTTTGTGAATTCCTTCTAGAATGATTTACAACCCTTTTTGGTTGGGTTTGTTGATTTGGGACATGATTATATAATGTAAGAAATACGTTTTGGATATTTATTGGAAGTTTCTCGCATGATGAGATCGCGGGTACGTATCGAGTTATTTTGGGAACTTATATACATATGTATTGGAGAGGGTCATATCGATATAGTGGGGAATCTCGTTGAGAACGGGAGTTCTATTTATAGGTCATAAGTGAACCTAGTAATGACGTAAGGTTAAGGACCCTTTGAAAGAGTGGTGGGAGTACGGTAGGGAAGGGTAGACCGATATTTGTGTCGAATCCTTATAGTGATAGGATTCTATTTAATATATGGTTTGGGACCAAGGAGAGGTAGAGGTCGTGCATCCTTAGTAAGGTTTAACTTAGGGAACAAATTGTAATGTAATAAGACTAAGGGTTCATAGGAACAACTGAACCGTAGGCTGAATTGAGAATGAGTGTCCTTACTATCATCTAGAATAGGACTATGTTATATTGTAGTTGGAGTAGTCACTACCTATCCATGTGTGATTAACGATGAATATTTCACTATATGATGATATCATAAAATGAATTTAAGATTAATCTGGAGGCTTGCAGACTATTAGTCAAGTGTTTACCTATAGTCGAGAGTATTATGGGATAAATCGATGTGCTTTGGATATTGATGGGAAGTGCAGTGACTGTTATACACATTAAACTTTGGGGTGATAACCTTAATGTTGAATATATTGGAAGACTATTCATATCATAGGGATAATGGAGGAATAAGCTTCAAGTGAGGGATCGTATTTATATAAGGAATTAAATTAAATACGTTCGGGTCGACGACTAGTATAAAGAGGATTATATACATGTATAACTGAGTTTATAAATTTCATACCTACGCATGAGAGATGGTATGTATAAATGAAAATACACACACACACACACACACACACACACACACACACACACATATATATATATATATATATAAGTATGGATATGTATATATGTATGTACTCATGGCATGAATATCTAAACCGTATGTGATGGTTTAATTATATGATGGATCATATGGATGTATACATATATTCTGTATGTGAATGATATATATACTTGCGTTGTGAAGCATACCCCGCACATGCTATCATTGGGAAGTTGCACGATGAGGGTGAGCAACCTGGATCGAGGAGCAGAGTGTGAATATTCCCCAGGTCATAGTCGTCCATTGTGTTATTATGTGATATACATTTTTTTGGGATGAGACGTGGTGGGTATGTTTCGTCTCATTGCCTATTAGGAACTATAACGACTTCCCGGACGTCGTGTGTGTGTTTTGGCCGCGAAGTGGGTGATATTTAGTCCCACTAGTGGTCCCCAGGATGGAATATGAGTGATGCCCTGGAAGATGATAGCATGGTGCAGTATATTGGCATTATATGGCCGGTTATATTATGTGTATGGCCATTGTACATTATATGTGTTATGTACACGTGGCTATGAGAATAAATGGTTGTATATATATGCTTAGAGTATATATATATATATATATATATATATATATATATATATATATATATATATATTATATCCTATAGGTGAAAAGGATATGAAATTTCTATAGTGTACATCTTGGGTGATTATGGTGTACTAGATTGTTCGGACTTAATGTATCGCACTTAAGGAAAATTTTGGTTATATCAACCCAAGGAGGAGATTTTGTGGTTACTCTTAGATAGTAATCCAAATTTTAGTAGTTGCAGTAATAGAATTGTATAGATGACATAATGGATCCCTACGATCGACATTGTTAAGAAGGCGTGTATCAGGGGGTCCTTGTTTGGATTTCGCTTTGCGAGACGCTCCACGCACGAAACGCAGTGTAATGTTGAGAGTAGAGAGAAGTTTTGTCCTTTGTACTTGTATGTAGTGGTAGTAATAGATTTTTGTGTATGATATAATGGATCCCTACGATCGACATTGTCAAGGAGTAGTGTATCGGGGGGGTCCTTGTTTGGATTTCGTTTTGCGAGATGCCCCACGCACGAAACGCAGTGCAATGTCGAGAGTAGAGAGAATTTTTGTCCTTATTAAATTGTGCATGTTATTTAAAGAATAAACTCTAAATTTGAAGTTTAATGTTAATATGTGAAGTAATAAAATGGATAACTGATAAGTTATAAATCGGAATCAATTAAGCCTATTATGGCATATAGGTGTATTTATATTTAAGCATTAGTAAAATGGGAAGGATTCTTGGGTTATGTTAGGATGGTCGGTCTTGCAGGTTTAGGTCGTGCATATGGTAAGTTAGGTTGTCCTTATGGGTGGGGTAACTTAATTAAGATTCCAGGACGCAAATAGGTGCGCGCTATTAGATGAGAGGTGAGTTGGGGGATTCGCGAGAGTGCGACTCCACTTTAATTATGAAATAAGTGCATTTATATTTATTATGCACGGTTAACACACTTGCTAAAAAATTTTACACCTCGGGATCTGACCCATTTATATTTCTCTTTTGCTATGCATATATATATATATATATATATATATATATATATATATATATATATGTATATATTACTACAGGTGTCACCAGATGCTTTTCTATCCAGAGTCTTGGGAGCCGTAGCAGTTGCGGACTGTGGCGGGATTTAGTTTCTAGTCGCTTCCTACTTCTTTTAAAAATCTAGGTAGGATTCATGTTGTATATCGGGTTTATAACCAAGAGATATTTATAGATGTTTATATTTCTTCTTTATGATGTTGTACTATTTATGACCCGACAGCTTATTCGAGTATGTTTCCTTGCATATACTCATTTCATTTTATTCTAGCACTTCATTTATCATGGTACTTGTGCATGTTTTACCTTTACTAGATATTTATATGGTTGGGTTGTTGTTCGTGGCATGATTTCTTTAAATTTGGCATCCGCTTTTAATAGTTTCGGGTAGTTAGCCTTATTTATTTTAGCATTGTCAGTTGATGTTGACACTGAGCCATCTAAGATTCCTAATTTAATGTAGTATAGGGCTTATTATTAGTTTAAGAGGGTTGTCATAGATGGTGTCAGAGCATCAGGTTCTAGTGTATTTAGGATCTGTGCGAATTTTCTGTGTTTTTTTCGTTGACGTTTTTAGTATAGAGCCCTACTATCAAGATTGTTTTGTTCACTACGTTTATCTTCTTCTGCAAGGTGTACTCACTTCAATGACGTTCTGACACAGTTTCTTTCATCTCGGATGTCGCCACAAATAAGTCGATTAGTAAGAGGCAAGATGAGATATGCAACACCCATAACAAATTTTGGGTATGATTTGACTGGAGATATTTTCTTTCCGTGTCATAGGCGGAGATAAGGAGGAGATTTTTAGCGATGATTCTAGGTGAAGCAGTTGGAAGAGGGAGGTGTAATGTAGAATACCTTTCTTTGGGGTTATTTCATGCTTTGCGCAGTATGGGGAACGTCGCATGTAAGATTTGTGAGTGGTTAGATGTTATAACCCTTGTGTATGTAGAATTTTCCTTGGGGAAGGGAGTGAGCAAGTTTAGCCTTTGTATGACATCTTTTGGGATAATAGGTTCTATTGTGATGAGTTATTAAAGAGTTATGCTATTAATTTCCTGAAGCACGGATTGTTTAGGTTGTTGGGTAGTAGTTATTATGTTATTGTTTTATCGATATGATAAGGCATATACTTGTGGTATTCCAATGAGAGGAGGAATTACCTTGCGGTAATGCTTTATGATGATGTTAAAGGAATTGTATAACTGAGAGGTTCAGGGTTTAGTAGATTCATTATTGAGCAGAGAATTTAGCTCATGGTTGTGCTAGTTTTGAGAACTAGGTATTGGTTAGAGTATTGTATTTGTTGAGGCCTTATGTCTTGGACATAAGATATTTGATTGGCGTGTCGAAAGACACAAAATTATTTTATATTGTATTGTTATATAGGCCTTCGGGCAATATCTAATGCGAAAATCTTTTATAAAACCTTAACCCTGGTTCAACTGATCTCAATCCCCGACATAGATACATAGTATTGTATAGGGAGGGTTCCTTGTTTGGATTTCTCTTGCGAGACCTCCCCCGCATGAAGGTAGCTTATGTCAGGAATTGAGAAGAGTTCAACCATTGGGAATTTTAAACTTTCATATATATATTTAATATGCTATTATAGATATTTGTAGATAGTACATTACGATTTGAGGCTAGTGGAGCCGGGTTATTATTTTACGAGTTAAGCTCAGGTACGAGGTGTATGGGTACCCTGGGTAGTAAGTTTGATTTTTAAAATATATATGGTTCGATGTGAGCACTGGAAAGGATCAGTATAGTGATCTTGAGGTTATATGTAAGTACTAGATGATATTCGAAGTCC